>CM036924.1:3072225-4521950 GCA_020800305.1 Porphyrio hochstetteri | reverse complement strand
CCAGGCTTTTTATAACTTTACTTGAGACCCTCTGAACCTACCACAAGTCCTCCTTTGTCAGAAAGGATTTCCCAACAATGCTTTTCATTTGCATTAAGTCCTCCAATTTTCACTAAGTCTCCTTTCATGTCAAAATATTCTCTTATCCCCCAATGAATTGCCACTCTTCCAGTGCATGCAGACAAATCCCCCCCACCCCTTGCCATGATTTAAGCTACCCACTCAGCAGGATTACATCTTTTCTTATAAATTAACTCCTTCATCCTATTATGAACCAAAATTGCCAGAACCTCTTCCAGTGTGTTAGTTTCTTTCTGGTCAGGTGCCCAGACATGGACAGACAGACACCTCCAGCAAGGAAGCTCCCACATCCTGCTTTTAGCAACAGCACACAACACAGCAAGAGGTCCTCCACTGCTCACTGCTGCCCAATATCCCACCAGCTACAGCCAGCAACTCAGCGAGCAGAGTTGCTTTGGATAAGGACCACTTGAGAAAACCCCACATAAAAGTAACAATTCCACTAGCACACACAAGCAGTCAGAAATCTAACTATCCTTTCCAGATTGATGGCCCCCATCCCCAAAGCCAAAATGTTTCCTGGGCCTAATACAGGATTTGTCCTACTTTGGCCAGCTGCATGCTTTTCTGCTCATCCAAACCCTTTTGGGGCCCCCATTTCCCTAAGAGCAGTCCAAACAGTGTATCATGTTGAGCTTTTCCTGCCTCCCACTCCTCACCTGAGCAGCCTGTTCCTTCTTCCTTCGCTCCTCTTCCAGTAAACGACGCTGCTTTTTAGTAAGAACCTCAATGAAGCCTTCACCTGCCATTGAACCTACTTCATTCTCTTCTGCTGTGTTCGACACCCGGTTATCAATGATGGGACCTGAATAAAGCATATACAGGGAATAAACTGTGTGCAAATGTATGCACATAAAGCTTTATAAATGAAAACTTCTGAGAGTGCATTCCAAATAGGATCCATGCTGCAGGCAAACAAGTTCAGCCAGCAGTACTGCAGCTAAGCTTTGAAAGCTAAACTATGGTAGACTGTTGTCATCTACCAGCAACTTTATCCTGCAGAGCTTTACTCTACTCTGCCTCAAGATGAAGATGCTCCAGTTGGGAGAGCTTGGGAATGCAAACCATGTGGTAACTTGGTAACTTTTGGTGTAGCATCAGTGGAAATAAGCCTCCTAACTTTCCAAATAGTCCATGTTTTCCCTGTCTAGATATACTGAAAATTCCTGTTCATATAAATATACAGGAAGTAATCTAACCTGATATTTAATGTTACAATGGATGGAATCAGCCTGGCTTGAAGTCAGCCAGTGTGTGAGCCCTTTAAAGAAACGAATGGATGCAGACACTCACTTCCATAACTCAGTTCGAACTGTGACAAGGCCTCTCCCTTCTCGCTTGCTCTTTGTGCGGTCATTTTGGGCTCCTTCTCTGGCTTTTTACCTGGTCCCTCAGCAGTTTCTGAGTTGGCATGGGAAGCCCTATCCAAGCTGTAAATGGAGTGACTGCTGCCACCACTGGTGTTACCAAGGCCCCCTCCTTCTTCTGGAGATCTACAAGGAATGAAAGTAATTAGGTTTGTCACTAGAAGATGAGTAAAAGAAGCAAGAAGAAAACATATGGGCTGTATTTTGCCAGGTTTCTAATTGCACCTCATCCTTCCCCAGCTGTTGCTCAACTGAAGCAGATGTTAAATTCTGAGTACACAGCCCATTACAAGGATGTTACTAGGGAAGTGGGATGAAAACAGAAAAACACCTGTACTCATGAATCAAGCAACATGCTGCCCCCACAACAAAGCTAACAGCCTAGCTTGTCCTCATGGGAGGGTTCTCTGCTTCTGCATAGTGTCTCCTACCATCCCATGACACTGCTCTAACAGCTCCCCTGGTCCTCTGTGCAATTAACACATGTTTCCTGGCAAGCTGTCTTGACCTAAACTCAGTTTAAGATTAGCAGCACGTGTCACGGCCACAATGTCTCGGCAAATTCCATACACTTGGATTGCCAGCGTGGAAGCAAAGTGAAACAGGTGGTAATGAAACTCTTGGATGTTCTAAGGTTGGATAAATGGTCCTGGAATTCACATGTAGGAGCCAGAAACACAGGTCCTCACCCACAGTCCATCCCATCTCCATTCCTCTAATATGTGCATATCAAATGACAGGTATCTGTAACTTTACCTTTTGCTTTTTATCAGTGTCCCGTTCTGCTGGCTCTCGTATCTGGAAGCTGCTCCAACACCAGTCCTGACAGACTGCTCCACAAACCCAGCTGGATCGGCTTTTCGGCTCTGCCTGTCGACAAGGGGTCTCTGGCTTGAGAAGCTCCTCTTTGCCAGCTCCCTCTTCTCCCCCACACTCCCACTCCCGAGGCTACCCTCCAGCTGGCCTTCGCTCTCCGAAACTCCATCACGCCTCTCCCGCCGCTCGCTGAAGTCACTGCTTTCAGATGCTGTCTCCCACTCCTCGTTGGCATGGTCTGATGAGTTCTGGTAGGACAGCTCAGGAGACCGTCTGCCTGACATGCTGCTCTTCTCTCCAGAGGTCAGCTTGGGTCTTCCAGGCCACTGGCTGGGCAGCAGGTTGGGGCCTCCTTCCTCAGGGTTCCACTGTCCGACTGATTCCCTCTCTTGCCTGAGGCGCCTGAATCGTGGGGGCTTGTCCTGGCGGGGGGGACGCCGCCTCCTGAAGGGCCTGTTCTCTATGTTCTCCTGATCTGCTGTGTAATCTTCCTGGAAAAAGTGCCTTTTGTCATCCAGATGACTCTCATCAAAAACCCGGCTAGAGAAGGAATCCACATGTTTGTAGGAGTCCTGAATATAGTCCCTGTCAGACTGCTGCCTACTCCCAAAAGTGTCCGATGGAGAGGTGTGGCTGTATTCCTGCCACCCTGCTCCTCCATTCCTGCCTTGCCACTGGGTGGGCTCCTTCCCCATGAAACCCCTTCGCCCATAGCCAGAGTTGCTCAGTCTTGGCGGCAGTGATCTCCCAAAAGCTCTTGGAGCCCTCATCTTAGGATCCAGACTATTGTGATCATCTGAATAGATTTTGTTGGACCTCCAAGACTCTTTGAAATCTCCCTTCTTCAAATCACTGTCCTCCCTGTCCAGCACAGAGCCTTCATTGCTGTTTTCTGAGCCCCTCTGCCGGCGACGCTTGGGGAGCTCCTCATACTCTGACCCTTCACTGTGTGTCTCACTGGCAATCCGGCGCCTTGGCTTGCCCCTGGGGAAGTCCTCTGGCTGGCTGAACTCCCGAAGCCCTCGCCCTCGGCTGCTCCGCTGGTTGTTGTAGACTCCCCGGCTGCTCACAACAGTGCCTCGACCTCTGAAAGTGAACTCTCTGAAGCCTCGCCCTCGCCCACGCCCTTGACCTCTTCCACCAAAGGCTTGTTCCTCATCAATGAAGATCCAGTTGTTTCTTTTCGTTGGAGGGAGATCACCAGACTCTCTAGATAGTTTGTTCTCCCAGGTTCTTTCTGGCTTCTCTTCCTCCTCTTCCTCCTCTTCTTCCTCTTGGGATTTCTCAGCCTCTCTGGCAAGGCTTGCTTGGGAGGAACCTTTGTCATCCAGCAGATAACGTGTGGAGTTCAGTAAAGCTGCAGAATCATCTGACTCATTTTCTACTTTCTGAACAGCTGCCTTCTCCTTCAGTGGGCGTGAGGTGTCCTCTCCCTCCAGTTTAACCTTCTCCATCTCCTTCTCCTTCTCTTCCACTTTGAGGGCTTTCAACACTGGTTTTTTAATAGGGCCCGATCGCCGGGTCCTCCCCATTTGCTCCTGGTGCTGACCATTGGTGTTCCGGTTCTCAGGAGCCCACTCCGTTGTCTCTTCAGCAGCCTGTTTGGTATTAGCTCCTTCTTTCTTCCATGGGTCAGCACTGAAAGACTGCTCATCTCTGGGTGCTTCTTCAGCAACTTCTGCAGCCGTCTCTGCTGGTTTCTGATGGTGGCTGATATCCCAACCATTATATTCAGGCTGCTTCTCTGCTTGGATAAAATCAGGCTCCAGGGGTGAACACCTCAAGTTTGCATGGCGGTTGCCAGCAGAACATGTTTCCTGCACGGTCTCCTGATGCTGAAACAAGAGATCTTGTCCAATCCTTTGAGAGGACAGGCAGCTGTCAAAGTCTGCTTGGGCCTTCTTGTCAAAAGCATTCAAGTACTCCTCCCCTCTTTCCTCAAAGAGATCTCGTTGGGTGCTCAGACTCTCCGGTCTTCCAGGAGAAGCAGAGTAACTGTCATTCCTGAGAAGGAAACAAGCAATATCAAGTTAGCTCATGCAGAGCACAGCACATCTCCAAGGGCCCAGGCTGTGCAGAACAGGTGGAAACAAATAAATAAATTGGGGTTTGTTCTAAATCATGAGGCAATGAGCCTTTAAGTACCTGAGTGCTGGGCAGACCAGACACGGCCCCAGGCTGTACTGCCTGGTTTGTCAAATCAGTGGATGATAAAGCAAGTAGTTCCTATGATGGGCAGCAAACTTAAAGAAATAAAGGGAGGTTCAGCCTCCAACTTATGTGGAGATCTGAAAACAAGGAATTGGTTTCAGAAAGTGCTAAAGAATTAGGAGACAAACTACAAAGCATCAGAACTTTTTACTGTTTTCTGTACGTATCCATGTAGGTGACAAGTACCTCTCTCTCCTACTGAGCAGGCTCCAATCTGGTCAGCCCTGTCTGGCATCAGATAAAAAAAACCTCTGAATAGCTCTGTAAGCACCTCCAGGACATAAACACTCAGCAGTGTCAGGTGCTACCAGATCAGCACCTTGGCTTTTTCATAGGTATCTTCTGGGCCAACTCTACACCTGTTCTTCAGTAGGAGGTGACTTAGGACAGCACCTCCAATCACAGTATGCATAAGGACATGGGAGTTCTGCACTCACCTGGCATGCAGCCCCTCCACAGTCACACTGTCAGCCTGTTTTTGATGTGACAGGGAGTAGCCTTTGCTCTGCAGAGATGCGTAGCTCTCCTGGCCCCACACTGGAACAGGGTCCAAGGGAGCAGTTTTCCTTTCCGCCTGCCCTGCCTGACAGTTCTGATCTTCAGACCGACAGCTGCTCCCACCAATGGAGTCCTGCTGAATCATGGGCTTCATAATTCCTGGTCACAAGAGTTCACACCATTAACACAAAGATCTCATAGCCAAGAAGAATGAGCAATCTAGAGCTAGCTTGACTACTCTTCTTTCCAGGGCAGGGGGTGACTGCAGCAATGGAAGCCTTCCTGGTACAGCAGGGACTGCACTTGGGAAATACACAGCTAGGATATACACCTGGAGCAATACAGGTGACAGCTTCCAGAGCCCAGCCTGCGCAGACCACTACACACCATCACTAGCTTGGAAGTAGGCAGGTGTGTGAAAACAAACCATATCCTCAAGGGAATGATCCTATGTTTATATTCACACCTCTGAGGATCAGTAACAAGGTAGGAAGGTGCAAGTAGCACAGAGCTCAGGAACTACAGGATTTATCTATCACATTTCCTGAAGAGGGTCTATTAAGAGTTCACAATTAGAGTAATTCCCAAATAGATCAAAAGCTTCCAAAGTCTTAGGTCTGAGAAATAGCTGCAGTAACTTTCCAGATGTGGACCAACTCAGCTGCTGTGATAAAAAGAAACAAGGAAAACACCTTACCTGAAGGGTGAAGGGCTGAAGGGTAGAAATCCACAGGAGTGCGATTCTGGGCCATGCGAGGGTCCATGTAGGAGGGCATCATCATCCAGCGAGGGTCAAAGCCAAGCATCTGGGGGTGCGGGGGGTAGAATGTCCGTTGGGGATGGGAATGGGATGGGGGAGGATAGACTTGCTGCTGCTGCCAGTGCTGCATCTTGTACAGCTGCTCCTGCAGGGAAAGATGGGCAACGGTCATGATGCCAAGAATCACAATTCCAAACTGACCAGGCAAAGGAAAACACATCCCACGTGTTAAGAGGCTCAAAACCAGATCAGGTGGGAAGGTAGACCAGACAAGGGCAGTTCAGTACCAACTGGAAACATGGCAGTTATTGTTATTCTCCAAATAACCAGAACAGACAGAATCTCAGACCACTCTGGGCCACAGTACCTGCCCAAACGCAGGAGATCAGCTTCAAGACTCAAGTTTGCATTTTCTCAACACAAGTTTCCTAATTTGAACCAAATACTTTAGAAGATGTTGCTCTTTGGAGGAAATGCAATTATAAGTTATTTAGTGTATATATATATATATACACACATATATATATATACATATATATATATACACACACACACACACACACACACACACACTGTTTCTACTCATGTTAACACAACAGATTATATAAAGAACAACCTAAACTCCTTTTAAGAGAGCTATTAATATTTTACAGTATCTCCTGGGCACCCTCCAGAGATGAGCTGATACCTTCAGCTTGTGTCCCGTCTCCCACATGGCCAGTCCACCTTCCTTTAGCCAAGGACTGTCATGATGCTTATCAGATCTGACATTTAACTTCTGCTAAAGGTCAAAGAAGAACCTATATTTGAAGGGAGCTTTGCGTACAGAAGAAAGCCTTCTAAGGATAAACAGTTCCAATTAACATGAAATACGCCTATTTACCTGTCAAACTTTCCACCATCTTCTCTTACTAAGCTTGTAACAGCATCAGCTACCATAGCTGTGTATTAAAAAGCCAATCCCTTACTGCAGAGCAAAAGAACCACGTTGAAATCTGAACCTGATGCATCACTACAGCAAGAGAGAAACCCAGATAAATACAAAGATTATCTCCAAGTTATCTAGTGCTCCAGTACCTTGGAGAAAACATTTCATTAATGCCACCAACCCTATCTTTTGGTTTTTTCCAGGGAATCATCGCTACCAATGCAGCACAAGCCAGACAAAATACCAACTGCCCTATACATACTAACACCACAGAGAATAAGAGAAAAGAAAATGAAAGTTTCATGTTCTTCCAGTAGCAATGACCTGTGGTATTATTAGCATGACAGCAAAGACATCCAATTACTTTTAGTCTAAGAGCATCTCTTTGAAAGATTAACATTAGCCACGTTTGCTGCTGTACATCTGAATCATGAAAATGTCAACTGCCCAGTAACAAGCGCAGGGGAGCATCCATAAAAGAGCAATTACTGAGCTTCCAAGCAAAAGCCAACTGTGTGCTCTTCACTAAGGTTTGCAGCAGCGTTGATTGTATCACATTTCAAGTGGTTATCCTACAAAGAATAGCAATTAACTCTGCATTATCTCAAGCCTGGATATCCTGTCCCTCGTTTTGACTCTGCTGCCCTAAGGAGATTCACTGCATCTGGAAGAAGAGCTGAGCAATATGTACAGCACATGCAGCACGGTAAGGCCAGGAAGGATGCAAAACAGAGCAGTTCAGGCTGGTGTCTCAGAGCCCCAGAAGAGACTTTTCAGTGAAACAAACAAAAAAACCCCAACAATTACAACCAGACATATTTATGGTTCAAAGAAAATATTGATGTGAGAGAACCTCACAGTAGAAAAAAACCTGGGTAGGTAGAAGGTGAGATCAGATGTAGAGAGCCACCTCTCTGCAAAGGCAGGTGGTGGAAGGAGAAGTGTGCTGCATCACAACTCTAACATTCAGCCCAGAAGCAGAGTCCAAGCACCTGCCAACCTAAGCAGGTTGCCACAGCAAGCAAACTGCTGCCCACACATCACAGGGTAAGGGTACAGCAAGTGCCAAGTGAAATGGAAGCCACTTGTCCCCACAGGTGTATTCAGTAGTGCTGAAGAACAGTAGCTCCCATCTTGTGCCAGGGAGTAAGAACAGATGTTCACCAGGTTCAGCTGCCAGCTAAAAGCATCAGAAGCTTCGCTGGGTTGGGTCTAGAACAAGTTCCAAGGCAGCCACTGCTGCTCTCCTGGCTTTGGGCATGGGAAGTAGAACATCCCCAGCTTCTCCTGCATAGACACATTTGCAAAACAGAGCTCTGCTTCAAACCACCTACTCCTAAGATTTCATATTGTCAGGAGACACCCAGACAACCATGCAAGGCAAGTCAACATTTCTGACAGCAGCGTCTACTTCTCTCCCAGGCAAGTGGCACACCCAGCCTCCCCAGCCCTCTCCCCAGAAAGCCCTACCCATAGCAGCTCCAGCATCACAGGCTGCACGTGCAACTCCTCCAATGTTAAGTACAGCCCTTTCACCCCTGTCAGACAGGACACATCTGTGATCCGAAGCACTGAAAAAGGCCAGGCTAAAACTCCCACTTATCACTTCCCAGCCCAAACACAGTTGGTTACTTGGTTGTGCAACTGTTGACAACTAAGCAAATGGTTTGGTGGGCATCTAAAGGAAGAGGGGTGGGAGTGTCACACCTATTACCTGCTGCTGTTGCTGCTGCTGCCTCTGGAATCGTGGGGGAAGAGACTTCTGGTATTTGTTGAATTCCTGTGCCGGGGAGGGAGCTTCTCTGAGCTCCTCCTCACTGCTGCTTTGGGCTGCTGTTGGTGCTGCTGCTGGGGCAGGTGTTTCCTCTTCCAGATAGCCAGAGACATCCTGTGTGTGGAACTCAGGCGTTGCTGCAGAGAAGAACATAAGCCTTGAAAAGCCCTCATCCTCACAGGGCTCACAAGTGCACCACCACACCACAGCATGCCTACACCATGTCCTGACCATGCTATACGGTTGAACTTCATTATAACCATATATATACACGTCTCACAATCCATCTCCCTGATTTGCTTTGACAGCTCAAGCAGGCTCTGTCCATCTTATTTTAGTGATAAATTCAGAGATCTCCCTCTGTCACCAGCCTTCTGCTACGGCACTCTGGGAAAAAGTACACTTCCTGTTACTCCCAAAACCTCACTGATAACTGATTTTGCGACCTGTGGCCCATGAGCACTTTTGAGAATCATCATCCAATCATGAGACGATCAAGAGGCCCATTCCAACAAGGTCTCTGCTAGCACAGCTGACTGAGCATTGGTAAAGACAACCAAAGAAAGTGGCATTTGTTTTAATGGCTTTTTTTTCCCTAAGAACCTTCAAGACCAATCCAAAATACTCTGCAGAATTTGGGAGCAGCTCATCTCCCATGCACAACCCTGTTTGCTCCCTTCCAGGGACTCCCCCACACTTAAAACATCAGCACAATAGTGAGAAAACTATTTTTACACAGTGAAGCAAGCAATGTTTCTGTACCTCTACGGAAAGCAGGACCATTCTCTTGCACAGCATTCTTCTCAGTGCTTGGGGGTCGCAGATCTTCATTCTCTGGGTGTTTCTGGGTCTCCCCACTCTTCTGAGCCAGTTTGCATTTCTGATCAAGTTGCTTTAGCTTTGCAGCACAGGCTGCCAGACGCTCCTCCCTGGCTCGCCGTTCCTCCTCCTCCCGTCGCCTCCTGGCTCTCTCAACAGCCTCAGAGATCTCAGAGTGCACAAACTTCTGTCTCAGTGGCACCTTTTCTTCTTTATCCTCAAGGGACTGCTGTCTGAGAACACTTCCCACAGGGGGCTTCTGCCACAAGAAAAACATTCCTCGATAAGCATGACCCAAACATCTCCTTTATCTGGAGCTTCGAACCCCATACTGAGAAAATCCCCTCCTAACTTCCTCCCCTCTATCCTCGTGTACACACCCCCCCCTTTTGGCTGTGGGAGTTACTGCTATCTGGTTCAACAGCTCCATTTTCCCACTGTCTGACAACCCCACTGCTCCAGACCAACTTCAATTTCATTTCTCTAGTGGGAGTGCTACGCAGATGGATTCCTTTCCAGCTGGATATAAACAAAGAACTGAGAAATTCATCAGCATCCTGTTTTCAGTAAAATGTCAAACTGGCCTGTTAAGGACAACAATGCGTCAGATCCAGCAGCACAAGCCCATTCACATGAGTTCAACCTACCTGGTATTCAGATGCAGAGCTCCAGCCATTCAGCTTCCTCGGAGGCTGCTGTGAATCCTGCACTTTGCGGACTGACCGGGACAAGCCAACTGAATCACTCCAGTTCTTTCCTTCCTCCATGGTGTGTTTGACATCTGCACTGTCTGCAGAGCTCAGGGACAATTGTCTCTGCCTTCTGGGATCCCAGTTGTTCCTATCATGTAAACAGCTTTGCTGTTACTTTCACAACTTGAGTCAAAAAGCACTTGCATTCTTATCAATTGGCAAAGGCAACTGGCTAACAAAAAGGAAAGACCCAAAAAAACCAACACTGGAATGAGCACTGTGCTTTTTCCTCCTACAGACTAACACCACTATGGTGCAGCAAGATTAAAGGTGAGACACAGAACAGGGAAGAGGAAAAAAGCCTTCCATCCTGGCATGCAGCTTCAAGACCTACACACATCTCTGAAGCCCACTCAAACAATGACCACTGGAATCAAAAAGATCAGTGTGACTCAGGGGGATTGAACCTCAACATTTAGAGCAAGTTTTTAAAAGGTCATGGTACTGTTTTACTTTTATTGGAAAAAAAGGGTAGATGTGAATAGCTGCTTCTTACCACTTCTGTCGCCCATCTTTAAGAGTTTCTTCCTCTTCCTCATCTTCACTAAACTTCAATTTCTCAGAGTAATCCACTTCATCATGAATGCCTACAAAAGCAGGATTGGAGAAGGGATATATGTGAGGAAGAAACAGGTCCCTTGTCCTGATAAACCTTGCACTAAACCAAAGACAACACAGGCTTGGCATAAACTACGTGGAAAGCTGAATGTCCACCACAGGTACTGGAAATGTGGGTAGTGTGGACACACAGCTGGGCTGGTCCCAGAAGAGGAGCAGCAAGCAGCCTGGGAAAGGGGGCTGTAAACAAGGAGACAGCCACCAAGCTAGACCACGTGTGACTGAATACTGAATGCCATGGCAGAAAAGGGAGGGCTAAGTTCTTCCCAGCAGCCATACTGCTAAATCTTCTGCTGTTTGGTGTTTTCAGTTTTTAGGAGTCTTCAGATCCGTTTCCTCGAGCGTAGTATAATGGAAGGATCAGAAGGATCCATTGTGTCATCATTTACACCAACAGCAATTTCACAACTACAAAGACCACTCTTTGCTTCCCTCCTCCCTGGAGGAGTGAAGCAGAGTCACCAGAATATCCTGGCTATTTCATGCTTCAAGGAGAAATAACTATTTGCTTCACCTCCTAAGCTGTTGCCTGAAGCTAGAGAATGGAAGTACTTTACCTGCCCATCCATCATCTGCATCGGTGTCTAGTTCATCCAGCCCCTTTAGGTTCTCTGCATTGATGATGGTGGGACGAGGCGCTCTCTCCATTTGCTGCCGAACTGGACGTGTTGGGCGAGACAGGCTGAGCCTGTTCTCTTTTCTACAGGGAAATGCAGTAAATTTGTTAGAAACAGCAAACAGTGAAGAAAAGACTGTAGAGCTGAGTTTTTAAACAGTGAATCAGGCCTCTTCTACCATGTGCTGAATAAACACAGGCTCCAAGTTCCTCTCCCTGCCCAGCAGTTTCCTTTGTCTACCTGGTACCCACTTCCCAGGGCTTAACCGATCAAAGCTGCAACCCTTCCAGTCTATACATCCACCTGCTCTTCAGGCACACAGCGTTTACAGCCCTGCAATGTTCCAGATGCTGCTGTAGTAGGAGCAAAGCACTGCTTTTTTGGGTAAAAATCATGTTTCCTCTGTGGCTGCCTGCAGCTTCACTCACACAACTGGATCCTCAGCCCAAATCTTTGCCTCATTTAAGGTTCATGTCCCGTTCCAAAACCTTCCTCTCAGGGGGGACAGTCATGGCAGACTTACCCATCCTGGTCATTCATCTGATACTGTCTGAAAGGTACCCGAGGCTCCAGTCGAAGCTGAGGAAGAGGGAAAGACCCTCGGTCGAGCGATGCAGGGGTCTCGGAAGGCTGTTGTGGACACATCTGGAACAAGGCAAAGCAGAATAGCCTGGTTTACTCCTTGCCACAGGAAGTCTTACCCAGATTAGGTTACAATACAAGCAGAGTAGCAGCATCCATACAAAGGGAAAGCAAACATTTCATGCCTGGCTGCCTAACAGGCTGGGTGCTAACAGTTACCCTTTGCAGCTCTAGAGGGAAAGCAGAGATTTCTCCTTGGGCTGTGCCAGGCTACTCCCAGCAAGCCCTGGGAACCAACTGAGAGTCCAGAAAGCAGGACTTCCTCACACATCGCCCCCACCACATTGTAAGCAACAAGGACATCACACAGCCACGGAGAAAGGACAACTTACAAAAGCAGGTAGCATGTCATGGTATGTAGGTGGTTGGTAGACATTTCCCATGAACTGCGAAGCCCCTTTGCGAACAGGCTGAGCTGGGCGGAGAGACGGCTCCTTCGGATCGTTGGCGTTCACTGAGGAGGGGGCTCCGTCTCCTGTGCTAGAGGTCTTACTGCCCAGCTCAGCAGGGGAGGCGGTCAGAGATGTGGCAGAGGTTATGCTCCTCCCACCGCCCTCCCTCCAACTGGTGACATCTGGAAAGGAGGTAATCATTAAGTAAGTGCAGCCAGTCACTTTGCCAAAGAGTCGCAAACCTCAAATACTCTGGTCAAGCCCTAATTACACTATGCACACAGAAAACCATCAGGAACCAAGGGAAACTTCCAAACATGTTTATTTTCCAAAGAGGTTGGCAGATTCAGCCATTACTAATTGCTGCGCTATTGGTGTCCTCACTTATCAGTAAGTCTAAATTCCAGTCAACTCTGCTCCCCATCTCCACAGTCCTTATCCTGCAGAATTAAGGCCTATCAGATCATAGACAAAAACTCAAAAGAGAAGCCACATTACATCACCCACTTATTTCACTGGTGACTCTCCCTTAACTCAGGGGGAAGGGGCCTGCTTTACAAAACTCACACAGCAACTTTTATTAAACAGCACAGTAGATAACAGTCCATAGGTGGCTGCCTGGATCACAGAACTCAGCCAGTGAGCATCAGCACCACATGCAAGCCTGTGGTCTGTGCTAGGCTGCTCGACACATACAAGCTTATAAAAAGAGAAAAGGCAAAGGGTGGAATATCTGACGCTACTGTGAACTGGCATTCCTTTGCCCAAAACACAGTCTATGAGCTGGGATAAGGCAGAAAGACACAATCATTCACTTACTCTGGGGGCGGAGGCTTGGTCCTGGCCCATACGACGGATCTAAGGCGCCCTTTTCTTTGCCAACCTTGTCCTGCTCGCCAGCTGCTTTCAGCGTCGGAAATTCCTCGGGAGAGAAGGATAACAGTCGGCTTGAGGCCCTTGAACCTGTCAGACAAATAAGCGTGGGACTCAGAGATGATCTTTCCACTCTTTTCAATTCCCTTATGAGATCGGCCTGGAAACAAGTTTCCTTAAAATCTGGGCCTCCAGCATATTTAGACCCAAATTACTATCGTACCAGCACCTCCACTCACATCCAAAACACTCTCAGACACTGTCGCTAACACAACAACACATGTCCTCACCCAGTACTCCCACACTCTTAACTTGGGATCATTTAAATTCTCATGCTCAACTAAGTCAGAGTTAACTTTCCCACCTTCCAATTATTTCTGTGAAGTACAAAATTCAGACTGAGGCAGAGATAAAAATTCTGCATGATCATTTATAGACGATACCCTGCTATCAAGTACTTGACATTTCCATTCAGACTCTTTCTGCTCAGATCTCACTCTACCAGGGAAGCCTATTGTTAAGATTTCTGGCAATATACTCAGTGAAAGGCCACAGATAAGGACCGAGTGCTGTGTGCTATATATCCCACTTTCCTCCCTGCTGCTGCATTTTTAAGATGCAGACTACTGGCCACATCAAGCCAAGTTTATTTCTTATCATCAGCAGATTGTCTTGCCGAGTCATCGGCCATCCCAGAATGACAGCTTTCTGTCCATTCCAATGACCTGCCAGGGACTGGAAAATAACACACAGTAATTCTCCTAAATCTGTTGGCAAGATAACACTGAATTGAAATTCTCGGCATTATGGCACTACTAAACTTTAAAAAAACCTCAAACTGTTTTTTGAGAACTGTTCCTTGGTGTTACTTGGTTTGCTGTTTTTAAAAAGGGCATTTCAGAATTATCATGTTAAATTATCAGGAATGAGTACAGAAGACCTGACAAAAGAGTCTCATCTATCTTTATCCTCTTTGCCCTAAAGAGTCAAGGAAGATTGGCTAAAGTCACTTCCACATTCCGGAACTTGCACGCTGCACAAGACCTCCCATTCCAAGATTTCCAGGGAAGACACTGCAACTGCTGCACATAACATCTTCAAATGTTTTAGAGAAATGAGACTACACATGAAGGACATTTCTCAAATACACCACAAAACAGCTGCGATGTGCCCAGAATTTTTGCTTCTGCTGCATTACTCTACTGAACTAGAATAGCAATGGGATAACTAACACCACGTAAGTGTCTTTCAGGGAAGGTTTCCACCCCCCGGGTAAGGTTGCACAACGTAATGACTGGTAACATGCAGGCACTAACAATTTGCACTCTAAGCAGCATCACACAGATAAGAGATTGGTACTTTTTCCTCCAAATGCCCCTTATACAGCCATGAAGCAATTCATACTAATTTACCAGACATTTCTTCATGATATGCCCTCAAAAGAAGATGATTTTACGGCAGTAATAGCTAAAAGACAGCAAAAAGTAAAAGGCATTCCTCTTCGTTGATAATATTAGAAACTGCTCTATTAGCTTAGAGGGGGAAAAAGCAATTGTTCAATGCCACTGGTGAAGAGGTGCAAGGATGGGATGGCCTAAGAAGTCCTTTCAGCCAGGTTTCCCATGCTTCTGTGATTCAATTACCTTCTAATTAAGCTGCTCTTAGCCACACATGCAACTCTTCCCTTGGGTTGAGAACTCTATATAGAAATATAAAGTGTGACCTAGAATAAGTTTTCAAAAAAATCTTGAGGAACATTGTTAGATGATCAGATTTCAAAACGATTGTACAGGAGGTCCACACACCAACAGTCTCCAAAAAGTACCAATTAACCAAGACAGACACAGCCTTTGCTCTGGCCACCAACCTCTGGCAAGCATAAGTCACTGCTTTAACATTTAGCCTTTGAGATCATTTAGGGACTCAATTTAAGATAAGCTTGTCCCCTGCATTTCTGCCATCTGCAGCTGTTTCAATTCTTTCAAATCTCTCTGCAACTTTACTCAACAACCAAATGGTTCCAGGTCTGTTCACATTAAAACAGTGGAACTGAACTGTTACTCTCACTAGTTTTAACAGCAGTACTCAGTGCAGCTGGGAACCACCTCCTGTGTGGAAATGGAAGCATCTGAAGACAACTTAACTCCCAATTTATGTTAACACTGCTTCAGGATCCTCAGTCAAGCAGAAGCCATTAGCAGCACAGTTACTCAGGGAGACTTAATAGAAAGGCCTCAGCCGAGGTGTAAGCAAGCATATCCTGTGCCAGCTTCAATGCCTCTTCCACCCACTGACACCGTAACAATACCCATGGACTACAGATGCCAGGTACAGCCTCCCCAAATGGCATCGTTACAGACTCACTTTTGACCACCTAATTAGGTGAAGATCCCCATGCTGTTAGCCATGGAGATGCCTACATCGACAGTCTTCAGTGCCCTGTTCTTTCTTTTCTCCTAAACCAATCCCTCCCCTCTTCCCTTACACACCGTTACACACACTGCTGTAGGCTGATGGAAGATGCTTGTGAGGGGGCAAACGTTTCCCCCCCTTGTCCTTCAAAACCTTCACCTCTGGGAACTCCCTGCTGCTCCCCAGGCACGTGAACCGTTCTGGTTCAAGACTGAAGGAACACATTCCATCCAAGCTGTGTCTGCACTGGCAGACCTGAACACATGCAGTTATGTTGGTTCCAGCCAACACACCACAGAGGCTGAAAACAAGCCCTCACTGCACCGTAACTGAGAGAGACTTTGTGTTCCATTCCACACCAGTCTAGACTGGAAGGGCAGGAACAGAGTCTACCCCATCTCATGCCTGTCTGAGAGAAGCAGACACAGAAACGGAGCTGGGTATTATATCATACTCACCACCTTCTTGTCCTGCTGGCTTTCCATTCAGCTGTGCCCATGACTTTGGTCCACCTGGCACTGAATTTGTACTCTGGAAACAAAACACAAAAAACCCCAGATGACCGAAGTCTCATGACTGACTGTTTCTCATTTCCTGGCTGACACCTGCTACAGTTCAGACCTCTAGATCACCCAGATGTCACTGGATACCACAGGTCTCCCTAGCTTCTTACTGGGGCTAAAGGTAGCTGCTCCTCACTCCAGTATTCTATGCCTCTACAGCCATAAAAAAAAAAAGTTTCCTCTTTTCTGTGCTCTCATTTATTCTGTGCTCATCTTCAACTACTTCCTCAAACCACTCCTGTTGCTTTCCTCCCTCTAATCAAACTTTCCCTTTGTTCTGTTGCATTTTCCCAAATGGTCCCTCTAAATCTTCTAGATTTGTTCCATGCTACACCTCAGCTTGAAGGCCACCCTACTTCCTCATGCATTAACCGCTCCTCCCATCAAACCATAACTCCTGCCCTGATTTCCCTGAACTTCAAGAGCTAGGAAGTTTTTTTTAAACTAAAAGTGTGAAATCTGCAGCACAGAGGGGCCAGGTCCCTGCACTCTCCACGGAAGCTCTAATTGCCAGTAGTTTTTTCAGGTCCTGATAGTGGCTACTTCTCCCCCATGACTAATCTCTTCTTAGCAAGTGTCTTCAGGCTGGGATCAAGAACTGGATCTGTTGTCATCTAGAAACACTTGAATCAAATCCAAAGTAAAATAGTTTAGAAGCGTTAACCAGCCATCCCACATTCCAGCCATTCTTTCCAGACCGAAACTAGACTTGCTGCACACACTGGAAAGGTACAGAGGTACCGTGCAGAGAATGATACATTAACAGTAGCACAGCACTCCTGGGGCACAGTAACTTGGAGTCAAGACAATTCTACAAGAACTGACTATACAGGAGCTGTTTCATAAACTGCAGTCTGCTGATTCTTACTTGTGTGAGGCAACACAGGCAATTAAAACCTTCAAGCTGTCTGGGGACAGGGGAAGCAGGGTGGCAGTCACAGACTGCTTGCACCTACCTCCTGACTGATTGACTGTGTCGGCTTCTGTAAATTGGAGACAGATTTCTGCAAACCCTGCTGCGGCAGCGACTCCTGCAGCTGTGCAGCCGTCGCACTGGAACTGAAGAGAGACAGCAGAGGTGAGATCAAAGGGGAAGGAAGGCAAGAAGACAAACAACTCTGGCAACATAGCAGTTGCTAAAAGATCAAGATACCATTGACCCTATACTAGCATCTACAACAGAACTGATCACCATAAGGTCCAACACACAGCACAGCAGCGCTCAACTGTTGCTGCTTGCCTGACAAAGCCTAGCAAGGAGAAGCTCTACCTACCTCTTTTGGTCTGGCTGATCCTGCTTGTTTGCCCATCCTGTACCGTCCTTGGGTACTATAATGATGTTGGGGTCGTTTCCTTTGTTCTCAGACTTCAAGCTAGGCAAGTTTGCAGGAGGTGGCATGCGCCGGGCAGCAGCAACTTTCCCAAGACTCTGTAAGCCATGTCTAGGAATAACTAGTGAGAAAGGAACAAGGGCAGGTCAGAGGGGGCTATACCCTGCTAGGTAAGTAACCTTAATTTGCACACTGTGGCTGGGTGCAGTCCCAACAGAACTGTACAAGCAGCAGCATCACTGCTGCTATGTCAACACACAGGTCATTTCCCACAGGACCACGGTGAAGCCGCCCGTCTGCTGTAGCAGCTGGCTAATAGGCAGCCTCCTACAACAGTTGGGACAGAGGAAAATAATTCACCCTCACAGAAAATGCCCACAGTGTCTTTTAGCTACCTGTGCAGATACTCCTCTTGTTTCACAGAGGAGAAGCATCACTGCCCTTTCACAGCTCAGGGAAATAGCAATACAAGCCCACCTCTTACAGACAGACTGGTCATCTAACCCAGGAGTCATAGAATCATAGAATGGTATGAGTTGGAAGGGACCCCAAGGATCATAGAGTTCCAACCCCCCTGCCACAGGCAGGGCCACCAACCTCAGGCCTGGATCTACACTAGGTTGCCCAGGGCCCCATCCAACCTGGCCATGAACACTTCCAGGGACGGGGCATCCACTACCTCTCTGGGCAAAGGTCTTGAATGTTCAGCTCTCCCCAGCAGATCACATCTATTAAGATGGTATTTTATTTTGTTTTCTACTCCCACACCAAATCCAGAGCCATTCCAGACAATGTTTCCGTTTTTTTGACCCAACCATATACTTTTGGTCACATCTCCTCTGTAAAACTAACTGAGGTTCTTCCCCAGAGACTTTCAGTCCTCAACTTTCACCTCACTCCAACTTAACACACTTTGGTCAGCTTAACTGCCCTGTCTCGGTACAGTCCAAGGCCCCAGTAAGCCTTTCACCCAGGGTTCACAACCCAACCACTCTGCAAGCAAGGACACAGGCTAAAAGAAATGGCCAAGAGTTCCCCAGCTGTTTTGCCTTGATTCCTCCATGTCTCTCCAACAATGGCAGCACAAAGAACCACAGACATTTTCCATGAAGTACTAAGGCAACACAGGCTAAAGCATCAGCACAAACAGCTCTGCAGCCCAGCTGCCTTCCACAGGCCCAAACATCTGGATTAGCTCTATACCACCACTCTCGGGAGACACGAAAAGGAGCTGTCTGAAGGCATGTCTTACCTGTAGTTCTGATAGCTTCTATTGACTTTCCTTTATACTTATCAAACAGGCTGAGAGTCGAGTACTTGCTTTTCCCATCCTTTCCCTTGGTTATTTGCCCCAAACGATCGGACATTGCGATGAAATGTCATCTAGTAAGGAAATTTCTCTGCGCCGCTCCCGATCTGCCTTTTAATGGAAGGGAACGAGGAAATGCCATCAAATGGGTTATTTAGCCACAGACAAGGAAAAAATAAAACACAACTGCTAAAACTGCAGATATTCAGTGAGCAGACACACTACATCACAAGGTTTTAACCCTCTCCTCTTTAGTCTCAAAAAGCTTGTAGGATTTAAGATTCACAAACGGAATGGAAAGAACTGCAGGGACACGCTTCTCTCAGCATCTTTTTCTTTTAATGCCACTCCAGCGCTGAAAGAGGTGAGCTTCTTAATGAGAATACAAGAGGGTGGTCAGCACAGTCCCTGCTTTACAAGAATAAATCTAACAATTAAGAGCTAAGGACAAGGATCACAAAACACGACAGAAAAGCACTGTGTCTTACACCACACTGGAATTCACTATTGGGTTTCCCACTGAAGCACTGGTAGCCAGGTTTGTAATTTTTAAGATTATGGTTCCACACTGGCCACAGTTAATGACACACACCAGCAATTAATGCTTTGAAAGCATCACCCAAGGCAACAGATATTTCCTCAAATTCCCTTTTGCCATCTGCTGGCACAAGAGCCAAGGAGTCCAAAACAACTGCTCAAATGAAACAGGTTCAGACTCTTGAACCCGTGGGCTGAGCAATTTTACTATGAACCCTGAAAACACTTTATAAAAAAAGGTTACATTTCTCTGTTGCTGACACCTTCAACACCATTTTTAGCTATGAATATACATTTCACAATGGATGTCGTTTGTTAATTTTTCACTCTGATCTTTGCTGGCTCAATACACTGTGATTAACACCCTTCATGCAAGCATTGTCTTTACTTTCACATTTTGGCTCCTGGAGCCTAGGACAGGCTGAATCATGGGGAGCACACACACTGTAGGTCAAGTTCTATGTCAGGAAAGAAACTCTGCTTACTTTTAATGGACCTTTATTTCATTTTTTTCAAGCAAAATTGTGTTCTCATTTTTCTGAAAGCCAGAAGTTTAATCTAAGCTTTTCACACATAATTTGTAATTCCAGAGTTCTCGCTGTAAAGCCTCCACTTCAAGCCTAAAACTTCTGGCAGTTTTATTATACCATCTGCTAGGTCCCATCTTAGGGCTGCAACTCTAAATTGGAGTAACAAACACTCTACATAATCAGACCTTCCCACCCTTCACCCTTTCTGAGCCTCATCCAGCTGAAAGCATGTTTCAAACACTCTCAGAAATCACTCACTCTGAAAGAAACTGCATCTGACCAGCAGCTACAGCTTCCACCAGCAATGCCTTATCAAACAAGACTTCCACGTAAGAGGATTGCTCCATCATGCATTATGTTCAAAATAAAGCACAGCCCACAAACACGCCTGATACAGCCAGTTTGAGAACGCACCACTATCTGCAACAAACCAAGTAAAGCCCATCTAAAGGCTGCTGCCACAGGGCACATTTCTGACCAATAAACCTGGCACCACACAGCATTCAATCCTGAACTGTAGGATTTAAATCTGGCCTGGCAAGAGCAAGAAGCCATAGACTCCACACTAAGCAGCAAGCAGCACAGCCAGGGACAGAGGAAGAAAAGTGTTTTCCATTGCCCAGTAAACAGCATCCACAGGATGCTCAGGAAAAGCACCCAGCTCCACAAGAAGCCCCACACAGCCACCTTTGCTGGACCACAGAGGCTTGAGGAGGAAAGGGGAATGGCCAGCATTCCTGAAGCACCTTTTCTCACAGAGTAGCAAACAGATCTTTGGCTCCAGTCTGGTTTAATCTTCGTTCAGATGGTCACCATGTGCCAAAGAAAACAACAGCTCCTCCCTCACCTGCTCATTTCCACTGTTTTATTAGTGGGACAGACATAAAAGAGAAAGAAAAAAAAAAAAAAAACAAGAGAGAGATTAGCACAGACTTGGCAAGAAAGTAGAAGCTGGACTGAGAACAATGACCTGTTTGAACTGGCAGAGTTGTGGGGAGCCCCAGACCAGAGCAAATAGCAGAGGATGCTGCACGCCAGCCCTCAGCTGCACCGATAAGAGCACAGCACCTGCTTCTGAAGGTATATTGAGCTTTGCAAAGGGAACCTGGCCCGGGGTCTATCCTGACCACACCAATCCTGTACCAACCTCACACACTCCCAGGCAATAAAATCCACTCTGAGGTTTAGAAAAATTAAACCAGACAAAATTAGAGGGTGTTAGAGAAAAAAACCAAACAAACAATACAACTACCACCAGATCAGGGTCAGGAGTTAGCCAGTTAACAGAAAATCCCCGAGTTCCTGAAAGTCAGCATGCAAACAGCAGGCAAGGCAACGCTGCCAAAGAGAAGCCCTGACAAGAAGTTATGTAACTGGGTCTCAGCTGCCTCTTGATTACATCTTATATCATTAAAAGGATGCAGGAGGAATAAACAACCACTTCAGAGTAGAGAAGCTGGGGACACGTTGCGATAAAGCCCCTTGTCAAACTTTCTGGGACAGCCACAACTGCTGTCTGGGTAAGTGAAACGTACTTTGAACCCCTTCAGCACTTTGAAGCTGAAAATGTGAAACACAGCTTTGTTTGTGTGCAACGTGTGCTCTCCAAAGGGGAAACAAGTCCATGGAGAGGTGAGGCAGTTTCCAATACAGTCACTGTGCAACGAGGCTGCCCAGGCACTGAGCCCTCTCAGAGCCATCCTGCAGGCAGGACCACACCACCCGTCCTTCCTAACGGCACCAAGCAGCAGATCAAAGCTAGTCTGTGGGTGCGTTAGCCGGGGCGATCACTTGCCACCCAGGTCACCCAACAAAAGGCCACAGAGCCTCCCAAAGCTCTCATGACACTGTACTGTTTTCCTACCAGTCAAATAGAGAATCCAGACAGATATCATGAAGGCCTTCCAGTTTTGCAGAGCAAAGCCATTTTTGATTAAAACCAAGCTCATTAAGAACTGAGCTGCCAGCCTGAATATTTATTATTAGGTGAATTAGAAGCAGAAGGTACATGTAAATGCTGACAGCTGAAAACTGACAGTCTCAGCAAAGCCTCTGACCTGTGCTCAGGGTCCCCATGTCTGATAGCTGACCCTGAAGAAAACATTATCCTCTGTTACAGAGAAATCAAAATAAAATACATATATATATAAAATGTCACCAGCGTTCCTGCAAGATTTTTTTCTGGGTTTAGAAAGGTCTTTGGAGGAAGGTTTGCTACCAGTTTTAGCATGGAGCTTAGCTCTTCCTGTTCTCAGGACTAACAAGGTCTTCCGCAGTATCCAGGGACAGCACCCGAGTGCAAAACACTGAGCGCCTCAGAGGAATCACAAACTACTGCAGTATGTCCAGCTACATCTGAGGTCCCTGGGTACAAGTAACTGTACCAGAATCACTCCCTCTGCAGACAACTTCACTATCCAGGAGTCTTTATGTCCACATCGTGTGTGGGTACTAACCCCATCAAACTGCCTTTTAAAGGGGTACGCTCAAATCCAGAGAGCGCAACAGTGATAATTTAAGTGCCAGAACATGCAAGTCTTGCAGCTACATCGGGGATCTATGGAGTGCAGGGAGCCTGTCCTGCAAAAACAGTCATGTGAAACCCTTGAGTTACTGGCAGTGGTAACAACTGGAAAGCCCTGAGCTGAAAATACAGCCAAAAGGGAGAGATTCCTGACAAACGGGATTGTCTGCAAAGCTCTTTGTAAATCTGTGTATGAAGGAGGCTGGGTTGCTGGTGTTTTATTCACAAGACTTCAATGGAGCTTGAATACCTGGAAGCTAGCCAGCCTTAATTGAGCAGGGCAAACAGATTTATGAAAGGTAACACACACACACTAGAAGGAATCTCTTCAGCTACTCACACACCACTGAGCTCTGCGCCAAGCACAATCACTCGGGCAAAGGACCAGAGACCACTACAGACCTTCGCTCCTTGCTCACTTCACAGCAGCAGTCACAAACACAAACCAAAGCAACAGGGTGGAAGGGAACCGTGAACAGGCTTTTCTCCAGAAGCAGGAATATTCTTGACCTGAAATTTCATACAAATTATTCAGAAATACATGGGTACAAAAGCAAAGAGAAGAAGCACTTGGAGTAAACCATGTTCTATTGTGGTTTCTAATGTTACTGGTAATGTGAAACCATTTAAAAAAGACAGTAGAGTTTTACAGGAGATTAGCAATGTTCCCTCCTCTTCAAATACACAGAGTCCATTTTACTACAGCTAAACATTTATCTGTAAACACAGAGATCCCACTATTTCTGGAACAAGTCCCAAGAATCACCTATTTGCGTAACAGTCACCACCTGCCTCAGCGATGAAAGACACCACGGGCTGCCCTTGGAAGAGCACTGGTACAGCAGTGTGAGCAGCTGCCCCAGGGGCTTGGTGTCAGACATGCTCAGATCCTGCAGAAACCCTGTTGGAGCCAGGCAGGGATCACCAGCCTAGCAGGGACAGACTGGATGAGCAAGAGGCTGTCATTCTGTTGCACTGTTTCCAAAGGGAGCTGCTAAGATCTGTTGGTACACCTGAAAGAGCCTGTGGAGACGCTGAATGTGGCACCAAGTCGGACAGGGAGAAGTCAGCAGAGATTGACACTAAGTAGCAAAGACAGCTCCTGATTCACAGGGGGGACCCCCCCAACTCGCTCAGCTGAACAGGTCTATTTGGCAGTACCAGTTCTTTTAATTCTGCACCGTTCCAGCTTTCTCTGCATCTCCCATAAACCTTGTCTCCCTTGTAAAAACAGTGAATGGGAGCCCAGGATCTCATCATCTCCCATGATTTATTGCAGAGGTATGCTGCTCGCTGAGTAACACTGTTGGAGGCTGTCTGCCAGAAGACTTGCCTGCTGACCAGCCACATCACCAGGCCTCTCTAAGCCAAGCCACCCAGGATTTGAGACACACAGCAGGACCATGAAGAGAAGGGACAGCACCTTCTGGACAATGAATCATTAACTCTGTGGCATGGAGCTGTACAGGCAGAGATAAAACATGACAAGAGGGGGGACAGAAAGGGCACAGCCTGTAAGATGACCTGACCTCATTTTCTCAACTCTGTCTTCATAAAACTCACCTGCTGCTGCCTCTTATAAACGTACCAACAGGTTGGGAATCACAACTACTGGTACTGAACCACTGCACGGTTCTAGAGGAACCAGACCTCCCATAATCTCAGGTTTGGCCTGTGAAATACAGGAGCCTCACCTCTCTGCTGAACAGCTCGGTGCTGGGAAGGCAGGCAGCAAGGACAGGCAGCCAGAAAGGTGTGGAGATTAACTGGATTTCTAACTTACTGTAAAACAGACAAAGCAGACTGGAGTCTGGAGAAGAACTCAGTTGTATTTACACAAAAACATTAACAGGTTCTGTGGTCCTTTCCATAAGGCAGACAATGCCACACCCTGAAAAGGAGCCCTGACCTCGACTAATTGAGGACACAGACAAAGAGAAGAAATGCTTCATCCAGAGGATGCAAGACTATGACATGGAGGGGAAAAAAAAAAATCCAGTCAGAAACCTGGCCCTCAGCCCACAGAAAGTACTTACAAGATCCTGTGCTCATGAAATTCCCCCTCCTTCTCAAGCAGCAGAAAAACCAAGGTGTGCAGTGAATTCTTTTCTTGAAAGGCATGTCTGTCTAAAGCAGCCCTCCAGAGAAATGGAGCTGGTTTTCTGCCTATCTGTCCCATCATGCTCCACAGAAGGAACTGACCTCTTGGTGCCAGCCTGTCACAAAGGAATTACTGGATGTCTAAGAGGAAGGAAGCACCACATGGCTTTCACACCCCTCAATCAGGAATTGATTACTGCAGGGAGGCAGCAAGACACCTTACAAAGCACCAACTACTAACAGCACACCTGTTGCCCTCTCATCCAGGCAAATAAAGATGTTAAATGAGACATGCCCCAGCTCAAACTGACTCTGATGCTCCTAGCTATAAACCTCACCAGGCTCATAAACTGGGACTTCTGTAGGCATTTCTGGAGCAAAACACGAAAAATAAAGGGGGTGTATTTGCTGTTTGACATTTCAGAGGCAAAACCCACAGGGGACAGAGCAGCTCAGCAAGAACCACCTGTGGCTTCAACAAATCCAGACTCCAACTGCTCTAGTACAGAGGAAAGGGAAGCGACCTAGCGATCTGCAGGAGCTGCCTGCATAAAGAAAGGCTCACACAGACACAAACCTTTACCCTTAAGAGTTGTGCTTCCACTCTGGCTCCTTCACAACCAAGGCCCAGAGCTGAAGCATCCTACCTACGGCCTGCAAGGTAATTCTGCCTTTCAGGTTCCTCAGAGAGCTGAATGTCTGGGGGGAATAGAGAGATACACATCCTGTTCCCTCAACACCAAAGCAAGAAGGCTGACCACGAGCAAGCAATTTAAATCCAAATACAAGAAAAAAATCGCTGGCATTATACTCTGTTGGCAAAACCCCTTCAGAAAGCTGCTGGTGACATTCAGCTGATCTACAGGGTAAACTGGGCACGTGGGTAGCTCAGCAACAATAGACTGAAAATAGCTGGTAGGGATCTCCTGATAGGTAACAGGGCTGGTGCTTTTAGTCCTATTTTACAGGCTGGGTAACCAAGGCAGAGAAACAGTTTGCTCAAGTAACACTTGCAGTGTCAGAGGCCCCAGAGCTCAGGTTTCTGCCCCAGTCACCCAAACCCTCACTGCAGCGACCCTCAAAGAAAATACAGCTCTTGATCACAAAGGAGCAAGTTACAGAGTCAAACAAGAAGGGAATGTGCTGCAGCAGCATATTCCATGTCTAAAATATCCTCTTTCCCGGAGAAGCCACTGTCCACTGACACACCCAACCCTGCCCACTGCTTCTGGGGACCCCACAAGCACAAGAGGCACCCACAAGGCCTGAACTCTTGTCAGGACATCGCTCCACAGGATATCTTAGGCCTGACAGCTCAATGCAAAGACACTTCCATCACTATCAACTATACCAAACACCACTGCATTTTAAGGTGGTGAAACTACCTTAGTCCTGACACTTCTGCCACACAGACTTAAAAAAGTCATCTCAGTGATGATACCCACGTAACTGAGGTGAGATACAGCTAGAGGAGTAGGTGAAACACCTGTATGGCCAGCTCCAGAACCCAAATGTGAGTCATTACACAGCTCACCACAGAGTGCCCAACACAGACAGGGCAAGGACGAGTGAAGGACCAAGCAAAGATGCATTCTGAGGAGTAACCACAGAATTCTTCTATGGTAGCTTTACCTTTACCTAGTCCCAAGGGTAAACTTGGGACTAGGTAAAGGTAAAGCTACCATAGAAGAAGCAACTTACTCCATCTCTCAGCTGTGAACATATTTTTCTCTTTTATAGCAAACAAGCAGAGAGGAAATCAGAGATGTCGGTTCCAAGAGATTAAATCAGAGCAAAGTTGGCAGTCTTCAGGGTTAACACTTCTTTTTTCAGGAACAGATACAGCTCTCTCCACACAAATGCCATCAGCTGTTGAGTAAGCAGCTCTGTTTTCTCTGCAGTCTCAGGAAGGCTCACACTGGAATGGGGAGGTGGGTGTTCACTTGTGCCACTGAGCTTCAGTACCAGATCTGGGCTTTGCTAACACCTTGGCACGCTCTCAGGATGTCTGCTGACTTCAGGGCCTTGGCTCCCGTTCCGGTTACACACAGAAAGGTTACCTCTATGAGCAGAAAGGCTAGAGGTAAAACCCAACGCTAGTGATCAGCCGGCAGTGAATACCAATCCCTCACTGCATGCACAAGGGAGAGGTCCCTGCGCAGCCCTGCTGAGCAGATCCCTCAAGCCCTATTCCTCCCCAAGGTCCTGATGAGAGCTCCTCTGGCAGGAACCTTTACAGACAGACAGGCCAGCACCAACACACACACTGCAGGGGACAAAGCTGCCCTGGCAAGAGCTGAATAGATCTTTCTCTATCAGATTTCTCCAAATTTCCTACAGCCACCAAGACTGATGCAGCCAATTCAAACAATTAATAAGATTACAAGCAGTTCAGACAAGCCTGCAGCTCACAAACACTGCAGATGCTGAAGCTTCCAAGGAAGTATTCCTCCAGGTTCCCCAATTTTAACAACACTAGAGCAATGCAGCATTTCACACAAACCTTTCTTAGATGAAGCCTATTCATAGGAGCCATTAGCACTACAAATGAATGCCAAGGATGCTAACAGGAATCTGATGGGCAAAGGACACGGGTACAAAATGGTAAGACACTGCAGTGTTACGTGTGGCATGGTTCAGTACTCTGAAGAAAGGAGCTTTAGATACCCTTAGGTAGCTTTAGCTTTACTGGAGAGCTAAGCAACTCAGACTATGCATGGGACAGACATCTGGAGCACACCAAGCTGGACAGGAAGTGAAAACATATCTATGTAAATTAAAGCATCTGTGCTATTTGCAGTGCATAACTGACAAGGTGTATGAGCGTCATCACGTCTATTTTCCAGATAGGAAAATGATATCGCAGAACTCTGTGGCTGGGTTGAGTGGCAGAGCAAGAACCAGAACCTTCATCTCCCCACTTCTGGGGCTGGAAACCACCTTATCAATCACAGTGCCTTCCTAATGCTGTGGGCCAGGAGCAGCATGAGGCCCTGCTCCAGAGGAGTTCTCAAGGAGCAGGTCTGAATGCTGAGACAGGGAACACTATGAACAACTCCTAAATGCCAGCCCATCGCTGCTTTCACTGCAACAGGATCATGGGATCACTAAAGGCACCATTGTGCTCAGATGCGGAACACTAACACCGTAATAACACTCAGATCTCGTGAATCTGCTCCTAAATAATGGTTCATGAAGCTTCAACTGCTAAGCAGGAGCTTGATTCTTTGGTTATTTCAGAAAAAAATAAACCCATACTACTTACTATTCCAGCCTTGAAGAAGCATTTCTTGAGCACGTCCCCACCCCCCTTTCCCTGCTTCACATCCCACTCCAAACTCTGAACAAGAGCACTCAAGGCTTTTATAAGGGCTCCCAGCCCACATACAGGTAGGAAGAGCTGAAGAGCTTACCCCAACACAGAACTCTCCCAAAAAAACCCCATTTTAAAAAAATCACTATATACCCACAGAAGAAATGCCTGGAGGAGGCAAAGTCCCAGTGCGAGCTCTTCAAATCTGACTGTATTTGCTCCCTGCAGTCCCAATCCCTCCAATCCCTGTCCAGAATGTCTCTACAGCTACTAAGGAAGGATTCCTCCACAAAATGTCTTACAACAGGATGTTAACTCTGCAAATACTATGCAGTTTACAACTCTCAAGTGCTATTCACTTGAAATTGAAAGGCTACTGAGGATGCTCCCAACAGCTAATTGAAGTCCTGTGGACATTTGTAGTAGTAGTCCCCAGTAGACCTCTTGACCAGACCCTAGGATGCTGACAGTATTTCCTCACTTTCTAACAGGTATTTTTCCTGTACTTCTTTGCATTTAAGCCTGGCTCACCTTCACCTGCTCTTTTACTTCTGCATGTTTCAAATTTGGCCATTACTTCTCCCCTTTCACTCAAGGTATGTTTATTTCCACCAGTCCTCCACAAATGAATACCTGCAGTCTCCTAAAGACGTAACAGCAAGCTCTCTTGCCCATTCCAGTTTATCAGCACCTTCCTGAAAATATAAGTGTTCAGAACCAAAATACAGGCACTGCATTTTAGCTGTAAGTACAATGAACCCTTGCAGAACGCCACATACACCTTCCAACACCTCAAACCCACCTTTTGTCCTCACAGGCCCCACAGCACTGCAAGTCAAGCAACTTTACAACCCATCAATGCCACACAAAAGAACCCAGGGCTATTAAACCAGCCTCCAGCCCACTTACATTCCTTTGTGTTTCTCCAGCTTCAATTATGTTCCAATAATTCCAGGAAATAAAAAAATAATTTTAAAAAATAACAGTATTTACAGCTATACATATCCAAACAGGTTTGCTCCAAAATACACTGCTCATAAGCTCAAACTTCTTGGTTATGCCTGTGCGGGAAGCACAAAGAGCATCCTGAATACAACTTAGCAACTAAAAACGATCCCAAGCCATGTTTCAGTGAGGCTTAGCATCACCATAGTGTCCTGCCTTAGTCCCATTTTCTTCTTCTCTTCAACCAAACCAGGTGGGTTTTGCAGATATGTGCAAAACCCACTTCAGAAGGTACTTTCCAGGAGCATGCTATCCTGACTTCTGTGCCATCAGGGCTTTCATTAACAAAGTCACTGATTTCAGCAGTTGGAAAAAGATGTTCTGCAAAGAGAAGAGCTGCACCTCCCAAGCCTTTACCTGTTGGCTGTGCTCTCACCTCATTGTCTGATACCTGACAGTCTCATAGCTCTGTTTCTTCTGTTCCAAATGACAAACTAGTGATAAGGAGCTGTTAAATTATTGACCTATTAGGAAAATGAGTCAGTGCCACATGAAAAATAAAACCCACTTACAAAGCACACAGCACCTTCACTGCTAAGTTGCAGAATAAATGAGGAAAAGGGATGACCACAGAGGTCCAGCCCTGGGAAGAAACCCTCTCCCCTTCCATCCCTCCCCCTTAAGTTACTGTCCTGTATTCCATAAATTTCTCCTGTTTACATTGCTTCTGTTCCCACAAGAAGAAAATACACAACTACAAGTGGAAGTGCCACTACAGCAAAATCTCTTTATGCCAACTATGACCAGAAAAGAGAAAATAAAATGGCTCACTGCTATTTCCAAGGCAGCAGTGCTTCAGAAAGTTAACCCAGCTCCTCTTTAATACTTTCAATAACCCAGGTAAGTACAACAAAGGCCTTGAGCAACCAACACTTCTGAATCTTAAGCAGGCAGGTAACTGCAATGGATAATCTAATGGGCTCTGTGCTGTACTGCTCAGGCAAACTGGAAGCACCACCACACACACACCAAAACCATGGTCCAAATATTTCCCAGCTATGCCTCAGATGTGACATGCTGCAGGACAAGGATGCTGTGGTCCAGGAATGGGGTGCTATGCAAAACCATCAGTGCCACACACACACAGAGGCTGAGGACTGTCTGCCTTTACACCATTGCTCAGGCAGATACCACAGCACGCTGCGTCAGGCAACAAGGCAAATACAGTCTCTAATGCCACCCCTGCTTTTAGAAGGCTGTTGTTCAAGTAAATTAGCCTTTGAAGTTAGGTTTTATACAAAGCTTTATTAAAAGGCTTTATTAAAATGTAGCTATGAAGTTAAATTACTAAAAATTCTTTAGGAACATTACTCATATTTATTAAAACACTTTAATACCCTGCATCTCCTTTCCAGCTATCGTATAGACTACTTACTTTTCCAGCTCCAGCCAGTTGGCTGAGTTTCACTTTTAAGCTCTCGTGCACACACACAAAAAACAAGAAGGAAAAACCCACGGTTCATCAAAACTATGCATTTTAAGACAAAGTAAACAATTACCCGAGTTCAGAAAAAAAACAAGGCACTATGCAACAGTAACTTTGGAAACCTGTATAAAACTCATGCTTTACTACTTTTTTTTTTAAAGGAAATATAACTGCTCAAGAATATATGCTTTTATCAGTGAAGAGTGATGAAAGCATCCTAAAATGTGTGATGTCTGCTCAAGCTGTGCAGAAGCACAGATCAACGAATAAAAAGAAATATACTCATATTGAATATACATATTAAATTCAATACGAATTCCAACTACAGCTAACAGCAGACATACTCATACTGGCCTGAGGAAACACGTCATTCAAAACATCACAAAACCCCCCTCCAAAACCCCCAGTGCTCCTGATAAAACCCAGGCTCATTTACAGTACTTCAAATTAAATGAAAAATGCAGGTAGATATTCAACTTTTCCAACAGAAATCATCCTGAAACCATCACTTTCCATCCTCTCTTTAAACTCCACTACAGAAGCAGATCTCAGCCTCCCTCCTCCCAACCTCTTCCTGGGGTCTTCACTCCCCAGTCATTGGGCCAGGGCACCTGCTTTCAGGACCCTGGGGTTTAACTACCCCAGTGCCAACTAAACACGCAAAAGCAGGTCCAAAAGTAACATCCTTGCCAGTTAATACCCGAGAAATCTACTCATCAGGAGCCGATTCTCCAAACTTCGGCTCTCCAAGGCAGGGACCAGCTCATTATCACTCATGAAAGGGCTCATTCCAGCGGGGGCCCCATGTGCATCTGCACGACAAGGCTGAACACAAACAAAACTTCCACTATAAGCTTTGATTCAGTCCTGGAAGGGGTGGGATGCCTTCCCCTAAGCAGGCCACAGCAGATGATGTAGACACTGCAACGTGCTTGTACTTAATACCCATTCCCAGAAAGAAGCAACACTACTAAAGTCCTAAACATTCAGGTTTATGGCACGTTATCGACCCCAACGCCAGTAACGTCAATATACAAATATCTGATGAGCTGATACTCAAAAAAGTATCTCGCTCTGCGTATTCAGAGGGCAGAAACAAAACAAAACAACTCGCCTAACAAAACCCACAACTCCCAGCTCATTCAAATCCCTTTCCCCAGCTTTGACTTCGGAGATGAAGAGGGTTTCGTCATCACCCTAACGAAAAAAACCCTCATAGCTCACAACTAACGCTACTAAACAAGCCACCACCCCCCCCCCGGGTGAAGATGCACAGCCCACGCGTCCCAGGACCCGCATCAGGGGTTCCCCGGTTTGCAGCGCATCAGCTCCCACACAAGAGATTAAAAAACTCCTTCCTGAAGGGGAAAAAAAATTAAAATAATAAATTCAAACCTACCTAACAAGCTCGCCCAGCACCGAGGCACACAAACTCCATCCTCACGCCCCCCGCCCCCGGGGCTCAGCAGTTGCCCCTCACATCCCGCCCCTCCGTCCCCCAGCAGCATTTCAGCCTCGGTAACCCTTTTGTAGGCTCCCGCACAATAACAAACCGAGCGAGCCTTCTGGATGCCACCCCCCCCCCCCGCCTCTTGTTTTGCTGAGACACACACACACGGCGCGACAAAAATATCTTTGTGTCACACTCCAGACGACGAAGAAAAACAATCTGTCTCTGCAGCGGGGAGCCCCCCACCCCACCGCACCCCGCCTTCCCTCGGCCCACAGCCCCTGCTGCACCCCGCCGCCGATCGGGGCTGCGGGGGTGGCTCCACACACGGGGACACCCGCCCAGAGGGTGCTCCCACCCCCTTACCCCCCGGCCCGGAGGCAGGAGCCCGTGCAATGGGCCCCAAAACCAGGCGGCCCCCGCCAGGCCCCCCGGGCCTCACTGGGGACAGGGCCGGGGACAGCCCGGCCCGGCGTCTGCCCCTGGCGCCTCCATCCCCGCGGAGGAAGGGGCGGGGGGCTGTTGTCGCACAATAAACAGGCGGCTACAACAGCCCGACGTGGGGGGGTCCCTTACAGCCGTCCCGGCCCCCCAACCGCCAGGTCCGGGGTACCCGCCGGGGTCGCGCCACTGCCGCCTCCTCCCCACCCGCCAGGCCGAGCCGAGCCGGGAGGCCGCGGGGTGCCGCAGCCGCAGGCAGCCGCTGGCTCCGGCTCCATTTTAGAGCTGCCTCGTCCCACCTTCCCTCCCCTTCCTCCTCCCCCCCGGCCCCACTCACCGCCCCAAATATCCGCGGCCGCCGCCGCCGCCGGCCCCCGATACCCACCTGTGGTGGTGGCGGGGAGCCGGGAGTGCCTGGGGAGCCGGGTGCGGAGGAGCGATGGGCTCGGGGCGCGGCGGATGGCGGCGGATTGCGCGGCGGCGGGATGCGGGGCGATACGGGTTCTCGCTGCCGCTCCCTCCTCCTCCCCCTCCTCCCCCGGCCCGGCCTGTCAATCCCGCGCGGGAGGCCGCCGCCGCCGCCCTCCGCACAGCGCCGCCTGCAGGACCCCGCCGGCGCCGCAGGGGCGGCCCGAGAACGATGGGGGAGAGGAGGGCAGGGTAAAGGGGCCGAGCCGCGGCCGCCGGCCCTTCTCTCTGCACCCAGCGAGCCCTGCGATGGAGATCTCCCCTCAGAGCCACCCGGCTGTGACCCCTCTTTGCTGAGGCAGAGGGCGCTGGCCCAGCTCCTCACGAAGGCACCAGGAGGGGTAGGGGGCAGCGCAGCCACCACGCGCACCCTGATACCTGTCAGCCCATGAGGTGCCGCACTCGGGCCCCGCGGTGCCAAAGGAGACCCCGAAACCTTTGCCCTTCATCCCCCTGCAGCCAGCCCGGCTCGAACCACAGCGCTAGGGCTCGGAGGTACAGGAGGCTTTTGCCTCCTGGCTGTGGTGACCCCGGTTAGGGCCATGGGGATTTCTGTCTGGCCAGAGCGGGGCTGGAAAACACCAGTGAAGTTAAGCCTGGTCCTCCCTGGCTTCATGGGCAGCGGGTTCAAAGGTGACCCAGAGGAGCTGCCCCTTGGAAGGGCTCCAGTCCAGAAATACCTTCTAATGTGCTCCCTCATTAATGATGGTGGAAATTAATGCCATAGAGCCAGACAGGCACTCCCATCCCAAAAAACTCTACCAAGCCATAAAATCCAAGTAGCTTCACGAGGCAAACAGTCCCTGCTTGGGCCAAAAAGAACATCAGGTCAACACGATGCAAGCAGCATCCTGGGAAGAAATTGTTTTAGAAGTTGCTATGACATGCATTTCCTCTGCCCAGACTTTTATAGCTTGGGAGATGTGGTGTCCTCGCACACAAGGACAGACCATTCTCCCTTTAATTCTCCTTCCCTGTCCTGTAACAAACTCACTGTGTGGGACATTTGCGAGTACACTCTGGCTTCCCCATGGGTCACCAGCCACACACTGTCACACGTGGAGGGAAGGTGGCTTTAGAGGGACTTTGCAGCACACTTCCCTGGTGCAGGCAATGCCTCCAGAGGAACGATCCCCACCTCTCCCCAGGTTACAGGAACATGGTTAAGGCCTGGCACCTGGTTCACTGCTCAGGAGAGATGTGTCTGATCTCAAACAGCCATCAAGAGTAATGTAGAGGGAAGAAACATGCGAACAGCTTTCTGGACCATATGTGATGTTCCTACAGTTGATCTGTGCTGCTATCGAAGTTGCCAGGCACTGAGCTATGAAGAGACACACCAGCACTGCTGAAAACCATCATCTGCTTGTCAGATCTCCTCCTCTGGACATCAGATTATTACACCTCACTCCTGCCTCTCAGTGTCTCATCTTTCTTGCAGTGGTTTTTTTTTTTCTGCCTGGAGACAGCAGGCCAATGCCCTCCACTCCTCTCCTTACAGCCTCTCGCACGGAGGAGCCCACCCTCCTTCCTGGCATTAGCAAACTCCCACTCATGCCGACTCACCAGCCAGCCAGGGCATTAGTCTGGTCTGCTCAGGTTTTTTCTGCATCACTCAGATAAGCACACACACACACGCAAATAACTCTTCTAACTTGCTCCCTGCCTTTACAAACCTCACAGTCCTCCATGAGAGAAGCTCCAGGTCAGCCAAAGCTCCAAAGACCACCTCTGATTTGGGGCTGCTCCTGTTCCACATGCAGCCACCCATGTCAGCTGAGGAGGAAGAGGAGAGCGAACCATCAGGCACTAGACGCTGTTGATGCACCATAACAAGCAGCACCCAAAGGCATTAATATTGCCCTTCAGGAGAACGGGGCAGTGTGGCATCCCCTCACTTTTGGTGACTCATGCAGCCACCTACAACCCAAGCCATCAGCAGGTGACTCATGCTGGCTTGTCCTGGTCAGCGTTATGCACACCTGCTGCTGTAATAAGCAGTTCTCTGAAGGTCTCTTGTGCATCTCCAAGGCAACAATCCAAGGCCAAGGGAATAGATGTGCCAATTAGAGGGTAAAAAAAACAAACTAATGCAACCTGTTGTGGAGATCAAAAGGCCAGAGTAAACAAATGGAAGACGATTCTACCTTCATTACCAGGTGTGTACACTGCAGCCCCCACAAGCTCATGGCTTTTCCATCTGTGCCCAGCAGTGTGCCAAGGCCAGCTCAACAGAGCTTTGCAAGTCTCATGGCTCAGGACTGCACTGGAGTTGGGCTTCTCTTCCCATCAGTGTTCAAAGCTGGGGACAATCTGAGTAGTGAAAGGACATGGTCAGTCTCTACCACCAAAGGGAGGAACACAGCTCCACTGCATCCTAGTCCATGGGGACACCATCAGATCTTGGCATAAGGTGATGAATTCCCATGCTGCTCTTCAAAAGGCCTGTGCCATCCTTCACTTGCCTGTGTATAAACCAAAACAACTGGTGGAAAATGAGAGCTGGTGGGATTAGACCTGCAACAGACTGTGAGGGAGGAGTGTCAACAGTGAGAAGAGATTTGGGCAGAGACTGATAAGCAGGTTTCACTTGGATGAAGTTCAGTGCCCAGCTCTCTGCAGGATTCATTCTGGAAGGACTGCTTACCCACTCCAATTTTGACCCGTGAGAGATGAGCAAATTATTGCTCAGACAAAAAGAGTCAAACTCTCTTGCAGCAGGAAGGGTCCTGCTTCCTTCTCCCAGGATTAATTACAAGTGAGAGCAGAAACCCTGCTGTGCACTTCATCCTTCCACTAATGAAGAACCCTGTCAAATAGAAAATAACAATTTCAGAGGGGCTTACAGCACCAGTATAGAATTTGCATCTACAGAAATGCCTTCTGGTCTAAGGCTTCCTAGAAATATTACATCCTACAGCTTCCACAGAAATTTGCTCTGAATCTATAAATCCCTGACCATGGCTTGAATCATGCAGGGTGATTTACAGCACAGCAAACTGAAGGCTAAATACTCCTGTGCCATTTCAGTATCGCTTTGCTCAGATGTAAACAGCATCCTGCAGTGCAAGACAGGGCCTTACTGCCCTCGCAGCCATGCACACAAAATTCCACAGTTCTGTTGGAAAAAGCAAAGCAGTCCTGCTCTCTGCCCCATCCAGAGTCCATTCAGCACACAAAGTATGCATTTGCCTTGCTGGGTCAGTTCACAGTCCTTCTAGTTCTCCATCTATCTATCTCAGACAGCAGCCAACATCAGCTGCTTCAGAAGAAACATGTGGTGGACAGTTGTGGAGTAACCTGTCCGTGGGAGACGATGCTTTCTAATTCCATAAGGTAGGAGCTGGTTTATGCCCTGAAGCGTGAAAAACCATTTCAAATTCTAAATCAAGAATGCCTCATGCCTGCGCTGACTTCATTAGCTCATCTGAGGCAGCTACAGGGAAATCCAAGCCTGCAACTAAGTGAACAGGGCCTCAGGACCCAAAACTCAGTCAGCAAGAACATCAATAGAGTTGAGCTGTCATATATGAGAGGTGGGAGAGAAGACATGAGTAGCTCTGGCAGCTCTGTAATCCTGTGCCTGATGCTGTGTTATCCAAATATAAGGAAATGCTTTTGAAGCTAGACCTCAAACAGAACAAAGGGACATTGGGTCTCAAACACAAACTGGTTTTTTATTCCCCCCCCTTCTTATGTAAGATCAACAGAGGTGTTTTCATAAAGTTGTTTTTTAAGAATAAAGAGGTGTTCTGATGAGAGAGGAAGCTGGAGCCCTCTCACCTCTCCAAACCAAAATAGAGTGTGAAATACTGGGAAAAGGGTATGAAAACCCAGAATCTTGGCCTTTACTCCAGACTGGGTTGAACATGATCAGGGAAAGCAAAGACTGAAACACTACACTCACGCTAACTCACGGCACGGTCCCCTCTGTGCATCTGCTGTGAGTATCCAGTGTCCTGCGATGCTGTGGTGATAGCTCTGCTTTCAGAGTCAGTTCATGGAGTCTCTTCGGTATTTCTCCCTCAGCTGAATAGCTGACCAGTTCACAGGGTATCGAATCCATCTCTGGCCTTGGGATTGCTGAACCATTATGTGTACGAGAATTTGCTTTATGGGTGGGTGTGAAAAGTATTTTAGTTAAGCTGATCCCATCCTTGCTCGCCACCAAACCTCACCACCAAGGCAGGACAGAACCACCCACTGACTCCAGTTCCTTCCAACTGCAGAAGAGGCTGGGTACCCCCAGCTGTGGTGTTATTTGCTATTTTTTCCCCTTTTCCCCCCCCAATTTCCCCAGTGAAAGCAGATTCAAGTAGTTAGCTATTGCTCCTTGTAGCTGATGGCTCAAGGTAGAGGCTATTCCTTTTATTTATTCCTTTGTGACCCACGAGACTCAGAGGCTTGGTATAAAAATGAGATGCCATTGAAGCATTTCTGTTTGCCAGACTATTGTTTGTCTTTTTAAAGTCTGCAGACACACGCTATTCTTTGTGAGCGAATGCTGTCTGCCTGGAGGACAAACCAAAATGACTATTTAAGGCACTAAAAAAGGAAATCATGTAAAACAGAGCTGATTAAAAGGAAGAAACTATTCTTCCAATGAGAAGTGAATTGCTTTCAGCTGGCTTTAGCACTGAGCTTTGCCTGCAACGAGAACCAAATACCCATTGCCTGATACCGTAAGTATTTTGGAGGCACTTAATCAGTTTTTCCTTGTGTGTAGCTGCACAATAAGACTAGTGCTTCTGCTCATCCTGCCTTGGTGAGTCTCCCTTTGGCTGTGCTGTTCAGAAGGGCAGCTTTTAAAGCCCGAACTCTTTCTTACTACATCCTCTTGGAAGCCCTTGCCTTGGTTGCCCAAGTAGCAAGAGGTTCAAGAAGTATTCAAGAAGCACCATGCTATTTTCTCACAGGGTGACAGTTTGTGTTCTTCAGAAGACTCCAAAGATTGTTGGGGCCACGTTGAATTTTCACTGCACTCAAAGGAGGAGAAAACAGGCAGGTGGATGTACAAGTATGGGAGTTTTGCCATGTGAAGACCTGTTTTTTCAATGCAATTTCAAAGAGGTTTGGAAAAAAATACATTAAGACTAATAAGGAAATCCAGTTATTTAATAATGGGCTATAGAAGGTCTATTCCAAAACACAGGACTATTTCTGAGAAAGGCAATGCCTGCGTTAGATCAACCCATCTGAGTTCTATGGCAGGTCAGGGGCAGATCACAGCATTACACAAATACATATTGGTCATCTTTTGCTCTAAATCTGAAGATCAGCAATTGTCCCAAACAAGACTAGAGCCAAACCTCTGTGGGGCCACTCCAGATATTTTAGCAGCAAACCCCACTCCTTTGAAAATGCCATTTCATTCATTCTAGTACATCCAGTCATGCAAACCACAGCCTACTTTGGGGACAAACTCATCCAAATACTTGAGGCTGGAGTCAGCTCCAAGACTTGCACTGACAAATGGTGGAGGGGGAACCTCCCCCCAAATGGAAAACAAGGATAGGTGAATGAATCCATGTTTTCCCCAGATGTATTGAAGGAGTTTTAAGGTGCTTTGAAGTAATTGATTTTGCAATGCTTAATATTTAGTCCAGATATAAACTAACACATCATTTTCTTTCCTATCTTGAAACCCTCATAATGCCCACAGATGCAGCAGGAATGTAAGCTCATGGACACATTTAGGTTCACGGTTCCAACCTTCAATCACAATCATCTGATTCCTCAGCTCCATGTGTTGTGAGACAGCTGTTGTTTCACAGTTCAAAAATATCTCGCTTCACCCCGCCAAAGGGAACGATCAGCTGCTTCTGAATGCAAGGAAGCTGATGAGAATAAGTGATTTTGGTAGAACTGCAACCCCTGCTGTAAGCAAGCAGGCTCTCACTGTCACTGACACGTATTGGCTTCGATCTGTGATGGGATGATCACAGCCTGGTCAGCGTGTGAACCCTGCAGAGACAGAAATCATAGAATCCTAGAATCTCCTGAGGTCAAAGGGACCCGTAAGGATCATCAAGTCCAACTCCTGGCTCCACATAGGCCCAGCCAAATCAGAGCATGGGGCTGAGAGCATTATTGAGATGCTTTTTGACCTCAGCCCAGCTCAGTGCTGTGACTCCTTCTCCAGGGAGCCTGTGCCAGTGCCCAACCCCCCTCTCAGTACAGAACCCCTTCCTGACACCCAGCCTAAACCTCCCCTGGCACAGCTTCATGCCATTCCCTTGGGTTCTATCACTGGCCCCCCAAAGAGAGGAGAGAGATCGGCATCCGCCCCTTCACTCCCCCTCATCAGGAGGCCACAGACACCATGAAGTCTCCCCTCAGCCCCCTCTTCTCCAAGCAAATAGTAACTTGGCGATTACCAGGGGTTGCAGGGTTCACTTCCAGAGCCCCCCAGCAAAGGCCATTGCTTGGAACACCTCCAGAGTTGCAGCATTCCCCTTTTCCTGGTGAATTTATGAAATAACGCTACATCCCAGTGAACATTGTTTTCTCACGGCGAGATCTGCCCCTTCTGTCCCGTGAGATCACACCAAGTCCCTTTAGAGCCGAGTCTCTTCTTTAATTATTAACACCACCCCTAAACATCTCCGTGGGCGCTAACTGCCGGGGGAAGGCAGCCTCAACCCCAAAGGACACAGCCCCCCAAGGCCCTTCCTGCCCCCACGCCCCACTGCGAGGCGGCCGTGACCTTCCCCTGGCGTGGGGCACGATGCGCAGGGCTCGGATCCCCACGGGCACCGGGCTGTGACACGGCCCGGGGCGTTGCCGGCCGAGGGGCGGCAGCTCCGCGGCTCCCGGGGGCTGCTCCGGGTCGCCCTCCCGGGGCTGGGATCCCGGCCGGTGGTGACATCTTCCCGTGTCCCCACTAGAGGGAGCGACAAATCCAAGCTGGGAGCCTGGGCTCCTGCCCCAGCATCCCCAGCCCCGAGGTGCTGGGCTGGCGTGCAGCCCCCGCTCCGGTCCCCGGGGAGCTCGGAGGGCTGCAGCGGGGATCGGGTAGCAGCCAGCCCCGGCCCCTCTATGTCTCCCCGGGAGCAAAAAGCTTGCTCTGGATAGGGGGAACAGCTCAGCTTACCTGCTGTGCGGTGGTCCCACGCACACCACCCGCGCTCAGAGAGGGGGTCAAGGCATCAAGCGGCTGCTCCGCTGCATGAGGGTGGGCTTTTGCCTGGTGCTCTGGGCTGGAGCCCTTCACCCACTGCAGGGTCAGGATGTAGGGGGACAGGAGGTAATGGGAAACAGCGGTGAGAAAGCTGGAGAGGATGGGAAAAAAGAGGGAGAGCCCTGGGAGGGAAATGAAGAAGGGGATGGAAGAGCAGCAGCAGGGAGAGAAGGAAAGAGGCCATACAGATGGAGTAAATTTACGTTGCAGAGAGTTACCTTTTTCTGCCTACATGGCCCCATGATGGGGCACAGCAGGATGGAAACAGCCCCATCAGTGATGGTGAGCCCCAGCACCCTGTCTTGGGACACAAAGCAAAGCCAAGGTGCTGGGACAGCCCAGGGTATAGGTGGGGAAGTCAGTGCTGTCCTCTCCCCTGGCTCTAGTTCCATTACAGAGCTTTGATCCCCATCAGGGCAGAAACAAGTCTGCAGTCTGGAAGAGGAAGGAGACTGGGATGGGAATAAACAATGGATGGAGCTGCCAGGGTCCTAGGAGCTTCCCCAGGGCTCAGAAGGAGCTCCAGATCTGCTGGGGGAGGTCTGAAGAGCTTGGGGCAAAACTCCTAGCGCCAGGGGATTTATGATGATGAGAGCAAATCCTCAACCTCCTCATTGGGGTGTTGCAGAATGGGTTCCCAGCAAGGATGGCTGCAGCACGGGGGGTGTGGGGGTGGGTGGCTGTGAGCCATGAAGGACGGACTAGAGCAGGAGGGAAGGGAGAAGGGTGAGGAATAAGTGCTCCAGCTGTAGCCAGGGCTGCCCCAGGCCTGGAAAGCAGCTCCTGCTTTGCTATTTAAAACCTGCCCAGGGAGTGCTAATGAACCTGGCTGATGAGCACCAGCCCTGGTAAACAACCTGGCTCATCCTCACACCAAATCACCTGGCAGCTCTGCTGAACCCCCTGCAATGGGGTTGTTTGTGGTGGGGATGTGGGAGTGTGACAGGCTAACCTGGGTAGGAAACCTGGGCAGCTCTGGTCTGTGTGCTGCAGGGCTGGCAGTCACACACCCACACACCCCAGTGCTCAGGGACCCCTTGCTGCACAGAGACCCCCAGAAAGCTGCCTGCAGCCTGGAGGGTCCCTGAGGAACCTGTAGCTCCTCTGCTTCATCCTCACAATCCTGGGAAGAGGCATGGCAAAGGCTGTGACCAAAGAAGAAGTTCAGCAGTGAAAACTAGGCAAAACCCAATGGATGGGAAAACCCCATCCTATCTAAATGGACATGGGGGCCAAGCACCACCAGGGTCTGCAGCAGCCTGGGGATGCTCGCTGTGTCCCAGCCCAGGAAAGAGGTGACAGGGATGGTGAGTTGGGCTTCCTGGACCATAGCATCAGTATTGCCGCCTGCCTCTTACCTGGGCTGGAAAACACAGGTCCTGGGACAAGGGTGCGATGAAGCTCATTTCAGCCTCTCCTGTGCTGGCAGGAGGTGTAGAGGCCTTGGGATCTGTCCAGACCCCTCCACAACCCTCGTGCTATTTCTGCCCAGCCCCATGGTGGTGCTGAGGTGTGGGGCTGGTGGGAAGGAGCCCCTGACCTTGCCCAGGGTGCGCACCTCGCCTTGCTGCGGAGGAGAGACAGGCGATGCCAGGGCTGGCAGGAGCTGCAGTAGGAGCACAGCCAGGGGGTTATTAATAACCTGCTGAGTCAGGGGGGGCTCTTGGGTTTCAGGATCACAAGACACAGACGCCAAGCATCTCGGATCCCCCCTGTTCCTACTCCTTACATTGACAGGGACAACTGCTAAGCTGGGTGGGGACTACAGCCGGAGCCGGGTGCCTTGGCCCATCCTGATGGTCGCTGCACCCAGGGGGGGACACAGGGTGAGGACTGGAACTGCAGTGTGTCCAAACTATGAGAACTGCCCTAGAGAAATGAAACAAGGAGGGCCACAACAGAGACACACAGCATTGACCAGCTACGTCAGGATGTAGTTGCTATACCAGCCCCGTTCCCCATGAGAATAAGCAAATCACATCGTGGGGATGAAAAATGAGTACCATGGGCTTTTGTCTCAGTCCTGCATCCCTGCAGGCTCCTCTTTGTAACCCCCCAAAAAGCTGCGACATGGACTTGTGTCCTGCTGCTACCCAAAGGGATGGAGCCAAGGGACTCATAAGATGCAAAGAGAGTTTGGAGGATCTTGCACACTCATCACAGTGTCTAAGTGCAAGAGTTTTGCAAGGGATGAAAAGCTGCAGGGGATGGATCAGCTCTAGCTAACGTGGGACTGGATCAGACCTCCCAGAAAGCGCATTGTCCCATCCTGGCTGCCGCAGGGTCACCTGTGTTTCCGTTGAAGCACTCGGCATCGTCACACAGACAGGCTGCACTCTGCCCTGGGATGGCAATTCCTTATGCATCGCTATGGAAAAGCAGCCGGTGATGTGGAACAGATTAACTTTCAGATGCAGCAGCCCGTGGTAGCAGCGTGCATTGCCAACCTACAGTTTCTCTAGCAACTACCATGCAAGAGCAGCTGGAGCGGCAAGAGCCATGCCCAAGTCTGAGCCCGGCCCTCGGTGGTGCTGTCAGGGCCAGGGAGGTGCAGGGACCCCTTGCACACACGTGAGCACCCATTGCTCGCTGGTCTGTGCACTGGTATCCAGAAGGTCATGCCTCAGGCTCTTTAGGGCCACACAACCCACTGGTGTGGGGTGGTTCCCCTGTGGTTTTGCCTGAGCCTGCCCCCCTTTCTTCCATCCTAATCCCAGGGTGTGCTGGGAATCAGTTGCCGGTGGGGGAGGCAGAACACCCCTGCTTCTGCTGGCAGCATGCTTCATCCAGCCTGGCACCCAGCACCACCGTCTATTTTTCCACCCAGGATAGGACCAAAATAAGTGTGTGTCACCCCTCCTGAGAGCAGCTGTTACAGACATCATCCCAGCCATGCCGGTTTTCCCTGGCCCCTCTGCTGTCACAGCGCTCAAACCCCGGCATCTGCAATTGCTGTTGCTGTAGCTGCCACTTGCAGTGGCTGAAATAAGTGAAGTGCTGAAGCTCTGCTCAACTCCTGTGTCCCCGGAGAGGTCTCATTTCACTGTACCAGGCTGCCTGAACAGCCGAGCCCCGTTCATTTCAATTAGCCCGGTAGCTCTCAAATCCTATTTACCTTTATGGATGCGTTAGCATCTTACTGCTTCCCACAGCAGATTAAAGGGTGAGTGAGGAATACACACCACACGATATCACACGCCGACGGTTAACCCTTGCTGTGCCCCTTGTATGGCTGACCCACAGCACTGTGTTTCCTGCAGTGAGTAAACTGAGACATAGATAAAGCTGTATCAGAGGGACCTGATGGAGCTGGGAGCAGCCTGCAGCATGAACCCACAGATTAGTGAGAAACCCAGCCCATGCCTTTTGGTTTTAAACAAACATTTTAGGTAACAGGAGATGTATCTTTGGGCAGATAAAAGACAGAAAAGCTCTGAAGTCCCACAGGTCTGCTTTTTGACTAGGTGCTCCCTCCCAACAGGACCTGTCCTCAGGTCCATGTACCTCACTTGGATCTTAACAATCATTTACCATCGCAACACATTCCAGCACTTAAATAAGCTCCTTGAGAGGCTGAGATAAGGTATCAGCTTTCCGGTTCATCTTGCCAGTCTGTCTGCAGCAGATAAGCATGTTGGGCAGCAGGAAAAAGGTTATCTAGAAAAGGAAGCTGAGCAACAGTTGCTGTTATTGCAGGAGGCTTTGAAAAAAGTAACCCCACCAGGAATCCCACAGCCCATACAAGCCCTTCCCGGCGGGACATGATTGATGGTCAGAGTCCAGCTGTGCCTTCCTCCCGGGGTGGGAGGCATCTTCCCATGTGGTGGAGGGGAGAGCTCTTGAAACAGTCCTGCTCTCCCAGGGAAGGTCACAATCGGAGGCAGGTGCCCAAAAACCTGTTGCTTTCCCTCTCTCTCTCTCTCATCTCTCCTGCCTGGCCCCTGCTCTGAGGAGCTGCAAAAGGAGAGGGTTGGTTTAGTGTCCCTGCTGCCCCTTCAGCACGTTTTGAATGTTTCTGGGCTGAGGATTCTGCAAGAGGGAACTTGCTTCCCCTGGCTTCGACAGGTGGGTTATTTACCTTACATCCTAAACTTTCTGGGGAACTTTTCTGAGGCACTGCTGTGCTGTGCTGGGCTGTGCATGGGGTCCCTGGAAACCAGCACCCATCTCCCACCGATCACCAAGGACCCAGAGTGGGAAGGAGTTTCTGACAGTCCCCCAGTAAGGGAGAGGAAACGAGCCACATTGCTGGGGTTCCATTTCCAGCCCAGTGAAAACGTGCCTTTCCTTCGGATGAACGCTTTTTGCTTTATCTCTTTACCTTCCGGCCTGGGGTTTGTTTGCTTGTTTGCAGGTGCAGAAACGATGTATGTCATTTCCACTCAGATACACAGACCCCCCCTTGCTATTGCCTTCTGATCACCCAGAGACAAAAGACCCCACATCACAGCAAGTCTGGCTCAGGAAATGTCCTGAAACAGGGACCGCAGAACAATAACTGGAGCAAATCCTGCCAGGAAGCATGCTGAATCTGCTCAGCCTTCTTCTCTCCCCTCTGGACATGCCAGCTCCCTCCTGCCTTCCCTCTCAGGACATCCTCACTGCATACCTCCATGTGCCCCTCTATTTTGCTGATTCCCATTAATCTGTGTTTTATATAATCCCTGGACACAGAAGATATGCATTACCATGCTATTAATACCCACCTTTAAATTCAGGATTTAAAGCAAATAACCCACCCCTCAAAGCCAGGGGAAGCAAACCATCACAAACCAGTGCTGGCAGCTCCAAGGTACAAATCCCAGCAGGGAAAGGGCATCAGCACCAGGGGCATCACAGCTCCTCGCAGTGGACCTGCACCCAGATGTTGGAGGCTGGTTCCTTAAGTGCTACTGCTCCAAGTGTATTTAACTATTGCACAGCTCCTTGGCTCCAGCAAACATCATCGAATGCCCAGAGCACTTTGGGCAAGTGTTTCATGAACATCCATCACTGTAGGTCTCAGCTTCTCTTCCTATTGCTCTTAATTTAATTAATCTCTGCAGGTCTGACTTTCCAGTGCTGATGGTCTTGCACAAGGCTGCTGGTCCTGGGAGAGGTGAGAAAGATGGAGGGTCCCATGAGCAAGGGTGTATTGGAGGGATGGGGACTCTGCAAGGACAGGGCAGTTTCTGGGGATGCAAAACCAGCTCCACCTTTGTGAAATCTGTTAGAAAAACTAGAGAGATGCTCGTGCAATGCTCAGGTCCCCATCCATATACTCCAGAGAGTAACCACACCGTAAAGGGAAGAGCATCAGCATTTCCAATGGCCCTGAGCCCCACTGCTGGGGCCAGCAGCATTTGCTGTGAGGCTGCTGAGACAAGGCAGTGCTCACCAGCTGCCCCAGAGTCACCTGGGTGCTTGAACCAAATTGTTCCAACACCACTTTTAGCTGTAAACAAAGCGACTGTAACACTGCCCAGCTGGAGAGGCCTCTCCTGCTGAGAGCCAGGGATTTTCTGAGGGCAAACCTGCTTTGAGGGGGTGGGTGAACCGCTGTTGCATCCCCCCAGCCCCCCCAGCCCATTCAGTGTCTCTCCCCTGCAGCCAGGCTTGGGTGCCACTTGGCCTCACTCAGGCTGCGAGAGGTTAAGGGCTTCCAAGCGACTCCTATGATTAACTTTGCCTAAATCTCCAATTCTTCCCTGCCTTCTATTTTTATAAAAAGAAAAGGGGGGAGGTGGTATTTACAAGGGATTTCACTCAAATAATGAAATAAATGTGATCAGCCGAGGGACCCTTAATCCGCTTTGACTCCTGTGTCCTGGGGAACGAACGCAGAGATCTTTGCTGCCTCCGAGTCCCAGCAACAGAAGTGATTCCAGAGCTGCCTTCCCAGGGGGCAGAGCCCACAGCACCACCTTAAATCAAACCCTGTATTCCCACAGAGGCACGTCACCCAGGGACTTTTGTGTCGACACCAGAGAGCAACACCTCTTCAGTCCCCTGCTCCTACCCTGCAGCCCAAGTGTCCATGTCCCTGCCCAGGGGCAAGAACCATCCACATCTCTGTTTTAGATGGCAAAACACATGTAAACAGCCTCAGCTGTGTTCACACACCTTCCACCTGCAGCATCACCTGCCCTGACAGCACACACACCAGCATCACCTGCCCTGACAGCACACACACACGTGTATGAAAGGGAGGAACCTTCCTATCTCTTTAGGCTTTCCTCAATATATCAAACTTCTAGCCTAGAAACGACATGGTTTAATTATTGCTTTGATACAAAAACTTCACTGAAAACATCACATGGATGATTCTCCTTACCTGGGGAGAAAGCTTTGAGCCCCAGAAAGGAGTTTGTGGCTGCCGGTGCTGTCGCACATGGTGCTGCTGGGAGCTGGGATGGCTGCACTGAGCTGCTGGGAGCTGGTTAAACCCATGTGGTCCCTTCACCCCCAACAGAAACACCCCTAAGTGAATAAAAGCGGTGCATGTGCTCAAGAGAACCCAGCACAGGGTGAACTAGAGCCCCACCTGTGCTACCACAGGGAGACCTTGTGTAACAGCCTTCCTAATCCCCCCCAAGTCCTCAAATCCACCAACCTGCACTCTGGGTGCTAGCCAGCACCTGTGCTTCCCTCCCCATCACCTGCCTTGTTCTGGGATGGGGAGGACATCACCAGAGTCACTCCATCCTGGGAGACAGCAGGGAGCAGCCCCCAGCAGCCCCATGGCAGGGAGGGCAGCACAGCCCTGATGCAGGAGGGGATTTGTCCCAACTTCATTTCAACACAATCGCACAAAACAGCTTGTTGGAATAAAACACCAGCTTAAGTTGGGGAGGGGAAAACTAAAACACCCCAGCTGTGATTCCTACATATGCCTGAAGATATAATCCAGATTTGCTGCTTGCCCTGGCACCCTTTAAAAAAAAAAAATCAAACCAAACCCAAACCTAAATTAAAATCTCTTTTTGCTGCTGGGCATAATCAGCATTAGGGCAAGAGGAGGAGGGGCCCAGCACTGCACACAGCAGCATCACAAATGAAACCACCACCAGCGCTGCCTGGGACTCTCCCAGCCACATGGACCCATGCAGAGCTGGTGGGAGCAGCCCCCAAACCCAAACCTGTGCATTGCACTTGACTCCTCTGGAGCATCTTTTAACTCATTAGGCAAAGTCAAAGTCAGAAGATGCCTCAGAGCTGCCTGGCTGCAGCCAGGGCTTGTTCATTCCTTCTGGGACAGAGAGATGTCCTGGCTTGGGAGAGACCACTCCTCCCCAAGCCTCATGCTGAGCCTTGCCTGGCTTGGTCCAGGGGTCTGGAGGTTCAGGGAAAACATTCACATTCCTGGGAAATCCTGAAGGAGCTCAAACCATTTGGCTGTTTGCCTCCCTGTAGCCATGTGTCCATGAGCAGCATCTGCACAGAGCAGCCCCAGTGTCCTGCTCCCACTCACCCAGGACAGCCAGGGCTCCACATGAGCATCAGCATGAGCTTCAGGGGAGTGGGGAGTGAGGCCCAGAAGTTATTGGCCTTGCAAGTAACATGTGCCTGCAAGACCCACTGGTGTTCCAGAGAGCCACTGCTAAACACACAGCTTGGTGATGCCTCCAGCACATTGCACAGGAGCCCACAGTCCAGCAGTGGGGCTGAGACCCCACCCCATCCCCCTAGCACCCTCCAAGGGGTGAGAAAACCCTCCTCCAGCTGTAGGGCTTTAAGGACAGGCACACCACATCCCTGCTCCTTAGAAGCAGGAGCACAGATGGCATGTGAACAGATCAAAAGCCCAAAGCCCAAGAAGATCTCCTTTTCCCTTGTGCTGCTGTGCCCTCCTTGCCTCTGAGCCAAAACACTCGGGCTGTGGCCCTGGATGTCTGTGAGTGCAGCATGGGGCATCGAATCCCTCCCCATGCTGACCCCCAGCTCCCTGTCCCATCGTGGGATGGATAGGGTGACAGGCTGGGGGGTCTCCTGCCTTCTCCTGGGACACATGAGCTAACCCAGCCACAGCCTGTCCTGCTTGTTGGGTGACAAGGCTGGGTAGAGACAGGGGATGTGGGACAGGCAGCCCCACAGTGGGTACCGCCATTCCTCCCTGTTGCTATAGAGACAGAAGCTGGTTTCATCACAGAGATGCTGGTTGTTTCTGAGCGGTACCTTCAGCATGGCAGGCAGCAGGGAGAGAGGGGTGCTGTGCAGTGCCATGCAGCTTGCCTTGCCAGGAGGGCCAGGCACGGCTGAGGCACAGCTCTGCTGGGCCTTTCCCGGTGCCTCCGTGCCCAGAGCTGTGCTCACCTTGCAGGGGTCTCCCCAAAAGCTCGCTGCAGTGAGCACCAGGGCTTCCCCGCCCTGGGCAGGGATGCACAGGGGTAGCAGTGGTGCCAAGGAGGAAGGCTGCCAGGAGAAACCCTGTGTGGGAGCAAGCCCCATCCTGCCAGCCCCAGCTTAGCCTGAGCCCCACAACAGCCCGTTTGAGAGAGACCAGTTGCAGCCAAACCCCGACAAGGAGCAGCCCTGAGCTAATGCTGCTGGTTTTCCACCTGGATGGGTGCCATTCCCCCACCAGACAGCATTTGCCTCACTGGGGTGGGATATTTAAAAGCTACTGAAATGATATCTGTGGAGAATGGATGGACTCACTGGCTTCAGTTGGAGCTGGCTGCCCTCCGGTGTGATGGGCTGCTAGAAACAGGCCTGGATGCCATCAAAAGGAACGGGTCCCCAGGGACAGCTGAGCCCTTCTCTCTTCTTCTGCCTCGCTTTGCAACCACATGCTGGGATCAGGTCAGTTCAGCTGATGTTACCCACCACGGCAGCTTCTCCAGGCCACGCTCACTTGATTACACCAGCAGAGACCAAAACCATCCTGGATGTACCAGGATACAGTGCAAGGAGAGCTGGGCCCACTGACATGGCTGTAGATGCCTCCAGCTTCTTGCAAAGGCTCAATAAAACCTCGAGCTGCCAAGTGTGAGCTCCCCACAGAGCAGTCAGGGCAAAGCCTCTTCAGATGCCACCACCTCCAGCTACACGCCGTCGCGTGCCCGTGCCATCAGAGCTGCAGTAACATGTCTCCACTCCATCCTTCCTAGGGGTGATGATAAACTCTGCCAAGCATAATAATGCCTGGAGCAAAGAGAAACCACCACTGCTCGCTTCTTCACGTAAGTCTTTGCAGGAGAAGGAGGTTGGCAAAGAAAATCCCTGGCAGAGGCCAGGCACAGCAGCACATCTCACATCCCAACCTGCAGCAGCACTCCCCGTTTAAACAAGCAGCAGCAGGGGAGGGGGTAGCACCGACCACCCCCCCGGCTGCTCTACCTGCTCCTGCACCAACCCACCAGCCTCTGGGGGTACCTGGCACGACCCAGAGCCCTGGGGATACCCAGCACAACCCAGAACCCTAGGGATAACCAGCACAACCCAGGGCTCTGGGGATATCTGTCATGACCCAGAGCTCTGGGGATACCTGGCATGACCCAGAGCCCTGGGGATACCCAGCATGACCCAGAGCACTGGGGATACCCAGCATGACCCAGAGCTCTGGGGATAACCAGCACAACCCAGAGCCCTGGGGATACCCAGCACAACCCAGAGCCCTGGGGATACCCAGCATGACCCAGAGCTCTTCCCTTTCCTGAGCACACTCCGTGACAGCCCTTCCCAAGGGATGCACACACAGCCCACCCCCAGGAGCTCTGCAGGAGGCTCAGTTTTAAAGGACGCAGTAGCCCTCCTTACCACCCTCCTGCTCCAGCCTTGGAGCGGGCAGCGTGGGAAGAGAGCAGCTCCCAGGGCTCTGTGCTGACATCCCAGCTGGAGACGTGTGCCAGGGATAGATTTTCTGTTCAGCTTCTTCTCATATTAATTATCAAAGAGCAACAAATGTTAGCAGCTCACAACAGTCATTATCGGAATGTCTTCTTCTTACCAGCAGCCCCTGCAGGAAGGGGCTCCCCAATGTGCAGGGATAGAGGAGGGCACAGCAGCCAGCTGGTTGCTCCCTGGCCTTGCAAAACAGGGGCATTTTGCTTGTTTGGGATAGCCAGGAGGACATAGAGGACAGGATCCCTTCATTCTGCAGGATGCATCCAGCCAGGGAAAGTGCTGAGTCTGGTAGTGTCCATCACCTACCAAACATCAAACTCTTTTCTAAATACAGAAAAACCACAAAGAATTGGAAGGTTCTGAGCAAAACATGAGATTTTCTTAGACAGTCATGAGGGGTGACCAGCTTCAGAGACATCACGTTGAGCATGGCCATCACCTGGGTAGAGATCTGCCAGGTTTTGAGGTGGCTGCCTGTCAGTAACAGAAAGCAACGACACCATGTCTGGGCATCAGACTCTGTATTCAATACTCTCAGACCAGTTCACAGACATTAATTAGCTCATCCTTGCAATCAAGGAAGCTCAGGAGGGCTCTCCTCATTTCATGTGTGAGACACAGACATGTTCAGAACCCATCCCCATCATGAGGCCACAGCCAAGCAAGCAGAGGTGGAGGGACAGGCCTTCCTGCCTCTCTGCCCTCTGGCTCACCGACTGCCATGTGTCCCAGTCCCAGAAGGCCCTCAGCCCCCTAGGAGACTTACCTTGGAAATGCCCACCCACAGCATCATCTGGCATGATTACATGTCATATCATCATGGCCGTGAAGAGGTCAAAAAAAGACTCTTTGCTGCATATCTAGACCTGCTTTGCAACATCACCATGACCTGTTACATTGCCTATTGACTTACTCCCTCCATGGGTGACTTGCATCTGTCCTCAACCAGACCAAAAACTCCACATACCCTCTCACCAACCAGATTTTTCTGAACAGCGGATGAAAGGTTGGCTTCAGCACATCGCCTAACAGCATCCTGAGCACCCATCTAGGCTCACCCCACCCCAAAACAGACCATCTCAGCGATCCTTTGCATCCCCTTGGTCAGCATGACTTCGGCACCTGCGCCAAGCTGACCACCTATCTCCAAGCTACGCTGAGCTGGCTTGTGTCCCTCGTGATAAGAACCAACAGGGCAGGATTTTTATGATTATTTATTATCTGTGAACTGCCAGCAGCGTCCTGACTGCACAAGACACAACTGTTGGGCTTACAAAAAGGAAAAGCACTGTGGCCAAAATCATTCAGCCTCAAAAAAAAAAGGTAAGGAACGTGTTCTCAGGTGCTGCCCATCCTGAGGACCTGCCAAGGTGCTGATGTGAACCACCCAAGCTAGGCAGGCATGGAGCTTATTTCTCTCACCCGTAAAGCTTAATTTGGTTGCTGTCCAAGCATAGTTTGAGAATATGGCCAAAACACAGGTATGGCCCTTCGTGGCTAAAACCCAATCCATTGCAAGAACCGTTGGGGCACAGGGGTGGTGGAGGGGTTGTGTTTCAGGTGGGGAAGCAACATTAAAAACCGCCACTAACTCATGGAAGTTACAACTGCTTCCAACGAACAACATGTAGAAAATACCAGGAGGGAGACTCAGAGTATCTGTTGGTTTCCAGTGTACAAGCATCGAGTCCCCCACGTTCACCAGATGGATATCAACATCTGACACGTGTTGGAAGACATCCATATCAACTCCACCAGCATGAACTGCAAGTAGCCAAAAACAAAGCCCGACAGGACATCTGTGATGTGGTGCCGTCCGATCATGACGCGGGAAAAGCCCACGCAGAAGGCCCAGAGGACCAGCAAGATCCGCAGAGGGATGGCCAAGACCAGGTGGTTGAGGAAGAACTTGGAGATCATGGCTGCCCGGCTGGCATGCCCAGCTGGAAAGGCATAGGTGTCCATGGTCAGGTAGTCCAACAAGCCAGGGTTGATGTCATACGGGCCCTTCCGCTTGGCCAGCTTCTGCAAACCAGCCACACTCACAATGTCCAGGAGCAGGGCTACAGAAGGAGAAACGAGGAGGCAGAGGTCAGAGGCAGAAGTAAAGGCGAGGGGAATTTCCAAGGCAGAAGGTTCATGTCTTTAAATAAAGGTTTGGATTCAGTTCTAGCCGGGGGTGTCCATGGTTCAGCTGCGTGCAAGCTGCCCCCACCCTCAGATCACCACCCAACTGTTAATCAGCCCTCCCTGTTCACCCATGGAGAAGGCAATTACCGTTATCACCAGCTCACAGAGGAGAAACCCAAACCACAGAGGCAAGCAACCTGCCTGGGGAAGGAAGGGAGCAACTGGTAAAACTAAAATTAAAACTCTTTTGGCCCCCATCCATCACCCCATGCTGCAGAAACCCTGTGCAGCAAGGACCCCTGCCTGGGGTGACCAGGCTGCAGTGAGCACTCAGAGGGAGGAAAGATGCCCCACAGCAGTTTGTGGTGCTGTCTCATGTCCTCTCCCAAGCCCACCAGCTCCCTGCTGCCCAGCCCCAGCCATCGGGACGCACTGCACTGCAGATTTCAGTAAGGAGAGAGAGTTAGGAGACAGTGAGCCAAGGGGTAAGCCACACAATTAAGAAAAAGAGCTTCTGCCCCAGGTCTCAACACCAAACTGCCTTTCTTCCCTAACTGCTTCAGGAGCAAAGCCTATCAACACTTGTCTTCATCATCCTCCTCTTCATCCCACCCCCTTTGCCCCAGCTGACAGGTACTGTCATTTCTATTTCCTAGCATCAATTTTATTCTTCTTTAATCCCCTCATCTGCTTTTCCCCAGCCCTCCTAATTAGTCAGAGTGCTGATTTCAGCTCCTTGCAGCGATGACAAGGAGATATATACCATGGTGAGCACAGCCTGCTCCCTCAGCAGGAATGCAAGGGGCCAGTTGCCTGGTTCCCAGGCCCGAAGAAAGGCGATTCCTTGAGAGCTGACAAGGTTTCAGGAGGATGGATGGGAGTGCAGCAGGGATGGGAAATGAGACATTGGAGGCAGCTGCCTCGGTACCTGGCAGGAGCTGGGAAGTGAGGAGCTGTCACGGCGGCTCTGCTCGCCCACCTCCGGCAGCGTGCCACCTCTGCACAGCCAGCCCCCAGCATCGCTTTGGGGAGGAGATGATATTTATCCTGGCCAAATTCTTTCTGTATGGGAGGGCTAATTTTCTTCCCCATCTGCAGGGTATCTTGCATGGGAATAGTGGATGGTGGGACCTCCCTGGACTTCCTGCCCCAGCCACTCCTGGGCTCTCTGAGCTGTGGAGGGGAGAAGGACCAGAGGAAGAGGTTCAGGCTCCAGCTCCTTGCTGGCAGGAACGGCAGCACAGGCAGCAGTGGGACTCCATCTGAAACACACCAAGAAGCAGGTGGCTGACGTGACAGAAAGGTTCAGAGGTGGCATCTGAACAAGGCAGTGAGGCTCCAGGTGGCAGAGGGATGCCAGGAATTGGGTCACCACACTGGCCCTGCAGCAGAAGCGATGGGCTGAGGAGGAGCAGGACAGGGGACTCTGCTCAGAGCCTGCCCAGTGGGATGGACAGATGGGCCAGGAGCAGGATGAGGGCTGCAGCCCGTGGCAGTGGACCCCAATGCTCTTTGAGCAGAGCAGTTCTCCATGCTTTAAGATCTGCCGATGTTATTTGGGAGGGTTGTTTTTGCAGGGGGGAAAGGGAGAGAGGAGTTTCAAACCCAGGGTGCAGAGCTCTGCAGCATCCACACGCCACAGCTTCCTGCTGAGCCCAGATGCCATCGGCCTGGCTCGAAGCCGCCAAGGGTAACGAAGTGCTGGGGCTGTCCAGCCATTACAGTCTCTGCTCACATTTGGGCTTCCTAAATCCCCCCAGCCCAGCTCCTCGCCCCACCAAGGTGACCTCCCATGGCCCCAACTCAGCAAAGTGCTTCAGGATCCGATTTGCAGAGCTCATGGGCTGCATTGCCTGTCCATCCCACCTCACCCTGGACATGAGCTGTGTGGGAGCTGCAGCTCTGGGACACAATCTCAGGAACCCAGACTTGTGCCTTCCCTTCAGAGAGATGATGCACCAGCACTGACAAGACTCTCACCCAAGCTGTTCCTGCTGAAGTCAGCAGCTTATTGCATTAGTGAGGAGCCCCAGCCAGGACTCAGGAACCAGCCTGGGCATCCCAAAAGATCCCCAGCATCTCCTCCATGCTGCTCAATGTACCCGCTACAGATCATTCCCCACCAAAGCTCAGCAGCTCGAACATCGTGTGCTCCAGCGACGCGTGGTGCTCACCACTGGCTGTGAGCATGATGTGCTTACGGATTATTTTCCAGTCAAAGGTGATGTCAGGGCTAGTTGAGGGATGCAGGCATGTGAGCACGGAGGTGTTCAGGGCATGGAGGAAAAGCCAAAGAGCTGTTTTAATAATCCTTCCATTCAGAAGATGAATAGAACGGCCCTTCAGTGCTGCTAGGTTGGATTTTCATCAAATGATGAGCAGGAAGCAGGGAGCCTCACTTGCCCCCATCTCAAGATCTGAAGGCACGACAGCATTAAAACCAGGGGTTAATCTGCCGTTAAAAGAAGAAACCCAAAGATCTCTGCCTGGTGCTTTCTCTGGCACTTCCCCCTGCACTTTCTGTTCCTTCCACCAACCAAACTTCTTCATGAAACAGCCCCGGCAGCCTGCCCTGCACCGGCTCCCCTGAGGCATGGGGGGTGCCACCGCCCTCACCCAGCTCCGTGTCTCCACAGATCCCCCCACAAAGCCCCGGGGAGCTGTGCTGTGCCCCTGCCCTCTCCTGCTGCTGCTGCTGGCGGGCAGGCGCTGCCAGAGTGAATCAGCACGCTGCGCTGCCGCTGACAGCAGCGCCAACGGCCCATCCTTCAGAAACGGATCCCCACAGTGCCACTGCTCAGCCCAGGTCCTGTTCCCTTGCAATTCCTTGACCTACATACCCAGCTTGGACTTCAGCTCGCTTGCTTTTCCCTCCCTCTGCTGCTTCAGCTCAAGGCAACCCCAAATCCTCCCTCCTTAGCTGGGCACATCCGCTCTGGCATTAGGCAGCCAAGGGGTTAATTGTCTTGTAAGCATCCTTGGAGGGTCCAGCTGCAGGTGATCTGCACTCTGAGGGGCACCCTGGCCACTGAAGCGGTTGCATCTGAAGCCCCCCTTAACCTTGCACCCACCAGCCACGTGCACAGCAGCATCGTCACCCTTTGGTGTGTCCTTCCCCTGTCCCTAAGGCAGAGACATGGAAATCCTTCAGGCAGCCAGGACTGAAGGCTGGAGGAATTAACAGCCCTGGGAGAGACTGCAGAAGGGAGCCTGCAGCTGATTTACCAGCGCTGCTCTCTGGAGACAGGCATAGAAGAGATGGCAGAGTGCCACCTGACCAAGGGCTGAGATGAGAAGAGCAAGAAATTTTCATTTCAAGCATTTTTTTTCCATCATGCCCTTCTTCCCCCAGATCTTCCATAGGCTTTAAAACACAGGCAGCACTGGATGTACAATCCCAGGTAGCACCGGGTTTAAAAGAGCAAAGGAAGGATTAGCTCTTGCCCATCACTCCGTTCACATTCCTCTAAAAAAGATCCAGAATTTCCCCCTCTAACCTGGTGTTAAAGGCAAACAATCCTTCAGATTCCCACTGCAAAGCCATCTCATGGCACAAAACTCTGTTCACATTTAAAACTTCCTTAAAGCACAAACCCAAGAGCAAGTCCTGCCAGCCTACAACAATTTTAGCATCAGAGATCACCTTGGTATTGTAAATAGCCAACATCTGGCATTGGATGCACATTAAATGAGCTGAAAGCGAGCCCCCCGGGCAGGCATTTTATATCTATTAATAAGAAAAGGAAAACAATTATCTGCCTCGCTCCTACCACCAAATGTTAGGAGCACCTTAAGGGTGGAGGCGAGTGGAGAGGCGAGCCCTGTGCTGGCAGGGCACAAGGACAAGCCTGGAGCATCACTGCAGCGGAGCCAAACCAAAGCCCAAAGCTCATGGTTAAGGGAAGTCAGAACAGTTGGATGTCCCCTCTCACTGTAAGGTCCTGTCTGTCCCAGAGCCCAAGGTGCCATCTCTCCATCTCTGCTTCTGTCCCTTACGGAGATGGGGGGTAGGGCGGTGAAAGAGGTTGAGCATAGGGTGAGCACCTTTGGGGTGGTGGGGCATTGCCTGCCCCACGTAAAAGCCAGGCAGCATCTCCAGGGACAGCAGCAGATTCCAGCTGAGATGTTTCTATAAACACATTATCAAAATGGCTGCTGAAAAACAACCTGGGTGCAATGCTGGGGGCAGGAGGGGCGGGGGGGGGGGGAGAGAGGAGTGGGGAGAAGGAGAAAGCCAAAAAAGCCCTTGGCCTCGTCTGCTCCTGCAGCCGCCACGCACATGACTTCACACACGAGGGGCTGCTGGGATGAGACAAGGCAGCTCTCCAGAGCCCAGCCTCTGAGATGGGGACCAGAAACAGCCACAAGCTGGGCTCAGCCTCCCAGCACTGCGACTGAGCACACGGGGAGAGGGAAAGGGGGAGGTAAATGCCCAGGAACGAAGAGCCAGCCCATCCTGTGACTCAGGAGACACCCAAACATGGAAACAGCCATGTGCCAGACATCCCCACTCTCCTCATCCCCCATTTTAAAGCAGGGACAAGCTGGCAGAACTCCTGGCCTGGGTTTCAGAGCCTGCAGCCTGCCCTGACCTGGGTCCCACTGCACCAGAGGCCACACCAACCCTGCAGAGATGCCATCTGCTCCCCACCACAGCTACTGAGGCCATGGGTAGGGACAAGGCTGGCTTTGGAGGTCCTGCACTTCCCAAATCAGCCAACCTCGCTCAGGAGTGAACTCTGGGCAAATCCCATTCCTGGGAAACAGTTTCTTTTGCTCCAGAATTAGAATTCAACATTGTTTTCCCCATTTTTCTTTTTTTTTTTCCATTTTTCTTTTTACTTACTCTGAACTTCCCAAATCTCCTGCAGGCATTAGGCTCCCTGACCTGGAAAACGAGCCGTTCTCAGCCTTGACCAGTTGACATTAATGAAAGATGCAGGTTTTAAAAGCATCTTCACCCTCTCTCCGGTGGAGTCAGTGGCAGCTGGAAGAGCTCCACTCCTCTGGAAGTAACCTCTTCTACTCCATTTTCTTCCCCAAATGCAGTACTATTAGGTGTAAGAGCTGACAAAAGGCACAGATTGCATGACACGGTGGAGAACCAATGAATCAGACACTGCAGCATTTTAAGGGGGGGGGAGGTTATTTTTTGGCTGAACAAGCAGCAGAGCAGGGTAAGTGGCCATGGGGAGGTGAATATAAATGGTGGAGAGCAGCATCGTGTGATTAATTAAAACAAAAAACCCAACCCAAACCCAAGCCCCAAACTAAAAATAGACCCTCTATATCCTAGATGATTAGAAACAGCCCTGAGTGCAAACACAGGCTGCCTGGAGTTTTCCCCTTGGAAATATCGTGCCTCTGGGAGCTGGGCAATTTGTATCTCAGCATCAATTACTGAGCAGGGCTGCGGTGCTGGGGGTTTGCACAGCCTGGGGACAAGATGCAGGCAAGAGAGTGAGCACAGGGAGGAGGAAAATGAGCCCCTCAGATGGCTCAGCTGCCTCCCAGAAGGGCTCCAACAGCTTGCAAAGCCCCTGCACGCTACGGCAGGTAACACCAGCACATCCCAGAACCACGCACCACAACACACACAAGCACCATGGCATGGAATGGGATGAGCTGGAGAAAGGACGCAGCCTTGGGCTGATGACCAACAGCATCTCCCAGCCCACAAATGCTGAGCTCCTCGCTCAGCTCAGCACTGCTTAGGCTCGTGTTTACACCCTGTTGCCTTCAATAAGGCAAATCAGCCAAAGAAACTCCCCCCATACAAATTGGGGCTGCTGCTGTGGTGCTCTGAGTGTTGCCAACCATCACATCTCATGGTGCGTTAGACCCGCATCACTTAGGTCTGAGAGCATCCCTGTGTAGACAGAAATGGAGAGAGAGAGGCCAGAACTGTGCTCCAGGTGAAAACACAGAGCTTTCTTCCAGGGGGAGGAAAAAAGGGGCAGTTCATCTGATTCCCTTCTGCCATCCCCATCCTCCACCAAGCCTGGCCTGGAGCGGGATACCCCACCATCTCTCCCTACCCACCGCTCTTCCCAGCAACTCACCTCGCTGCCTGAGGCTCCTCCACCTTCCTCTTCCCCATCATCGCTCCTGTCAAGGCACATTGGGTGCAGACACGCTCACCCCTTTCTCAGGATCTCCCTTCAGGCCAGAGCCTGGCTCAGCTTCTCCCGCAGAGCTGGCTCTGCCCGAGTGAAACAGCTACTGTCCCCTCAGAGCTCCAGGCAGGGGCACTGGGAAGCTGTTCCCAGAGTGACAGACACAGGGATGACTCATTTCCTGTGTTTATTCCCCTTCTTCCCATTCAACAACCCTCGCACTTTTTATTCCTCTCCCTTTTGCTCTGCACTCAGGCTGGGGAACACTTTGCTGCCTCCATCAGGGTTGGATTTCAGCTTCCCCAAGGGCTGCAGGGCTCTGGGCATCCTCAGAGCCTCCTCAGCCAGGACTTGAGCTCCTGGGTGCTCACGGGTGCTGAGGGACTGATCAGACCATGAATCTGTCAGAGACCCTAGGAGGGTGCCCAGAAATACCCGCCCTGGCCTGCTCCAGCTGCAACCAGATGTGTGCCAGCGTGTCACCAGCTGTCCTTGATCTGAAGGGACACTGCAGACTCGCCAGCCTGCCTGCAGTGATCAGTGCGCAGGGGAAACGGGGGAGGGAGGGAGGGAGGGGGCAGGGAAGCCAGGCAAGCTGGACACTGTGTGCTGTTCAGAGCTCAGTCTGCTCTGAGGGGATGAAGGGTGAGGATGGCACCCACCTGGGGTGGGGGATGGCACCCACCAAAGGCCCAGGGACTTTAGCTGCTCCATCTGAGTGGGACAAGATGCAGATTAGCAGGCTGGTGGGATGCAGAGGAGTACCTAACGCCAGGCTGGCCCTGCATCTCTGTGCTGGATGCAGGGAGTGGGCATCTTTGCTGTTGCCTCTGCCTGGTACCCACCACAGGTCAGTCACAGTCACATGTGGTTACCTGACATTTAAATGTTTCCAGCTCGCTGGGCAGATGTGCTGCAAACACACTGACATCTCAGTGGGCACCAGCAGGGCTGGGAGGGAAGCAGGACAGGGGCTGAGCCTCCTCCACAAGCCAGGCTTTACAAGGAGGGGATGGTTCATGCAGAGCATCGGCTCCTGAGCTGCTCTCCCCTTCCCAGCCAAAACTTCACCTGCCCCATCTGGCCCAGAAAAACCCTCACAGTGGGAAAGTGAAAGGGGAAAAAACAGACACATCTAGCCCCAGAGATGCTCTGGGGCTGTGGGCTTAGCAAGCTCTGCTGCCTACAGACTGATCCCTCTGCCCTGCAAACTCCCTGGCCTTGCTGCTGGGCCGGGGCTGCCGAGCCCTGAGGCTCAACAGACCGAGCTTGTCTGTACTGCCTGGGCATTTAATCTACTCCGTGACCTTTACCAGCAGCAGGCTGTGCCAGCTGAACACTCACCACATGGGCTCCAAAGAAAAGAGCGTGACAATACCCGAAGCACCTCTGTGTTGTTGGAGCAGGGTCTCAGGAGACCTGGTGAAGAAATTTCTTGCTCTCCTTCCTTCCTAACGTACCTCTTTTCTTGCTTAGAAGCTGCTGGGGTGTGACTGCAGAGTCCTGGCCATGTGTATGTAGTTATAAATATATATATATATATATAAAAATATAAATATATATATGGCTCAGGATAAAGTCAGAGCTCTGCAGGGCTGTGCCTTGGAGTATCATGGCTTGGTTGCTGGTCAGAATAAAGCAAGGTCAGTATTCAGGGATAAGGCTGGAGAGAGCAAGAACTGTCTTCTTGATGGCCTTTGGGAGTGGAGAAGTGACCCTGGGCTCCCCTCCTGTCCCCCTCCCCTGGCAAGCCACCCATCCTCAGCCTGCCTGTGATGATATGCCTGCAGCCCGTGGCTCTGCTTTACTGGAAGGTGATAAATGCTTAGTGACAGCACCGAAGAGCCAACCCTCCCCTCAGAAGGGGGATGCAGAGCCAGCTGGTGATGGATGAGGGCTGGGACCTGTGTCCCTAAGACAGCAGCTGGTCACAGGAGACTCAGAGTGCAAAGGGAAGATCTGGGTTCTCTTCTCCTCATCCATGGAGGAGAGGAGACCAAGGAGCCATGACCAAAGCAGAACCAGTGAAGGGCTGGTGTTTCACTGAGCACTGACACAGGGTTAACCATGCAGGTATCCTCTGACAGCAAAGGCACTTTGGCTCTAAACACAACAGGTGGGCTTCACCATGGTGACCACTTCGGGCAGATGACCTTTTTTCCATCCCCATCACAGTAAAAAAAGTGCCCAGCCCTGGAAAGACCACGGGTCTAACGACATCAATCTGTCCAGCTTAATAAATAGGAGGCGAAAAAAACTGACTTGAGCGCTATCCAAACTATTGAAAGGCAGAAGAGATGCTGGCTAAAAGAGCTCTTCAGCTGAGGAGATGAGGGCATGCAGGCAATGGAGTGGAGAGGAGAATCAAACGGAAGGCAAGGCGCTTGGGAGAGTCCCTACCACTGCAGCAGTGCAGAAATGGTCCTGACAAGTTCACCCTCACTCGTAATTGTACATCAGATTGAGTGTTTGGGTTTTTTCCCTTAACAAATTGAACAGGAATAAATTAAGGGATGTGCCACAGCCTGTATTTTGCCGTGGGTTAGATCGATGATCCAAATGTTCTTTGCTGGCTTTGCAGTCAATGAGTCACTAAATTTGGATCCACATCCTCACCAGATGGATCAGAACCAGAAACCCGAGGTACTGCTTCCCTCAGGGTTTAATGGAGTTTCTGTCTGGTTCTGAGGCAGATCTGGGAATTTTAGGGAAAGTTTCCTACCTCTTTTTCACCCCAAAAGCCCAACCACAAGGTTCAGATGATTTTCTAAGCCCCTCTGTTTTCATGAAATCCTTGTGGTTGCAGAGAAAAGCTTCAACAGCCGTAAAAGTTCCCACACCAGCAGATGAACACAGTGAACTCTAAAATTGAGGGGGGTGGGGGGAAGTCCCTGTGTTATGATTCTCTCAATTTGGCTGGGATGGGGGGGGTGCAGACTTTCTTCAGGACTCTTCAACAGCCAGGGCTGGCACCGCTGGGCTTGTCTTCCTGAAAGCACATTCTGGCAGAGGGATTTTTTACAGTGGGCACAGATACTTCTCCCATCTTTTCAGTAACAGGCCGTGAGCGTGCTGCTCTGGCTGTTTGGCATTTGCTGGAAGAGATTCCAACGAGGAGAATCAATAAATTCCATCACAGATGACAAACACAGAGGGAAAACATTGCTTGGGGTTGCTAATCAAACATCTGCAGCTGGGATGGATGGAGCATCCCAGGGTCAGACGACCCCCACCTCACCCTAAATGCTCCCACAAAGCTCCTGCCAAGGGCTCCTCAGGCACAAGTGCCCCCCCTCCATCTGCAGTGGTGCTTCTGCCAGGTTCCTGGTCCCATTTCAGCAGTCTCCTGTCTCCTCGCCTTGAAAGCCTGATTGCGAATCCTAAACAAGCTCTCTGCGATGGGCTGGCTCCCTGCCCAGAGACTGCATCAGAAATGCTGCTTGATGGATCAAACTCTCTGCAAACGGCGTGGGGGGGCAGGGAGGAGGGAGGGAAGATGGGGAGGTGAGGAAGGGGTAATGTAGATAACCCCAACTTCCCTGCTTCCTTCTTCCCAGGAGACCAGGGAAGCACCAGGAGGTTCCCTTCCCTCTGACCTGTCCCTATCCAGGAGGGTTTTGCACTGCATCCTGATGGAAAACCGCAGAGAGAGGGACAAGGACACCAGACACAGCAGTCCTGCTGTGCCCTTCCCATCTCCACAAAACCCCCCTTCTCACAGGACCTGAGCCCCACACTCCCTGGGCAGACTCTGCCCTCCACCAGCAATGCAGCAGCTCCTTGGATATCTGGAGTTTCTGGCTGCAGTCTTAAATATCAAACCAAGGCCATGCTCGCAGCAGAGAGCTGCTCTGTGGGGTGACATGAGTCCTGCTGAGGCTCAGGGCATCTTGGTCAGCCCCTCTAGTCAGTGTTGTCTACTTGGAGGGTGAAGCAGAGCTCTTTGGAGGCTGCCAGACCTATGGAGCTGTCAAGTCACAGTGTGAAACAGTCCTTTGCATCGTTTAACTATTTTCTCTCTTGGTGAGCAGAGAAGAGGGATGGGAGTAGTGCATCCTGGCAAGGAAGCCAGACTTCAGAACCCCTGCCCTGAGGTGTCCTCAGGCAGCACGTTTGAGCTCTGGAGACCTGGAGATGCTGGTGGTGGTACAGGGCTGAGCTCTCCCAGAAACCACCCAGTACTCAAAGTTTCCAGGCAGCCTGGAAGGTAGCTTTGGTCCCCTCACACAGCAACAGAAGGGCAAGAAAACCCCTTCTTGTTGTTAAGCCAAAAGTGGCGTCACATCTTTGTGAGGATCACAAATATTTTGGAGTCAAAGAGGTCGGTTTTCAGGCTCCCAAACTGTCAAAAGGCTCCCAGGTCAAGAGACATCTGGAAACTGCCAGTTGATGTTAGTCACCGACTATTTCATCCTCGTGCCCTTTTACATGGAGCTCCTGTGCCCTGTGAGAGGTTGACCCAGCACACTGAGGAGCCCCTGGAAGAACTGCTGACGTCGGCAGGCTCCGTATCACACCGATGCTATTCTGGCTTCTTCCCTGCAAGGGCCTCCCTTCATTAGATGTCACAGCACGAGGACAGTCTCTTTCAAAGGCAGAGGGGAGAAAAGGCAGCCACCACTGTGCCTTTCAAGCCAGTTCAGCACAAACTTCACCCTCTCTGAAGGATGAACTTGTGAAAGAACTCTGGAGGACATGTTGCAGAGGCCATAACACATCACAGTCAGCCCCTGCATACGTAACATCCCTTCCCTGAGGTGCCTCTGAAATAAGATGCTCCCATGTTCCCCCAGAAGGCTTCCTGGGAAGCAAAGGCCCAAGTCTAATGCTTTCAGTTTCTCTTACCAACCAAAAGCAGGAGCATTTTTGGGGAAGGGTGAAACACTGGGACAGATCACAGCTGGCTGAGATAGTAATAAGTCACAAGGGAAATTACAATAATTGAGTCCCATGCCAAGGGCAGGAGAGAGAGAAGAGCAAGGTCCTCAGGTAGACATGGCCAGGGTAGGTTGGGGTGAGGATCGAAAGCAAGTCCTGCCTAGGGCTCAGCCTGGTCACTGGTGGGACATCAGTCTAGGAGGATGGGGCCTGCTGACCTCAGAAGGCATCTGAGCTTTAACACATCCCAACCTCCAGAAACAAGGACAGGGACCACCACACAGGAAAGGACTAGCGGGAGAGCCAGAGAGATCCCACCCGTCTGCACAGCCTGTGGGTCCAATTAGCACATGGAAATGGGGACAGCAGCACGAAAGGTCCTCACGGGAAGGAGGATGCGAGATCAAACTGCAGCAGGGAAGGAGATGGGACTCCATCCCGCAGTGGCTGGGACGTGGAGCCAGGGTCTGCTCAGGAACGTGGTGAGGGTGTGGAAATCTGGGGGTTTGTTCTCTCTCAAGGATAGCCTTAGGCTCTGACACACAGATTGAAGATTGAAATGGTTACGTTTTCCCCTCCTATCAAACCACTGAGGCAGATGACCAAAGATTAAATAAAGGATGTCGCTGCTGACATCCACCTGCACATCGCAGACACTTCCTTAGTCTGACTGGACAACCCTGCCCTGTGCAGGACCAGGGACCTGCCCCTACTCTGTGGGTGTCACCAGCTACCAGGATTTCTCCCCCCCTCTTAAACAACACTTTGCTACATCCATCACCCATGGTACCCCAGACCGAGCCGGATGCTAAGAGCAGCTTTCACCCCGAAGGTCACTCACTGCTTCCTGGCCACATCGGTGCCTGGGAGCACTCAGAGGAGGAGTCCCAGCACTGCTGCTGTCCCTTATGACCAGGGCTGGGCTTTCCCGGTGGGGAGGGAGGTTTGCCACTCACCTAGCAGCAGGTTCATGAGGACCTCTTGACCTGCCAGCGTGCTGCTCTTCACCAGGCAGATGAGGGTACCCGCAATCCAGGGGATGCCGTGCCCCGTTATCCCCAGGAGGTTAATCATGGAGCGGGCACCACCCCAGGAGGAGGCTCTGTTAGCACACACTCCCAGCCTCTTGGACATGCAGATATCGATGGCCAGCAGGGAGTTGAAGGCGATTCCCTTGAAGGAGGGATTGAGCTGCATGCAGTCCTCTTCGGGCAGCTGCTGCGACTGCCTCCGCTCCTTGGGGTTGTTGTTCTGGGCACCAGCTGCCCCGGCCTGGGCACTCTGCTTTCTGCTGGAGCTCCTGCTCTCCTGGTTCCCCTTCAAGGGTTGATTCAGGGAGAGGAACTCAGCCCTGTTGAGGACATTGCTCCTGTCTCTTGCCCTGGACCGTGGCTGGGATGCTGGCATTGCAGTCTCTCTCTAACACAACCTGCTTTGCAAATACCAGCAAGGAGAGAAATCCCTCTTCTCCCTGCAGAGAGCTTCCCCCCACTCCCACCCTCACGAGCTGTGAAATTGGGAAGCTACAAAGGTTCCCCTCTGTTCCAGTTGCCCCCAGCACAGCCGGCAGCTGTTAAATATAGAGTAAGGAATGCACATGGCTGTTTACTTCATGGGCCTAGCAAGCTTGGAAGGAAAATTAATGCCAGGCTTGGCAGCCACTCCAGTGCCAGGGAAAAAGGTTAAACAGCCAATAGATTGGAAGAAGAGGAGGGAAAAGCATTGTGCCAAAGGTTGGTTGCTTCTGGCCTGGTCTATTTAAATCTTCCAATTGCTTATTCCCCTGGGCTGCAAGGGGAACTGGGAAATGTAGTTCTTTTTGTACTACAATTAAGATTTCAATATCAGAGTCAGAGCTGGAGGCGAATGCAGCATCCCTCCCTCCTTCTCCTCCCTCCTTGGTGTTGCTCCTACCATGGGCTGTGCAGCCTGGCTTTTCAAGCTCTGAGGCTAGGCATTGCTCAGGGGCTTTTTCCCTTGGGATCTCCTTGATCTGTCTGTTCTGCAGTGCCTCACCCCTGCCAGGGCACCCTAGGTACCACCCTTCCCCTCCCTGGTCCGGATACCCTTCGAACATCACCAGCCCCATCCCCTCTCACCACTCAGGGTGTGCCCCTGCAGCGACTTCCATCGCTCACCCCAGGAGAAGCATCACCTGCCTCCTGGCTAAAAGAGGCAAGGCATCACTAACGAATTCCCATCCCCCTGCCCCCAGCACCGAGCGTGGCCTAAATACTGCACACTTCTGCCGTGTCATCCAGCACGGCAGATCCCACGCTGAGAGCAGGTGACAGGCGGTGCCCGCGTCCCGGGGCTGCGGCTGCCATCAGCAGCACAGGTACTGCCCCAGGGGAGTGGGCATCGTGGGATGGGGAGGAGGAAGGCTTGTGCAAGACCCTGGGGAGTCCTCCCACAGAGGACTGGCAAGTCCCACAGTCCCTCCTGCAACAGCGTGTTGTGCTCCATCGCTTCCTCTGTGCACAGCTGCCATCAGCTCCCCAGCGCAGCTGCGGTGAGCCCCTCCGAGACATCCCCCACCCTCCAATCACCAGTGACCCCCCGAGATCACCCCATCTGCGCTTGCAGCTCCGCTTCACGGGCTTGGATGATCTTGCTACAGTCCCTGAACCGCAGCCTTGTGGATCTAAGCCTCAAGCACTGCTGGGAGGGACCATCCATCTCAGCAACTCCAGCCCAAAGGACAACAGCTGCTTGAGACAGATCCTCAGGTACCTTCCCTGGGCAGTGTCACACCACCCCCATGCTCAAGAGACGGGATTATTCCTATGGAAATCGGCTGGAAATCCCCCATGGATGGAGAAGCGGAGGGAATGAATCTTGCCCAGAGGAGCAGAACAGGCACATCTCTTGGTACCAGTGACATTTGCCTACACAAGTGTTCAGTGCAGAGGTCAGTACTTGCACGGGTAACCTGGGCATCAGGCACCTAGATATCTTATAAAGCCTTGTCCATAATCCACTGGAGAGTTTAAGTGCTAAATGAAAGGTCACTCTTGGCTTTCTAAGCTAATAAGTTTTGTGCACTTTTTAATCTGTAGTTCTCAAAATCCTCCAGATGACCCATCCATTCAGTGTGAGCCCCTCTGACAGACTGGCCAGAGGCAAGTCAGAGGGTCCCACCTCTAGTTTGTGGTGATGCTCCCAGCCAGGGGAAGAGCTCATCCCTTCCCCAGCCTGTGAACCACAACCCTGTTCGGTTCAGGTACCACGTGGGGCTGCGGCAGCCCAGGAGCGTGCACAGACACTGCCACATCACTGACACCCACCAGCTCCTGTCTGATCTCTGGCTGTGCAGTGGCATTCTCACACTATGGGGGAAGTCAGCGCCCCGTCCCTGTCTGCCTGCCCTCATCCCGCTCCGAGGCACGTGGAAACTCTCAGCCCACCTGACGTCCGCTGGGGAGATGACCGCTGTCACCACTTCCTAACGTGTCACCTCCCCACCTCCCTGCTGGACAGCCTCCCTGCTTCTCCAGCTCTATGCAGGGCTGCTTCTGTGTGGGGATCCTTGAGAGTGTCTGTGAGCAGAGGGCTGAAGTGCTGGTGGCCAGGAGTCTGCAGAACTGGGGAGAGTGGTCTCTTCCTCCTCATCCTCTTCCTCCCCATGCCAAGGATGCTGAGCTATTACAGAGCGTGTTCCTCAGGAGCTGTCACAGGGAAAAAAATACCTTCCAAGCCTTGGGAGTTATTTTAATCTGGTGTCTGTGTCTTCTGCTGACACAGAGAAGGGGGAATTTCTCTGCCTTACCCACAGAGCTGCCCCCGGAGCCCAGCCACGCACCCAGGTAGGAAGGGGACAGCGGAGGGAGGGTGGCATGGGATGGACACAGTGCCAGCAAACCCTGCCCAAAGTGCCACGAGACAGGAAAGTGATCTGGTCTGTCCTGCAGCCAGCTGGGCCGTCACCGCCTGCCCTAGGGGAGAACCGAGCTCAGGAGGCAAACATCCCTGCTGGCTGCACTGGGGCCATGATGCTCACAAACAGCCACAAAACCAGGGCTTTATAAATACCCCTTGCTAAACCTGCTGTCTCCCTGCTCCAGCAGGGCTATTCCAGGCCTGACACCCGATCCACACAGGTCATTGAGCACCCCGGAGAAGGCCCAGACACACAAATCCAGATGGATGAACCCAGCACACTCCACACAGTGTCTGCTCAGTGCTGGTGCTGCGACGCCCATGGTGCTTCAGCCACACACGCTGTTGGTGCCCAGTGCAGCCACACAGGCCGTGCTGGGGGCATGGGGGGGACAGGAGGGTCAGTGACGGTCCCTTTCATAGCAATTTGCTGGCAGCTTTGGCGCACCCCAGGCTCTGGCAGCCAAGAAGTACTGCTCATGATGGAGTGCTCACAAGCAAACCTGTGGTGTGCCTGCGGGGGTCTTCCAGGGGTGAAGAAGAGCTTGGCCAAAATGAAATAGGATGTGGTCAGCACGTGTGGTCAGGCTCGTTAGCGTGGCATCGCACAGCTCTGGTGGGCTGGCTTTATTTGTCACTGCTGAGGCAGTGAGGGAGAGTCCCTGCCTTTCTGTAAGCCTGGAAAAGGTGCTGGAAGGAGATGGAGGTGCGGCACAGGCCATGATGCCGAGGGAGCAACAGCAGGAGTGGAGCACATCTGCACTATGGTGAGACATGGGGAGGTGCATCAAAGGAACAGCAGAAGTAAACGCAACTCAGGGCACCACCAGACACTTACTTACAGATTCTTACTTACCACAGCTTGTCCCCAGCGATTCCATCAGTGCACCATGCCCTCAGGCATGGGAACTCTTCTAAGTACAGCCTAATTCCACTGGGGTGGGTGTGCTAATGCCTTCACTGCTTACAGTATCACTCAGGGAGAGTAGTGAGGGGCTGGAACAGGCTGCCCAGAGAGGGGGTGGGTGCCCCATCCCAGGAGGTGTTCAAGGCCAGGTTGGCTGGGGCCCTGGGCAACCTTGTGTAGATCCTGGCCTGAAGGTTGGTGGCCCTGCCTGTGGCAGGGGGTTGGAGCTCTGTGACCCTTGGGGTCCCTTCCAACCCAGACCAGTCTGTGATTCTATGATCTCAGCGGACACAGGCATGACCAAAACCCAAATCAAATTCCAGCTGAAGATGAAAAGCTGATTTAATTAGAATGAGATAACACAATTTCCTAGTTGACCAGAACACCAGAGGCAGCCAAGTTGAAGCAAGACCCGGCTGAATCTTCAGGGAAAACAGAGCAGCAGAACACACGGGTTTCACCAGACTCGTAATGCTCCAAGAAACTGTGACGAGCTTGTTTGAAAAGTGTGAAAGAGCCTTGGAAATGTCAAAGTATTTCAGCACCTTCTGGAGGCTGCTGAAGCGACTGGATATTTCACTCAGGGATGCTCCTTCTCATTCTTTCTTGTACTACGTGATAGTAAGTTACTTGCTTGTAACTCAGGCACGTTCTTAGTGTTTGCATCTGGCAGAGGGTGAGTGACTAATTGTGCCCTTCACTGGGACAATGAGATTGGAAAGAAGTATTTCACTGATGCTTTGGGAAACGTACAGAAGAAAACCATAGCAATATACCCTGCTTTTCCTACAGAACAGAGCAGATCTGCCTCCCCTGGCCCTGTAGGATTCACTTATCAGGATCACCCAGTAACTCCAGTCTCTCCTACCTGCTGGAGGACAGCAAGCACGCAGTGTTGAAAACACCAGGCACTGTGTGAGCTAACCAAGCCTGCAGAAAGCACGGGGTGGGAAGGATTAGAAAGCCTTTACTTAGCTCTGCATCACTATATGTACCATGAGTAGCACCAGCAAAGCAATTTTTACCCATCAGTGCCCTGGGTTCCCTATTTTGAAACAAGTCATGGGAGACAAGCACACCCAGCGCCCTGCATAACGCCCAACGCACAGAGCTACTGCCACAAACCAGGACACATGCACCTCATCTGGTGTCCAGCTCTTGAAATTTGGATGCTCAGCTGGCTGGTGGTCGCAGGACCAGCCAGCAACACTGCTCCTAAAACCAGCCAGAATACAAGTTTACAACTTTCCCACAGGCCACTGCTGCCTCAGATGTGTGTGTGTCTCTCTATTCCAGCTATTCCCTCATCCCTGTGCTGCTATGGAGAGCTCTGCACTTGCTTGAATCACAGCCCACCCAGCCGAGGGCTGTAGGTTTTGCACGTAAGCAGAGCATCCTTTTACCAAACCTACCAACCGAGCTCCAGCCAGGAGGGGAAAATCTGAACCTGAGAAGTCAAGAGAAAATACGTTAAATTAAAAAAAAAAAAAAAAATTTAAAAAAAGGAGAAGAAGAAAAAAAAGGAAGAAAAATAAAAGACGTTTCTAAAAAAAAAAAAAACTACATTACCCACAATTCACGGAGCTGCGGGAGGAAATGCTGGTTGTGCAAAGGAGGTTTAGCTTCAACAGCTGCAGTTTAAAAGCGAAATACAGGGGGAGGGATGGGACTGGGCAAAGGAGGGAGGACAGGGAGGCAGGGAGAAGGGAGAGGGGGCGAGGGGGTGGCCGAGACCTGCTCGCTATCCCCCCGCCGGGCCAGCCGGGCGGAGGAGCCGCTGTCATGCCGGGATCCCTGCCCGGGCAGGCGGCGGGAGCGGCCGGGCACACCCGGGGGTCCGGAAAGGCTACGGGCGAGTTTCTGCAAAGTTTGACCCGGTGTCCTTTTTGATGCCGCGGTGGCGATCGGGGCGGTGCGGGAGCCTCCTTCCCCACCCCCCCCCCCCGCACAAACCCCTTCGCTCCGCCGGCGAGGCTGAAACCCGGCGCCGTCCCCGGTACGCACGAATGTATTGCGAGAGAGGAGGAAGCTTGCGGCAGCCGGGAGGCGGGGGCACCGAGCCCGCTCCTCTCATCTCCCCGGGCATCTAGCAAAGAGGCGAAGGATTAAAAAAACCCCCCACAACCCAGCGAGAGAAGGAACCCTCTCCGCCTCCCCCCACCCTCCCCATCCTCACCCCACCCCCCCGCCCGCCGCACCTCGCCCCCGCGCAGCGCAGGGGAGCCCGGCGCGGTGCGCGGCGGCGGCCGGGGCTGGGCGGCGCGGCCGGTGCTCGGGCGCTGCTCCCCGGCGCCGCGGGATGCTGTGAGCGCCCTGCAAAAGGACCGCGGGGCCCCAACGCGTGTGCGGGGCAAACCCCCGCCGCCCACCCATGAGCCCCGCCGGTTGAAGCGCAGCCGGCTCGCCCGGGAGCGGCGGCGGCAGGAGAAGGAGGAGGAAGGTCGGACGCCGCTGCGGAGACCCGCTCGCCAAAGAAGAAGAAGAGGAGGAGGAGGAGGAGGAGGAAGAAGAAGAAGGGGGAGCCGCGGAGCCGGCGCTTCCCGGGCCGGTGCGTGGCGGCGGGATGTCACGGGCAGCGATTCCGCGGTGCTGAGCGGGCGCGGAGCGCGGCGCGGCCCCGGGCGGAGCGGGGGAGGCTCGCTACCGCCTCTGCCCCAGCTTGCGCAGCCCCCGGAGCCCGCCTGCGTGACCAGGACCCTCCGATTGATTCTTTACGGCTTCATTTCTAAGGGAGAGAAACCAAAAGCAACAACAAAACCCAAACCCAAACCCGCAGCTCCGGCACCGCTGGCAGAGGAGCCCCTGAAACGGAAGATTTGGCTACTTTGGGCATTTTCCACCCGCCGTTTCTGTCTGTTATTATTGTAATTTTGTGTGAAAGGAAGTTATGAACAACTGCAAGTCAGGAAGTGGAAATCCACACCGGTTGTGACAAGCTGAGGCTAAAAAACTATTTCATTATTTATATAGATGTGTCTATCAACATTCTGCTTTTCATCCAAAGAATAAAGGGAAATACCGGCTGGTCCTATGTTTGATGGTGAATGACAGACCACGGCTGAGGAAAGACTAAATATATCAGCTAAGAACACCACCGCTATTTATTGAACTCAAGGGCCCTTTTCTTTAACCCAAAGACTGTTTGAGGGAGAGATTTAATGGGTCATTAAAAGGGGAAACAAAATTTAAAGGTCCTTTTGCTTCTGAAGTGCAGCTAACCTCAAAATAGGAGCAGTACGTGTAAGACAGATCCTCCAATTAAGGCTTTACGTGATGAATTTTCTATCCTATGGATATCAGTTTTGAGATTACAAACCAAGAAGATCTGTAATTGATCTAGCACCAGATAATTTCAATGCCTAATATTCCCCAGGATTGCTGGAGTACCCTAGGAGCTGCGTTGGACTGTATTCGGGGTATGCCATGGGCTGTATTCAGAGTATTAGCTGCAAATCCAAAGTTTTCCGGGAAAGTATTTCGGTGATTGAAGTCAAAGCCTCCATCGATCCCATCCCCACCAGCATCGACGAGTCCTCCAGCGTGGTCCTGCGCTACCGGACCCCTCACTTCCGAGCCTCTGCGCAAGTGTTGGTGCCCCCTATTCCCAAGAAGGAGACCTGGATCGTGGGCTGGATCCAGGCTTGCAGCCACATGGAATTTTACAATCACTACGGGGAGCAGGGCATGTAAGTATTTCCAAGAGCGCGTGCGAGCCGGGTGCGTTTGCCCGGTGGGAAGAAGGTGCAGGAGAACCATGGCCTGGCTGGGAAGTACTGGGTTAAGCCAAAAATTATGACCTTGGTGGTTTGATTTTAAGCCCCTGCTCCTCTGCAACTGAGTGGGACTTCCTGGTACGTTTAAAATCTAGGAGAGCTTGTCCCTGCCCTTGTAAAGGACTGGGTGTTGTTCTTCTGTCATGGGGATGTGCACGAGCCCCTAACCAAACCCCACTTGTTCTGTTAGGAACCCGAAAGCAATTCTGTATCTCAGAACAGTTTTTGAACAGCACCAGAGATCCTGAGATCCCAGGTCAGCCCTGCCACGCTAGGCACCCCTTGTTTGGGTATGTGTTTTACTCAAGGGGCTCCCCTGACCACCAGCTCCTCTCTTCAGCATCCCTCCCCAACCCTTACAGGGTAAACCTGCTCCCCCTCAAGCCCCAGGAAACCCAAGGGCTGACACTTGTGGCACGGTGCCGTCCCCAGCGTGCCGTGCCGCTGCTGCAGCGTGCCACCACGGCTCTCAGCTCGGTAGCCCACCAGCTTTGGGAACAGACTTTAACGTCAGAGGAGGAACCCTGCTTGCTTTGCCCACGGTAGCAGGCAGTCTGCAGGGAAAGAACAAGATGGATTTAACCCCCTGGTAACCAAACCTCCTTCATCGCCTCAGAACAGGGGGGAATATTCACATTGCCATCGCTTTGAGTAACATAAAGAATGGGAATGTAGAGGTATGTCTGTGAGGTATAGGGAACGTAGGGGCTGTTAGCACACCAAAAGCCCTTTCTTACTGGCCAGCCAGTCATAATGAAACAGGAATGAGTCAACTTAGAATGTCACCTCCCTCCCCACCGGAAAAAGAAGTCACATCTGCCTGATCCCCCCCACCATCACCAGATTGCTCACCAAGCGCTGCTGCAGGCTTTGGCCCGTGGTTAAATCAGCAGCAGCACCTGATCTCTGGCTGCCTGCACTGAGCAGCGATTCTGCAGCTCAGGGCGCTGGGCAGCACCAGGTGCAGACTCCTGGTGCAGCAGGAATCCCTCTGTCCAGCCACAGGGATGAGCCCTGATCACAGAGCCCGGTGCTGGCAGATGGTTGGGTGGCTGGAGGTGCTGATGCTGCTGGGTCTCTGGGGGGAAAAGGGAAAAAGGACAGGAAAGGTCAGGTCTAAGCAGCACTCCTGGTCTCTCATCCGAAATGAAAAACCAGGGGGATGCTGGCTCAGCCCCTCGGGGGTCATTCTGGGTGGCTTAAAAGAATAAAAAGCCAGTGGAGGAAGGCTGAGGGAGGATGGGAACACGGAGCAGAGGTGGAGAGCAGGACAAACTCTGACTTAGCGCAGTGCCTTCCTGAAGGCCTCAACCCCCACCCCCCCCATCCCTTCCTCCCTCCCTGCGAGCCCAGATAAGGACACAGGTTCAGCATCTCAGACATAAAGCGAATACGCCTTGTGAGATGTGGGCTGGAGGGGAGGGGATGCCGAGGAGCACCCCTAAATGACAGACTGTACTCCCTTCTGTCCCCGTGTCCCCTCTCTAGTCCAGCAGAAAGTGCCTCAAGAAGGAACCTGGCACCTCACAAGCACCAGCAAGGAGCCTCACCGAGGGATGATTTTTAAAAGTACTTACAACAGGCCCAAAATCTGTAGGCTTTTTGGCTCCAACACCATCTTTAGCAAGGACAATTTGTTGCTCAGATGTTCCCAATTCCAGGCCTTCAGGATTTGCATGTGTAATTCTCAGGCTCATTTAGAAATCCTGTCTTTAGTGACCAGCTGCAGAGGGAAACAGAAAAGTCCAGTGTATATAAATACAGCTCACATCCCCTGCAATAAAGAGAGCTGGACAGAGAGCTGCTCTGCCAGCGCTGCTGTAGGCTATGAACCTCAGCGTGTCCTTTTATTCCTCTGCACCTGAGTTTCCCCCTGGTTAAAATGGGAATTTCCTACAGCTTTCCCTGGCAGGAATGTTCTGAGACAAACCCAAAAGTTTTATCTATGAGCTGTGTGCTGCAAGCAGGTACCCAGAATTGAACACTGCAGCTAGGAAGGAGAGCTCTTACCCAGAAAATCATGGAAAAGAGGATTTTTTTTTTGCTTTCCCAGGAGGTTCATTGACATTTAACAGATATTTAAAAAATAAAAGAGTTACCCAGACCTAAGGGGGAATTGGTCTGCTCCTCCACCCTCCTTCTATAGACCCAACGCCATCTGAAAGCTATAAATAAAGGTGTTTGGGAGGAAAGGCCTCTTTCAACACCACTGAAACATGCTCTTGCAAGACCTTTATAGAGAGAGAGACAGGACACAAACCTAGCTGAAAGGATGGGCCAAGCCTTTAGCTGGTGTAACTCAACGTAATCCCGCTGACCTCCATGGAGCTGCACTGGTTTATGCCAACAGAGGATTTGTCCCAACTTTCCATGATGAAGAGGCTACAGGAACATATATACTTTAATCACTGTGGTGACAAGCAAAAAGAAAACACTAAATAATATATATAAAAACTCCAAATAATATATATAGTCAAGATAATAATATACATCATTAAAATAATATTATATTATTTTATATATTATTTCTTATAAAACAATACACTTTTAATATTTTATATGCAAATTAATATTTTAAAATATATATATTAAAAAATCAGTCTGCCAACCAGAGTGCTGATGCTTAGGGCAGGCTTTGGATTAATTTTTCCACTTTGATGCTCCAAAGTTGTTAGCTGTGTATAAGCTGCCCATCGGGTTGAGGACAGAAACAGCTGAGAAATACTGGAGCAGATGGAGCTGTGCATAACGCTGCTATAGGGATGTTAGCTGCAGAGGGGATAATATCAACACAGGCGTTTTAAGTGGCACTGGCAGTTTTGGGGCTAAACGTGGCGGTTTTTAAAGGTAAAGGAATAGTTGAAGCTTGGATAACAGGGAACTGCTGGTGTTATTTTATGTGTGAGTCAGTGGGGGCTGCTGGCAACGTGAGAACTCCCAGTGTGAGGGTGTGGATGTGCTCTCTGGCCCCCCCCACCCTGTGCAGAATTGGGGCAAACCCCCGCTCAGCCCCATGGCAGGTATTACTGACCCCCCACTCCGAGCAGGGCTTTACCTCACATCCTTGGGGAGGGAAGCTGCTGTGCAATGGGAGGCATCAGGGTCAGGCAGCAGAGCTGGACCAGGTCCCCATCAGCATCTCCTGGGGTGGGTGCTGGTGTCCATAGCCGGTCATGCAGCACCTAGTGGGACCCATGTCAGCAGCTGGGCAACATCAGAATGGCATTATCCAGCCTTGTTTCTTCATCTCCATGGAGATATGCAAGAAACAGTGCAGATGGAGATATGCAAAGCAGAAAGATGAATACATCAGAGTTTGAATACAATCAGCCAAGGTTCTGGAGAAGTTTCAGGTAGATATTCCTCCCCAGGAGGACCTGATAGGGCAGCTGGGCAGCATTACATCATCACTTTACATTACCAGGCATCTTGCTCTTGTGAGATTAAATCTTCCGTGCCCTGCAGCAGAGACACAATGAACTCGAGAAATCAACTTGTCAAGAGAATAAACCCCAGTCCTTGGGAGGGGAAACACAATTAAAACCAGATTCAACCAAAGGAGAAAAGGTTCTGGCTTCTGTGGGAAGTGAAGGGAGGTCAGCTCACCATGGGAATTTACCCCACTGAGGGTTTAGGCTTGGCTGTCCTTGGGTGGCCCTTGGCTCTTACCTGCGCTGTGAGCATGCGCCTCATCCCACTTAAACACGTTGTCTGATCTGACTCGAGCCTGCTCAGCTAAACCAGGAGAATTTTGTCCCTTAATTCCAGTTTTCTGCTGGTTTTACTCCCTAAACCATCATGTATCAAATATTGGTGCTGGTTCAAGCGACAAGGCAGGACTGCGCAGCTGGAGGATGGGGAGGGAGAGGGACCACAGCATCACACTTCTGACCAACTCAGCTGGGCAAGAACATTTTCAATTTCCTTCCTGTTCTTCTCTAGAGCCCTGGCTTGAATTGCTTGACATGTCAGAGTAGGTGAGAGAGGCACTGTAAGGGCCAAATTTAAACAAAGCTGCTCTGATTGTCAGGTTTCCATTCTGCACAGGCAGAGGGAGGCAGCAGGAGCAGGGAGGTGAGATCCCCAAGATGGCTTTTCACTGCACCCACATGTTGTGCTGGTACCCGCGCTGAGCACCCGAGCAGAGCATCTCTCACTGGGGGAGAGGAGGGGTGTTGGAAAGCACGAGGTTGTGCAAGTCTGCCTGGCCTATGACTAATTAGGAGCTGGCTTTAAGGACCTGGGGCTGAGGATAGGATAGGGCCTGATGCCTGTCGGAAAAGGTTAACTGAGTATACCCGTGTCACTGCGGGTGCCTGAGGCTGGAGGCTGCTGCACTTGGAGTCGCTGTCACTGCGCAGGGCACCACAGTGATTGCGTTGGTTTGGGCTGCGGGGCAGCCATCCAGAGGGTGATGGCTAAGCCAGGGGCTTCCTTTCATGTGATGGAATAGGAAGGAACATGTCTGAGTGAGGACTGGGAGGCTAAAACCTACACAAAGCTGCTCAGCTGTCAGCAGCAGGGCCGCAGCGGTGCCACAAGAAATAGCTCAGAGTTCCTTCTCCTGGTAGCAAGATGTTTGTTGAGAGGGGCTTGTGGGCAACGCCGGTCTCTAGCGATGCTCGTACCAACTCTGAAGGTTTCAGAGATGGCAGAAGCAAGCTTGTTGGTGTTACAAGGCAGAAACCACTGCTTTTGGGGCTGATCAGCTATAGCAAACCTACGAAACCAGATACGTTGGTTTCTTTTCCTACCTCTCCCCAGCTATTGTCAGCAAAGTGTTTACTGGGCAATTTCTGGTCTTTCCTTGGCTCGCCACCACCACAGAAAGATGCTGATACTGCCAAAGATCATTCCACAGCGTTCTTTCCAAAATCATCTGAAAGGACAGTCATTGGTGTATTATTTAACACAGACAGGCTCTGCGAGGGGAGGTTACAAACCCTGCTGGCACCAGCCTTTGCTGTAGCAGCAGGAGAGGGGCAACCACCACCAGCAGCAGCCGCTGCACAGCCTCTGCTTGTGCTCCACTCATGGGACCATCATAAGGCCTCTTTCTTTTTTTAACCTCCAAGCTCTGCAGATAAAGCACAAAGGCTTTGAAAGCCCTGGGGTTAACCACGCTGGCTAGAATTACAGCATGCCCCACAGAGAAAGACAGGGTAGTTTCTTCTTCCCCGTTCGGGCCCACGCCTTTCCTGAAGTGGGGTGTGCTTCTGAGGCACCCTGAGCATGGCCACGCTGCTCACAAACACCTCAGCTTTGTGGTGGGGTTTCTCAGGCTCTGCAGGCAGCATCCTGCTCTCAGCAACCTGCCCGGGCCCTGAGACAGCTAGCTCCACCTTTTTGCTCTTGTTTAAACCCTGAGAAGGTCCTGCAATTCCTTGCTGGTCTGAGGTCAGGTATATCTACTGGGAATGAAGGTGGGGACAAGTTGACCTGTGATGTCTGAGCATCCTCCTCCTGATTTTCCTCCGAGTAGCCTGGAGCAGCCCAGGGCGGGAGGGGCAGGGGTTATCAACCTCTTGAAGCACCTCAGGTCCTGGTTTGGCATCCCCACACCCACAGGGATGCTGTGGCTGCAACTTTGCAGCACTCGCATCACAGCATGAACCTCCAGGAAACTGTCACATCTCATCCCTGGGTAACAACCAAACAGAGTACCCGCCACCTCCTGAATGGGAAGTAATCCTGAGCCATCTGCTGAAAGAGAGAAAGAGCCCCCAGATGGTTTTACAGAGCTGGGCTGTGCGGTGGGGGGGGAGGTGGGGGCCACAGAGCACGACCTCCACTCATCTGCCTGCTTGAGTTCATCCCACATCCCCGGAGCATCTCCCTTTCCAGTGAGCCAGGATGGCTCAGCTTTAGAGAGCAAAGCGTATGAGCATCTCTCCGGGGGGATGGGGGCGCTGGCAGGGCCGTTTAGGGATCTCCTTTTGGGTGCCTTTGCTAAAAATTCTCTCCCAGGGAAAGGACTCCCTCTGCCTGCTGGCTACACGGTCCGGGGGGAGGATGCTGCAGCTGCGGTGCTGACAGCAGCCCGTAAATCTGCGCGGGAAGATGTTGCGCTTGCATAACCCCCGTCTGCTGCTAAACCCCCTCCCGCCTTCCTCCGCGGTCCTGCTGCTCAGAGTATCCCTGCATCCCCTGGAGCATCCCGTGTCCTGCTTTGCCCGCGGTTGCTGCCAGGCTGCCTGACCTGCAAAGCAGCCGCCGCGGTGCAGCTCATCACCCAGCGCTGCTGCGGTGCAGGGATGGGGGGTGGATTTTTGCTAGGACCCCCCACACGCATGAGAGAAAGATAAATCACATCTCTAACCCCCCCTCCTCTCCACCCCCCTCCCGCGGTATCTTCTAGCTACAGCCAGACATTTACAGCAAACAGCTGAACGATCCAGTGGTTACAAACATGGAGGCACTTCACGGTCATTAACTAATTAACAATCAGAACAGCCTTCTGAGACACTCACGTTAGTCCTGGCCAGTGGAGAGGAGCAGCTCAGCCCAAAGCTCGCTGCGGCAGAGCAGGCCAGGCCTGATGTGTGCCCCCCCAAACCCATCAGCACCCAGTCACAGCCCTTGATCCAGTCAAGGGCTATTTTAAGCCGCAGCACTGGACTTGCTGAGGGCTCAGGCAGTTAGGCTGAGGAGCCTGAGCATGTCCCCTCTGTCTGTCTCCCAAGATTAACCATGTCCCCACAGAAGGGAGCTACAGGGCTCAGGGCAGGGGGACCAGCGGGGAGGCTGATGCACATCCCAGCATCCCAGCCCCATGGCAGGGTCAAGCATAAATGCCATGCTGGGAGCTGCTGGGAGCCAGCTGCTGTGGCTGCCACACAGCCCCTCCTGCCACTGCGGCAGCGGGGACATTGTGGCAGGCTGGTGACAGTGGGGGGGCTGATTTGTAAGCGAGAGGTAGAAGGTAAACGAGGACCACCTCTACCAGCCTAAGTCATCAAAGATTGGCCTTGAAACACCCGAGCTGGGCTGAGCATGCAGCCTGTGTTACCCCACCTTAGCGCCTCCCGCCGAGAGGCGTGCAGTGATTTACTTCCACTGGCCAACCCAGTCTTGAGAATCAGACTGGAATTAATTTAAAAGTAGGAAAAAAACCCCACCCAAGGTGTGCTTCATGCCAAGGGGATGAGGACCATTTTCACTTAACTTTCTTGCTCGAAAGGCTGACCTTTCCTCTGGTGGCTGGGCACAGCACCCAGACGGCTGGCTCGGGCGGCTTCCCGGGCTGGCTGACCTCGGATTCTCTGATTACTGTAATACCATCCCCGGCTCGGAGCCTGGAGCACAGCCTTTGAACTGGGTCTGTCCGAGGGCTGGAGAAGGATGGGTTACACTTCCAGTGCCAGGCAGACAGCAGCAAGGGACAGCAGCTTATCTGGAGAGAAAAATGAGAGTTTGCAGGTTGGGACTGGAGAGAAGGAGCAGAATGGGGCAGCGGGAGGCTTTGTGGTCCAGCTGAGGACTGGGTTTCACTTCTGCTGCTTAGGTGTCCTGTCACATCACCCCTGGCTCTGAGCTTGCCCCTTCTGCCAACATGGGAGATTTTGTGCTATTCACCGAGCGTTAGGGGTTGGAAGGGACCTCAAAATATCATCTAGTCTACTCCCCCTGCCAGAGCAGGGTCATACAGACTAAACCACAAAGGAACACATCCAGGTGGGTTTGAATGGCTCCAGAGAAGGAGACTCCACAGCCTCTCTGGGCAGCCTGTCCCAGGGCTCTGTCACCCTCACAGGGACAAAGTTCCTCCTGACATTCACATGGAATCTCCTTTGCTCCAGCTGCACCCGCTGCCCCTTGTCCTATCACTGCCATCACTGAGCAGAGCCTGGCTCCATCCTCCTGACTCTCGCCCTTTACATATTGACAGACAGTGATGAGGTCACCCCTCGGTCTCCTCTTCTCCAGGCTAAAGAGACCCAGCTCCCTCCGCCTGTCCTCATAAGGAAGGTGTTCCACTCCATCACTCTGGTGGCCCTGGGCTGGGCTCTTTTGAGCAGTTCCCTATCCTTCTTGAGCTGAGGGGCCCAGAACTGGACATGATATTCCAGATGCAGAATGGAGAGAGTGTGACTCAGCCCCGAGCCCTGCTCTCAGCAGTGCAAGAGTTGAGGTCCTGAACGTGGTGCTGGAGTGAGCCCTTGTGCTCAGCCATGCTCAAACCGCCAAGGAGCTGCAAGAGGATACCTACAACCCTGGAGCTCTCCTGAGCACCTACACCCTTTGCAGCCTTCCCTAAACACACGCTGGCCTACCTTGAACAGGTCCAGGTAGCCACTGGTCCCTGCAAGGAAAGCCCTGGCCCTGCGGGGCGATGGCTCCTTGGTGGGGTTCAGGACAGACTTCAACCATCAGTCCTGGACATTCCCAGATGCAGTTTTAACAGCAGGGATGAGCTTTTTTGGCAGGATGGTGTGAAAGGCACAATCTCCAGTAAAAGCTAAAGGGGGAATATGTCCACAAATACTTCCTCTCCTTCCTTGAAGTCCTGCATGTTCCTAAACTAATTAATTAACGCATCATCCATAATTTGTTGATTATGGCAGGTCAAGTTGGGAGCTTCCAGATCTACTGGATGGGAAAATCCAGGCCATCAGTGACTCAGATGGAGTGAACTATCCCTGGTATGGAAACACAACAGAAACCTGCACCATCGTGGGTCCCACAAAGAAGGAGTCCAAGTTCAACATCAGCATGAATGACAACTTCTACCCGAGCGTGACGTGGGCAGTGCCCGTCAGCGAGAGCAACGTGGCCAAGCTCACGAGCATCCACCGGGATCAAAGCTTCACCACCTGGCTGGTTGCAACCAACACAGCCACCAACGAAATGGTGACCTTGCAGACTATCAAATGGCGCATGAGGCTGGGCATCGAGGTCAATCCCAGCAGACCCTTGGGGCACCGTGCCAAGCTGCAGGAGCCCTCTGCTCAAGAGCAGCCCCAGGTCCTTAGCAAGAATGAGCCAATACCACCCAGTGCCCTTGTCAAACCCAATGCCAATGATGCTCAGGTACTCATGTGGAGGCCAAAGGATGGACCACCGCTCGTGGTGATACCCCCAAAACACCGGTAATGTAAACCTGGCGTCCCGGCACTGAAAGGGAGAAAACAAAAGCAGAGTAAAACAATCACTTAGGTATTAGAACACACACGTATAATCTGAGCAAAATCAAAATGCACTTTTTATTCATTCAACAAATGCAACCATTCTACCTTCTCCCATTGGGACGGATTTCACTGTGCTAAAGCTAGAGGAGACCTTGGACTGGGGTCTGTCTCATCACTGGATTCCTAAGGGAAGAAACCAACACTGATGTCTACCCCTATAGCTACTTTTTTTTTCTCCCCCCTCTTCCCTTCTTTAGTTACTGTTGGAAATTCAGTCTCATCAGCTTGTCCAGACTGCCCAGAACAACCAAGAACATTTGAGTTGGGATTTTTAAGATTTTCTTTTCCTTTTTTTCCTTTTTAGTTGAGAACGAGCAAGTTCCTGGAACAAGAAGTTGACTATTTAAGATAAGGATTTTTATTGGGGGTTTTTTGTTTTGGTTTGGTTGGGTTTTTTTTCCTAAGCTGTAAGGTTCTGAGTTGCAAATACAAGTCATGCGGCCTTATGTAGACTTTGCTTTGCATTGCCAAACTTTTGCCTTAAAGCTACGTTTGAAAAACCAACAAAAAAAACCCATCACCAGGCAGAATGTCCTTTCTAGGGAACATCTGGGAGGAAGCTTTGGAACGAGGAATCGATTGGTGCAGGCTGATGGATGGAAAGGGCACGAGATGGGAAGAAGTGTGATAAAGAGAATCTTCCCGGCTTTAAACCTGGAATAAAGAAGCATGGGAATGATCTCAGTTTCAAAGCAATGCAAATAACAAACCTGCTGTGGGATGGCTCTAGAGTGGGAGCTACCAGGCCACCTCCCTGCTCTGCAGAAGGGGCAGCAAGCAAGCTTGGTGATTGCAGCCTCCCATGAGCGTTATCCTATGGGGTAATCTCACAGCTGGAATTGTGGCCCTGGCAGACAACGTAAATCAAGGGGAGGGGGGGATGTCCCACCAGGTCTGTCCTTAAGACATGTGGCTGTTTGCCCAGCTAGCTGATGGTCTCACCTCTCACGGTGTAAGAGCTGACAGCTCGTGCACTGGCTGCTGTGGGGCGACGCTTTGTTGCCCCGTTTTCCCCGTGAAATCCAAACGACGGTGCTGTAAGAAGAGCAGGATATAAAAAGGATCCTTCTGAAGTCACTGGAGATGCATGGGTGTAAGTGAGGGGCAGATCTTATCTGCCAAGCCTACCCAGCAATATCCATAATTCAGGAACCGCCACGTCTGAAAATAACAGACACCCATCCCCAGCCAGCTCTGGAAGCCAACGCGATGAAAAGCTCTTCTGCCCATGATACCAAACCACATTGGGGGAGCAGGTGGTGTTCTTCCAAATGACGTCATGACCTACACAACCAGGGATGGAGCACAAAGACCACGGTACTGTACCTGTCTGGTTGTGGCATGAACATCTGTGTAGCCAAGGGTAACGCATGAGAAGGGGCAAGCAGGGTGACACCCGTGTCTGGGGCACAGGTCCTCCCATAAGGTGTGTTTGGAGCAGGAGGTGGAACTGGGAGGGTTTAAGAAAGACCAGATGGCTTCAGAGATAACCAGATGCCGTTTGCACAGGAGGGTTTGCAGGCAGAGGAAGTTCTGCAGAAGAGATGGCATCTGGGGGACTGGGCACAGGATGAGGAGCAGCAGATCTGCTCTCTCGCCACAGCACATGGCCTGGGGCAGATCACTTCCTCTTCCCTTTGCAGCTCCTTCCCTGTGATAACATTTCTTCTTATTGTTAATAATTTGCCTCGAGAGCTAAACCAGAGAGAGCTCAGCACTCCAGATCCCAGCCCAGCCCTGCTGAGCTGGCCTGAACAGGTCCCACAACCACGCTGCTCAGAAGGCTCTCCCCTTGGAGACGCACCAATTAGCTGCTATTGCCATCTTCACCCTCCACACAGGGCATCCACAGCAAGGAATCCTCCTCTCCTCGCTTCTCCAAAGCCACACCACCTACTTTGGCAACAGGTTCAACATCACACCTGCCTGGGGAACGCATGCCTAGAAGATGTGTGTCATCCCACCAGGCCCCCACAACAGTCTCAAACCAGCACACAAGGGTCCTGGGTCCCTGCAGCCATACCCCCATTCCCAGGGGAGCCCGCCCTCCTCCACGCACTGCTGCTCAGAGATGCTCGGCCGTGGAGCCGCCCTCTCCAAGGCAGGAAGCCCAGCATCCCAAGAAGCTCGTGAACGAACAGACTGGATCAAACCCAAATCCATGAGCCAAAGGTTGCCTAAATCCAGGCTTTGGGACCGCGAAGGATGAAGCTGGGGAGACTCTTGACTTGCACAGTCACTCTCTGTATTAAACTCCATTTTCTTACACGGATTCAAAGCCTAAGTATAGCTGCACTGGCACAGCCCGCTGGGACACGTCTGCATTTTCTCCTAGGCAATACACACAGAAGAGGATGAAACACGAGCGGTGAGCGAGTGGCTGGTAACACTTCCCTGCATCCCAGCTTCTGCAGAGATGCACTTGCAGGCAGCCCCACGGGTGGGAGCAGAAAGGGGTATTTTTTCTGTCTGGTATTCACTTTGTCTCCAGGTGCTGAGTACTTACAGTCCTGGGTCGAAGAAATCAGACCCGGGTGTCTTAACTAGCTGCACGAAGGAATTCCAAGGAAAGATTTCTTCTCAGTCACCAAAAACCACATTCAGGGAACACCTACGTCTTTTTCCACTTAGCTTTGTGTTGGACTTAATCTCCCCAGTGCATTAAGCAATTCTGGTTCCTCCTACTCCCTTGACCCAGCGCGCTGGATGCGTCCATGCGATTCGATAGCGACCTCCTGGCTGATCCATCCCGTGGCACTGAGCAGTAAACATGGAATTCAGATTTCATGGTGGGGTCAGCTTTGCATGGGCTTCTCCCTTCCTACAGAACGCCTTTACCCCGTGCCTAGGTTGACCCGTGCCCCTCCACCTCCATTCGTATCACCAGACACGGCACAGACAAGCGACGCTGCCTCTTCCGAGAGGTCACGCGTTGTGATTCAAGGTCATGGGTTGGTTTGCTGGGGGGTTTTCCCCCCCTCCAAAATGCTGCTTCATGACAAAACTGACAGGGACAGATGGAAGCAGGAAGGAACGGTGGCTGGAGGGAAGGGGTGCTAAAGCCACCGCTGTCAGTGCAGCCAGTTAGCAGCCATACGGGTAGGATGGGGATGGCAGGGTCCCACAGGGACTCAAAATGCCTGGGGACATGGGCACCCTGCACTGATAGGGTGCTGCAGAGGCAGAACCAGGCGTGCCCAAAGGGTACATGGGGAAGGTGATGGGACACGTGCCTCACCTCTCTCGTCACCGATGTTCGGCTCCTCACGGCCCCAGCTGAGCGTAGCCTGACTGTTCCTGTCCAAACCCCACAGCGATCCAGGGTGGGAAGCAGCAGGGCTGGGTGCTAGCCGAGACCCTCACCTGCACCCAGCAATGGGGGCAGGGCTGGCAGACACCTTTGAGCATGGCCAACATGCCCAGGAGCATCACAGGCCGTTGGGTTCTCCTTTCCTACCCTTGACACCGAGATGAGCTGTAAGGAGAGTGGGACAGTCCCTCAGAAATACTAAGCCACAGTGGGGAGAGGGAGAGCTGTGGAGCAGAGAGCAAGGCTGGGTCCCACAGCAGGGATAAGGCCAGGGCTGCCCAAGCCCCCGCGCCCCATCCCTCCTGCCCTGGCTCCTGGCACAGCAATAAGAATTGTCCTTGGTCTTGCAGAGATACTGTGAAAATAACCCTGAGCTGTACTGAGTCTGGACACTTACAGAGATGTGAAAAAAAGAAAACAAAACCACAAAAAAAACAAAACCCTGCTTTTATAACAGAGAAATAAAGTGAAGTTTTCAAACATGCCTGGCTGCTGTCGTTTGGGTGGCAGGTATTTTTAAAGAAGGGGCTCCAGCACCTCTGCACTTACAGTTCAGCGTGGTGATAAACACTCTATTTGCCACCAGCATCATGGTGTTTCCTCTCCTTTTTGGTTCTTGCACCACATGAGATAGAGCAGGGAGATTTCTGGTTAAATATACCAGCTGACATCCTGCGTTTTTCATGACCAGGCTGCTGAGCATCTTGCGACAGTGGGATGGAGCTGAGCTGGTTGGCACAGGCAGCTGCCCAACTTCTGTGCAGTTTGGTTTCCTGATGCTCTAAGTGCTGCATCTGGACAGAGCACACAGCCCCCAGCCAGGCCCCAGCACGCTGGGCAGCAAGGCAGCTCATCCCTTTCACACCAGGGCAATGCAGCGGTTAAAAGCTGCCGCAGCGCTGGGCTGGGTGTGAAATATCACCCTGTGCTCACTGTATCATTCATTTCCCCCCTAAAAAAAATAGATCTCACATTTAGATTTCGTTTGCTTTCCAGTAAACTGCTGAAATTATTTTTGGAGAGGAAGGGGTGCCAGCCCAAGGGAGCAGTGCATCCCCCACACTCAGCAGCTAAGCCCCGGGGCACCCTGGTCTGCACCCCAGCTCCTGCCCCAGGTGCATCCTGCTGCAGGCTGCCTTTCCACTAGCTGCTCCCAGGGAAAAGATGTGATTCTCTGCTCGGTTGCTGGTTATTTCAGTAGTTCTGCTGCTCTCAGATCCAGCCCACAACGAAGAACTGAGGTTTGCCCAAGGAGCAGTGAAGATTCACTCTGTCTGCCACACGAGCAGCTCCCACCCAGCACCCCAGGACCCTCCTGGTTGGGCTGGTGGAGCTGCACCACACTAGTGGCTTTCCTGGCACTGGACCCTTACCTGGGGGACACACTTTAACACGATGAACCTCACACTAACATCTGCCCTTCTCTGTACCTCCCCTGAGCAAACAAACCCCTACGACCAGCCTGCTAATCCCCTTTAAGGCTCCAGCTAACCTTTGCAGCACGAGAGCCTTTTTCACGCTGCTGCCTGGCAGCGGGGAGATCTGGCACCACCACCCCAAACCACTGAGGTGTGAGTTGGTCTGGGACACTCCACCAGCACGTAGAAGAGACACAAACCCAAGTGTTTCAGGGGAAGGGCAGGAATGAAATGTAGGGGAGGTCACGGCTCGAGGAAAGGAATGCACATGGATGGAGCCCGAGCAGAGGAGAGGGTCTGAGTGGGATTCCTTCCCAGAGTGGAAACTCTCCAGCCTCATCTGTTGATAGCAGGTTAAATTTAGATGTCCTAGTTTTGGAGGGAGGGGTGGAGAGGGGACACTGGCCAACTCACAGCTGTTTTGGGTGACACCCCAAAGAAGCTCAGAGTGCCTGGTTGCTTACTGTCTGCACAGTGACAGGGGAAAGGCTGCTGGGAAGGATCAGCACAGTGGGAAGGATGGAGGCTGCTGAAGGCAGCAGAGCCCCAGCAATGGGGGAGCCCAGGTCCAGTGCTTCAGGTAATACCAGTGCCCATCCTTTATCCCAGTGTGCCTGCGAACGTGGGGTTACAGATCAAACCCAACCTCTCCAAGGGCTTCATTGCTTGGCTTGATGATTTTCTAAGCCCAGTTTTAAGCAGAGGCAGCAGCTCCTTGGTGTGAAGATAATGCCTCCCCAGCCCCTGCTCAGATCTTCTCACAGGGATTTCCCTCTGCTGATGCAAATCAGGTTTTGGTTCCCGTTTCCTCTCTCTCACATCCCGTTAAGCTGCCCCTGCAGAGCAGCTGCAAATACTCCTTTCTCTCCCTTCATGTTTCCGAGTTTTAAAGCAAAATATTTGTAGCAACACACCAAAGAGCCGTGAAGCACCTATTAAAAATAATAATACTGTGTCACATGCTGCACACACATAATTAGAGCAGAGCAACTCAAGGCTGCCTGCAGCAGTATCTGTGTGTCCCCACAAACCTCCTGGGTACAGAGTCCCAGCAACAAGCCCACACATGGGGCAGTGGCACTGGAGAGCCCAGTCTGACCCCACTGTGATTCATAACTTCAGGGCTGCCCTGCATTTCCCCCTCCAACCAGAACAACTTATGTTTGCCTTTGATGCAGAAGTCATTCTGACATCATTTAAGCAGTGTGCTCAGAACGCTGAAGCTCCTCTCGTGCAGGACCCAAGAGATGTTCTGCAAGGAGCATGGATCCAGAAGCACCTCCAGCACCCTGCTATGAGGGAAGGGGGTGCCAGGGGGGTACCCATACCTTCCATGTGCTGGAAGGGGATGCTGCAAGGAGGCAGGACCACAGCACCAGAGCCAAGCAACAGCCCCACCGTATTGTTTGAAGAACGTGCTTGTTGGCAAGACACAACTTCATCTGTATCTCGTGTTCAGGGAACAGGGCGAGTTCAGATACAGGCTCTGGGGGCACAGAGTGTGCCCAGGCAGGGTCAAGGCACATATGGAGGGATAAGGGCACATATGGAGGAGTCCCAGTCCTGGGGCAGGAGGCACAGGCACAATTGCAGAGAAGGAGCTTTGTGACCTACTGAAAGCTGCAGAACAATGAGGTGGGGATGCTGTGAGACAGGGAACGTGCTGAGCATAATAGGGCCCTCAGGGAGCAGAGGCAGAAGGCCAGGGAGACACATAGGTACTCAGGGGTGAAGTCTACCAGTGGGCCCAAGCTCAGCCCTCAGTGAGGAAGAGTCAGTCTCTTCTCAAGAGCTGGGGAACCCTGGGGTGTCACTGCTGTGTGAGGAAGGAAGGATGAGGCTGTTTTCACTGCAGGGCCAGGGCTGCTCACGCTGCTGAGCTGTGTCCATCTCTTCCCAGGGCTCACCATGGCATTTATCTAGGAACAAGAACTCCCTCAGACCTGCCAGACACGCTCAGGCCAAGGCCTCATGCAGGATTAGTTTTCCTTGTAAGCAACACTGCAAGGAACACACAAGGACAGGACAGATGAAAACTAAGAAGGGATAACTAAGATGTCACTCCATCCTTGGGGCAGGGACACGTACACAGGGTGATGGGGCAAAGGCAGGCAGCTCCAGGCAGGGCTGCTGCCAAGGGGTAGAGACTGGCCCCAGCCATGACCGTTGCCCTGGTTCCTGGATAAAGGGGTGGGAGGAGAGGTGGTGCCACCACCTGCACTCACCTTTCCATGGCCTTGCTCCCTGGATCAAGGGTCCGAGACGTTCAGCAGCGCTTTTTCAACCTCCACCATGTCTCACAGGGATCCTACTCGCCCCAAGACACCCCACACACCACAGCAGGTTGCTGCTGAGACCGATAAGCCCACCCTGAGCAGGATGGTCACATCAAAACACATCTGCTTTCTCCCCACAGAGCATTGCCAGGGCTTTGGTCAGTGGCACACCAGCTCTGCCCACAGCACTGCTCGGGCAGGGAGGTGCCCAGGAGGGATGTGGTGAGGTGAAGGATATAACCCAGCAGCACAGGAAGAACTTCAGCCCAGAGATCTCCCCTTGGTTTGACAGCAGAGGGATGCCACCAGTACATGTCCCCAGTCACACCTCTGCAGTGCAGAAGGGACAAAGAAATGACATCCTTCCCTCCCAGGAGGGAGATCCAGACAGAGGGGTACAGCTGAGACCACTGGTACTCTGCAAGACACCTGTATTCTGCAGTACCAATGTTATACAGTAAAAGCCTTTAAAACAGGAGCTTAAATAATGGGTCCTTGTGCCTCTCTGACAAAGTGACATTTTGCCCTTTTCCCAGAAAAAGGATCCCTTCTCTGGTGCTCTTCCAGCCTTTGAGGAAGCAGAAATCTCCAGGTCTGGTCTCTCTGTGGGTTTGGGGAGATCCTTGCTATGCCTCAGGCTCCTCCCCGCCCTCCCAGCCAGTAACACCATCACCAGCACTCCGCTTTCCACCACCTCAAGGCCACAGCACTGTCTCAGGAGGCGTGTGGAAATTAAACGTGTTCTTTCCCTAAGAATAATTAAGAATCCAGCTTTGATCAAAGCCTTGGAAGGTCTCTTCTGCTGAAATGGCAGGGGAAAAAAAGGCCCAACCACATTAGCCGAGAGTAACAAGCTCCATCAGAGCAACCCTGGAAGGGATGCCTTTAGTTCTTTGGGGGTGAACAAGCATGGACACCACAGCTAACGAAATGAGGGCTCCAAGCCCAGTCAGTCCTCAGCTCCTTTCCCAGACCAGCCAAGACAGGGGCTTCCAGCAGCTGGACACCTGTCAGCAAAAGCCTGGACAGAGGCCACAAGATCACTGGCCACCTAAGAGAGATGACAGACGATAACAGCTTCTGGGAGCCACCAACTGAGTGCCACACACACTTGCCAAACCCTTGAGTCATCTCATAAAAATGCAGAGTTTTTTCCCCCTCCAAAGCCGACTTTGCCTCATCTTGTGCGTATTCCTGTGGGCTTGTGGTCACGATCAGCCTCTCTGTGCTACTCGGCTCCTCCAGCAGCTACTATGGAAACCAGGAGCAGCACCTGCTTCTCAAGGGCAGATAGTTCAGGGGGTTGGGTTTTCAGCCACAAGTTTGGAAGCACTGCAAGAAAACACAGGTTCTGGAGCAATTCTTGTGGCTCTTCAGAGGGTAAAGGAGTGAAACAGGTCCCATGGAGCACAGCAAGGACACCCCCCAACTGCTCCCATCATTCCAAAAAAGAAACTTTAACTGGCTCAGCACACCAACATCACATGCCAAGCCAATCTTCTCCATAGCAAGAGGTTTATTAGCTATCTGGGGGAGCACAGCTGATACAGCCTTGCTAGGAGGTGTCGCATGCCACAGCCAGGAGAGATTAATGCAAAGAATTTAAGGTCACTGGTTTGGGTCAGCTGCTATTTATAAAGAAAGGAAGGAAAGCAGACCAGCAGGATCACCTCTAGGCCTTCAGGAGTGTTGTACAGTCAAGGAAAAACATACCGTGAGGGCACACTTCAACCTATCTTCAGCTTGTTCTCCCACCTCCAAACCAGCAAATTGCAGACCATTTTCTCCTCTGTTCTAGTTTCAGGGTCCCAGGATGGCTGGTGCTGGCTCTATTCCCTCAGCAGGGAAGGGAGGGCATAAACCCAGCACCAGGGCCACCTCCAATATGACATGGGGCGTGCCAGGGTTCAACATCCAGGGCACATGTAAAACCTTAGAGCCTTGCAAAGCCTCTCTGTATGTAAAATAAGCCCCCCTCATACACTGTATTCCCCATGTTTCAGTGGGCTTCCTCTGCCACAGGGAACCTACCCTAATGTCATTCCCAGGTGCAGAGCCAGGAAGGTCTTTGCCCACCTCAGAGAGGAGTTGGGTCCAGCACTAATGGTTTGAGTTGATGGAGAAAGTGATTAGTTCAAGAACTGTTGATAGGTGTAAGAATCCAGTTTATAGCACTAGATCTGAAAAACAACCAGTTGTCAACTATTTACAGTTCCAAAAAGTGACCACACACCCACCAAACCAGAAAGCAACACCTCCCATTGTGTTGTGTGGTACTAAAAAATAAAAATTAAAAAAATATAAGAACATTACAATGTTTCTTCTGAAAATACAAAAGGCAGAAGTACCCCAAAACGTCCAAACAGGACTAAGAAGGCAAACCCATCCCATCTACACATATTCAAAGAATACCCAAGCTGCTATTTCCAATGCACTTTTTACAGAGCAACAAAAACCCATTACATCATTTCAGGGTTCCATGGAGGTCAGATGCACCAAACAGAAAGAGTTTGTCCAGAACACCTTCAGGGCATTCTTTAAATCATTTGCTCAGTATGTTCAAGTCTAAACAAATGAGAATTTCCCAAATGTTATTGACTAAAGGGAAGAGCTACAGGGAAAAAGTACAATCTCCTACGTGTCAGAAAACCCCCTGCAGCTGGCAGCAGAATCCAACAGCCAAAGCCATAGGCTACAAAATCACTAATGCCTCTGGATGGAGGTCACAGTTCAAATTCAAGGGCCAGAAGTTCTCCCTATAACCTGAGTTCTATTTTCTGAGTTCTGCAAAATTTACAGAAAGGTAAAAATAGGGAAAGCGTTTGCTTCCCACCTCTTTCTGAATGTTACTGCCATGGGAACATGTTCTGCACGCTGCCAGATTCTTCTCAGATAATTTCCTATTTCTCCACTGAGCCTCTGGCTCACACATGACTCAGTTTTAGCACTTCAGTGAGATAAACACGTGCCCCATTCTATACTTAAAATTAGCAGGGCAAACTTCAGCCCCTTCCTCAGCACCCAGGGATGATCAGTCATTCTCTTCAATGAAAAATGTGCTGGTTTGTATCAGGAACCCAACTTGAGCTACTCCTTTATCCAGGAAAGGGATGATCAGCAGAAAGCAGAGTCCAGTATGAGGCTGGTAACCACAGTGTGCATCTAGTTCTAGATCAAGAGGAGAAGCCCTTCCAACAGAAATAACATCAAGGCAGATAAAATAGTTTAATATAGAGCAAGAACAGGTGTTGCATAAAAATAAGCAAAATCTTTTCCTGAAAAATAAGTTTGAGAACTTGTATTTAAAAGAAAAAGCTGTCAGGACATTGATCACATAGATAACTCATGAACACAGGAGCACAGTTCTACCGGAGAGCTCAGGGTGGTCTTAGCTTCTCCATCCGCTAAATCCAGAGGAAGATCTGTGGAGCAAGGGAAAAACCCAACACAGCAGTGAGTGCTAAGAGTCTCCCCACCTCAGGCAGTATTAATTCATCAGACCTCTCAAACAAATTTCATCTCCCTGGGATCAGAAGCTTCTCATGAGATCACATTGGTTTTTCCAGCAGCTTTTACCCAACACCATATGGACACAAAGGAGCTGGAAATAATTACTTTTAGTCTAGAGCCTACTGTCTGCAGGTACTTGACAGGGAAACAGAGTAAAAGACACTTGCTAGAAGTAATTCAGCAAACCAGTGGCAGAGTGGATGCCAGAGTTCACCCCAGCTCTTAGTCCTGTTCTTTTAACTGTAAATCATCATCACAATTCAGCCAGAAAAGCACCGGTTTATTTCATTCCCTGTTTCAACCAGATAAATGGAGTAGATCCTGGATTCACACACACACACACACATCATGTCCCTGAGAGGTGGGGGAAAGAGCATGAGCTAACTGAAAATTTGCTCTTACATAAAAGATTAACCTCACTGGCAGGCACATTTCCAGAGCCTGGACTTGGAGCTCTATGCAGCTCCACTAAATCAGAAAAGGGAAATCAGAAATGCTATGTTACTGCTACTTTCAAAGTTTGTTCTTATAAGCCCTTCAACTCCTCTATTCTGATTCTATTTCTCTGTGTAATGAAGAGTTAGACACAAAATGGTACTTACGTGTTGGGTGAGCCAAAACCAAACCCTGAAAGAAACCCAGAAAAGTCATTGTTAAAAGGTAAAATGAACAAGATCTGTAGTAAGTGTCCCCTCCCAGACACAGGCTGAAAAACATTTCACTCCTGCCTTAGGGCAGAGAAAGAGTGATGGGCAAACAATGAAAGTCAAATCTCCATCTAGAAGAGAAGTGACTTGTCTGGGTTCCTAAGAGGGCTTTGCTTTCACTGCTAATCAGCTAGTCCATTCGTTAGCAGCCACCATGTGCAGTGTGCCTGGTTTATTCCCCTCTCCAGGAAAGGAGAGGGCTGCTTTCTGAACGTGGAGTTTGTGCTTAATGCAAGCCCGTGGTGCCAGGCAGGCCCCCACCAAGCAGGTCCTCTCTCAAAGGCTCAGCTCTCAGCCCTGGGTAAACCCCTGCAGCTTCACAGAATGACATCAGATAAATGTTTAGCTACTGGTGGTGCAGCTCAGTTTTGCAGTGCATATGCTTTTGAGGCTAAGTACAGATACCTCTGCACATGGTGCTGAAGAGATTTAAATCTGTCTCAGTATTTGAGACCTTATCTGCACCTACAATTATCTGAAAGGAGGTTGAGAAGAGGTGGGTGAGGGTCCCTTCAGCCAGGTGACAGGAGATAGGACAAAGGGAAGTGGCACTGAGCTGAGCCAGGGCAGGTTCAGATTAGATGTTAGGAAAAAATTTTCACTGAATGAGTTGTCAGGGCCTGGAACAGGCTGCCCAGGGAGGGGGTTGAGTCACCTTCCCTGGATGTGTTTAAAAAAGGGTAGATGATGTACTTAGGGATATAGTTTAGCACAGGACAGGAACGGTTGGACTCTATCTTAAAGGTCTTTTCCAACCTTGTGATTCACCTTTGAGAAGAATGAACAACCCCACAAAAAGGGGTGAAAAGCAATAATCCAGTGAGGTGTGCAGGTGAAGAGTGACACTGACATGCCACACAGCAAATCAGCAGTGGAATTATGAGCTGAAGTCTGAGGAGACACTACACCCCACCCTGCAACTCAGCTCTCCAGGACAGGTGCCTTCCCTACAGCAGGACCAGGCAGATTTTTGTCCAGGAGCTGAGCAGCCATGCCCAAATTCTGTGGAAACCCAGAGATACAGGGCCAGCTAAGTTCATTCTATTTTAGCTTCTCCTACCTCCTCCACCTGTCCCAAAAGCTGAGAAACCACTGTTTTGTGTGCCAAAACCGGTACCCTGTTGTGAGAGCGATCCAAACGTCAGGGTGTTCTGATTTGCCAGCGTGCCAAACGATGCTGTGTTGTTACTGGTACCACCAAACCTGGGGGTTAAAGAGAAAACATTTGTTTGTAAGCATCTGCACACTTAAAACTGGAAGTTTGTCCCCATACCCACAATGATAACCCTGTGCTCCTTATATGAAGATACATCAAAAGGGTGAGACCACCTGATGTAGGAATTGTGATCATTCGTTCTGGAAATGGATTTTCAGGTTTTGGGAAAAAAAACCCACTGTCCATACAAACATCTGTTCAGCTCCCATTTGTAAGGCAGGAAGGCAAACATGTTCATGCTTACACAGGGTCTGGTTTCAAGTGCTTGCAAATACTAACTCCAGCCATCAAATGGAAGGTATTAATTCACCCTGTGTGTAGTTTTCACCCTTTAAGCTCAAAAAGTTCAGTGTCATTTTGTTTCACAAATGAGGCAGCAAACCCAGAATTGGTAGATGCTCATGGCCTCTTACCCACTGCCCCTGTAACCTGCCTGCAGGTCTCAACTCCCTTCTCTCCTCAGCCCCCTGGGCACCCCACACTGTTCCAGTGCTTCCCTGGAGATCTGCACCTGCCTGGCACTTCCCCCCACCACTTCTGGATTACTTCCCCAATTGTTTTTTGGGACTGAAGAAAGAAACACTTTTAGATGTGAAAGTTGGTCTCCTTTCTTCACCCACATGGTCCAACCAGGCATTTCAGAGCAATCAACATGACTTACTAATGAGCCCATGAGATGCATTATGCTTCTTGGCCCCCTCATACACCTCTCCCAATTCTGAATGGATGAAGTGCACTGAAAACATGAGTGTTTCTCTAACAAACTGGGCAACATGCAGACACTAAGTTTTTAAATGACATGTTGTGCAAGTGCATAACACTCCTGGTACTAACCCAGTGCCCATCCTTCCCTGGGCTGCCCAAGTCAAATGCTGTGGCAGCTTTCCACACACAAGCTCCTGTCACTTCTGACTCAAAATATGAGCTGACAGCACATTAACTCACCTCTCCACCCATCCAGATCTGCCAGACTTAAAAGGAAAACAAAACAAAACCCCCATCACATCAAAACATATCTCTCCAGGTAAGAGACAACCCCTGCAGCAGTGTGACAGACAAGTCACCTAGTAAAGGATGTCACCTCTCCTATCCCAAACACCACCAGCCATGCACATGACTTCCACACACAGCATCAGATGTCACAGGCAGCTCAGGGACTTTGCATCTTCAGCCCTGCAAAACATCATCTGTGCCTCTCTTTTGGCTCTCAACCCATGTACTTTGAAGACAACTTCAGCTCAGAACCACAAACGTGGTTCTCTCAGCAGAGCAGAACAGGATTTGTAGTTCTTTCTTAAAAGCAGCAAGATGGGGTGATGCATTTGAGAAAAGGATTTGACAAAGCTCCATCTCCTCAGGAGCCAACACACACACACCAACCACATCTACCCAGGGAAAGGAAGAGGATGTGAAAACAGTGACAAGGAAACTCGTGGTTCAAACTGCTTCTTTCAGTTGCAGCTAGAACACCACGCCTGTTGAAAAATGCTAAGCACAGGAGGAGGAAAGAAGCAGCTTAAGCTATGGACAGATTTTATTTTTAAAAGACATGAGAGACAGTCATTGCCTGGTAACAATTTAATCAGACCTATCTTGCCCAGATTTCCAGGTCTTTTGTAAAGCTTCTATACAAAAAACAACAGAATTGAGAGGCACTTGAGGTTAGTTTATGAAAGCAAAACGTTATCTGCTCCCAAACAGTCTGAACTGCAGGCTTTGAAGAAGTGTAGTGGTTTCTATTTTTGATACTCAAGTCATTTATCAAATGATGCAGATTTTTCAGAATTGAAACAGCAAAGAATCACGTGGTTTTTAAGTTAGAAGGGAACTCAGAACTAATACCACACAATGTGCTGGCAAGGAACATCTCTGGATTTGGGATTTTTTAAGGTTTTACTTCAAGAGAAGGGCAGAAAGGAAGTCCTGCACAGATGCTACATTAAACTGCAGAATCAAACTATTGCTCAAAATTTTGTGGTGAGGTTTGGGGTTCTGTAAAGCTGCCTGGAAATTTTGCACACTTTTTAAAAAAATCAAAATCACTTCCCTCAGGCAACTCTGAAAATATCAGTCTGAGTCTGCATCTTTCCAACAGAGAAGAAAATTCTCAAAGCTTCCCATAAGTTAAGCCACTGAATTCTCTTTGAGTCTGCAGACTGCTTAGGCAAGACCTCTGCATCACCACACTGCTTGTTCTGAATCCCATTTTAGGTTTCCAACGTTGCCACTGAGCACATCCAGTTTCAGTACAAAATGCCACAGCACAATGGCTCAAAATTGGAACTGAGCAAAACACCACTTGACTTGAAGCTAAGTCACAAGCTTCATCCTTCTTGGTGGGGATTTAGCTTCAAGTCAACTGGTATTTAATTAAGTCATCCCTACAAGCACATCCTTCTTGGTGCAGATTTAATTAAGCTGCCTCTGTTTTTACCCTTTTCCAAAGGGGCTCTCCAATTTGCTGCACCAAAGTTCAGGATGTAGCAGAACCACCTATTTGAAGCCTCCCACAGCCCCAACAGACAGGATTTTGCTTAACCTCATGGGGAACAAACAAGCTACACTTCTGGATGTTCTAACATGCCTTGCATAAAGGCAGTTCCTCCTGAAACTGAAGACAAACACTTGTGAAATGTGTAAACACTAAGATTGGGAAGGAATCCCATTTCCTCTCTTCACTGGAAGTTTGTTTTGCTTTGTGGGTTTTTTCTTAATTGGATCTGTTAGGTCTGAATACAATTGTAGGGCATGAAGGAGAGTTGCTTGCTGGTAGCACTATGTTAAAGAAGTCCATTTGCTGTGTATGGCAGAAGCTGCTTTGCAAGGTTTGAGATTCCATATTTGCTGAACAAACCAAGGAATAAAGTGCTGTCTACTCTGGTGCCAAGCACAGGCTTAAGAGGTAATGAAACAGGTAAAAACAATCAGTGTGGGATAAACACAAATCACTCTGGGAGCTCAGGCTGTTAGAAGTGTTTCCTCCCACCCCCCCAAAAAGTGAGAGAACAGATGGAATTCTCATTAGTGCCTCTAGCTCAAATCTCACAAGTGGATAAGGTGGCTAGACAGAGCCACAGATAGTGATATTTATTATTGTCTCTGCTAGGCATAGTTCGTAGCCCTACACTTTAACTCATTAGGTGTGCACACAGCAAATTCTGCTGGATTCCCTTAGACACTTGCAAGATGACTCACACTTCCCCCCCCAACCCCATCTCTAAAGCTAAAGATTGAACATAGTAGTTTCAGCATAAAAATGAGATCATGCACTTTATTTCCTTGGGGGTTCAAGTCTTTGTGTTATGGCTCTAAAAGAATAATATTAAAAAAACCTCAAACCAAGGACCCTTTGAGCTTAGCAATCAATCACAGAATACATTCTTTGTGTTAATACAGAGATAACTAAGACAATAATATTCTTGCATGACAAAAAACTCCTTCCCCAAGCCCTGGGCCCTGGTTGGCTTACCCAAATCCTCCAGCGCTGGCTGCTGCTGTGCCCTCGCCGAACACTTTGCCTCCCGTTGAGCCCAGAGGGCTTGAAAAGGTTGGGGCTGAACCGAATGCTGGCCCCCCTCCAAACCCAGGGGATCCCCCAAAAGTAGGAGGGCTGCCAAACACTGGAGCAGCACCGAAGCCACCTGAGCAAAACAGAGGCAAAACAAAAAAAAAAAGGGACGAGAACATCATGTAAACAATAATCCAGGAAGAGGGAAACAAGAGCTACATTTCCAAGCAGACAATCCCCATAATGATGCTGTTCATCTGACCACATGGACACAGTTTTTATAAAACTCACTGCCACAAAGGTTCCAAACTGCATGGTATTTTGTTGCAGAAGGCATGGGTAAGGAAAGGATCTAAATGCATGCAAGAAACTGCAACTGAGTTAAGAGACTATGGGGAAGAAAGTCCCATTCTGGGTCTCTTGAACATTTGAGTGTAAGATTGATTCGATCCCCAGAGCTGTACTGAAAGGTGGTAATATAGACATGTTTTCACACTGTGAAGGAATGTCTGCTTGCTTTATGAGAGACATCAGTGTCTTAGCTGGGAGACAGCAGGCATGCACAGTGACCACGTTACAGTAAATATATGTACAACAGGTGATACTGATACTTTTATCATCATTAAAAAAACCCAACCTCACAACTATCTTTCATCACCAAACTAGCACTTCTTACTAGAGTAAAAAGCAGATTAGTTGATGCAGTCAGTTTTAAAGTAAAGCTCTGCTCATCACTATCTGTACAAGTCACTACCCAAAGGAACTGCATGTAACAATGCACAATGAAGAGCCTCCCATGAAGGTCACCCAGCCTCATGAGCATTGGCTGCAGTGGTTTGGTTGCAGTGTTTCACCCTGGCTCCTAACCTAAAGCTTGGGGAGGATGAGGATGTACACATGTCCTGAGAATCACAGAACGTCAGGAGTTGGAAGGGACCTCAAAAGCTCATCTAATCCAACCCCCTGCCAGAGCAGGGTCATACAGACTAAACCACAAAGGAACACATCCAGGTGGGTTTGAATGGCTCCAGAGAAGGAGACTCCACAGCCTCTCTGGGCAGCCTGTCCCAGGGCTCTGTCACCCTCACAGGGACAAAGTTCCTCCTCATATTCCCATGGAACTTCCTCTGCTCCAGTTTGCACCCATCACCTCTTGTCCTATCCCCCAATGCAATGGGCAAGTCTCCCCCAGCTCTTAAGAACAGAGGATAGCAAGCTTTTTTATTTCTTGAGGTGCTCCAGTGATGTAAGACAATTCAAGAGGTCAGGTATTATTATCTAAGCTTAGTTCAAGTGGTGGAAATTCAATGATTAAATGCCAGCTCAGCAGAACTCCACGATTCCTGCAGGGAATGAAGAACTGAACCCTTCTCTTGGCAATTCCTACTCAGAGTTTAGCTGCCTTCTGCAACTCTGAATGGACTTCTACCCAGATTGTTTTATTCTGTGTTCATCTGCTAATATTATTGGCCTGTTTCTAACTGACACTTGGGAATGTGAAGAACACCTGCTCTTTTGTTTGACCAGGGCTGGGGACTGGGATACCACCACACATTTTAATACCCTGGGTGAAATTCCAGTCTGTGTCAAGGTAATGGATACTGTTTGGCTGTAAACACAAGAGGTCTGGAAAAAATAAATGGTAGGTCTGAATTATTTAAACACAGATCAGATATCTTGTTACCTCTACCTCTAGGAAGTTAAGAGTATTTATCAGAGGGGCTGAAGTGTTGCTCACCACACACTCTCTTGCAATGCATGTTAACAAATAGTGGAGAAAGGAAAGTGAAACAGCAAGTAGTGAACCCAGGGCAAAGGGGGATTCAAATCAAGAAAACCCTTCCACTGCAGTTGGGAAATGAAGGCACACTATTCATTTCACTATTCATTTCAGTATTTAGCAAAAATAACCAGAGGAGGGAAGGGTGTGGGGGCTCTGTGTAACTGGATGTGCCTTCTGCAGAAACCTCTTGAAAATCCTGTCTCAAGAAGAGTTTTGAGAAGAAAATAAGCAAAAGCAAGGGAAGAGTTCTTGGGTGATGGGAAGAACTTCCTTTGGCAATGCCTTTCTCCTCCTCCAGCAAAAATAACAGCTGGGAGGTACTCTTGAGATAAGAAACTCAGCCCACTATCAAGCAGAATGCAACACTCCAGAGACACCTTACAAATGGCTGATGGATCTGATAACATCACATTATGTTCTCAGCCCCATCAGTGCAGCTACTGTCACAGCACAGTGTCCTTCCTCTCAAAGCACTGCTGCTCCAAAGGGAGTTCCTGAGCACCCCTGTCTCAAGATAACTTCAAGGATGACCAAGGCCCCCCTGCTTTCCCCAGGGATGAAAATTCAGTAGATACACTCTGAGCAGAACACATATTTTCAGTGTTCACTGTAACGAGTCTTAGAGTAGGGGAGAAACTTTGGGCCTCCATTTTTGCCTGGTAACTAATAAAAGGAACATTTTGCCATTCAGTTCTAATGAACATATTGCAGTCACCACTATTTTGTGGCCCTTTCTTTGGGCAGGTGACAGTAAGAAGAAAAGAGGCTTTGGAAATTTCCAATCTTTGATTCAATTAACTCAGAGAGAACTGAACTACAGAAGAACATGATGATGATGATGATAAGTCAAACTGATTTCAAAAGAGAAAGTCTTGAAGCATGGCCAATACAAATTTTATGAGGAATCTTTCTCCCTGTAGACACACATGCATTCACTCACATGAAGAAATGGGGACAACAAGGGTTACAAAACCCAGAGTGATGTTTGGAAGGTAATATTCCAAGGAAGCAGCTAAAATAGGAGAAGTGTATTCAGTTATGTACTATTCATTGCAGGGGATGTAAGACCAGAAGTCAGTCACACAGCTCTGCTCAAACTGCAACAGGAATTTCTGGAACAAGCACCTGAAAAACGTAGTTTACTGGGTGCTTTTCTGCACATGAGACTTTCATGGTGGGTTCAAGGCAAAGATTTACAGTCCTATTCACTAAGCCATTAGTTAATTCTTATTTATTGCACACAAAGGCAATTCCTGTAGGTGCAGCAAGTCAACTGTAGACACCTAAATGGTGGAATACTCTCCTATGTGTCTCAGAAGTGTGGGCGTTCACAGTCGGTGGGGTAAGAAAGTACCTGCTTTGGTTGGGCTGGAGAACCCAAAGCCTTGAGATGCCACGCTTCCTCCACCAGAGCTGAAAGTGCCTGTAGGCTTCTGCTCCCCAAAAGATGAGTTGCCAAATCCAAAGGTCTTTGCCCCGCTGTTTCCAAATAAGCTAGAAGAATCTGTGGAGGTGAAGAATATTCATGAAGCTCGTAACAGACAAATGCTATGTTACACTTCATCTCCTGGATCAGGAGAAAGGGAAACCCTTTTTACTTCCCCAACTCCCAAGCACAAAACAAACAGATCAAAAACAGTTCTCTGAAGAGAGAAGCCAAGTCTTTCCCTGTTCCTACACGGTTCTGTAGTTCCACCAAACTGTTCTGGATCTGACAGACCACTAACAACTCTTTATTGCTGTAATCTAGCAAAGCAGAGTGATGGATGATTTGTTTAGTTGCATCCTGTGCCTCAGCCACTAACAGATAATCCCTCAAGTGAGAAATCACAGCAGCCTGAATCAGTCTCTCTTGACAATACAAATATCAGTCCAAGACAAATTAAAGATTCTCAGCTCTTCTGGCAATGGCCAGTACTTCTTAATATGACTATTGGACAGGACCTTAAAGGAGGAGCCAAACTTTTCCAGCCTCACTGAGAAATGACTCAAGTTTTCATCTTTCACAAGGCCACCCAGGTTTCTAGCATCTAGTGGCAAGACACAGAACAACCAAAACTTTCTCTGGTGAACCATCTGTTTTATTTCACCACAAACCCCAGCACTACAATAAAGGAGATCTAAATTAGCAAGGTTAGACAACTGACGTCAACTATTAATCCCAGTGGATCACTGAAGCTGTAATAAAAGAAATGGATTTGCTCTCCCAAGACTTCAAGTGCTACTTTGAGCCACTTGCAGCTCATTCTACACTTCTCTTTCTTCACCTACTTTTATGTCTGAGCCACTGCTTCCCCTTCTTTGTGCTTCTTACCTGCTGGACTCCACCCTTTCTGCTTTTCCATTCTACCAAACCCAAGTCACAAGTGATGAAATAATGAAGCTGGGCAGTCATTAAATAAAAGACACAGTTAAAGCATTATGAAGAGCTGTTGTGACGTACAACCATAGGTAACAAGCGCAGCTCTGCAACAGCTGCACATGAAAGACATGGGAGAATCTGCTAGTATTTCAACTTGCTACAGCAGACTATAGCATACATGCACCCCAGCTCAAACTTTAGAGTGTTGCCAAGATCTATTAACCCAGAAAACTGAAGACTAACAAGTTTTTAACTTGTCTCTGGCAACTTTAAAAAAATTTTTAGAAAATAAAAATCTTTACAGTAATAGAGAGCAATTGATTCTTGCATTTACTGTTAATCCTTTATAGCTTCTAGAAAGGCATTCTAATAGTCCCTCAAAACCCCTGGTGCAAAGGAACCTGGTAGCTCTAATGTTAACTGCTTTTCAAGCCTCCTTCTGTTAGGTTGGTTGGGCAAAAAGCATCGTGGGAGGGCTGGTTTGGCACCTCACGTGCAGACAGATTTAGCTAAAACACACATGCAGACTGATGCCTTTTAGCTGACAACTGCAGTAAAAGAAAGGACAAGTGCTGAATACCTCCTCCCAAAGAGGGCTTTAAACAATTTCTTTCATCTACCCAGCTTTCATGATGCTTCTGAGAGTTTATCTGTAAGAGACAAACCCTATCAAATCTGGATAAAAACTGGTAAGAGGAATTCAGTAATTCTGCTTCCTTACCAAAACAGACTAGATCCCCAGACCAACCACTGAACATATTTTTCTTTACTACATCCACGAGACTGAAGAGATTCACATCTCCTCCCAGACATGAAAAATAACTAGGAGCTTATCCATATATTACCACAAGTTTTGGTAAGGTAACGTGCTGCACAGCCAGCCATTTATAGGACAGAGATGAAGAACCTGCTATCCATCATGCACCTGTTGACTTGGTTTGACTTGAGCATGGGATTTTTAACAATATTTACAGTGTTAGGGCAGATGAGAAAAATTCAAACTTTCTAACTTTCAAAGTTGAAGCAGAAATTCAGCAACAAGAATTTAGATTATTCTACTTTAAAGAAGCATCTGGCCAAGAATTCCCTGAAGAATACTGGTATTCTTCACGCTTCTTGCATCTGCTCATTTGTTTCAACAGCTTCTTTACTTGTTTTCCATAAACCTATATGAAAAATTCCAGATTACACATCATGCATAGTCTCTGTTGCCCCAGAAGCCTTTCATGTTAACACAGAATTTACTCAAAGACAACTAATGGCAGAAAAGCAGATGGGATTGCAAAAGCAGATGGAAATCACAGCACATTTTGTATTCGTTTTGTTCACTTACTCTGGGAAGCTGCAGATCCAAATCCTCCACTGGAGGAGCCGAAAGGATTCTTATTGGCTGCATCCTGACTTGGCTTTCCTCCCAAACCACTGAAGAAACCTCCACCTCTCCCACCATTTCCAGCTCCAAACAAGCCTCCACCAGAAGATGATGGCTGCTGGAACACAAAATGGACAGAAAAGGGATTTAAGAAAAGTCAAAGTAACACATTGCTTCAAAGCTGATTTTTTCTCTCTGGCCTATTCCTTGAATTTACCAAGAGGCTGATGAACCAGCAAGCAATTACCTTCCAACACATAATGCAATGAAATCTTGCCTAAGTCCCTCTTAAACCTTGCCTTTGGTACAGAATCATGGCTTTGAAGCATGCCCTACACTTTCCACTGGGCACTGAATGAAGCCAGGTGGCTTTCCCCCATCTCTCTTGCACATGATAAAACATTTGTCTCTCCAAACCCTTTGGAAAACATTCAAGCAGATGCTGCTTTGATGCCCAGTACAATACCAAGTATCGTTGGTACAGACTGGGACACCTTGTATTGAGCATGTCAAACTGGGGGGATTTGTTCTTTGGTTTATTGTGGGTTTTTTAAAAAATAAATCTGAAATAAGTAGGCAGCCCTGAACAAGTCCACTATATGTAACAGTCTCTTGTTTCTGCAAAAACAATAAATACTTGCCTGGCCAAAGACAGTGCCTCCAGTATTAGCTGCTTGCCCAAACACAGGAGCTGTGTTGCTAGAACCAAAACCTGTCAAGAAAAGAAAGGAAAATAAACCACCAGTACTATTACTAGGATAGAAAACGATTCAGGGAGGTGACACTAATCCAGAACAGGGAGAGGACAGTTCTACCATACCAAAACACAAGGTGATGTTACCTAATGTATCTAGGTTGGACAAATTGCCAACACACAAATAATAAATACCATAGAAAGTTTATTTGAAAGTCATTCTCCTTTTCTCTTTGGCCAACTTAAAACCAAAGAGAAAATAGACAGCTTTTTCACTTGTGGAATTGTTGCTAACAATAGAAAAAAGAACCAGATTTCCATTACCCTTGCTATAATAATGCTGCAAGTCATGAACAGGCACTGGAGCATTCTGATTTCCCCAGTGTAGGGAGGATCTGAGCTTTGTTACCTAAAGATTCCCGTTATAGATAATGAAATGTTTTGATTAAGAAGAAAGAACTCCACATTCCTCTTCTCAGTTCACTTAAATGTGCATTTTGTAATAAAACTTGCATTGCTATAATTAGGAACACCTTTTCTCAAGCAGAGTTCACTTCCCCCAATTTAACTGTTCTCTCTTACAGTAGTTAAAACGAGCCAGCAGTTTGCCTACAGTGCCATCGTTTTTAATTAAGTGAGCCTAATTACTTTTTCTTCCTTGGAAATACATGATCTCTATTATTACTACGTACTTTTGACTTTTCCCTGGGAGCTCTCTGAACATTGTACAGACAAAGCTTTGGGGGGAAAAAAAAACCCACCCAAATCAACCAACAATGTACTGTGGCAACGCAGAGAACAAAATAGACTGATAAAGGTGGTTGGGTCTGTGCAAGTATTCAGTTTAACTGTGTGGACAGGTAGCTGATGGTCACATGTCCCTGTATTTAATTCTGAGGTGTTTCCAAATGCAAAAGCAGATTACAGAGATTAATTCCTTGCCAAGCCATCACTTTGATGACTTAACAGATGGTTTTTGCCACCCCAGCTCACAATACAGTACTGTACCTGGCCATACATCCACTGTTACACATACTGAATGTAGCCCCCTGAAGAAATGCTGCATCTGCAGTAGCTGCCTTGAGTAGGGCCTCAGAGCTGCCTTGACGCTTCAGTGTAACAATTTACAATATACTGCTTCAAGAGCTTTTATACTATGCTGAATCCAACCCATTTATCATGCAACAGGCAGGACAATACACAATTCAATCTTAAGTCAAGGTAGATTTGTAAGCATAGAACAAACAGAAGGGTGAATTGGAAAGGCTGCCTTCTGAGGCCTACTGATGAACTGTGAAGCAGAGCAAAAGCTTCTTTGGTCTCCAACAGTCTCCTCCTTACAAGCACTGCAGCTCCTTACAAACTGAGACACCCCACCACAAACCAAGTGCCATGGGGAGGGATAGTGGGGGCGAAGACATTAAAAAAACCATCCTACTTTCCCCAGTGATATACTGCTTTCTGTCCTTCAGCCAGCAGCACCACTGGGATACTGCATCTCCTCCAGTTTGTTCTCACCTGAAGCTTGGCAGAAGCTGAACCCAGCAGAAGATGCTGTAGTAGTAACAGCAGCGGCGCTCCCAAAGACGGATCCTCCTTGCCCAAAGCCAGTGTTCTGCCCAAACACTGAAGAGCTGCTTTGTCCAAACAACCCACCTCCAGTGCTGGCAGATGGCTGTCCAAAGGAAAAGGAGCTGGCACTGTTGGTGCTAGCTGGTGCTCCAAAAACATTACCACTGCTGGAGGCTGCTGTGGAAGCCGTTGGCTGAACAAAGGCTGGCATTGTCCCAAACCCAGACTGGCTAAAGGTAAAACCACCTGAAGAACTGCTTGCTGGTTGCCCAAAGGTCAGTGTTTGTCCAAAAGCTGGCTGACCAAAGCCCCCAGTAGTGGTGGTGCCAAAAGCAGAAGTTCCAAAACCTGAGCTGGCAGCCTGTGTGGTAGCGGTGGCAGTGGACAAGGTACTGCTGGTGAGCTGTCCAAAGGGAGAGGATGCTGTGGTACCTGCTGGTAGTTGTCCAAAAACAGATGGTGTGGAAGGAGTGGAAGTTGTGTCACTAGTGGGCTGGCTAAATGCTGAGCCAGAAGTGCTAGAACTTGGAGGCTGAGAGAACACCGATGAGCCTGCAGATGTGGGGGCAAACACAGAGGCACCAACAGCTGGGCTCTGAATACTTGTAGTAACGTCAGAGGTAGCAGCCACAACGCTTGTTGTTTCTGCAGGAGAGGCAATGGTTGTTGTAGAGGTTGTCACTGAGACATTCTGTTCTGGTGGGGCAGATGCAGAGACAGCAGGGGGTACTGGTGCCTTCAAATCACTTGTGGAGGCAGGAGTAGCAATGGCATCAGGGGGAAGTGCTACAGATGTGGTGCCAGAACCTGCAGAGATTGTGTCCCCCACTGTGGCCGGTGGTAAAGTGGGTTCTTTAACAGGCTCTGAAAGCTGTATCTGTGGCTGTGGTGACTGTGTCATTGGAGGTGAAGATCCAGCTGCTACAGCTTCATTTTCAGATGGTTTTTCAGATACAGATGGTAATTTAGCATCCCCTGCACCCTTATTAGAAGTTGCAGCAGGGACAGAAGTTTGTGATGAACTCAAGAAACTTCCAAATGAGAGGGACGTTGAAGCAGGGAGAGTAGAAGGGGTAGAGGTGGATGTGCTCATACTGCTTGGTTGCTGAATACCAAATGAAAAAGTGGGTTTGCTGCCACTGGAGCTTCCAAGATTGAATACCCCAGAAGACCCTGTGTTGGTTAACTGGACATTGCCAAAGAGATTGCCTGTGGCACTAGTGCTGATGGATGGGGATGCCGTGCCAGCTGACGTGACTGAGGTTGAAGCACCTTCTCCAGCTTTTCCTAATGGCAGGGGAGCACCAAAAGTAAACCCAGAAGGTATTGTAGATGTTTTAGTTGACTGTGATCCCGCTACACTGGTAGATGGTGCTTTAGTCGTGGTCTTGGCATTATCATCCACTTGACCAACCCGTAGTCCTGAGAAGCTCCCAAGAGTTTCCCCAGCTAGGTTGCTCTGAAACAAGTGATCTCCTGATTTAGATGGGGGGATGTCCAACTTGCTAGAGGCTGTGGAGGGAGCAGATGTTGTTGTTGCAGCAGGTTTGTTTGACTGGGTGCTGTCTGCTGAGGAGCTATTTGCTACTAAGGCTCCTGGAGTACTTGCTGACTTGATGGACCCAAAAGCAAAGGAGCTCTCAGGGCCTGCTCCAAATTTAGGACCTCCAGCAAGTGAAAATGAATCAGGCTGGGTAGATTCTTTAGTTGGGGCTGTCAGGGAGAGAAAGAGAAGTTACAAACACATGGTATGCAAAGCTCATTCATCATTTGTCCAGTAATGGCAGGCTTTAGTGCTTCACAGATTGTTAAGAGACACACAGCTCTCGACTCAAAACTATAAAGCCTCAGCCCATCAGCCACTTCCACGAGCATTCAGGAGACAACAGTGACATCTGAAGCCTTCATAGACAGGGTTGCAGTGACAAACACTACTACTTTCACATCATAGCCTCTGCTTGACCATCCTTCTCCAAGCAGAGATAATTTTGACCTTTGTTTCCTATCTCTTTTTGAACAGTTTGATAAAAACATGAAAGATCTGGTTGCTACAGCCCATTTGCTGTTAGCACCATTTTTACCCCTTCTTACTTGGTTTAAGCTAAGCAATTCCTGCCATTTACTACAGAATTCTGTTTGAAGCAATAGTTCAGATCAGAGTTTGGGTCATAAAAATACTTTCCAACAATGAAAAAAGTCTTCTACAGAATCAGATCTTTCCTTATGAATTCAACTATTTACAGACCACTGATCAGTTCCCATGCAGCCTGTTTTCAGCTTTGAAAGACTAAAGAAGAGCTCTCAAATGTAACTGCTAAAGCAATTCCACTTATAAGATATACTGCTGCCCAACAGCATGAAACTGCTGAGGTTTTGAGGGATGCCAGACTTGTTTTATTTGATGTATCCTCATTTTATTTCTGAGCACCAACAAATTCTGACTTGAAGAGACACTGCACTGGTATTTGGTCTATGGGTTGATTTGGACCAGGTACAGGAAATCTACATGGAGATCAACTAACAAATGAGTAAAAGCTTCTTAGCACAGCTGGTATTATCCTTGGGTTTTACCCTGTAAGTGTATTAAGTATATTTAAGTATATCACTGACACTGAATAATGTAACATTTGTTTCCTCCTGAGGCACTGAAATTCTGTCTGTTCTTCCATGCCCAGCTAGCAGAGGCAAAGGTGCTCCTACCATCACACAAAGCAGCATGAGGTAACTGCCTTCACACAATGCTTTAGTTTACAAGCCTGTCTCCTGCACTTCCCTCTCCCCCTTTTAATCAGCATTATTTACCTAAGCTTTTATGATAACTGAATATTTAAGTTTTATGCCAAGTTAGTTCTCTCAGCTTAATATCAGCAAAGCATTAGCAGCATTGCTGCGGCTGTGATGGTCTAAGGATATAAGCAAGCCAAGATTTCTAACAGGAGATCTCTTACTAGAGCAATCAGTAACACTGGAAGAGAGGTTCTGCCCATACAGCCTCTTTTACAAGGCTGAAATCAGAGGCAGAAAGCTTCAAGAATACTGCCAAGCACATGTATGAATCCCCTTTTTCAGGCCAGGCAAATACAATCTGCCTATGCAATGGAAAGGCAGCCTACGTATTGTCACCTCAATTTTAGAAGCAACACAAAGCCACCCCAAACACTCCCCTCTCATTCCTGAAAGCTCATTCTGCTTAATGACAGCCTTCTGCATCAGACCACCTCGGCAACTCTAATATCTATGGATTAGACAGCAGAGGAGATGACTGCAGATATTACCCTTTTCATAAGCTAGAACCTCCTAGATGTTCTTGGCAGCAAATATTTTGCTTACTCTTAATTAAGAGGCAGGTGGCCTAGATTTCTGTGTGTTACAGGGCATAATCCAGTATATGTATATAATGTTATTGCAGCTACTGCAATTTTAATAATAGAACTGCAACATAAACCAACAGCTGTATAAATTAGGAAGGGTTCTCTTAGCAGGGAAGAGATGCAGCTTGCACACTCTTCCAAACTAACCTTGTGAGGAAGCGAGGCTGGGCAGCGTCGGTGATGAAGCAGCTGATGTGACACCACCAAAATTAAATCCAGGCCTAGGAGGAAAGAAGAGAAAGGGAAAGAATGACACTTAGCTCCAAGTGCTGAAACTTCCAACTCCACGATTAACACAATTCTGAGACTCAGATTTTCAGTACAGTCACACACCGAGTCAGGCACAAGAAGTTTCTCCAACAACTAAACAGGCAGAGAGAAGCACACATACAGACTGGGCTCCATTTGTTTCCCCTCTGACAATGCTTCCAGAGGGTTAAAGAGAGTCAGAGATCAAAGTTCTTTTCACCACTCCTCATCCTCCCATATTCCTTCCATTCTGCTGTGTATTTCTTCCCCATTCAGCTTGGCAGCTGAACACCATGCACCAAATCCTCATAGCTTTTGGGAGACCAGCAAGAGCAGAAGCCACAGCACGATGAGAATCTATTTAAAAGACCTAAAAGCTAAGAGCCAGTGCATGTACAAAAGGGAACAACTGGATACTACTACCTGTCAAAAAGGAGATCACTCATAGCAAGACAGAAATTAAAGAGGTTCCATTACTATTTCACACTAAAAATATTCTGTCTTGCAAAAATCCTGTGATCTTTCATAATAAGCACTGGGGTCCTCCAGAGACGTTCATTCCCTGAGGCTTTTAAAACTTCCTTCAATTCTCAAAGACCAGCTGCTGATGTAGAAATCAAGCCACGTAATGAAGACATCACTGACAACCACACTGTGTTTAACATATGGTTTACAGACTGAGGCACTGTAGCCTGGGACAAAGGCAGGGTTTGTTTGCTTTTTCAATCTGAACTTCCATCTCTCAGAAGGACTATTTTAGCCCTTTGAAGAACACAGCAAGGCATTTGGGTAACATCCACTTAAAACTTGCAGAGAAATAGTTAAGACTGAAAGAAACCAGCCATTTGGAAGCGTGGTGTTCTGAAATCCTTAACGTTACCCACTTCATAAAGAGAAATTCACTTGAGTAGTAAGTAAACATGTAGAACTTCAAACAATCAGCTTTAAGGAGCTGTCCCTCTCCCCCAGTCAAAGAAATGTTTTTGTCATCCCTGAGAGAAGGCTCCATAAGAGTAATTTCAGAGTAACTATACATTCCCTGCACACGCCTTGCTCTATGTTATTGTTACATAAACAGGAGTCACCAGATGGCACAGGGACTCTCTAGCTGTTTTCATGAACAGACTACTTTCCAAGCGAAAACAGGGGATTTGTTCTACTAAAATAAGTAAATCAGCAAGTCTGACCATCAGCACAAATTTCAAGTCCTAATTAAGAATTCCAGCGTGTCTCTCAAACCTCTGCCAGCATTTGAAACCTGTCTACGTATGTCCAGACTAGAAAACCTGACATCATTCTCTTTAGAATCCATCTTCAGAGGTGACAAGTGTTAATATGACCATGTTCAGGTTCTTTCATTCTTCTCCGAGAGCACAAGCTTTCAGTGTTCAACCTCTTCTCCTGCTGCTGTAAAGCCAAAGTTCGCTCTCCCATGCCTCTGCACAACTTGCTAGGGATGACCTTCCTGCCACTGCTCTTTGTTCACTAAATAGAGAACAAGGTTTAACACCAGCTATGCTCTGCCTCTTTTTTCTCTTAACTCCAACATACAAGACAGCATAAACGTTCTTCTGACTCCCAGAAGTGGTGATGTGCACTCAAGGACAGTCAGTGAGAGCCCAGTGCATCACCCCATGAGTGGGTGCTCCAACCACAGTCACAATCTCTAATCTCAAAGCATCACCCGATGCTGAGGAACACCAGCACAGGCAATGCATGACTTGTTCAACAGCCCACTATAGATAATCCTGAAAAGAAAGCCAGTCCTTATCTACTCATGATTTTCTTGATTAGTTACAGACTGAAAAATCTCAAAGCAACTGAATATAGTGTTGAGTCGGCTTCCACAAGCTCAAAGATCTTCCAAGAACGCTGGTGCCCTCCACTCTGCCATTTGTAGGTGCTGTTTTACAGTACTATACAGCTTGTAAGTAATGTGTGTAGGTAACAGCTGATGCACTCATATTTAACTATAAAGAAACATTAACATTCATACAGACCCCACAGAAGAAAATGAGAATGCTTTGTTAAGCTGTGCAGATGTTGCTGGTACTGATGTCACTGCAGAAGACGTCACAGCTGTAACTGTTTTCACTGTTCCTTGTCCTGTAAGTTACAAGAACAAATATCACAAGTAAGGAAAAAAGCACCTTGCCATCCAACTATCAAAAAAGAAAGGAATAGCTCCACACACAATTTTATCAACTAGAAACAAAGATTTTTTTTTTTTGCCACTTATACCAGGTGTGGTATTTGTGCACAGAAACATTACTGCTGCTGTTACAATGTCAGAGAAAAGAAGAATTATTTTAAAAACTTCAGGTAATAATACAGATCTGATCAAAGACAGGTGTCATCTGTCTTGACAATAAAAATGAAGTGATCATCAAGAAAGCCTTGGTACAATCTTTCAACATATCAAAACACATCTGAAATAGAAAGGAAGTGCTACCAAATTCAGGAGCTGAGATTTTCAATAAACAAAATTTTAAGAGGCATTTGCCAAATCAAGTATGATTCCTAGCTGGATTTTCTGCTTCTCACCCTCAGCTAAGAGGCAACCTACATCCACAGATTAAAGACAAGAGAGAGATTTCAGACATTTATGCAAGAGGCTTATAAAACCATGTCCAATGCAAGCATTATTATCTAATATACATTAAAAGTCAATTCCTGTCTTCCCTAAGAGTTTCCTCTTCCCCTGTTCACAGTGAATGATGTAAATGGAGCATTCCTTTCCTTCGAAGCTTCTAAGCTGTGTGCAACAGATCACAGTATCTCTCTGAAATCAGCCCAGTGCCCAACAGACCCAGCACCTGATTCTCTCATTTCAAGCTAGTTCAGGTACTCCTGCAGTGCTGCAGCCTATAGTATAGAAATACTTGTCAGACATCAACATATGGAACAATTATTCCTGTTACTTCAGAAGGTTATCACTTTCCTGCACAAATGCAACAGCTTCTCAGGTTTAAAATCCAAACCAGCAAATTTATTTGTTCTTGGTTTGCTGTCACACCACAGCAGCCTTTGGTAGATGGGCTTTCAAAGCTTCTTGCCAAGGGTTATGCATTCTGAAACTCTGAGGAACTGTATCACTGAATCCTAACTGCAGACCTAGGGACAGAACACAGGGCCAGACACAAAAACACTCCCCCTCTTCTGTAATTTGGTTTTTCAAATTCTCCCAAGAATGTCAGAGCAGCTTCACAGTGTCTTCACTTTCTGGACTGTACACCCTGATGGGTGGAAAGAGACACATGGACCTTATTTCCATCTTACCTGAGATTTTGCTGCCAGATGTTGTTGTACCAGATGTAGATGCCACAGGACAGGGTGAGCACACAGAGGAAGGTGGAGTCTGTCCCTTAAGTGTGCTTGTTAGAGGTGTCTAAAAATACAAAAGCACTTCAGGTCAGTGCTGTCTGTCCATTAATAAAGGTGTCTTGACCCTGGTCTGGTATTACAAAAACCATACAATGACTTAAGAACAAACTAGAGGAAGGTGGTTGAAGCACTTGGAAGCACCCACCAGTCCTTGGCCCATTATGTCTTGACACTTAAATACAGGGTCAATACTCTTTCAAACACATCTCTTGTGGAGGACAGTTAGCCTCTGTGGGCAACAGCACAATGATTCCAGGGAACAAAGATTGCTCCATGGGGGATTTTCTGAAGTGCAGGCATAAAACCCAGCAGCTTGTTGACCAGTAAGAAGTGTTATCAGTGGAATAACAGGATAGGTAAACTACTCTTTCCTTTGACTGCATAGCATATCTACCTAATACAGTTTGCTGTTAGTTGCAAGCCTTAACTGCTGCAAGGCTGCAGCCATTAGAAAGCCACAGATCTTCAAAAGAGAAAAGGGAAGACATAACAGAGATATGCCTGGCATCACACTGTCGAGGCCACCGATAAATTAATGGTTTGCCAAGAACAGAGGACAAGCTGTGGTGAGATGTTTAGATGACCTATTAACTAACAATTAAACCCCCAAACTGTGCTGAGCATGCCCAGGTACAGTATTCCATAGGGAAAGGGTTCTGTATCACGATACCTGTTTGGCTTGATTTGTAGCAACAGTTGCCAAAACTTGGTGGACTGCCTGGGCTGCAGAGTGAGGTACAGATGACCTTAAAAAGAAAAATTAAAGCATTAAATGAATGACCAGTCTAAAAGATGACATTCTCTCAAAAAGCACAGCTTCCAGAGGTCTTGAACAACCACCATTATTAAAGATTCCACACACTACACCAAATGAACAAATCTGATTAGTGAATAAACCTCTTAAATGAAGCAGCCCCATTTAACAAAGCAAGCCTGCAAATGTGTTTAAAGCTCTAGACTTAAACCATCAAGTCTTCTTCACACACTCAGCTCTGAAGAGAGTCAGGCCTTTCTATTTTACAGAGCTGATGAGAAATCAGCAGGTAAGGAGATTACAATTTTATGCCTAGTGGATAACAAATTTAAGAAGCTTCCTTCGTAGCACAGAGCCCAGACAAGTACATCCAACTCAGAAGTGCTGAGCAAGAGAAAGCTGGGGGTGAGAGGGGAAGCACTTCAGGTCTGTAAAGTGTAGTATAAACATTAATGAAGTCACAGCAAGAACTGGGATACAGTTCACCCTTAACCTACATCATAAGGGATTGGGAATTTTGATCACGTAAATTGTACATCTGAGTCCAGAGACAACTGCTGCAGAGCAGCAGTTCTTCTGCAGTGAAGAATCCTACATGCTGTGGGCTTTTAACACACAAAACCACTGTAACTTGGGAACAGCCACACAGTTTTAGCCTCTCCTTAAGTCTCTGGATCACCAGCTTTAATGGCCAGTAACAGGAGCCTTCAGAAACATAAATTCAACACTGACTGCACGCTCGTGGTGGCAAAGGCCAGCTTTCTCTTACTCTAGCAGGCTCTTTCCATCTTGACTCAGGACAAGTGTCCCCTGAGGCAATAAGCAATCTCTATATCATAGAAAAGGCTGAAGGTGCAAATCCCAGACAATAAATGAACCTGAGATCAGAAATTACATCTCTCCTAAGCATAACATCTCCCAAACTGCATTTACTATATGGTCAGCTACAGGCCAGCTCACATAAGTTTCCTACTACATTCCAAAGGAAGGGAGCACACATGAAACCATGACTTTGCACAGTTTGGACAGGGATTTGGGCTTTGCATTACCAGTCCTTCCTTCCAGCAACAAGCACTATGTTCCATGGTCTGGATTTGCCCTCTGCCCAGAGCAGAAGTAAAGCAAACAAGGAAAATTTCAGATTAGCAGTGGAAAGAGTTCATGTTGTGAAGATGCAGCTGTACATTTTGAGTTCATACAAACCCCAAACAAAGGAAACAACAGGTGGTCTGTTAAATTGGTGATATGGTGGGACCTCTTCTCCAGAAAAGCTTCAAGATCACTTGACACACAGCTCAGTTATGGAGAGAGAGCTTATTTGTACTGAAAACTATGTATGAGCAACTGGACTGGGACCACTAACACACCCAGCCACAGGCCACTGAACAACCAGTAACAACAGAAAAATCATTACTGCTTAACAACCCAAAGAGTGTGCTGTGGTGGCAAAAGAGAGCCAGGATGCCTGAAGTAGCAAAAACTGATGAATTAACTTCATGGGGTGAATGCTTTTTATTTTAGTGCTGAATCTGACTGGCATAGGTTCATTTGGGTAGAATTTTTTAGAGTATATTTTTTTATGAGGTCAACTATAAAATAAGACTGTAAAAAGCCTTCAAGGTATCAAGCTAGCTGGTGCTCTATAAATTAGAGAGATCAATTAATATTGCCAGTCTAAAACTACTTGAAAGTAAGACAGGTCTTTAACTACAGTTCAAGTAAAAAACCAGCTCTCAGATATGTATTGCTCACTCACATCCTTGTAGAGTACAGCCAGCACTCTACTTTGTTTCATAACTGTGATGAAAGAAGAGAGAACTCTTCCCAGTCATACCACTGCTTTAAGCAAAACTTCCCAAGTAGAGCTGTTTGCAAATTTTACTTTGAAAAGATGTAGCTTTGCCCTTTCCCTTCTCACTTTATCACTTTTAGGAGAAAATAAAATAGTAAAAATGCTCCCAAACTGTTTCCCAGTTAAAATGCCAAATGCATTTACAATTCCATACAGAATTAAGATCAGATGTATGTGGTGAGTTTATTCTGCTTTATGCAGTAAGCCTGACTTTGCTTGGCCTTCTCTGTAGTGCTTTTGTCTCCCCCATGGAACAGCCATGTGCTGTCTTGGTCTTAAGCAATAGTAGGAACTTCAAGCAAAGACAGTTTCAAGGTCATTATGAGAACAGGGAAAAGGACTAGTTCTGTGGCTGGTGACAGAGTCTGGTGATAAGACAGAAATCTCTGGAATGAGCTGAGCTGGCTGTTGTCTGTAGGAGGCAGAGAAGTAGGAAAGCTGAGCACTGCAGCTAACTCACAAGAAAACTTAACAAATTCAAGGTTAAATACCAGAAGCCAATGCTCAGAAGAAGCAGCTCTGTATTTTTCCCAGTGATTAGTCCCTACTGACACTCAACCCTTCAGTCAAAGTTCTGATCTCATTTCCAGAAAAGCCAGAACACAGTTCTTCCAGCCTCAGGGGTGAGTCTGGGAAGAGGCAGACACAGCATAACTCCAGAGAAAGTTTTTCTCTGTAATGGATGACAAAGTAGAAGCAACATCTGGACAGCTTAAGGCCACAGACCACACAGTGACAGAAGAGTGCACTTCCCTCATAGAAAGGAGCAGAACAGTGGTAGTGACTGGAGAGATACCAGATCAAAAGTGCCTATTAGCAGTAAAACCACTGGATCCCAAAAGGAGAGGATGCACTAAAATGCATTTCACAGACTAATGGACAAGGAGGTTAATAGTGGTCTCATTGTGTGTTCAGGAGAAGCAATTAGCAAATCCTTGAGTGACCTGCAAAGAAAATATTTCTTCCTTTCGTTCCACAACCCCAATGCTCTCCTTTAAGTGCATCCACTTCAGGTTTTACATACTCAGACCACGTAAAATACTTCTACTGCTCCCCACTGGCAGATGTGCTCTATTGCAAGTGCTACCGAAGGCCACCAGAAGAAGGGGAGCACCCACTCACCCTATGACAGTGGAGACAGCTGGGGTCAGCGCACTGGTCTTGAGTTCTCGCACATTCACCACCTGGGGAACATTCTTCAGAGTCGATTCAGTCAAGGAGGTGCTTACAGCTTTAAGAGGGAAAAAAGAAGAAAAAAGTATGATGACGTCTTTATTTAGCATTTCATTCCATACAGTGCCTATGAGGAACTCCAAAAGAAATCCTTCCAACTTTCTAGAAGGTATGTGGTGTACCTGGCCCAAAAGGTGTGGTATCTCAGCCTTCAGTAGGCACACCAAAGAACTGGACAGCTTTCTATATAGTTGGTAAATTTCTCATTAGCTGATCAAACCTAATTGTTCTAATTACCTTACCCACATTGTAACATTTCTGGGTAACAAAAATGACCCGTGCAGTTACACCCCAGCCACTGCCAGAATTCATGTCACTTTCTGCACTTATGCTCTCCCTAGGCAAGGAAAATAAACTAATCTGATTCCTCCACCAGTAACTGAATTTTCTGTTCTGCACTAATGCTGCAGCGCTGGGGAAGCACTGAGAAACACTAAAACCATTCTTGAGAAAAGCTGAAATTGGGGAACCTTTCTCCTGTCAACCCAAAACCTTCCAAGCAGATCCAAGGCTTAACTCAACAGTTCAACTTTGACTGTCCAATATTAAAACTGGTTTATGACTAATAATGCAGACTTCTTAATGCAGTGTGACATCCTCTCACTGCTCTCCAAACAGTTTCCTGCACACAGATCGATTGCTACACCAGGATCTCTAAAGAGTCATTGACATTTCTGCCACTGCACAGATGGAAAGGGGTACAAAGAAACCCAAGGTGGGAGTTTCTCAGGCATTTTGTCTAGTAGATTACAGGAAGAAGACAAAGAAACACTGGCTAGCTCAGAAGTGCAACAAATATAGATCTATGTCACATTTTGTTTGATGACCTTCTCCTCTGAGAGCACTAAATTCCTGTGAAAGCCACATTTAACTGCTCAGAGGTCACTTGGGCAATTATCCAGCCTTTTACCTGGGGACTGGTTAGCCATCTGCCTCCGCAGAGCTGCAGCAGCAGCTGCCTGGGGTGCTGGAACAGTGACAGTGGGAGCAGGGGCCCCATGTTTCACAGTCTTTGTTGCAAGCATTGTACTGTCTGCTCCTTGTGGTATGATTCTGTTTGAAGACACAGGCACTAAAAAACAAACAAACAAACAAAAACATTACAGTTCACTGTATCTCTACAAATCAGGGAGACTTGAGAGCCTTTCCTCTAAACACACAGCTTCCTTCTGACAAGACGGATGCACAGGCCTTTTAGACAATCAACACAATCTGTCCCTGGCAGTTTCTGTATCCCAATGAATTGAGCAAGCCTCAATAGCTGTCATTTCCATGCATTAGATGACTTTTGGTTTGCTGTTACAGACACTTCTGCTGACACCTTATTTTCTCTCTGGCTAGAGAGATTAAAAAACCTCTCTTGCACAAGGAAAACTGAGTGCATGCAAATGTAGTTCTTACTGTGGCTCAGGACTCCTAACCTTGGCCACGCAAGCCACATGCAGTAGTACTTCACTCTCCTGGTCTTTGGACATTATTTTAAGAAGTAACAGCATACACTTAGGGCAAATTACTGAAAGAAGGTGATGCTATCTATGGTAAATACTACCTGAAAGAAAGAACCTATCAGAAAAACACAGTCAATGAATCAAGACATTTCAGTGCTTTCAGCTCAAGTTCTTGAGGTTACAACAAGACTCTAACTGCTTCTGGAAACCTGGCTGTGTAAATCTCCACACTGCAGTGTCATTTCTCCAGGACCTGAAGCACTGGCAATGGATATACTGGTTACACACACTGGCAAGAACACACACATAATAGGAGAGACACTGGAAAAACAACCCACACAAAGATCCCAGGGAGAGGTGCTGTTTCCCAAAGGATGGAGACTGAGCCATCAAACCAGGCTGGACAGAGGGAGTTCGGACCACAGGAGCATGACGAGGGACTTGGACTGGAGCAGCCTCCTCTTCCTGGTCCACTGCCTGTGAATCTTCATTCTCCAGTGACTGGGAAACTGAGGATGTTGAACTGACTTCATCCAAATCTTCATAATATCTTGTAGACAAGAAGGCAGATCGGGACAAGTTCGCTGCAATATCAGAAACAAAAAAAAAAAAAAAAAAAAAAAAAAAAAAAAAAAAAAAAAAAAAATCACACAAAGTTGAGGGAACCATCCAGCCTGACAGTCAAGAGGAAGACAAGCTACTTTAGGATGCTCCTCTGCTAGCTTGTTTTAATCCTGCACTAACAGGATCTGGCTTCTTAGCTGCCAGGAAAGGCAGCCTGCAACAGGACAGTAATGGAAGGAAATTCTTACTGGGAGCAGAAGGGGGAGCAGGAAATAAGAAGTAGGGGTTGTGGAGTGAGCTGCCAAAAGCTAACTTCAGGACTGATTCCCACAGCATGTAAGTCATCCTCCTAGAAAGCACCTCAGGCTTCTACAGTAACTAAAGGTTTACCTGGAGCTGTAGACCTAATTGGTGGAGTTTTCCTCTTGGCTAGAAAATTCCTCAGCTGAGTTTGTTTCACAGGGGATAATTTAGCTGGAAAACCAAAGACAGTTATTAGTCTGTAATCAAACTGCAAGTCAAAAAAAGGAATTCACATTTACAGTGTGAATGCCAGGAAGAAAGAATAAATTACCAGGTACTTTGGGCAGAGGTTTGGCATGTGATTCCAAGGTAGTTTTCATCAAGGCACTGCGCAGGCTTTCAAGGTCACTGTCAAAACTGGAACAAAGCAGAGCAGTGAAAAATCACGATCAGCAGAAAGAAGCCAACCAAACATGAACAAAAGGTGACCAAAGAAGCCACTAGACCCATTGGCTTCTCTAGATACTGTGATATTTAAACACAGGCATTTTTAATTATTCTGGAAGCTCTTAAGAGCCATTCACTTCTTGCCCTGGATTCAGGCAATCAGTACCTCAGCCCAGAGGCTCTACCATCCTCTTTACTATCAAAAAACCCCAAAAAACCAAAGTTAACTTTTAGGGGAAATTTCTGACAAGCACTGAAGTGCTTCACAGAATACAACCACCAAGCTTCTGTATCACCTGGGCATGCTTAGTATCAGTTTTAGGACATCTTGTCCTCCCACACCATGTCCACAAGACATCATTCTTTACAGGATACATCCTTGCACATTGGTGGGGGCAAGACAGAAGGAGTATCAACACCACTCGGGAACTTGTGTTTCACATACCTTTGAGAGCTGCTAAGAGAAGATGTATCGCTGGGAACACTCCACTGAGAGGTCCGATTGTACAGTCGGAGCTGCTGCAGGCTGTTCACGAGCTGATTTAGTTTCTTCCTCTGCTGACTGATTATTTCCCGGTTATTAGCCAGGGTGTTAAACAAAGTCTCTCGCTCAGGAACTATCAGACACCTTAAGACATCAGATGAAGAGACAGGGATAAGGTCCATTCCATATATCTGGCCAAAAGCAGGCATATATACACAGAGTGGTTTAGAAGTTCCAGCTACTTTGACCTCCATGAGGTCAAACATGCTTTAGTCTGAACACCAGAGCAGTTCAGTTCATCTCAAATGCCTATTTCTCCCTTGGATATGCTGCACATTTATTCATTTAGCTCATTTACTTCAAGGTGGTTTATTTATTAGAGAGGCTTCATTAGCTGCTACCAACAGATACATTTGCTTTCTATAAAGCTGATTTTTTTTTTTATAAGCACTATTTACACTGTACACAGATGTGTAGCAAGTCAGACAGCCTGAACCTAGAGCTCCCATTAGCTGTCTTAGTCAAGCTTCACTCCTAAACTCCCTTGAGAAAGATCATTTTGTTAATTGTTGATTAGAGACCAAAGCTCAATTCACTGACACGTTCCTCCAGGATTCCAGTTTCAGATACTTACTTCTGCTTCCTCTGCTGCTCCAGGTGCCGATCCCACTCCAAGTCCAGAACGTCATTCACATCCTGAACAGCAAACTTCACATACTGGTGCAAGCGTCGGATTTCCTACCGTGCAAAATAAAGTCAGCTTTTAATTCACTTCAGAAATCTCAGTTTTAGTTGAAGCAGCTGAAGGCCCTTTGGGCTCATTCAGTCCAAGACATGCAACACTTCCCCATATTTCTGCCTGGAAAGTTTTATCAGTACAACAGAACCCAATGTTGTGAAAATGGACTTATCAACGAGCTACACACAGGGCTTGGCTTGGATGTTTTATCCCAGCTCTCAACTAGAAATAATACCTTCTGTAATGTTTGTAAAATATTGCTAAGACTTCACAGAAAAGATTTTACCAAACATCAGGCATTATACAAAACAAATCTTCTTCCAAACCTCGTTTCCAGAAGATGAGTCATTTGGTCCCATTTTACAATGCTGAAACTTCTAACAATTATAGGTGATCAAAGCTGTGCAGGCTATTCACATGGCTCTAGGATACCAGCATTCACAGACTATGATTCATTAAGGATTCAGAAGTGCTCACAACTTCCACATTAAGGCAAGGAATTAACTTGATTTTTATAGGTAGGAAAGAAAAAAGGAAACTAAGAAAGGCAGAGAGAAAGTGACTTATCCATGACAACACAGTTGCATAACTAGCACAACATAGCCAGAGACCTCTGGCTGCAAGCCCTGCTCCCTAAACAAAAGCAGTGTTCAGTCTCATTCTTGTGTCTCTCTGGCCTGTCACAGCATGAACATGTCTTAAGCTCCCATCTAGTCAAATGGAAGTGGGAACTGCAGTTGGTTTCAGCTCGTGTCAACAGAATGCTTCTTTAAATACAATGACGAAGCAGCCAGGTGACACAGCTTGGGAAAAGTTCTACTGCAACTGTTTTCAAGCTTCAGAATGAAATTCTAATGTGACATATCCAACCTGAAACCAAATCCAGTCTTACTGTGAACTCAGTATTACTACCAAGTATAGGTCTTCTCTCTCCAGTAACTACAAGCATTATATAGTAGCAACTCTCTAGGCAGCAAATTGCTACAGTTGGACATCAGAAGAGCCTCAGGGTTGTTAAAACTTCACTGAAAACTAATAAATAAAGTTGGCTAATTGAGCTTGTCTGGCGCAGGAGAATAGGGATGATGTAGATGGAGCAAGATTTAAGAGTTGGACTAGAGCCCGTTCTCACAAACTTCCAGAAAGCTGACCTGAAAGCTCCCTCCCTACAACCCAATCCACTTCCACTTCTCTCCATGCTGTTACTCTTTCCTCGGGGTCCTTTCTCTACAATCAGCAAAACCAGTGTGTCAAGACTCTTTCTGAAGTCACAAGCCTAAGCTTGATGTCCAGTATACCTCTGTGAGATTTCAAAGCAGGCATACAGTGAAGGCGTGAATCAATCTACAGAATCCAGGCAAATATTACGAGATCAGACCTGAAAGGAATTGCTGCACATCAGCAGATTCCTAGTGACTCTCTGTGTGCACGCTCTTGATACCTACTGTAACAAAGATGACATTCAATTATGTCTTCAGCCTCCTAGTCAAACTCCTTGAGGGAATTTATCAGGGTATTAGAGACCAAGTATCATTTGTAGGAGACTTTCACTCTATTTTGCTTAGGGTTAAATAGCCCTCTCATCACAAGAGCCATGACAAAAAGAGTGCTTCTCCTCTCATTTCTTTCATGTCTTTTGAAAGCATCTTTATGTACTGCTGGTTATTTTCCTTTGTGCCCCAGCTTTTAGAATATCATTTAGCTTTATGCTCTGCCATCCATGAAATTAACCACACAATTCCCTAAGTCATAATAAATCAAACTGTTTCGTAAGGCACTTACTGAAGATGAAAATCATTCCAAGAACTCTTCCACCAAGTACTGGAAAAAGCCTCACATTCTTTTAACTGAGAACCCTGAGCAACCACTACAAGCTGAGAAGGAACAGGATGTCAAGAGTCACATCCTAAGCTCAGAATAGACTTGGATCTCGGGGTGAACTACTTCAGCAAGGGTTTTGAATCATCACTGCAAATAGCAACAACACAGAGGAGCAATAGGAGCTGATTTTGAGCATGTTTTGCAAACTCATGGAAAACAAAACTCATCACACTTTTACTAGACTACGTTGAAACAGCAAAAGCTGAGGGCAGAACTAAACTGCTTGGGCACCTGCACACACAAGTCTCAGTTTTATTTAAAACTCTAGGTTAGAATTTGGGCTGACATGCTTCATACCTGAAGCTGTGCTTCACTCTTGGGATCCAAAGGCTTCTTATAGAGCAAGTTTAAATACCCCAAGCTATGATTCCGTTCATTCTGTTCTCTTGCTTCTTCTACCCCTGCAAATCCTTCCAGCAAGGTTGTCTTCAGAATACTAATATCTCCATGAAGTGACTGCAGACAGAAATAGAACAAATGGGGCGAGGTAAGTAACATTTTTCCATTGCCACCTCTAGCACAGGAGCTTCTGCAAGTGTCTGCCTGACAGCACAAATCACCCCCACATCAAAGCAGCAGCAGCATCAGATGCTCCATCTACATCACTTCAGTGGGTTACACAGGAACATCAGGTGAGGAACCTGAGGAGTTCAACAGTTTGAAGACACTCTGCTCACCTCTGTTGTCTCTTTAATTTCCAAGAGGAAGGTGTGAAGATCATCTGACTCAGTTCGCAACATCTTCATTTCCTCTGGAGTACCCACTTGGAAAGAGGCTTTGGAAGTCCGGGCCTTCAGCTCCTCCATCTCCTTTTGGAAATGTGCAATCTACAAAGTCAAGCAGAAAAAAGTGCAGCCACTGAAACAAAGCAGAGTCTGGAACAACTGCCACAGATCTTGGATTAAGTCTCTAATACACCACAAACACCTGCCACTCTGCAGCCAAAGAAGGACATTCTTACTGAACATTAACAGGAAAGAATACTCAGTTCCAGCACAGCAACTGAAATTAAAGGTGACTGAACAGGACACATAAACAACAATTAGAAACCAGGCTGATTATCTTGGGAAAAACTTCCATTCTGATTCCTAAACTCCTGACAGGCACCATCAGAACATGGGTGAACTGAAAATGTCTTTGTACCTACACTGTGGTTTTACTGCTTCTAAAATCAAGAAAAACTGCTTTAAGAATCTCACCTCCTCTCTGATTCCTGCAACGACAGGATCTGAATCCTTCCACTGGTGGGTCTGTTTCTCTAAAGCTGTGCTGGGGAGTGCTGATTTGCCCTGAAAAAACCAAAACCCAACCAAAAACCAGCATTAGGAATATATCCTTAGCAACAGGGAGCTTAGAATATGAAGAAAGGCCTGCTGTGAGAAACTCCATTCAGACACCAGTCACCAGGAAGACAGTTATCACAAGCCTAAACACTAGTTCCACAATGAAATATGACTGGCACGTGTGTGTGTAAAGTAGGACTGTGGACTGGAAGGAGGTAACATGGCTAAAACTTCATGAAAGCAAAGGAATTTTGCATGTGCTGCTCTGTATTACCATTTTGCTTTTAATATCCAACAAACTGTGTGTGTTTCAATACACAGCCAAGGCATCTCTTGACTGCCTATTAGCTCAGAAAGCTGTACACCCTGGTTTCCATAACAACAAGAAGAATTAGTTCCTACAATTCTGATCATGACAACAGAAATCAAACACAGCTCTCAAGGCATACAAAGAACATAGTTTTAGTCCCACAGATTTGCTGCTATTTTAATGTCACAAGCTAGCCAATTCTTTGACCAAAGAGTAGTCACTCAAGACCAATGAATTCTAAGCAACTCATTGTCCATGAAAAACCATTCACCCTATAACAAATGCACCCAAGTTCCCATTACCTGTGTGGAGCTTGGCTTTGCTGCAGCAGGGGTGATTTTGGCTGGCTTCTGCAGTAAAGCAGCTACAGGTGTATTTTGAGCAGGACGTGCCACTGGAATTTAAGAAGAAGAATGGTCATTTATGACCTTAAACAAAGCTTGAGAAAACAGGTTGGGATCAGGCACAACCACAATCAGCACTGTCAAATCCAAAAGCATTAGTGGTAGGATTCTATGGGGCCCAGTGCAAGAACATACCTTCCTTAGGTCCTGTTTCACTCCCATCCAACTTCTCTGCTAATAGCAACATCCATCACTCTCAAATATCTGGCTGCACTGCTCCTCAAGATGCTCAAAACCCCCAGTCACACAATTATTTAAGAGAACAGAATATTATTCTGCTAACAAACAAATGCTGTCTAATTTAAAGACACTTGTTTTCATCTCTGGATACTTCAGATGCAAGATAGGGCAGAGATTTTTGTGACTGCCCAGAAACATTCTGCATGAGAGCTGTGCTACAGAGCACTGAAAACACCAGAACTTCTGGAGGAATTTAGGAAGTTGAACATACTCATTTCACATATAGCTTGGGGGGGGAACAAAGTGCACTAATGGAAAAACTGTGGTTTCAGTATTGAGTCCATCACATGATTCCAGTGTGCAAACCAGGAAGTCTGCTGCATCAGTAAAAGCAGCAAGTAAAACAAGAAGCATCAAATGCAGCTCACTATGTCCCAAAGCTTTGAGAACATTGTTTGTAATGCACTGTTCCCAGCAATATGTATCAGACTCCTACCTGTGGTGGGCACAGGGCTTGAAGCCTTCAGTGATGTGGTAGGAGAGGCTGCCAGGGGTGTGGACTGGCTCAGAGGACCTCCAGAAGCAGTTTTTGAAGTGGTTGAGAATGAAAACATAGTGGAAGTGCATTGACTACTGCTGCTAGTGGGAGAAGAGGTGCCTACAGCTGAGAACCTGGAAGAGAAAGACCATCCTTCAGCTCTTAACACAGTCCTGGTTGTTCTTCCTCCATCCAAAATAAAGCACTAAGTTATAACGAATTAACATCCTCAGCAATCAACAACTCAAGCTCCAGATATGAAATTCCAAGTGTAGATTCTGGAAAATAGTGTGAAGGATCCATTCAGGATCTTTTCTGAATATGTAGAACCACAAAGACTGCTACCATAAACCCACTGAGCAAGAGTCAAAAGCCAGCAAGAAGCACTACACTGCTTCAGAATGCACCTCATCACTTCCCACCAAAATGCCAACTACAGCAAATCCGAGCTGCCCTTCAGCCTCAGCCTTGCAGCAAGGCTCAGACAGGAATCCTGCAAGAAATTAGGAATTTCTACTCATCTGCAAACTCAGCTCCTCAAGGCAGCCAAGTTAAATATCCAGCCAATTCACAAGCGTATCATTTGCTTTATACACAAAACATTAAATTTAAAAAGCTGTGTGAGCCACCATCAGATCCTGGTGCAGGAAAGATTATTCTAATCGAAAAATAATCATTTGAACCATCAGAAATTTCTTAGGATGCATTTACATGAAAATTGCTCTCCACAGAAAGCAGCTCCAACTAACAGCTCTGTGCTTTACGCTGTTCTTTCTAAAAGCAGAGGACAAGTCTCAGGAGTTGGAGGGAAGAGTGTGTATGTGAAATCTGAGTACACTCATCAAATCCATTTTGCATAGTTCCTAATCAACACTAAGCTTTCTTTCAGTTGGCAAGAACAAGCTTTGAATATTCCAGATCCTGTGTTCAGTGACCGAGCACCCATTTAAGAATAAAACCAAAAGGTTTGGCACCTTCTCCACTGAACACTGGAGCAAAAAACAAATCCATCAGCTATGGATACAGCTTCCTCACAGCTCTGAGAGTTGGTCTCTAGGTTGGGGGTAAGGAACCTTCAATAAAAATTCAAAGAAACTTGTGCTATCACCACCACATCAAACCCATCCCAGACATACAGGATTTCAGATCCCAGATACCACCCCTTGACTAGTATTTTGCCCATGAACAAACATAGCCTCCAGCATGGGAAGCACTGTGAGCTTTCACAGCCAAGACAGCTATGTCTTGGAGAAAGAGAGGCTTCCTCAGTGCTTCCCTGGAAGCATGAGGAACAGCTGTGAGAGCTCCAGAAATCATCTTCAGAACTACCACCCATTGTCCACACCTAGAGCAATTAAAGTATCCAGCCACTACATTAACTATTACATCTATTTACTTCTCATTGAGGTTCACTTTGACTGAAGAAGCTAGAGGGGCAAAAGATATCTTCTGTGCAACAGGTGTTGTGGAGAGTGGTGGCCCCGGGGAACTGTCTGCAGCAGGTTTAAAGTTCATGGATCCAAACGAGAAGGTGGTGGCAGCAGCTGTAGTGGTGCTTGAAGAAGAAGCAGGAGTCATGGATGCCTTAGGAGAAGCTGAGGAGAAAGAGAACGTTGCTGCTCCGGTCTGACTGGGAGCCAGGGACTGCTTGGAGGCATCGGTGGCAAAGGGGTACGGTGGAGGATCACTGCCCGTGGTGCCAGGCATCTTCACAGCTGAAGGCATAAAGGAAAAGGCAGCTGCTCCAGCTGCTGCAGAAGGCTGACTTGAGGAAGGGGCAGCAGGAGCAACACCTGGTGCCGTGTCAGGCTTTGAAGAAGTTGGAGGGGTGGTTGGAGTTGTGGCAGTGCTTCCTGCAGGAGGACAAAGGGAGAAGGAAGAGACTTGTTGTTTGGCTGTACTGACTAATGGCAGAAGGTACCGCGTGCTATTTGCCAGGGACAGTTAAACATCATCTCACTCACTGGACAGACAGTGCAGCCAGGAGGAGAGAGGAGAGAGCTGGGTTCAGTCCCCAAACCCAGTAAGTGATACAGAAACACACACAGTCCAAGCCACGATCAATACTGCAGCCTGTCTAGATTAATATTGCCTGGAATTTCCTGTGAAAAGGCTTCACCTTTCTCCACTGATTTCAATGAGGCTCCTGCCATCTCAAATAAAAGAGGCTGTCAGCACACAAGTCAGTCAGTGCTGCAGAGAGGCATGCTGCCAAACAGCAGCATTCTGCTTGGGGAAGGAGAAGCAAATTTGGGCTTAGGGAAGAAAATGGTGGGTTTGCAGTTATGAGTGCGTGCAGACAAGGAAAACAATCAGCTTACCTGCCTACCCCACCATAGGAAACTGCCAATACAAATATAACTCAGATAAAACTACTCCTCTTCACCCGCTAACACAATTTTCACAGTGCTGCAGAAAGCTGTTGTTTAAAATACGCTTCTGCTGCAGCCAAACACCTTGGTTCTTATCACAGCCTCTTGTGGCAAAACACAAGAGGAAAACCATCACCTCTCTGCAGCACTCAGCCCATGCTCTGGGCCCACACAGTGACTGATCCTCATCCCCAGGCAGGGCCTGCAGTCACTGCTGAGGTTCCAGTCACACCCCAAAGGGCCTTCTAGAATTTGTCACTGTTCCCCAAAGGTTGATTTCACAATGGAATCTAAGTCCACAGTGTGCAAAGTGCTTTAGATAATTTCACTGATCTGCTTGTAAAAGAATAGTCCTGGAAGCACAAAACACCCAAGAACTGCTCCCCATTATCACTATAAAGAAAAGTAGTATGTTCTGTGATCACATCCATGGACTAACAAGCTTCAGAGGAAGATGGCAAAGATCCACAAATGCAAGTGTTTCCCTAGCCCAGAGTACTTACCTCCTGATTTGGGAGCTCTCTCCCCTACTAACAGCAATGGCTCTGGGGTCACAATAAGCGATCTGACCCCTGGGTTTTGGTTGATCATGTAAAACGGGCAGAGCACACCATCCGTGGAGAGCAGGATCAGAACTGGAGCTGGAGGAAGGGTCTTCTCATCACCTGTCAGAGACAGCATAACTTAAGTCCTGCAGTCAGTTTGCTCTTCTCTTCCTGTTGGCATTGGTACCTTCAACGTTCCTTGCTTAGCAGAATGTTTCTTACGTTTCTCCCTTCTTGCTCTCACTTGCATCTTTGTTCCTCTGCTTCCCTATCAATGCCCAATTCTCTTTTTTTCCTTCTTTATTCCTTCCCATTCCTGACTTCGTGCATCATAAATTAATAGATGAAGGGATATTTTGACAAAGTCCAACTTTCAAGCAGGAATTCCTGTGCCAAGCTTTTTCCTATTTTGGAGTCCTTTTTCTCACCTATATGCTGTTCCCTCCTTCAATCCTGTATGCCCTTCCACAATCCCTAAGTTCCATTCACATCCTTAACATTCATACACATTAAATATGAAAGAGAATGGCTAGATAGAAAACTTCTTAACTTTAAAGAAAGCCAACAACAAATATCCAGGTGATTTTAACTCTGATATAAAATAATTGCATTCTGCACAGCTACAGCTTTGATCCTAGAGTCTGCTTCAGTCTGAAATACTGTCAATGGAGTTAAAGATCTCAAAGTATTCCCTGTAATTCTTTACAAAAAATAATAAATCTACAACTGTTTAACTTAAACATTGCCCACCAAAAAACCACAACCCAGGATGGAAGGAAAATTTGCTATAACCATGGTGCTTTGTTTGTTGGACAGTGCCACAGACAGTCACGTTTCTCTACTGATTGGTTCTTCAGGAAGAGCATCTAGGGAAGGGCAGTTTCCACATGGGAACAAGCTCCAGGATAGATGAGGTTCCTTTACAATCCAAATTTAATGTGAACTGCAAAGCCAATTAACGGGCAGCCAAAACCAAGCTGACTGCACTCCATGAGAGCACAGAGAAGGTGTTAGCAAAAAAGCTTCTTCAAAAACCTTTCAAAAAGCTCTGAGGCAGCAACCTGGGCTTAAAAAAAAGTTGTCCTGACAGATTCCTTAATCCAGTAACTATATAGATTAACAGTGAAAAATGCTTCAAACTCAATTTTGCATTCAAGTACAAAGTTTGACCTCAATTCCCTTCTGTGGTTTTCATTCAGGTAAAGTTCTCAGTTAATCGGCACCCTCCTGTGCTCTTCAGGAGCTCTTGACTGCAGTACCTTCCACTCTGCCTGAAGGCATCTCTGTTTCAATCTGTCTCTGGGTTTCAAAGGAGAGTTTTCAGAATTCACTAAGGTACAGCACAATAGCTCAAATGTACCTTCAGCCTCTGACAAGGCGCTTTGAAGATCCTTCAGGCAGCACAGAGGGTGCACAACAATGCACTGGCTATATGTAGAGCACAGCAGGGTTCAGCCAGTACAGGCCCTGTGCTTTAATGCAGAATTAAAACCTACACATTCACCTAAACGATCCTTGCTTTCCCTGGCTTTGAAACTAACCCACTTTTCCTTTAGATCAGTGGAAGTGTACTTCACCACAACACAGTTCTACAAAACGATACAAGCTGCTACAAGAATAAAGAAAACCTCACAGGCAGTTGGAAATTCCTGGTGTTAGAATATCACTCCTTTAAACTCACTATTATCCCAGCTCTGGGAAACACAGGCACAACTCAGGTGCTTTATGCCATGTCTGTTAGTGCAGTACATCAGGCTGCTGAAAGTTGAGGAACAACCCTATTAAACACTTTGCCATCTGAATCTTCACACAGAGGTAAGCCCACACCTGCTGTGGGCTTGGCATAAAAAGGCAGGATGCATGTTGGTGTCCCTTCCAGAATGATCTCATAGAACCCAGAGAACCAGGCTGCCCTTCAAAAACCTTCATATATTTTGCTATTATTGGACTATTCCACAAGAAAAACTAACAAGACTTACTGATGGGGATGGGCATGTTACTGGTGTAGTCCACAGCAACGCCAACAGGCAGAGTGTCATCGCTTTTATCTGTCACAGGAAGTTCTGCTCTGCTGGAGTCCTCCAAAACCCACGATTCCCAGTTCTGTGAAAAGTAAGATTATGATTTTGACTGCTGCTTTCCTGTGACCAGCCTCCTTCAGAATTCAGCCTACTACAGACTGCAAAAAAAGCTTGAGAGCATTTACTTACATTTGCCAGATTAACAAATGCCAAAAGTCTCAAGGCCTGTCACAGATGTAAGGTCAGACAGTTTTAATGTCTAACCTCAACTGATGACCTCATGTGAATCACTTTATTATATTGACTTAGACAAGATTTTGAGATTGCCAAGTGACTTATGAAAAAATGAGTTCTGGTACCTTGCTCATAAGATGCCGTGTTTCTGTTTATCCTTTCTCTTTTGTGTCACTCTGATCTCTTGTTCATCTATGAATTATGCTTAAGATTCTATACAACTCAGATGTAAAGAGAAAAGGGACTTGTTTGGTTTTGGAGTGTTGTGTGTTTTGGTTTTTTCCATTTCAGTGTATTTGGAATCTCACCCAGGTTACACTTGCTTATATTTTCAAGAAAGAAGAGGTACATATGCACAAATGCAACAGGAACAAAAGTATTACCTGATCACCTTGCCTGGCAAGAATGCTGACTTCAGTGGAAGCTGCTGAAGCTGCCAGAACTAGATCCCTGTAAGCACAGACACAAGCAGGTTAAAACCAGCATAACAATCCACAGCAAGGTCTCCAGCACCACAATTCGTTACCATCTCTACAAATTCGTGACTAGAAATAGTTATAACAATATGAAACTGATTTTTCCTGCCAAGATGAGGGAAACACAATTTGCTGTGTCACTGTAGAACTTTTTCCTGTAGAACTGGGGTCTTTTGATGGTGTGATTTTTTTTCTTTTTCTCCTTAAAAGGAGTCACTGGGGCTGAAATCCTCTGCCAACCAGTGATCTGACAGCAGCTGTATCATCATAAATAATGACCAAGGCAGGTATTTGAAAAGCTAGGAGCAGCTTCTTCACACAGAAGCACAATTAAACAAGACAAAAGGTCAAACTTTACCCAGCCTATAGCTTATAATATCAAGGGAAATTGTTATGACAGATTTTAAACAGTAATATATATTCTCACCAGGCAAATGAGTACATTGGCACCTAGATAAAGCACCCAGGAGAAATTAGGTGTACTTAGGCAAAGCATTTTCACAATAATTTCATTTGTCCCATATTCAGGTATTAATATGGTTTACAAAAGGGAGGAATACAACACACTGAGAAGAACTGGCTACTCAGAGCTCTGTAACAAGGGGAACACTTTGCTGTGATTCCTGCCACTCACCATTCCTCAACATAGTTGAGGAAGTAATGATGTTGCCTCTCTGTGCAGCTCCCATAACAAGGCTCCATGAAATTCACAAACTTCTCTGGTCGCTTTTCTTCCTTTTTCTGCAAGGCAAACATTGATAATTTAACTTGATCTCTGCATGGGCAGGTATCTCCCATAAATATGACCTTATGAGGGTACATCAATAATTGCCACACGCTTCAAGAGAGATCAGGCAACAGGAGACCACTTCAAAGACAGAACAAAACAAACCAAAACCCTCCTCCAAAAGATAAACAGACAAGAAAAAGGTTACCAGAGAGTTTAGATCCCACAACCCCGCCCCCAGCAATGAATAAGCCAGTACTAACTAAAAGCTTATCATCAGACCTAAAAATATCCCTAATCTAAACAAAGAAAATATACCACAGCTCCACATCAGGTAGGGTTTTATTCCTAAGTGTTTGCTTCAGAGGCTAAAAGTCTCCACGTCCTGATTCACTGTCTGCAGAGCACAGGTTACTGATGAGTTTTCAGGTGGGTATTACTCCCTCTGCCCAATCCCCCTGCAAACCCAGTCCCGATTTACAGCAGTACCAAACTCACATTCTACATGATGCCAACATGCCTAATAAAAGCAACTTGCCATTGTAATCAACAAGTCCAAAACCAAGCAACAAACATTTCTGTTGCTGTGATTTGCTGGTACTCACAGGCAGTACAGCTACCACCACTTCTGGAGGCGTTTCCAGCGTCCCATCAGCTGCTGCATATACAATAGTGAAGACGTATGTGCCAATCCACAGGACATCCAGAACTGAAAGAGAAGGAAACAAATACCTCACCCAGAAACACTTCAGAGTGATACTTCCTTCTTCCTTCATTTTAGCTGTGCACAGCACACAAAAGCAAAGCAAACAAGGAATCGCTAACTTCTCAGCTATCCAGATACAGAATTTCAATGCTCTGTCCTCAGAATATCAATCTCATTAAGGACAAAAACTATTTGATCCCAGAAATCTCAAAAACAAACCAAAAGAAGGCATTTGATTTGCTTGATGGCATCACAGGCAATACAGTGATATTTTGGCAGATCCAAATTGTTTCTGCTTCTCTAAACTCGTTGCCTTGACATCTTATTGAACAGTCAAAATGATGAAATGAAACTCACAAAATATGAGAACAGGATTTATACCCAGAAATCTTCATGTTAAAGAGAGATGACTTGTGACAGTACTGTCTATCACATCAGCAAGCAAAAAAAAAGCTTTTAAAATAGGTTTAAAACATTCTAGATACAGTCAAGTACTCTGGCAGACTGGCAATTTTTCTGCAAGCCAGAAATAAAGCATATAATAATTTCCAAATATTTAAAACTCACACTGTAATTACATAACCAGTGCAGTATACAACTGCTGTAACTAAAACCATTCTGAGGAGGAATCAGTAAAAATATTTTAAAAGAGAAAACAGGTTAAAAAGAAATAAAAAGATGTACCTTTAACAGGATTGTCTGAGTCATAAAAGGGAGGACAAGGGATCACTTTCTTCTCCTGTAGATTCTGCGAATAAAATTACTCTTCAATGCAAAGAAAAAGCCAATAAACAAAGCTAACAGCAAGTTTCACAGAAATCCCAGATAACTGGTTTAGAGCAGCTCACCCACCCTTTAATAATCATCACATGGCACCCTGAAATCATGGCTTTTTCTGTGGCAGGTGCAAACCTCAAATTAAACCCAGCATTGGTCTAAGACACTTTAATATTGCTGAAGGGCTCAGCCAGCCTCAGGCAGCTCACGCCACGTGCCACTCAACCAAATCGCATAGCTTGCAATGCAAAGAAAATAAAGCACACTGCAGACATGAGGCCTTGCTAGCAACAATACTTACAGGCAGGTACTGCACCACGGTGCCATTCTGCCTCCCCACAGCCAGCTGTTTTCCCTTTGGACTCCAACATACTAAGATAAAAAGAGACTTTCATTAGCACTAAGGAACAGGAGAGTTACGGGGCCCCACAAAAGCAGGGACAATAAATTACTAACAATTTTGTCCCCTGGGGAAAAAACTAAAAATTAATCTGAATTAAACAGGGAGTCACCCAGTCACAGAGAAAACAAGACTGCACAATCAAAAACCAACAGGTGATAGCTCTTATTTGCATGCTTCCTTGGAAATGACAGCCAAGCCCGAGGCAGCACAAACCACCAGCAGGCACAGGTGACACCCACAAGATGCTGCTCCTCCAATCAACTGGGAATGAGCAGTTACACTCTAACACAACTTCTGAGTCTTAAAGAGTTTGAATTCTTCTTTTAGGTGAAGAAATTTAAGAATCCTCCTCCCCAGACAAGCAGCCCATCAATTTGCCTCATCGCCCGACATCCCGCGCGTTATCCAAGCCTGCCACTCACCAGATGTAACAGCTACAGAGGAAGGCAGTGTGGCATAGACCTTCACAGAGTCTGTGACCTGCAGCACAGAGATGCTGCCATCAGACAGGCAGATGGCCACCATGGCAGGACTAGCAGGGTTCCACTTCAGGTCATTGACTGCTGCTGCGCTTCCCGAGTCCTTGGCCAGTTTGTGATAAGCAAACGCACGTTTCTGCTGTTTGGCCTTTTAGGAAAGATAAATATATGAGACAGTGGAAGCTGAGCACAAAACCAAGCTCTCCCAAAGTCATAACCCAAAGCATTTTTGACTTTCCTATAAATTTATGAGTGATAAAAATAAGCAGAAGATTCTGAGCCTACTGAGCAAATCCTTTACACGACACCTCCCACAGAGGCACACAAATTCCCACCCAAGGTATGCCTCTCCTCCTGCTGTAACTTGGAAAAAAATACACTTTGCATAGGCTTTACCTGATTTAAAAATGTTCTGACATCAAAAAAGCCAATGAAGGAACCAATCTCACTGGACATCATACAGACAGAGAGCGTGAGATTATCACAGCTTAGTGCCAGGTGCTGCACAGGAAACTTCATGGGAACCAAGGTACTCTGAACATTCTCAGCTTAAAACACAAAAGGAAAGAAAGAGAAAATGAAGGGGATAAATTTAAAGAGCAAGGATTGTTCTTGTAAAAACAATACCATTAGAACGAAAAAGTCACCAGCTCCATCAACAGCAGCTGTGAAAGCTAACATGGAAAAACTGAGCCACAGCAAACCCCTTCAGCCCTATCCACACAGTCTCAAGAGTTGCCAGATTCCTAGGAAAAGAAAAGTTCTTCCTCAGCAACCTTGAGGAAAAGTAAGCAGACAGATTTTTGGTTTTACTTGTGTATGCACATGAATACCTTGGATGGTACAGTTACTAATGACAGCAGGAGAACAAGAACCATTTTGCACCTGGGTGTATTTTGCACTCAGGTGGTGAAACAGCAATTACTTTCCCCTTTGCAGCACAGCTGCTTAGTCAGAGTGTCCAACTAAGTGGGAGAACTCTGTCCTTCCACTCACACACATGCCTGCTGCACACACAGGTTGACAGCTCAGAGCCCAGCTGCCAAGACAGAGTGTGGCTGCAAAGAAAGGGGGACATTCTCAGTCATGCTCACTCCAGCATTAGACACAGGTGACCAGACCTGAATGACACTGGAACAGGAGCTAGCACAGAGCCTCCTGGTGACAACTGTACTTCATTTCAGCTAGAGCTACAGCAAATGTTGTTCCTGCCTTCTCACACCAGAAAATGCAGTAATATAAATGGCACAAAAGAGCACGGGAAGGGCTGTATGAGAAGCCAAGAGCTCTGTATCAAAACAATTCATACAAAGCTGTATCTGCAAAGACCACAAGACTTGGATAAATCTGCCTTACCGATTGTATTGGGGTCTTCTCCTGGCTGGTTCTGCATGAGTAGGTTTCTAGTGTGAAAGACCTGCAGGCTGGTTCCTCCACCAGCAAAGACCAGCCCATATTTGTTAGACACTGCAAGGAGACTGGAGCGCTCTTTGGGAAGATCATCTGGAGCATCAAAGATACGGACCTTCTTCAGTGCTCTGAACTGAAAGTCCTGTTGTGAGAGAGTTGGAAAGTAGATGTAGTCTTTTCCTCTGGCAAAAAGGAATAGTTTACTTCAGTTTCTTTAAGATGTTAAGTTGAAAAGCTGCAAAACCCCTGCCAAGGTAGAGTCTACACACACCCTGTCACTAGCCATCACATCTTCTGTCTCTCAGAAAAACTGAGATCACACCACACTTTTTCCATTGGCTGAATCTCTCTTCTACCCACTGTCTGTGTTCACAGAATCTGTGGAAGCTGAACCTGTCTGGGACATCCAACCTCCTCAGAAACACAACAAAACTAACCAACACATACAGAAGAGAAAGAGAAGGTAATAAAGCAGAGATTCCACACACTCAAATAAAACTTTCTGCTCCAAAGCTACAAACCACACATCTGCTTAGATGCATCTTTGTTTGCTACTGTAATTGATGGCACAGAGAACATAAGACACACCCCCCTCAGTAATTAATCTGTAATCAGACTTATTTTTCGCACCTGCTTCTCTCCTAATTTACATTGCCCTTTTGTAAAAGGAGGAAGAGAAAAGCAGGCCAAGAGAGAAAACCTCCAAAAACACAAACCAAACTAAGGAACAGCAGTTGCCCTGTTACCACACAAAACCTGAGGCTTCCCTTAGGAAGGGGGCTCCCTTCCCAAGGGACCAGTGGTTGAACTGAGCACTGGATCCAACCACAGTAACTCAAATCAAGCACCTGAGCTTTATTTCCAAATTACTGCCAAAGCACTAAGTGCACCCCTGCAACCTGAGGAGGCTGCAGGACATAGAAGCTTCTGCAAAACAACCATCCCAAGTGCTTGTTTCCAATGGTGGGTAAGCAGAAAGACACTGCACAAAGATCCACACGGGATCCAGGAGCCTATCCCCATGCCTCTGCTCACACAGTGACACTCAAGAGACACAGGCCCCACTTGACGCTGCCCCACGGCAGACAGCCACGCTGCTGCTGCTCCCAAGAGCAGACTCCCAGCACAAGCCAGGCTGACAGGACTTACAAACCCGTTACTCCCACCCCAAAGTAAGGCTCCTCCAACCGTCCCGCTCTGTCTCTCCTCCCCCAGGCAGCATTACCATGACCCCCTCCACCACAAGCCGCGCCGCCTCTTCCATCCCCCAGGCAGGGACCAGACGCAGCTAAAACGCCTCAAGTGCCCCACAAACCCCGCGGGGACCCCAGACGACGCCACCACCCGCCCGCAAGCCCCACAGTCCTCACCACGGCCCTCCCGCCGCTCATCGCACCCCGCAGCCCAGCCTCCTCCAAAACCCGCGGCCCTCACCGGCCCCTCATCCCCAGCTCCAGGGCCCAGCCAACGCCGCCGGTTGGAGCCAAACCCCGGCCAGCTCCTCCACCGCCCGAGGCCGCCCCCTCACAGCCCGCCCGCCGCTCACCTTCATCTCCCGCTCCGGGATAACGTCCATATCGTCCCCCATGGCGGCGGCAGCCCCGAGGCGCGCTGCCCGCTGCGGCGCGCAGCTCCCTGCGCTGCGAGCTGCAAGGAAACCCTCTGACTGCCCGCCCGTACCGTGCGCTTACTTCCGCTTCCGGCGGAGCCGCTCTAGTCCCAGCTCTCGACTGCCCGCCGCGGCACAAGTCCTCCAGCAGGCCCCGCCTCCTTACAACGGCGGCGGCGCGCAGCTGGCGGGGGCGGGGGGGAGCGGCCCAGGCCCCGGTCAGCGCGTCCCGGCGAACGGCCGCGTTCGATGAGCCCGTTATGTGCCGAGGCGGGGCCTGGCCTGGCCGCGCTGGGTGCTGCGGGCCGCACGCACCGGCCCGTCGCCGCCCCGAGGAGCCCCAGCCCGGTGGGGCGGCCCCCGGGGGCGCAGAAGGGACGGTGGGGCCGGGCCTGGCCTGGCCTGGCCCAGCGGGGCGGCAGCTGGCAGTAGCCGCTCCCCCAGCCCCGCGGCCAGCCCTCGGTACGGGGTGCGGGCGCTTTGCCCCGCGCAGAGCCCCAGCTCCAGGCAGGCCCCGCGGACGTAGCGCGGCTGCGGCGGGAGCACAGGGACCCGTGCTCGGGGCGGCCCCCCCCCCCGTACACCCGCGAGTAAGGGCGGCTGAGCTGGGAAGGCGGGAGCAGTGTGCGCAGGGACAGGCTTCCTCTGCTCCACAATACCAGCGTGTGCTCAGTCACAGCAGGATCTGAGCTTCTCCCCTTGTTCCCTCCTGCCGCAAGGTCAGGGGGTTCGACCCCCTCATCAAGGTGCCAGCACAGGGCACACATGGTGTTAGCACTGAGCCCTGTGGGGACAAGGAGACGTTGAGAGAGGCTCTTTCCAACACCCCAGGTGGTGCTGCTCTTCTCCAGGACCAGGAGGACAAGGATTTTAAGAGAGACAAAAGCAGCAATGGCTTTGGGCAGTGACCCAAACCAACTCTCCCTGGTGTAACATGCTCCTTTCATTTTCTAACTGAACAATAGCTCTAACACACATAGCCCAGAAAAGCAGGTGCATTCCCAGAGGCTAACAGGCAGCAGAAATATCTGAGGGCAGGTCCATCCTTTTGAGGAACCCATGGAAAAAGTGGCCACGGCTATTCCCCCAGGAAGTCTGGTCTCCATTTCAATACATCAGACAAGAACCTCAGTCAATTGCTGCAAGAGTAGAGGATGGAAAAAAAAAATCCCAGGCTTCTTTCAAGAGAGGCAAGTGCTTGTTCTTGATAAACAGGTTATTCCTTAAAACAGGCCCTGGCACCTGCTTGCTTGAAGTTAGGGAAAAAAAGACCTTTCAAGCAGCGACCTCTGCATTTTGCAACACAAGCACCATGGCATTCGGTCAGTTACTGCAGATAAAGATCAGATCAAGACAGTTCAGACCTATCTCCAGGATCTATTTAAGGGTTTATATTAACAGACTTGGAAACCAGCTCACTTAATCTGCAACCAAGCACATGGAGCAAGCTTCAGAGGAGCTAAACTAAATACACTGACACACAGTGTAGCTTCAGAAGATTTATTTTCAGCCCTTAAAGTAGACTGGTGCTGCTTTTGATCATATTTTTTTCTTCTCCGTTACAGTTTTGGTTTTCATGCAAACAGTAGTGAGAAAATTTTTTATTATTATTATTTAAAAGTGCAGCCTTTGGCAGGAACAATCAGCCTAGTAGAGTTAAGCATCCAGACTTCCTTTAAAAATTTATTTATTAAACCATGATTTAAAAAAAAAAAAGTTAAAAGCTGCCAAGAACATTTTAAGGAAAGAGAAGGGAAAGGGCAAAGAGCAAACATCTGGATTCCAGAAGTTGCATAGGGAACAGGACTCACTGCAGTAACCAGAGTGTGGATAGCACAGTCCCAGCTCCACCTGGAGCCCAGCTCATACTCCACACTTAGAATCATTCTTATTTTGCAAACCTGAGGGCTTATCCATAAGGGAATTGTTCCCAATAGCCATGGGGCAAACCTGAGGGCTTATCCATAAGGGAATTGTTCCCAACAGCCATGGGGACCAAGCTGAAACAGACAGGGAGGTCTGCAAAAATCAGAGGGACCAAGCAGCTGTGTGAGGACAGATCCTCACCCACCACTGGTCTGGCTGGGCTCTCAGTTGAGTCACCCAGCTTCCTTCCACCTGAAGGTTCAGCCTCCCCATGGCCTTCCCGAGGGGCTGCACAGCACAACACCACACTTGTTTCCACCCTCAGTGGACAGGACAGACAGCCACCCACTCAGAGGTTACACTCCTTACCAGATCCAGGAGGAGATGTAATCACAGAATCACAAGGTTGGAAAAGACCTTTGAAGAGCCTCAAGTCCAACCAGTCCCATCCTAAGCTAAACCATATCCCATTTACCAGGAAAGGGGTCCCTAAGGTAGCTTAAATCACCCTCACTTGCAGCAGCTGGTGATGGATCCACTGAGATCTGAGTGCAGGATGAACCCAGGGAGCAGCCAGAAGCTGTCCCTGCTGCCAGCATGCTCACCTCCAAGCTGCAGACAGATCTCCCTGTCCATGCACCTTCCCACATTCACCTGGCCACACAGGTGGGACCCTGACTTGTATTTTGGGGAGGTCAGGAGGGGAAGAACTAGCCCAAAGTCAGGAGGGGTAGGACAGAGCAGAAGGCACTTATTTCTTTGCACCCACAAAGTTGCTCTAGGGGGTTTTGCCAGAGAAGCACCAACACCTGGCAGCGAGGTCCTTTAGGAACCTGTCCTGACAAGCACAGCTCTGAATCCGTATGCTCGGAGGAAAGTAGCTCCTCGTCTTGAGAGATGCAGGAAGGGCAGAGGAAAGAGTAAGATCACAGGATTATTTTCTCTTATTTTTTTTGGTCTCACATTACACTTGGTGCTACAGCACCTGTCTAACAGATCAAGTTGGCTAAGGGATGCAGCAGAAAGACACGAGCTGGGCAGCTCCAGCTTCCCTTGCTGTTCCTCTAAGGCAGGTTAGTTGAGAACTAGGACTGTCCACAGCAAAGAGTAACAAAGCACAGGTAACCTCCATCACAGACCAGCAAAGCAAACAGTGCCAGCTTTTCAGCCCGTTCTCTTCAAGGGAGGCTGGCTATGTCTCTCTCTGGAGGTGGACCAGAAGGTTTTGGGTTGCCTTCATTGGCTTTTCCTTCAAACATCATCACCCTGCAAAATACAACAGATAACACCAATGAAATAAAAAGAAAGCAGGTACATCTTTACCCATCACTGAGGGTGGGGTTATTTTACCTGCTGGAAAATAGCATCTGCCTCCTATGCAAAGGGCATTCGATAATTAACAGGGGAGAAAGCCAGAGGGCAGTGCCACCAGCTTCCAGAAATGGGTTCTCAAAGCCTCTGCTGGTTTTCCTCTCAGAGCCCAGAGGATTAGCATGTTTTATTTAGACTGCTACTTCCAAAATCCCCAGGGTGCACGCTGCACGCCCAGTGCTCCCAATGCTGTGCCTGGCCCACCTGGTACATAACCCCACAGCAGAACATTCAAAACCCAGCCCCGAGCAAGCAACAGCAATTACAGCCAGGAAAGAGGGCAGAGACCAGGAGCAAGGCACTGGCTACAAGAATCCCAAGCATTCTGCAACCACCAGCACCGTCTTCCTCCCTGAGGGCTGCAGCTACGCTGGGAATGCCAGCTGCCACACTGGATCAAATGGCTGCCCTGCTCTTGGGACGAGTTTCACATTTCTGCTCCTGCTCTAAAGAGTCCAGCAGACAATGGGGAGTCTGTTAGCAAGAGAAGGGACCCATCTGTGAACACTGCTGCAGTTGGGAGGAAGGATGAAAGAGATGGGACAGGTCTGCAGGATCACCCTGCTCCCATGGAGAAAGGAAGGAGGAGCATGGGGGTCAGAAGTCTGAGCGTGCTTGGAAGAGGAGCACCCCAACACACAGACACAGGGCACTCAGAGGGAGGTGAGACATTGCCAGCAAGCACATACCAGCTTAGAGGGACCATGCAGGAGGTGGGCACAAGATCCTTCCTCCCAACCTGCCCTGAAAGCTGGCTGGATTTCTAAAGCTGCCTTCAAAAAGGGGCAAGGGGGGATGGAGAGGAGCAGCTCCTATTCAAAGTGGTTACAGGCACAAAAGCAGGGCCAGCCTCTGGCTGTGAAAGGGAAAGTCAGGCTTCAATGCAGTGGAGACAGAGCCAAGCAAGTGTTTGGAAGCCATTTGTTACAGCAGGACTTTCAGAGCCCTGTTGAGAGGGCAGAGGGGGCCGTGGGAGGCTGATGCTGGCAGCCTGTACTGCAGAAAACCTCTCCCAGCACAAGCCAGCTGTTTGAAGCATGTGTCCCATCTCCATCCACTGCCCATCTCCAAAACCAGGCAAGGAGGGAGCAGCCTGTGGGAAACAGGAGCCAGCGCTGCTGGTGCTGGCAGGACCATCACTCACAGAGTCCTGCCACCATTCAGAGGAAGCCTCTGTCCCTGTCGCCACCAGAGGAGCCACAGGGAAGGGACAGGAAGGAATCCTGCAGTGCTGAGTGCCTGCACACCCTGGGGAGAGGAGGAGAACCACTGCGCATGGAGAACGTGGGAGGAAGCCTATGCTGACACACAGCAGCCATTGCTCAGCCTGGACACAGACACACACCCCAATGCATCTCTGCAAGCTGCCCTTTCACAGGGGTGCTTGTCTGCCCTCCACCAACACCCAGTAAGCACAGCTCTGCTTCCACCAGGCTGAACTCCTGCTCCCCTGACACACGAGCCCCAGTCCTGCATCACCCCCAAGGGGACACTCACAGTTTAAGCACAGCAGAGCGTTTGCCAAGCATCATGTTGACGAAGTCCTGGTAAGAGATGGTCTCACTGACCCCTCCAGTCACTTCAGAGATCATCTTCTTCAGTTCTAGGTGGGTCTTTGGAGCTCCCATTTTCTCCATCATCCTTTTGACTGACATCAAATCTGCAAGAACAAGATAACCAGTGCAGCCAAGACATCACCACATGGCACACAGACCAATCCCAGGGACACAGGTGTGAGCTCCCACCTCACCTAAAGGCTCTGGGGCTGACAGCACTAAACTGTTGCTGTCAGCCAAGAGAAGCTTTCCAGTACAGCCCACTGCCACACCACCCAGCACCACTTCCCACTTGCACAGCCCATGATAAAAGCATCACACATGCAGGAGGAGAACTCTCCCAGTGCTCCAGAGACACGTGGGGATGTTGCTCTCTAGGTCAGAGTGTGGTGCCAAGAATCACAGGGATGGGGAGGAGGGAAGCAACGCTGGGGTTAAAGCTGGAGACAAACAAGCTGTGGGGAGTGAGTGCCCCTGCCCAGCACCACAGGCCATTTCCTTCCATTGCTCTGATGGCTGCAGAGACCTGTGGCCCCTTCCCTCCCGGAAACACAGCAGCACTGAGTCACCCCCTCCAGCTCCCCACGGCTCAGGGGCTGTTGGAGGAGGGGAACAAGGCTCCTGGAAGGACACAGCACACAAGTGATTGTACATCAGAATCAGCTCCAGGCCTGAAGAAGGCTGGATCTTTATAAAACCTGTGCTTTCTGAGCCCAAACCAGGGCTGCTCACCTGAGCCACACTCAACCCCAAGTCTCCTGGTTCCCTCCCCTTCCAGCAAAGCAAAGAGCTTCTCTGCCCTAGAAATGCTCATGGTTTTATACAGCTTCTTCTCAAGCCAAACAAAACCCAGGACTGTCCAAGCCCTGCAGCTTCCCAGCTCTGGAAGGGCTGAGGATTGAGAAGGAAGCCTTGGTGGAAAAACAGGGAGGAGAAAAAAAACATTTAGAGCAGAAAGAAGTGGAGGAGCTAAGCAGAGACTCAGGAAGAAAACAGGACTGAGAACAGCTTAGATCTTGTAGTAGGTGAAGAAAGACTGAGAAAGCTGAGAGGCAAGGGCAGGACAGCCAAGGAAGCCCTTGGCTGGCAATCAAGATCCAAGCAAGGCTGGACATGGGCAAAGCCCCCAGATTTTCCTCCTCAGCAGCACAAGTGAAAAGGGAAGCAGCAGACAGAGCAGCAAACACTGCCACAGCAGCCTGGTACTCTTCCAGCCCAGCACCTGCATCCCTTGGTCACTCACCAATCTCGCCTTGGTTGTTCAGGTCAAACTCCATGTACTTCTCTGGAAGAGACACAGAAGCAGGTTAGCAGGAGCCTGGAGCAGGGGGTATGTGGGGCTTTGGAGCACTGCCTGCTTAGAGCAATGAAATAAAAGATGAGGGGATAAGATTGATATACTGCTGAATGCAAACAGTCCAGAGAGGGAGACCATCTCAAGACCTGGTTTTAGCACCCTTATCTCAATTCCAGGGCTCTAGAGTTAAGTGCTCTTTAATTGTGGATGCTTTTCATTTAAGCTGAAGGAAAACATTGGCATCAGAACAAGGTATGAGCTAGCCATGAATAGTGTTAAGAGGTTTCCAGCCAGAAAAACAAAGCCTGGAACAGCCTCCCAGAAGGAGCAGCAAGGAAAGCAAACCACTGAGCACTCCCAAAATGAAGCTTGATCGGATTAGGAGGGGGATTAAATGACGTAGCTGCCTGCAATAGCAAGGGACAGACTCTGGAGTCTTCCCAACGCTGTGCTGTGCTCCCAGAGCAGCGCTTGCCAGCAGAGATACTGGAGGACCACATCAAGAGCACGAAGACAAGAAAATGCCCAGGAGCAGTTATGCTGGAGCAGGCAGTTTGCCCTTCCAGCCTGCTGTCAAACATCACTGAACTGGGCAACTCCTGCATCCCTGGAGAAAGGCAGAGCCTGCTCAGGAAGGTCTGGTTCGCTTTGCAGGAGAAAAGCTGGCATGCTGTAACACACAGAACACTGAACTGAGTGAGAAAAATCAGGATTTCAGTCCTGTGCAGCTCCTGACCTTTGGAGTGGCACACCCCTGTGCCTCCTACCCACCGCCCTACTCCCCCCCTAACCTTGCTATCTGTTCCTTGTTTAGACTTTAAGCTCTTCAGGCAAGGATTTGTCTCTCTTGTAGACAATATAGCTCCAAGCACCAGAGAGGGGCCCCCCACCATCTCAAGTTCTGCTAAATGAGAAGAGCAAGATGCCTGCTGCCACCACCCATCCACACTGAGCTGGAGAAGCCTCCCTTTGCCCTGCAGTTAGCACTCACCCCCCAGAACAGCCTCCAAGGACTCAAATTAAGCAAGAGCTCCTTTGCCCCCAAGGGAAGAGGCCTTTTCCCTCTGCTCCAGGGACACCAGCAAACAGATGAGCATGAACAGAGAAGCAGCAGGCTGATTTAAGCACCCAAAGGGAAGGAGATATTTCACACACTGGAGCCTTCCCACAACCTGTGCTTCTGAAGGAAAGTGCTGGGATAGCTGGACTGATGGGCAGGGCAGAGGAATAGCTTGGCATGTCTTCACCTGGTGGGTTATTGCTGTTGTGAGCTGACTAGGACAGACCTACAGAAGTACCACCTACAGCCCTGTTCGTGCTTCAGGCAGGAATAAACATCTCCCTTCAAGGATTAAGCAACCAATCCTAGATGACATTGGGGCTGTCACACATGTGCCTATGGGCAGAAGCAATGCTTGATGTGGAACTGGCTCTCCCCACCCTCTGCCCCACCAGAGTGACCTTGTGCAAAGGAACTGCCACCTCCCTGGGCAGGGATCAGGCCCCCCAGCATGTGCTCCAGGACACAAACCCTTCTCTGCCATATCCATAACCAGCACATGTTTTCTTTGCTTCTCAGCTGTCTCTTGGCCAAAAGCACAGAGAACAGAGGGAGCTTTACATCATCATGCTCTAAGCCTCAGCTCACACGTTCAGTTTCCCCTCCCATCCCAGCTGCAGGGATTTGGTGGGGTAAAACCAGGCTTGGGCTGTCCTGTCACAAATGGATTTACACAAACACTGCACGGGAGCTCCCAGGGCCCAGCTGGGGAAGGCAGCAGGGCAGAGAAGAAACTCTTTCCCCCCCCTCCACCTCCATCATAACACAATGAATTGATTGTTGGAGGAGCCGGAGGCGGCGTTGGGGAGCGGGACAGGCCACGGAGGCAAACTCACGAGGCAGAGGGAAGAGATGCCAAAGGCTCTCGTTACAGGGAATTCTGTGCCTGTGACCTACAGTTGCAATGTTTGAAGAGCCCTGATTGTGATGGGGAAAAATAACGCAGGGCTGCAGCCAAAAGCCAAAGCCATACAAAAGGCAACAGAAAGAGAAGGGGGAGGGACACACACAGGAGGCTTCTCTGTGCCCAGCAGGGTAAGGGATCACAAAACCCCTGTCAGCTTCTTCCAAGCTGGATTGCAACGCCAAAATTCAAAGGGAAAGAGCAGACAGCGCCTGAAATGGAAGCAAGGTCAGGCTTTATTTGGTTAGAGCCAGGCTGAGGACAAGGCTTGAGGGCACTGTGACGCAGAAGGCATGTTTTCTCCACTGCCTTCAGCCACTGCTTGGAAAGAAAGTGGTTGCAGCCAGAAGAGTCCTGCCAAATCTTGTCCTCTAACCACTCTGAGGACAAGCTCCAGGGGACCCCCTGCAAAACCAGGCTTTTGAGCTCCTTCTCTGCCCCCCCACCCCAGCAAATGGTCCAAACCCAATCCCAAAGTGTGTTGACCCACTGGAGATAGACAGGACTAGAGACATTACTGCTGTTGCCTCCAGTACCAAGGGGCTCAGGAAAGACCAGATCAGACTGATCTGGTGAGACAAAAGTCCCAACTCCTTCAGGAAGCAGCTGAAACCTTCTTCTCTGTGGGAAGAGGTCTTCCTATTCACAAAAATCCCCAAAGTCCAGCTCCTGCATCGTCCATTATACCAGCCAGCTTGCCTAGGTATCCAGACAGAAACTGTCCTCCTCCACTGCTCCAGGGGGTTTGCCCACACAGCAGGTTTTGCAATAGCAGCAGCTGTCAGGCAGGATGTCTGCAGGGCGACACATTCCTGCCCTGCAAATGGGGGAACTGCAAAGCTTGTGTGGGAAAACCACCTCACTGGGGAGTCTCACCAAGTCCCACAAGCAAGGGGGAAGCATCCATCCCAGCTCAGTCCCTTGTATTTGGCAGAGAAGCTCAGGCTGGTAAGATCCAAGTGCTGAGGGAAATAATCTGTTCAAAGCAAATAGTCAGGCTGTAAGGACAGGGAAACCCCCCTAGATCTCACCTTTGAACACTGCCAGCTTCTCCTCCAGGTCTTCTTCATCACTGAACTTTGGGTCACAGAGAAACTCCTAAAACAGGAAAAAAAAGGGGAACATAGAATATCCCCCAGGTGAAGGATCTAAGGAAAACAGCCTAGAGGGTGTGTATAAATGCAGCATTACTCAAAAGACCCATGCAAACCCCAGAGAGCTACATCTGAGCAACAGTGCCAGGAGGCTTGAAAATGGGTTGAATCCCTCCACACCTTGTCATTAGCATTCTGGTGTCTCAGATTTTCCCCCCAACAGCTTGAGGGAGGACTGGACCCCACGTGCCTTTGGGATAGCTGTATGAAAGCCTCTCTTTTTGCTCCCCCAAGGCCCCTATTCCCAGCAAGGGCTCCTGGCCCTTGCAGAAAGCACCCTGATCTCAGATTTCAAACTCTTGGATAAACTCTGAAGGCTAGCAAACAGAACAGACAAAGTTTACCAACCATCATGTACCCAAGAGAGGACAGGTATTTGGAGGAAGGAACAGGCTGGTGCTCTCAGACTGCATCCACATCTTTCCCCCTACCCTGCTCAGGCTGGAAAGGAAAATCCTGGGTCACTTCTGGTCACTTGTCCCTACCTCCACCTCAGAAAACTTTCAGGTGCCCAAGAGAAGAAAGACCAACTTGCAGAGCCAGCTCCACCACTGTGCCGGGCCAGCAACACCCCCCAGCTGGGAGCATGGGGGTCTTGCTCCCTCCCACACCACCCAGCTCCAGCGAGCCCAGCACAGCTTAATGACTGTGTTCAGCAACAACACTGCATTCTTCAGCACAGAAATCATTAACATCTGCACAGCTTGTGCACTGCCTGTCCAGGAGAAATCCCTCCAGGGGTTAGCGTGGATAGAGGGCTGAGGCTGTTCCCTGCTTGGGGAGCATGAGTTCCTCGCCACTGTTCTCCAGGCTCACAAGGCAGGAGTGGGTCACCAAGAGCCTGGGATCCCCAAGCCTCAAACCTTCACTGCCACTGCTCTGGAGAGCCCTTTATGCACAGCTAAACTAAGGTTCTGCAGGAAGCCCACTAGGACAGAAGTGACTGTCCTCCCCTCCTCCAATCTCACAAGCTCCAGATGGGACACCAGAGACCACGTCCACTGTACCAGCGTGACACACACTTCCCTTATCACCATGGACACCAACTCAAATTGAAAGCTGTGGTGAAAAGCAAAAGTTCCTAGTTCCTTTTTTCGCTCTCCTCTGCCAGCTCAGTTTCATTTATCTCAGTTATTTCTACCCAGGGGTATCATTTACCAGCCCAACACAAAGGGCCCAATTCAGCCTTGAGACCTGGGCTTGGCCAGCAGCAGAAGTCACCAGAGAGCAGAGTAGTGTTACCTACTGCCATTGCCACTCAACAGCCTCTGTAGCAGGAACTTGCCAAAGATCCTAAAGAACTAAAACAGGGCCAGGGCACCTCCAGGTCACAGCTTCATCCTGCCATGCAGGAGCAGCAGACAGCTTCCACCTACAAGCTGGACAGGGGGCATGAGAGCAGCTTGCAGTGTTTCTCCAGGAGCAAGAAGCAGCACAGAAATGGTGAAGGGACTGCTACATCCAGACAGAATAGCTGAGGGACATGTGCCCAGGGGTCCCACTGCCCCTGGTAGCACAGTGCAAGAGTAAGATGTATGACACTGGATACTCACCTGGCACCCAAGCCCCTTGCATTTCAACTGGAGGGGGACCTGGACAGCCCACGGGTGTCACAGCTCTGTTCCAGACCAAAGGCAGCAGTAGGGAAGCATAGTTCAAAGGCATTCTGCCCTCCACATTGTATGTGAATCTGTGGCAGTGATAAGGCAACAATAGCCTGCAGGAATTCAGTCCCCAGGGCCTGTGACTCAGACTCAGCCAGAGTGGCTGAAGTTCATCCTAGAGCCCTTTGCTAAAGCTCCCATTTTAAGGTGCATGTTCTATTAATAAGAACTGCTTAATAAGCCACGGCCTCTCCCCCACGCCTGCCCTGAGCAGCCTTTCTTGGGCAGAGACTTTCCTAAGCCAATCAATTACCTGCAAGGCAACCTAGGCAAAGCCAGACCCATCCTTGCTCCCCAAAAAAGCATCTCCAACCAGCAGCCCAAACTCTCACTGGGCTGTTTAAGTGCTGGATTCCAGCTGCCCTGCCTGCTGGGACTGGGAAAAGGCTGAGGGATGCTCATGCCTGCCCTGGATGGAAGCAGCAGGCACCTGCTCTCTGGCAGGCTGAACTCTTTCCCCGCAGCCCAGCGCATTAGAGGGTAAAACTAGGTTGAAACTAATCTGTGCTGGATTAGACCTGCCACCTTGATGCACGAGGCTGAACAATGTGATTGCCATTCCCCAGGAAAAGGGGAACAGCCAAGGGGGGATCCCACAGGAGCGTTTCAGGCTGGAAGAGAGAATTCAATACTGGGACTCAGCTGTCCTTCAGCAGCGTGCGTGCACTCAGGACACTGCCTGCCAAAGACCCTTATCCCAGCCAGAGTGTTTGGATAGAAACCAGCCAGGAAAACAAGGCTGGGAGGGAGCTCAATGTTTGGATGAGACAATGAGATTAGGCCTGATAGGAATTTGGCCTGATTGGTTTTATTGGGAGCACTTGACTGGTTTGCAGCCCTGGAGCTCTTCAGGGCTTGGGAAACACCCTCCTTGGCTCCAGCCACAGTATCAGCCCAGGGTTAGCTCTGTCAGGGGGAGGTGTGAGCCCCTTCAAACTCCCCCACCACTGTCACACTGAGCTGGCAGAGCCACAGCAGTGCAATGGCTTCTCAGGACCCGTGGGCAGTCGCTACCCATGCTATCTGCAGCTTGATTTCTAGCTGCTCAAATCCCCTCTCCTAGCACTGAGCCAACACACAGGGCAGTAAGGACACAAACAAGCAGCTCCCACCTCCTGAGTGGGAAGTTACATAGCTGGTTTCGTTTTCTGTCATCCAAGCCTCACCCAGAGATAAAGCCTGGCAGAAGTGATGGCTGTTTAGGGGAAAGAGAGGGGAAGGAGCCTGTCCCCTGCACGAGAGGAAGAGCAGCCCCCAGCCCTGGGGCACAGCAGTGTCCCATCAGCAGCATCCCCAGAAGCATAGCTCCCCAGTGGCTCTTGCCAGCTGGAGGATCACATGCCCTGTGCTGGCATGATGCTGGAGGACAGCTCTCAAGAAGCACAAACTGCAGCAATAGGTACAACACACTGCACTCCCCCCAAGGACCAACACCACCTTGGCTATAGGGGACACATCAGACCCAACTTCATGCCTTCTTGGCATCACGCCTGCCTTCCAACAGCAGCTCTCAAAGGCTCCTTTTTAGCCAAGTGATCTTGTTCTACACCTTATGCTCCAGCACCTGTTTTTCAACTCTTTTTTGGCAGCAGCACCTCCTGGTTTCTAATCACGTAATTCCCTCTCCAGTGACCTACATAAACTTCACCTCTACTGTCTTGCCTCTACCTGAAGGAACATACTGGCACGTTTCACCTCCCAGTCAACACAAGGGCAAGGCAAGCCCAGTGTGTCCTCTGAGCTCTCAGTTCACGCAGCCCTTTGATTTCTCCACCACAAATACCACTGGCTCTATCAGTGGGCGACCACCAAACCCCACCTAGAACTGACCCTAGAAAAACCAAGGTTAAAACTTTCTTTTCACCTTCAGAGCCACTCCTGGACAAGAGGGATGCCAACAGAGCTGCCCCTGTGGAACAAGGGATGTGGGGCAAGCCCGATGCTCCAGGGAGAGGACCCTGCCTGACCCTGGCATGAAAGGCATGGAGCCCAGTGTACTTTGGACTAATCCAGGAGCTGCCATCCCCGCTACCCAAGGCTGGCAAAACACCCAACCATTCAACCCCTACAAAACTAGAAAGGCTTTAATCAGCTCTTCTGAGCCGCAGAAGCTCCTTGCTCCTGGGAGAAGAGACTCAAGCTCTAGGTGCAGTGGAGGGGAGGCCAAAGCCCTCCGGGAGAACAATAGCTCCTATTCTTACAGGAGCAGGTTCCCAAAGGGACTTGCATGGCAGCCAACCACCGAGCATCCACCGGCACACGGCAGCCCTCCCGGGCCAGGCTGCGGGGCGCTGGCAGGGGAATAGCCCCCTGCCAGGGCAGCGCCAAGGGGATAGGGACCAACACCCCCTAGCCCCTCACAGAGCCACCGCCGGTCTCCGTCGAGCCGGATTTCCCCCCGAGGGGGACACAGGCTAAGGGGAGGGCTGGCAGCTCCGCCTGCCCCTGCCTTCTTCCTCCTCTCCCCCGCCCGGCACCGCCGCAGCCCCCTTCCCCATCATCCCCATCCCGCACGCCCTCCCCGCAGAGCCCTCCGCCCGGCCCCAGCAGGGCTGCCCCCAGTAAGGCTGGTGTCTAAGCAGGGGATAGGGGATGTATGAGAAGGGGGCGGCCCCAGCCCCACCTTGTTGATCTCCTCCAGCCGCCCGTCCTGCGGGGCCCGCCGCAGCCCCCCGCCGCTCGGCCGGCGCGGAGCCGCCATCTCTCGGAGCCGCCCCGAGCCCGCCGCCGCCTTAAGTAGGGGCGGGTAGGGCCGGGCCGGGCCGGGCGGGCGGTGCGGGCCCTCCGCCCCCCACCCCGTTAACCCCTTCCCCGCCCCTCAGCTGAGAACGGCTGCCCCGCTCCGGGCGGCTCCTGCGGGGTGTGGGCTGTGGAGGTGAGAGTATGGGGGTGTGGATGCAAGCCCGGTACCGGCGGGGTGCAGCAGCTCGCCGGGCTCTTGCTGGAGAACCGCTCGGTGCAGAGCAAGGTGGGGAAGCGGCGGAGCGCTGCCGGGCCGGTCCCGGCGGGAGGGATGCAGTGGGATGGGAAGAGACAGCGGCTGCCGGGATCCGTCCCGGAGCCTCCCCCTTGGCAGGTACACCCCCACACACACCCCGCACAGATTTCAGTAGCAGCTCCGTGATGTGATAAGGCAGAAGCGCTTGCAGTTCGCTGCTGGATAAGCCCTGGAGCAGCAGCAGCAGGACCAAGCTGATGCATGTCCTGGCCAGGACCTAACGCGGGAGGTTGCACTCAAGGCTCTCGCTCCCCCCCCGCAATCTCAGCTAGGCACTGTTTTTTGAAGACCTAGACTAAGATGGGTTTCAGGAGGAAGCTTCAGGCAGCCGCCGGAGAGCCGGCTGCATTTCAACCCTGGGTGTAGCTCCCCCTGCTCCTTGAACAAGCAGAGAGCGCAGGTTCGGTGTGCGCCCTCCTGCTGCCAAGCACTCAGGTGGATGGGCAGCTATGTATTATATTAAGAATTTTTAATGGATACAGCTCTAGGCAGGTGTCACCAGCTAAAATAAAGAGTTCCAGGGAGAGCAGGAGGGAGAAAGAACCACATCTTCAGCAGCAGGCGCAAGGCAAAGGCTTGACATTTCTCTAACAGCAGCAAATTTGTGTGTTGATTGGAGAAGTATAATTGTCCTCCCAGGGAGACAGTAAGTGGCTGTGGCTCCCCACCTCTTGTCCACAACGAATCCCGCTGTGCTCTCACTGCTACATGGTTTTGCTTTTGGAGGGGCTGTCCTCAGGCAGGGAAAGGGGACCACCTGCCATTACATTCCTGCAGTGCTGCCGCCCTGGCAGCCCACTCCTTGGGCAGCTTTTGTGCAGAATTAGGAAGGAGATGGGTTTGTTCAAGGTAGGAAAAGCCTAGGTCGCTTCCAGCCCACTGGACCCACCGCAGACAGCACCAGGAGGGGTCCAACATCACGGCAGCAGTTTTACGTAAGAGAGTTACAAAAGACTTTTAGCAAACCTGGTTTCCAGCACCGGGAGTGGAAGGGCACGAGGAAAACCAGTTACAAAGTGAACTGATCTCCAGCCTGGGGACCTGACACCGGTCTTAGGGGACCGACTTCAGTTGCTACCTGAAACGATGGCACAGCCAGTGCAGGCTGGGCTGAACAAGGACCTGCTGCCTGCGTGGCCCCACAGACCAGCCCTCATGGGAGCAGGGGGTGAGCACACATGCCTTTCCTTTAAAGGCAATGCAGCCACCGACCTCTGTCACCCAGTGGGAGTGACACTGGCAGGAGCTGGCCCTGTCCAGCTGCTCCCCATCCAGCCCGTGCTGGCTGCACAGCCTGGTGCCACCAGCCAGCTCGAGGCCTCTTTGGTGGGAAGGGTGTGTGGGTGTTGATGGGGGGCTCTGGGGTGGTACAGATGCAAGCATCAGCTCACTCTTCTCCCTTCCTTCCCCATGTGTTGCTGTGCCACCCAGGCCCTGGGACTGCCGGCAATTGAGCTGGTTTATATCCAGACCTGGTGACATCCAGTCAGCCAAGCAGAGGTGGGACAGGACACAAAGACGGGAGATGTGAGCAGCAGCAACCTTGAGCTACCCTGGGGCAGGGAAACAGCAGAAGCAGAGCTGCACTTACCCTGCAGCAGGCAGAGGATGCCTCACCTGCCTGCAAGGAGCTGGTTGAGGGCCCAGCTTTGCTTCTGCCTGGCCCTGGTTCAGCCCTCCCCTGCTGCAAACTTCCTTGCCCTGGGAAGCAGGCAAGCAGCATGCTCTCCAGTGAGCAGCTCTCTGCCTGGCTTCAGTGTGATTCATCTCTGCACCTCCGTGACCACAGCATGTGCAGGGTGCTGTGGAGCAGGACCAGCATCCAGCGTGTGTGCAACAGCCTCTCTCATCTCCTGGGGCGGGAGGGACTGTTCGGGCTTTGGGACTTTACATACTTGATAAGCTGTTCCCTCCTCAGCGGTGAGGGTTCTGCGCTCACTCCATGTTGAGGGACAAAGCCTGTGGTGGCTCTGTCTCCTGCAGTCAGTGGTCCCTGGTAGCTGGTTGTCCCCCTGCCTCGAGGGCAGAGCTGATGGCTGAAGCCATGCCACAGAGCACTGGGGACACGGAGCCAGCACTGGTGCAGCTGAGGGCCTGCGGTGTGGTAGTGTGTGGAGGGCAGCGTGAGGAGCAGTGGGAGGGAGCGATGCTGGTGAAGGCAGGGTGTCCTTCCCTCTGCCATTCCCTGCACGGGAGGGACACGGAGGTGCTGGGGCAGTGGCCAGGGACCTGTCATCCCCACTTTGAGCAGCCTTCAGGGAGGCTCCGCACAATGTCCTCCAGGTTTTGCTTGTCGGCTCGGATCTCTGCCAAGTCACTCTCAAACGCCTGGATCTTCTCCTGCTGCCGTGCTGCCTCTTGCTGCAGCAGGCTGAGCTGCCTGGCCAGGGCGTCTGGTGCAGTTAGGCGCAGCCACAGCCGCTCCAGCTGCAGCCGCCCGGCACTCAGCACCGCTTCCACCTGTGTGGTTTGCTCCAGGTTGCCTGGGAAGGGGAAGGGACACGGGTGAGAGAGAGACAGGAGACTCTGGACATGCTCCAGAGCCTCAGACCCTCAGTGCCAGCAAACTGGAGGGAGCGGGTGCAGTGGGGCATGGAGGCATTGCAGCTTCCCAGTGATCACAGGTAATGGGACTGTGGCTCCAGGGAGGAGGGCCTGGGCACGTCTGTCTCTTAACAGATGGGTGATGATTTCCAGCCCTTACCAAAACTTCTCAGATGCAGGAGCTGTGAGTGCTCAGAAATGTACCCAGATGATCAAAGCAGGAGGAGCTGGAGCAAAACCAACCAGTAACAAGGACCAAACCCAGCCCAGCACCTCCCTCAGTTTCAGAGGGCTGAGCCCTTGACCCAGCCTTGCTCCTCCTGGAGATGCCAGGGGAGGTTGGTGTCCCTACAACCAGGCCCCCACACGTTCAGCAAGCCCCAGTTCATTCTGCATGAGGGTTTTCCTTGAGACATGATCTCTCACAAAGCTTTGCTAAGACCATGAGTGATCTCTGCCGAAGGGCACCCAGCTCAGCCCAGATGGACAGTGAGCAGGAGACCCAGCACTAGCGAGCAGCTCACCCTGGGCCCCGAAAGCCTGGCCTTTTCCTGGGTCCCTGCCACCCACTCCCACCCGGGTCTCACCTAGGCTGCTCAGCAGATCGTTCAGGGTCTTGATGTCTGAGGTGAGCAACCCCCGGGCTTCCTGGAGACTTTTTGCCATCTCACTCACTTCTGTCCCCACCTTCCAAGACAGACAGATATCCAGATTAGGGACACCATTGACCCTTGGCTGGCCAGGAAAGGGGAGGGCATCCCAGGAACGTCACCATGGCATTCCCCATACAGTGGACCCCAAAAGCTGGGTTTCTCCATGTGCTTTGTGTGTGGGCAAAGCCCCTGCCAGGCTCTGGAGGATGCAGCCTGCCTGAGTGGCCTCAGCTTACCCGGTGTGCTTCCTCCAGGTCCCCCCTGAGCTGCTCAGCCACATGTTCCTGGCGGGAGAGCTCCTGCTGGGTCTCGTTGGCACGCATGGCGAGCTGGCTGGCATGCTTGTGGGCCTGCTTGCTCTCCTGCAGCACAGCCTGTGCCCTCTGCAAAGGGATGGAGACGGGGACAGTCACCTGGGGACACGCAGGGGACTGAGGCTGGCCTCTAGGCTGGGACCCTGGTGAGGTGCACCCCTCCAGACAAGGGTGGGCTGTGCTTGGGGGGGCAGCAGAAGCTGCGTTTGGGAGCTCTGCAGCCCTGTCTGCAGCAGGTTGGGCTCTGCCTGTGATAGCTGCCAGCCCAGCTGTGCCCCACAGCCTGGCACAGGCTCCCCACACCCCACATCCCTCTGCTCAGACCTTGGCACTCTCCCCAGAGATTTGTTCAGCCTCCCTGGCCGTCCTCTGGGCCGTGCTGGAGATGGGCAAGGAGTTTCCCAGCATCTTTTCTGCATGTTTAATCTTCCTCTTGGCCTCCACCATCGCCCTGTCCTGCACAAGTGCCATCCTCCTGCTCAGGGCAGCCTGGCCCTTCCGATGCCCCAGCACCTTCCTCATGCCTGTGGGGACAACCTGGCTGTCACCAAAATGGCCCTTTCTCCCCTTGGCACACAGAGCCAGCATGATGAGAGCCAAACTGTGGCCAGAGGTGCTCTGGCTGGTGCCTTTTACCTTCCAAGCTGGCCAGGAGAGACTCTGTATCGGAGAGCACAGCTTTTCCATGTGAGACAGCCAGGGTGGCCGTGCTGTGGGCAGAGCCAGCCCGGTCCTGCAGCTGGGGAGAGGAGAGACAGCAGGAGTGAAGCTGAGGAGGGGATGAAGAGCTGCACCCAGCTGAGAAACGTGGGACCCAGCCTGCTGCCTCTTGGCAGGAGAGGTCCTTGGGAGATCCAGGAGCCAGAGGGGAGATGTCTCCCAAAGGATCTGCTGCCAAGCCCCTGCCTGCAGGCGTGGGGACGGGGCTCACCCAACCCCCTGTGCTGGGGGTGAGGGGCAGGAGGGGGATGTGTCCAGCATGCCCACAGCTCCTGCTGGAACATGGGGCTCCTGTCACTCACCTTGCAGAGACACCCCACACAACAGAGCTGCATTTACCTGCCCGAAGCCACGACTCTTCTGCAGCTCCTGGTGCAGTTTAGCTGCCAGAGAATGGGACGCCTCGATGGCCCTCTGCACTGACGGCTCCTGTGCCTCTGCTGCCTGCTCCAGCACTGCCAGCTCCTGTGCCAGGGCTCCAGCCTGCGCTGGTGGTGCCTGCCATGGGGTCAGGGATGCTGAAGGCTCCATGAGAGCATCTCCCAGCTTGGGACGCAGCGCTGCCCAGTGAGCAAAGTAGGGGGTAGGGGTGCAAGCAGGAGCTTTCACTTGGCCACCACTCACCTGCCCCAGTGCAGCCACCTGCAGGAGGGTCTTGGCCATGTCTGTGTTTGCCTGCTGCACGGCAGAGAAAGCTCTCCTGGCCTCTGCTGCCACCTCAGCCACGCTGGCACTCAGCTCCTCCCGAGCCTGATGGACCTCCTCGTACCTACATGGACAGGATGCCATCGTCACCTGGGGCCCTCCAACCCCTTGAAGGATGGAGATGACAGCACGAGACTTGGTGCCAGACATGCATGTAGGGAGAAACATCAGGGGCTTTCCCTGAAACACCCCCAGCAGATTGCCCTGGCTCTCTCTCCACTTTGCAGCAATATGGTGCAGTGAGTTTGACGGGACTCAGCACATCCCTTCTGGGCAGGTGTCAAATCACTGTGACCGAGTCCTGTAACAGTGACCTGACCAGGAGCTGTGGTACCTTGCCAGGCCCCCCCCTGCTGCCAGGCCCCCCCTTTGCAGCCAGACCCCTCTTTGCAGCAAGACTCCTCTCTGCTGCCAGCTCCTCACCCGGCCTCCAGCTCACGCTGCACATCCCACGTTGTGTTCCCCTCCAGCATGCTCTGCAGGAGCTGGAGGCTGGCATTGGAGGCTTGCAGCGCTCTCCTCACCACCATCTCTACCTGCACCATGGCATCCTCATGGCTGCAGGGACAAGGACACCCAGAGAGAGGGTATTAGGATTGGTCTTTTGGGAAAGGAGCAGCCCCCCTGCACCCTGAGCTGGGCAGGCAGCCTCCTCTGCCTATGTGTGTCGGGACCCAGCTCATGGGCACACACCTCTCAGCCAGCTCCCGTGCCTCCAGCGCCCTGTGGCTCCAGTTCGTGGGCTGCTGAGGGATTTTCTGAGGTATCTCCTTGAAACACAAACATCAGCAGTGAGACCGTATTTGGGAGCAGGGACCCTCGGACCCACGGATCCTCCAGCCCAGCACCAAGAACAACCTTCTGACGGGCTGGAGGAGGTTTGCAAAGAGGACCAAGGGAAGTGGCTCCTCTTGACTCAGCTACAAGAAGGCCCGATGGACCCTGGGCTTTCCTACTCACCCATGGTGCTGGTCATGTCCCACCCCACCAGCCCTGCATATCCCACTGCCCCCCAGGATGGCCACCAGCCCCCCTTGGGAGCCCAGGGCTGGTGGGAGCTCGCACCGTCGTAGCCAGGGTGTCTGCGGCGTGCAGGATCTCCCGCTGCACCGACTGCAGCACGGCCCCGATCTCTGCCAGCAGGATGCAGGTCTTGGGGGGTCCATGGCCAGAGCAGCTGGTGGCCTGGCTGGCATTGCTGAGACGGCCCTGTGCGGTGCCCAGTGCCCCTGCCAGCCATGCCACCTGTGCTGAGAGGGCAGCCCGGGCACCTGCAGGCAGCACAAGCAGCTGTTGTTGCCCACATTGGTACTTGGAGCTCCCCTTTTGCTGGTGGGGCTGCCCCATGCCCGAGCCCCAAGCCCCTGCCTGCTAACAAGAGGGGTGGACAGTCCCTCCCGGTGCTCAGGAGGGACCCAGGGATGCAGCATCCAAAGGGCACCCTGTGTGCTGATGCTCAGCCCCAGGAAATGCCCATCACCTGCTGCTTCTAAACCTCATGGGTGCAAGCATCCCCACGGTGCTGTCTTATACAACAAGGCATGTTCCCCCCACCCTACCCTGGGCTCTCCTCCCCTTCTCAGTCACCCCATCACCCATGCTGATCCCAGTGCTGCCTTGGGACCCACCCAGCACATCACAGGAGGGATAGGGGATGCCCGAAGGGTTGTCATGGGGCTCCCCCCAGGATAGAGGGAAGAGATGTCCCCTGTACCTTGCAGGAGATGAGGGCTGGGCAGCCCATCTCCCCGGGGCACATCTCCCAGCATGAAGGACTGGCCTGGGCGGGCATCACAGCCTGGTTCTTGCAGCCATTCCTCCATCTCCTGCAGCCTGGCCTTCAGCTGGTCGGCCTGTGAGTGAGACACGGGGGGACATGGGGGACAGTGAGGCAGCACGGGGGCTGAGCTGCTGCACCCACCTCAGCAGGGCACAGGCTGTACCTCATCCTTCACCAGCCCATAGCAGGCAGGACACTGCTGGCAGCTGGAGCTCTGTGGGTCAAGGAAGAAGTTGGCCTCACACCGGTCACACTTGTAGCCCACGAAGCCGGCGTGGCAGAGGCAGGTGCTGTTCTCGTGGCACTGTGGGGTGATGGAGCCCAGCGGCGAGCAGTTGCAGGCTGTGATGGTGGCAGAAAGGCCTCACGTCACGCTGTGGCTGCCAGCCCTGGGTTAGGGACCGAGGCACAGCCCCCATCCCTGTTACCTCGGCAGCCCCTGGCAGAGAAGCCGAAGAAGCCGTGGTGGCATCGGTCGCACTGCTTCCCTGTGACACCCTGCTGACAGGAGCACTGCCCAGTCACTGCGTGGCACCCGCTCTCCCGTGACCCCAGTGAGTGGCACTTGCAGCTGGCACCGAGAGATGGAGGGTGACAAGTGAGCAAGGGATGCGACGGGCAAAGCCTGGGATGCAAAGCCACCGCTGTGGCCTCGCAGCCCCACGCCATGCCCCACGTACCTCCTGCACCCCACAGCAGGCTGCAGGTCATAGTAGCCAGGCTGGCAGAGCCCACAGGTTCTTCCTGTTACGTGTGGGAGGCAGTGGCACTGGCCCGTGCCAGGATCACAGCCCTCCAGCCCCGGGACTGAACCATGGGCGTTGCAGTCACAAGCTGTGGGAGACAAAATACTGTTCTACATCCCAGTGTGGGGCTGGCAGGTGGGGCAAGGGGAATGGGGTGCTGGGGCTGAGCCCCTCACAACATGGAGGGCTGCATCTCCCCCCCATCAAACAGGGCTCCAAGAGTCTGAGCCCCAGTAGAGCTGGGTATCTCCAGGGAGGGACTGCAGCAAAGAGAGGGAGCAAAGGCCATTCCTGAGCATCTGGAGCCAACCGCCACCATCCATCAGCCCTCAACGTGATGGGCATCCTTCTTCCACCCTCTGCCCCCACCAATGGGAGGATTTTGGCTGCGGTGGGACCCAGGGGAGCAGGGCCAGCCCCTGAAGCCATACGTACGTGCACACTTCCCAGCAGGATTGGGAGCCAGCGCGTCCCCGTAGAAGCCTGGCCGACACCTCTCACAGCGCTCGCCCGTCGTGTTGTACAGGCAGCGCAGGCACCGGCCAGACACAGGGTCACAGTTTCCCACAGCATTGAGATCCACGTTCCCGTGGCACTGGCAGGGGATGCAGGGATGCACAGGACCCCTCTGCCCCAAGGGGTCCCCGAAAAACCCATCATCGCAGAGCTCGCAGCGTTTCCCTGGGGAAGGCAAAAAGGTGGAGGAGGGTCTGGCTGTGCCAGCGCTGCCTGTAGCCCCCTCCCTTGTCCAACCCCCAGCCTCACCTCTCTGCCCCGGGGGGCAGTGGGTGCAGACCACCTCCCTGCTGCCTGGCATCTGGGTGCAGGACGATTGGCCAGGGCAGGGGCAGGGCTTGCAGTCATCGAAGCGCCCGGTGAAGGGGTTGCCATAAAACCCGGGGCTGCAGCGCTCACAGGATGAACCCTCCGTGTTGTGCAAGCACCGGCAGTGCCCTGTGAGGAGGAAAAAGGGAGCTGAGGGTCTCCAAAAACCCAGCCCAGAATAACAGCAGGGACCACAGGAGGGATGGAGAGCCAAGTGCCGACAACCGTGGCGCACCGCGGGTGCCGAGAGGGATGTGCAGCTCCAACCAAGGCATCACGCTGGGGTTGCACATCACCAACCAGAACTCAGAACCCTTTTTTCCCCTCTCCCTGTCCCCTCTGTGCTCAAGGGAGAAGCTTTTGGAGAGGACACCGGGGCCCAGCGCCAGCCCCACGCTCCCCTGCAGTGCGGGGACCGGCTGCCCTGGCACTCTCCGGCAGCACCATCAACGTGCACAGAGTCTGTCGGCGCCTCCGCTAATCAACAGCACATTTCCCAGCAAGAAGGCACGGCGTTCCCAGCCTGTCATGGAAAACACCAGAGCCGGCCGGCACGCAGCGGGGAGCGAGCGTCTCCTTGCGAGCCCAGCCGGTGAGTCACTGCCTTCCAAAATCAGCCGCGAGGAGGAGGAGGAGGAAGGATGCTCAGGGCACCCTCTCAACACCGGGCAGATACTCTGCTTGACTGGAGAGAGGAAAGGAGCCAGGGAGAGGATTTTTCCCTGTGGTTTGTGGGGTTGGGTCATAGCAGGAGTGTTGTACAAGAGGAAATGGGTGTTTTTCCAGGCGAAGCCAGACGATGGAGAATAAAGAAAAGGGGGTGTCAGGAAGGAGTGGAAGAACAAACAAAAGGAAGTGTGAGGGCTGGCTGGGCTGGCAGCGCCTGGGCTGGGACATCAAAAGCCTGGCCCCATCCCTGGGGATTGTGCAGCTGGCAGTGCCAGCCCTGCCCTGAGATGAGGGCGAGTTTGCAGAGCTGCTGCTGTGCTTCCTCTGGCAGGGCAGGGGCACTGGCTGAGCACAATGCCTCTTCCAGCCCCTTCCATCCCCACCACACTACTGCTGCTCCTTGCCAAGGGGAGCCAGCCAGCAAGGGGCCCCAGGCTCTCCCTCTGGGTACCTAAAGCATCATCTTGCTTCCAGGCTCTTTTTGGCACTGATCAGAGCTGCTGCTCTCTGCAGGGGTGGATGGGGAGCAAGGCAGCACCTCACAAGCCCCTCACAGCTCTGATCTGCCTTTCCCCAGGGCTGACAGCTGGTGCTGGATTTGCCAGTCAAGTTCCAGGGCAGGGGGTTATGATCCTTACCCCTTCCCTGACAAAAGCCATCCAGCCACTTTGCCTGGCAGGAGAGGGCAGAACCAGCACCCTTCGAACCACCTGGACACAGCCACCAGCACCCTTTGAACCAGCCACGCTTCCCTAAGGACTTTGCTTTTGGGTTTTCCTCCCTTAAAGCTGCAGCCCTGCTGCAGTCATGTACCTCTGAGATCTGGAGGGAGAGCAGGGCTGGAGCTGGCAGCACAAGAGCCAGCACATGCCATCCTTTCCTGCACACCTACACAGCTGCATTTGCCTGGTCTTCTACTCGTTTCTCTGCTCAGGTTCATCCCAGTTTGCCCACAAACTGTGCCTGGTCCTGTCCCTCTCCTTGGGCAGCCATGCTTGTCCTGAAACCCTCTGCCTCTCTCCTGCCCTCACCCCTGCATCCCCACCCCTCTGGGGACCAGCACCCTTCCTCTCTCCTCCTTTAAGGCCATAAAGCACCATGCAAGGTGCCCCTCTTAAATACTACTTAAATGGCAGCTAATCATCCCTGTGGGTATGAGCCCAGCCCCTAAAGCCAGCCAAGCAACTCAACCTGTGAGTTTTGGGTACCGACACCTCACGGGTGGGTTCCAGCATCCCTTTCACACGAGAAAAGTCCCACATTTGCCACCCAACAGGGTGAGTGGGTGCCAGGGGGGGTGCAGACCTGTGTCAGGGTGGCAGTCCCCGTGCTGGTTGCAGGTGCAGGGCATGCAGCTGACGAAGGGGCTGCCAAAGGGCATCTCCCGCTTGAAGCCGGGCGCACAGGACTGGCAGAACTGCCCGGTGTAGCCCGGGGGGCATGTGCACTCCTCCACCCAACCTGCCCCTGCCCCTGGCCCGGGGCGGGCAGACATGAGCTGGACCTCACTCAGGGACAGCCGGCCTGCAAGAGGGGAGAGCAGCATGAGGATGGGATGGTATGTCCTCCCCCCTAGTTCTTCTCTCTCCATCCTGCCTGGGGGACAGGTGTAGGAGACCCCAAAATACCACCAGGGGTGTTCACAGCCCTATCACACCCCCACAATGCCTCTTGTCCCAGCTTGGTCCCCATGGGGACACTGTGGAGCTACCCACCTTGCATGGTGCCCAGGCTCACGCGGAGGCGGAGGGCGGTCAGGTTGGAGAGCAGGCGCTGGAAGCTGAAGGCTGACAGTGAAGGCTCTGCACCCTCCTCTGCCTCGTGCAGCCTGTTGGAGAAGGAGCGTGGGAGGAAGGACAGGGCCAGCCCAACAGCCACCCACTGTGGGACAAGCCCCAGACCCAGGCGCAGGGGGCAGGGAACAGGGCTGGACCCCACAGCACAGAGATCAGACACGCTGTGTCCCACCCCAAAGCACCACGATGGGTACCTGAAGGTGACAGCCTGCTTTCCGTGCTGGGGGTGGCTCTCACTGCTGGACATGGTGATCTCCATCCCCTCACCCTCCAGCACCAGCTGGACTCGGGGCAGGAGCACTCCGGTCTCCATCCCCATCCCGTTCTCCTCCGCTCCCAGCAGCAGGGACAGGAGCTGCCCGTAACTGAGATGTTGGTTCTGCAGGAACTTGTCTGCAAGGGAAGAGAGGACCAAAGTCTGTGGGACATGGATGTACCCCTACATGGTCCTGTTCCCACCAGCATCACCAGGAGCCACCATCACCCTCCTAGAGCAGGGCTGGCTCCAGTCTGCCCTCCTGGTACCCCAACTCACCATTCTAATCCCTCTGCTGCCCCACCTCATGTTATTGAAACATGTTCATCTTTGGGATGGAGCCCAGCACCTCAGGCCCCAGCTTAGAGGTGGGACGTCCCCCAAAAACACCAGATGGGGGGTTTCCACATCAGAGCAGGACCCCTGGGGCCCAGAACACACAATACCTGGTGCAAGAAAATCCACTGGCTCCTCTCCATCCCACTCGAGGACAACCTCCCCATCAGCCCAACGTAGAGGCAGGTCTGCAGTGCCTGGAGCTGCAGCAGCCCATCCCTCCAGCCCTGTGTGATGACAGACAGCAGCAGTGGATGGGTGAAGAGAGCAGCAAGTCCCCAGTAGCAGTGGGGTGCTGCTTTCAGGGGCTCTGTCGTTACTCCCAAGACTCTCCAGGCTCTTATAGGGGACCACCGCTTTGTAGCACCCTGCTCTGCTCAGGCTCTGTGCTCCCATGCACCACAGAGTGCCCCCAGCATCCTTCCAGCTGTTTATTTTTTTAGATTTGGAGGAAATTATTATCTTTAAACTCCTCCCCACCGCCTGTGCTGTGGTTCCAATGTTACTGAGGGCTGGAGAGCACAGGAAGCCCAGGGAGAGACGGGGTGTAATTGCATTAAGTTGCTTTCCTTCGGAAATTGGTTAAGCTCCCCAGAGCTTCCCAGGGTGAGCGATTTCTTCCAGCCCTGGGTGCCTGCAGGAAGAATACTTGGAAATCCCTCCCTGGCTACAGAGTGGGCTGCACTCAATTAACAAATCATCCCAAATCTGGACCCTTTCACCCAGCACAGGAAACTTCCAGCTGACCCAGCTCAGCTGCGGGCTGGGGGAGTGTTTGGGGGAGCATTTAGGAGGGTGGGTGGCTGCGCCCTTCCCCACACCACCCCAGCTGTGCTGAGCCTTTTGCAACCCAGCCCAGGGCTCTGCCAAACCTGTGCTGAAAGGAGAACCCCCAAATTGGCAGCACGACAAGTGGAAGAAGCCCCTGGCTCCATTTCAAGGCTGCAGAAGGCAGCACAGCATCGGAAGGCAGCACAGTGGTTTAAAGGCAACTGGGAGAAACTCACACCTGGTGCGTTCACATCCCTCTGCTCACCGACACCCGCACCCCATCGGGATACGGGCTCGGCAGAGAGCTGGGTTGCCCTCGTTGGGTGCCCCTACCCCGCCGGGGTGCAGGTGGGGACTCCCAACGAGCCAGGGCCCATGGTGTGCCCGCAGCCAGGGCTGCACACGTCAGGCTGTGCGGCAGATGGCAGGGTTTCCCCGAGCATCCCGCACGCATCCAGCCCCGCCGCACACAGCCCTGGCTGCGGCTGAGGGAGAGCATCCTGCTCCCCTGGCCCCCGCCTGCCCGGCCTCATCCCAGCCAAAGATGGGGAGAGGAGGGGATAAAGGGTCCCACCAGGCTCCAGCCTTTTGGTTTTCATCTTTTCACACCTGGTGTGGTGGGAGGGCCGTGCCCGTCCCCGCAGCCCTTCCTCAGCCATGCACAGCTTTGGAATCAGCTCGGCACAAAGGGACTCCATGGGGAGCCAGGGAGAGCCTGTCCCCACAGAGTGGAGGACAAAACCAGTGGTTTAACATGGACAAAACCCTCTCCAACCATAAACACCAGTCAGCCCCAGAGCAGGATGCTCAGCCCCAGAGCAGGATGCTTAGCCCCAGAGCGGGATGCTCAGCCCCAGAGCGGGATGCTCAGCCTTCCCAAACTGCCAGAACTTTTTGGCTAGAGTTGGTGTAGTTGTGCCCTCCGTTTCCCCTGGGCCAGGGTGGGTACCTTGGCTGAAGTCGGAGCGGATGTAGGTGACCTCGTAGCCATCTGCTGCCACGCAGGCTGTGGAGTGGCCGTAGCAGAAGCAGCTGGTGCAGCCGGCAGGGTTGTGGGGATGCAGGTTAAACCAGCCTGGCTGGCACCTGGGTGTGGGGAAGAAACAGGGGCACATGGCAGGAGGCCAGCACAGTGGTTGGGGACCACAGCAGCATCCTGGGGTACATTGGTGGCAGCCATGAGTGAGCTCAGTCCCAGTGGTCTAGAGGGATGCAGCCCCACAGCCTCACCAGCTATCCATCCCTCAGGATTCCTATCCCTGGGAGGGGTCATGGGGAAGCGGGGCTGGGAGCTGCCCTGTAGAAGCAAATTCCCCCACTGACCCCCGGGCACAGGTCCCAGCCAGGAAAGGGGCCGTGGTCCCATCCCATGGTCCCAGCCCATACCTGTTGCACAAGTGCCCCTCCACCCTCTCCTTGCAGGTGCAGTGCCCTGTGTTGGGGTCGCAGGTGCCCACGCTGCCCACTGGGTCGCAGGTGCAGGGTCTGGATGGGGCAAAAGGAAGGCACAAGGTGTACCCCTGTCCTGTCCAGCTGCTGTCCCCATCAGTGTGTGGGTTCCTCCTCACCTGCAGCCGCCTTCACTGAGGCTGTGGTAGCCATCCTTGCAGCGCTCGCACTTCCAGCCCGTCACATTGGCTTTGCAGAGGCAGGTACCCGAGCTGTCACACTGAGGCTGCAGCGAGCCTGTGGGGACCCCAGCCAGCCCTGAGGCTCTTCCCCAGCCAGGGCAAGACTCAGAGGGGGCACACAGGGAGACCCTGGGCAAGGGAAACCCGACCAAACCCATCCCTCCCAGCCAGGGCAGGGGGTGTGCAGCCGGAGCCCGGCTCAGCGCAGCCCCACATACCTGCAGGGTGGCAGTGGCAGGGCTGGCAGGCTGCCTGCTGCTCCCAGCGGTAGTGGTTCTGCCGGCAGCGCTCGCAGTGGGGCCCGGCTGTGTTGTCGCGGCAGTTTTGGCAGTGACCCCCGTGCCCGCTACGGCGGTACAGCTCCCGGTCGTAGAAGCACTCTTCTGAGCGGCCACTGCAGTTGCAAGCTGGGCATGGGGGGAGACAGAAGGGGTGGTCAGCACCTGGGGGGGTAACAGGGCTCACCCAGGGGTGAAAGCAACCTCCTGTGGGGATGGATGAGCCAGAGGGGCTGCTTGGCTCAGCAGCACAAGCCTTCAGCAGTGCCTCTCCTTGGGAGAAGGGGTGGGTGCAGGACCATGCACACAGAGCAGCTGGCTGCACTTGTGGGGTGAGGAAATGTCAGGGAATGCTCAGGGTGTTGGGGTGCAAATCCTCCCTGTCTGCCCGGAGCAGCCTTACAAAACAGAGCAGGCACTTTCTTCCCATGCAGGAAGGGTGGGAGATGCAGGACGAGCAGATGCAGCACTGGTGTGGCCTGCCAGGGAGGATGCAGCACTGGTGTGGCCTGTCAGGCCTGGCCACACACCGTGACCATGGACCCAGCCCGGGACATACTCACGGAGACACTCGTTGGCGGCCTCGGCGGTGCCACGAGCCCAGGGCCGGTCCTGGTAGAAGGGCTGGCAGCGCTCGCAGTCGGTGCCGGTGGTGTTGTGCTGGCACACGCAGACCAGCTGCCCAGCCTCGTCCGGTGCACACTCGCTGGCGTGGCCGTTGCACTTGCACCTGCAGCGAGAGCAGAGAAGCTGCTCTGAGCATCAGGGTGGGTGCAGCTGGCAGCGGGATGAGGCCATGTACCATGTGGCCCCACTGCCAGGTCAGCTCTCCTATGGCAGCTGTGGGGTAGGAGAGGGCAGAGAGCAGTTTGGGCTGTGCCAGTGTCGAGGCCGCCCCACGCATCCCTGTAGCACTCCTGGCCTGGGGAGCTGGGGAGGTCACACGCTGAGGGTGGCCTGTGCGAGGTGCTAACCAGCTCCAGCTGCTGGGGCCTGGGGGCAGATGACAGCAACGGGGAGGTGCTGGCTGGCTGGGAGCAGCCCCAGCCCTGCTGCCAGGGATGTCAAGGATTCCTACTCCTCCCAGCCAGGGAAAGACACATGCAGCACAGCCCACAGGCAGCACCCCATGGGTACCACCACCGTCTCTGTCCCACACCAGCTTCCCCATCCCACAACCAGCTCCTCTGGCTCCTCAGGCTGTGGCCATGCTGACTCCATTAGCCTCCGTGGCCTTGGGACATCTCTCGGTGTGCACCCCGGGACCCCGCTTTTTCTGTGGCCAGGGACCAGGCAGAGTCACAGGAGGAGCCTCGTGAGTCCCATGGCCATTAAGAGCCACGGGGCTGGGAGGGGGCAAAGCAAATTCTGCTGGTGGCAAACAGAGAGGGCTCACAGGGAAAAGGCCTCCTTTGTACACAGCTCAAAGGGTTCCAGGTTCCATCACTCGTCTCTGCACCACCAGCTCCACTTTGCCCCAAAACCACAACTCAAACAAGGCCGAGGTGGGGATCAGCTGCCGCAGCCCCACAGCCCCAGGAAGGTCCTCCCGCTCCTGCCCTCACCCCAGCTCTGCTGTCCCTCACCTGCCGCCGACAGAGAAGTCAGAGATGGCGTAGTAGTATGACTGCAGCACCTTGGGGTCCTTGAAGATGTCGTCCCCGAACGTGTTGAGCCGGTTCAAGGAGATGAGCAGGTCAGTGACAGTCACCCACTCCTGCAGGGAACACAGCAAGGGGGGACCTCAGGTGGGACTCCCCACCCCAACCGGGATGCAGAGCACCACAGGTGTTTTTACCCCAGGCACCCAGTCCTGGGGGGACAGTGCACCCACCCCCCCTCCTCCCTGACAGCACCTGCAGTGCGGGGCTCCCATCAAAATTGTAGGCGCTGGGCCGTCCCTCGAGGGTGGAGAAGGCCACATTGCCCCCGCTCAGCGGGGAGATGTCGCTGAATTCATCGGTGCAGAAAGCCACCTGCTCGTCCTCCCCTGGCCGCAGGTAGTGCCGCTGTGGCTTCCCGTAGGTCTTCTGACAGGATGCACTGTAGTACTGGAAGGGCACCCAGGGCCCCTCGGCGTGGCTGCGCTTGTAGATGGCGAAGCTCTCGGGGCGACTGGTGTGGAACTTCAGCCGTACGTAGGTGATCTCGTAGGCTTTGCCTGGGGACAGACAGACCCACCGCGCTGTCACCCTTTCCCAGCCACCTGATGTGCAGCACAGCCTGCACTGGGCCTAAAATCATAGAATGGTCTGGGTTGGAAGGGACCCCAAGGATCATAGAGCTGCAACCCCCCTGCCACAGGCAGGGACACCAACCTCAGGCCTGGAGCTACACAAGGTTGCCCAGGGCCCCATCCAACCTGGCCTTGAACACCCCCAGGGATGGGGCATCCACTACCTCTCTGGGCAGCCTGTTCCAGCCCCTCACCACTCTCTCTGTAAAAAACTTCCCCCAATATCTAATCTAAACCTTCCTTCCTTTGGTTTTAATCCATTCCCCCTTGTCCTGCCATTATCTACCCTTTTAAAAAGTTGAATCCCCTCCTGTTTCTCTGCTCCCTTCAGGTACTGGAAGGCTGCAATGAGGTCCCCCAGCAGCCTTCTCTTCTCCAGGCTGAAATCCTGGTGCCCTGTCCTGTATGGCTGCCAGCACCTCCCCCCTCCCACCATCCTTCTCTCCCCACTGCAGCTGAATGAGGAGAAATCCCCATCCAGATGCCCTCAACCACCTCCTCCTCACTGCCCAAACCCCATCCAGCCCCAAATCAGCCCTCACCCCACCACCCATTGCATGAATGCCCTGGGCAGGACGCACAAGCAAGGAGCTGCTGCAAAGCTGGGCTCTAACCAGCATCCAGGGGAAGGAAGAGTCAGGCCCATAGCACTGAGCAGCATCCCCAGAGCCACAGACACCCAGGGATGGGGAGGTAGAAAGTGTCAAGGCCGGTCCCTTCCCAGGGAGCTGCGTGCCGGTACCCAGCATCACTGCTGTCTTTGCTGGGATGAAGACAAATAGAGGCCACCAATCCCTGGGGTGGCTGGCTCAGCTCTGAAAGCGCTTGAAAGAATTAGCAAAAAGAGGGAAAGAAAACACCAAAGTGAACATCAGAACCGCTTAATTGCCAGAGATGAAGGACCAGCTCAAAGGCTGGATTGCTCCATAACAGCGCTGCTCCTGACAGTGCAAAACAATTAGCTGCAAGGTTTTGGCTTTATTTGAAAAGATAATGAGTTGGGAATGTTAGAGGGGTTATTCCGGGACTAGGAAAACAAGCCTTTAATTGGGCCCATATGAATACTGTCGTATATGCGCTGTGACTTTGCTGCGGGGGAGCCCAGGCAGCCTGGCTACCGGCGCTGGGAAAAGCAGCTGTCTCCCATCAGGGATGCAGGGAGCACCCAGCCGAGCACTCAGCACAGGCACAGACCCGCTCACAGCCCACACAGAGCTTACAAGGGCCAGGATTGGGTTGTCCCACCATCGCCACGCTCCCCTCTGCCTCTCCCCACATGGGCTGGTGGCAGTGGGGGTGCCTCTGCTCTGCACCCTGTGGTGGGCGATGCCTGACAGGCGCCAGTTCCCAGACAGCGTGGTCCCTCGGGGGATGTCTATCAAAACAGGGAGGTCAGGGCCATCGCTGGCCAGAGTGCTTTCCTCTGGGAGAGGAAGGGAGCTCAGCGCTGCGTCAATAAACAGCCCAAGCGGCCCTGCGTGAGGGGAGGGGGCAGCTGGATGGGGGGAGCCGGAGTGGTGCCTCCGGCTTGGGATGGAGGAGACTCGCTGCCGTGGGGAATCATCCCGAGGGAGCAGCTGCTTTTACTAGATGGATTTTTTAATCAGCAGAATTCTGCTTAGGGAGAAAAAAAAATAAATCCAGAAAATAATCCAGGTTGGTTGTGTCCCCTTTCCTGCTGTGACATGTCCCAAAGCCTAGTGCGCTGAGGGTTGACTAAGGGGCAGGGCTGAGTGGGACAGCACCAGGATGCCTGGATGCTCTCCCAGCTCAGCTGTCCCCCAAAAAATGTGTTCACCCACCTTCTGCAGACCCCAAACTGCAGCTCATACAACACCCATGCTTCCAGGCAAGTGTTTGAGAGGAGAAAGGAGCATTCAGGATGGTCACATCACCCATGCCCCCCAAGTCACCTCCAGCTCCCCCAGACCTCAGCTCCAGGAGCCTGCTGCTGGCTCACATCCCACATGAACATCAGAGTCAGAGACGCAGACAGCACCCAATGATGCTCCAACACAAGCCACTGGCATTCAGAGTGCTACCCAAGGAGCCCCGCTGCCTGTTGCCTTTGCAAGCCCACTGCTATCTTGGGTTCCTCCCTGACATCTGACAGTGTAAACACAATGGCCACGGGCGCTCCGGATTATCGATCCGCTCCGAGTCCGACACGCTGCAACTGCACAGCTGAAACCTCATGGAGAAGAGATTTAAAGGATGATAATCTAATTAATGCCAATCAACAGCGCCCAGGTAAACACAGGGCTTGTCCAACTCATTCGATATCTTATTTAATAAGCTCCCCAGGTAACTGTGCTGGAGAAACTACATGACGTTGGACTCGGGACCGAGCAGAGCTGGGATGCGCCGCGTGGGTTAAAAACCCCAATTACTTGGTGGAGCTCGGGCTTGTCCCGCCCCATGTCCTGGGGGGCTTTTCCTCCTTACCCCAAATGAAAGCAGGAAGGTAGCAGGAAGAATTCTGCAGCTGGGACAATAACAGGGCCCAGCAGCTGTGGGAAAGGTCAGGCAGCCAGGCGCTGGGCACCAACACAGCACTTTTTAGCTTGGGAATGTATATGAATCCTGCTGGATGAAGGGTATGGTTACAGGGGGATGCTCCAGCTCAGGAAGGGACATGGGGACCAGGGTTAAAGATGAGTTCTGTGCAATGTATTGATGTGTTAACAGAAGACAAACAGCAGGGTGGTCATGACGACTGGACAAAACTCCACTGGAAACCTGACTGCCCATGAAGGGCCAGGAGAATGGCAGAGACTGGGAAGCAAGCCCTGAGGACTGGAGGAAGGGGCCACTGCCCACATCAGCCTGCTGGAAGCCTGCATGTATCCATGTGTGGACCAGTGACCACAAGCTCTCCTGGCCATTCCAGAGATGACCATCAGCTCCCTGTGCTGGAGGCCAAAAGGAAGAAAATCCAGGTTGGGAGTCACCTGCAGCGCAAGGGAACTGGACACTGGAGGAGCCAGTGGTGGTGTTCAGCAGCATCGGTTGTATTCGGGTTGTCTGTGCTCCAGGTCAGATACAAAGGACTTTGGGTGGATCTGACAGTCTGCATTAGACAAGCAGGGGCTGGCAGGTCCCCTCCTGGGGGGCTGGCAGGAGCAGGGAGCGGGGCTGGTGGGCTCCTCCAGCATTGCTTCTCATGCCTGATGGGGAGCCCAACCCTGGCCTGGGGATGAGGACCAGATGTCCGTCTGCTCACAAGAGGCTGGGAAAGCAGCGACCTCCACCCAGCCAGGCAGCTCAGGCATCTCTGCTGGGGCACACACAGACCCTCCACCACCATCCCAGCCCGATCCGACGGGTCCCACCAGCACGGCTCCATGGCACACTGGTGCTCAACTGTCCCCTTACTGGCTCTGACCACACACCCCCCTTGAGCACGTGGATGGCAGGAGATGGCAGAGAGTGAAGACTGTACAGTGCTGGCCAGTAGCCAGGGCAGTTTGGGTGGCAGGAAAATGTCAAATAAAAACCCCTTTTAAAAAGCCAGGCATGTCCCGTGGCTTCACGTGCCCTCCAAGGGGGCAGCTTGCACACTATTTAAAATGTGGGGGGTCGATTCCCAGCTGGGCAAAGCTGCTGGGGCTGCACACTGCAAAACTCTCCCCCTGCAAGACATAGCAGGCATCCTCAGCAACACGCAAGGGCAAAACTCACAGTGCTCCCCACGCCCCAGCAGACCAGGCTCTCTGGGTGGGTGGCCATGGGTAGGGACTCGCCTGGCTCCACAAACTTGCGTCATCAGGAAAAAGCAACCCCGGGGGGAATGGGGGAGCAGACACCCTCAGCACTGCTGGCACAGCCACTGGCACCCCAACTTTGCAATGGACTGGGGCTCAGCTGATGGACCCTCCCCAGGTTCATTCAGTTACCGACCTGCAGCACTTCGCAGAGGGCATCCCCCTCCTCGCACCCCCTAAAAGTCCTCAAGAAGGTCCTGTCTTTAACCCAAAAGCAGCACCACAAGCTGCAGGGCGCAGGAGCATCCGCCTCCCTACCTGTACACCCAGGTCTTGATGCAACCACCACCCAGTATCCCTCACCAGCACTGCGGGACCCCCCACCAGCACTTACCTAGATGGAGGGTGATGTTGACAGAATTGGGGTGCTGGATACCAAAGGCCATGGACTGGCTCTGCCACCAAGTGCTCTCCTCCTGGCTGTGGAAGTCGGTGAGGAAGGAGGCGTTGTGGTGGAGCTGGGGGTCGGTGGCATCGCAGCGGTGGCACAGAGTGCTGGCGTGGCGGGCGCCCATCTGCAGGCAGTAGTCCTCAGGAGGGGACCCACACGTGTTGGTGGCCTGGGCTGCACGGCCGAAAGCGGCGTTCTCAAAGACAGGCATGCAGCGGCGGGGCTGGCCACGGGGGTCCTGGCAGGCGGGGGAGCCCCAAGCCCCCAGCCCCAGCAGAGCCAGCAGGCAGAGCCCGGGAGGCCGTGCCATGGCGGGGCTCGCCTGGCCGGACTCTGAGCCTCCTCGGGCTGGCACGGCGGGAGCAGGCGGGACGGGATGGGATGGAATGAGATGGGACGGGTCCCCTGGCCCGGCACCTCCTCTTGCTCCGAGGTCCATCTTGTGGAAGCTGCTGGGAATGTCGAAAGCTTCATGTGTGAGCCTGAGCCCGGGAGGGAGGGGTTGGGTTTCCCCCCAGACCACCCCGGGTCCCCAGGAAGCGGGGCCAGGCAGGATGGGTCCCCCGCAGCGGGGTGCACCCCAGCCCTGCTGCTTGGGGAACAGGGGTGAGGGAGAATGCTCCATCGCCCGCAGGGATGGAGCTGAGCTCCTCCATTGCTCAGCCCTGGGGATGAGCTCGCAGCCATTCATGCCCCTCGTGGGGGTTTTTTTCCCCTTAAATTGGCGGGGGTCACCAATTTGCTCACAACCCCAAAATCAAGGTGGGGGTGGAGGGGAGGGAGGAAAGGCAGACCCAGCACCCCTCCAGCCCCCTTTTCTCCCTCCACAGTGATTTTTGGGGACCTGCTCACACCAGCCCAGCTGGGTTGTGCGCCTGTGACACCCCCAATGCCTCACACTGACAGGTGGGAGTCTCATCCCTGCCTGCTGCCATGAGGCAGCCTGGTCCCTGGATCAGGGTAAGGGCACATCCCTGTGGAAGCATCTCCTTGGGCCAGTAAAACCAGGCAGTCACCATTCCTCATTAGGTACCACTAATTACAATCCACGCCAAGAGGGGATCCCTCTCTGGACTGTGGCACCCTCCAGGTCCGACCCATGGGGACAGGATGCTGGCAACAAGCAGGGAGACAGGCAGGCTACTACAGTACCACACTCCTGGGCAACCCCTGACCCCTTTTAGCCTCACTCTTCAGTTTGCAAAGATGGGGTGCACAGGGGACCAGCGCCTCTGCCCCTCCCCACCGCCCCCGCTGAGCTGAGCTGCCCTCAGGAGCCCTGGAAACTTAGCCCTCATTTATAATTTAAGCTCCCTTCCTCCCCGCCCCCCCCCCCCTTCTCCTCTTATTTATTTTATTCTCCTCCTCTGTGCACGCTGCGGGGAGAAAGCACCGGAGGGAAGCTGTGAATCAGAGGCTTCGGCAGCGGCTCCCGCAGCAGCAGCACCGTTTCAAAGCCCCATTACCATATATTGACCCGGGCTCTGACAGCCCCAGCCAGCTCCACTGGGAAGGGCGAATTTCCCAGCACTGAGACGTGCAGCAGCTGCCTGGGAGCAGGCGGCCGGTGGCAAACCCACTGTCAGGGTCTGGGGAGAAAGAGAAGGGGTTTTTTAGCTCAATAATTGCCTTGTGCATCTCCAGCGCCAGTTTGAAGGGGGTTTGCATCCTGCAGGGATGGAGTTTTCCAGGTGTTTGGCTTTTCCCCCTTGCTGCAAGCTCTGGGCAGGAGGGGTTCTCTCCTGTCATGGGTTTGCCACCTTCTCACCCTCCAGATGTTACACCTAGCTGATGATGTCTCTGTCCAGTCCATCCCCTCTTGCAGAGGGGTCTGGATTAAACAGCGATGGCATCACTCAACCAGGGCTCAATGACTGCTTGTGGGATGCACAATGGATTCAAGCAAAGCTGCTGGGCATCCCAACCCCACCTCCTGCTCCAACATGGCCCACCTAGCATGGGGGGATGGCCCATGGGGACAGAGCTTGATGGAACCAGTGGTGACACCCCCATGCCTATTCAAGGAGATGCCCTGCACTTGCTGTGCATGGGATGGGTGCTCTGGGCATGATCTGTCCCTCACTCATGGTCTGGCACTGCTCTGGGACCAGCTGCTGCTGGTGACTGGAGCTGAAGGCCAGCTGGAAAGGCTCAGCTCCTCTCCCATGCACAGGCAGAGAACAGCAACTCCCTCCAGTCAGGTTTCCTTGGGTCAACTCTGGGAGCAAACTAGGGAGGTGGGAGACCCCATCTCTGTGTATAATCCCCATGGCCTGGTGAGTGGCAGCCACCCTGCTGTGGCTTGCAGGGGGAGGAAGCAGCCCAGGGTCTTGGTGTAACCCTGTCCTCCACAAGTCTCCACCAAAAGCAAGGAAAAAGACCATCCCATCTAACTCCAGCCCACAAGATAAGGGCAGGAGCAGCCCCAAATAATCCCCTTTTCTCTGACAAGATGCTGGACGTGTCTTTCCTGTGCTGCAATGCCTACTGGTAGCTTCTCACAGCAAAACCTTCACCCACAGCTGCATCACCTTGCCATGGACAGGATGAAAAGCTAAAGCTGGATATGGGAAACTTCTTGTCTTCTAGGGACATGGGAGAGCTTCAACGAGGGTGTTCACACTAGCAGTCAGAGCTGGGCTTTGCCCCCAGCCCCACTGGTACAGCAAGGCCCAACCTCACCTGAAGTCTTCTCTGCCAGCAGAGACTTCACCCAGCACCCCAGGACTTTGGTCCAAGCATGGTGGAGACACGGTGACAAAGGCTGTGGTGACACCCCAACTTGCCATCGCAGCCCAGGAGCCTTCTCCTGCCCAGGCACAGACCTGGTGCCCTGCAAGGGTTAAAGAGCCACGGAGGCGGTGAGGAGAAAACGTTCTTCTGATTTGCTTAATGAACGTTAATTAAGAAGACAGAAGATAGCAGATTCCTTCAGGGTAGAGATGAAAGGCCTGTTAATTAAATCTGGAGAGAGAGCGAGCAGGGCCGACTGATCCTCCTTCTGATCAAACCTGACAAGCAGGCACGGGGCGGGAGTGAGGTGTGTGAGAGCCCACAGCCTCCTGCAACCCAGCTCGAAGCTGGGAGCACGGCTGGGTTTCAACACCCAAGTGTGGAACTGGGTGCCTCCACCCACTTACCTGCCTTCATTGCCCATGGGGCTGGGAGTGGGGTTGGTACCCCAACTCCAGCTGCCCCCTCAGCCAGTACTGCAAGATGCACACACGATTGGTTTCCAGTGGGACCTTCCCCAGAAGGGATGAGCTGCTCTTGCTGTAGCACTGGGTAAGATGAGGTCTCCCTTGGCCAGCTCTGTCATAGAATCACAGACTGCCCTGGGTTGGGAGGGACCCCAAGGAGCACAGAGCTGCAACCCCCTGCCACAGGCAGGGCCACCAACCTCCAGGCCTGGAGCTACACAAGGTTGCCCAGGGCCCCATCCAACCTGGCCTTGAACACCCCCAGGGATGGGGCATCCACCACCTCTCTGGGCAGCCTGTTCCAGCCCCTCACCACTCTCTCTGTAAGGAACTTCCCCCAGTATCTCCTCTCACCCTTCCCTCCTCCAGCTTCACCCCATCCCCCTTGTCCTGCCAGTCTCTGCCCTTTAACAAGCTGATTCCCCTCCTGTTCCTCTGCTCCCTTCAGGGACTGGAAGGCTGCAATGAGGTCCCCACAGCCTTCTCTTCTCCAGACTGAACCAGCCCAACTCCCTCAGCCTCTCTTCATGGGGGAGCTGCTCCATCCCCAGGGATGGGGAGCAGGTCGGAGAGGCACCGGGTACCTCTTTGCACCAGTGCATCTCCGTGACAGGAGGGGTGAGTCTCCAGGGCCGGCTGCACCCTGCCAGGATGGACACCCCCTCCTGCCCGTTCCTCACCCCCAGGTTCCAGCACACACCTCCCAGAGCAGGCAGATCCTGCACCAGTGATCTGCTGAAAGGGGCTTTTCCAACCATAGCTGAGCCCCTGGGATGCTGTCGCACGCTAATGGGATTTGTCTGGCAGCCAGGGGCCTCCTGCACCCCCCACCCCACCACCCCACCCTTGAGCACAGGCTTATTTTTAAAAGCAGAGCAGCTGAGCATCACAAATTACCCCCTCAAAACCACAGCAGCCCCATCTCCCCACCCTGCCTGGCCCCTCCCAGGGCAGCAGCCATACCCACTCCCACCTCATCCATCACCAGAGCAGGGTATGGAGACAGGTTTGGCCAGGCAACGCCACCAGCTTCTCAGTCAGCACAGACACAGCACCCTCCTGCTCTCCTGGCACGCAGAGCTGTGTGAGGAGCAGTCACCTCCAGCACCAAGAGTGATGGAGCAGTCCTCATCAAAAACAACCATCCCTTGGGCAGAGAGGACCAGCCCAGGAGAGAGTAACTGGCAGCTCCCTCCTACCACCACCCCTCCCCAGTCCTGCCCACCACAGCATGAAGAGCCCATCGGGTGGGAAATGGCACGTGCAGAGTAAATAACGTCTGGAGCATCTCTCCTGCATGCTGGCTTATTTTGTAAACCTGAACTTTGCAAAATGTCACAGAGCAGACAAATGGGAGGCCTGGGATGAGTAAATCTCTATTAGAGATTCCCCAGGACGGCAGCAGTCATGTTCTCACTCGGTGATGGCACATTACAGCCCAGCCCAGCTCGAGGAGCAGGGTCATGTGCAGCACTGATTGCAGAAAGTATTTAATTAACACCGCTGTAAATACAGCACTAACGATGCCAACTAGACCACGACGGAGCAGGATGCTGCTGGGCTGAGAGAAGTTTTGCCAAGGCAGACTGGAAAAGATGAGAGAAGGCAGAGAAAAACCAGCAGATTTTGGTTCCTGCCTTGCCCCCAGGAGGATGGGGCAGGGATGTTGCCCCTTGGGAGAATGTCCCCAGAATGAGGTGGCTTCACCATCAGCATCCTGAGAAGTGGGCAAACCCCATAACTGGGAAGTGAGCTCTCCGGGGGCAAAATGCTCCTAAAGCAATTGCCAGGACAGGCATCACCATCCTCTTCCCCTGATGCACAAATAGGCTGGAAGCCACCTTTTTGGAGATAATCATCCCCAGATTTTCTCAGTACCTGGCAGTAAAAATAGGGACATTCCAGCTTCACTCATGCACGACCACAAGCTCATCATCTCCCAGATGAGCTGAAGGACACCAGATCTGGCTCAACCCAAGGACACAGAGTGACAGCCAAGCCATCATCTCCCCAGGACGCAGGCTTCACCTACCTCATCAGGCCTCAGGAGGTCAGGGACCACGAAAGGAGGAAGAGCCAGGTGAGTACAGAGCAGCCAGATTCAGGCACAGCCAAAAAGTCCCTTCCCCTGCCTCAACTCATCAGTAGCTTAATGATACCCACTAAAAAGCTTCAGAATCCCTAATCACTCATCATATTACAGCAGCTCACAAGCAAGGCCAACCAGTACAAACCTCCTTGAAGCCTTTCTAATTAACAAGTGGCAGCTTAGGCTCCCTCAGCCCAAAAGCAGCATCTCAGATAAGACCAGCAGCCTTCCCTGCTAGCCCAGGGCCTCTCTTGATAAACCCCTTTAATGGGCTTGTTAACATCACCTGAGGCGAACTTGTTGGCTAATGAGGCACATCTGTCTGTCTGTCTGTCCTCCCCTGCCTCCCTGTTGTGAGTGGGGAGAAGTCCTCCTGTCCGTTCATCCATCCATCCATCCATCCATCCATCCATCCATCCATCCATCCATCCATCCATCCATCCATCCCTCCCTCCCTCCCCATGGGATGTGCCTGGCATGGCTACCCCCAACCCTGGTCCCTGGCCATGTCCCTGGCTACCCCACCCATGAGGTGGGTTGGTGACAGTTGAGCAGCAGCAGATGCCACCAGATGGTCCCCACAAGCAGACGCCCAGTTAAACCGGTAACTGGGAGGGCGCTGGAGCCCCCTGGGTTGCTAAGTGACAGCACAGGGATCACCAGCTCAGGATGGTGGCAACAAGCTCCTGCCCGTGAAGCCCCTGGGACCTTTCCAACTCCAGGACACTGGCATCAGTGTTGCCACCACAACCCATGGCTGCAATCACCCTCTGGGTCCTTTTCCCCTCCCCAGCAACACCCCCCACTTCCTCTCCCACCCATCAGTAAGAGATGGCCCAACAGACTCTGTGACAGGTAAGGAGTGGTTGTCATACCTTTGACTTTAAAGCAGGAGAAATAACCCCCCTCTAATGTGATCTACCGTGTCTTTCTATTCCCAAGCACATCACCCCGCATCGGGGCTGGGGCTCTGATTTAATATCCCCATGAAAACCAGTACCCTCATCCAATTACCACAGGGATTTCGGTGCAGTCAGCAGCTCAGCCCTTGGCAGCCACCACCAGCCACCACCACAGGAGTGAGCCCCACGTGGGACCAGACCCATATTGATCTGGTCAGGGCCACCCTAAAAATATTGGGGGGGGGGTTCCTGAGTTAATTTACCAGCGACTGGGTTAGACTGGGAAGCACTGGGAGAGCAGTAAAGGCAAAGCATGGCTCCGGGCTGTGGCAGAACTCTGTGGGTAATGTCCCCAGAGATTTCCACTTAGAGCAGGACTAAAATCCCTCTGTTTCCTACTCGAATGCCTGTCGCTCCGAATCCCCCTCCAGCCACAGAGGCTGGATGCTCACTGGTAATCCTGCATCATTTATTTTCATTGGCTGACAGGGAAAAAGTGCTGTCAGAACCCCAACGTTAGCTGTGCTGGCTGGCATATAAACCACTGCTTTAATTGTATTTTATTTGGCAATAAGAAAATAGAAGCAGCAACAAACCCTCCAGATATCCCCCTCTTCTTCCCCCTCCCCCTCCTCCCCCCCCCCCCCCCTTTAAAATTTCAATTTGGTAATTTTATGATGATGTTTCAGCTAAAGCCCAACAAAGCACATTAAAGAAACAGAAGTGATTTATCCTTTTCAGGGGCACATGATCTTTGGAAGGATTTCCCAGCCCATAAATATTAAGACAGTTTTAAAAAAAAAACAACCCCAAACCCAAGACTGTTTGTTGGGGTTTTGTTTTTTCCCTCATGTCAACTGTTATTTTTCACCCAACAAGCCACTGTATTCTTTTTCTAGCCCTTGTTTCCAGCCTTCTGATCAAAACAAGGAGGTATCAGACATCAGAACTGAAATGACACCGATGATGGAGCAACTTCACACCCTTGGGCCCAGGCATCACACTGTGTCCTGCTGAGATTTGGCACTTTCAAGGGCATTTTATTGTGCAGGGAGGTTAGGAGAGCATTCCTCATCCACTTTCCAGAGAAAGGCTATCATTGATTTACAACTGAAATGGCTGGAAGGGGCTGGGAGATTCGTGCTCTGCTTCTCCTGACGCTGATGCCAGCTGGGAGCTGTGTGAGCTGGCCACGATGTGGGGTTTCCCTGACCTTTTCCAGCAAGCCAGGAGGGTGAAACCTTTCCAAAATACCACAACGTTTAGAAACCACCCCCCCTGCTATCAATATATCAATACAGAAACCTGAGGACTTCTCTGTGCCATCTAGAATAAAAAGGTCCAAGTCTTGACTAACGAGCCCGGCTTGGCTCACCCACCCATCCGAGCAGCTCGAGCATCCTTTGGGTATCACCATGGATTTACTTGCTGGATAAACCCCCACCCCATGTAGCAGTGATGCCCTCGAAGCACTGGGTGCAGCATGTGGTGCTGGGGGGGCTCCATGGAAGGGGTTAACGGGTAGGCAGAGGCAGCTCTGGGGAGTTGCTAGGAGACTTGGGGCTTTAGGATGCTGGATGTGATGCTCAGCCAATGGAGGAGTCCTCTGATGAGTAAATCTGCTAATTTGGGTTTCATTGATTGCTGGGGGATAGGGGTGGATGTGGGTATGGCTGAACAAGGCTGACCTTCCTCCTCCCAGCCCCAGAATGATGCTTTCCCATCCTGCTCCTGCAGTTAACAATTAAACCTCTGAATTAATCTCTCACAATAAACTCGGATGCTTTGCAGTTTGTGTTGGGATTTATCATCACTTTCCCCTACCAGTGTAACAATTAAACAGAGAGGTCTCACTAGCTCAGGAGAGGAAGCTGGGGCTCCCCCAGCCTCCTGGCTGGGATCAGAGTGCGTGCCCCCCTCACCCCCCACCCCGATGGGGTTAGTTTTTCCCAGCCTTTCAGGGGGCTGCCGCAGGCGAGGGAGCTGGGGGAGGCACTGCCACCTCCCGCTCACCTGCATATGCTCTTCCAGATGGCCTGGGCTGCTGCTCTTCATGCAGGAAAAGGTTTTAAATTAAAATCTTGCCTGTGGTTTTGGAGGCTTTTTTGGCTGGTTTTTCTCCCCTCGCTTTCCAGAGCTCCGGCCCATTTGCCACCATTAAGTAGAAGATGGAGCAGCAGAGCGATGGAGCGGGGGGGGGGGGGGGGAGGGGGGGGGGGGGGGGGGAATGGGGGAGCTGCAGGCACAGGGAGGAGCTTGACAGGGGTCTCCAGCTGGGGTCCTGCCCTGCAGAGATGACTGTGCATCCCACAACAAACCTCTTGCAGGTGGGGGCACAGCCCCAGCTCCCCACAGCCTTCCTTGGATGCCAGGAAGCTGAATTGCTCCTCTCTGCAGACCCCCTCCATGCTGAGCCCAGCCCACTGCCAGCCCCTCTCACCAGCTCTGATGTCACCTTGTCTCACTGTCCCCTGCCCCACTGGAGGGGCAGGAGGGCTCCCTTGGATGCTCAGTGCTTCAGCCATTCATCCCATCAGGATCTGATTTGGGCTCCAGTCCAGCCCAGCATCTTTTCCCACCCAGCAGCTGCTCCCACTATCCCCCCCATCCTCAAGCACTTAGCCCCAGGGATGGGATGGGATGGGGGGGACACACAGCCTCCCTGCTGTGCCCCAAGTCTGGTGGAGGAGCGAGACCCACGTGGGGTCAGGATCTGGCCCTTCAGGGAATCTGGGATGCCAACTTTTCACAGAAGCAGCGGATTACAGTGCATCAGCTTCAATCGATACCCTGCCACGGGAGGCAAAGGGAGAAGAGGAACACAAAGAGCTTTCTCGGCTGGGGAGGATTTGGGGGGTTTGTTGTGTTTGGAGGGAGGGGAAAAAAAAGCCTGAGAAAGGGCTGGGTAGGAGAGGGGGGGGACACAGCAGGGTCCCCCCTACCTGGGGCATTGCTACAGGGTGAGACCCTCCACCCTCCCTCCCAAACATGTGTGGTGCCAGGGAGAGCACACGGGCATGGGGTGGGCACAGGGTGCTCTGCCTGCACCCAGCAGAGGGGGGGTTGACTCCCCCACCCCAGATCAGGGCATCTGCAGTGAAACCTTCCCAGTCCCTACCAGGGCAAAAGTTAGAGGAGGGGCTTGGGCAGAGAGAGGTGAGGAGATACTCAGCCCCCTCTCCAGTTCTGCTGAGCCCCCCACAATGAGCAACCAGCCTCAGGGATGCTCTGGACAAGAGACATGCCTTACAAAAGGGGTTGGTTATTTTTTGGAAACCCAAAGCTCTTGCACGAGGCTGAGCTGCCCCCGGAGCTGCTGCCAGGGACCCACTTTTGGCTGCAGCCCAAGCCCTCTTTGCAGGAGGTTTGTCTCATTGTCTGACTATCGATTCCTCCAGCGGAAAGAAAAGGCCCTGGCACAGCGAGTGCCGTGGTGAAATGATGGACAGAGGCTCTGCCCTTGCAAGAGGGGCTCTTTCCCCAGCAGCCCAAACAGCCTTTCCTGGGGGGATGAGGGGGAGGGGATGGGGCAGCCTGCACAGGGACAGGAGCTGGGGAGCACCGTGGGCTGCCCCACTCTCACGCAGGGACACCCCAGCAGCCAAACTCACAGCAGAGAGAGCACCCCAGGAGGGGATCCCAGGAGGGGACCCGGCACGTTTATGTCACAGCAGGTCAAGGGCCCCACCAGAGGACTGTCCGGGCATGGCAGTGCTCTCCCCACGGCTGCTTGGGATGAGGCTCACGTGTCTCCTCTGCACTCCGTGCTCTCGCCGGCGCAGGGCGCAGAGCTTGGAAGGAGCTGCCCTTTCATTATTAATATGGTGATGATGTCTGACGCCACGTGTGCGCAGCGATGGCTCTCTGCCTCCTGTGGCACCCTGCCAGGAAAAGCACACGTGGTTCCTTGGGGAGGGGTCCGTCCGTCCCCCCCCCTTCCCCATCAGCCTTTGCCCCATCCTCAGCAGCAGTCGGTGTCGTGGATGGTAGATAACAGGGTGGTTCTGCCCTGCACAGCCCCTTGCTGGATTGGACCCATGGGACATTGGTCCTCTTACCAGCTGGATCCCCATCATATCCTGGGGACACAGACCAAGTGCTGGCTGAACACAATGAGGGGGGTGATGTGCCACCGAGCTCTGTGTCACGGTGTCCCGCTCTCTGGAGGGGACACGGAGCCAACCCAAGCCCAGCCACCACCGCTGCAACTCTGCTGGCTGTCTTGGACCAGAGAATAGAAGATAGTGTCTGAAATTTTAAAAAACAAGAGGTTAGTTTTAGTGCATGGGTCTGATCCCACGTTGCTTCAGTTGTTTCCTTCCCCCAGGCCAAGCCAGGACCCCCGGGCAGCGTGGGCAGAGCAGGCTGGGGAGGGGAAATGCCGCCAGGAGCGGCAGCTCCCGGCAGGACCTGCAGCCGCAGTGGCCTGCCAGCATCCTCACATCAAACATCTCTCCCATTTTTGCCCTCGGGCCACAGCCTGAGACATGAATCATCCCCTCGTCTGCCTATCGATCTGGGCTGGGATGCTGGCAGAAACCCCCCTCCTCACCCAGCTAAGCGGCTGTCAGCCCCGGGGAGGCCCACGGCCAGGGTGTGTGCCCAAGTCCTTGGGGACATGGCTCTAAGCTCAGCATCCAGCCCTTCCCTGCACAGCCCACAGGGCCAGATCCAGCCCATGGGGGCTGCTGGGGGTGGCAGAACTGGAGTGTGGGGCTCAGCCACCTGGGGATGCCCTTTCCCAGGTCCTCCCAGTGCCTGAGCTCCAGCTAGACCCTGTGATGGGTGACACAGCTCTGTGTGAGTCAGTGACGAGCCAGACCAGTGTCCCCACCAGCCTCTGGCACGGCTGAGCAGCGGGCATGGGCAGGGCTCAACCTGGGCATTGCTCAGGCTTCCAGAGACATGGTACCCTACACCAGGCTGGCACCTTCCAACCCCACTCACCGCTGCACTGCCACAGCTCAGAGAGCCGCGCACCAGCCTGGGCACCAGGAATGGCACCAGCACCCACCAAGCCAAACCCTGCACCCACAACCTCACAGGCACCCTTGTGTCAGGGTACAGAGGGGACACCCAATGCCTGGTGGAGGCTGTGAGGGGCCAGCCCTATTTGCAACCCCCCATAGACCCACAGTGGGATCCCAAAAGCATCCCATCCCACGGCAGCGATTCAGCTGTGGGTTAAGTCAAGGTATGTTGGATTGCAAATTAAACGTCAGCGCCCTGCACAGTCCCAGCTCCATCTGCAGAAAATGAGTTGCTGGGCTTGGAGAGTGTCCAGTTGTGCAGCTCGGCGTGCCTAACACCCAGGGCTGACAAGCCACTGAATCACTCCTCCCCACGCTGCCAGGCCACATGAAGCCAAGATACATTTCTTTTTAATGATAAGTTTTTATTGTTTGGAGTTCAGCTAAAACAGCCTCCCGGGCACCAGTGGTCTCCTGCTTCCAGAATGGCTGAGCAGTGCTGGGGGGGGGCTGAGCCTGGCTGGTGGAAACACACTGAACACCCCACTGGTGGAATGAGTTGGACGGTCTCAGCTGTAAAGGGAAGTTCTTGAAAGCTGTCTGTGGGGAGGGAGCTGGGCTGCTGGCCATCAGCATCGCCTGCTAAAGCCACACAACATCTCCACTGCCAAAGGCAGGATTTGCACCTGGCCAGGAGACAACATGCTGAGACACACACCCCCCCTGCACACTCAAGGTAATGGCTGCACTTCCCTCACCACCCCAGAGAGCCCTCTGGCACTGTTTGTCAGCCCAGCAAGGGCAGCACTCCCCAAAATGTGTCATGTGTCCTGGAGAGGAGCTCTTCAGACCCCTGGCCCCCAGCACACACAACCTGCTGCCCCTGCACCATATCTGCTGCACGAGAAGCTGCTGGGGGGTTCCCAACCCAGGCTGAGTCCCTGGGACAGAGACCCATATTGGGGGGTGCAGAGTGACCCCCAGCCCTGCTGTGCTGCCTGCCTGGGGGACAGCCCTGCAGTGCAGTGGTGGGAGTATTCAGGGGGGCAGGGGGGAGGGGGCTGCAGGCTTCCCCTGGCAGGTTTCCTGGGGGTTTCTTGGCATCAAGAGAGAACCCAACCTCCCCCCGAACTGGATTAACACAGGGCTGAGCCATCGCTTCCCTCACGATGCTCTTCTGAACCTCTTAGCAACACTCCTGCCCACGGGTCAGACACCTGGCAAAGATTGAAGTGAGGTGCTGGGAAGGTAAAGAAACCACATCCACGCCCAGAGAGGTGGGGGTAAATCAGGCTGGGGGGGAACATGATGCTCCTGCACGGGAGCTGGCAGCATGCAGGGCCAGCACCCCTGCTTTGGGCTGGGAACACCAAGGTTTGGGCAAGTGATGCTTCAGTGGGCATTGGTGCAACCCTGTGTGCTTGGTGGGGGGGACCCTGCTGTTCCCCCCCACCCCCAGCCAGCACCAACTTTCCCACCCTGGGCTGGGTTTTGCTAACAGTGCCCAGCGCTTTAGCTACCCTCGGGCACAAGGGTTTGGGTGGGGGGCAGTGCCCCACCCCTCCCTACCCACCACCCTGCCCAGCACCCTGCCCACTGGTGGGACTGAGCCCCTTCCGCGGGGGATGCTGAACTGGAGACCGGAGCTTTAGAAAGGGCACCCACCCCCCACCTACCCCCCGCCCCCCCGTATCACCCCTGGCCCCAACCCCTGCCTTACCTGCTGCCGTTCCTCCAGCTGCGCTGCCACATCTGGGCAGCCGGGGGGGATGGGGGGGGGCGACCGCGGAGCCCCGGGGCAGGAGGCAGGGGCTCGGATCCGGAGTGACTCCGGAGCGCCGGGGCGGGCAGAGGGGCGCAGGGCAGTGCAGGGGGGCCGGGGGGAGTCCCCGGAGCGGGGCCGGGGGAGCGGGAGGGAACTGTGGGGAGGGGGGAGCAGCGGGAAGAGCCCCCCGGGGCAGGGGCGAGCGGGCGGGGGGAGCGAGGCGGGCGGGGAGGGAGGGAAGATCCACCCCCGTGTCCGTGCCCGTGTCCTCCCTCCTTCCCTCCCTCCTCTTCCTCCCTCCCTCCTCCTCCGCCGCCGCCGCCGCCGCCCGTCCTCCCGCCGCGGCCAGCCGGGCAGCGCGGGCGGGCCGGGGGCTGCGCTGCTGGGGAGGGGGTCGTGGTAAGGGGGTAGCGGGTACTTGGGCTGGAAGTTGCGGCGCGATGGGGAACGAGCGCTGGAAAACCATGGGAGGAGCCTCGCAACTTGAGGACGGGCAGCAGGAGAAATCGCAGGTACGGGGCAGGGGCGGCGGGGGGGCGGCGGGGCAGGAGCCAACCCCGGGGGGTCCAACCGAATTGTATGTGTGTGTCCCCCCCAGCTCTCCCCACCAAGCTTTCCTCCTGGTGCAGTCCAGCGGGATGAGCTGAGCTGCCCCACAGCCTCTCCTGTGCAGAACCCCCTGGGGCTACCACCACCCCCCATCTCTCCCCACCTCCCAAATGTTGTCCAACCCCCCAGTTCACCCCACCACGCTTTTCTCCTGGGGCGCTCCAGCAGGCTGGGCTGAGCTGCCCCCCAGTCTCTCCCAATGCGGACCCCCCCTCGGGGCTGCCACCCCCCACCAACCCCCCCCAAATCATTGAGTTTATGTATTTGCAGCCGATGCCCCCTCACCCCCCCAGCGCCAGGGTTGCCCCTCAGCCAGGCAGCGGGCGATGCTCCAGCACTGGCACACACACCCCTCCCAAAACCGCTGCACGTTTCAAACTGCTTCAATAACCCTTCAGAAGGGATTTGGCATCTCAACTCCCTGCTGCAGCCAGAGGTTTGGGGACTCCCAACTGCTTGGCCTTCTCTTAACCTCCAGGACCCCCTCCTCCACTGGTTTTTGGGGGAGAGGCTGGTGTTGGGGTGGGGTGCAGTGAAGCATGCGGCGACGCGGGGGGATCCGGCACACGCCAGAGCCTGTTTGCAGGACCCACCACACGTGTACCCACCCCCTGCTCCGGCCTGGGGAGGGGGCAGCTGCCCAGCCTCAGGCCTCCAAGCATGCTGGAGCTGGCAGGGCTGTGTGGCTGGGGCAGGAAGGGAAGAGGTGTTGGGTATGGGGAAGCACGGCTGGGAAGAGCCGAGGGAAAGCCAGTCTCCCACGGAGTCTGGGAGTCAAGGGAAGGAGCCAGGAGCTGGCAGCACTCACCCTCCCTCTGTACCTGGGCACTGCTGGGTGAGGATGGTGGGGGGCAGCTGGCCCTGGCTGTGAGGCCAACTTGCCCCCCCCTCCCAGGTCTGCCACCTCCCTGAGCCCCTTCCAGCGATGTGGGAAAGGGACTTCTGCCTGACTTCTTCCCCCTGCACACCCTCCTCTGAGCTCTCCTCCTCCCAGCCCTCCTCTTCCCACTCAGCCCATCCATGCTGAACGGCTTCCCCACCTTGCTGGAGAGTGGCTGCTCACCCCGAGCAGCACGGGAGGGCCCAGACACCCCCCCAAGAGAAACCTCACTCTCCTCTCCCCATCCCTGCAGAGCTGCATCCCCGGCACACAGCCCTTCCCCGCAGGGGTGCGAGCGGTGCCATCCGGCTAGAGCCAAACTGCTGCTATCCCCCCGGCTTTGTGCCCCCCCCTTAGCCCCAAGAATGAGCTGGGCAGGATGGATCCAGCCCCACCGCCCGTACAGAGCTGGACAATACAGCCCAGAGCCGATGCTTCGTGCAGGGGGTTGCAAGGGGGAGGCGCAGAGTTTGTGGTGCTGGGCTCCCAGCTCCCCTAAGCTCCAGTGGAAACCCCTCCCAGCCCGCCTGGGTGCTCACCCATGGAGCCGGCTCCGACGTGCTCCCCAGCCCTCTCCTCTCCTCCCTGCGAGCCGCAAAGCGCGCTGTGTGGGAGCGGCGGCAGGCAGGCTTTGGATGACGGGGGAGAGCAGGTACCGGCAGCGAAATTCAGTTCATCAGCCTCCGAGCCTGCGGGGAGCGAGCGGAGCGCGGCGTTAGGCTCCGGGAGGGCGCGGGGAGCAGCAGGGTGAAGGGGGGGTGGTTGGGGTACAGGGCGAGCAGGGACAGGGGGGTGCAGCCCTGCGCATCGCTGAGCAGCAGCGGCAGAGCTGGGCAGGCAGGGAGAAGGGAGATGGGCAGCAGAGCAGCGCAGGGCGAGCGGCTGGGATGCGAAATGAGCTGCGTGAGCAGCTCTGGAGTGAGCAATGGTTTGGGGAGGGGGTGGGGGACTGGCCCTTGCTGCCCTGGGGCTCCTTCAGAGAGGTCCTGGGGTGGTGGTAAAGTGGGGGTGTACCTGGACTGAAGTTTGTCCCAGCAGCTGAGCCCAGGTGATGCAAACCACAGTGTCTACCTGCCTCAGAAGCACAAACAGGGTCCTGGTTAGTACCTGGCTGGGGGGCACGGCTCAAGGGGAGAGCCCCCCGGGGCTGCCTGCAGCCACTGCCCAGCATCCCACAGTGCAGAGCTCAGCAAAGAGCAGCAGCTTCAGCAGGAGCAAAGGGACCCTCCTCTTCAGAGAGCATCGCCCACACCAGGGGCTCAGCCTCTCCCACCACCGCTCTCCATCCGTGCTCCCCGGGTAACAGCCCACATCCAGCTCTGCTCCGGCTGCCCCGGGAACAAGCCGGCTGTGTCCTTCCCTCCTCACAGGCTGCGTGTCCCACACCCAGCACAGCTACTCACCTGTCTGGCTGCTGAGGGGGCTGGGGGATGCGGGGTGGGGGCACGATGGGTGTAAGGCAGCCCCAGGATGCTCACGCAGCGTGGCTGGGGCACTGTGCCCCCCCCGGTCATACACAGAGAGAGCATGGAGAACCCAGTGTGGCTTTACACCAGGGAGGCAACAGTGCATCGATTCCTGCCTGGGGCTTCCTCTGGATCTCCAGTCCCAGGTCCGAAGCAGGTCTGCAAGTGAAGCTCTGCCTGACCTAAGCAGCTCACAGCTTCTCCTCCCTTTAGGAGGAGGTGATTTGGAAACATCGGTCCCCCCAGCCCCATGGATGTCCCCAGGCAGGTTGTCATCAGCAACCCAGGCAGCTACCACATGGTGAACAGGGAGCTGTCCTGCAGCTGCCTGGGAGCCTCAGCCAGGGGATCCAGGAGCCCAACACTGTGTCACAGACAGCAGAAACCCCCAGAGCCACGAGAGCCATGGTGGGCAGGGGGAGGCAGCTGCAGGGCCTGTGCTGGGAGCTGGGTGGGCAGCTGCAGGGCGGGTTTGGGAGGACCCACACCCCAGTTTGGAGTGATGCTAGTGCCGCTGGCTGAGTGTTTCCCTCCTCTCCCCACTGCAGGTTGCCAGGTAACACAACCTGCCAGCAAAACGCTGCGGGACTGGTACAGCTGCTGCTGCTCGGGATCGGGTGGCTGTGAGCAGAGGTGGTTCAGTGTGAAGGGGATCAGCCCCTGGCTCCTGCCCCAGTCCCTGGTGCTGGGAGGAGGGCAGCGATGCTGGGCTCACAGCCTGGAAGAACAGCAGGATGCAGATCCTGGGCAGAGTTGCAGGTTTTGGGGTGTTAAAGCCCAGTTGGGATTTGCGTGGCTGTGGGGACCTGAGCATGGTCCTTGCAGAGCTCTGCTCCTGAAACTCCTGGTGCTCCAATGGGGCCCTCAGTCATTGCAGCCCATCCCTGTGTCCTGCCAGGCACGTTGTGAGCTGGGGACATCAGCATGGTGAGAGCAGGAGGGTGCAGAACCAGGGAGCTGAAGGTGCTGTGACAGCTGGGACAGCTATTGGGGACACAGTCCTTGCTCACCCCATGGATCTCAAACCACTTGACGCCATCCTCTGGTCAGCTGCCATCCCTTCTGTCACTTCTGCACTGGCAGGGTGCTGAGGGACTGGGTCAAGCCCAGGTCCCAGGTGTCCCTGTGAGGGCATCAGAGATGGACATCTCACACTTCTGTCAGCCACTGTCCCACTGCTCCTGGTGCCCCACAAACCCCTGAGCCATGGCTCCATGTCTGCAAACTCTTCAACCCTCCTCTTCCCAAAATCTCCCCTTATCCCCACCTCTGACCTCTCCTTCCCACGCACACCAAGGGGCTGAGCCTTGGCACCAAGGTCCCCACAGGCTGGCTTCCCAGTCAGCCCAGCACTCTTTGCTCCTCCAGCCTTGCTCCCAAGGCTAGGGGGGTAACTTGGAGCAACCCCCGGGGCTGGCAGGGCATTCTCAGCCCACCCCCAGCCCCTGCCCAGCCAGCCCCGCCGCAGCCACGGTCACCTTAATGCAAATGAATGAAATGAAGGGTGCTTGAAGGAAGGTGTCACTCCAGATAGATGTGCACAGGAGGGGACAGGGCTTGGGAAATCTTTGCAGATGCAGCAATTTTCCCCTCGTTTCTGGGGAAAGTAGTCTTTGTCTCTCCGAATCTGCAGCTTTCTGGCAGCCCTGCAATTCCTTGTGACAGCCGTGGCTGGGGTCAGGGGAAAATCACAGCCTCTGTCCCACAGGTGTAATGAGGAGGGGAGGCAGCAGGGGGGGTGGGGGCACAGGGGTGATGTGGCTGGGTGGTGGCTTGGTCCCTCCATGCCGACAGCGTTGGTACTTCGTGGTTTGCAAGGAGAAAAGGCTCTTGGTGCACATGGAGCAGCTCCCTCTGGCTGAGCCCATGGGACCCTGGAGCAGCACAGCTCAGAGGGGTCACAGACCCTTCCCCACAGGGCATCCCCATCCCTGGAAGGCTCCGGGAAAGACTTTGGTAGCAAATCTGCTCCCTGGCAGGCACTGAGAGCATGAAGGGAATAGGGATGCATAGCCCCCTACCCTACAGCTGGGAGATGTCCTGTGCAAAGCAGTCCCCACGGTGCTCAGGTCAGTCCCAACAGCGACCCACCACCGCTCCTCGCCGCTGGGGATGGCCTTCCCTCGCCTCCTCTCTTTCCCTGTGGTCCTGGGACACTGGGGATGCTTTCCCTTCTTCTCCCCTCCCTGCTTTTTGTGCCCAGGGCAGCAGGGGCCCACCCACGCCCCTCCCAGGAGCTGGGGCTGCTCCAGCCCAGTATCACCACCTTAAATAAAACATGCCAGCCGGAGCACACGGCTGCTGCACACTCACTCTCTTTATTATTTCATACCTCGGGCTCCCAGGTGGGTTCAGCTGCTTTCCTTGCCAAGTGCCCGTGGTCTCCACATCCCTGGCAGAACCTCAGGGCTCCCTGGGGTGCCTGCATCTCTTCCTCTGCCACCATCATGTCCAACATCACCTCTCTCACCGCTGGATCCCCCCCCCCAAATCCTGTGAGGGTTTGAATCCAGCCTCTGGGATGAAGTGGAGCGGGATGGGTCCATCCAGATGGGTCCTGATGGTGTCTGTGTCTCTGTCCGCAGAGGATGAGCTGTGGGTACATCCTGTGCACCGTCCTGCTGTCGGTGGCTGTGCTCCTGGCTGTGACAGTCACAGGGGCCATCCTCTTCATGAACCACTACCACACGCCCGTCACCGAGTCACCCCCTGTGATCAGCACCAACCCTGAGGAGGCCAACGCGCTGGTCACCATCGAGAAAGCCGACAGCTCCCGCATCAACATCTTCATCGACCCCAACTGCCCTGACGCTGCGGGCACCTTCGGGCGCCTGGAGGGGCTGCAGAGCTCCGTGCTGCGCGCTGTCACCGACCATGACGCCGAGGCCAAGGCCACCAAGAGCCAGCAGAAGGCCTTGCTGGTCACCGTGGCGGATGAGGTGGCCAAGCTGCTGACACACGCCGTGCAGCTGCGCGCCGACTGCGATGGGCTCAAGAAAGGGCACAGCGCCATGGGGCAGGAGCTCAGCGCCCTGCAGAGTGAGCAGGGCAGGCTCATCCAGGTGAGCTGGGGCTGGGGGTGCCACACGCTGCTCCTTTGGGGACAGACTCCCTCCCACACTGTCCCCGGAGCATGGCTGCTTGCTTGCAGCCCCTGCCCACAGCATCCAGAGCAGACCCCTGGGAGAAGGAGCTGAGGTTTAAGGCAGGCACTCAGGAATTGCAAGTTACGAAGTGCAACCTCATCTCCAGGTCATCAGCTGCCTGCGCCTTGCTGCCCAACCACCCCAGTGCAGCCTCCCACATTGAGGGTCTCCCAGCTCCTGGTCCAGCCTGGGGGCTCTGAGCAGAGCCAAGTACAGGTTGGGACCATGCAAAGAGCGGTTCTTGCAGCCATCAGCCCCCTCTTATTTACAGTCCCCCAAATTTCCCAGCCCCTGAGCTGTGTTGAAATGTTTACCTGAGTATGCTGGGGTCTGGTGGGTGTTGTAGCAAGACCCAGGACATGGCTGGATGCTCGGCTCCGTGCCCATCCCTCCTGGTGCTCATCACCCTCTGGCCAGGGCTGCTCTGTCCCCGCTGCCTTGCTTCGCTCCCTGTCCTGCTGCTCTGCCACAGGCACCCCACGTCACTTGCCTGGCCTGGGTCACCTCGGGGGACAGCGGAGAGCTGGTGGCTGTCTCAGGACACGGCTATTCCTGCCACCTCCACCATCCCATCCCCTTGCCCAGAGATGCTCTTTATCCCGCGGGGTGGCGGCACCCGCGCACCCATGTTCAGGGATGTCTCAGCCCCGATGGCAATAGGTGCTGTCTGGACCCTTACCCCAGGCCAAAAAGCACCACAGATGCTATATGGGATCTGCTGTGGCTTTTACATCCCAATCTGACCCTCACCAGCCCATCCTCTGGCAGGGAGCGTTGCTATCCACAGGCACTTGGGAGCTGTGGGAGCAGGCAGAGCATCCCCAGAGCGGGGTGCTGGCAAGACTGGGGCTGGAAGGGGTTTAACCACATTTAACCTTGTGTGTCCCCCTCCTAAAACACATCTCTTACCCACAGCTGCTCTCGGAGAGCCAGACCAACATGGCTCGGCTGGTGAGCTCCGTCAGCGACGTCCTGGAAGCGCTGCAGAGGGAGCGTGGCGGTGCCCGGCCCCGGCTCAAGGCCGACCTGCAGCGAGCATCAGCCAGAGGAGCACGGCCCCGGGGCTGCTCCAACGGTGAGACCATGTCCTCATCCATCCCAGGGGAGAGGGATGTGCCTGGGGTTGCTCTCAGCAGGTCTCTGCCCAAGAAGAGGGGATGGAGACAACCAGCAGGGAGGAGGGATTTAATTCAGCGGGGGGGGGGGGGGGGGGGCTGCAATAAGTAGGGGAGGTGGGACAGGAGGGAGGTTGCATGTTTCTCACTGTGTGGCCCATAAACCAGCACAGAAGCCACCTTGCACTCCGCAGACCTACCTGCCCCCCGTGCAGACGTAGCAGGGGGAAAAGCAGAGCATGAAGTGACTGCTCCCCCCCCCCAGCCCCCCCTTCATTTGGGTGCAGGAGGCAGCGCCGCAATGGGGCTCGGGAGAAACAGCCACATTCATCATCCTTCGGTTCAGATGAAGCTGAGTAAGACTGTCCCGGGGCTGCGAGCACGTGCCCACGCTCTGCCTGCAGCTGCCCCCCGGCATCCACTCCCTCCTCCCCAGCTGGGTCCCAGCCTGCCCTTGCCATCGCAGGGGGACATGGGTTGGTCCCTGCCAGCTGCCAGCGGGGAGTCCCCGTGGTGGTTGTGTCCCCCCCCCAGGCACTGCTCACTCTGAGCATCGGAGGAGAAAGGAGGGAAAGAAGAAGGCAGCACCGAGCATCCAACTAGAGCTGGCAGCAAGGTTGAGAGCCTGAAAGAAATGGCAAGACATTAAATTAGATCATTAATTAACCAGCTTCCCTCCCATCCCGTCCCACCCCAATGCCACACTGCAGGCTCCCGGCCCCGAGACTGCTTTGACATCTATGCGAGTGGACAGCAAGAGGATGGGATTTACTCCATCTTCCCCATGCACTATCCCTCTGGCTTCCAGGTCTACTGTGACATGACGACTGATGGGGGTGGCTGGACGGTAAGCTGCCGCCGCGCTGGGGGCCACAGGGTGATGCCACCGCCAGCTACGGGCTGTCCCCATGCCAGGATGCTGGGGGTGGGAGATGTCACTCTCAGCATTTGGATGTGTCATTGGGATGGGGGATAAACGCTGATGGGGGTTGGCTGCACACAGGGTGCCCAGGCCTGTGGGGAAGCAAGCAAACAGACCTGACCGTGTTACCCGTGCTGGCAGCATCAGCAGAGCTTCCTGGTGCTGCTGGCCTGAGCCCTGTGCTGGAGCTCAGTGGTTCTGCCCCAGGTTTGGGGAGCTTGGCTGGGGCTGGAGGTGGTTTCAGGTGGGCAGTTGGCTGCTGTGGCTGGAGTTTGTCCTTCTTGGTGGGGCTGGAGCCTTGCTGGGGCATGGTGAAGCTGTGGTTGTGCCATGGGGCGAATGGCTGTGCTTTGCCCTGGCCTCGTGGTCCTGGTGAGGTGGGGCTGGGGGCTCACTCAGGCTGGACCCCAAACCCAGCGTGTTTCACCTCATCTAACATGGGTGCCTGGAGCAGCTCTGGTGCCGTGCTGATTCACTCAGTCCCCAGCCACCCTGTCCGATTCGCTTTGCCACAGCGGCTGCAACAGCCCTGTAATCACAGTAATGGGGGAGAGGAGAGGGGGGGACGCAGTGCTGGCAGACCCCAGCCTAGAGACCCCCATGCCCTGGGCATCCCTTGGGTGCGAGCAGCCCCTGCCCAGGAGGGCATCGCTCGGGGTGCCAGCAGGGCAGTGGGGGGGTCCCAAGGAGGCTGTGGGGAGGGGTGGGCAGGCAGCTGCTCCCCCAAGGACACGCTGGGTGAGCCCAGCCGGCCAGCACCCCTCCAGCTGGGCGCTCTAGGAAACAAATCCCCACGATCTGATTCCCCTAAGCAGCTTTGAGCAATGCCAGGAGGGAGCTTAACCCCCCTGCCCTCGGGGGGCTGATGAGCCTTCAGCCTCAGTCTGCCCAGAGCCCACCCTGGGCAGGAGCAACCTGTGGTGCACAGGTCGGTACCAGCAGCTCCAGATGGGAAACTGAGGCACAGTGCAGCCCTGGGGACCCCACATCCTAGGGGGTTCACAGAGAGAAAGGGGGAGATCCCACTTGTTCCCCAGGGCAGGGAGGGTCCTTGCAAACCCCAGGCACAGCCTGCACAGCCTCCACTGGCTCCAGCCATGCTCGAGCACTGCCTGAAGAGCAGCCCAAGGTGATTAGCGAGACACTCAGAGGCTTATTTAAAGCTGCTGCAGCCAGGAGGGCTCTAGCTGGGGAGGGGGCAAAGCAAATGATTTTACACCCAGCAGCATGGCAGGCTCTGGCAGCAGGGCCAGCACAGTGCCACCCACAGCATCGCAGCACCCAGCTCTGCCCAGGCACAGCTGGGGCAGAGAAGCCAAAGCTGGTGCTGAACCCTAGCATCCTGGAAACAGGCACATCCAGAGCAGGGCCCCAGGCTCCCATTGCTTGGGGCTGCTCTGCAGCACAGGCTCCAAACATACCTCCAGCCCCCCAGGGTAGGGGGGGTCCCAGCCACCTCCAGTTGGGTTGGAGACATGGGGGGGGTCCCTGGATCACTGACTCACCCAGGTAAACCACAGCACAGCTGAACATCACAGTGCAAAGCCTGGGAAACCTCCATCCCCTCCTCCTCTGGAGCAATCACTCCTGACATTTGGGCTTATCTGCATGTGGGTGGGTGGGTGAGTGGGAGCAGCTGAATCCATTTTGGCTTGGGAGCTGCTGAGCTCAGCCTTTGCCTGCAGGGATGGCTCAGAGACCATGGCCAGGGATAGAGCAGGTCTGGTGCCTGGTCAGGGAGAAACCTCCCTGAGGCAGCACCTTGGGGTGGCTCCTCAGGCACTGCTCAGCGCTTCCCTGTCCCCATGGCATCATCTGCAGCATCACCCTCTCCCCTTGCCAGAGGCAGGATTGCTGCTTGTTCCCATCCCCTTATTGGGAAGGTGGAGCAAGGTACAGCCCTCTCTGGACCACCGCCTCTCTCCCCAGGGGGTCCAGACCCAGCTGGGTCCCTGCACAACGCTGGGGCTGTTGGATGCCCATCTGGCACAGCCAAAAAGCTCTGGCAGGGAGGGCAGCAGCGTTGGTGTCACATGAAGGTGCAGAGAAGTGGAAGAGCTGGGGAGCCCCCAGCACACCCCCAGCCCATTTTGCCCCCCCCTGCCTCAGTGACCCCCAGCAGCAGGGCTGGGTCTGGGTCAGTGCCCGCTGGTGCCAACACAAACATCCACATCCCCTGCTCAGTGCTGGCTTTAATTGCAGAGAGTCCCTCACACAGACCCAGGCTGCAGCTGTGTAATTGCCCAGCCTGACCCTGACCCTGACCCCCTCTGACACTCACCTCTGGCACTTTATTAAAGTAATAAAGCAGTGATGGAGCAGAGGGGGAGCTCAGCATCCCAGAAGGCCTGAAGAAGTGGCCTCTTCACATGCTGGTGTGGTGAGATGACTTTGTAAACACCCCATGCTCCTCCCAGCACCCCTGAGCTTCCATCATTGCTCAGCTGGGGCAAATCCCCCCTGGGGATGAGCACCTCAGCCCCATAACTGCCAGTGCCATCGTGGTTCTGGCCACCTCAGCATCATGTTCCACATTCAGCATGTTTTGGGAAGTGGTGGGAAAGCCAAAAGATGTGGAGGAAAAAGGCTGTGCCAGCAGGATGAGGGCAGAGGGGAAGCTCCAGGGACACCCACTGTGGCAGGGACAGCTTCACCTGGCTGGCTTATCGCCTGCTGAGGGGTCCCAGCACGGGCTGGGGGTCTGCACAGACACGATGCATTCACAGGGGTTGTCCCCTTGCTGTGATGTGGGCTCAGAGGGGCGTTATGGGGCTGGGAGTGGGGTTCCATGCCACAGCTGCCCAAAACCCATCCGGACCCTTGAGTCCTGTGGCCAAGTGTCCACCCCGACTGCGGCTGTGGTGGGGCTGTGAGCACGTGGGGGGGAGCTTTGGGGGGGCTGGCATCAGGGGGGCTGCAGGGAGAGGGAGTGCAGCCCTCCCTTGCTGCCAACACTGCTGTGGGCACAGGCTGGCGCTCCCACTTCTCTCTGGTTTTTACCCATTTTTCTGGGTTCGTGCCTCTGCCCCACCAGCTCAGCGTGGCCAGGGAGGCAGAGAGCAGCAGAGATAAATATTTCAGCCTTGCCTTTAAAGAAGGGAAGGAAATCCTTTTTGCTTAAGATGGGGTGATCCATATTTGATGAGGAGGGAAAAGAGCAGCGAGGCAAGAGCTGGGAGCGTGGCAGCCAGCCCACGGGTCACTGCTGCATCCCAGTGCGTGCAGCATCTCGGTGTGGGGGCCAAGGAGGAGGCACATGGGAGAGGTGGGTGAACCACACATGTGAGGAGGGAGCAGGAGATCCAGGAGGACACAAGACCTTCAGCACCCACCAGCCTTTCCAAACTGGTTTGAAGCCCCTCAAGGATGAGCTCAGAGGGGCACCAAGGGCTCCCCCAGCACCCTGGGTGATTGCAGAGCTGTGCTGGGGCTCAGCCCACAGAGTCGTGCCCCACACACTTCCCTGGGCACCACTCAGCCAATTGGCCTATTTACAACAGGGGGTCAAAGCCGATTAGGAGGGAGCATGGGCGCTGCCTCTGCCACCTTCCCCGGAGCCGGCGTCGGATGGGGAAAAGCAGCTTCGGGCCCCCCTCCAGCCACACCATCCCCCCCTCTCCCAGCAAGCCTGAAGAAAGCCCCTTTAAACAGGCTTAACTGCAGCTTCTCAAGTGCTCAACGCAGGGATAAAAATTAAGGCTCTAATTCTAGAAGGTAAGTACAGCAGGATCAGAGCCGTGCTGTGCCGAGGAGCGTGCCGCAGCCTGTGCCGGGCATCCCCAGCCCAAAAAGCTCCTGCCTAGGGATGAAGTGGGTGATCTGGGTCTCCATTCCATGTGATGGATCCCTGTGTGTGCAGGAGCAGCTGGGGGGATGCTGCAAGGGAGCACCCCCGATGTGGAGCAAAGCACTGCAGCTTCCCAGCTGGCACCAGGGCTCTGTGGCATTGCCAGAGCCTGGGATGCTGGAATTGGGTGGATGGGCTCAGTGGCACAGCCCAGCCCTGAGGATGAGGCACTGTGGCTCCATGGCTACTGGCACTGGGGTGACTGTTCCTAAATGGCCGAGCATCCCATTGTGTGTCCATCCTGCTGCAGCCACGGGAACACGGCACTTGGTGGCAATCCAGCAGGCTGGCTAGGCCAAGTTTAATGCAATTAATCCAGAGCTGGAAGCTTAATTATGTTCAAATGGCCATGGAGCAGCATTTTCTGGATCACTGTAGATAAATCAAACCCCAAAACTGTGACTAAAAGGGGGTGAAACGCATGGGGAGCTGCATGCTGGTGGGCACATGGGAGAGGGGAAGGGAAAGGCTCCGGGGAGAAAAGCTGTGCTGAGCTCCCAGGGATCTGGCTGGGACCTGGAGGCTCCGCAGGAGCTGGGATGGTTGGTGCCCCACAGTTAATTTCCCAGGGAGGCTAATGAGGCTGTCACAGGAATGATGCCTGGTCGCAGGGTGGCTGCCCAGGGGAGGGCAGGTTTACACAGCACGGAGCATCCTGGTGTTTGCAGGGCGGTTTGGACTGGGTGACAGCCCAGGCAGCACATGCTGCAGGGACACAGACCTTGAGTCGTGCCGTCTGTCTGTCCATCTGTCCATACCTCTGCTCCCACACACCACTGCAGAGCCCTGTTTTGATCCAGGGGTGGGGTGGGGGGGTTCCCACCCCTCCCAGGGCACCATCCACCTTCCCATGGGAACACCCCATTTTCCCAAGCTCTGCTCCCATTTCCAGGCAGAGGATCCCCTGGAACCAGCTCACCCATCCCTGGCGCTGGTGGATAATAACCCAGCACTTCCCAGGGGACCAACCTCTGTCCCCGTGTAATCACAGAGCTGAGAGGTTTAATTTGCGCCCGTGTCTAACAGGAGAAGCAAGGAGGGGTGGGCAGCACGGGGCATGAGGGGGGAGCAGCCCCATGACTGACACCCCCTGTGTCTCCCCAGGTCTTTCAGCGGCGTGAGGACGGCTCCGTGAACTTCTTCCGCGGCTGGGAAGCTTACCGGGATGGCTTTGGGAAGCTGACGGGAGAGCACTGGTTAGGTGTGTGGGGATGCCAGCTCCTTGGGGGGCCTGGCACAGCCTGTTGCCCCCCACAAGAAGCCCCAAAGAGGTCTGGGGTGTCCCAGCAGGAAAGACACTGAGATACCTGTGGGGAGCGATGGCCCAGGCAGGCAGGGTGGGACGGGGTTGGAAGCGATGGGGCTGAGTGCTTGCCCAACAGAGCGAGGGCTGGAGGGTGGGAACTGCCCCCCATCCTGCCCCAAACCCCCTCCTTAGGGACCCTCAGCCACTCCCCCAGATCCCACCAAGGTCCCCCCACTCACCCCATCCCCTCACCGCAGGGCTGAAGCGGATCCACGTGCTGACGGTGCAGGGCAGCTACGAGCTGCGCATCGACCTGGAGGACTTCGACAACGGCACCGCCTTCGCCCACTACGGCAGCTTCGGCGTGGGGCTCTTCTCTGTCGATCCCGAGGAGGACGGGTACCCCATCTCCATCGCCGACTACTCGGGGACAGCAGGTAGGGAGGTGGGGTGGGAGGGGCAGGGGGACCCCACGGCCACCAAAGCCCCTCACCCAGGGTGTTCGCAGCCTCCTCACCGTGCTGGCTGCACCCCTGCAGCCATGGGAGCTGCAGGTGGGAGAGGGTCTGCAGTGGGGTTTTTGGAGGGTCGGCGACCCCAGATGCTCCTGGGGTGGGAGGCGGTCTCAGGGCAGGGTGAGGGGTGGCAAAAGGCCCACCATGGCTCCTTTCCCTGGCTGCAGGGGACTCCTTCCTGAAGCACAACGGGATGAAGTTCACCACCAAGGACCTGGACAACGACCACTCGGAGAACAACTGCGCAGCCTTCTACCACGGGGCCTGGTGGTACCGCAACTGCCACACCTCCAACCTCAACGGGCAGTACCTCAAGGGCCACCACAGCTCCTACGCCGACGGCATCGAGTGGTCCTCCTGGACCGGCTGGCAGTACTCCCTCAAGTTCACCGAGATGAAGATCCGGCCCATCCGGGAGGAGAATTAGCTGGATGGCATGAGCCCCCCAACCTCAGCCCCAGCCCCTCACCCTTCCCCACAGCCCTGCCCCGCAGCTGCCACCCTCCCCAGGGGCTTAGCCCATCTTCAAGATCCCCCTGGGGGGAGTGCCTGCCCCCAGGGAAAGTGGCTTTTGCTCCCAGGTGCCCATGGACATCACCAGACCTTTGCTCCCACTGCTGTGGGTCCCGGCAGCCAAAATGGATCCCCTGGCCAAGGTGTGACCCATGGCCAGTGCTCAGGGGTACAGCAGAGAGGGGCAGCAGGATGTGGGGATAAGGGGAGGGATGCCCAGCAGGGTCTGGCAAGGGGAAGAAGGGGCTGCTGGGAGGGAGGGAAGGAGGGAGCAGCCTGGGCACCTCCACTCGTCTCCACTTCAGGCACAGACACCCAGCAGTGGCCTCTCCAGGCTGGCAGGGGACTGGCACACACTCGCTATGGGAGCCCCCAGCTCCACACAGACCCCCAGGACCGGGACAAGGCTGCTGCTCTGCAGTTCCAGCTCACCCCATGGTGCTACTGGGGATGGGGGGTGGGGGTGCTGGGCTGGGCTGCAGCCCATGCAGATGCCTGACTGTGCCCTGCTCCGGTCTGTGAACGCTCCCCTCTGCCCTGCGAGAGCATCACAGCTGGGAAGGGACAACTCTGGACTCCTTCATCTCTGTCCTGGCTCCTGGAGCCTCTCAGCAGGTCAGGACACCCCATAAAAGCCAATGCAGTGCTGTGAGGACACACACCCAGAATCGAGCACAGCACATGGCTAGTTTTTTGGCAGCGCTGGGGAAATGGGGAGCACAGCGAGGAGGAGGAGGAGGAGGAGGAGGAGGAGGAGGAGGAGGAGGAGGAGGAGAAGGAGAAGGAGGAGGAGGAGGAGGAGGAGGCAAGGAAGGCTCGCTCCCCAGCACGGCTCCACTGGTGCTTCCCAGCTCCTCCCTCCCAACCAGACCAGCTCAGACTCACAGTGGATTTTTTTGCCATCCAAAAGCTGTGACCTCTCCCAAAACCTTTGATTTTTGGACAACACCCCTGCGTGACCCCACATGAGCCCCCCTCCCCGCTCACACCCAGCCTGGGGACCCACATTCACTCCCACCCAGGATGAGCTGCGCTCCAGCTCAGCCCCTGCAGACGCTCCCAGCTTTGCATTCCCTCAAATCCCATTAAGGTTTTGCATAAAGAAGCCCCGAGTGGGGCTCAGCATCTGCAGGGCCCTGATAACCAGGAGGAGCTGACCCAAGGAGGAGCTGCTGTGGGATGTGGGGCTGGCTTCTCCCTCCAGCTCCCTGGAAGGACTCAAATGAGAGATTTTTGTCCAAAAAAAACCCCCCAAAATAATGAAATTCAAACCCAGGAGGGTTGTGGAGGGACAGGGAAGGGAGTGGGACAGGACCCTGCTGTCCTTCCTATGATTTTCTGCCTGTGCTGCAGCAGCCCTGGGGAGCTGAGCCCCACACCCAGCCCCCAGAAACACCATTGGATGGACAAGGGGGGGAGGAAAGCTCCCGTTGTCCCCGTTTCCAGGGGGCTTAAGGCACGGGAAGATCAAAGGCTCATCTTCCTGGCGGTGGCAGATTTGTACTTCCCTGTGTGCTTCTCTCTCTCTCTTTTCTTTTTTTTTCTTTTTAAAGCCCTTCAGCACCTCGGATCCTGCCCTGGACAAGCCCTTCTGCCTGCAAGGGTGTCTGTCTGTCCGTCCTGATGGGGAAGTGGGGACAAGCAACGCCATCAGGGATCACCACAGCTTTCCCCTCTGCCAGACACCTTCCTTGGAGCCCTCGGGTGAGGATGAGCTTCACGTGCAGGCACCAGCTCTACCTCCTCCATCCCTGCCCAGAGCCGCTGGCTTTCTCAGGCGATGGGATTTGGGGAGCTCAGTGGCAGCATCCTGACAAGATCAGGAGACCCCTGGCATCTCCTGAGGGGCTTCCCCTGCCCTGCCAGACCCCTCTGGAAAGGGTCCCGTGCAGCAGGGAACGTGGTACCCAACTTACTTTGTTACCTGTTCAGTGGATTGGCTGGAGCTGGGTTTTCTGGCTCTTGCCCTCAGGACAATGAGGCACAGAGCCACGTGCCCTGGTTGGGAAGGCTCATCCCCTCCTTGGACCCCGCTGTTGGTGTCTGTCTGTGCTGGGGAGGGGATGCTGTACATGCAGTCTGTCGGTAGCACGTCCTTGTGTAACTGCCCGTGTCACCCAGGACTCCCCAGTGACTTCGTTGTGACTTGCACGAGAGGTATTTAACCCACACCAGGACGCAGGATTCTTCCCAGGATTCTTCCCAGGATTCTTCCCAGGAGCGCACGCATCACTCTGCCACCCCGGATTAGGCTAAACCCACCCGTGGTGACACCTCCCCAGAGAGGGGTGGGTGGTCAGGGGTCTGGGACCTGGCCATGTCCCTTCCCAGCAAACCCCTGGGCCGGGTGGCGGTGTGTCGCAGTGCTGTGAAGTGGTGTGTGAGTGAGTGGTGTCCAACGCTGTACCTGTACAGGGCTTCCTAAAGTCCTTAATAAAAGGAACTCATCGTTAGCTGTACCCATGGTACGGGGACATCACCGTGGGGACATCACCGTGGGGACCTGATGTGGCACCTCGGGGTGGTCCCAGGGCTGGGACAGGGTCAGTGCTGGGGGGACACTCGCTCCCCCTGCCCAGAGCACCGAGCGATGTGTCAGCCCCTTCCTGCTGAGCAAGGGGGGTGCTGCCCCCCACTTTGCTCTACCCCAGGCCAGAACCTGGCTGGGGACCAGGCTTTGGCTCTGGGGGCTGTGTGCACCAGCCAAGGATGGGGAAGCACTTGGGCTTGTCCCCGGGTGGGTTTGGGGGTGCAGGGGCTTGTGCACCCACCACATGTACACACACCTGGGACCCCCAACATCCACACACCAAGGGGTTGGTGGGGGTGGGGTGGCCACTCACACTCCTGGCCAAGATCCTCCCTCCCACCAGCATCACCACCAGCTGCCGGTGACTCAAGGCCTCTCCTGCAAATGAAGTGGCAAACGAAGGAGGCGCCTTAATGAGCGGTCCTGGTGCCACACTCCCATTGTGGCGCCTTGGCCAGCCCCCTGTCCCCCCCCCGCTTGTCCAGCCCCCTCCCCGCTGGGATCCCAGCCTCTGCTCTGCAGCTGCACACTCGAGGGGTGACAGGACAATTAGCACCAGTGGGTATTTAAGGGTGGGTGAAGCAGGACGGGCAGCTCAGTCCAGGCAGCACGGAGCCAGGACGGGGGCAGGTGGTGCTGGGGCTTCGACTGAGGCGGAAAGGTGAGTCCCTGGCATCTGTCTGTCTGTCTGTCTTAACTGTGTGCTTGCTTTGTGCCTTGACAGGCAGCACAGCCGGCGAGGGGGCAAAGGCTGGTGGGAGGCAGCTGGGGGCAGCAGGCAGGGGGCCCACCAGCATGGGAGTCAGTAGCTCTGATCGCCAGTGCTCCCTGGTCTGGCTGCACCCAGCGATTTGGCTCCACGATGGGCAACTGGGGAGTGAGCAGAATGGCATGAATGAGGCAGGGAGCACCCCAAAGCAAAGCCCACAGGCTGGAGGGGTGTTGGGGAGGACAGGCAGGAACTTGGTGCATGGACCACCCACAGCACCCCCCAACCTGCAAGCACAGGGTGGGCACCCTGGACCCACCTTCAAAGCAACATCCACAGCAAAAAGATAACAATAAAAAATCCATTTCCCCTTTTTGAGCCTCTGCAGGGGGAGGAAGGGGGGGGGCAGAGCAGCCTGAGGGCACCCAGGGTCCCTGTGGCACTGCCACACGCAGCCTGGGATCACATTTCCCCCCATCCTGCCCATCAGACCCTGCTGCCAGCAGGGCACCTCCGAGCCTCATAAAGCAGTGGGATGCTGGGCACCTTCCCCTGCCCTGGCATTAGCTGGGCCCTGCCACAGGACCTGCACCAGGGGAGGTCCAGCCAGCCCAGGTCGATGCACTCATGTCCTCCCTGCCAGGAGCGGGCAGCTGCCAAGCCCATTAGCCAGCCTGGCTACCAGCCAGTGTGCTGGGCTAACAAACAGCCTGCCTGGCTACCAGCCAGCTGCTGGGCTAACAAACAGCCTGCCTGGCTACCAGCAGGCATGCTGGGCTAACAGCCTGCCCAGCTAACAAACAGCCTGACGGGCTACCAAACAGCCTGCACGGCTACCAGCCAGCATGTTGGGCTAACAAACAGCCTGCCCAGCTACCAGACAGTATGCCCTGCTACCAAAGAGCATGCCCAGCTACCAGCCATTGTGCCTGGCTAACAGCCTGCCTGGCTACTGGCCCACTCAGCCTTCACCACCAGAGCAGAGCCCGGCTCTTGGCCACAGACCAGGGGAGCTGCCATCAGGCTCCAATTCTGGGGTGCAGAAGGGTTGGAGATGAAGGGGAGCAGGTCTGGAGGAGGCAGGGGAGTGGAGAGTGCACTCAGCATGGGGTGCAGGCTGTGGGGGGGCTGGTGGGTGCTGGAGGGGCTTTCTTGCCGTGCATCCTCACCACTGCTTTAGCCACTGCCCGAGGATGCTCCGTGGTTCACTGACACATCTTTCCCTTCCTCTGCCTCCCCTAGATGAGAGCACCCTACTCACTGTCCTGCCTCTTCCTCCTGAGCCTGGGAACCTGCTTCCCTCCCAGGGAGCAGCCAGAGCTGGGAGACCCTGGGGAAGGGACCCTGCTGGAGCCCAGCTGGGGAGCAGCGGCCGAGGACTCGGGTGCCTGTTGGAGGGCAGGAGCGAAGTGGAGACGCAGCGAGGAGCTCGGCACGCTGCTGGGCATCGCCCGGGAGCTGCGGGGCTACGGCAAGGAAGGCAGCAGGCAGCGGCTGGGCAGGCAGGGGGGCTCAGAGCTGCTGCCAGCAGGAGGAGGGGAGAAGCGCAGCGGCACCCTGGGGAACCTGGCTGAGGAGCTCAACGGCTACAACAGGAGAAAAGGGGGATTCACCTTCCGCTTCGGGAGATGAGGGCCTGGACTCGACTCCTCACCTCCTGCGGGTTGCCCTGTCCGGTTCTTCCCTTCCATCTCGCCTGGGTTTGCTTGGACCAGTGGGTATTGGGGGGGGGGGGGTTGCTGCTGGGATTGTTTTGGGGAGGAGGGAGATGTTGCGTTTGCTCCACTTGCAGCCCTGCCACACGCCTCACATCCCTGTTCCCAGCTGGTGTAATGGAAGAAGAGGAGGGTGCTTTAAAAAGGAGCCACCGTGTCCTTTCCCCAGCCACACGCAGCCTTTGCTGGGGCACGGTGCCCTGTGCTGCATCCCCAACACTGCGGTGTGGGCAGAGGGGCTGCCAGCACAGGACAGGCAGGGGGGCGGGTTGAAGGGTTTCAACAGGATGGTCCTGGTGGTGACAGTCCCCTGGGGACTGGATAAGGTCCCTCAGAGCTCCCCACAGAGTTACAGGGTTGTTGCTCTCTACTGCCAAGTCCCTCCGGCAGCAAATCCTGCTTCGTGTCAAGATGCCGCTCACAAGAGCCGGCTCCTCCAGCCCAGAGCAGCAGGGCTTGAGGAAATCTGCTCCTTACAAATCCCTGGTGTGAGCACAGAAACCTGCCCTGGCATCACCGCTCCTGCTGCAGTCCCTGTGCCCTGCTCATGTCCTGAGTCCTTGCGAGGGGCAGGTGGTGATGTTCAGCATCCTCATCGCATCACCCCACTATTTGCCACCAAGCTCAGCCCTCCCTGACCCCCTCCTCACCGCATCGCCACCTCTTCCCAGCTGTAGCTGGGAAGAAACAAGGACCCCTGCCCCTACCTGGGGCTGATGGGTGCTGGGAGTCCTGCTCCCCAGTCCCCTCTGCAGATCACTAGCCCCAAAAGCCACGGCTGAGAAGGATGAGCCCCACTCTTCAGCAACAGCCTTACCCTTCTTGGGGCAGATTTAGCTCTGCCAACGCCCCTGTGCCTGCCACTGCAGGCAGAGATATCCATAATCAGAGGTCTGACTACCCAGCCCGCGGGCACTAACAGCAAGTTAGACACCCAACAACCACCCATATTTCATTGTGGGCATAAAAATTAAGCAGGGCAATTATTTGTGAGTGCTAAATTGCATCCTCAAAGCAAAAAGCATGGCAGGACTTGGTTAGGAGGGGAAAAAAAGAGAAAAAGAAGAAAAAACCCCAGCTCCAAGCAGCACATTGCAATATCCTTCACCCAGACAGACTGCTTAACACAGTGCTCACACCATGGGGACCACAGCAGCGACCAACAAACCTGGTGGCACTGGGCTGGCTGAGCCCATGCTGCCCACCCTCCCCAAAACCCACCTTGATCCCCCTCAACTCCCACCCCACACCAAAGGCAGCTGGTTTGGGGGACGCAGGCGCAGCGCTGGCATCGCACGGCGGAGACGGGAGCTTTATCGATGTTTCTATGGCAACATCTCCTCTTCCCCCCCCCTCCTCTTTTTTCTTTTGAGTGTTCAAACCATCAATAAATATGCACTGATCAATCTTACCCTGTGCTGGAGTTGGGGGGCGGGGGGAGGAGGGATGGGAGTGAGGAAGGGGAAAGAGTTTTGGGGCTGGTGAGGGCTGGTAAATCCAGGGCTTCGCCGTGATGGATCGTTGCAGGGAAAAGCGGCTGCTGCTGGAAGGGAAAGGAAACCTGCTGGGTGATGCTGGGGCTGGGGGGCATGGCTGGGCTCCTGCTCTCAAGTCCAGGAGAGGAAAAGGGTCAGAGCAGCATGATAAAGCCTCGCATGGAACGAGGCTTTGATTGAAGCCAAATAACCCTCTGGGTAACTTATTTTAAAGTAAAAACCTGCACCTCCCACAGCGCTTACCTGGCAGGTGGGACAGAGCTCAGCCCCAGCGCCCAGGGGGCTTCTTGATGAGCAGCTCCGGGTCACAGGGGTGATGCCATCACCCTTCTCACCTGCCGGGAGGAACGGTGGTCCCAGCAGGCTGCAGGGGGGGGGGGCAGGCAAGGGGCTGCAGCATCCCCCCCCCGAGCGTGTGTTGGGATGGCTGATGTGCTTGGGAAGAGGCAGAACTCCAGGCTCCTCGTTACTGCTCTTGGTGATTGAGACTGGGGGGGAAGAGGAGGAAAAAGTGAATGGAAAAATAATTGCCTGGAGTCTGGGGGTGTCTGGAGGGAAGGGGAGGACACACCAGGAGTAACCCCTGGGAGGCTGGAAAGCCCATGCTGGACATGGTGTCTCCCATCCAGCTCCCTTGGGAACCTATGTCCCCTCCCAATTCCTCCCCTCCCATGTCCCACAGTGGGGCAGCTCCCCGAGGGACACCCAGACCCCCAACACACCTTTAAGAACCAGAGAGCTCAGGACCCACCTCACACCAACCCCTAAGGAGCTGGATTCATTCAGCACAGCCACACTGGTGGCAGAGTGGGCATGGACCAGGCAGGACAAGATGCCTGGAGCATTTGCAGCATCACTGGCCATGCAGCTCACAACAGGACAGCACCAGAGACCCCGGGCTCTGCGACACACGGCCTGTGGAGCTCAGCAAGGGCCGATGCAGACACTTGCTGCCATCACACCACCCTATAAAACACAATATCCTTCCCTGAGTGGGGTACAACCCTCCTCCTTGCCCTAGCCCTGCATCCGCAGGCTGCTCGTCATCCTTCCTCTGTCCTGAGCAGACCCACAGCACTACACACACACACACACACACCAGAACAGCAAATCTGAGAGCCCCAGGAGCATCCTCTGTAAGAGTGAGCCCCATTTATCGTGTCCAAGGGGCTCGTGAAGGGGCTAATGCCTTGTAACTGGGTCATTCAGCACCGCGGCTTCGGGAGCGCAGGTAGGACCTTCCTCAGCAGAGCAGCTGTAGGACAAGCATGTAACCTTCAACCAGGGGGTGACTGCTGGGGAGAGAGATCAGCACAGCCTGGTTGGCAGGTGAACTTTCTGCTGAGCTGGATCCACTGGTGTAGAAATACCAAGCAGAGCTCTGCTCCCAGGGAGGATGGCTTTGAGCTCAGCCTGGACAGTCAAATGATTTACAGGGGTGTCCCTCACCCACAGCTTCAGGGGCACCAATGCATATGTGATGCCTGAAAACCTCTCTTCAGGGGGGACACAGTGCTGAGGCCTATGTTCCTCTCTCTTCAATTGTCCAAGGATTAATGTCAAACAAGGAGGAGGCTGTCAGCTGGCCCCCTGATCATCCCTGGGGACACCCCGGAGTGCAGTTGCTCCTGCAGCATCTCCACAGGACACCCTGTCACACCAGCCTCTGACTTGCTTTTAAATTACTATTTTGGGGTATTTTTAAGAAAAGGAGTAAGTATAAACCACTGACCACATTTTACATCTGGTGACAGGCAACTTCTCAACAAAAGGCAGGATGACATTAAAGGAAAACTTAGAGGAGCGAACATTGTAATTCCAAAGACACAAAACCCAAAACAAAAACACAAACACAGCTATTTTTTCCCCCAGAGCACTCTCACTTTCAAGCTCAATAGCCTTGAAAATTGGAGCAATCAAACTGTTAAATGCATCGATCTGTTAAATCAACTCCTACTGTACTCAGCTAAATTTACCCTTTAATCCCCTTCTCCTCCACTCCCAGCACTTTGGATCCTGGGACTTTCCCAGCCAGGTCACCCAGCCTCTCCCTTCCCACAACACCCCAGCCTGGTCCCTAAGCGAGCAGTGATGGAGATCACCAGGAGGGATTTCTCCATCCTCTCTCAGCCCACAGCTGGTTCCCTGTGCCAGGACCCACAGGGACTGCTGGAGGGGATTAGGAATCAGGTGAGCTGGGCTGCAACCCTAAAACATCACTGGGCAGCTGCAGGGCCTTGGGGACACCACTGCCACCTGCCCTCGCTTCCTTCTGAGGCTTTTTTAGGCTTTAGCACCCTCCCTAATCAAGGCAGTCTCTCATTTTAGAGGCTGCCTCGTACCTGGACACATCCCTCTCCACAGATTCAAAGTACCTGGCAACAGAAAATAAGGATGGAGAGCCAGAAGCGAGGGAAGGAGCAGCCTGAACCATCAGAGGAGAGAAACTCACAGGTGATTTCAGGGCAGAGGAGGGAAAACCAACAGCAGCTGAAATATAGAACAATTAAAGGTAAGGAAAGTTTAAGTGAAAAGCTCTGGTTTGAATCTCACTGAAGACAACAGCACAGACTGTGCTTCAAAAGAGGTGATGGCACAGTCCTTACCCTGTGCATCTCTCCTCTCCTGACTTCCCAGAGCCAGATCTGGAAAGGTCCTGCTGCCTGGCTCCAACCAGCCCGCTGGACCACCCAAACTGGGAGCCCCTCTTTTTGGATAACAGAGTCTAAGAGGAGGTAACTGGGTTTGAAAAGCTTTGCCAACAGACAGACACGGCTTTTCCTCAACATTGATTTATTTTTAAATATACTACGCAAGAGAGACTGGAATAAAAAATAAATCAAAAAAACCATGAAAAATAGAGAAAGAGAGGAGGAAGAATTGAAAGCCATGTACAGAAACAATCTGTACTGGACCAAATTAAAGGGGAAACAACCCCCTTAAGTATCACAGAGATGAAGGACAGAGCTATTTACACACTGTAAAAAAAGACAAGTCTACAAAAGTGTGTAATAACGAGATACAAATGTATAATATAGTGGCACAATATGTTATCAAAGTAAAAACAGTACCTCCAGGAAAGAGACAGTCCAAGGGTTGGGTTGGTTGGGGTTTTTGTTTTTTTTTTTTTTCTTACAATTTTCAAGGCAGCCTGTGGCAGAAGGGTGTATTTTCTTTTGAAGGTTTGTCACATGCTATGTCATGGCTGTTTGTGAGGGCGAGAAGTGGCGTGAACACACACAAGTGAACTACTAGGAATCATATACAAAACAGTCCCAAAGAGAAGAGCATAAAATACAATTGAAGGCAATTAGTGTTTAGGATACACAAGAGGGGTCACAAGAGTTACAAGGGAACAGGACATGGAAAATGCTTTTTTTTTTTTCTCACGTTTGGAACTGTTAAGAGGAGTTAAATTGCACTGTTAATAGCCCTAAACCTTGTTCTTTCACTATTGTCAGGAGTCACAGTTAGTTCCCAGTCGTGTTGCATTAGCTGGGAAGGTCACAGGACCTTGGTGAGGAAGCCCAGGAGTCCTGCTGTCAGCGTTTGGAGGCACTCTGCTCGGGAGATGCACCCAAGAGAAGTGTCTGCAGTCTTCACAGATCCTCGTTTGATGCTGGATGGAACCACACCGCCATGAAGGTAGCGACAGTTTTAACCCCAAAGTGCTGGTGTTTGAGCTCTTAATGGGGAGTTAACACTGGCACTGGAAGGGAGGCACCACGGCCCCTCAAAGTGGGGGTCACCAAGGTGGGGAATACACACAGAAGCCAGGTCCCATCTCTGCTTACAGAAGCCTGGAAATTCACCTAGAGAAACAGCAGCTCTCACCCAGATCAATGTGCAAGCTCAGCTCAACAACCCCAAAGGCGCAGGGGTGTCTCTGAACTCACCCCACGCTGCATCACCCCCAGCTGCAGCCTCCTGTCTGCCAGGGAGTGAAGCCTCGCTCAGCACCAGCGCCTACTGCAACCCTCTGCTCCAAACATCAGCCCCATTAATGCTGGGCAGCACGGGAGCACCACAGCAACACCCTTCTTGGGACCTTCTCCAGTCCCTTTTCACTACCAAAGGAGATTGGCAAACAGGCTGCTGTGCCACCACAGCAGTGGGTGCTGTCTGCAGTGTTTTGAACCCAAGGAATGCATTTGGGCTCAACAACGTTAAAAAATGACCAAAAACACAAACCCAAGAGGCAGCAGGTAGAATCACAGGAAGAATTTGGGCAATTCTGTTGTTAAAACCCCCTTATTACATTAACTGTTTCCTCCCCCTTCCCTCCCAAGTGCCAAATCTGTTGTGTTAAGTGTCCGATATATGTCAGGCTCGGGCCAGGGGCACGTGCTGCAGCTCCCCCAAAACCACAGTGGGTATATTGCTATTCAAACACTCATCCTTGTGTACAGTGGGGCAGAGGGAGGGGAGGAAAATGCAGTACAGAGTCCTCCTGAGGAGGATGGCATCTTGGCGTCCATCAGTCTGGCTTCAGTCTTAATGGCCTGTCCAGAACAATAAAATATTAATAAAAAGGCATGGTGTGACATCAGCATTCAGACTTGTAGTCCACAAGGCAAGAACTCCACAGATAAGACGGTTACAAGTATATGAAACACAGGGAATCTGAGTTCAGAGGGAGGAAAGTGCCTCTCGAACACAGCCCTGCCCTTTGGAGCTGGGGCATCCATTCAGTCTGTGGCTTCTGCACAGCCCTAACCTGAACGCCCCTGGTCCTTTTGTCAGTCCACACGTGTTACTCTCTCCACAGTTGGCTTTGGCCCATTGTGATTTGTTTTATTTATTTATTTTCCACCTGGCTTCTGCTACCTCTGGACAATGTCGCTGATTTCTTTCACTGAACTGAGAAGTTTGCTAAAGTCCTGGGTGGCTGCAGGACCGCTGCCAGCCGTTGCTGGGCAGATCTGAAGCTCCCGTAGGTTGTTCTCCAGCTTATTGATGGCCTCCCGAAAGGCAAATTTGTTCCTCATCTGCTGAATGGAGTCCACGTAGCTGACACAGAAGGTGTAGAGGTTCTTGCCAGCCTCCAAGACAGCGCTGTGGCTTGCCATTTGTTCAGAGTTCTTGCTGATGGCGATTCGTAGAGCCTCGGTGCTTTCCAAGACCACCCCTTTAGTGATGGTGCCGCTGGCAATCCTCTCGGGGGGCTGCCGGGTCTTCCGCAGCGAGACCCGGGTGGATATGAGAGGGATGAAGGCTGTAGATGAGGGCTGGTCCCCACCTGGGGCAGAGGGAACAGAGGAGGAAGAGGCAGCTGGGGTTGCTGTGCTCAGCAGCAGCTTTGTAGAGGACTGTGGCTTTGGTACAGAGGGGATCCCCAGCTTTTTCACACCTTCCCCCGACTGGTTTGGCTTGACGGCATCACCACTCGCAGCATCTCCAACCTGAGTCAACTGCTTGGATTTCGGCCCAGACACCACATCTGCTGCTGCTTCATGGCTGGGACTGTGAGACACTTTCCCAGGCTTGCCAACAGAAGATGAAGACAGTGGAAGTGGAGGGGCTGGTTTCAGCTTTGATAACTTCCCTTTGTCCTTCCCTGCCGACTCTGAGGTCTGCTTGAGCCTCCTCAGTCGCGGCTCCTCAGAGGAAGCCTTGCTGGCACCCACAAACCCAGCAGGGTTGGGTTTGGCAGCAGAACCTTGGTCCATCGTCACAGTGGTACCTAAGGCACTGGATTTGACTCCATCGTCTTTGTGGAGGATGCTGGAAGAAGGAGGGGCAGCAGGTTGCCTACGGCCAAGTTTTGGCGTCAGAGTGGGAGGGCTGGAGCCAGGGCTCGACTCTACATCCTTGAACACATCATCAGTGGTCTCTTCATTTTTCTTAAGCAGCCGTGGAGGAGGGGTCACTGTTCCCCTGACAGGAATGTCAGTCTTGGCCTCATTTGCCCGCTTCCGAGGCAGCGCTGGCTTTTCACTTTTGTGTCCCCCAAAAGTGGAGGAATCAAACTGGCGCCCCGTGGACTGCAAATCCCGAGGCAGAGTCACAGATTTCCACTCCGTGTCCTTTGCTCCATGGGGCACACAGGAGGCTGAGCAGGACCTTAAGAAACGCTTGCTGGAGTTGGAACTGCTCTCCTCTTCAGCAGCCACCCCTCGACTGCTGCTCATCGTGCTGGACTTCTTCCGTAAGTGGGGAGATAAGAATCCAGAGTTCCCAGTGACAACCCCATTGGAGACACCAGCCCCATTGCTCGGGTTCTGAAACTTGGAGGGGTCAGCTGTGTCTGCTGGGGGTGGAATGAAAGCTCCGTTGCCGGCTTCCCTGCACTCCTCCTCCCCACCTGCCCTGCGGTCCGAGTGGCCGTCCATCTCTCTGAAGGAACTGCTCCGTTTTGGAGGGGTAGGGGCAGTTTTCTTCTTCTTCTTGATAAGGGCACTGAAGAGGTTATGCTTCTTGTCTTTTGGAAGCAGCCTCTCATCTTCATTCAAACTGCTCTCCAGGGCCACCCTCTCCTTCCGCGGGAGCAAGGGAGAAATAGCAGGTTCATGATCCAGAGGGTCTGCAAAGGAAAGAAAAGTCTATTGAACATTGCTCTGACAGCCAGAATAATCGGGTTTCTCTCAGGACCAGACCACTGCAGCACCTCTGCAAGGTGCAGGTGCTGTAAAGGGAGCCAGTGTCAGACCAGGAGTACAGCAACTACAGCCACGCTCAAGCCTGGACCAAGCACGGTCCCTAATCCTGCAACCATTCGTTTCTGAGGTGGCCTCTACAGGGCTTGGCTACCAAACTGCTTTCCCTGTAGGCTTCCAATTTACACAGTGACATACAGACACAAAATGTTTATGTTCAGATTCCCACCCTCACATCTGGAGACTTGTCCAAACTTCACACAGTTTGGACAGTCTTTATACACAGTATGAAGAAGATAAATATTAAGAGGCTGTTGCTTCAGTCCCTGTGCTGTTGCTGTCCTTTGACCCACTGAATTGATGAGACATCTCCATAACCCACCTCCATCCCCTTGTTCATTGATATCCTGGTACTCCTAACCTCCTTTTGTGGGGAATGGAAATAACTCTCTCACAAGCAGAAATCGAGATGCCCTTCGACAGCTGAACACACCAGCTCACACCACCACGAAGATGGTGAGCTCCAGGCAATACTGGAGGAACACACCAGGAACAGGCTCCTCCAGCAGTGCAGCTCCAGAATGAAATGATAGACAGGGTGACTCTCTCTCCACTTGCATTTAAAAATGAATAGTGGTTTATAATAAATTTATACAGAGTCTTGAAGGTCTCTGTATTTGTCTGACGGGGGGGGTCTCATTCCCAGGCCAGGCACTCAGGTGCCATTCTAAGGAGAGATGCCTTCAGGGCAGCACAGACACTTACAGCTCTGCTAGGCAGTAAGCAGGGAGATGAAGCAGAGTCACAGGGGAAAAGCAGGATGCTTCTTAGCCATGTACTGGTGATCATCATGCTATTGGTAGGATTTTGGATGAGGAAGGGATTTTGGTTGAGAAGAGAGAATTTGAGGTGGGGGCGTGTGAGCCAACAGCTGTGTGGCTGTTATAGCTCCCTGCCCAGGTTAAACCACAACAACAATAAAGAGTGAAATGATTCCCAGCATAACGTTAAAATCATGTTTTTCTGCTGCACACTCGAATCTCTCAAAGCCCTTCAGTATTTAAATGAAATTCTTTTACTTCAAAGCTCGTAATACTAGGCAATTATACATCCTAGAAGGGAAGGTTATTTACCATGTAAGTCACTAATAGTCTCTTTCTCCAACATCCCCTCTTTGTCTAGATGTACATCTGCGACTGAAACAGGCACTACGAGGTGACTGTGATGTTACACAAACAGGTCAGTCACAGGAATGGTCAGGGAAGGCAGCCTCAACAAGAGCCAGAGGAAAAAAAACCCCTTCACTGTATTTTATTTTACCTTGTGATTTTTCAAACGAGCTAGATACCAAAACGAGCTAGATACCAATCTCCTGCACACATTCAGCCTTCTACCACTGCCTTTATTACCTCAGAACACAAGATAAATTGTTGAAGAAACTGATTGAAAAAGAGTTTAATTTCATGGAAGTCTCTGTAAATCCCTCTTTGTCCCTTGCTGAAATCATATTTGGTACCTGTCAAGAGTAATACTCTTCAGTGAGCCAAGCAGAAATCTGGGAGGATGGAACAGTGAAGAAACCTCCCTTATGGGCTTGTAAACCCAAGCAATCGTCCTGCTTTAAATTATGCAGTGTGGTAGTGTAAAGTGGCTTGAACACAGCAGATTACCCAGCACTCAGATGCGGTGGGAGATCCCCACTGATAGCTCCTACCAGGGAATGGGAAGAGGATATGATCAGAGAGCTCTGCGCTCAGGCTCTGGTCTATAGGGAGCTGCAGGCAACAGCCATTAAGTTAAAAGAACTCCTAGGGCTTCTGGAAGCAATGGCAGGTGTAGTGCTGATCCCTCAGCCATTAAGAGATGCACACTCCCAGTGGCTGTGTGTATCCAGTCCCAGGACTAACCACCCACCACTGCAAAAAACAACAAAAGGAGATCTGAACCCAGGATAGCCATCTCACCCAGACAGGATACTGGTACAGAAGGACAGCACCTGTTACCAGACACAGCTTTGCACAGCTGAAGAACTGGAGCTGGACATATATTTTGTTTTCCTCTATTTCCCGAAGGAATAATGACTTTAATTAAAACTTACCACATTCTCCCTGGCCTCGGGCATGTGTAGTCTCCAAGCCCTCGTTGGCATCTTTGCTTTCAGCAGTTCTCCTCGACGTTCGTGTTTTGGTTGGTAACTCTGGGGCCTGGAGGAAGTTGCTCACTACACTCCTCATGCCCTTCTTTCCCAGCTCCTTCTCCACCTCTGCAAGGCACAGGGAAAAAAAATTACAGCAATCAAGAGGAGGTAAAAACTATTGTGCTGTTCAGAGCTAATAGCACAAAAGAAAAGCAAACGACACAAAGCAGAGGTTGCTGGAGGTTGTTAAGCCATTTGGCTCTTCAAAATTAGACGTGTGCCCATACAGAGAAAAAGCCCACGTGTAAACACATCTCTGCTTTCTCCACCATGTACACCAGGCAGCATAACCTAGGACCGGCTGCCCTGCAGTGAAGTTCAATGAAAAATACGCAGAGTGAAGGATGCAGCTGGCCCTTTTCCCATCCCTGGAATTGCTGCTCCAAGAGGGACCCAGACCTACCATCTGATATGCTGGATTCCTGAAACATCGTTTCAAAGGCCTGATGGATCTCAGCAAAGGAGGGTCTATCAGAAGGGCTCCACTGCCAGCCTGAAAAACACACATCACCACTCAAAACTTCCTACCAGCATTAGACATTCAGCACACTGCACCAGGAGGAGCTAGCTATGGCAGTTTCCCTTTTATAAAGCGAGTGAGATAAAATACTGACACAGAAATCTGATTTACGGGGTGCTGGGTGTTCTGTACCACTTTGGCTCAGTGATGGTTGTGGACACCCAGCACCCTCTAAATCAGGTTCCTGTGTCAGTGTGTAACAGTCAGTGCTGAGTGCTGCTGGAAGAAATGTCTGGCACTAAGTCATGTAGCAGAAGGCCACAGTGGAAGAGCAGCAGTCCCCTAAGAAGCCTAATGAAGCTCCTGCTTCATCCTTAGAGCAAAAGCTTTTCTTTACATTGTCAGGAAAAAGGAGACAAAGAAAACATTGAGAAGAACAACAAATCTCTCCCTGGGGTCTGTGTGCTCCCAGCAGAGAAGAGGCTGGTTTCATTGTGTGTTCATCCTCTGGGGAAAGCAGCTTTACCCACACACTCCTACACAGCATCGCACCTTCGCCGGAACTGCCAGGGGGGTTGTTCTGCCCTGCTGTACATGGCCAGCTCCTGGCACTTTTACTGCACCTCTGCAGAGCTAAAAAGCAGCATTTGTGGGGTTGAGGAGTACTTACACGCTCTCATGAGCTCATAAACTTTCTCAGGGCAGCCTTCGGGACGCTCCATCCGGTAGTCTTTCTCCAACAGCTCATAGACTTGAGACAAGTCGATCCCAGGGTAAGGGGACATGCCATAGGTTGCAATTTCCCACAGCAGAACACCAAAGGCTGCAGTGGAGAAAGAATGAAAAGAAAAAAAAAAAAAGAGAAAATAGAGGAAAAAAAAAAATCAGTAAGCTTTGTTTTCACCTTAAATTCAAGGGGATGGTTAGTGGGAGTAGTCACTAAACAGTGCTGCACACTTAAACCAGCTCTGGGTGGCTCAGATCCCATGCTCAGCAGCAGCTTAAATGTTAAAGAAGCGTAACAAGCCTCTTCGTCAGCACAGACAAGTCTCCTGCGATATGACAGGGTAGAATTAGACTAATTTTCAATGTATCAGTTGTCTCAAACCTGAACGCCGTGAGATCCTTCAAGTCCTATTAAAGGCACAATTAAGAGACTTCACAGCGGATTAGCTGAAACCGTTTCAGTGCTGCACTGCAGTCTCTCCCTCAATTTGACAGCTCCTCTCATCTGCAACCTCTCCCTAGAGGACTCGCACATTTTAATAGCTCTGTGTTTGGGGTGCCCTTGTTTAGCTGCACTATGGTCTAGAGGGGAAACCTGGGAGGCAGCGGTGAGAGGAAAATTTCAGCAGTTGCTACCAATGAGATAGGGCAAGGCTGAGACATTCTGGTCTGAGGGAAAGCTGAACAGGAAAAGGGAGAGCACAGAAAGGGTCTTGAAACAGCCAAGGCATTCAAGTTCCCAAAATTGGTGGGGATGCAGGTCAGCACCAGGGTCAGGCAGCTAACCCAGGAGTCGGGCACACAGAATAGACTCAACACCAGTTCAACAACCTGCATGTAATTAGTTCAGTCACCCTATTCTGTTCTTAACCTGAAGAGAAAGCGATTACAATTCTGCATAAGTAAGGAAATCACATCACATTACATGGTAACACCACCAAGGGCAATTTCCATTAGACATTTCTGTGCACAATTTTCTTTGATTGCTGTCTCAAGGCAGCAAGGTGAAAGCGTCTAAACTCTGGCGTGCCCAGCAGCAGCCGTGTCCTCCGGGGACGGCCGGCTCGCTCGGATCGGATCCCAGAGTCCACTGCCCCACCTCTCCCTAAGCAAGTTTATGCTATCCTTAATTAAAGATACACAATATTCCTTTTGGATCTTTCCTCCCCAAGTACTCTGCTGTTGAAATGCACCAGGGATCCCGCAGCCACCAGAGTGATACAGCAGCATCCTTGAGACTGTGGCAGACACCCTGCAGTAGCCAACTGGAAGAAATGCCTCGGTCAGCTCCCTGGGAGGCCGTTTTGGCTTTTCCTCCCCCATCTATAAACTATTTTACATCAACCACCTACCTAAAAAGTTTCTTTAAAATAAAGCCTTTCTCTGCAGGCTTTTTTGGAGTTTCCCCCAAAACCCCAGAAAGCTTCATCGCTGCTTCACTACAGGCTGCTGGTTTATACACAGCCACAGCTCAGGGTAACATTTTCGGGACCACATCCCACCAACTTCCATCTCATGTCACTAGGCACTCTTGAGAATCTGACCAACAGCTATGGCAGAGTTATAAAACCCAAAGAAAGGCTGATAAAAAGTACAATGAGATTTTCTGCAGCCAGATTTGATAGAACACAGCTTCATTTAGCTAAGCCTACTCTTATCACGAGCACCTCAGGGCTCTTCAATAACCATTTGTCATCAAATTTTCCCTCTGTTTCTCCTCATCTCATTCCAAATATTATTCTTTTAAAATGCAGAAAGACAAGCTTGGAGCTATCACTAGACAGATACACACAAAATATTTCTTTAACAGAAAATGAACCAGATTCTCACTTTCCTCCCTGAAGTAGTCTGAAAGTTCCTGACTCCACCAAGTCAGTAGTATCGGTGCCCTCCAGCCTCATTCCATACGTGTCTATAAACACCACGATACCCTTTATTTTCATCCTTGCCAAAGATTCAAACACACAGAGTCAGGTCAGCATCCTCAGTGCTCCACTCAGAGACTGACTTCGCAGAGATTAGTTCCTGAACTCTAAAACAATACAGTTAAAATCAGGGAACATGCTTGAAGTGTTTCACAATGTTCTCATTTCACAGTCCTGGACAAGATGACTATAATCTGCATTAATTTGTACATGCAAATTCTTACCCCAGACATCAGATTTAATGGAGAACTTGTTGTAGGCCAGGCTTTCTGGTGCAGTCCACTTGATGGGGAATTTCGCTCCGGCATGAGCTGTGTACGTGTCTCCTGTCATCAGCCTGCTCAGGCCAAAGTCTGCCACCTTCACCAAGTGGTTCTCCCCTACAAGGCAGTTTCTGGCAGCCAGGTCCCTAAAAACAAGAACAAAAATAGGCAGTGAGTAGTCTTTATCATCTCACTTCTAGCAATTAAACCTACTGTTTCCGAAGAAACCTGGGCCTGTGTGTGATTATTTTGATGAGAGTATTAGACAGAAATTATAGATATACACATACATGCAGGAGGGAAAGTTATTTTCCATTCTGGTTTTGTAAGACTGTCATCCAAACTTTTTTTCCTTTTTTCCCTTTTTTTTTTCTTGAAGTGAAAGCTTCAAGAAGCCCCCTCACTTTCAATAAAAGCTGCCACCCTCAGGATAAAAATACTGGTAAGAAATGTCAGTGCTCAAGTTATCAATAGCTGAGGATGAGCACTGAATAAATGAAGTCTCAATCCCTCAATTCTTGCCCACCTCTCTAGCACTTCAGTCACCCCAGCCAACAGCAGTCGCTCTCCAGAACTCCTTTTCCAGTCCTAGCTCAAGCACTGGGTTTAGCTCCCAGCTATGCTCATCTTCCACCCAAGCATTGCACATCTTACAACTTTTTCTAGTTTTGGCCTTTCTAAACCTGTTGTCACCTCTGCTGTCAGTACTTGAGGTTTTAAAGGACTGAGCAATAAACAAATGAAGCTTTTCCTCCATGTTTTTCTCACCTGACTCCATCCTGGCAGGTGAGAGATGCTCACACAGCATTTACCACTTCCCTTCCTTGAGGAAGCTGACAGCACCTTCGGAAATGCTTCGCTGAGTATAAAACATAACTCACAAAAGTACATCCTTCCTAATATTAGGCTTTGTTAAGAAAGCTTTTCCAGATTATGTCAAGCTGAACTAAAAATTGATTCTACAGGAAAGCTTGAGTGAGATCTTTAGATATGAAGCAGACACTGCTGTCTCTTTCGCTTCTTCTGCTCAATCAGAGTATGTTTTTTTTTTAAAGTAAGTCTTACTAGATGCCTATTAAATTTTCACAGTGTTTTTGAATATGCCTTCTTATCAATGCTGATTACTACAATGTGTGTCTAAATAAAAGCTCCTCTTCATAATCAAATTCCTCCTCCTTCCTGATTCATTAAATGAGGTCACAGCCCAGCGTTTGAATCCATGGATGTGAATTGTGACAACACTCTTAAAATAATTGGGTAGGTGGGTATGGGGGATGGCTGATAAGGGAAAATGTTACTATTTATTTTAGATAAATGGGTCATCAGAAATAAGAGGAAATGAAATGAACGGGAGAGCAGGCAATTGGGATTCACACAAAGCAGTTTTGAAAGTTCACTTCCTACAGGCTGAAGGGATGAAATACTTTCAACAGAGCAAATCAAAGGCTGGAAATTTTAATTTGCAGCATCACCGTTCACTTTATTGACTGACAGAAGCATTTAAACAGGGTTTTCAGGCAGCAAAGGCAACACATGACTTAGAGGAGCACCCAGAACTTTACACACGATCTTCATATTTGTCTCTATGAAAAAAAAACATGCAGTAATTTTGGATTCCAGTTAATTGGGCAGGAAAGGTCATGCTATGGCACAGAGAGCATCTTGTATAAAGCTCAGCAAGTCTCAACCATCGTGCAGGATGTGTCATTATATTGCTAGGAGGCCATTTCTGCAGATGAAGAATGCAAAGCTCTAGCCATAATTGCAGTACACTTAAAGGTCAGAGTCTCTGAGACTTTTAAGACAGCAGAGATGCTTATTAAAGTGAATACGCAATCTGGACAACAGTGGGAAACAGTTCCTACAGAGAATGGGGGGAAAAAAGAAAAGAAGTGAAACAAACAGGAACAAAAAGGCACTAAGAAAGTGGCTTTGCTGTGAGCACCTGCACACATCCTGCAACATCAACTGCAGCAGTTTTTAATGGCTGTTAGAATCAAGGAAGACCAGTAGCATATCTGGTCCATTAAGAGCCCGTTACTTTGGGAAGTGTTTACATTTAGGACCGTTGTCCAAAATATAAAAGTACTGATGTGACTTTCACCCACATCTACTTCAAAGGTAAGGGGAAAACACTGCAAGACAATTAGAAGCCCATCCTATAGACAAGGTAATGCACGATGTAAGAATAGATGCACGAGCGCATTAAATATAGGACACCAACCGCATCCGAGTCAATGCTGTGATAGCTGAAAGGCAAGAAAAGATATCAGGGGGTGTTTTGTGCTTGACATTCAGGGGTACTCGCTGTCCTTCCTACCTGTGAATGAAGTTTTTCTTCTCCAAGTACTCCATGGCTGAGGAGATCTGAGTTGCCATGTAGAGCAGCACCACAGCGTTCACCTCCTGCCGGTTACACTCCCGCAGGTAATCCAGCAGGTTCCCGTATGTCATGAACTCCGTGATGATGTAGAAAGGAGGTTCCCGTGTACACACCCCTAGGGACCACCATAAAGTTTCCAATGAATGTTTGAGAACATCAGTGAACCCTTCAGGTTTTGTCCTCTAAGGCAAATCCTTCCCTCTAGAAGGTAGAAATATGGGGCTCGCAGGAAGAATGAGTTCTGCTTGGAATTGGTTAATAGAGGGTTTTAATTTTCTGCTTCAGGCTCTGGCAACTTCAACATTAGAGAAACGAGATCATTAAAAATCATGTATTAGTGGTATGAATTGTGAATTTTGCCAGACAATAAGTGTCTGTACTTAAAGCCTTGGTATGGTAAGCAGCTTATCTGCTCCTTAACATCCATATCACTGCACAAGGGTTTAGTTCAAATCCCTCTGCTTGGTATTTATCACTTACCTAATAATTGCACCAAGTTTGGATGCTTGATCTCCTTCATTACTGCGGCTTCTTTCAAGAACTCTTCCACCTCCATGGTATCCTCCTGCAGAACAATGGTAAAGCTTTGGCAAGGACAGCACACACAAACGAGGAATGGATCTTTGTATGAGGACACAAAAGGAACTGCAAACTGACAACATAAGCCACGTTTCTTTCAAGGTAATTTTTCCCTGTAGCCACATCACAATGACAGGGAGTTAGGAACTTGGGAGTTTTTTTCTGTAGGATTTAAAAAAAAAATATATATTTTTATCATTCTTATTCTAACAGAGCTTTTTGGGCCAAGAAAATCCATATCCCTTTTGTGAAGGGCCTCTTGCAGGACCACTCAGGAATTGAAAAGGAAAAACGTGCTTGTTCCTAAGAGAAAAAAAGATAACGTGACATAGAAAGTACAGCAAAGAAAAGAAACAAGAATGCTCATAAAAGGAAGGATACGCCACAATCGAACTCTTGGGAAGCTGCTGCAATGCAGGGCCCCAGTTTCACTGGGTAGAAGGAAGAAATCCCCCCTTTCAAACAGGAAGGAATGACCGACAGCAGCCACTCCATAATTGAAAGCCTGAGGTTTCACAGCTTTCATTCCTGGCATTTAGAGCCTGACCAATGACGTAACCATTCTGGGCAGATATGTGTCACTACCTATTTGTTGAACACCATAAAGTTGCTTGGCACCACACAAACCCCAGGAAGATACAATCTCACTCAAAAAACATATTTTCTGAAGCAAATATGCCCCAAATGGCCGGAAGGTCATTTCAAAGTGGTGCAAAAATACAGATCTAGTCCTAAAGCGATGTTTCTTTCTATATCCATATTTTTTTTTTTTTTCATTGCTGGATTAATGTTGACAGGCTACATGGACGAAGTGTTTTAAGGAAGGATTGGAAAGGATTTACTGCTGCTGGTGAGAATGATAACAGTGGGCTGCTGCTGTAAGATCCAGGCAGCTCTCTGCTTTGCAGTGAGCAATGAGAACCTTTTTCAAAGAGTTTCATTCAATCATTTACTATTCGTTGCCAATTAGCTTGATCGGCAGCTGTGATTTGCTGAACACCCTGTCAAAACTAATAGCCCAAAGGTCTTCGTGAGCAGAACCTTAAACTGTTTTCTTTGGCAAAGGAAACTGGGTTAATAATCCAGGTTGGAAAATTACCCTAAATATGCATTTATCTTACACACGCCACACAAACTCTGAAAGGCCACTCCTCTGCATAGCTGTTCCACTGCTTTAAATCTCTCACCTCCCAGCAACCAAATTAATAGGAAGGACACATACAGAGAGCCAGGGTAACAATGATCTCTCTGAAAACCTGATCTCATGCAAAGGACCAGGCTTAACCAGCTTCCACTGCACAAAACCACAGGAGGAGGAAAACGGTTCTGGTGATACAGTATTGTCCTAGCTGAGTGCAGGACCACGCCATGGAATTAAGGACCATCGGGGTTGGAAGTTGCCTAACAAAACACTGGCTTCTCTGCTGGTGAAAAAGTAAAAATAAAAATTAAAAAGAGGCTGTGCTCATGGATGCAGACTTGAAACGTGCTGAGATGACCACCTGACAGCAGTTCAGCCATGAAACAACCCTCACGGGAAACAAGCTTCAGCCATGAGCTCCCACGACAGACAAGTCACCAAGCTGCAGTCCCAGTTACTGCAGGCACTGCCTTCCTGGTGCCCCTTCCCACCAGCATCAGGTGTAAAAACACAGCGAGCGTCCTGTTATGGTAACAGACCCGATAAATACTGACGTGTCCTGGGCAACTGTCTGAGCTTCCAAAGCTATCTTTTAATGGGAAATATCTAAGCACCAACACATCATCTACCACTTCCCAGTTCAATGCAGCTGAGGAACAGTGTGTGCAGCTTTTGATTGCCTTCCTGCATGATCTAGTGTTTTGTGCCAGCGCTGAGCTACGTTTAGACACTTGATAGAAACCCAAACAACAAATGGGTGTTTCGTAAGCATCTCCAGTCAAAAAGATGCTGGAACGATTTATTCTTTTTTTCCTCCTTTCTTACTTTTCTCTCCCCTTTATCTTTCTTGTAGAGATACCTGGAGTGGATGGGGAAGGAACAAGAAGAGTCACATGAAGTTCTGAAAGATATTCTCTCAGAGGAAAATCAAGTGAGTCATTTCAATGTTTGTGCTGGAGCTAGAGAGGGCTTATTTTCCCCAGTAGAACTGGGATATAAATGTGATTTTAAAATGTTTCCCAAAACTTTGAAGAAAGCTATAATCCCACCTGTCAGGCATCAGACTGATGGATTTAAGGAAGGTGGATTATATATTTGCTTTTAAGGATGGTTTTAGTGTGCATAATTGCAGGTTGAAGTGTTTCTCAACTCTCTTCTTGGTTATTCTTACATTCCCCAGTGGAACGTGCTGCTCCATACTACATTATGAACCACTTTTAGTCATGTTTCATTAAATATTTATTTGATATATTTGAAACATCCATGGTCTGTATTAAGGTTTCTCCTTATGCACAAACAGATTTTATGGGATAACACACAATTTGACTTTGCTGATGGGTTTTAGAGAGAAGAGAATGAAAGCAACAACTCCAGCTTGGAAATGTCTGAAGGCGTCTGTGTCCTCATGCTACAACCAGAAGCAGGAGATGTTACAGCAAACAGTGTTCCAGGAAAGATCTGCTCTCTCCTTTTTTCACTGTAAACAGGCATTTCGTTCAGCCTGGTCACATCACTGCAGTGCTCCCGAGCAAGCCCTGCGGTCCCCAGCCCGCTGGATCCGAGCTGGGATAACACTAGGTGTCACTCGCTCCCTGTGCAAACAGGCACTGGGGCTTTCGCTCGCTGGGGAGCAGCGACAGGAATCTCCAGGGTACAAAATACATAAAGGCCAAAATGAAAATACTTTCTGCAACCATAGCAACCCAGAAATACTGAGGTAGCCGCCGCTAAAAGCGCAAGGAAGAAATATTTTCCCCAAATCAGGGAAATGTTCTTCCCCTGACAGTTCTTCCCCTTCTCCACTTCGAAATTTCCATTGCAAAAACCAAAAAGAAACAAACAAAAAACCTGGTTCTGTTTGTTTCTGCAGGACCAAACCACATCCTCGTTGAAGGAGAGAGAAGATGGTGTCAAGTTAACATAAACTCTTATTAAGCAATCAAATGCTATGTGTGTGTATGCTGCCAGAAGGTCTCAAGACATTTTTATAAACATAAATGAATTAAGCAATGACCTTATGAACTCACAAAGCATTATTTGCATTTCAAGAGACAAGGAAACCAAGACACAGCAATCAGGGAGCAGAGCCAGAAACAGAACTGATTATCCAGTTCTTCATTAAAGCCATTTATGAATTTTAATATATTTTAGTTCAGATAAGGGGAGGAAAAAGTGTATCTTTTGATAAGAAGCAGCTGTGAGCAACTGCCTAAGACTTCCAGGTACACAGCATGCTTGTGTGTTGGGAAAGATGCCACATGGGACAGGAAATCAAAACATGCAAAGCCTCCCTGAAGCCTCTAAATTATATGTTGCCCAACTCACAACCCACAAGGTTTGTTAACACACTGGCCTGTGGTAGCGTGTTTGTTGGTGAAGAGCTCACCTTTACCACACCCCCAACGTGAGACTTCACAAAACTATTAACTTTTCCAATGTTTCATCCATTTCAAAGTAAAAATGATACTGTTATCATCCTTTGTTTAGTTACAAGTGGTTCAGGTATCAAGTAAAACTGTAACAGGATCAAACTCCTTCAAAAATCCTCTATTCCAAGCTGACAGCAGAGAGGAAGGGCCATCATGGCACCAAACTGTCTTAACTATAGCTGAGGGCAGGGAGCCTGCCTGAACTTGGTTCCTGCTGAAAGCAGATGCATAGGAGACTCGAGTCCTACCTTTAGAGTCTTCACAGCCACTGTAAGGTTGTACTTCTTCCAGACTCCTTCATACACCTCTCCATACTGCCCTCCACCGAGCTTGTGCTTCATCGTGATGTCAGTTCGCTCTATCTCCCATTTGTCGTAGTTTGGGGACACGCCGTAGATGGTGGGCTTATTGCGTTTGGGGGCTGGGTAGTGCAGGGTGGTGATGAGCCCATCTGCCACGGTGGAATGATGATGGACCAACTCTGCTAAGGTGTTGAAGCGGCTCTCTGAAGAGACGTACAGCTAGGGAACAAAGAGGAAGCTCACTCAGTTAAGGCAGGTGAGAGCGGGAGTGTTCACACACAGAAATGGTATTAGAAGATTGTGAAAACAAAGCGTTGTATCACTTCTCCACCTGCAGCAGTATGAGCTCCACCAACTCTGGAAGTAGCTCTCAGAAGCTCAGAGCTGAGAACGATCAACACTTACATGGGAAATGCATGGATTCAGGAGGAAATACATGCACTTCGCTACACACCACGGACGGGATGACTGCGAATAGCACTGGCTTGGCATGCTGTTGCTTGAAATGTCTTTTTTCAAGAGGCTGGTCAGTAGAGACTCAGATATTTCCTGGAGAGTAAGGGGTTGTCAACCCCAGTGTCTCGATTCTATTGTTACTGTTGGGGTTACAACATTTTGACCTGCCTAAACTCTCTCTGAAGCGTTACTAGCGCTCCAGTGGCTTCCCTGCTACTGGCCTAAGCTCCTGCATAGTGTTTTGCATGAGATTGGACAGCTGGTTTGCTCCATTCTTGTGATGGGCATGGATCAATACCAGAGAAGTAAAATCATTACCACTGAATGAGAGCCTGCTGTGAGGCACGATAACCCATATTTGTTACCTTTTTAACATTTATACAGAAGATCCATTTTAAGCCTTTTAGCCTACTAAAGATAAGAGGCAAGTGTCTCCCTACCATCAGAGCTTTGTGTTTTCATGATTGCCCCGGTTTCACCAGGGATAGAGAGAAACTTTCTTCCTAGCAGCTGCTATAGCACTGTGTTTTGGATTTAGGATGAGAATAATGTTGATAACACAAGTAAAACAATTTTTTTGAGCTCCATTCATTAGAAAGGACCAAGGTCTAGCAAGGGACAACCTTGCAGGAAGAGCAGCACCGTGTCAGCCACCCAAATTTCTGTGTGGTCCATGCACTATGAAACATGGTGTGATGCACTGGTCCTACTGAGCACTTTGTGTGCAGAGAGTTGTGATCAAAGTTCCTGAGTGCTTCCAACTCATTGGATATGCACTCAACAGTTTGTGCATGTGCAGTGGCCATCTGTCTGGGATTTTGGGAGGCCAGGAAGTTGACAGGGTTACCAGGCATCTTGAAATCCCAGACTCAGGGTTGTTTAGTAAGTAATGAGTGGTAGGGGGATGGGCTGGACTAGATGATCTTGGAGGTCTTTTCCAACATTAATGATTCTGTCATTCTTCCACCTAGACAGAATTTTTGGATGGAAAAGGAAACTGCATCTGTGAAACTTCAGCAGTGAGTACGTCCAACAGAAAAGGGACAGGCCTTTGCAAAAGGAATAAAAAGAAAAGCTTGCAGGTTGGATAAATCACCCTCAAACTTGAGTAGAGACTTTAGACTGGAGATTAGCAATTTCTATATGGATGCTCCTCCTTTGGAGGCATCTCATAGTTTACTGTATCAAACCCTAAAGAGAATGAGAGGCATTGGAGAAGACCAAATATTCTGAAGAGCACAGAAACTACATGTAAGAAATGGTGACTTAAAAGAGAAGCCATATTGTCAAGGAAAGTCAGAGTGATAGATGAAAGTCCTCTCTCCCTCAATGTCCTGCTTTCCCAAACATCCTGCTTTTCCTCAATGTCCTGCTTTCCCAAATCCCTCCACTTAGCTTTCTGAGAACAAACCCCATGCTTAAATGTATGTATGGTAACTACTATGGTCAGAAATGGCAAAACCTGCCAATCAATGCATGTGGTGGGCTAATCTGGAAGAGCTTCAGGAAGGTTAAGTGTTCAGATCAGGAACACAGTGTAACCCAAAAAGGGGAAAAACAGAGAGAGGTGTGAATGACCCCACAGATCCGTCACAGACAGGCTACTGCAAGGTGTAGGGTGGCTGTTGGCTTTCAAGCTACGTATGCCTCTGTAACAGACCAATGGTCCCTGTAGGGTTCTGGGAAGTGAACATCAGTATTGCATTTGTTATCCAAAAAAGGCAACTCTGCTGTAGAAACCTACATTTCCCATGGTGGGAAATCCTAACCCCTGGTTAAAGTGGCATTTCCTCCAGAGGCAATAGCACTTGGAGTGGGAGAACATGCACAGAGGCCAACCTGTCTGTAAGCCACTTGAAAAAAACCCACACCATTAACCACTCTGGTGACAACACACACACTTGTGGGGATGTGCACAGGCATTCAGAGTGGAAGGTGTGTTGGAGAAAGCCACTTTACATTCACCCTTGGTTTTCTTTTGCTACAGTTGCTGCTATCAAAACTCCTATGGAAACTTTACAAACTAAAGGCCTCCTCCTGAGGAGGATGTTCTCAACCCTCTACCAAAATGAGGGTTACTTTTTGCAAAGTAAATGGACTCTATGATTTAAAAAACCCCAAAACCCACACCAAAACATAAAAAACCACCCCCAACCTTTCATGGTCAAAGAGGTACAAATCTTCTTAAAAAACAGATGTTCTGAGAACATAAAAGTGATAATGTAAAAGCAGCTTTTACAGCTGCATGGCTTGGACCACTAAGCAACCACAACTTAAAGACACAACTTGTAGTACTAGTAATGGTACTAGTAGTTCATGTGTTACGCTAGGGTCTAAAATAGAAAAGGATGGATGTGGAAAGTTATGCTGGACTCCAGGATCACTTGGAAGTATTAGAGAAGTATGGAGAAGGAAGCTGCCCATGTTTTCATGATGGCTTATACATATGATCTCACAAGTCTCATGGAAATTAGAGATATGAGTGTTTTGTATGAGAGATTGTATGATATTGTTACAGAGAGAGAAAGAAGTTAACTAAATGGCCAAAGGTTTCATGGCAAACCTGTAGCAGGATGGGGAACAGAACTCCGGATCACCCTGTCCAGGTGACAGGACAACACTGCCTTAACACAGACAATGCTTCCCATTTACATTAAAAAACCCACATCCACCCACTAAACCTGCTCATTCTGTAGGCAGAGGTTTGCTAACCTCTCAGTGATTACACCTCAACACTCACTCCTGAAGGCATTACTTCCCATCAGTACCACTGGAAATCAGTTACCCTGTTTTTCTATCTCCACCTGGAATTTGAAGCGTGCATCACAAAGAGATGAAGCAAGGAGTAGCTGTGTATGGCACACTGCTGACACAGCCCAGCAGGTCTCATACACACACTGACTATTCACAGCAGCCTCCCTTCTCTGCTGACCCAATTAACGAGCTGCCTGCTGGATAATTGTCCCCAAGAAAACTGCCTGGTACTCAGACACAGCTATAACAGGCTCAGCGCTTCTGCACTGTGTGAGGTTACGTAGGGAAGGGTTGGATGAGATATTAGGGGGAAATTCTTTACAGAGAGAGTGGTGAGGGGCTGGAACAGGCTGCCCAGAGAAGGGGTGGGTGCCCCGTCCCTGGGGGTGTTCAAGGCCAGGTTGGATGGGGCCCTGGGAAACCTTGTGTAGCTCCAGGCCTGGAAGTTGGTGTCCCTGTCTGTGGCAGGGGGTTGGAACCCTGTGCTCCTTGGGGTCCCTTCCAACCCAGACCATTCTATGATTCTATGACTCAATATATTTTACTACGGTGGTTAAAACTGGCCCAAGCTAACGTCCAAGGCACCCTTAACCTGATGGGATTCCCCCTTCCCAGTTAGCTGAACAAAACTGAACACTCAGGCAAAAAAAAAATCAAGGAAGATAAAGGAGTGAGTCTGCATCCAGTTCAGCTGCTGGGTGCTCCAAGGGACTCCAGCAGGACACGCATCTTGTGTCCTTAATGCTGAAGACAGCAGGATTTCAAGAACTGGCTGGACAACACTATTTATTTAGTTGGATTACTCAACAGGAGGCTTTGCCTCAAGTACTATCAAGTCAGGAAAACCAAGTTCGGTGTACCACGGAAGTGGTTTACCAGATGACTAACTGCACCATGCCAGCCAAATCAAGAAAGGTCACTTTTAATGTCTTCCTTTAAAAAACCCAAAAGCAAAATAAACCAAAAAAAGCTCTCCCCAAAAAAAACCCCATCAAAACATTCAAAGGTGGTCCAGAAGAATATGATCCATTAAACTGGGCAATAGAAACAACTCCCTGAGGAGTGAGTTTGTTTTTAAATTGTTGAAGCCCATTGCATCAGTATGAGCGGTACTAAAATGAAGACAGACACACTTCCAATCTCTTCCTAGTCCCTTCAAATCTTCCTGCAGGAAGAAGCCTGGGCAGGGCTGTGTGAAGTGCAGCACACCTCCAGACCAAGCAGTGGTTGTTCTACACGTTTCTCCAATACCTCTTTCTCCTGACGGCATGTTCTCTCAGCCACAGTATATGATCCCACCAAAGCCATTCATCCTTACTGCAGCACCTGCAGACATTAAGTCCCCTGGACAGGCTGACTAATGATGCAGCAGGCAAGGAAAGCCCCAGGTGCTCAGGGAGTTGAAGGTAAGAGCTTTCCTTCTGCAGAGCTACAGTCTGCCATGAACTGGGTAACAGAGTGTGACATGAGCAACTCAGAGCAGAGGATCTGCTCCAGCAGTCTCTGTTTTGTCAAAGGTCCTTGCTCTTCAGCTTTGACAGCCAGGAACAGGGTGGTGGAAGAGCACAGTGTCCCCTAGCCCGGCAGCAGGAGCAGCGGAGCGGGCCGCATGTCTGTCACTAAGCTGTCACAATTCACTGCCCAGCTCATTAACACAAATGGAAACCGATGCGGTTTAACACGCCCGGCTGCAAAGCACAGCGCCTGACACATGGATGTGGCAACCAGCTCCTTCTGCTGGGATGCTGGCCCTTGGTCTGGCAGCCAGGAGGACTGTGGCTACCTCTTCGTTTGCCCCTGCACAAGCAGCCAAAGCCCAGGAGCCACAGCTCTCAGTCACTGCTCTATGTCAATCTTCTATTTCCATCCAGCACCAGCTGCAGATCTGGTTTAGTGAACTGAGCTGACCTGCACCTTCTCTCAAAAACACCAATTCAAGCAACATTGTGGAAAATGAACAATTAACCTGGCTCATATAGACCTGAATGGATTATTGTAGCTCTGCAGAACTGTTTTTTGGGATAAAAACAGCTCTGCTGGGATGAAAGCTTTCATATGCCAAACCTTTTCACAGCTACAATGGAGAACTTGTGCCACCACACCATGGACACGTGGTTATTTACACCAAGTGAAGGAGGCCTGGGTTCAAAATGTTCCCATGTGAACATTGCTCATCTGCCAGCATCAATATGCACAGAAGGAATATCAACTACAGAGACAGGAGGAGGAATAATATTCCAGATTGCCATGTAGTCCCTTCCAGTACACTGCATGTCAGCATTTCACTGCACCGATTCTGACCACAGAGTGTGTCTACATGGGAGGGAAACAGAAGAATCCAAGAGGGGTAACTTGGGAATACACTGCCTTAAATACCATGTTCAGAACTGTCTCGATTACAATCTGCTTGCTAAAGCACACAAGAGGTATTTCATTATGGAATAAAATCTGTTTAATTAAAGGTTTTAGAGTGATGACTCTGATTGACTCTGATAAATAGGAAACCCTACATATTGGTTCCCTATGTTCTCACACTAAAGATTTTGCTGACAATGTTGCTGTAGGAGGAGTAAAGCTCTCACAGGACACAGGAAAACTGGCCATGGTGGGCCACTTCCTTACTTATTTTCCTTTTGGAGTACTTTAATAGCACTGAATCTGTCATCTACTCAATGCTGGCAAGAAGAGCCTCAGCAGCCATGCTCCAGACCCAGACTTCAACTTCTGCACAGGATCTGAAGAGCCACTGCTTCAACTAGATCCACTGAAAACCAAGATTTCCCAAAATCCAATGCCAGTAGAAATGTTCCCATGAAATTAAAAGAAAAATCTGTGGAAAGCTACGATTTTATGCTAACATTTCTCTGCAGCATCCACAAAGCACAGCATTGCAACACTGCTACAGCACACAACTATCCGGGGGGGGAAAACAAAGAAACTAGAGACAGGGCCCATATGAAAGTGAAAGTGCCTACCCGTCTCCAATGATCACGCTGAAATACTGTAGAGAAATCGAAACAGTAGTTAAAAACACTGCAGAATAGCTCCAAAAGCATTCTGTCCCTAATATTTACAGGATTATTAGCAACAGGCACTGACTTTTCTGATTTGGCAGACCAAGGTATTATCTTTTGAACATACAAGATGAAAATTCATCCTTGGATTCTCTTATTAACGATATCTGTTACATTCAGCTCTGATGTAACTCTACTGTGTTCTACCTTAAAGGGTTTCACTACTGAGCTGTATTACACCTCACCAGAAGTCTGCTAAAGGAGTAAAACTGTTCTGTCACGGCCGTGCTGGAATCTCAGAGTTGACTGCAACTACAGAGGAGATGAACACTGCGAACAGGGTTCAGAATTGCTCGATTCAATTGTTATTACTTGATATGACTTGACCTTGTGCAGTCAGAGGACAAAGTATACGGGGAGGGAAGGTTTTCTTTCATGGTTTGGATAGCCTGCAGCCTACCTTTCCATCAGATGCAGTGTTTATTCTGTAGTGGTACACCCGTCCTTCGTATCGCAGTGAAATAGATCTCTGTCCTGGGCTGCTCTCACTCTCCCGCACCAGAAAGCTGCCGTTGATCCCACTACTCAGCAGGTACTCAGCAGCATTACGTGACACTGGTCCATGGTACCAGGAATGCTTCTCCAAACTATTCACTGGGGTGATGTAGTTGCTGGGCACCCAGCCTTGTCCATTCTTCGTCTGGGCCTCACACCATTCCCCATTATGATTGTAGCCCAGGACACGAAGCTTTTCACCTTGGCACAAGGAAAAAAAAATACATTTAGACACAGCAAAGCTGGGAGCAGAGGACAAAGATGGGCTCTTTCTGGCTAAGAGATCCTTAAATAATCTCCTGCAAGAACAGGTATCTGAGCAGGGAGCATGTGTGTTTCTTTAAGCTTGAGTGAACCACTCAAAGCCAAATAAAGTCACACGCACGCTTCAAGAGTTCGTTTAGGCTCTTGTGCTGTTTTGCTCTGATGCTGCTTGAGACTAAATGAATCCAGTAAATTTTATTTGAACTGAGTTGGCTTGATGGGGCTAGGAGAGAACAGGAGTGGATAAACAGTGAAAAAATTTCAATTAGCAAGGTAAGCTGATGTGCCCTGGAGTACACCCAAGGAGCAGAAGGACGGAGTAAGAAAACACTGTAGCTGTGCAGTCGTTTTTCATACAAGGACTGTGTTTTGGGGAATGAAAATCACAAAGGCCAGCCTCTAAAATCAGCTTAGTTTAATTTCTCAGTTCATATTCTTGCTCCTAATGGAGACCTTAGTCTTGTCAAGCAGTTTCTTGCCTGATGCAAAAGCTCTTAACCTTTTAAAAGGTTATGACTTTGTGAAATATCTCTATTTGTTTAAGAAGAATTCCCACAGTAAAAAATTTCCATAGGGTTTAGTGTCTAATTCAGTTATTCCACAGGAGCTTTGCTTTCAATGCCTTCTCCACACTCCCAGTATTGCTCTGCCCAGTTACCTTACCTTTAGTTATGCTGAGAGTGTTGTCCCCACTCGCCACAAAATCATACAGTGCAACAAAGAGGTGGGGGTCATTTTCACTAGGACAGGACAGAAGGTTTTCCTTGGAGTTCCAGCGAGCTGCTTCGCTCAGACCTTGGGGCTCAAAGTCCGACACTACCGGCCTCTGAAGGGCTTCTGGAGGAGAGAGAGAGAGAGAGAGAGAGAGGAAAAGCAGGTTCATTTGTGCTGATAAAAGCCATCTGGTTAACCCACACACTCCAATTTTCTAATCTGCATTGTTTTTGACACGTGTGCTCCTGATGCATCAGAGGACAGATATGGACAGCTCTTTAATGCAGATCCCCTGCCACATCAGCAGGACAACCATGGGCTCCAGAGCTGTCCCCCAGCCTGCCCTGAGCCCCCAGCTCCTGCCTCCCACAGCATGCAGCGGAGGGAAAGCTCTTCTCCCTCCCTCCAGCAAATGCTGCTCACGTAGGCTGTGTGCTGCTTGTAAATCCTTTGGCTCACGCCTAACTGCTGGAATGGTTAGATTTGAAAACAAACCCGAGACCTTTAAAAGGTAAATCCCTTAATTATCCTATAAATGAAATCACCAGAACGTGCAGCACAGACCCAGGCAGGGTGAGATTCCTAAGACATGATATTTAAGAATGAGATACGTACTTCTTATTGTTCACAGTATTTTTAATCATCTCTCTTCTTATTTGAGTACAAGGTTGTGCCTTTTTGGTTACCCTCCCTCCTGCCTGACGCTCTCAAAATGAGAGCACAGCAGTGAGAGTACTTTGCACAATGAGCTTTCTGCAGTTTGAGAAGCCCTGAGACATCTCCAGAAAAAAAAGGATTCCTAAAAACTGAGTTTCCCAGGTGAGTAAAAGCCAACTGCCAAAGTTCTTTGTACGCTGCAGCACACTAGGCATGTAATATTCAGTAAATATCAGGCAAGTCCAAGTACATCAGGGAATTTCATTCCAGTCACTCTGGCAAACCCTCCCTTTCAGATCATGAATCAAAAATCTGGGGCAGTGACGCTCCAGGTAGCTCTGCCCACTCACTCCATCCATCGTGCCACCCCCAGCTGTGCTGGCAGCCCTGCGGGTGACTCTGCTGGCACAAACCCAGGATAATAACTGTGAAAATCTTGTTTTCTGAAGGGTTATTTTCCATCTGGATGAGTTCGTTGAGTGAGGTAACAGCACTGCACACGAACCACCGTGTCCGTGCAGCTAAGGGGACAGGAAACACAGTCCTATCGCACCCAGCCCCTTCCACCACAAAATCCCTCTTTGTTACTCGGATTCAGCCCCTGCCTGCTCACCAGACACATACACCCCCACGCTGCTGAGCCCCTCTTTTACACAGGAAAATGCAGCAGGGAATGGGAGAGTGAAATCCCAGGTCAAGTGTCTTCTACACTATCAGGTCACCTGGGAGCACAGCTCCCTCCCATACACCTCTAACACTGGCTAGCAAGGGGCCACCATGCAGATGCCATCAGTATATGCCTTTACTGCTACTATTTCTTTGGTCTGGAGAGCTGGTGCGAGCTGCACCAGTAAACCAGTGAGGAAATCGTAAGATTGACAGCAAAAAGCCTCCGGAAATCAAGTGTTTGGAAGTCCCCATAGGGAAATGCTTAAAAAAGCCAACCAAACCACCCCAGCCCCACAAACGATAATGTATCGCACTATTTTCTGAGCTTTAGTGGTTAAAGTGCCACAACTCACCCACAGACAATGTGGTCAGATCTCCACTGGTAAAGACACTCTGGGTCTTCATTACTGAACACACATTCCCCCATCCCTGGGCACATTCAAGGTCAGGCTGGACAGGGCTCTGAGCAACCTCATCTAGCTGAAGATGATCCTGCTCACAGGATGGGGTGTGGGACTATATGACCTTTAAAGGCCCCTTCCAATCCCATCTATCCCATGAACGTAAGTACTACTGTATTCTTTGGAAAAGTTAAGATCATCCACGTGGGCAGAAAGCAAAACAGCTGCAGGGAGGTATATTTGTATAGTGAATCAGGGAAGTCAAGTAATTCTGCTTTCTAAATGATACACTGGCCATACCACAGTCGGGAAAGGTGGCGGTGGGTTTTTAAAGTAGCACTTTGACATCCTTGCTTCTCCTTCCTGCTTCAAGGGGAACAATGAGAAAAGAAACAGAAAATCCACTTTCAGAAAATTAAGCTATAATCATTTTACCATGAAAACGCTTTGATCCTGTCAAGCCCATTAAGCTCCCTTATCAAACACAGGGCGCTGCAGTGACTGGAGATACTCCAAGGAGTTACAGCATCAGTAAACACCTGGAACAGACAGACAGCAGAGAGCTGCAAGTAGCAGATACACAACCTCAGTGAGGAGCCACGCTGTGATGCTCTCCCCCAAATACGGTACAAACCAGGACATGCTGCATGGTGGGATGGACTGTAACCTCCGTTAGGAAGGAAAATGCCTCCCCCACGGAGGACTGATTCAACAGGAAGGCAGGAAATCCAAGGCAGGCTCCCCTCCAACTCCAGCACGATTGCAGCCCAGTGAAGGACAGCTCATGCACGGCCACGGATGAGGATGCGGGAGGAAAGCCAAACACTCTGCAAGAATCCCTCCCTCGTGCCCAGGCCACGGCGATGCTAGGACTGACTCATTACAGGCAGATGCCAAGGTATGTGCTTCAATTCAGAGTATGAGACAACACCGTGTCAAACACCAAGAACACCCACGAGCTGTGGTGTGAAAGGAAAGGAAGGCAGGAGCAAGGGCTGCTGAATAAACAAACACAGAGAATTTGCTAAGCTGGAAAAACACACAAGTCCCCCAGTGAACGTATAGGATGCTACACACAGACGGGCTCGTATCCTTTCTATCATCCAAGTCGGCTTCCCCCACTCAGCTGCCAGCACCCCAACAGAGCACACGCTGCCATGCATGAGAGCACAACAGAGATGCAAGACCCGACTCCTGGGCTGGGGTAGTGCAGGGAGAAGGCAGGAAACCCAAGTTAAGAACTGGGATTAGGGATGGCAGTGACTGAATGAAGCTTGAAGGGCAGCAAGGAAGGGAGAACAAGACCCTGCATCAACATGGAGATGAGAGTAAAAGGAAGAGAATTGTGGTGACCTGAGTGTAGAAGAAGCTTGATAGACCATGACAAAACACACTTTTAAAGGTCTGGCCCCCAAGAGGAGGCTGTCAGCAGGCTCAGGACACAAAACAATGAAGCGAGAGAAGCAGACAGGACACGTCCATCTGGGAGCTGCACACAGCCGCCTGTCAGCCGTGTTTATCCCTCCCAGTTATTCCCTGATACATTCAGCCAGCGTCGCAGCCCTTCAGAGCAGGAATTTGATATCGCTGTTCATACAGAGGGTCTTTTTCAACACACTTCAGCTTCTTCACCTTATGCTGCTGGCTTTAATGACAATTTTACACCGCTGCTGAACTCTTTGGTTGGCTGGATTCCTCCTAATAAATCACCCTCCCGTAGGTACAGCAGCCAGGCTATCCTGGCACAGCAATGGGGGAGGAAGTGAGCGTAATTCAATCTGTTATCTCTGTGATTCCTTCCACGCATCCACTTTGTCTTCTGCTGCATCCCAGCAAGACTGTAATTTATTACTTTGATCATGCCTTGCTCTGGATGACACCTGGATTCCTGGGAGGAGTCCAGAGGCAACACTGTAATTCAGTTCTCCACTCACACCAACTAAATGCCAACTCTTAATTAAAAGTGGAGCAGACTTTGAAATAAAACAACAGCAGCTTTTCTTTGGAGGCATTCACCGTAAGAATGTCTTCATTTCCCCCCTAAGTTAAGTTTTTACCAGGAGATCTTTAGGTTTGCACACTAAAAGGGTTCATAAGCATATCTATCTCCTGCTAATTACTGTTTATACGAGCCCATGAATCATTGGTAGGGACTGTGTGAGAAGTTTTCAGATAGGAATGATTCTGGTCTAGACCAAGGCAAGTAAATCTCCTCCCTAATTTAAGGGAAGGGCTAGACAACAGGCAGCAGCAGTGAATTACACTCAGCTCCTCCACAGCTGACTGCAGGGCAGTCCCAAGGGAGGGAAGAGACCTCCTGTCTCCCTACAACACAAACATCCTGTAGGCTTACAAACCGTGCTGGCATTTTTTCCACGCTGTTTCAACAGCAAGGGAGCGCAGAACACACGTAGTGACCTCTTTGGAGGTACGTCACATGCTGTCTGAAGCCTCTTTCCCTACATTGTCCCTACACGCCTTTTCTCCTGGAAGAAAGGATGAGAAATGGCAGAGTAACTACAAAGATTGAATACACTGAAACATTCCTGACCCTGAGCATGTATGATGGAGCAGCTGCCTCTCTGTCCCAGTATTTCCTTCGTGGCCATCATGGATTCCCTACGCCTGATGGAATAAGGATTTTTGTATATATATATACATATAATCTCATCTGTAAACCAGATCTTTCAAAAAAGGAGGAAGGTTTTGTGTTTTGTTTCAGACACATCCCTTCAGTGAGATCACATTTGGCCTCTCCTGTCACCCATGCTGCAGCACAGGCCACAGAACCTTCCACAACAAAGGCTATCTCTGCCGCCCCTGCTCTTAGCTGGGATTTGGGAAGTCCACCTTCTTACAGCCAGCACACAAACGATCACCTTTTAAATACTATGTAGTTCTAAGCAGAGACACAACAAAGTGCAAAACCAGTCTCTCCTCACCCAGACCCACTCCCCCTGTGCTGGGCCAGTGTCCCCAGCTGTGCGACCCTATTTCCACCCCCAGACTGGTCCCAGGGGCAGGCTGCACCCCTTCTTGCACAGCCACCAGCAGCCTCTAAATACTGAAACCCAAGTCTGCTGAAGGACTAAGAGGAGTGCTCAAGGCCACCCACGGCTCCTGCAGCAGTGCCCATCCACAAACAGGCCCTCAGTTAGTTGCAGTGTTTTATCCTGTCCAGCCCTAAGCATCCCTTGATGATGTGGATTCTCCCACTCCTCCAAGAGATGATTCTGCCATCACAGGGTTTTTTGGGGGTTGTGTTGTTGTGGAGGATATTTTGGGGGGTTTTCAGGGTTTGGTTGGAGGGGTTTTTTTGAAAGTTCACCCTTACATTAGCCTGCAGGTTCCACTTGAGTTCATTCACTAAGTTTTTCCATTTACAACCCATTAGTGACATGGTAAATACCATTTTTCTCCAGCCAGCTAATCACAGCTGTAGATGTAATGGAGTGGAATAGTGGGTATGGCAGAAATTTGGATTTTATTCCCAAATCTGCTGCTAAACTGCTGCCTGACCCTAGATTATAACCTCTGGGAGAGGAAGAGGAAAGTAATTAGATCCAAGTGAACTAGAATGACTCTTGTGTATTTCTGAAAACATTTACAAGTTTTGCTTTGGATTCCTTACTAAGGGAGCAGAAGGTTTGAGTTTGAGCCCTGGGGAGGGAAAGCACCAAGCAAGAATCATCAAGATTTACTGGTTTATTTCCCTATTTTACTGGGCAGCCCCAGACTGCTCAGAGAAGGAGAAACAAGTCCATGGATGATTAGTGTTAGGGCTGAAGACTTAAAGCACCATCAGCCAGATAAATAAGGATGGGACAGGCGAGAGCTGCTGGCGCATGTGCATCACTAGGAAGCCTTACAAAACAAGAACTCCAAGTGATGAGATGAGAGGCCAAGAGGTGAGGAGCAGAAAATCCCAAGGAAGTGAGGAAACAAACAGAAGGCTCTTCCCTGGGAGGCAGCAACGCTATCTTAATGCACTCGCTGTTCCCAAGAGATGGACTGAAGGCCTTCCTGTCAATCCCAATGACACCACAGTGGGATGAGTCGCTGGCATTGCAGATTTGGGGCTGGTTCAATACATGCCCAAACTCATAAAAAAGAAACTCTCCAGGAAGGGGGCAATGGCTACAGGCTGCTGCTCCTCCCCAAGCTCATCTGCTCTAGCTGTAAACAAGGCATGCTTTTAAAAAATCTGAAATTTAAACAAAAGCAAAAAAAATAGAGACAATCTGACAGCTGGCAGGACAGAAATCATCTCAGTTAGAAAGCAAAGGACCTTACTAGAGCCCCCAAAACAGTTTTTAAACTTTACAGAGCACATTGACAGGTTTTAAACAAGGCTTCTGCCTTTCGGTGGCAGAGCAAGCCCAAAAAGGCAACAAGACTATTTCAGCCCCTATTTGGGACATGGACATGTTCTGTTTTCCAGATCAGATTGGCAGCAGTACGTGCTGTGCCTCTTCCATTCTACTCTTTACCCTTTCTTGGTGTGAAGTGGGTGAGGAATTACTCAGTCTGGCAGAGGCAGAAAGGAGAAAGCAGATGACAGAAGTCCAGATCTCTTACATTTTAGAATAATATTTACTAGTGGGAATAGAAACAAGGGCAAAAAATGGCCAGCTCAGACATCAATATAAAACCTCAGTAGTCGTTAGGATGAGTTTAAACTTATTTTTGATCAAGAAAAGGTCTCAACTTTTTCAGCAAGTAGGCAAGCCTGCCTGTACAAAGCAAAGCACTCAGCAAGGGGATGTAGCACTGGCTTCTCTTCCACAAAGCCACAAAGAAGACTCTACAAACAATCCTCGTTCCTGCAAACTAACAGAGCATAAAAGCCTTTCAGAAGGGGACAACCATGAAAACAAAGCATTTCTGATCACTTGGTCGAAGACTTGTACACGTACACTTGTGCCTGACTCTAAATCAGTCTTACATCAAACCCAACCTCAATGCAATATAGTCAAGAAGCGCATTTAAAAATATAACATCAGATTTGATTTTGTTGCTGTTTATCAACCAATCACTGTCCACATAAAAACCAAAATAACTGAATTAGGTAATATTTACCCTGTCCTCCTGGCTGCAACTGGTTTTCCACACAACTAATGGACAGTTCATCCCTTAAGCAGTTAAATGTTTAAGGTTTCAGAGTAAAGAAACTTCCAGCTCTTCCCTCGTGTCCTCAACAGCTTCCCATACAACCAAGATAACAAGAGCAGAGTTAAATCCTCTAATGATATCATAATCGTCTCCCTTAATCCTTTCAGAAGCTTCAGTGAGTGCATGGGAATGGACTGGCCATTACACGCTGCTCACAGGGATCCAGGAGCAATGGTCCCTAGTTTGCGGCCCTTGCCAAGGACCCTCCTCATCATCGGTCACACTGGCCTTCTTGGGACTGCAAGCTTACCTGGCTGCTATCAAAATTAACAAATACATTCGTAAAACCCTGCTATCTTCATTCTTAAGGGTAATACTGCAAGTGGATTTCACTTGTGCCCTTAAGTACAGGGGTCTGGTAGAAGCTACCACACTATTCTCCCAAAAAGTCCTCAACAAAGCTTTCAACATCACAATAATGTTACGAAAGCTGCCAAGGAATAGCACGTGTCCATCTTCAGCTTTAGAAAGGAGTAACAAAAAAGCCTACTTTCTTTTTTCCACTTCCTCCTGACCCCCACATGAGTAGAAGTTCTCATTTCTCACCCTGCTCATCAAGAGATCCACGGAGTTACGGTGAGTCCTGGGCTGCCTACGTCCTAACTGACTGTCACAGCCCTGAGGTTCCAGTTGCCCCATTCATTCACCAGCTCAGATGCTGGCTTCAGTTTTGCCCCATGCTATGCTGCGAAATGGGACTGAAGTACTTCAATAAAAGATAGTTTAAAAGTTGTTTCAATGCTCACTTCCCATCCCAACATGCAACCAGAGTCTCAAGGAAGCTGGAAATACTCTATTGTGTTAAGGATCATGTTGTTAACTGGATATATACAGCACAAGTCAAACTATGCTCTAATCCTATTATGCAACTCCATGGTAAATTGGGGAGGGGGGAGGAGTGGTTGTAGCACACACACAAAAGAAAACTTGCAGAAACAGTCAGGGTAACACCCTTGTAACATCATCCTTTAGCATTGGCTTCTGCGGGGAAGAGAGGCCCCAAACACTCTGCCTGTTCTCCTGGGGCTGTGTTGAAAGATCCAACTGCACAGAAAGGAGAGGCTGGCCCAGCTTGGAGCATCTCTGACACACAGCCTGGCTGTGCCTGAGCAATACCAGAGGAAGGAGCACAAATAGAGGTTTTATAGATCTAAAAGATCACAGAAGAATTCAGTTGCATAGGAAAGATCAAAACTATTCAGATGCACCCACCCACCGTTAGGTTTCTGGAACTTTAAATAAAGTCCTTGAGAAACTGTTCTTTGATTTCAGACAACAGAAGAATTTTCAGACCCACTAAACAGACTCTTGAGCTGAAATTTCTTCAAATGTGTTTGCCATGCAAAGCCATCTGTAGATTTTGAGATTCCTAACCCATGAATTTCCAAGGACCATTTCTCCACTGAATATTCCAGAGTTGAGCAACAGCGACTTGCGATAGGCCCCAGGAAATCAGCTGCTGCTTTCCGTGCCTCTGATTTGACGAGTTAGCACGGTCCTCCTGGCATGCAAATTATTTTTACTTAAGCAACATCCAGCAACACAAAAGAAGCTGAAAAAGCTTGGACCACCCCGGTGGGCTGGACAGAGCGAAGGGTCCGGGGCTGCACAGGGGGGACCCATAACACCGCTCCGCAGGCGGGATGCAAAGAACTTGCTTGAGGTCACGCAAAGCAGGACCTCAGCCCAAAGTTCCCCCGGCCCAGCACTGTGCCTGTGTTGCCCAGGCTTTCAATCTAAACTCATGGGATCCATGTGTTTAACATTATTAACAAATAACTGTGGGTGTGACTCAAAAAAAAAAAAAATCACCTTTTAAAAGCAAACACGCAAGAGAATTCAGTTACATGAACGTCTGTGGAAACTTAAAAGGGGATAACCAAAGTGAGCTAAGAGAGTCTGGATTAACACACGCTGAAAATATTTTACCAACAGACTTAGCTAAATTTGCTTCCTGAGCCTAAAGTTGGTTTTACCATCCTCCTCCCCAGTCCAAGATAAGGGAGATCCTTCTTGGGAAGGAAAGAAAATATAAAAAAATAAAACTGAGGCCTGAAGATAGGGCTTTGTTTATGGGCTCTGCAATAGGATCACTTGACATTTTACAACCATAAATGGCAGAGCTGCGCTCCCAGTGTATACTGCAGCTAATGAAAGTCACCTGGGGTCCGGACGCCGCTCGCTTCTCTCACCCCCGCATGCCAAAGCCCAACCTAAACCTGGCCAGGACCAAATGCCTCCCCCAAGCCTGAGTCCAACTCACAAGTAAAGGATAAAAACTTATGTTTGGGATGGTGGTGCTGTCGGGCTGTGCCCCCCCCCCTCCACTCCGAGAGCGCAATTATGTTCCTGGGGTGGGGGGGACACAGCCCGACCCCAACCCCTTTGGGTACTCACCTTCCAGGTAGCAGCTAGAGGAGGAGGAAAGCCCCTTCTTCGATTTGCAACCCACCAATTTCAAGCAAATCTCCAACATTTTCATTTGTTAGAGTTTGGCTTCAGCTGTCTGATTTCCCTTCCGCCCTCCCCCTCTTTCAGCTTCTTCACACACTGTTGAATTATCCAGTAAAAGTCGAAAGAAAAAAAGTCTAAAACAATCCAATAAAAGTCTAGGGGGAAAAAAAATACCCAGGAAGAGTTTAAACCAAAATATCCAAGAAAAGTCTAAGAAATCCAGCGCTCTGAAAACCATTAGAGGGGCGAGCCCGAGAGGCGGAAAATCCTGGGGCCCCGCATCTCCTCTCCCGGGGAGTTAACTCCAGCCATCTTACCTCCTTCCCAACTCTTTTGGCGGGAGAGAAGAGGGAGGGGGAGGGTGGGGGAAGAAGGAAAATAAGAAAGAAGAAAAAAAATTAAAAAACCCTCAAAAGCAAAGCCGACCAAGTTGGGCAGAGTCACTTCTGCCCGCACTTTGCGGCAGCTGCCCGCATGCTGCCGGGCGCTGGGTGCAGGCAGGGCTGCTGGGGCTCCGCTGCCAACAAAGGGCCCCCTTCAGCCGCTGCCTGCCTCCATGACATCAGGCAGGCGAGCAACGCCCTCGCTCCTTAACCCTCCTCCTGCCTGCTTGCCTGCACCCTGCCTGCCTCCTCTTCCAAAGCTGGAGAAGAGAAGGTGGGGAAAAAAAAAACCCCAAATGCAACCCATCAACAAGTTCCCCCCCACACCCCAGCTGGGAAAGCCCTCCGTGGTTTGGGAAGGGGGGAAGGCAGGACTAAGGAACAACGCTGCTGCTCTGGTGCTTTATGTATGGCTCTATTAAGACCAAAGTCTTAAAAGTGTGGCACCTCACAGCATAGGAAGGGACCTGTTTAAATACTGTGTCTTCTATCAAGGAGATGCAAGCTGAGCACCGTGCCCACCTGTAAACCAGTGCAAAATGACAGGGGAGCTGGAGGTCCTTCCCAGAAGATGTTGCCTTCACATCTCTGGGGCAATTACAGGCAGACAGGCTGAAGTCTCAGCTGATGACTTAGAATCACAGAACCTTATCGTTCTCCCCAACTCCCTGAAAGGTGTTGTGGGGAGCTGGGGGTCAGCCTCTTCTCGCAGATAACCAGCGGCAGGACAAGAGGGAACGGCTGGAAGTTGTGCCAGGGGAGGTTCAGGTTAGGAATTAGGAGAAATTTCTTCTCAGAAAGAGCGGTTGGGCATTGGAACGGGTTTTCCCAGGGAGCTGGTGGAGTCACCGTCCCTGCGGGTGTTCAAGGAAAGGTTGGATGAGGTACTTAAGGATGTGGTTTAGTGAGTAATAGAGGTGGTAGGGGGACGGTTGGACTGGATGATCTTGGAGGTCTTTTCCAACCTTACCGATTCTACAATACTACTCTTGCACAAGGGGCCAAAAGTTTTCACTCTGCCACCACAGACTGCCCTTGTCCCCTACAAACAGTGCGCTCCCCTCACGGGCTACATGTTAATTACTGCTCTCCAGTTGGATACATTGGTGATATCTTACTTTCTAGCATTATGCACCGTCCTCTCTAAAACAACCATCATGTCTGTTAACATGTATTTATATTTTATATGTATATATATCCTCTCTCTATATATATGTCTTTATAAAGCAGACAGAAAATCGGATGGTATATACAACTACACTTTTCCCCCTCAAAAATCCCCCTTCATTTCCCAAATCTTTGCTCAGAGCAAGGGGTGCTCAAGGGTGCTCAGGGTACAAAGCAGAGGCTGGGAGAGAGCCTGAGAAGCCAACCAGCCCTATCACAAACTCCACTGCAAGGTGTGGAGGGCTTGGCGTGTCTCACACAGGACCGACAAAGCAGCAAATCTTCATTTTTTCTGTCCCTGAAACTTCCCTCCACATCTGACAGTTTGTTTTGGCAAGGTTACTGACTAGCTAGCACTCCTTTGCCCTCCAATGTTTTCAAACATTTAATACTTTAGGGGAAACTCTGCATGCTTCCAGCATCTGAGGACTGTGCCTCCGAAACAGCAAACATTGCTCAGACTCTTCAAACATTATTTTACAGCATGACTTTGCCTCAGACTTCTGATCCATGGGGTGTACGTGTGAAAGACAGCTTGGAAAGAAATCCATGGTCTCTCGACCCACACTCAACTGCAATTATAGTATTTGTGGGTTTTTAAATACCACAGGCCAGGCTGTTCCTAGCAGAGTGCGATGTTCAAAGCGCTTTCGCACTTTGGTTCAGGAACAACGACCACAGATATCCCCAGGAAACACCCGAAGAACTTAAACTTTATTTCCTTAACTTAGTCCAGCAAAGAGATGAGGCTATAGATCAGATCCCACACCTCTGCAGCCCACACACGCATCAGAAAGACATTCTCCCCATGCCCTTCCTCCCTCCCTCTACTTCTAGAAGCGGATTTCTATTTCATGGAAGCATGAGAGTTTTGAGACAAACCACCACCTATGTACTTGCTCCCTGCCTGCCTAACTTCAGATCAGTCTGCAACAGGGAATTTGTGTTGAACCACAGTGGAAATCAAGAAGAAGAAAAAATAAAAAGAGGAGTTAAGAGCAGATTTGGAGGAGAAAGGTTATATAAATCACAGGAGCCCCGTCATCACGTGCTTAGGCCCAGTGTCATGTTTACGGAACTGAGATGAAGTAAGATAGTAACAGCAGCTCAGGCATCTTGCACGCAACTTCTCTTCCATGTGAGGAGCATCCCCATCCTGCTTCTCCTTCAGCTGCAGGAATGCAGTCCCCATAGCATTCCCCTGGCAGTACAAAGGCTGCCCCCCACGAACACCACCCAGCCATGACAAGTAAGGTTAATACAGCGAGCTCCAGCAGAATTAACGCGGATTACATTCCTGATGAACTCCTGGGGTTCTTCTTCCAGAAGAAGAATGCCTCATCTCAAATTAAATTAACTGGCTTGCAGAAGAGCTTCACTGTAGGAGAATCTCATGCACTCAGGGAGTTAAACACAAAGAGCTTTCCTGTTCCTGGGATAATTTCCTCTGTAGATAAACAAATTCATTCCCTTTATGTTTCCACGCAGACGAGCTTGTGTGGTCCCTTTGCTACAAACCTCATCCTTCAACGTTTCCTCTTCCGTGTCATGGCAAACTAGGTTGTAAATACTTGGAGGAAATACCCTCTGCCTTTCCTGCATGCCACGAGACTCACTGGATACAGAAATGAAAGACACATTGGTAGCATCACACAAACTCTGCTAACTCTTACGGACGACATCTATTCGTCTCTTTTGTGTTTGTTTGTCATGTAGATGGCTTAGAATAAAATCAGTCATGAGAAGCGTGCAGACTTTTGGACTACAGAGTGACTGATGCAACCTTCAACTCCAGCTCGTTGCTGCAGAATGGCAAAACAATCTTGGTTGGGAACAGGCTCAGAAGGTCTCTGGTTCAACCTCCTGCTCGGAGGGCAGCTATCTATCTAGACCGGGTTGTTCCAGGATTTCTGCAGCTAAACTTTAACAGAATATGCTGGGCAGCATGAAATACGAGCAGAAGAAGTATCTATCCAGCTCTGCCTTGCTGCAAGTTGTAAGTGGTGGTGTGCACCTCTGAGAAGAGTCTCTCCAGCCACCAGTAGGGTGGTTATGGGAGCACTGGGACCCCCCCAGCCGAGAAAGCAGCTCCCTCAGCCCCGGGGGCACTGCTTGCTCCAGCCCCCACCAGACTCCCTCCAGTTTGTCATAGTCTGCTACAGGGGAAGGAGGGAGCTGGAGGCCATACTCCAGATGTGCCTTCACAAGCGCCAAAGTGAGGGAAATAATCACTTCCTTCGACCTGCCGGCTCTGCTCTTGCTAATGCAATCCAGTATCCATTAGCCTTTATTGCTCATGCTCATACAAGAGCATAAACCTACTTAGCCAACTGCCTTCGTGTCTGAGCTGCTCCTAGCAGACAGCTACTCATGCTTTACATTCTTAAAGCTATCCAAAATTTGGGGATAGATTTTTTTCCTAAAGAGAAGGACCACATACAGGCACAACAGTGGCAGGGAAAGGACTGGACTCCATGAGCAAGAAAGTGAGTTTTGGCATGAGGCCACAATGTTAGCAGCTGCAGTGAATTTTGTTGTGATACCATTAGAAACAGCTTGAGTGCTTGTCACCCATTTAAAAGCTGAGCTGAATTTTATTTTAAAATCCTCTTCTAAAACATGGAAAGATAACAGAGTTTAAAGCCCCAAAGACTGGGCACTTTGAGAGGCATGGTCAGATGGTTTTGGGATGGGAAAAGTAACTTGAACCAGAAGCACAAACTAGAGGTTAATGCAAAGGAGTAAGAACAAGAGCAAATTCTTGCTTACAGTTGAGCTGCCCATGCCTCACCTTGCTCTTCTGTAAATGTAGCTGAGAATATCCCCACAGGTCTTACAGACTAACTCAGCGTCAGTTGTAAAGTTCTTTGCTGTGTTTGGATGGATGGGGCAACAAAATGTAGAATCACATCATTTGCCAGATGCATTTTTCTTAGTAAGGGAAAAGGTTACACGTGAGTTTTGGCATTCACTGGTCACTGTCTTTACCATTAAAAATAAGTCTGTGTCACACAGCACTGCCATACTACATAGCTCTCTTCTGATGACATCTTTCACATAGTTAAGTAACACATTCTAACACCATTACCTGATTAAAAATATATGTGTATATGAAAATGATCAAAGGAGCCTATGTTGAAATCCATGAATGACCACAGCACATGCTACAGACACAGCTGTAACAAAGCTGGGCTTTGATCTGACAGCAAATGCAGCACTGCCTGTTTTCCTGGGGGCTGGTCCAGCTTTGCCTGACAGATTCCAGCTTTCCTTTGGGTTTTCAGATCCTCCACCATTAAACAACTCCATCCAGTTGCAGATACAATGCACCAAAGTTCTGGGAAGATTAGATTGAGAGGACTAGCAGTTTGAAAATCCTGGCTACTAAACTCTACCTTCTTGGCACCAGCAGCACAAAACAGTGTCTGACAGAACTGTCTGCAGTGAACACAGCTCCAGTGGGTCATGCAGGTTAAGCCATGAGAGCTTTAGGCAGAATGGAGTCCCAGACTGGCGGGGTTAGAGCTGAGCACACACCCCACACCCAGGCTCTTAAAAGCCACCTCAGATTTAAATAACTGTCTCTTGAGTCAATCGCCTCTTAATCTCAGTAATTGTTCATTGACACCTTGTAACTATTCCAAAGGACAAGTGAAAACAAGCCTTCCAGGATCCTCTGATGTTCTCTGCTTACTCAGCAGTGACAGTGCTACACAAGAAGGCAATTGGGTTCAAGATTTATTTGTAACACCTGCCACCTACCAGGTAGAGGGTAGAAAAGCGCTTGCTGGAGTTTGCACACAGAATGACTACAGCAGTCTGTTAAAACCTTCCAAGTCTGCTCATGCACCTAAGAAGAAAGCCCAGCAACCAAGACACTGAAGGGTCCCTGCCTTCCCATCTTTTGGTGGTCACTAGCCATCAGTGATGGCACTGGCATCTGCCCGGACAAACCTTCCTGCCTTCAGTGATGTGTGGAATGCCACCCCCAGTTTCTCCAGCACTGCCCCACCTCAGAACCATGTCACTGGTCCCTGTTTCTTTTGTGTAAGGCATCTCTGCCTTTCCTTTTCCAGTTCACATACAAAACATTTCAAGACCAGTATTGTACCTTTCCACTGAAGATCTCAGAAGTCAGCTGACAAGAGCTAGTTGAAATAGCATCCTAAAAACAAAAGCCTCTTAATACTATTCTGACCACTCCACAATAGGTGTTATTGTAAATTCATATTGAAAAACCCCATATGAATTTGCACAAAGGCTACTTAACACCTGAGGGCAAAGAGTGTTTTCCTGCCTTCAGAAATTGTCCAGCACAGCATGAACCAAGAGCACAGAGAGATACCTGCTCATACAATGAAATTTTAACACTTCTGGCACTTGGACTCAGCAAGTCCCATTCTCACAGGAAGAAACTTAAAGAAAAATAAAAAAGCCAGGTTACAAAAAGCCCACTGTGCACACCAACAGCAAAACAAAGGATTTTGCAACAAAGCATGTGCATTTGTTGTTTTTTCTCCTTGATTTAACAGCTGTTTGTTATTTGCAATTTTCAGGAGTGAAGGAGGCAGCAGAGAAGCAGTGGGATCTCAGAGAGGGGATGTTCCAACTGTTTGAAATTCCTTACAAGCACCAGGGCAGAATCCTTCTCTTTAAGGTAGTAACAAGGCAGAGGGCACTACTGAATTCCTGCTGGAGTGGTCTGTCTTTACCATGCTCACATAAAGAAGCAAGATGGGTTGCGAGCTCCAGTGAGAACTGCCTGGGGTATCAGCATTGGAAGCCTGAGAGGTCAAATCCAAGTCCAAGGGGCTCTTCACAAATCACTGAATAAGTTTTGGGCCTCATCCCTTAAACCCTTTTTGAAACATCTGCAGGCGAGAAAAAGAAAGAGGAATCCTGCACTTTTCAGCTTTGAAGAAAAAATAATAATCATCATAGCAGCTTACCTGAAAAACACAAAAATCACACAAACTCCTACTCCTATAATCACTTCCACTGCCTGGGCAGTGTGGTAAGGTTGTGAAGAGCAGGGACTGAGAGTTTCTGTGCAACAGGGAGAGTCATCACATCAGCTTTAAGGACTCTACCCAGGTCCAGTATTTTCTGCCAGACTGGAGCAGAGAGGACTTACACACAGCCAGGACACAATCAGAAAAGATATGTACTTGGAAAGTATCAGAAAATAAATTTTGGAGAAGTTTCTTTGCCAAATACTGACTCAGATCTCGAGTGGGAGCATTTCCCTATTTCCTTTAAGTGAAAAGGCAAGGAAACACAGAAGAAACAAGTAAAGTTAAACCAAGAGGTTAAAAAGGGGAGCCCAAAGCTGATGACTTCATGGACTTGTCTCCTGTGATCCTGAGCATCTCAGCAGGAAGAGCCAGGAGGACCTGTACAACTTGTTTTAGTCCCGACAGTAACTAAGTGGTTAATTTCTTCCATTCAGAGCTGAAAAATCTGCCAAAGCAGAAGACCAGGCCTAAGAGATCAAGTTACACATGAGGAGGGGGTGGAAGGGGAGAAGAAGAAAAGAAAACAAGTATTCCTGAACCACTGCTGCATTAGCCCCAGCAGGGATTAGGGGGAACCACGAGGCCAGGGAGGTTTATCCAGCACTCAGCAGCTGGAGACACCCACATTCGGTTGTGCCCACAGCTTGTCATTCACAGCTCAGGAACATCACCCTGGACCCAACACCTGAACTCTGAATTAATGTTACTGCACCAGTTGAAGCTTCTCTCTCCCACTTGCTCTCTCCACCATGCAGTTGTGCTGTGTCTTCTCTCCCAGGTGGGGAGTTTAACCGGGGGCACAGCTCTAGGAATGTGTCCAGCACAGTTGCTACAGGGATCACACCAAAGTACTTGAAGAGCAAGGAAAAGAAAATCATGCATAACAGATACAAATAATAACCCATCAATTAATCCATCAAACCCAGTAGCAATTCAACGCTGCTGCAGAGGAGGTGTCATGGCAGTATTAACGTTTTCACAGCTCCTCACCCACCATCACTGCTCCTCTATAGCCCTTGCTCACCTAGGTTGCTTCAGCATCACAGCGTTGTAGGGGTTGGAAGGGACCTCCAGAAATCATTGGGTCCAGCCCCTCTGCCAAAGCAGGGTCCCTAGGACATATTGCACAGGTCGGCATCCAGATGGGTCTTGAATATATCCAGAGAAGGAGACTCCACAACCCCCCTGGGCAGGCTAAAAGATCATGATCCCTTTTCTGCAATGCAGAAATTGCCAAGTAACACAGAGAGCAACAGGAGACTGGGATAAATTCAATAGCAAGGATCACTTTTCTCTAGGGATGCGATCCTGAATAGTTATACTTCTGAATTGTATCAATACTGATGGTCAGAAACCTTTAGAGGAGCTTAAAAAAACCCCAAACAACAAAAAAATGCAAACAAACCCCACACAGTACCCCAATCAGGAATTCAAGATTCTGCTAATTCATCCACAAGTACACTTTTTTGGAGACAGCAAAAGCCCTTTCTAGCTCTACAAACATAAAAGCAACTATAAAAATATTAAAGACACTATATAAATAGTAAAGATACTATATAAAAGAATCTACAATCACTGATTTGAATTACAATGTTTATCCACCCTCGGATTCATAGGTGAAGTGCCTCGTGCTCCACAGCACTAACTGCTTGTTATTCCCAGTACAAGAAATTAAATATATACTCCCAGAAAGGAAAAGCTCCCAGTTAATTAGAAGTGCCTGCAGCAACGGTCGCCTCCACACAGTTCAGCATTTTATCTTCTTGTCAGGACACAATATAAGTTTTAAGAGTCCTGCTGGGACTATGACGTAAAGGGGACCAGTATTTTCTCCTGTGAAGACTGAGGCCAACAGGCAGAAAATTCAGACAGAAACAAGCTATTGCACTGTGAATCGAGGCAAAGAAAGGTGGATATATACATCTCCACCCTGGTCCCAACCAGAGCAGGGATGCAGCAGAAGGTATCCATTTTATTCACGCACTGTTGAGTGCAGACAGATGCAGTTTTAGTGCTAAACACAGCACTAAATTTCAACAAGGGTTTAAACCACTGGTTTTTAATTACCAAACATTAAACCACACTGAAAACAGCATTTAATTTCAACATTTACATTTTTTTAAAGCTAGGTAACATTCCCTCTAGTTTGCACCATTAAGACAAAGCAAAAGTTCGATGTTGAATTCATCAGGGCAAAGTTCCTTAAATCAAATCCTCCCAGGATGAGTTTTCTTGGTATGCAGAATCTAATACTTGCAATGTTTGCGTTTAGATTTAGAAAATGGCACGGGATTGTGGAAAACCTCCAAGTTTTCTGCCTTTCCAGGCAAAAGAGGCAAGATAAAGGAGGAAGATGTAAAAAAGAAATCAGTGCTGCAGATCTCCAGTAGCCCCAAACTCAGCATCTCTGCTTATTTTGAGAAATGCAAAGTCCCTTCCTATCCATACCCCACCTGCCCATCACCAGCAGAGCCAGTCTATTACATGTGGTCTGAGGTTTCCAGCTGTTGGCATGAATAAAGATCATGGATGCTGTCTGCCTGCATCCCAGACAGAAAATAAAGCAAAGCACAGAAGTATAAATGAAGAGCAAGAGCTGGCACCCCATACGCTATCCCACACGGCTCCACACCAGCCCAAGAGCTGCCACATCTTGTATGTCAGGCTCAGCTGAGCTACTGCACTGTTCACAGGGGGAGAAGCAGATTTTGAAGAGCTGCACAAATGATTAAACACATAAATTTTTTTTTTTAAAAAAAGAGTAAAATACCTGCCACTGCTGTGACAATTTGCACAATGGAGCATGAGGGCAGGAAGCTGAAGAGTGCTACAAACACCAGGATTAGTTTGGAAAAGATGATGCCGACACGGAGCAAGGGCCCTCAGCCAGTTAACTCCATCTAAATCCAGGCTGGCTCAGTCCTGCCTCTCCCATCTTCTCTCTCCTTTTGCTGGCACCAGTGCTCACACAACCACGCAACGACCCAGCTCAAGAATGTGAAGACTCCTCGCTACACGTTCATACAAATAACAGTGCTGGCACCACCAAGGGGCCAGGAGAGCTGTTTCTTAATTCAAAATACCAAGAAAAAATCATCTGTGCTGGCAAGTACTGACTTGCACGGACAGCTTACTCCTACCGACCTTTCCCACCGAAACATCTACAAACTAACCCAAAAGAAATAAACCTTAATGTAGGAGTGGACCAGATATAGATGGATTTCATTAATCATTCAGAGACCATCAGATGGACCACAGAGTCACTGAGCGCCGGGAGACCTGTTTCCACCTGAAAAGGAAGAACTTCAGCCAGCCTTGAGTAACTGGCTGTGCTCCAGTCTGGATCTAGGGAAGGCAATGCCTCAAATTCCTAGAGAGCTGACAGACACCCAGATCGGCAACAGTGCTGCAATGGAGACAATGTGCTCTGAAAACACAGCTTTGGGAGAAACCCTTTGTTGGGCTGAAGTTCCTCTGTAGCTCCCCACCAGCCTCTGCTGATTCCAGGGTGCTCCATGAAGTTTCAAATAAAAGATATCACCACCCCATAAACAAATTCATGGTTTTCCCTGTTTCTGATCAAACTCTAATCCATACTGAAGTCTCATGTCAGTGATATATGGATCAGCTGAACTCCATGTTATTTCTGCAGATTGCTAGCCTCTGGTACAATCTCTTACTGTATTTTCTTGTTCTTACTTTTTCCCTGAAGGAAAAATCATGCAGCACTTGCAGGAAAACTAAACAATATCCAACACTTTCTGAAGTTGCATCTTTTTCCCAACATGTTGCAAGAAAATACCACATATTGCCCAGGTAGAATAGGACGTACACTCCTTCATATGACTTTAGCAGATGGTATCTGATATAAAAATTTGGGTTTACCTGGATGACATCTTCACTAGTCCACAGTGCATTCAAAATTCTCCATGGAAGTTCCTCTGCCTGCCCAGCCAAGTTCAATACATTACACCCAGTTATTACAAGAATAAAGGCTACAAAATGAGTAAACTAACAAAAGCAACCTAGAACACATACCACTAAAGCAGAAGGAAGGTTCTGGCTTGAACCAAGAAGAGGTGGGGAAACCCAGAGCGAAAGCCAACTGGTTTTTGTTAAGCCACACATACCAATTTCCTCCCTTCTCTTGGTTCAGCTCAGTCTTTGCAAGTCTCACGCCTGGAACGTGGCCAAAGGATTTTCACAGGGTGAAAGAGCTGCTGTGTTCCCCTAATCCCTCCCTCCAACATGCACTGCTCTTAGGGTGCCAGGAGAACCTATTTTAAAATTCATCTCAAAGCAGAGAAAGGTTTGGAGAAAGGAACAGGACTAGAAATCCCCAGCAGCTCTGGAGTCAAGAGGGGATGGAGCCAAGGCATCACTCCATAGTGCGTGGGCAACAGAAGACACTCATGTGGTAATGCAGAAGGATTTTAAACCATGCACACTGTTTATAAGATTAATAGAAAACAGAAAAAAAACCCCACAGACTGTGATATCTCGCATTTTAATTGTACTTGAAGTGTTATATAAAGGATGCCACAACATTGTTGGGAGGAATGGCAGGTTATTGTTCCGGAAGGAGCAGGTAATAAGGGTTCACAGTGTAAGCAAGAGTGAACCAAGCTAAAGGGACTGGATTTTATGATGAAAATAGTTTTAGAAAAAAAAAAGTTAAGGGAAAATTAACCACTCAGGTTAATCACATGCTCTAGGAATAGACATGCTGCAGTTTTGTTTCCAAATCTTTAGATTTCTCCTGTAGTTGTAGATAAACCAGTTACCCAACTTATGCCTCTGTTTTTTCCAAACATTAAAGATTTTCATGCCACCTGAGACAAGCTAAGTACAACTCAGGTCCCAGACTGGAGACACACCATTAAGACAGTACTACATGAACATGAAAAGTTCAGTAACACACGCAACACACCAACTTCCAGTTTATGAAAGGGAGAAGTTCTTCACAGAGAGAGTGGTGAGGGGCTGGAACAGGCTGCCCAGAGAGGGGGGTGGGTGCCCCATCCCTGGGGGTGTTCAAGGCCAGGTTGGATGGGGCCCTGGGCAACCTTGTGTAGATCCAGGCCTGGAGGTTGGTGGCCCTGCCTGTGGCAGGGGGTTGGAACCCTGTGCTCCTTGGGGTTCCTTCCAACCCAGGCCATTCTATGATTCTATGGTTCTATGATTTTTCTTGTACTTTGAGGGCACTCACGTTCTTTCCATCAAGCAGAACTGCCCCCCAGCAGCATGGCTGTGGCAGAGGGGAGGGCGATGCAGACTTGAACTCGATGCAGGCTCTTCACAGCTCACCCAGGGCATGCTCACCATCAACAACACATCTGTGAAAAGCCTGCACATGCGGAATTGTAACAGATATGGAAAGGAGCTAGATCCAAAGCTAACAGACAAATCCCACACACACACCCTGCACAGAAATGCTTCAGTTATATCCAAGAGAAAAAGGTTTGTGTGTGTAGGAGCACCAAAAACCTATTCCATGGGGGGAAAAGCAGGTATCTCGGATGACAAGTTGTTCCATGTAAATGTGCTGGGACTCCCTGAGGTCTGTAAGGCAGATGGAGGAGGAACAGCGATGTGGAGAGTTGTACAGCCTAATGACAAAAGTGCTCCGAACCACTTCAGTCCTGAAAGCTCCAAGGAGTCAACAAAACAGCAGAACCTTAATTGGAAAATACAAAGGCTTCCACGGCTGCCTGTTAACACTGATTACTGCCCTTTTCTGAATCCACTCTCTTCAAGCTCCTTATAATATCATAAGAAAAGCAAACATGAACAAAAATGAGGAACAGCCCATACTGAAACCACTTCCAGGAACAGGGATTGTTTAAACAAAATGCATTAAGTGAAACCATCTGTATTAAGGGTCAAACGCCATCTGAGGCTGAATGTGCAAAAATAGCCATTTTACAAAATTTGGGCAATTATCCCTTTGTTCTTTTTAATATGAATAGTCAGTGGCATGGAGGTGTTACCAAGGGAGTAAGCTTGAGGAAGGAATTGAACTCTGCAGCTCTGGAGTTTATGGTGCCAAGAAAACATTCCTATTAATCTCAGTGCTACCCTCCTCAGACTGCTCAGAGGAAGGTTTTCTCAATCCCATTCACTGAGCATCCCATGAGCATCCTACTACTGAGCAACGTGCAGTCGGGCGCAGGGGGTTAGGCAATCGCCCCTGGCTTGCTCCCCACGGGAGGGTCCTCCTCAGCGCTGCGTCAGTCCCGGTTGCTAGACAGTCAGTTGATCTGAATCACAAGGGATGCTGCTTTCACAAGACTTGCTGGCAAAAGATAGGTGAAAGAAGAGGTTCAGGGAAGGAAAAAAGACAATTTAAAGTCACAGTGTGATCAAAGATGTGTTTTAACCTGTTTCAGCAGGGGAGGCCACAGCTAGAGTTCTGTAAGATTCAAAAGACAGTTGGCCATTGCTAAGAATAATAAATATTAAGATAAATATTCAATGCTTATATGAAGGCACTTTGTAAGAGACTGACTCGCTGTACTGTTTCAAGTATGTTTTGATCCTTTCCCGCCCCAAAGGATTCATACAAGCCTCATCCAACTTATCTGAAATCTAACTTTAATCAGAGCAGCATGGAAACCACAGTGCCTCAAAGTGAAGCAAAAGGCTGCAGATCTTGGACACTGAACTCCTCAAGTATTTATTTAGACAACATCAATTGTGTACTGGTATCACTACACAAAGGGGAGAAGGCGCCATGGAGGAGAACCTGCCCTCAGGGACCCTGCTCACTGTGACAGAGGGAGAACAGCCACATCCAAACACTGTCTTAGTTACCTGCTGGGGACTTGATAACGTCTAATTAACTGCAGAACTATTTCTGTACTTATCACTAGTGAAGTCAGACTGCAATCAAATATTGCTGCTGCAAAGGCAAAAAAACATTAATACAATTTTTTCTGGAAACCAAGCAGAAGGTGATGATGGAAAGGAAAACTACAATCCATTTGTAAATGGAATTTGCAAAAAGAATACCTTCCTGTTTGATTAAGGCTTACATGCTAACATGTAAATGCCTGACAGCTTTTTAAGGAGGCAAATATTTAAGGAATCCAACATAAAGGCAAATGTCAGCTAAGCTATCAAAAGTCAAATTGCACAGCTATGATGTAATGAAATAGCTTTGCTTTACAGGAATGAGGTCACAGGCTTGAAATATGGCCTTAGGTGTGAAAAAAAGTTAAACATCTTTTGCAGAAGTTGCAAAACTGTAATGCAATTACTTGCCTAAGTCTGAAATTTTATAGATATTTAAATTCAACTCTAAAGATATAAATGAGTCATCGATTTGCATAAGCATTGCTGGGGACCATATCACTCTTCAATCAAAATGAACTAATGAAGCCTGGATGTGCTGATGCTCACAGCTACAGCAGAAGAGTTAAGCTGCACCACTGAAGTATGTGCCCATTACAGTCACAAAGCATTTTTATATTCCTGATCTCAGCTGTCAGAACTGCCTGTATGTACAGAAGAACACCAAGGATGGTCCATGAGGCAATGGAAGCAAGCTCAAGGAATGGGGATGCTCGGAGTGGGTTAGCAGGACAGGGGAACTGAATCCCACCGTACTCATGTGGATGATCCACCATTTGAAACAAGCCAACCACAGAGAGACAGCAGCAAGTCCTAGGAGCTAGAAAATATTGCTATTTAGCTTTGCTGAGCAGGATGAGGCCAAGCTGGTGGGACAGACAATTTTGGCTGACAAAGCTTCAGCACCCTGTGAATTGACACAGCTAGGGAGCCACACCAGCAGGACTCCGGAGGGAGCCCAGACACTGAGCTGCCCCTCAAAGCAACCAAGTGGAAAGAGCCAGCTTTTCTGTTTTCTTCATTCTCAGCCCTCCAGAAACTGGTTATTTTATTTTCAGAAGAGTCACTCTGGAGGATCACCTCACCTGTACAGAAGAGCTAGCCTTAATGAATCTTACTCTAGCATGCTAAGATTTAAAAATAAAACTAAAAAGTTAAAATATCAACAAAGTTCAGCACCTGAAGTTGAGTTACAAGTGTTCTGTGCCAGCATGGGACAAGCCTACCTGGAGGGGAGCTTTACCAAGGTTTTTTTGCTATGTTTTGTTAGCTCTGCTGGGAACAGCCTCAGTCTGTTGGCCTTGTACTCGAGGAAAACGGTCTCTCAATTCTGAGACAAAAATAATAGGTATTCAATAGGCAATATGTGAAGCACAAGACATTATCTGCCACTTCACTAGTAGACCACTTTACGGATAGTCCATCACCCTGAAATATATCGTAAAAATGAATTAATCTGTGGCTTTGAGGTGCCCAACTACAGTGATCAGCATCGCAGAAAGATGAACCAAAAGCATTTTAAGAGCAGCACACCTAATCCCTGAAAAGCCTCCTGTGAATCATTTGCTTTGAAGGAAGGCAGTATCCCACATCCATTTTGCCTAGCTATGGGTGGATGTGAAGAGCAAGACCATTGCCTGTTAACAGGAAGCCTCCCCAGGGTGGTGGCACTGGCCAGTGCTTCCAACACCCCCTGCGACCCAGCTAGGATCTGGGCACGTGTTAAAAAACCACACAGTGGTTCCTTAACAGGACCTTGTCTTCCATGGGCAGATAAAATGACCCATGAGCAATCCCACCACAGCTGCACTGCAGCAATACATAGCTTGTACTGCTGCAGAAACCATCCCAAATCTGAAGGCGGTTGAAAATATTGAGGAAAAAGATGAGCAGGGGCCAAGCAGAGAGGCTGCCCCCCTCCTTCCTTCCTGTCCCTCCCAATAAGTTATTCATTAACATACCAAAACACGCATATCAATGAAGAATTCATGGAGATTCCCTGAATACCAAAATCCTGAGCATAATGGCAAGCAGAACTAGCTTAACACCCTCTTCCAGTCCCACACCCTGCCCCGAGTGGATCACTCGTGTAAAGCTCCACTTGTATTTACAGCAGCAAAGTCCCTCCTGAACCCCTTCAGCACCAGCGCCTTCGATGAATGCAGACCATCTCCAAAAAGAGCAGAGGCCACAAATGCTGTATCTTTAAATCCATCCCCATTTCATTTTCCAAGTTTCTGTTCCAGCCGTTACAGCTCCCTCAGGACTCCACTGACTCACTGCATTTTCTGGATGACGCAAGCACGCTCTTCTGCACAGCTTCAAAACAGGCTCCAAACATTTCCAGTCAGAAACTGGCCACCAAAGAACCATATAAATCAGGTGTTCTTCCTGAGCAGGCATCACCCCCATGAAGCAGGGAGCAAGCTTCAGTTCCTATCCTTATTGGAAAAGTATCTAGTCACTGGCACCACTTCTCCTCAGGAATACTTCTAGGAAAACTCAAGTTTCCACTATGAAATCCTGTGGAAAATAGTTTGCTCCTGACCAAACACCTTCAAGAGCTGGACCACCAATTCCCCTGACCCATCCACCTCAGTCCCTTCTCCCCAGTTCGCAGCTCCAGTTCTGCCACAGAGTGTTGATGCAAACTGCTGCCACATCCTTTCAAAGCACCCCACAGTTATAAAAATCCCTCTCAAGTTCTCTACACTGATTCCCAGTTCCTCAATTCTACATGCCAGCAAAAACAGGCAGGAAAAGAGAAAACCTGTTTGGGGGACAGGGTATACAACATGGGACAGGACACAGAGACACATTTAGGGAACACTCAGACCGAGTGCTTGTGACGTCTGTGAAGGGACCTGAAGCCACCACAGAGCCAGACACAAAACCACTGGGTCAAGGAAAGCATCTTCCATGACTCAGACTCTGTATCTCTTCCTTCTGAATCCCTTCACTCAGCTCTTCATGCTCCCCCCAGCACTGCAAGGCAGCAGACAGACCTTTTATGTACATTTTTTTCACCCAGGAATGGTAACAAAGCAAAGCAAACACTGGGCTTCTGCGTTACGTTTGCTGCTTGATAGCAAAGGCAGCTGAAAAATTTTTGTTTCTCCTTGTAGCTTTCAACTTTTATCCACTCTGAAAAATTTCACTCTGACGAGAGAGCTGGAAGTAACATTAAAATGTAAAACTGAATAATGAAGTGGAGAAAAATCTCAGAGAGAAAGCTTGGAGTGCCTTGTTTTTATCATCTGCACGAACATCGATAATACGCATCTTTTAAAAAGCCATCCGTTCTAGAGAGCCTCCTTATTGTCCTCATTATGGTTGGACTTATGATCTCAGTGGTCTTTTCCAACCTAGTGATTCTGTGATCCTTATCCAAGCCAAGGTAAATATTTAAGACAAACCTGTTCACACTTCAGCCCCTACAGTGTGCAACAGGTAAAACGTCTTGCTAGCAGAGGGGTCAGGACTCGTGGCTTGCAGGATCATGGCAAAGGGAGCATCACCAGACCTGCACCCAAGCAGGGGATGTACAGCAGCACCTAACATTCATGTTCTTGCACTGCAGAGTACACAACCAGTGTCATTACAGACACTGCGCTCTCTGTGACCAAGAACATGGAGCAGACAGGTAGGTTGGAGCCCCCAGGAGAAGAGCAGGCAGCAAGCAGGCAGGGGGACTGGAGAACATCGTGCTAAGAGATGCAGGATGGCTTTACATTCTCAGTTAGCCCAGAGTTCAGCAATTGGTGCCCTGGCTCCATTCTCACTGCAGAACAATGACTTAAAGGGTATCTGCAAAATGAGCTTTAATCCTTATTTTCAATCATTCAAAACCAAAAGAAACACAGACAGCGTAGTGTTTGCTGTACAAACATTGGGAGTTTTATATTGAATTTATATTTATATTGAATTAAAAAGGTATTCTTAGAGTGCAAGTATACTCAGCTTCATTTAGATTTAGATTTTATTAGTATATGCAGTATCTTGGAACGACAGAGAACAGAGATCCTGCCAATTTATGACAAAAAGAGCAGATTTTCCAAACAGAGAAATACACTCACAGTTTTAAACTGTGAGCTGAAAACCATATACATGGCATGCTTTTTCTCACACTCAAATTACTGGATATTTATCACAGTTCTGCAGCTAATTAAATTTCCTTTTCTAAAATTTTTAGTCTTTTAGTTCACCCAAAGTAACAGAGAAAAGAAACAACAAGCCACAGAGATACAACTCTGATGTGGGACCAATGTCCTGGTGTAGGAAACAGGCCAGTTTTTTAATTGCTTGAAAGCTTGTTTCTTCCAATCAGACTGGATTTGCAGCCCATGAAGCAAGGGCACACTAAGGACAGTGATTAGAAAAGTGTCAGGAATTATGATTCAGAGAGGTGAATCACCACCAGCTCCCCGGGCGGTGGGATTTGGGATAAGCATATTCAGTTGTAGCCCTACGCAAGATTACACAACCCCGGGCAGCGAGCACAGCCATCAGGATCAGTTACTTGGAGACAGAACTCAGGTCCTTGTTCCCAATCCTCTCTCTCTCCAAAGCACAGCACAAGGCGTCTGCTGCTCTTGCTGGGTTGTTTCCACTTGCAGCTTGAGGTTTTCGGTTGCCCAGAAGCCCACACACCAGCACGGCCCCGCTGCCAAGCACATGATGGAGCCCTGGCATTCGTACTCGATCTTCTCTGAAGTTGTTTGTTATTCAACAGCTATGGATCAGCCAGCTTCACTCGTAGCTTCACATGGGGAAGAGAAGCAGTGGCGTGCTTTACTCTGCTCTTTCCATTTCACATGTTACCTTCATACAGCAGACTTCACTCTTGCCCAATAGTTTTATCTCTAGCAAAAGCACATCCCGAGCTCAGACATCACACTTAGCAAAATCATCCGTAACGCTTTCAGAAAGTGTATTTTGATCCACAGGAAACTCGAGTAAGATGTGTTTTCATCAGGGCCCTTTGAATCACGGATGTGCAAACAGGGAGAGAAATTCTGCAGCCCATATTTGAAGACAGCCGATGGCTTTTTGCTGCAGTAGAAACTGTGGAATTTGGCCTGCGGTGCTTTACCCAAGAAGCCATCCGATCTCATGACTAAGTGCATGCAAAGCGATGGGGGTGGTGGAGAGGAAGAGACACGCAGGAAGATGGAGCTCTTATAGTAAACATCTGAGCTGTCTGGAATAAAGGCTGTGCTATTAAAACGAAGCCACCGCTGGTTTTCCAGTATCTTTTCCTCTGTTTATCTCAGTTGCCATGGCTCTCTCTTGAATCATCTGAACAAATTACATACACATGTCCCAGGCCACATTATTTCCACTCACTCCACAACTCCAGATCGACTTTCACTCACCTGGCAGCCGCTCGTGCCAAACAACGTCATGAGGGCTAGCGACGGAGCGCTGCTTCACGGACACCGCTGATTAGAAACTGATGTCAGTTACTTCAAAACAGCTTATTAATATTGCAGGAAATGCAGGGAAGAGGAAGAACACAGGAAAAAATGGCATCGTGTTATCCGTCACAACTTGGGTTCCAAGTGGGTTGAGTCTCCAGTGGTGACACAACCGTGTCCTCTTTTGGGTCAGCTGGAGCAGATCAGCTTTGAGCTGCAGAAACTGCTCCCCTGCTCCTCCAGTGTGTCAGTATGAGTGAGATAGAAAGGAAAAGGGGTAAAAATTCAGCTCTCTGGCACATTGAGCCATCTCAGTAATCCAAGTCCTTTGACTGTGGTCATGTGCCAACTGTCCTAAACTAATTACACAACCCAAAAGTTACATACCAGCCTCCTGAAAGAGGGCCAGACGCTTGGTGCTGCTAATCCACGGCTCTCAGAAATACACTTTATTGTGTTGGAAACTCTGAGCTCACTATGATAACCCTAAAGCATCCTACACCTCCAGTAATAAATACCTGTTTTCTGAGCATTACTCTCTGCATCTGAAGATTTACAACAGGGAACTGTGCCCTCTCTTAAACATACAGTGTGAAAACCATCCTGTATCACCTGTGATGTGAAATTCAGGAGTACGGAGGCTTTCAGCCCATCCACCCCCTTCTGCCCTCTCCAAACCACTGAGAAACAAGAAGCCAAGAGCTGTCTGAAAGCAGCAGCTGAAGCAGCACTGCAGACACCATCCTTTGCCCAGACAGAGGATATGTGTCTGCTGGAGACATAAAGACAACTTAGAGAGACTGCTGTCCTCTAATGTCAGAGATCAGGAGACACACACACACTGGAAGGAGAGGCTGGTGAACCCCACATTGCAAAAAAAACCCAACCCAAATCCCAGAATCCCTTGGAGTTTGTGATGGGAAGACCTTTTGTCTAGAACTGAGCAAGATGGAAACATAAAGGGATCGCTGTCATGGTTTGCAGGCAGCCAGATTTCTTCTTCTCAGTCCAGCCCTCAGCTAAGTGAGGTCTCTCGCTCAGCTGGTCACACAGCTCAAAACCAGAAGTCTCACGATACTGAAAATGGAAAATAATTTTCTACAACACCCATGTTCCCACTCCGGGAATTTAAGAAACAAGGCAAATCAAACAAGGAAACCACTACTGTAACATTTATGTTCTAATCGAAGGCTCGCATGAGGTGAGAGGCAAGCTCTACATCAGAATCTCTCTGTTGCTTCCAGCAGCCCCATTAAGCTGGTTTATTTAAAATAAACTCCAGTCTTTACACCAGGTATTCATTCTGTCTGTCTTAAAATCCTGGGACATAGCTGCAAATTTAACCACCTCCCCAAAAAATAAAGGTAAGCCCACTAAAAGCACAAGTGCTTTGACTTTACCGGGCCACTCCACAATTGTGTACTGAGCACAACATGAATTATCTCACTTTGTAGCACATCAGATTGCAGAACCCCAGTAAACTGATCCCAAATTCTTGAGATTACCAATTTGCTCCAGGACTGTATCTGCAAGAAAGATTCTCCTGGCACCAGCAGCCCAAAAACTACCAACAGAGTGCAATACTAGGTGGGTTCATGAATGTTTGAACAGCCAAAGCGTTGCTGTATAGAAGCACAAAGGAGCAAATTGGTAATTTTTTAATGTTCCTTCAGCTGCTCTGACATTCTGGGAGAATTGTACCAAAGTTGAATGGAAAGAGCAAGAAAATACAGCCGAATGAAAGGGTTAGATGTGAGATTAAACAGAAGGAAGGTGGAAACTAAGTGCAATTTTGGTGACCAAAATAAATCCCAGCACAAACATACATGATGGTGGTCATTTTCTTCTCAAAATGCAAGCCCCCCAAAGTGAAGGATGTATTGCAAGACATCTTTTGTAAGCTTATAGTGACTTTCCTCAAACATCTGCACCAGCTTTTCTTGATCACAGGAGATAAATGGGAAAAAAAACCAACCAAAAAACACCTACAACCTCAGCACCATCACAGCTCAGACAGCAATTGCTTTCTGTCAGAGTCATTGTACCTGCTGTCCTTTACTAGGAACTGTATTTGAAACCTAGATAATGACCTAGAGATGATTTTTCAAAGGAAAAAAAACCCCAAATCTCATGCTTTTTTCTACTTTAACCATAGGCAGAAAGTACAGTGAAAATAAGTCCCAAGGACCACCAGAAGACCAGGCTGTGAGAAGATTCTGAAGTTCAAGTAAGGACATCTGTGCCTGGCCCACTGGAAGAGGGGAGAAAGGTGGATGTGGGGGTGGGAAGGGGAATGGAAGGATGGAAAGCTTGCAGAAAGCCTGACCAGGAGGCCAGGCACTACCTGAGCCCTGCAGAGAGAGACACCTCCCCACTGACCAGCCTCAGCTCTGTCCACCCCATGGAAAAAGCAGCTGCCTGGGGCTGTACAAGAGACATTACAAATAAAGAGCCACTGCTTCCAGTCTCTCCTTGTATCCAGCCCTTTGCACCCTGGTGAGCTCTTCCCTCTGGAGCATAAGATGTAAAGCTTCCCCCAGCTTCTTGGCCTCTCACTCCAAGAAATTATCCCACAGTTAATCCAGTACGATGTATTTACTGGGCTCATCAGCTCTACCTAGACAGGGAGGCTGACACCTGAATTCTCCCTCCTTCTCCCTTGATTCCTGGATTAAATTTGGCTGCAAATTATTAGGTATGAACTAGCTACCAGGGAAGCCAGGCTAAAACACGTCTTCTTCATTGCCTAGAAGAAAGTAGCAAAAACCTCACTGGCACGTGAGACAGAGCAAGGCAGCCTCAACAGCTTTAAGAGGCTGCTCACAAGGTGTGAGCAAGCAGGTACGTGTCACCCCAGTGACAAACCCTCTGAGCAACGCTCCAGCCTCCAGACTGTGTCCGGACATTTACTGTGTCCGATTGCTCCACAAAAAAGTCCTACCAGCACATGACATTCCAGGGAGTGATTTAATAGGAACTGATAACGGCATTTAGAGCAAATTGGCACTGGAGAGCGCCAGGTATCCACACCTCTACTTCACACACAAATAACTACGGCTGTACTTGCACTGAGATCTGCTGCAAAGAAGAAAACTGTAGTCAGTTAAACTCAAAACCTTCATTTCACCAGTGATGGTTTTATTTTGAAAGACTGTCACCAAGTGGCAGAGCTCCGAACCGCTGCGCTGGGGTCAGCAGACTATGGTGGGGTGCCTGGAAAAGCAGAGCCACCAACACACCTCCGGCTGAAGGGACACGACTGAAAATGCCACCGTCCCAAGACACCTCGTGTGTCTAAGCACAGCGATGGAAATGTCAGGCTGGATCATGTAGCAAACCCAAAACAAGCAGTGAAAAGAAATTCATGTAAGGAGGAAACTTCAAATACCGGGAGGTTTGTTCTTTCAGGATAAAAACCTGATAAATTCCATTTCTGATCCTTTACTTTGAAGTACAAAAATCACTGACAACAAAGTCTAACAATGCTGTTTCATATGAAACAGCCGCCTTGGGGGCTAACTAGAGGCACACAGCAGAGGTCAATAAAGGATGGGGCTTGTTTAAAATAAAAGGCAAGGCACAGCTCCCTACTTTAATCTACAACTCGAGTTAAAATGCCATGTTTTACACCTGACATACGAGCGATATACGTTATTTTTAACTATTATACTTAGTGTTTTCCCAAAGCACTAAAAAAGACAGTTTTTATGAATATATACATCTGCACAAAGCAGGCATTTGATGATTCCTCTAATAATCAAGCTGGAGCCTGGCTGGCTAAGCTGTTAGCAAATGCCGCTAACATCATGCCCCTGGGGACAGATGCTCCTCGGCTGTATCAGGCACATCCCAATCCAGGAGGGAAGTACAGGGCCTGTTTGTTCCATCTGATACTTATAAATCGCTGTCTGCAATACAACAGCAGTCAGGCTGTGCTTTTTGTTATTCCTGCCAAGCAAAAAGCCAAATTCTCTCTTTTAAATTGCTCAGAGTCTAAATTTGTTTCAAGTTGTTGATTTCTCTACTTAAGGTAAGGACAGGCAAGGGCATTTCCAGGAACGAATGAGATTTACATCAGCAACAACCAATCTTTGGGGGTCATTGATGGGTATAGATGAGCAGAACACACTGATGGAGCACACGATACCCACATAGTCTCTGGACAACCAGCCATCAGTGCTGTAGAAAGAGCTGTGCTATACCACAGCGAGAGCTAAATCAGCTCTCTGGGTCTAAACTTTCAGCCAATGAAGCTTGTGGAGATAATTCAGCCTACCTGTGCCTGCTTTCCTCTTAGGTATTTGCCTTCTAATTTGTTTGGGGAGTAAACCAAGTTAGTTTACATGGAAGGTTCTTAGCACTCTCTCCTCATTACCCAGAAATCCATACTGGAGTTAAAGATCTGGGAAAATTTTCAAGAGTAAATTGGAAATAGTGACTTTCTTGCAAGCCTCCCAGTACATTGCTGATGTTTATTTAAGGCCTGCTACAGGGTTTTCTCTTCAATCAGCAAAGTTTCCAGCCTCTGGGAAGTATTAGAAATTTGACAGATTTCAATCTTCTATTGCAGGCTGGAAGACCCAGCTGCAATCCATGTTGATGGCTGAGGATGAGTGTTCACCAGCTGCCGGGAGAAGGGACCCAGACAGCCCAGGAAGGATTTGCATGGAGCTGTACAAAGAGACGATGGTGCCACGTTTCTTCCACAGCTGACAGCCCGGTTAGAAACGGTGTCACTTGAGAGAGAGGAAAGCATCAAATGTATAAACTGGAGTCTCCACACTTCTGCTGTGGCTGCACAACACGATTTGAAAACCACAACCCACTACGCTGACGCATGTTACCTCTTACAGCACCAACATCCCTTCACCCCAGACCAGGAGGGACAAGGAGCAGTGGGCTGACTTAGCTCCCATCACATTGTGCCCCCGGGCTGCTTCCAGCACCCGAGCCAGCCAGAGCATCCGTGGGGTACACGCTGTCCTGGCTGTGCACATACACACCAAACCCACGCTCCAGGGCATCGACTCTGCCAGAGACATCCATGATTCCAGGAGATTGTGTGCACTGAGAAACTCAATGCTTTCCACACACCCCACGGAACAAGGAGATGGCAATCATTTTATTTACTAATTGCTCTACTCTAGATTACAATAATGATGCAAAAGAAACAGCCGCCAGCCACTCCCTGAAATAACCAATCATTCCCACCATCCTACTTGTCTTTAAAAAAAATAAAAATAAAAATCTCTTTGCCATTGCAAACTGACCTGGAAGCTTTACAGCTCCTGGAGGAAATCTCACATCACGCCTAGAGACCTTTAGAAAAGCACTGGCAGCAAAATAAATTATTTACAGCACTATTTCTGACAATACAATCTCCATAAATGATACAAGATTGAAGGGTTTAAAAATGAGTGCTTGTGGCATGGGGCCCAAACATGTGTCTAATAGAAATATTGATTAATTCGATTTCTACAGACTCTGTAAACAGTCTGATGAAAAGGGAACTGCAACTAGAATTTTTTTTCCCTTTGCTGTAAAGTAGGACAGAGCAATCACTTCAGCCATTCAAACCAAGCCAAATTAAAGTTGGTTTAGGATATTTACAGAATTATTTCTCTCTTAAAAACAATCCAATCTACATGTTGTTTACCTGATTCTAATTCATGACATTTCATTTCCCCATTTCCCCCAGAATAACTCAGTCAAGTCAAGGCTTCTGGCTTCTAGCAAGGTTCCTGCTGTTTACTTAGGTTTTCCAGCTGGGTTGAATGATATGCAAAGAGGTCTGAGGACTTGCTGGAAGTCATACAGAGAGGAAAAGTCAGTTGGCTCCTCTAGCACAATAGCCCTGCACTTTTACAGCTCCCAGGACTTTGCTCTAAGCACCAGGCTAACCATCTCATCAAAAGATACTAAATCTGTTCTCAACATTTCAAACATCCCCAGATTCTTAGGAAAAAGCAGTTCCCTCTGTAAAGAGTTTGAAGCAACTCTGCTGAAGGGCATGATGAAGGTCTGAAGGCACTGAATGCACATGCTCACAATTAGAAAATTCAGTGGAAACTCCTAACGTGCAGTTTTCCACTTCCAACAGCAGAATTTTCAAGCCTGTTTCAGCATGGAGTTTAAAAGAAAGGAAACTCCAGGGGATGTTTAAATATAGTCTGCCTAAATATTTTGTTTAAGGGAACTATTTTCATTCTGGCTTGAATTTCTAGGGCGAAACATCCTAGGCAATCCACAATGTTCATCAGTCTTCATCCCAATCCAGGCTGCCTGCACAGCCAAGGATGAGCCATTGCATATCCCACAGAATCACAAGGTTGGAAAAGACCTTTAAGATCATCAAGTCCAACTGTTCCCATCCTATGCTCAACCATATCCCTATGTCATCTCGGTGCCTCCGTTTTTGCAGAGCTACAAGGAAGACGTGGAGTGTTCACTGAGATTCACCCTGCAACGCCACCAGGACAAACTGGTCTGCTAAACAAGGGCTTGGGAGTATATTTTTTTGGATCAGCTGCAGGGCTTTTGATTTGTGGGGTTTGGTTTTGTTTTCCCAGAGCAGCACCAGAGACACGTACCACTTGAAGAACAATTTACCTCCCTTGTGCCATTGCAAATATGCTTGGCATAAATTCCCTTGAAACTCCAACATGACAAAAGCAAAGGCTGTAAACTTCTATTTAAACACAGCACTGACACCAAGAGAGATTAACAATGATATTTTGGAGAAAAGGCATTTTTGCTAGTAATTCAACACCCACTCCCATTCATTGGGGCATAAGCATTACCATACATCCTCCAACTGCAGGGCCCTCCAGCAAACCACTTTCCCACTCGTTACTTCACCCCAACAGGCCTCCTGCCCTTCTCCATTTATGCTTCTGTCATCTCAAAACCACTCCTTTTCACTTCCAAGCTCTTCAAACTCATGCCCCGATGTTCCTCAGCTCCTCTTCTCCATCCCAGAATAATTCAGACAATTGTATTTCTGAGAGCTGATCCACAAGCTCAGGTCTTCTAATGCCCTTTGGCTCCAGCGTGGCTCCTCAGCCTTTTTACCTTCCCCATTATTGCATCAGCTTCCACTTCTCAGTTTATTCTTCCTTAAACTTGCTGCTTCTTTTAGGTCTTCACAGTTTATTCTCATCTTAATTTTCTCTCAGTATTACTCTCCCTATCCTCCCAACAGCTATCTAAAACTTAATTATATCTCATACCAACAGTTGTTCTCAGGCTGATGAACACACCCCTAGAAAAAACACAAGGCAAAAGGTCTTGCCTGTTAGACATCTGCTGTAATCCAAAGGTCACACATAAAGACTCATAATCCGTTATCTGACACTACTCCAGCTTTATGGATTTCTTTTTCTGTTTAAGTTACTTCAGAAGAGGTTACATTACCCTTAACAAGGATAAACATCTTCACATGGTAAGGTTGCACAGGTCTAAAGCTTGGGAGACCAACAAATGTACAGTTAGCTATTTCCTCCCACATAAATTTAATGTCAGTCATTGCTTCAGCAGGCGGTTTTCAGGTGTTCTCCACCCCTCATGCTATATGAGCTCTAAGTCACTGGGACAGCAATGGTGGTGTCAAGTTTAACACACCTCGTCCACACCAGTGGCAGGACAAGAGCCTTCTCTAAATGCCAGCCCCTCCTGTCACACCATTTCTGTTGTGCCACAGTGGGCTCAGCCCCAGAACGGATCTCCAGCCTTCAAAGAAGCAGTTAAGTATGCCTCAGATCTGGCTCTACCATGAAGCAGTCACGCTGCTGGGGTTACCACGGTTCTCCAGCCTGACCGTGACCCAGCCAGGACAGGGGGTGGGGATGGAGAGGCCAAGTTATGCCAGGAATGAGCCTGGGGAATGCGGCAGAGGTCACATTGCAGAGCGGGTACCGACACATGCCGCTCGTTCCAGCCAGCAGCTCGCTGAAGCTCCTGGATGGAGGGTTCTCCCAAAGCCTGGGAAACGCGTCGTAGGCGATGACCTGCACCCACTGTATCTTCATCCTGCTTAGCATATGCCAAGTACAATAAGATGCATTAAGTCAAGGCTTTGCTCTACCCAGCGCATGATGTGATTGGCAGAAGAACTTTTTTCCCCCCTCTAATTCTGCTGATAGTATGTAATTCTGTTCATCCCGTTAGCCTTAGCCAAATACTTATGTCAAGCTGGGAAGAAAATGCCAGGCACAGAGCAGGGGGCGGAGGGAAGGCAATCTAGAAAAGGCTTATAAACCAATTTCAGCACACAAAGCACTTCTTACTTCTGCCCAGTCACTCCCAGATTAACCAGAATGTGCTATGGTGACCGTTCCTTTTTTTAATTAACCTTCAACAGATTAAAGAGCTAAAGACTGCACTATTAGATAATCAATAAACTTAGGCACTACGTCCATATCCACAACACAAATGTTTTCCTGGGTTAAGATAAAACCTGAATTGCTTGTTACATGCAGCAACTACCTGCTAGTGGGGGGCAGGTGGACCCTGAAGTCCTAATGCTGTCATGTATTCAGAAGTACTCATGCACGTCAGCCAGCATGCCTGAACTGCATTCAATTTCTCAGTCACATCCTTGATCCCAGGCAGGGATCTAGCACGTAAATCGCTTCTACCACTTACCCAGTTCTGGGTGAATGGGAAAATTCATTATTCATTTAATTTTAAGCAACAGGCAAAAGGTCCCATCAGCAGCAGGTGCCCCAGTGCCGCAGGAACGGCTTCTCTCTGATGCAGAGGTCTCAGGGCTGTGGTTCTTGAGCTAAGAATACACCATCATTTTCTTAAGGGATTCAAAAGCAGAAACGAAACCATAAATTATTTTCTAATTGCTTAGTAGTGAACAAAGGCAGAAAATGACCTGCTGAGTCCCAAGTCTTCCAAAGGCACACGTGAATAAACAGGACTGCTGGAAGCCGAACAAACTGACAGCCCATCCCAGGGAACACAAAGAGGAATGTTTGTCTAAACAGTGCCTTTCAGCAAGGCCATAATCAAGGAAAAAAAACCATGTATGATATGAAAGATTCCTGGTGGTGCTGGCACAGTGATTATTTCCTACGTAACAGGGGAAAGTTTGGAAACATGCAAGTATCACAGAATCATAGGGGTTGGAAGGGACCTCAAGAGAACATCGGGTCCAAATGTGCCGTTTCACTGGCATCCTTTCAAAAGGAGAAAAGAAACTCAAGTGGCTGCAGTTCAAACAGCAAACAAGGCCCCAAACCAGTTACCAAACCAAAGTATTACGGACCCATGGGAAAAGACAGCACGTTTCTTCGTGTTTTCTGCATGATGAATGAAGAGATGATGGAAGCCTGCACAGATACCTGGAATTAGCCCGTCCACAGGACAGGGGTATAACTATTACAAGTTAAAATAATCAACTTGCTTTCATGAAGGACTCAAACAAAAGAGCAGAGAGGAGAGCTCAAGCTGCGTGTCTCAGTGGGGACTGGACTGGGCAACACGATAGCATCAGATATTAGGTCCTGAACATTAGCCCTCCTGTGAGGGGTGCTCAGTACAGCCCTATTCAGTGACTTTGAAACTGATCCACGAGCCACACGAGGTCTGCAGGAAACCACACTGGCTTGCATTTTCTGAAGGGACTAGAGATTAAAGAGAGAGGCAGAAAGATGGTGAAAATAAGGAAACATGGGAATGCTGAGAATACCAGTCAAAACAAGTGAGTAACAGCAAGAGAAGATGATAAACTGGCCTCCTTCCTAGAGACGCATGAAAATCTCACTTAAAAGCTTCTTACAACTATGGGAGTTATCATTTAAAAATCTAACCAAAAGACACACTGTGCTGAGCAAACGATGTTCTCCTCTCAAGAAGAGTCTGATAAATACCATTTCCGAAACCCCGCTGAGCACAGGGTGCTCCTGCGTTGTACATCAGCCCTCCCTAGAGGCAGCTGCCTGCACGGAAAGGACTTAACCTCGGTACGATTTATCTCTGCAAGGGAAAAGCAGCACAGTTTATGCACGCTGGGGCTGGGTTTTAATACAAGTTAATGCTGTTTATCTGAACTAGGCCAAGAGAAGTAGCTGTGGAATATAACGAGGTTGCAATGGAGAGAAATGCCCAGCAACTTCTAAGCCATGAAACAGTGCTAAGCCAGCAATTCATTAGCTATTTTTTTCTAAAACTGAGAGGGGAAGAATCAGGCTTATCTACCGAAACACAAGCTAAATCACTCCACAGGTACTTCTCAGATGCATGGGAAGAAAACATATTGCAAGGCATTGTGAATGTTTATTATGTAGGTCTGTTACAGCACTGTTTCTTACAGCTGTCTTTAACAGGCTCAAAACCCTTGCCTAAATTAACATGGAGTTTTCCAGAAAACAAAAAGCAGGGATTCATCACCTGAAGGGGATCTCACAGGGCGAAGCTGTGCCATTACCCCAGCAATCGAAGTCTGCGGGCTGGGCGCACTGCTGATTTACACCCCCAAAGCCCCCAGAATGCCTCCACATGCAAGAGCGTAGCAGCGGAAGGAGCTCATAACCCCTTTCATTAGTCATGTTGACAAATCAGAAATAACTCAAGATATCTTAATTACAAAGCCAGAAATTCACTTTCACAGCACACCAGGAGCAGTGGGAAGAAAATCAATCCTTCAAGGGAAAGGAATGAGCTGGTTAAAGTTGTTTGGAATGGTAAAGGGGCTCCAAACGCTGGTTTGAAGTCAATAAAAGCATTTTAATGAACCATTCCTAAGATTAAGAGTTTTTTCTACATTGTTATTTTATTTCCAAGCTGCTTGTTATCCCGTAAGAACCGAAATAAAAAGATCATCCTGAATTTCCCCATTAGCACCCACAAGTCCCAAACCCACATAACCCAAACCAACAGTCACAACCCATTTCAGAGCTCTGGACAGTAACAGCCCTACTGAAGGCAGATCTGGATGGGGACTCTGTGTGTTGACCTCAGGCAGACGTGGCTACATTCACCAGAAGTGTACAGGTCTGGCATAAAAAGGTGCTTTGTCCAAGGGGTGGAGAAACTTGCCCCCAAAACACACACCTCCCCACAAGAAACCCTCCATCAGCCAGCTATGCAACATCAGTGCTTTAAGGCATTACGCAAGGTGAAGCAGCAGCAGGAAAGACCACTCAAGTCTCCCCAGAGCAAGCAGGGATTCCACCAGCCACCCAGGAAAGACCTAATATAAGCTGTAAAACTAATTTGAGCTTCAAACAGGGAGGCTGTCCCTCAATATATCTCTCTCTTAATTGAGCAGGATAGCAAGCCATCGGGACAGCAGAGGAAATCTGCTCCTCTCTCCTGGAAAAAAAAAATAAATGTAATGACATGATGGCAAAGTGTTTTTTATCAGTTCCCCAGACTGCAAGAGCCGACACTGCACCATTCATCAGGAGGAGAATGGACCAGGAGAACAATCAGAAATCCATTAGCAAGCTGCTGCTCGCCTCTGCGGCTGCCTGAACTCCCGACCAAATGTCAGAGTGCTGAATGGCTTATATTACTTGAGAGGAAGAAAGGATGGGGGAATTGTTTCAAACCGACAGAGATATCATTACAACTTTTAGCTTTTATTAACATGAGGGCAACCGTTTGCAATTTACATTGTGTCTTTAACTAATTTTCTCAAACCCAGGACAAAAGCTTGCGGTGTAACTGGAACGGAGAGAGATCTGCTCCAGTGCCATCAGTTAGAGCTATGAGGAAAGCGGCAGGGGAGCAAAGGAGAACTGGAAATGGAGGTAGAGCTGCTCCTTGGCAGTGTTTAGTATCTCAGCTTTTACTGCCTGCATTCAGAAGCCAGGGCTCAACTGCGAAATACTGCAAACTTGCAAGAAAATAGCAAGAATTACCAACACTGCTATTTACTAGCAGGGGAGTGACCCCGTAAGAATACATTAGCTCATCATCAGTGTTTCACTCCGCTCTTCTGCTACGCTGCAGGCTGGTTTCTGCTGTAACTAACACTTTGTTGTCCATGTATCACAGCACGAGAGAGATCCAAAACCAATCTGCTCAATCAAAATCATCTCCTCTCCCAGTCACTCCTTCCCTCCAATGAAAGGCTGTTAGGGCAGTTAAAAAGCAATGCAAATCACCGGGTCACGTAGGCATTTGTACATTAAAAACAGATGTCCATACCACCTCTCCCCAACGTTATTTACAACGTATCTGAAAGCTATTATCTGACCCATTTATCTGGCACGGAGACTGGGATGAGATATTCTGAGCGTATTAGCAGCGTATCACATCTTGAAGCGATTTGTGCAGATTCACTCCATTCATATACTGTCGATGCTTAAAATACAGCAAAGAATTTCAAACAGGAAACTTGCAGACGTACCAGGAAGTAGGGGGAAAATCATTTTAAGCAATTAGGAATTCTCCAGGGCAGATATTTCCAACTGCAAAATGATTCTTGTTTATCATTCAAACACAAATTAAAATATCAATCAAATGTAGTGATCCAGGTAAAAATCTTAAACCACACCTTTGGTTCAATAATAGCAATTATTGTGTCATTGTTCTCAACTCCTTCAGCTCCTCAAATGAGATCAGAAATGACTACAGCAAAAAAAAGAAACCCCAAAAAATCTCAACAAAAAAAATGTCATCCACAATGATTATTTTTGCCTATAAAACAGGTAACAGTAAAATGAAATTAAGGTTGTCAGCATTTGTTATGAAACACTAGCCTGAAAAACTACTACTGTGAAGTCTTTGTATTTTTAATTTATTTATTTTTTTCTATTTTGCAAGCAACAGTCAGTCTGGAGCCCTGAAGCATACTAAGCCAACATGGCAGCATTGGATGCTCGAGCACTGAAGGCTCCTGAGCTGAGATACACTTACTGCAACACTGGCTGCCCAACGTGTGACCAGTGTTTGTTTTGAGTCAGTGTGCCTGGCTACCACAATTTACACAGAGGAGTAAACCAGCGAAACAGCAGCCGCTGTCATCTTAAACTCCGTTTATTTTCCACCAAGACCAGAGGAAGCACATATCCAGCTAAGCATCCCCACAACTATTAACAGAGCACTTTACACGAATCCCAGCACCTTCCCTTCGTCCGCATGGATCAGACTGTGCACGTGGACAGTAAGATACTGAAAGCAGTGGAAAGGACTCAAGCTAGTGGCAAAACTCTCCAGTCGCCCCACATCCTGTAACATGCAGCTCCAGACCTATCAGTAGCCCTGGTGCTTTTACCAGTTGAGATCACCAAAGCAATTTGCTTGCAATTATACCTGCTAAATTATCTTTATTTCAGAAAAAGCCACTTTAGGGGTAGTTAGGCTCTGATCCCTCATGCACCAAACGTCAGCTGAGAAGAAATCTTCTTTAAAGCCCAAGTTACGAACCGATGGAGGAGAGGGTAATTTGCTCACTGTTAACAGGTCTCAGTTGTTCATGTAACCCAGCCTGGCAGGGATCAGTCATCACTAGCATCCAAGAACTGCTGCGTGGCAGATATGGGATGAGATGAGCTATTAGTTATGGCCCAGTTCCTACACGACACATGTCCTCACTGCACTCTGCAAGCACAGCCATCAGCCTCGCTGACAGCCTCAGCAGCCAGGGGAGCGAGCAGGACATACTAAAAATGCCCTTTCTCTCCATAAAAAGCCCACAACCCAACAGCAGGCACAACAGCCATACACTCAGCATCACTGCCCACAGATGTTCTGACCCAGAGACTCTTCTGCCAGGGGTCTCACACCGGCACCTTTTAAAGTGCTACATTCATGTAAAGAAGTCGATTTTTTAAGAACAAATTAGTTGAGCATATTCTAGGAAGTTATTTCATTTGTTGTTGCTCCTGTTCATTTATTCCAATCTGCTGCACCTTCCCTTGGAGAGGTTATTAAACGCTCTGCTAATGGCCGCCAGCACTCATTTAATTCTTCTTAATGAATGTATGAGTGAGTAGCGGAAGCTATTATGTAGGGCTTAATAAAGGGCGGGAAGGAATTTCCTAAAATTTATTGCCACAGGCTGCTGCTTGAAGATAAAATAAATGGTAATTGCTTGGAACAGGAAAGAGGAGGATGATAAAATGTCCCTAGACATGGGGTAAAAAAAAAAATAATAATAATATCAAGTGCTATGAACCAAAATATCAAAGCCCAAAGGATGGCAAGAGCAAGATGGCCTTCTCCAGGCTTTCAGCCCTCTGTAATCCTTAAGATGTTTCCTTTGAACGTGGGTGCTGAATGATGAACTCTGTCTCAGCTGGAAGGATTACTTCACAACACTAGAAAGACAACTGGTTTCTACTTTTTTTTTTTTTTAAAGAAAAAGGCATTAATTCAGACGGCATCTTATGAAAATATTATTTGCAGGAAAGGGACAATGTGGGGAAAAAAATGGAAGGACAATGTTTCTGGACTATTGAGTCCAGCAATACAATCTTTCCTAAAGTACAGGGTTTACAGTATGAAGGAGACACATAACATTTTGCTACAATTATCTTTCTTCTTCCCCATCCCTGTTTTGGTCAGGGCTGATGGAAGAAGGGAAATTACCCAGAGGTGAAACCTGTGCATTGTTTCTTCAATTTCTGCTACTGTTTGTTAAAAGAAATAAAAAGCAGCAGGCTGAATGAGAAAGGAGGTGTCTGAACTGGAAGTTGGGAGAGCCTGTCCTGTACCAAAGCACTGCCATCACACCGCCAGCCTCCCAGCTCCAGGTACGGAGCCTCAACAATGGGTGAGAACAGAGTGGAAATCAAAGCCCCACCCCATGTAATCGTGATCTAAGAGGAAAAAAAACCAGGTTTTCAAAACAAAGCTTTTTATTCTAACACACAACTGTGCCCCGTCCACCACTCAGGCAGCGTGATCCAGTCATAAACATGAGTTTGGGTAAAAACTTTGATCAGTCTCATCAAGTAAGGTGAAAAATAAGTGCCCCAAGAATGGGTCTGATTTCTTGTTTCCATTAAGCAGCTGGAGGTAATATTGTGCACATTAGAGACTGCCAAGAATATTGACTAAAATCAGACTATTCACAACTTTGATGAACTTGTCTGTTTAATTAAAGAAGCTGCAAACGGAGACTGCAACACTTCTGCGATTAGAGCAATAGCTCAAGAGCTGTAGGGCTGTGGGGGGAGAGGAGAGCAGGGATGTCTACACATCCATCTACCTGAATGCCACCAGCACACCCCAAAAAGGACCCAGCAGTCTCCAAGCATCACCTTCCCAGAAGGAACAACTACACAGAGCTGCTGAAAGACAGCGTTAAAACAGCAAATTGAGTGGGCAAGGCATCTCTTTACATAAAGGGGCAGAAAGAAAGAAATACTATTTTCAATAGCAAACTAATACATCCAGGAGCTTAAAAGGTGACCCAAGAAGAAAAACAAGATTAGGTTTGCTCTTTTTTGCTGCTTAGGGCACAAAGGCGCTCTCAGAAAAACCACCATTTTTCATGCCAGCTTTGACCATCTTAAAACCAAAAAAAGAGGATAAAATCCATGTTTTTTCTTTTTAAATCCTTGGCAGGTCACCTGCAAGCACCAGCCAACAGCTTTTCTAGCAGGCAGTAAGAAAAATTATGATTTTCTTTTCTAAACAAGGATTTCAGTTCCTTCAGCTCAACAGCAGGATTTTCTTCGTCCCACAGAATACAAATCAGCCAACCTGCAAGAGTATCCAATTTGAAGGACAGTTCTTTCTCCAAAAAAGAAAAAGCAACAGTTTGGTAGAGATCAAAAACCCAAACAACAACAAAAAAACCCCCCCAAACCAATACAACACCACAAAGAACAAGCAAACAAACAAAAAACCAAAACCCAAACAAACCCACAACCCCAAAAAATCAGCTTTAGCACCCTAGAAGGCGATAGGTGAGCAGCTACAAGCCAAGTGTGAAATGTCAGGGGATATACTACACAAATTCACCAAGGACAGGTGGCTGCTGGATAGGTGTCTACTGGAGAATGGTACAGAAGAAGAGTTTAATCCTCCATTAACTCCAATGAAAAATAAAAGCAAAGTGAACGTGCACAACATCCTGTGTATCAGCACTATTACCTGTGAAATAAAGCAGGGCTTCTAATTTGAACAAGCAACCAAATTATCCCATCCTTGAGTTCCTCCAGGCACTTCCACCCTTTTCTTAACCCCCTTCCACTCCTAAGAAGAAGTCTTATTACTTATTTACATGGGCTTATAGAGCAAGAAGTTGCAGCTTTATGATGATAAAGAACATAAAGACAAAGGATCTGGTTTTCTGGCTTGTGAACAAACCAAGCAGGTACTTGTTAACTACCTGTGATGTGCACTGCTGTTCCCTGCTACAAGGGAGAATACAGCATTCCATTTGTCTCAGCACTGGCCCATCCATGCAATCACTACCTACACAAACCTCAATTACCCAGCATGAAAATATACATTTTGCTTATCCAAGGACAATCCTCACACCGAGGGGAAATGATTGAAAAAAAATTTTCTCAATTATTCTTTCAAACATAACGCAAGCTGATGCCAAGCAGAAAGAAAACGCTGTGTGCAAAAGGCTTTGATTTTTTTCTTCTTCTTCTTCTTCTTTCCAGTTTTCTTTGGTTTGGGTTTGGTAGCACGAGTTTTCGTTTCTACTGTCTGCAAGAGCCAAATGTGGGAGGAAAAGTGTAGGTGGCATAAGGGAAAGTAGGAACGAAGATCCTTGTCGCGGTTTATCTGCGGTACGCTACGTTTCAAAATAACAGGAGCTCTGTCATCCAGGCTGGCTCACAACCGCCCCCGCAGCAGGAAGCGGCAGCAGAGCCCTGGAGAAGCCGTGCACATTTCCCTCATCCTACTGCCCCTGTCCATCTTATCTGCTTTTACTTCTGCAGCTCATAAAACATCCCCCCCTCCTTCTCCAAGGCCAACCTCCGGTGAGGTCAGCTCCTCGGGCAAACCCTTCATAGATCGCTCCAGGTATGATCCCCGGCTAAAAGCAATTCCCTCCCCAGAGCAGCAGACTCGGGATGCTCCGATCGATGCGTTCGCCTATCAAGTCAAGAGTCAGGATGGGTGATTTGTAGTCAGAGGTGCTGCATGGGGTGAGGAGATGGAAGAGTACAGACAGCTGCCAGCACCCAAGTCCCCAGCTCCGGTGGGGCTTCACTTGGGCAGGATCTGCACCACTGGCACAGCGCTGCAGGAGAGCTGGGCCTGCAGCAGCAGTGTCTGGGTTTGGGTGTGCTGACAGAGCTTCTTAGCAAACCTCGCCCACCAACCTCCTCTCCTCCCCCCCCCCCTTTTTATTTTATAGCACTTTGTCTCAAGTATTACACTCAGATTTTTATTTCTTTTTAAAAAACCCCACTTTTTGGTGGGGAGAGAGAAGCAAGGGGAAGCACCCACGCCGTTCTCTTCCAATTTGTTGCAGTCTAAAGAAATCCATTTGCTCAGCTTTGTATTCAACATCAGTGTGATAATGTTTTTTCATTGTACAGCATTCTTGTGTCCGTTTTAAATAAATCAGAATATCTTTACAAAGCAGGGATGCACCCTACCATTACCTTTTAATTCACGTCCCCTTAAGTAAGACTTTTCCCTCCTAAGGAGGCTGCAAAGCTCTCATGGACTCATCCCTTATGCAGACTGAACAAACCATAGAATCACAGACTGGTCTGGGTTGGAAGGGAACCCAAAGATCATACAGATCCAACCCCCTGCCACAGGCAGGGCCAAAAACCTCCAGGTCTGGATCTACACAAGGTTGCCCAGGGCCCCATCCAACCTGGCCCTGAACACCCCCAGGGATGGGGCATCCACCACCTCTCTGGGCAGCCTGTTCCAGCACCTCCCCACTCTCTCTGTAAAGAACTTACCCATAATATCCCATTCTAAACCTTCCCCCTCCTTCAGCTTTAACTGGGGACCTCCACAACAGCCAGCTATGGGTATGACCGCAGTGCACACCAAAGCAAGGATAAAGGGAACTCAAATCCAAGCATGATTGTGTAAGACTGTAGTAAAGAGGTCTCTGAGGTAGGAAAGAGCACCTTTACTTGCATGGGGTTAGTTTTACTTCTAAAATTTTTAGAAGTAGTACATTTTTAAAATTCAGCTGCTAGCAATTCCAATTTGAGAATCATAAAAAGTACTGTATTAATAATTGAAACATAAAATGCCTGTCTGATTCGCTCCAGTCCTCAGTCCCCCTCCCCAAAGGGCTTGATTTGCCTTAGGGGAGCATTTCACAAGCAGCACATCAACTTTCTGAAATACAACTTCAACAGATGAAAGCCTCATAACCACAGAAGAGCTGCCGTCCTTCTAATTCTGGGATTTAAAAACGGTGACATGCACAGAGCTATTTAAACTAATTTAAAGGTAGAACGGCCAAAATATTCAAGCCCAAGCAAGCACTTCAGATAGCATATGGCACAGTTATGTTAAAGGTGGCTCACCAGCAATCTCCTCATTTCAGCCACAACATCCACCCTTTATCAACCAGCAGACAGCTCGCTGCCCTGACTCACGGAGCCCAGGGTGATGAGGCACCCTCAAAACTGGGTGATTCAAGACTATTTGGTGGCCATGAAACGTAGCTCATACCAGGGGCTCTAGGTCATCAGGTTCTGAAGTTCAGCTGAAGCCCACCACTTCCTAAATTGGAAGCGTTTCAGATGAGGGAGGCGACTTAGCTGGAAGGCATCAGCTCGGATGGGGTGTCTGCCTTTCACCTTGCTGGTTTTTAATGGTTTGTAGCTATGCAGGACTGAGTGATGTGAACCTGGACGATGCACTGGAACATAAGCTTTTCTGGGGAACAGTAAGCTAAGTACCAAATCAGAACTAAAACCTCTCTGGATTTATGCTACACTCCAGTGAGTGGAATGCAAATATTCCATGGTAACATTTGAAGGTCCTTTGAATCCTTACCTAATACTAAATGCAGTCCTGATCACTATTTTCATTTTCTGGTCTTCAAATCCTGTGGTTTTACCCATATTACAAAGCTGTGCTACTGCTCAGTGAAGTCTGCAGGAGAGGTCTCCTTATCAACGCTGTGGCAGGTCTTCAGTGAAACATCATGCAGTACCTTTGCTTCGCAGAGGCAAAGCTGCAGTAACCAAAATGACTATATTAGCATTTAAAACTAGTATTTGCCTCCAAAAACCCAACCTTTATTATTCTAATTCATCCTTTTGCTTGGCTGAGAATATTACCCACCTATTCAAAAGGTGTTATGAGCACTGTGCATTTTGCTAGCCAGTAACTGCCTTTAGGATCTGGTCCTCTCCAGACCCTTCGCTGCAGCAGCTCCAGAACGAACCCCTAGAATACGCCTGCAAGCTGGGCTGAGTGACAAACACAAACCACACAGTGCATCTGGTGATGTACTTGTCAGGCGAAGCCTTGCCGTATGCCCACTCTCTATCAAAAAACCACCAAGGTAAAAAGCACCAGTAATTCTTGCTCTGAGGTCTGATTTCTCCAACAGATTTCTCCCCAACGACACGGAATGTGAAGGGTTGAGCAACACTTACACTGTCTTATGTGATCACATCCTAACTATAATTACTACTTAATACCTGAAACATGATAGCACCTTGACATCCAAACCCCTGTGTGGGAGGCCCTATTTAGTCATAACAGACAATTGCAGCTTCTACATGAACATCAACAGTATCAAATGATAGGAAGAGCTTCATCTTCCCTCCAGTTCATTTCCAGTAAAGGATGGCTATTTTATACCAAATAGCTGCATGTTTTGGGGGGAAAAAAGTGAATATAGCATACACATTTGGTGCAATCCACCAACAGTCTTAAAAGAAGTAAAGGTTTAATTGCAGAGAATTTAAAATGCATCTTCTTACCCATCAAGTTAAATATATTTAAGAAGAAATAACAGCTTGGCATTCATTTTTCATTTGAGCTTTCCTAAGTTATTTGCAAACATGAGGTGTAGCCAGACAACAATAGCTCTAACAGCTCTTCCAGTAATTCTGGCTAAACAAGAATGTACCTTTTAGATGAGCTTTATGTGCTGTCAGATTTACAGAAGATGTGAAGAGAAAACTTAGAGCTAATAAAAAATAATAAAAACCCATTCGAGCATACATATTTATAGCTTAAACTATTTTCCTAGATGCACTACATCATTATTATAAAATTCTCCCACCCAAAAGAGATTTGAGTAAAATAGAGTATTACTAGATTACAGCTTCGCTTTTGTTAGTATTGTTATGACTTCATAAAAGTTTAACTCCACAATTAGCTTTGTGAGAGCAATTCTGACATTCAGACAACACCAACTGTGTAAATAGCTATAAGAAGCTGAATATTGTTTTCAGTTATTCCCTGAGCATCCTCACCAGGAAAAGCTTGTTTGTGTCCAGCATCTCTAAACAAGGCTACAAGAGGATTTACACAATCTGTTTCTATAACGAGAGGACCACACAGTTTTATTTAAAAAAAATAAAAATATGTATACAATTTGAAGAAGTCAGCATGGCATAATGAAAGAGGCAGGGGAATGATATCAGATGCAGAAGACTGCTACAAGTCAAAAGGAACAGCACTGAAAACTATTTCTGCTGTTTTAAAAAATGAAGAATGGGCTGAAACTGAGCTTGAGGAGGGGATGGAGCAAGATTTTCCCATTAACAGCAAAAGCAAACATTACCTACCAACCTCTTTTTCATCAGCCAACAAGCTCAGAAAGATTATAGGCTCCAACAGTAACTAAAAAGACTTGACAGCCACTATTTCTGAAATTCACAGTTGTCACTTCTGACCCCGGTTCTTGCCATTAGCTTTTGCTCATTTCCAAGACACTTCTTAACTGCAGGGGGTTTGTTTTAACCGGAGCAAGTTATTAAAAAGATTCAGAGAAGACACCTGGTGGCCAGTGCACCAAATGACAGTTGGGTTTTCTCAACGTTTTATCATAAAGGTATCACAAAAATCCAAGTGAAACCAGTTGAGTTTAGTGTGTACTGGTCCTGTTGATAACCCACTGTGGTCATACCAGAAACCAAGAAACATGAGAACTCAGGAACAGCCCTTTAGCAGTTACTTTCACTGAGACAACACCTAAAAAGTGGCAACCTGAACAAAAAAATAGCAAACATTTCCTGAAAGCCCCAAAATTTCCTATTTAAAGTTTCTACGTCCTTATCTCACACATCCAAACTCTGGAAAAACAACAGTATCTATTTCAGGAACATACACCCAAAAAAAGGCCATGAACACACCATCAGTTACACCAGGCAGGGATCAGATCTTTGGGTTTGCTGCAACAACCTAGTGGATTTTGTGTGTTTGTGTTGGTACACAAACCAACCTACACTGTGTCAGCGTGACAGGGAACACACTCAGGTCGCTCTGTACTTCCAAGGGCGATGGACATTGGACAGTGAACAAACAGCAGGTCAGGGGACAACTCTGTACTTCAGCAAGCTTTGCCATCCCAAATCCCAGGCATTTAACAGCAGCAGAATATGTAATTCCATATTATCTTATTCACACATTATTCCCAGCTTCCAAGGCCACCATTCCCTCTTTGATGCAAATATGGCATGCAAACCACAGCAACATGAAGTTCAGTATATTACTATTTTATGAGCTTTAAGGAGAGACTGGACCAGACAGGATTTGTTACTGATCAGATGACATTTCAAAGGATGAGTCTACAGAGAGGTAAGACTGGACACAACTCAGGCCCTGGAAAGGCATACAAGGAGTACTCAGCTGATATGGTAGGAGTAAGGCAGGAACTGAAGTCAGTCTAAAAGATAAATGCACCAAAAAGCCTTAGAAAAGCAGCACTAATGGGTAAGAGGCTTCTCCAGGCAAGCAACGTCTAGCAATATTGATCCTTTAACACACACAACGAAACCAAAGTCTTAATGATTAATAATCTGTTGTGAAATTCTATTCATTAGGTAAAAACAGAGTGCAGAGATGACAAGATAAATCAGGCGGTCTCCTCACTCATGAAAGAATGATGATCTCGCCTGCGCCTGGGTGAATTAGCAGCGATCACCCCGCAGAAAAACAAGGTCAGGCTTTTCACAACGGGTAACAACAAGGAGGAAATGCTGGAAAAGAAAAAAAACCAGCTCTGACTTCAGGCCTAACTTCAGAGAGTATTTTAGGGAAAAACTAAAGCAAGCTGATAGTCAGGACACGCTTGCCCCAAGCATAACCCACAACTTTTAGTACATTTGTATCAAAATTTACTATCAGGGTGGTTCAACTTCCAGTCCTTTCACAAAAACTTATGCACAATATCCATGTGCAGAACTGGCATTAAACATGCGAAGTTAAAGGAAGAACAAGTTAAGAACCTAGGAAAGACATTGCCTTAGGTGGCTTTACTCACTAACGTTGTCTAGATGTTCATTCTCCTTTTTGTCCAAGATTCCTCTTTAACCTGAGAAAACGGGCACTCTGGTAAGCAGATTAATAACATCTACAGGTTGTTTAGATTGATCTTCAGTCAGCACAGAGCAAGGTAAGAGCTGGCTGGTAAGACAGTCAACAAAAGCAAAGTAACAAGAGCCCCTCTCCATTCTGCTGGAACTCCTCTGCACATCCCTACAGTAACAGTCTTCTGTGATTCACAACTGACCTTCTTATAAGGGACTTCTCACAGAATGGCACAGTACACCTGAAATGATAGAAGACTGCTGGGTAGCACAAGACTTTCCAAGGCCATTTTCACCTTTCTGCACCCTCATGATCTGCCACATGCCACAGAACAGAGGGATTAACTCAGGATTCCCAACATTCAGCAACAGGGCTGTGCCAAGTCCTGACTTTCAAGCTTAAGATTTGAACTCTTCAATTTAAAATACTGTGAGTTTGTTGGTAAATGTTGAAGTGTATTGAATGAGATTATTACTTACAAGCAATGATTTCTATTCTAATACCCTGCAGCTTTCTCTTGCCTCTCCTATCCTGATCTTCTCATGTAGCCATCCTATTAAAATCTGTAAATAAGAATGCAGAACCAGCACAATCTATTAATGAAAGTCTGGCATGTGAGCAATCACTACCTATTTGTCATGAAGGAGATGAACTGCTTAAACATGGCAAGTTATCAAAGATTAGTCAGCACACAAAACAGAACTGCTTTTGCCCAGGAAAAGGATTAGCCTTTTCCCCATCATCATCATCTTCCACCTCAGCATGCCGAAAAGCAGTTTAGCAAGTCTTAGATCTCCTTCCTAACAAACTCCAACCCTAGATCAAGTTTTGAGGAAGAGCTTTTTAGTAAAACCTACTGGTATTTGATAATTGGAGCAGGAAAAAATATACAGTGAGAGCTCTGTATGATGAAAAGGGATATAGTGAGAGGCAGTAAACAACTCTGCAGTTGGTGTGGAGCAGATGTCAGCATTAACCAGACTAATACTGAAGCACATCAGAGTTGGATACATAAGCAGTGATCTCAAAAGCTGGGAATAAGTCTCTCCTAATAGAGATGGAAATTAAAGTTTGGGAGCTGCCAAATCTCCAACCTAACAATGAAGAAAGTTCTGTCAGTTTAGAACACAGACCTGAGATACTGAAGGCAGGCTCTGAATAATGGACTCCTATTAGGCCGATGCTAAAGATACAATTTCAGGTGAATGCTCTAAAGCAAAATCAGCAGTAGTAAAGCAGTTTCTTTCAAGTCTCAGGTTTTGCAGTTGGTGAAGCAGAGACAGAGTATAAAAATGCCCTAAGGAACAATGGGAAGAGATAAATGTGGGGTTTGTAACCACATGGCTTTAAAGAAACAGAGTTCTACTATGGAAAGAATCTCATTTAAATCATTTCCATGTAGGGGCAATTGACTATCTAATAAATGCATATTGCATATAAAGAAGATATATTAAGCTCACCTGTAGGATAACAGATAAGGAGCATGAAGTCATATATTACTGCTTGATCACAACCTGCTCCAGAGCACCCAGCTGACAAAAGTGTATTCCAAAGCCTTACAGTTGTTAATAACATTTTACTCACAACAAAATAATAAATAATACCTCTCAGAATTATGCATTTTCCTACATAGCATGAAAATGATCAATATTTCATAAAAATAATAAACACTGATGTAGTTGTAACAGTAGATATTGTGGTACATAGCCACACGTGCTGGTCAGTCACTAAGTCCTGAGGGAACAACCAGCTGCAAAGTAATTTACTCATTTTGACAATCAAAGCAGTTGAAACATGAAATTTAACAACATAAGTTAGATTATTAAACCTGAAGACACTTAAAAATCAATGTTTAATTAATAATATAGGCAAAGATGCCTCTTATTTCCCCCCTCTAATAGCGAGTTTCATAGGTCATATCTCCAACTGGCAGCTTTGCCAAGCTTATGCTACGGATCTATTTTGCATAATTACTTCCTAATTAAAGCACTACAACTTTCAGCACCCTTATTAGAAGATCCAGTATGGAAGAGGCTGTAAGTAGACTGACTCCAGCTATATTCAGCATTATAGGTATAAAAAAAAAGGGATGCCATTTCCAGTAAGGTAAACAACTCATTTCAGCTTCCCTATCACTTATCTGCTGGAAGAGAAACTATCAGAAATACCACATTTTATCACTATGAGAGAATATGAAAAGAACACTCCTGTGTAAGTGGTTTACCCAGTATATTCTAAAGATATTTCAAATAAAGCTCAAAGCTGAAGAACCATCACTGCCTGGCAACATAAAGGTATAATATGAATTAAAAATGAAAGTTCCTTCTCTTTCTACCACCTTACAGTTAGCAGTATTTATATTACTTTGCTGAATGTCTCCAAGTTTGTGTATCTTCATTGGAAGACCTGTATTTCAAGCTATTATTTACCACAATTTCCTGCTGTTAAACACATTTTAAAAAAATAAATATCACACTCAAGCTCCCACCAACTTGTCCATAGAAAGATGATCCCCACTTCCAGTCACCATCACAACATACACAGCAAAAAGTACACCTAAAACCCAACATTTTGGGTTTGCACAAGTGGAGACACCGCTCAGGACGTCACCCCTCAGAACACTATCCTGCTGCTGACCCCGCAGCATCATGACTTGTCAGTTGTGCAGTAACTGGAATGCAAAGCTGTGGACCAAACCCACCACCTCACTAACCAGTTATCCTACATCTTCACCTCAGCATCACAGGTCTAATGATTATAATTCATTTTTTAAGCCTTCAGGTGCTGCTTTTGCTTGGAGATACAGTTCTACCGAGATGCTAAAGGGCATCTGCTCATCACTCAGCACCACAACACCTATGCAAGACAGCTGGAGAAGGTGTGGTGCTTGCCAATCACTGCAGTTGACTACTGCCAACTCCAGGATCAGAGCTGAGCCCTGGGGTAATACACCTTAACACATCATCATTTCATTCTTTTCATAAGTTTGAGTTTTGCTGACATTAAGGTTCTGGGAAGGTACAAGACACACTAGTGTACAAACTTCAGTCTGCATTTACGAAGTCTGTCCCATTAACTGCCTACTGCTCACAGCTTCTCTCTCAGATGGATGTTCCCAAAAAGCCATGACTAGACTCATTTCTCAACTGAGAACAGCAGAGAGGAAGACAAACCACCACCTCTACATTTTCTCTCAATTTCAAGCTTGCAAATCTTAGTGATGGAGTAATCTGCATCAAGATGAAGTCTGTGAAATCCCATCAGGGACTACTACTCTGCTGCTCAAAGTAACTACACCAGAATGAACTAAGGGTGTTGTAAAACCTCTTTCTTTGTCGTGCTTTCTTTACTAAGGGTGTTTTAAATCAAGTCCAAAACTTGACGATAGATTTTTTCCCCCCTTAATGCACTGCTCCATTACCAACTCATGACAAAATTTAGAGCCTTTCTGCATTATTCTCCCAGAACATTTGACAACCAGCAGAGCTGATTTCTGGCCAGTTGCCTCCTTGCTTTTCAGAAGCCACTCAATGCATCACTGTGAGTGCTACAGAGAGTGCAACAGCTGAGAAATCAAAGTTATGTTGCCTTACTCTGCTGATATCTGATCATCTTCACTAACGCTTTCAGTGAAGATCCAATACCACCAAAGCCATGAAGATCTTCAGCACTGCAAATCACTGCCAAGGGTCTGCTGAAGGAGCCTCAGTAGAGCTTAGCAGGTTGTGGTCCCTCTGAAACAGGGTCATGAAACAGCTTTACAAAAACATAAGCATAGCAGGAGAGTCATGCTACTACCAACCCCACATTTTTGTGTTCTGCCACGGGTTTTAATTTAAAGGTAGTTTTTTGAAGTTCTTTTATGAGTTCGACCATAGAATCATAGAATGGTGTGAGTTGGAAGGGACCCCAAGGATCATAGAGCTCCAACCCCCCTGCAACAGACAGGGCCATCTCTAGGGGCTTCCTTTAAGCAGCCTACCCTGGAATTTCTCCTTAAGCATTTCTTAGTTATGAAAAGAAGGAACATGATTTTCCTGAGACAAACCAGTTCCCACAGTGTGGCAGAGAAACCAGATACGGTGTTTGGCTCGTAGAAGAAACTGTAATGAACGTGCTGAAAGACAAACGTGCAAAAATTTAAGCTCTGAAAAAATCACCCATCTATTTTTATGAGCTACTGCCTATGGCACCGTATTGGAACAGGACTGAGAACATCAAAAACTCTCTATCCAGTAATTATGAAATATGTCTGACTCTACATTTCAAAGACAGATTATCAGTTAAGAACGGAGGAAACTTTCTGAAACTAACTTTGTTGTCTCTGCATTTTTCCAGGTATTTTAAGATAGTGAGGTTTTTTCAGGATGGGAGCAGCCCAAATCCAAAACAGAGCTGAACAACAACCAACAGTGGTAGAGCCTTCTGCTGCCTGTATTTCGAAGAACCATTTCATACACTCAAAGGAAGAAACTTTTCCTCATGTAGATAAGTGAGGCTGATCTTTTACAGTTCTCTTAACAGATGTCCTGGCCTTGATGTCCCATTTCAAGTTTATTCCTTTCTGAATCAAGACACTGAGGTCTCTTGTGGACATATGGCGTGTGGACATTATAGACGCTGTTTTTCTTTGCAAATGCACTAGGATCTTCTGACCTCAGGTCATACCAGCAAGAAGTTACCATCTGCCTACTCCTGTTAGATGATCAAAAAGGAGCATTCCTGGCTCTTTTGGTACATCAACACACCAAAGGTACTTACAGTGCTGTATTGCTTACTGTTAGAGCCCTCGCTGTATCTCATCTGACCTTGAAACTCTGTTCAAAGTAGTAAAAGCAGCAACCAAACTGGGGGTGGAGGAGCAGGTTTATCACAGGGCTGAAAGAATGGTTTAGAAAAATCCAGCAGCGGGTTTATCATCAGAGGGCCAAGTTAGCCAATACATTCTCTAACCTTCCCTTCATTATCTCCAACTTCCTCAGCACACAAAAATTATAAGGGAAATAAAAAAAAAACCCAAATTCAATGTAACTCAGAACAGTATTTTAGTACATACACAGGATCTCTGCCTTGCTGAACACTGTACAGGACTTCTTGGGCACTTCTAGAAACACAGAACGAGAAAAAGTTTGAAAGCAAAGCTCAGCTAAAACAAAGTCAAATCAATTTTATTCCACTAACTAGACTAGGTTGTCAGACACAGCAAATATTTCCATTTTTAGTTATACAGAGATTACAGATGCAGTTTTGTTTTGTTCACAGATAAACTTTCTTGAGAGGACAAAACTCCTGAAGATTTGTCAAAATCCCATTCTCCAGCCAAAGACAGCAGCCACTAGTATGTCTTCTCAAAATATATTTGAATTTTAAAAAGTATTGTGCAAAAGCATGGATTACTCCAAAAAGTTCCAGTGAAACAATGCATTTCTGCACCCTGCTTCTGTAGAGATGTCTTCAGGTTACAACTTCTTTGATCATTTTATTAAAGAAAAAAAAGCAACATTTGAAAAGGTCACTAAACCTACCTCTGTGTCCTACTGAACTTCTCATCTGGCTTCTCTCCCAAGATTCTCACACACACACCCCTAATTTGCACAAGACCAACAAGTGAGAGGGCTGCTGTACCCCTCACTTGGCCACTTCATGCCTCCAGTACCTAAATCCATCACAGCACGAGATGAAGGCTTAACGTCTTAACTTTGAGAAACCACAAACCAAAAGACCTGCAAATGCACTAAGCAAATTAACATGAAACTGGTTTATTCTGACCAGCTTTTCCAACAGCAGAATCCACAAAGTTTCAAAGTCTTCCCCGCTCTGCTACGTAGCAGAGTTCGTTTTGTAAGGATAATTAAAGACTGCTTGTTGCTGACCATAGCATCACCATCAGCTGTGGTTACTCTATACCTACGACACAGACAAGTCAAAAAGGATTTAACACTCTCCCAGACTATAAAGAAGAACATATACCTAAGGCACAAATGAGAAACTTCCACAAAGTTGAAAACTTACTTCCTTGTATTTCACATTTAGCTGTACCACAGACCTCTCCTCAGGTTTCAAGCAACCTGACCCACATTATTGTTCCTAATAAACAACCACAGAAGAGGAGAAAAAAACCAAAATACTTCTATGATGTACAATGCCTATGTATCTGCACCATGCCCTTGAATATGTCCCTATTGCATCTAGCTCAGCAAATTAAAATTAAACCAAAAGACATATCAATAGAAACATCTTACCATGTTCCACGAAGACGTTGCAGTGTGGGCCTCCATGCCTTGATGACTCCTTCTTCCCTGCTCCTTTGATAAAGTGCAGGGCAGGCAGACTTGGCCTCCTTTGGTCCCCAAGAACTTTTCCAGGCTGCTGCCCCATAAAGTAAATATGGGCAGCCTTTCCCAGGATGAGAAGTTTTCGAAGAAGTCTGTGATCCCTGATCTTCCAGGTTGAGAAGGAGCTTTGAAGAACGTATTTTAGGTGGGTGCGCTGGTTGCACTCACTGCCTGATAGTCACTTCAGGTGAAGAATTAAGACAAGCACAGATTCCTCCAGTGCCTTTGAAGACAGCAACAAGGCTCCTTAGGTGACTTTATGCAAAAAAACAATGTATGAGTAAAAGTTCCAACTGCTTAGTAAGCTGCTTAGTAATGACCAAGCGTTACCAAAGTTTCAGGTTGCCATATGTAGTGCTTCTTCCACCTGCTAAAGGAGAATTAGTTCATCTCACAAGCAATAAACCACATGTAGGCTCACCCAGGGCAGGAAACGGCGATTCCCATTGCAACCAGTGCCAAGGTTTCTTTTTTTTTTCTTCTTCTTTTCTTTTGCATAGCATTGAGTGAGCACAGGCCAAAGAGCCACGTTATTTGGCTTCAAGTATCAACGAAGTCTAGCAGGATCAAGTAGGCTGAGACCATGCCAGCTCGCAAGGTGAAGCAGAAGCGGCTCTCGGCCTGGCAGGCTCCACACGCTCCTTGAGGTGAGGGAACGGGATGGGGGGCTGTGGTGGTCCGGCCTCACAACGCCTCGCCTTCTTCCATCGAAAGCCTCGGGCCGCCCGCACGGCCACTACCTCTCCCACACGCCGGCGGAGGTGAAGCTGGCCGGCGGGGCCTGAGGGGTCATGGTGGCTTCGAAGCAGCGCTGGGGCCGCCGGGCCGGCACAGGTGGCCGCCCTCCCGGCCTGCTGCCCGCCTCAGACGGAGCCGGGTGCCGGGGACGGGGTGCGAGGCCGGGGACGCGCTCCGGGAGGCTGGTTCCTGCACAGCAGCCAGAAGAGGTCAAGCGGGGGTGACCGGGGAGGCAGCATCCCCGTGGAGGAGGCCGGCGGCGGGCAAGGCCCGGGCGGGCAGCGGGACCGGGGCCGAGGCCGGCCCGGCCGCGGCGGGACGCACGGAGGGGGCCGGGCGGGGGGCGGCAGGGCCGGGCGGCCGCACGTCCAGAGAGGGCCCCGCCAGGCCGGGCTGTTGGAGGGGGACGACGGGCCGCAGAGCGAGTGGGGTACCCCGGGGGCTGCCGCCGGGGGCACCCAAGGCGCGGAGCGAGACTGGCGGGGGGCGGCTGCAGGCGGCGAGGGAGATCCCGGAACCCCCGGCGCGGCACAGCCCCACCCCCAGCCGGCGGGGCGGGCGGTCACATCCCCTTCCGGCCCCTCCTCCTCCACCGCCCCCGCCTCCTTGCCCGGCCGCTGCCCGCTCCGGGCCCTGTCTGGGCGGTGCGCCCGCCGCCATGACGGGAACCTGCGGGGCTCGGATGGGGCGGTGAGGGCAGCCGGGACGATGGGGGCTATGAGAGGAGGACCCTGAGGAGATGGAGGAGAACCTCTGAGGGGAATGAGGGATCGAGTTGAAGGCGGGGGTGAGGGGAATGGGGGGACTGGGAGGCACAAAGGTGTCTCCAGGCTGAAGCCATGAGGGAAATGGGGGTGCCATGAAGGGGTCTGAAGGGAAGATGAGGCAGATAAAGAGGGCAGGAAGGGGAAGATGAGAGAAACTGAATGGGAGCCATGAGTGGAGTGGGATGAAAGGGAAGACAGTGGATTGGACAGGTAGAAGAGAGATTGCTGGTGCAACATCGCTCGCAAATGCTAGCCCAGGACACAGAAAGCTCCTGTCAAATCCCTTACCCCTTTGCAAGGGCCACCCAAGCTGTATTCCCCATGATCTGACTGAGCTCGCTGGCCTTTAGCACAGCTAGAAGCCCCCCACACAGGGGTCTCAAGGCTCCTGGCCAGCTCTGGACTCCAGGTTTCCTGCAGAGATGAACAGGGGAGAAGAGATCCTTAGTGGGTCAGCTGTGAGCACAACCATCGGCTTTTCCACAAACAGGGATCAGTCACCCTGCTTGCACGAAGGACTTCACTTCCTCACTAACGCTGTCAGAACATACACAGAACTTGATACCAAAATCAGCCACGGGCACCAACGAATATGACAATAAAATATTTTATTGATCTACTTTCATGGCCCATTTGGTACAAAGATGAAGTTAAACCCCCGAGTTTTTCAGCCTGCTCTGTGGCGTCCTTAGGCGTGCAGCACTGGCATTGCCTGAGCTAAAGAGCACAGAGGGTGACGCTGAAGATAGTTTCTCGTACATTCACCTTGGGAATAGAAGAGGGCTGTGGCAGCAGCTCGAGGTCAGGGTGTTTTGGTCAAAGGTCTGTGGTTGCTCCCACTCGACAACGGGAGAACACACAAATGCAATTTTGTGCAGCAGCCTTCTGCTTAGGGTAACCATCTGGACACAGAGCGGCTTGTTTATACCGACTCCTCCCTTGTGACAAATCCAAACACACTCCCTGTTTCCTACACCATATTCAAGGTCCCTGGCAGACATGTATTTTTCATCTTCCAACAATAGCAGCTGAAATGCAGCACTTCATACAGCCCTATGGGATCTCCCACCTCTGCTGTGCCAGTCTGCTTCTACATCACTAATTCTTAGCCAAGAGACTGACTCCAAACCGTTTGTATTACATTTCTCCATCAGCAGCTGAAACTGCAGATGCTGAGGCTGTTTGTGCTGCATGCAGGAGAGAGAAATGCTGGTACGTTATGCTCAGGCAGATCCAGGGTCACATCTCTCAAACTCAGCAGCATCTCTCCAGTTTATCTTGGTAATGGAGCTCAGCTTCTCACTGCAGTGATCTAACGCCCTGATCAGCCCCCACGGATTGAATGAAAGTGAGGAAATAAAGCTGTCTGTCGGCACAGGCTGTGCAGCCTGAGAGAAATTTGTTAAAAAAAACAAACCAGAACAAAACACCAAGCATCCTTTACTGAAAATGTTATCCCCTTCTGGGTCCAATCAGAGCATCCTGGATAATCTCTCCTACCAGTCTCCAGAGGACTACCACAGGTTCGTCATGCTCAAACCACCTTGACCAAAATACACAAAGGTAATTTCAAATAAACAGGACTTGTGTTCCGGACAACACAGGCTGTGTATCTGCTGCTCCCTGCCTCACCTGATATCTATGCAGATATCTACTTACTTTTTATCTAACAGACTAGGTGAATGAATCATTGGGGTCAACAGTCAGGTGTTCCTTCCGATGCTCTGCAGCAACGTGGGGCAGGTTCTCTGCTAGTCCCCAGCCTCTTTCCACTCAGCAGTTGCTCCAAAAGCATTTCCCAAAGCAGTGCTGTAGTGAATCTGGGGCTACACACAGGCAGATGGGCCTGCTGGCCATTCCCAAATATCACAGCAAGGTACCTGCCCTCTTTTCCTTCCCAAAGGGTATTGTGTTTTCTGTCCCCTACCCTGCTGCCAGTTTCTGTGAACATAATTGTCTCACATTAACAAGCCTGAAGTTGCCTAGTGGGTTCAGAAATGATTAGAGGAGACACAAACACTGTGTGAATGCAGAATGATTTTAAAAACCTAGACTCTTTCTTTCAATTGAGCCTCGTGTGTGGCCCGCATGCATCCCATATATTTAATAAAAAATACTTCAATACTTTTTCAGTTTTCCTTCAATTAAGTGAGGGTTGTTACACCCAACAGCTGCAGTGATGTTTCCTTCATTACAATATCTTAAAGCTTCAACCTCTTTAGCAAATAATGAACCTTAGCATATTAATTAGCAGCCCTCAGGAACCCGAGACAGCCGTTTGAAGATTGCCTATAATCTCAGTTGGGTTTCTCTATCTTCTAGGGTCTGCTGAAAGCTTTGGATTTATACCATTCACCTCAACTGAAGAGCAGACCTGCATGGGGATGATACAGAAGTAACATAATAAGCAGCAGTAATTGGATTAATAACCCATTAGCACAAATTTGAAATCACAGTGGTTATTACTGGGACTAAAAGGAGGGGTTGCCATTCTTCATGTTAGTAAATGAATCAAGCACTCCCACCAAGAAACAGGGCATTTTTTTTTCTACAGACAAGTGATTTTGTGCTCTCAGGCAGTGCTCACCAGGAAGGGAACTATTCACTAGCTCTGCTTTCAAGCACATCTGTGCCATGTATTAAGTGAGCAGCACAGGCAGGTGCTACAGCTGGTTCACAAACAGGCTCCACGCTGTCTCTCAGGCACTGGTGACCGAAGAAATCAAACTGGTCTAAGCTGTTTTAATGCCTGCATGGGAATTTTTGTTCCCTATAGAGAAATAATCACTTCCTAGGTTTTTCCCGTCCTGCTTTCAACTACAGTCTTGTTCTTTTAAGCCAGAGATGCCATAGTTTCTTCCTTTCACCCTTCCTCCTTAGAAGTTGCCTGGAAAAATCCCAGAGATTATTTCCAGAATTCCAGAGGACACTGCTTTTGCTGGAACCCTCCTTTCCATCTCTAGCACTTCACATTTCAAAGGCTTTTTTTATGTAGCCTGCCCATACTCCTGTGCAGACCTGCTGCAGAAAAAGGGGCCCAGCTCCCCCACATACCTAAGATGCCAGAGCCTCCCTCAGACCCCATCAGACTCCTCGCTCATCTCTGCTGGGCACTAGGGAAAAGTCATTTGCCCTATTGTGGATCATGACTGATCAGTGATGCTTTAAGCCTCTGGATATGGGAACCATGAGCCCAAACAGCTCATCTCCAGCTGCTTTTGAGATGGACGAGCACTGGTGGCCCTCAACATTTGTCCAGGCCAAAAAATCACCAGGGATTCAGCCCTGTAAATCAACAGCAGAAGGCAGCTGGCCCAGTCCCTTTCTTAGACAACTTTGAAATTGCTCAGGAAGTTTCTCCCTCCTCACACAAGTTTGTCACTCTCATCTCTTGTTACCTGCTGGCTTGCAAAGCTGTGCTTGATGGGTTTGCAGGAACTGCCAGCGCTGCCCTCGCTGAAGTCTTGTTACAGAATTTAGGTCCAGACTTGGCATGGTGCTTATTACCATATGGTAATAAGATGGTAAACAGCTGCTAAACTACAGCAATTGGATAGGGAGGGGAAAAAACCGAGGTACTTTTCTAATTAAAAGATGGAAAGGCTGCTAAAGCTTTTTAGTCTTTCTGCGCTGGTCCTGTCCATGCAGATGTGGATAATGCTGCTACCAACTGCATTGCAAAGAACAGCAATGACCCCTCCTGGCCAGGGAGGAAAATACCGGGACTTTCAGCAGCCCCACACACCAGAAAAGATCCAGAACTAAACTTTATATGAGGTGCTGCTCTTGCTACCAGGCTTGAAAACAAAAGTGGCAGGTATTGAGAATCACAGGAACTGGATGGGTGACATACGCTCCTCTGTTTAATACATCCCCAAGGCCAAAGTATCAGAAATGCTGCAGTGAGCAGGAGGAATCGTAAAGCCCAGAGCTGAAGCAGCCCAAATCTTGAGCTCATTGTTTTTTAGGTAAATATACTCATTTATTAAACATAAATAACCAAAACTGGTTCACAATGGGAAGAGAGAACCAGAATAAGAAGACTGGAAATAGACCACAGTTTTAAAGACTAATACGTAGAGGTAAAAAGAGGAAGAAAATTAAAATGAAAATATAAAATAAATGGGAACAACTCAGCCATGCAGCCCACACAGCCTGCTGCAGATACCAGCACCCTTTCCTCAAGATGTGTGTTAGGAGAGCCTGGCACCATCCCACCTTGTGGGTCTGACAGCTCACACCTGGTACTCACGAGCACGACCCAATTCTTAAATTATCCACACTTCCTCAGCACATTTCCATCACATCCCAACTTTGAGGCACTTGGAAGAGCCTTGTAACACCCCCAACCCCATTCTGACTGCAGAGAGGTTGCTTGAGGACAGAGAAGCATTTTGCATTCGCGTACCAGCTCAGCAGAATCAACTCTCTCTAGGTGGTGGTGAAGTACAGTCTCTTCACCCTCTTGCCCTTTAACTGCCACAGAGTTGCTTACATTTAAGTGGCAGAGATGCAAAGAGATCTGCTGGATTAATTACACTCCTCTCCATCAGCCTTCAAAAATGCTTTTTTAGAAAAAAGGGAACATCAGATACTCTCTCTCATCACTTGTATATCCCCAATCTGCTGGTACCTAGAAGCCTCACAGCAGAAATCCCTGAACCTCCCCATATGGTAATAAAATAAACAGCTGCTAAACCACAGCAATTGATAGGGAAAAAGAGCTACTTTTCTAATTAAAAGATGCAAAGGCTGCTAAAGCTTTTAGCCTGCTTGCACTGTTCCTGTCCATGCAGATGTGGATAATGCTGCTACCAGCCTTGTGCACAGACCTGAAAGTGCCACCATCAAGCTTCAGCTTTCAAATCTCCCAAGTTATCTTGAGGATGAGATTGGGAATCCTCATAAAACTCAAAAATAACAATTCCCAGGTCTTGTGTGGAGCACTTCACCCGTATCCCCAAGAAGTTAACTACTCTTTTACAGAGGCAGCACAGACAGAAGCCTGAGTTGTAGCGCAGCAGAACGGATTACCCGTGTCGTTGCTTGTCCTTAGTTCCCGAGCTCCGTAATGCTCCAGCCTTTAGGTAGCAGCGGTGGTGGCAAGCATCCAGCCTTTGCTCTCTGGCGGGGCAATGAGGCAGAGTGGCTGGGGGAAGGCAAATTCTGCAAAGGCGATCCGAAGCTGCCACCTAGTGCTTACTGTGGCCTGCAGGCAGAGCGCCCTGGGCTGGGGAGAAGTGGCAGCGGGTATTTCTAGTTCCCAGGAAGAGATCACACAGACTTTTTCCTTTTGCCTGAGGCAAGTGTAAGGATCTGACACGTCAGACAGACTCAGGGACAATCAGGTCTGGTATTTTGCTTTTTCATCCCTTTTAAGAATTACAGGAGGGGGGGTGTGAGCTCTAATACAATACAAATGCAGTATATATATATATATATATATATACACACACACAATACATGTATACTACAAACAGCTCTTACAGAACTCTGGTGCTATAAAGAGAACACCACATCCATTCCACACAGAGGACTGCCAACATCTGGCTCTGCATGCCCACCTCTCACCACTGGCCTGGGGATCTCCACCAGTGTCATACTGGGCTCCCTGCCATCTCCCAGACACAGCTGCTGCATAACTCACCTCTCCAGGGAAACAATGTTGAGAACACTGCTGCGAGCAATGCCAGGCAATGTGCTAACAGAAGAACTCTGCACAGAAGATACACTGAAGGAGAAGGCCAAATGCTGCTTGAATGGGATGAGGAGCAAGAACTGAGGAGGTAACAGGGCACTGTGACCATTCTGAGTGCCCTGGCAAAAGGAAACCTGAGCCAACCATAGCTCTCCAGCTAGACCAAACTTGTTCTGGAAAAAGACAAGCTAACACACACCTGAATGTCTGAACTGTTTAAAAAATTTATTGAAATGTGAAATATTTAATAGAAAACAATAATGGAGCTTCCTCAGAGGAGAAGCTCACCACATCAGACATAAAAAAGGGACTGTCAGGATGGACAGAGATGGCTCTGCTTGCCCATGACTCCTAGCTCGTGGACAGCCATATCCAATCTCATGCCCTTGAGACACAGAAGCTGTGAACAGCCAGGCTAAAAGTATGGCTAACAAGGGTGTGGATACTCCTGTCCTCTAAAGACTTGTACCTGTAATCTGCACTCTTAAAAACAAGAAAGAGCTCTCAGTCAGAGGACAGACTGGCAGATCTGTATTAAAGGGAAAATCAAAACAATTTAGAAAACCTTTGGGAAGAGAGAAACATCACAGAACACATCCCCTCCTGTCATTCTGTAGAAAGTTCAGGGGCACTAGACACAGCAGCAAGTGCTATGAGGTATGTCCCAGTTGCATGTGCATCTTCATAAAGGTCGGATACCAATTTTTCAGGCTGCTGCACTAAAAGGCTACTGTACTTAACTACTATTTCATACTATTGTACTAGAAGGGCTCAGGAGGTATCCTAGGAGTTGAAATGAGGGATTTTGGAGGTTTCTGAAGTATGGAATGAATGTTGGGGACTAGAACACTGGGAAAAAAAAAAGCAACAAAAACAACACTGAGAATTAAAAGCTGCCACGCTGGGACCTCATCTGAAGGGGCACATGCCCTATCCCTCCAGATCCATCAGCCTCTGTCGGGTTTCCAAAACAATCTTCTCCATCACCTCTGGTTGGAGAATGTCCTTGATCTGCAGTGGAAAGAAAAGCAACATTGGCACCAAAAAGGAACTACTACTAGTGCACACTCCATGGGGATGAGGGTCCCTGACACACAGCAATGAGCAGCAGGTGAGTTTGTGGTCAAACAAAGTCAACTTTGCCAGAGACAGCAATTCTTACAGAGACCACAAGAAATCAAAGGAGGTGCTACTGACAACTCCTGATCTCTCCTGAAGGACACACACCAGTATTTGGGGAGAGCTAACAAACAGAAGTATAGTTCAAAAGAACATCCTGTCTAGCAGAGTAGGCTGCCACTGCGATTGAAAGCAGAAGACAATTCAGATCTTATCCGTTTATGAGAACTGCTGGTGACTCTGCTGCCAGAAATCACAGAGAAAAGCTGCACAGTGAGAGGTCACACCAAGGGAACCTTCCTGCCGTGCAGGATGTGGATACCATCAGAAGACCAGTCTCAATACAATACATGACACTTGCTTTCCATTTGTTCTTAAAGCACACCGTACCCTCACACAATCCCAAATGCAACACTGTTTTCACAGGGGCCACAGAGGGTCTGTAATCCCAGCAAATGGAACAAAGAAGTAGGAATAGCTGGAATTGGCCACAGGCAGAACCGTTCAAACTACCCCTGAAAACGTGAAAGGCAATTTATGTTGCACACAAGGTGAGCAGTTCCTATTGTCACTTTGGTACAGGATGGTTTGGAGCCAAAAGGAAGCCTGACCACCAAACTTACTGACTCCAGCAGCAATGATGTGCCCTTTCCATTCCCTCCCCTCAGTGTGGAATATAGTAAACACCACTGGTTTCTGTACCTGATGAGGAAGGGATGCTTCATAGCAATACAGGATGCTCGTGTCAAAGAGCATCAACTTCTGAGTAACCAGAGCCACAACGCAGTTTCGGAGCCGTGAGATCACCTCCCGGTCAGACAAGGGAACTGGCTGAGGAAGGATGGAGGAAAAGATGAATACACAGGGAAATAACACAAGCCTACTGCAAAAAAGCTTTGCCATGAACCTAATAGCAAATCTTGAAAGTCTCAGGTTATTCATGTGTCCTTGACCACATTAGACTAACACAAGTTCATTGGGAAAAGGTTCATCTTCCCTGAACCCTCACCTCTGTGCTGGTGGTGAAGCCTCCTGCATCTTCATCTTTCTGCTCTGGAGTGGGGTAGATCCAGATGAAACCATTGGTGCCAAGGATGATAGAGGCACCACAGGGCAAGTCGTGGAAGTGAGTCTTCTGGCGTTTCACAAGGGAGGGCGAGACCTCAACAAGCACACCCTGGCCAAGCTGAAGAGAAGACCACAAGACTCAGCAAGGGAGACACAAGCCACCACAGGTAACATCAAGCCACTGACATGTACAGAATCACAGAATCACAGAATTATCAAGGTTGGAAAAGACCTAGAAGATCATCCAGTCCAACCATTCACCTATTACTACTAGCTCCCACTAAACCATATCCCTCAATACAACATCCAGTCTTTCCTTGAACACCCCCAGGGTTGGTGACTCCACCACCTCCCTGGGCAGTGCATTCCAGTGCCTGACTACCCTTTCTGAGAAGTAGTGCTTCCTAATGTCGAGCCTGAATCTCCCCTGGCGCAGCTTGCTACCATTCCCTCTAGTTCTGTCACTGCCTACACGGGAGAAGAGGCCGACCCCCAGCTCACTACAACCTCCCTTCAGGAAGTTATAGAGAGCTGTAAGGTCTCCCCTAAGCCTCCTCTTCTCCAGGCTGAACAATCCCAGCTTCCTCAGACGCTCCTCGTAAGGCCTGTGTTCCAGACCCCTCACCAGCTTAGTAGCCCTCCTCTGAACGCGTTCCAGAGCCTCAATGTCTTTCCTGTAGTGAGGGGCCCAAAACTGAACACAGTACTCGAGATGCGGCCTCACAAGTGCTGAGTACAGGGGGACAATTACCTCCCTGCTCCTACTAGTAACACTATTTTTGATGCAAGCCAGGATGCCGTTGGCCTTCTTGGCCACCCGCGCACACTGTCGGCTCATGTTCAGCCGTGCATCAATCAGTACCCCCAGGTCCATTTCCTCCACACAGTCCTCCAGCCACTCCGCCCCAAGCCTATAGCGCTGCCTGGGGTTGTTGTGGCCAAAGTGCAGGACTCGGCATTTGCTCTTGTTGAACTCCACTCCTGGTTTAGGAACCGCTCAATTTTAACACCTTTTCCTGTGAAACAGTGAATATAAAACCTGCCTGCCCCTGGGAGCACTGGGAGGATTAGCTAATGCCTGTGCAGTCCTTTGAAGATGAAGAATACTCTAAGTGCTCAGCACAAATGTTAATAATATCTTGATCGTAACTACACAGGAACCATCCCCACAGAAAAATGAGAAGCGAGAGGCCCAATTTAGCAGAACACTTTCCCTCTTAATCCAATCGCTATCCTTCACCCTTCGTGCAATAAGCACCCTTCTCTTTCATCTTTCAAGTGCTAATACCCTTGGTCTGGTAATCCCAAACTGCAGCCTAGGCTCCAGTGGCCCCTTGGCTTATTTCAATGCACAAAACCAGAGATAAATGCCAACTGCGTAAAGCCTAAAATAGAGCCCTGGAGAAACAAGACACAGGGGCAACGGCCTGCAGAAGAGGAGCGATGAAGTTTGAGGCAGATTTTTCTACCCAGGGTTTAGTTTGCAAATGGAGAGCGGGGGAAACAGGACTCGTAGGCTGTAATTGTGGGTGGGGAGAGCAGCAGCTCAAAGAGCGACTCAAGGGCACTCACTCTGCTCTGGGGAAACTCTGCTCGATCTTCCTAAGCTGCAAGAACAGGTTAGAAAAACATCCTGCTCTACCCCAGAGCTTTTTTCCTTAAAAAGCCCTCCAAAAGGCCTTACACAATTCAACTGGACCAGAATTAGGTCAAGATCAAGTGTTTCTGAACAACTCACCTTCCCATATTTCAGACTCCGGGTGTGCAGTGATACAGCCCCATCAGAGAATACAGACTGGACCTCTGCCTGTCAGCACCACTTAAGGAAACAAGGTCCCTAATGCTGCTGGCTGCCCCCGTCAGAGAGCTCCCGCAACCAGCCAGGCTGGCCAAGGTCTGGCTGTGCTCCCCACACCCCTTGGCTCCTCCGAGTACAAGCAGTGGAAGGATACACTGATGAGGTCTCCTTCCTGCAGATAGTCCCTCATCGCAAGCTCATCTTCTGCTGATCTCCTTCTCTGAAACACACAATGCAAGAGAAGTTACATGCAGCTCAGAAAGAGCAATGTCAGCTCATACCCACATTGCAGAGGGACCTTAGGACACCATGCAAAAGACCAACTGGTCACCAAAAAGAAAATCAGGTGGGACAGCACATCTTTAGATCACCGATGTGTTCATGTCCAAACAACACTGAGAGTCAAACACATCAGAGTGCTACAGGCCCACCCACAAAACCCACCACTACCCTAGTGCTGACAGCGGGAAGGACTCCAGAGGGGCCCAGCGCCTCAGCCTCTGCTGTGGAAGCAGAAGAGGAGGCTCTGGCACTGCTCCTCGTGAACCACACTCACCAGTTCCCCGCCAGGTAAATTCATAGACGACAGCAACAGGACTGAATCCAGCCTGGAATTGGTTTCCACTTTCCATCGCTTCTGCTGAACCTGGAGAAGAGAATAAACCATCAGTGGATACGTGCTCCAAAAATGAGCAAGAAGCAATCTGGTGGAGCGGGAGGCCCTATGGCCAGCCGAGCCTGCAGACAGCTCTGCTCACTGCTCACGGCCTCAGCGTGTTTAACACCCACAGCCCCACACAGGCATCCCCAGCTCGGACCGGGCCCCGCCAGCCCAGTGTCACGAAACATCACATCAGGAAACTCGAGCCTTACCTCTGTGATCCTCCCAACCACGATGTCACCCACTTCGCCGTTGTACCTGGGGGCGGGACAGAGAACATCCCGTCACACACCTCATCCTCCCGGGGCACCGACGGCGGTCACTGCGCTCCCTGTGCAGAGGAGCCGGCTGCGCTCACCTGGTGTTCATCGGCCTGACACACACCAGCTTGTTCACCCTCTCCACAATGCCAGCCACCGAGGCGATGAGCTTCTCATCTTCCACGTAGGTGCCGTGGCCCCTGCGGAGAGAGCAGCCGCCTCAGGAGAGGCCCAGGTCGGCCAGCCCGCGTTCCCCCACCGCCTCCCCTCCGCCGCTGCCCGCACCTCATGTAGCCCGTGTCCGTGGTGATCGTGTCCCCCGGTAGCACCAGGTGCTTCTCGTCTCCCCGGGACACGCTCGGCACCACCGCCTTGCGAAACTCCGGCAGCCGCATGCTGATCGCGGCCATCTTGGCTGTGGGCGGTGCAGCGCCGGCGGCCCGCTACAACCGCGCCTTCCGCCCGCCATGCTGACTGCTGGCGAGAACGCCCCTGGAAGCGCGGCCGCCGCCATCTTGAGTGAGGGCAGCGGCGCTGGAAAGGGGGTGAGGCTGCCTGGCGGTCAGTTTCGTTCGTGGCAGGAAAGTGAGAAGAAGCCTCCCAGCTTTGAGATCCAAAGGGCGAGGGGAGCCATGTTTAGTGCGGGCAAAGCAGCTCAGCCCAACCCGGTGGGCCGCAGGGAGGGCGGCCCGCTCCCTGGAGCCAGCTCCCTGGGGCCCACCTGGCCCAGCACCCCACCCTAGGGCACCCCCAGCTGCAGGGCAGCACTGCGGGCACAGGGTGTGTTCTCCCTGGAGAGAAGCGGCACCTCCAATCCCCATGGGTGCCCAAGCACCAATGAACACCCACACCCCCCTTGTACCCCCACTTGTGAGGTGAACCCTCTCGCCCTCTCCCGGGGGCTGCAGGCCAGCCAGCCCCTTCCCCATATTGGGCCAGCCTGGGGGCTACCCTGCCACGGTTGCGGCATGGGGAGTGCTTAGCTAAGGCTTGCAGAGTGGCCAGAGCCAAGGTGCATACCCCTGCCAGAGCTGTTCCACTCCAGGGTAGTTTAATTCAAAGCTTTGTTAATTTAATTCAAAGGGCAGTTAAGCTTTCAGCTGCTGAGAAAAGACCAAGCAAAAGGAAACCCAGCGTTGACCCTTCAGTCAATGTCCCACTTCCTCGGGACCACAGTTAAACGTTGCAGTTTCAAGCAAGCCTTGTGCCCATGGCCCATCACAGCCACAGTGGGACTGTTGTTTCATAGAAGATATCAAAAGGTATCCACAGCCTGCAAGGCGGATGCAGAGATGTCAGGGGCAGCCTCTTCTGTGGGGTGACAAGTGATGAGACAAGAGGGAAAAGCTTAAAATAGCACCAGGGGAGATTTAGGTTAGATATTGGGAAGAGTTTCTGTACTGAAAGGGCTGTTGGGCATTGGCACAGGCTGCCCAGGGAGGTGGTGGGGTCACCATCCCTGGAGGGGTTTAAAAGGCGTGTGGATGAAGTGCTTAAGGACATGGGCTAGAGGTGGGATAGGCCAGGTTAAGTTGGTTGGACTCAATGACCTAAAGGGTCTCTTCCAACCCGACTGACTCTATGTACCAAACACCTCCCGCTCCAGCACCCTCTTCTCTTTCAGACCTGGAAAGGGTTTGTTTTTCCCAAAGCTGATCTTTCCTCCTCCCAACTGCCCTATTTGGTCCAACATACACTGTTAACACCTCCTTACCCACCTCATCCTAGCCAAAACATTCACTCACCCCAACTGCTACACCCCTTCTCCAGCACAAAAAAGGAAGCTCTCCATGCTATCCATCTTCTAAATGATAAATGTTCCAAGTAATTTTTATTTAGAATACAAGAGAGAGGTACAAATGTATTTACACTGTGTACATATACAATCAAATAATATATAATATCAAAGTTTTGTAAATAATGTTTACATAAATATTTACAAAGTTAAAGTGACAGTTGTTTGCTTTTTGTTGGGTTGGGGTTTTTTTTTTCTTTCTTCTGGAAGTAAAACACAGTTTGTGAGAACTTTATACATCTCAGACTTATAATTAATATCAGAATACCTTCCTTTAAGCTTTATGATACACGGCCCTCCTCTCGCGTGTGGCAGGACTCCAGAGGGCGCTGGGAGATGTCCTTGGGGACAGAGCTGGCCCTGGGACCGGCTTTCTCTGTCCCCAGAGGGCGGTAGAAATAACAGCCGAAATGTTCCCTCTGCGGGGAGCGATGGGAGAGATGATGCTCTGGGAGCCGGAGCAGGCACAGCCCAGCAGAGCATGGGGTCCCCCCCTGCAAAACCTGCCCCTGGATGGGCATTTCCAGCTGGGATGTCTTGCTAGGGGTGTCCCCTCTGCATTGCTCAGAGGCGTCGGGCAAACCCCAACACAGGGCTCAGGCTGGAGGAGGGCAGGTAAGGGAATTTGGGGGGAAAAACGTGACTGTTAGCTAAAATCAGGGCCCCCGAGGAGAGAAATGTCGCCCTTGGAAAGAGCCACCAGGGCCAAAGTTGCCCCTGGGGTAAGCAGGCATGAACGGGGTGGCCACAACAGGGCTGTGCCAGCCTTTCAACACCCAGCACAGGTTTTAGGCTGCCCCAGCCCTTCCCCAGTGCACCGGTGAACTCACACAGGACATCCTACTACGTCCCTTCACCCCTCTCCCCCTGCCAACCCCAGGGACCAGTGCCCTACACCACATCTCCCCAGGGAGGATCCCACACAGAGCAGTTGTGCCAGCACCTTGCAGAGCTGGGGGAGTTCCCCAGGCTCACCAAGGAGTCCCTCAGGCTCCCCAAGCAGCCTGCCAAACCCCATGCAAACAGCAATGTCCCAAATATCAACTGGCAACCCCCTTTTCAACACACAGAGCAGCCCTGCCTCTGCCTCCCCCAGCCCTGCCAAGTGCCAACCACACACACAAACACACACACCCCCAGTTCATTGCATGTCTTGGGGCCAGTCTTCACCATCCAAAAACCTGCTGCCACGTTGGGGCTTCACAGCACCATGGTGGGGATGTGATGGGCCAGGGAAGCAGGATGGGGCACAGGCAGGGCAGGCGAGTGAGCCTGCAGAGAGGCGTTGGGGGGCCGATGGCGGGCGCTTTTCTGGTGTGCCCGCAGCCCAGCGAGCTGGGAGTAGGCACTTTGGCAAACCTGGCACTTGTAGGGCCGCTCGCCAGTGTGCAAGCGGACGTGGTTGCGGAGGGTGGAGGACTGGCTGAAGCGGCGGTTGCAGAAGCGGCAGACGAAGGGCTTGTCCAGGGTGTGGATGCGCATGTGGGAGCGCAGGTTGCTGCGGGAGTTGAAGCCGCGGTGGCAGATGACACAGCGCATCCGCCCTGTCGTGCTGGCTCCCGTCTCCACCGCGTGGAAATCCTCTGGGGACAATGGGATGGTGAGGCGCTGCCCGCCACCCTCTCCCCCCATCCCCAGAGGCACTATGTAACCACCCAGTGCCCCGCTTGCCAGCTTCTCTGCCTGCTGAGGGTGCTCCAAGCAGACACCCATCCTGGGCAGAGCAGGGTCACAAGCTGGCACTTGGGATGGGAACAGAGCTGGGAACTGGCTCACTCAAATTTAGGGGAGGGGGGACACCCAAGCTGACCTGTCTGCCCTATAGACAGACACAAAAAGCACTTTTCCCCTCCCTGGGCTGCAGAGCTGGAGGGGGCAAGTGGCTGAACCCCCAACTGCGCTGCCTGGCCTCCTGCCTGAGCCCTTCAGCAGCAGCGTGCTGCCCCTGCACTGGGGCCACCTCCTCCCTTGGGTTCTGACCGGCTCTCCTGAGAGAGCAGGGAGCAGAGCTATGAAGTACACATAGGGTCTGTCTGTGAATATCAGCCCTTGGTCTGCCCCAGAGCCTCGCTGCCAGCCCATGGAGGGGTGTCTCAGCAAGGCAAGCAGAGAGCAAAAGCACAAGGAGAGAAAGGTCTCCTGCGATTGCAATTTGTTAAAGGCAGAGCAGGGACACGGGCAGCTGCACCCGCTTGGTGCTTCACAGTGCGTCAGGGCTGCCTTCCTCCAGCTCACACATCTGCCTGGCTGCAACCACCGGCCACCACACCAGCAACAGCTGTGGGCAAACTGGCCCAGAGACAACACCCAGATTACTGGGGACCTGTCTGTACACGGTCCCTGTGTTTGTCCCCAGAAAGTTGGGGGGATCTACCATAACCCCTGGGGTGTCCCTGCCCCACGCCCACCCCACACCCTCAGAGCTGCATGCTGCACCCACAGCCATTTCCAATGTTACCTACCATGTTTGTTCTTCTTCTGCTCCTCCTCTAGGCCCGGCACGCCTGGGATGCCCAGGAAGGTGTTGTGGGAGTTCCCATACCAGACCAGGAGCTCTTGGTCTGGAGGAATCATCTAAACAGAAAGACAAACAGGGATGTTGAGGAGGCACAGCGTGGAGCTCCTCGTACATCCTTAGGCAGTTTCTTCAGACACTGGCCATACCCCCTCTCCCTGCTGCCATCCAGGACCTGCCCGTTGTCCCCAGCACCCCCAGGCAGGCACAGCACAGCCAAAGGCAACAGCGCAGCTCAGCACCATCCACCACTGGCACAAACCCGCACCGGGGTCTCTCCCAGGCTGTGCCACAAAACTGACTGGCAAATAAGCAGCTACACAGCACACAGATGGAGCCCAAGTCTCTGGAGCAAAAGACCCAGATGTCCCTACAGCTCAGGGAGACAAGGACATGGCAGCACACAGAGACAAGGAGCAATAAGTCATTTGTGGACCCATGAAGTGCAGCGAGGCACAAGTGACAGAGACCCAAGCAGGGAGGTGTGACACGGAGCCCTGGCTCAGTGCTCCCACGGAGTGCTCCAGCTCTGGATGCAGCCACCTGCACCCTTTGCTGTAGGGCACAGGCAGCATCTCCCACATTTCCATCTGCTAAAATAATCCCCAGCGGGGTTGGGGTGGATGTGGCAGTGACAGGACATCATCCCAGGGATCGGAGGAGAGCTTGGGGGCTGCTGTAGAAGAGCATGGCTCAGATGCAAGATGCTGCCTGCATCCCACATCAAACCACAGTGCCTGCAATCGCCCAAGGAGATCTACACAGCCAGGGAAGGGTCTTTGCACAACCCACACTCCTGTTTCCCTGAAGCAATGGTGCTTCTCCTTCCCCTGTTGCTCCCGTTGTGGTTCTGAGCTGCCGGAGCAAGCAGCCAGGAAATGCCGTTCAAGCCTTCCGACACACAGCAGCCGTGGTTGGGAAGTCAGACACTTTCACACCAGAGCATCTGCTTCAGGCACCAGGAACACCAACAACATCGCTGCTTAAAATCATACACATCTGCCCCTTGCAGGTCCCTAGTGTTGGAAACCTAATTTGGAAATGGAGAAGGCCCCATTTCAGAGGGCAGCTTCCCATGCACGGGGTGATCCAAGGAAAGCATCATCCACAGGAGACTCAGATCATGAGCTGAAAACATGCCTGATTTTAAGCACCCAAAAGAACTGGGAATTTGACTTTGAGTGTCCATCCACATAAAGACCTCACCGGGGCTGGAGCAGGAATGGGTGAGGCAGGGGAAGCCAATATTGGCACAAATTGATGCAGTTTCTAAATGTCATTTTCTTTTACCAGAAAATCAGTCTTTTTAAGACAAGCAAATCGAATAAAATATCACCAGAAGGATAAAACACATCACACGTGTGTATGTGTGTTTATATCAAGCTGGTGTGCGTATGCCAGAGCGGCTGGATGTCCACATCCACCAAAATAGTTTAAAATATCCCCCCCTTGAGATCAAAGGCCAAAACTTGCTGCCCTGGCTTCATTTTCCAGCAGTGACAGCTTGAAATTGCTGAGGAAGAGGAGAGAGGAAATCAACTCGCAAGTAAAGGCAGGAATGGGCAAAACATATGAAAATATTAGAGGCAAATAGCGAGAGAGACACCCAATAAATCTGATTTTGTGGTGGATAGGTGGGAAAGGAATCCCAGGAAAGGCATCCTAAGGGATGTTGTACCGGAGCTGTGGCGCAGCAGAGGTGGGTGCAGAGGGGATGCCGTGGGCACAGGGCAGGAGATTGGTACCCAGACAGACGTGTGCCTTAGAGTGGGCACCGCTAAGACCAGATCAGTGTTTGTGTATCCCACCCAAGACCAAGCTGAGCTGTTCCAGCCAGTCTCAGGCTGATGCTTCAGGTCCAGGGCTTGTTGGGAGGAGGGTGACAAGGCAGGAGCGGTGGTGACAAGCGAGGAGCTCACTCAGGTCCGAGACGCTGCATTCGTGCGCCCGTGACTCTGCACTCGGGGATTAACAAGCTGAGAGATCTCCACAAAGGCAAATCCTCTCCTGCTTTTCCTTGCTGGGTGCATACACCCCGATGAACTTGGGTGAGAGAGTGGTTTTGGACTGCATGTGTGTGTGCATGCACATGTGGCTGCGGGCACATTGCATGGGCAGGGATGGGCAGCCCACAAGAGATGCAGATCCTGGACCTGTTGAGCCCGCTTGTGACCAGCTCCCAGCACACCCTATGCTTCTCTTCCTCACCTCCCACAGCAAAAGCCCTGGCCCCTTGGGCTTTCCCCAGCACGGAGGGACCCATGCTGACCCAGTGGCAGCAGGAGCACCGCTGGGTGCCAGCCACACCTGGGGAGCACACCGCAGAGCGATGGCAAGAACCCTTCATCCCCACTTTCACCTCCCCATCGCTTGAGTATCAGCGCCCTCATCACTGCAACTTTGATGCCCGTGCTGAGGGAATTAAACTCATCCTGCTCTGGCGCTTGCTGCTTCATCCCCAGGAGCAAACCTGTAGCCTGGCTGCACAGGGTCCCTACACACACCTCCCCAAATATCAACCCACCTGCCCCATCACCCATGCGTGCGCAAGGTGTGAGGAACACGGCTGTATTCCCAAATACCCTGCGGCTCCCTGGAATTGTTTTACTTCTTTGCATTATTTCAGAGCACTAAAAAAGCACCAGGACCACTGTCCCAACAGGCACAGCTGCCCACAAGAATATCAGGACTTAAACTGGGTACAGTTGAAGCCCATGGAGGGGTGTCCAGGGTGGGGAGAGCAGCACAGCAGCACTTGGGGCTCTTGCAGTGCCGCATGGAGAAACGCAGCAGAGCCCTGAGGTGGTGGCACGCAGGGTTCTCCTGCCGCAGAAGATTCCTGTTCTCTTCTCACCCACCCACTCACCTTCCCCATCCTACTGCGGCAATCCCAAACCCAGCCCCAATGTTGGCTCCATGCAGGATTGAGCCACAGTCCTGTGTCGTGGAGCATCTGCCTCTCTGTAAGCCAGGGCAGCAGCCCAGACCCAGCGGGCACTTGAGCTCTTTCCCAGCTAAGAGCCTCTCCCAGCCACGGCAGCCCATGCTCCCAAGTAGGTGAGCCTCTGGGCCCGAGATTGGAGAGGGACAGCATCCCAGAACTGGTCTGAGGGGAACAGGAGACATTCCCTCTCATGACTCCAAGCTGGAGCAGCTGCCCAGGGACTCCTCCCTGAGCCACCGCCTTGTCCTCCTGCCACGGCATCGGGTTATGGGGACACTGCAGGGCTGGTCCCCACTGTCACACTGCTGCCACAGAGACCGACATGCACAAAGCATCAACGCTGCCAGGGAGCTGGACATCAACCTCCATCCCAGCATCTCCCATGGGGAGCTACGGGATTGGGAGGTACCTCCAGCCGCCACCCCACAGCACAGCAGCCTGTGCCCCGGGGCATCCCTAGGAACCAGCACCTGCTTCCCTGCCAGGCCAGCCCCCACCAGCGCTTCACATGGGTGTGAGTGGACGAGCCAGGCAGGATGAGTCCCTTCCCCACCGCCCTGCTGCAGGCAGCCCGAGGCGCAGCCATGCCGGTGCCGCACCCTGCCCGCTCTGTGGCTGCACACACGGCTCTGGCAGCCCCCATCCCATTCTCCCTTCACAGCCAGAGCCACGTTGAGCCCCCTGACAAAGCTGTGCAGAGCCAGGCACGGCTTGCACTCAGCACCTGGGGTTCACAGAAGCCCCCAGACTTCCCTCTGCTACAGAGAAGCAGGTTCCACACAAAATCCCATTTTCCGTGAAAGCATCAAAGCCCCAGTCCTGCCCAAAGCCCTGCCTGGGCCAGGACCCCAGCCTTTTCACACTTTACACCCCAAAACAAGCTTGAGCAGCATTTGCTTTCCCTCTGTTCAGCACATCACCCTGTGAGCCCACCGAAAGTGGACAGAGAGAAGGGCCCCTCACTGCTCCCTGCGGTCTCCTTGCACCACTTGCAATGGCCTTTCCACAGGGATCTGGGTGCCAGGGATGGCAAAGCCACCCTGTGCTCCCACGGACATGCCAGCAATGGCCCAAAGGACAAGGAAAGGTTTGTGGTATGGGGGATCCCAGCACCCCATCCCCTCCCACAGCTGCCGAGCTGCCTCCCAGCCTCACTAACCTCAATGGCCTTGTAGAAGATGCTGTTCCCGATCTGGACCACCTCCAGGTTCTGCTCCTGCTCGTTGCGGGCACATTTGATGTAGGTCATCCAGCTGCGGTGGTCCTCCTGGCTGGCATCAATGAAGTACCTCACCGTGCCATCTTCATTGAAGACCTGGGAGGGGGAAATATCAGTTGGTAACAACGCTGCCCAAAATGGACCAAGCTCCCCCACCTCCTCTCTGGGATTAATTCCCTGGCCAAGACAACCTCAAAAGCAGCACAGCCTCAGAGCAGAGACCCTGCCTGCAGCTGCTGCCTGTGGATGGGAGATGCCCGAACCCTTCCTGCCCGTGGCACCGGACTGCGCATCCGCAGCAGGGCTGAGGAAGGGTACCCTGCTCTTGCTGGGTAGGCACGCTGGCCCCACCAGCCCATGCCCACCAAATAACCCATCTCCCTGCCTCAATGCCTCTTCTCCACAGAGCCCCACCAGCAGCCTGACCCCGAAGGCGTTATTCGGCATCCTGCAGCTGCCCGCAGAGCATCCCTGGGTGGAGGAGGAAGGTGCCTGCCAGATTCAGCCCACAGGGGAAGATGCTTTGCAGTGTGGCAGGAAAGGTCAGACAAGTTTTTATTAAACACAAATTCTTAATAATAATCAAAGAGTGCAAGTCTGACACTCAGTGAAACAAAAAAAAAAAGGACACACACCCCCCTCTACTATCTGGTCATTAATGTATGATGGATGTTCTGGCAGCTCAGATCACCCTGAACTGGGACGAAGCGGGGACTGGGCAGAGCTGGGTTTGCCCATCACACACAGTGCAGGCAGCTGCCAGCCAGATGCTTCACCACCGTGGTGAGAGGCAGAGCAAGATCCTGCTGCATGGGGGGAGCAACAGCATCCTGGGGCTCCTCCAAGGGCTGGCTGCACCCTGAGGGCTAAAGAAATCTCATCCTTCTCCTGCCCTGGAGAAAGCCAGATGTTTGTGTGAATGGGGAAACTGAGGCACAGGGAGGGTCCCCGAGGGTAAACAAGTAGAGGACAAAGCCCCCGGGCCCTAGCACTCCATCTCTGCCTCTCCCCAGGCCAGTCGGGGCTGGGGGTCCGGGGCTGCGTGCGTGTCATTACCTCCCACATGAGGTTGTTGTTCTTGCACAGATCCACATGCTCCGGAGAAATGACCCTGCCCGTGAACGGTCCCATCTCGGTGCCGGCCTTGATCCAGGTCTTGGAGAAGATGCCGAGCCCTTCCCCGGGGATGGAGCTCTGGGCGATGATCACTTCCGACGGCAGCACCAGGCTGGACAGCTTCTGCACCTCTGCGGGCGGCGGGAGAGGGCTCGGAAAAGGGACCCGCCGCCTCCCACCCCCCCTCTCGCCCCACCGCTCCCCGGGCTGGCTGCGGGGAAGGGTCGGGGGAGCGCGCCGGGATGCCCGGGGAGTGGGACAGCGAGGACCCCTCCCCGGCCCCAACCCAAATCCCGGGTCTGAGCCTTTTAAACGCCCAACCGGGCTCCTACAAAGCGGTACAAGGTCCCCCCCGGGGCATTGAGGAGGTACCTGGGAAAAGCAGCCCGGGCTGGGCGAGGGAGCGGGGCTGAGAAAGGGGGTTAAATGGTGTCTATTTCGGCCCATCCAGCAATTTGTCATGCTGTTAAAGTGATCTGCATTCATTAAACTCAACTAGAAAGAAATTGCTAATTCTAAATTCATTAGTCCTTTAGGAATGCTGTAGCGGTACATTGTGCCTGAATGGCGCGAGGGCTTGTTTAAAAGGGCCCAGGAATTCCTCTTACAAAATGGGGAGATGAGATGGTTGACATATCGTGAATGGAAATGGAATTAGCCTTCATGGTAAATTAAGAGAGGAACAGAAATCCGAGAGGGGGAAAAGGGAGCCGGGACGCCCCGGCAATGCCGGGGCGAGAGAAAAGATATTGTCCCGGGCGGCTGAATGCGGGGCGGCCCCGGCACCCCCCCCCCGGCCCCCCGACCCCCTCCCCAGCCCGCGGTTTAAGTGGGAACTTTCTCAGGTCAAGCCCAAGTTAACCAAATGAATTTAAAGCCCTTCTTTCCCCAGTCAACTGCTATTACACGCCTGGGGAGAGCGGGGCGCCGGGAGCCGCATCCCACCGCTGGGCACCGGGGGCCCGTCCCAGGGCCCATGGGGGTGTCCGGGGAAGAAGGGAAAGGAGGGGGGGGTTGTCTGGGGAAAAAAAGGGGGGGGTCCGGTTCCGCTACTCACCTCCAGAGAAGGACTGAGCCAGGACCTCGGCCGTGAAGGCGGTCTTGGGGCTGCTCTTCTCCTCGAAGAGCTGCTCTCCCAGGACGTTTCTCCAGCGGCCGTAGAGGAAACTGTGCAGGATATCGGAGGTGATCACCTCGGCCAGCGAGAGCCCCTGCGGCTTCAGCCCGGGCTTGAGCACCAGGGCTTCGGCGGGCAGCACCGAGCCCATCATGGGGGCGAGGCGGCGGGCGGGCCGGGCTCGGCGGGGCGCGGGCGGCGGGCCGGGCTCCGTGCCGCTCGGCGGCTCCCGCCCGGCTATATATGAGCTTCATTGACCCTCCTAATTGGTTATTAATGACCTCCCTGACGTTGGCGGAGAGACTGGGGCTGCCGGAGCGAGGCGAGCCGTCGGAGCCCCCCCCTTCCCTCCCTCCCCTTCCCTCCCCTCCCCGGGGGTGGGGTGGCTGGAGGGAGGGACACGGCGAGCACACACACACATACACACGAAAACACACACATACACACACCGGCTCAGCCCCCCGTACCCCCGGCCCAGGCAAACCCAAACCCGGGCTCCTGCCCCCAGGCACGGCGAAGGAGCAGTAAACCAGCAAGAATGCCCACGCCGGTGCCCCACGGACGGGGCGCACCCTCGGGCACGGCCCCGCTCCCCTCTCAGCCCCCGCACTCGTTTTGGGGCTTAACGCGGTGTTTCAGGGCCGTTGGACACCACAACGAAATCGGCGGCCCCGACGCCGCCAGCCCCCGCTGCTCGGCGGCGTTTGGCCCCCGCGGTCCCCGGTGAACGAGCCGCAGCGGTTCCCCGCTCTGCCCCCGCATCCCCGGACCGGCAGGTCGGTACCGGCGGCCCCGGGAAGAGCCGGCGTTGTCTCCCCAACATGCACAGTCAGGGAGGGTCTCCAAGCGCACGAATTTGGGGGAATACGCGCCCTCGGGGTTGGCCCCCGCTTGCACCCAGAACAGGCTCTCCCCACCGCATCCTCCAGCCCGGCGAGTCCCCAGCCTCGCATCCCTGTCGCATTTCCCATGGGAAGGTGGGAAGGGCTGGGAAGTGTGTCCACGGGTGAAAGGGATCGGAGTGGATCCCGCACCTCTCCCCGATAGCAACTGTGTCCTGCCGCATCCCCTCAGGGCCGGACAGCACCTCGGGATGGGCTGCAGCATCTCAGGGGCTCTGCCGCCGCAGCATCCCCATCTCCACACCTACAGATATTCCTCGGCTAGCCACGGTGCCCACGCTATTCCCAGTCCCGCCGAGCCCCTGGGAGCCCCGCAGCCACCCCTGTCCCCCAGGAAGGTGACACCAGAGCTGTCCCCACAAATTTAGGACTCTCCTCCCTCAGGGTCCGCAGCTTTGCCGGCTCAGCAAAGGGTTAATCTTTCCTGGATTTAAACCCAATCCTGCTGTGTCGGAGCTTAGAGCCCTCTCCTCAGCCTCGTTCTTTTGATTCTCATGGGGACGAGGGGCTGTAAAGGGCTGGGGGGGGGAGGCGAGGAAGAAGGACTGGCCCCCAAATTCCTCAAGCACTCAAAGACCGGCTCCCGCACTCCTAAACCCCGGGGCAGCCCCGCTGGGTCCAAACCGTATCAGGAGACAGAGCTGAGCACAGCCAGGACCCCCAACTCCCTCTCTACCCCATCCCACGGGTGGGTATTTTATAGGGTGAGGCTGTCGGGAGGCTTCTCCCCTCGGGCTGCCCAGCGAAAATGATGTTACAGCCCAGGTGCAATTAATTCTATTAACTCAATCAAGGAATAATCAACCCAAACCTGCCGCTACCGAGGGCGTTTGCCCGGAGAGAGGCAGCGAAAGGGGGTTCGCCACCTGCTAGGGTTCGGGTCGGCTCTTAACGCCTGTAATATTAACTTCATTTTGGGTTGGATTTCGGCTTATAGGAGCCGTCCGCCGAGGTGGCGTGTGAATGTTTCGGCTTCCCCAAATATAACGCATCAGGTGGATAAGCTTTCACCGCACACATCTTCCTCCGGCCGCCGAGGCAAACCTTCCCCTCGGATCGCTGCTTCTTTATTCTCCTTATTTATTTCTTTATTCCCAGGAAACATCTCAACCCTCAAGTTATCCCGGGACAATAAAAAAGAATAATAAAAAATTTCTTTCTAAAAAATAAACCCCAACCCCACGATGCTCTTAAAACCCCCCCTCGGCTCCCATCGCGGGCAGCGCTGGAGCCCCGATCCCGGCTGCGGGGGGGGGCCCAGGTTTTTTTTTTGGGGGGGAGTGTGTGTATATATATAAACCCCCAAAATCCTTCCATTTTTCGGCGTGGTTTTAAATATCCCCAGCTGTTTCCCAAAGCTCCTTCCCGATCCTAGGAAGGTGCTTTGGGGTGTGTGTGTGTGTGTGTGTGCCGTGTCCCCCCGTTCCTCCCTCCCTCCTCTCCCCCCCCACACCCCCCCACCTCGTTTCTCTCTTTTTTTTTAATATCGCAGCTATCCCTCCTTTTTAACATTTAAGAGGAAACAAGTTTAATATTCATGGCTGTTAATAGAGAAGGGCCATTATCGCCGCCCCATTGTTCTGAGCCCCGCACAATGCTGCTTGTATTTTCATGTGTATATTCCCAAAGTTCCTTCTGAGCGTTTAGTGAGCACTTTAATATTCATGGGTGTTAATAGAGAAGCCCTCAGTATATTGGCATATTGTTGGGAGGTGTACATATTGGTCTGACTTTGAATAGCCACAGTCCTCTTTTCTTTTGCTCTGTTTTGCAGGGTTGATGGGCCAGGAGTAAATGGGCATTTTTCCCCCCCGTCTCCCCCTTACAGAGAGAACATCTTTATTCCAGTCCCAGACTTTCTGGTTTCCCATTCAGGACCCTCAGAAATAATGTCAGGCAGAAGAAAAGTGGAGCAAATCAATCTTTCATGGTCTTTTTGAGACCAATTTGACATCCATGGACTCTTCTTTTCTTTCACAGCCTACAAGGGGATGGTCAGGATCTGGACAAGGTTGGGGTCTGATGAGGGGAGACATGGGATCATAATGCAGCAAAGAGAGAAAAGAAAAGCAAAACAAGAAAAGATTGCAGGGATGGGGTGATGGAGGAAAAATGAGGGTGAATGACAGTGCAAGAAAGGAGATTAGAGCCCAGCAGCTGCTTTTTGGGGGGCGGGGGGGAGGAGGGGGTGGGGGGGGAGCTCTCTCCCCTCTTCCAGCCCTTCGCATGAATAGGATTTGAACAGAGCGGAGATTGATTTATAGTTATTGCAGTTGAACATTTATTGCTCTTAAAGAGTGGCGGGGAGAAAAGAGAGAAAAGGGGTTTGAAAAGCTCCTTTCTGTATTAAAGAGGTATCAAATGAAGACTGCTGAGATAATATACAGTGGCCAATGGGAATTTGATTTGCTTTAAAATTTAACTCTTGTGGGGCCGCCGCTGACGGACGCGCCGGGGGATGGAGCCGCCGCTGCCCCGGGCCGGTGGCAGCCGGTATCCGCTCCTCTCAGTCCGCAAACTGCCCGGCTTTGCCGCAAACATCTCCGGGCGGCTCCTGGGCGCGGCGGGGGAACGGCTGCAGCCGCGAAATTATTATTACTTCGTTATTTACCGTTTTTTAATTGTTTAATGATTTCCCCCCCCCCCCCCATCCCCTGCAAAGGAGATGGGGGGGGGGGATGGTGGTGAAAGCAGACGGGATGCGAAGCAGCGAAACAACCGGCGCAAGGAAGAGCCCTTTTCGGAGCTGAGTTTTCCTGACCTAAAACCCGGAGGATTCTCCTCCCCGGCAGCAGAAACGCGATCGCAGCCGAGTCCCCCCGGGCGCAGAAAGGAGCCCATTGTTCAATGGGGAGAAATACATTTTTAGCGGTGATTGAAAGCTCCCCTCTCGTTTGAACTCTAGAAGAAAGTCCCTGGCAGGGAAGAGCATCCCCCCCCCCCCCCCCCCCCCCGACCGCTCCCTCCCTCTGCCCCAACATCTGTTTGGAGTAATCCAGGCTCTAGGGCAGAGCTCTGCCCCCTCCCAAAGTCATTAAAAAGATATTAGTTGAGCTAAGAAAAGTCCAGCGCAGCCCCCCGACCCGGGGTGGGGTGGGGTGGTGGTGTGTGTCATTAAAAACGGGTTTGGATTTGCCAGCGCTAACGCCAGGAGAAGGGACACACGGGGTCCGCGTCCAAAAGCTCCCCGGCCCCGGCCGCCCCGCCGCGCCCTGCCCGCTGCCCGGGGCCCTCGTAGCCGGAGCCGGCGCGGCGCGGCCACTCCGACCCCATCACCTGCCCCGTGCGCCCCGCCGAGCGCCGGGAGAAGGGGGAACGGCGGCGGAACCGAAACGGTCAGGTGCCTTGGCCGCGTCCCCTCCACTTTCACCGGCTGCAAATGCCCCGGGAGCCGGAGGGAAAGGGGGAGAGGGGGGGTAAGAGGGATCATTGCACCCCTGCGGGTGCCGGGGGAGCCGGGGCAGGAGGGATCATTGCACCCCTGCGGCTGCCGCAGGAGCCAGGCGCCTCCGAAGTTGCTAAATGTGTCATTTATTAAAGCATTCAGGGGGCTTTTCTTTGGCGTTTGCTTGCAAACTCACAAAGGCCCGAGCTGCTGTTTGGGGGTCTTTTCTGATGGAAAAAGGGCTCGGAGACCCCCGGCACAAAAGAAATCCTGGCAGTGCTTTCAATGGCCGGGACTCAATGAGGGGGACCCTGTGCGCAGCGGGCGGGGGCGAGGGGCCGCCCGATGCTGCCTGAAAGGCAGGCCTGAATGTAATGGGGAGATCTGCATTTATTTGTTGGGATCACATTTAATTAGCTTAGTACAACCCTTGAAAGACAAAGGGACCTCAATCTGGATCCAATCTGAAGCTCGTTTGGAGAGCGAGGGCTCCTGGAAAAGTCAAAAGAGAGAAAGGAGAAAGAAAGGGGAGGCTGGGAGAGAAAGGGGCTGGGGGCCCAGCCAGGTGACTGGCACGCGTGAAACAAGGGGGCCTTTTGGGCACAAGGCAGGGCTCAAAAGGGAGGGAGGAAAATAGCCTCTTCCTCAGGTTTTACCTACTTAAACCCCCTGAAGGGGCTGGAGCTGAAAAGCCTCAATAGGGGCTAAGGAGGCTGCAAAGCAAACAGCGGCGCTGGAGAGGGGGCTCGGGCCCTGCGGCCGCAGCAGTTGGCAGCACTCGGTTATGGGAATGTGCCCAAATGTTACCTGGCCCCGGGAACGCTCCCCCTGCCGCTGCTGCCGGCCGCCCCGGAGAAGCTGGAGGTGCAGGGGGATGAAGTGATGCTTGGGGTGAGCCTGGGATGGGGGTGTCTGGCTCGATCCTGGCCAGCACGGGGGTTCCTTGCTCACCCCTGTTGTCCCTCTGTAAGGTGAGACCCCCACTCCTGCTCCTTCACCTGCCTCGCCAGGTGCTCACACGACACCCCTGCCCCATCGCGGGGGGTGTTTCACCATGTGCCGAGGGGGCCGTTGTGGGTCTGGGGCACCGAGGGAGGGTCCCCATGGGTGCAGCCCTTGCTCCGGGGTAGCCCCCAGCACCAACACAGGGAGCACACAGGTAGGTGGCACAAAGGATGCGCTGCCACCTCCTCAGGGGTGAAAGAGGAGGAACAGACCCTCGTCCCTCTCCAAACCAGCCACTGTCCATCTGTCCCCACTCTTCATCAGGGTGAGGAGCAGCGGGGAGGATTTGGGGTGCTTCCAAGCAACGCCATCCCCTCAGCAGGTCCCCCGTGGCTCCAGGCAGGGGAGGGGTGGTGCGGTGAAGCCATGACCCCCAAAGAGCGCTCCGGCACGGAGCACAGAGCACGGCAACGCCTCGGAACCAGGCGGGCTGATTGCGCTGCTGGGAGAAGGAGCTTTAGGGCATTATTTGCCTCCATTTCACTCTGCGGGTGGCCGCAGAGCTGAGCAGAGATGCTGAGTGCTCTCCCCTCCACTCTCATTCCCTTTCTTGCCTTTTTCTCCCCCCCTCTTTCTTTTTTTTTCCCCTGTTTTAAGTACTATTTCCAGGACTATTTTGGTGAGGGAGTCACAGTGCACAAAAGCAAAGGGGGAAAAAAAGAAATCCCCTCCCTGGCTGGTTCCAGCTGCTTCCCAGGGATCCAGCAGCCTCAGAACCAAAGGTGCCTGTGGGGAATCACGGGTGGTGGCTCCGCGGCTGGGAGAGCGGGGCTGCTGGCACGGGGCAGCTGGATGCCAGCACCCAGCCAGCCCCAGCACCATGAGGCCCTCCCTGAGCTGATGGGGTGCACGGGGTGTAAGACCGTCCCGATGGATTTTCAGCCCATGAGCTGGGGATGAATGAGGTGTGGGGGCTTTAACTGACTTGAAGTGGCTGGGGGCTCGCTGGGGATCCGGGTGAGGTCGTGGTCAGGCTGTGGGGCCAGGCAGAGCTGAAGGTGCTCCCCACCATTAGAGGCTTCTCCCTGGTAGCACGGAGTGGGAGACAACAAGGAGGGGTCTGGGTGGGGGAAGCAGGAAAATCTCTGCACCTTTTCCTCTGCTCTGGTTGTGACCTGGGGCTGGGACAGTCACATCCTGCCACTGTATCTCCCGCATCCCAACCCCATCTCTCCTGCATCCCCCCCATCTCTCCCCCATCCCTCCCCATCTCTCCCACACCCCCTTCCCGTCTCACCTGCATCCACCCCAATCTCTCCTGCATCCCTCTCCCCCTCTCTCCAGCTGCCCATGTGGTACCCAGGCAGCATGCTGACCACACCAGGACACCAGCCCCAAGAGGGAGGAGGCAGCTCAGGCTGTGCCCAGCCAAGGCAGAGGGCACGGATGGGTGCCAGGAGCAGGGCCACCCCATGGACAGGTGACCCTGGTTGCCGGGCTGAGAGGCAGGCAGGAGAGATGAACCGTCCTGTGGCTTCTGCCCTTTCCTGGCCCTATTCTCTCCAAAACAAACAGAGCTGCAGCCCCGGCCCCCCCATGTAATGACTCTGTGGCAGTGAAGTTTAATATTCCCTGGTGAATGGCCCAAACAAGGAGCCCCGCCGCTCGGTGCGGCTCACGGGGGCACGGCCGCCGCTGAGTGATGGCTCGCACAAAGGGAAGGAACCCTCTAATCCCCCCAGGACCGTGGCACCTGCACCCCAGCCCAGCTGGGATTAAAGGGGAGCGAGCTGGCTTCTGCCAAGATCAGAGGCTTCTTTATAGTGGCCTTGAAATAGGATTTCCTCAAGCGATAAGGGGCAGAGTGGGAAGATAATCGGGGGGGGGGGCGGGGGCTGTTGGTACCTGCCTCATGTCAACCCCAGGGATGCTCTTTTGGATCACCTGCCTTGAACCAGGTGTCCCAGGCCTGGAGGGAGGTGGCAGGGGGGGATCCAGGCACCTTGTTCCACTCATCCCATGGATGGCTGGTCCCTCCTCGCTGTCCTCCTCCATCTCCAGCACCTGCTGAGGTGATGCCAAGACAAGGATGGGGGCTCAGTGCCCACCCTCTTGCTGCCCTCAGCTCCAGGGGCCTCTGTCCCCTCTTGCCAACAGACCAGGGAGCTGTGGCTGTTACTATTCCTCACATCACCTATTCCCAGTGCCTCTCCTGTAAGCAGTTTCCCAGCACCCAGTTTCTGCTGAATTTCCAGCATGAAAAGTGCTGGAAAATTCCCCTGGTGCCTTTTCCAGCCCTAAGAGGGCAGAGAAATTCCACATCTGCAACAAGCATCCTGCTCCATGGGTACTCACAGCAGGTCCAGGGGAATAAACCCTCCCCAAACCAGCCAAATGAAGGATCAACAGCTCCTAACATGGAATCAAACATCAATCAAACATGCTTGATAGGATACCCCACCACCTTTATCTGCACAGGAACAACCTCTCCTGCTTCCTCACTCCCCGTACCACAACCCTACAAGCACCAACACCCCCAAAACTCCTCCCCACCCCCCGAGAGTGAGGTGAGCCCAGTGGGTTTACAGAAGCAGCAGCAGCACAGGTGGGACGTCACCAACATCCACCTCACATCAAAGAGCCTCAAGTTAAATACCAGGAGCTCCCACTCCGACCACGCTGCCCGTGAGTCCATCACCCACCCAGCTTACTGTAAACACACCGTTGCTCTGATGCAATTAAATATTTAACACTCAGGGAAGGAAAATGGACCTCAGGCCCATGCCTGCCTGTCTCTTTCAATAATAATTTGGGTTTAACCTGCAAGGACCATACTGGAGCTCGCTCTCAAATCATGCAAAATTTAAGCAAGTGCTTCAGACTATCTTCAAGTCTCCCCTCTGCTCCCAGAATAGCCTTTGCCTCTGCAGGCACACTAAATATAGAGCACAGGAGAGCATCAGGTCATCGTGATCCCAATGAGATGCTTTACTGATGTATTTTTCTCAGGCTGCTCCTCAGGAGGAGATAACTCAGTGCCCCAAGAGCTGGGTGGGTCCTGCTCAGCCTGGGAGGTCCCATGGGACACGGGGTTGAGATGCCTGCACCCTCCTGTGAGAGATGCACCTGAGCAAAGCCAAGGTGAGCCTGTGCTGAGGGCTTGGGGAAGGGATGGTGCTTAAAGGAACTAACGGGGTTTGTGGAAGACAGGGAAGAGCAGGAGGTCACGAGACAGAGAGGGTTTGGGGCTGGGGACCTCCAGCCCGGGCACTCACCTGGGCTGAGCCCTTCACTCCGGTGCCTCCAGCCCAAACTCTGTGCTCCCCAGGCAGAGCGTTCCCCAGGTGAAGGTCTCCTTGTGGGAGCTCCTGGCTGACCCTGGGATTAACACCCAGACAGGGCTCCACACTGGGTGCTGGTCCCTGGTGAGGAAGAAGAGGGTGGGCTGTCCTCAGTGCTGTTCACAGACCCCCAAGCCCCAAACGTGACCCATATGCTGGCTCCTACGTGGCACCTTGGGCACCTGCCCTGCTCCTTGCAACACCCAGGTTCTGCCCAAGGGGCAGACAACCCCCTTGCATGATACACCAACACACCCAGTGCTTAATGGACTTTCTTTGGGGATTAAACTTGCCTGGAGCTGAGCAGGAGACGGTTCCTCTCTTGGAGGCCACAGACCTGGCTTGAAGGCACCACAACAGCTTCTGGGCTGCAGAACAAACCAGAGCCAGGAGCTACGAGGAGCTGCCTATCCCCCCCCTTCCCCAAGAGTGAAACACAAAGTGCTGTGGGGTGGGATTGACCATCACGCCAGTGCCCAGAGAGCAGGACAACAGCAGGGCTGGAGTGGGGTGTGGAGGAACCCAGAGGCCATCAGCCCCTCGCACACTGCCACGGCGTCTCTTCGCCTCCTGCCCTGTCCCTCCCCAGCCCATCGTGGACCCACAGCCCAGAGAAGTTTAATGGCCACAGCCCCTCCGCCCCGAGCAGGCAGCAATAATGGAAAACAAATTGCTGAACTTGGGAACGTTTCAAGCACTTTAGCCTTCCAGGACACCAGACTGCTGATGAAAACCCAGCTTTGCAGGCACCATCTTAATGACAGGCCAAATTTCAAAGGCTTGCAAACTATTTCTTTGGCTGCTCCACCCCCTCAATAAAAGGTTGCATCAGAAAGAGATATTTCCATAATTTATAGTATGGGTATTTCACTGGGGAGACTCGCTCATCTGTACTTACAGATACATTTAAGAAAATGCATCCTCCCACAATCCTGCGCCATTTACGACTATTGGCACAATCTGTAATACTCAGTCTTCAATTAAGGGACACCTTAGGGTTCATTATCACACAATTGCTCCCTGTGAACCATGCCAAATGCTGTTTTGGCACAGAGCTTGGAAGATGAATTAGAAGGAAGTCTTCTCGGTAATGCCCGCTCCCAATTCCCATCAGCAGCCTTTATGCCCTGCTCTAGCCATTTTTTTTTTCCCCCCTCTCCCCTCTTTCCAAGTGGCTTTTACTATCCCATCTCTCAATGTCTCTCTTGATTCTCTGGAGGTATATTTAGAGATGCTACATCTCCTTTTTCTTCCGGCTCTCAACATGCCTCCCGCTCCCTGCTCTGCAGATGGGATCTTCTTTCCTCCCTCCCCCCTGTCTGTACCTCCCCCACAGCTGGCTGCAGAGCAGTGGATGGAGCTATTTTAGGTTGGAAGAGCACAAAATTCACACTTTACAAGGAAGGGATCTCTGAGGGGGCTGGAGTTATCACAGAACTTGACCTGGATCCCACTAGGAGTTCCCGCTCCATACCATCTCCTTACCTAAGGGAGAACGGGCAGGGGTGCATCCCTCTGCACCCCTCTAGTGCTGCCCCAGCCCTGCTCACAGGGAGGGTGCAGGCTGGAAGGTGACTCCTGGACAGATTCAGCAGCAAAGACAAACTTGTGGAAGAGCAACAAGTCCAGAGCATTAAACCAGGGGCTGCCACCTTCCCAACGAGCAATAAAACCGCAGCTCCGCGCCCCTCCGCCTTACAGACCTCATCCCTTTCCTAAACCAGACCCTTCTGCCCCAAATTCCAGCCCCTCACGGGGAAATCCACAGTGTCACTCTGCCAAGAGACACCCTGACGGGATGTTTGGGGAGGTTTCACTCGAATCAAGGTGACTTTGATCCTCCAAAACCACCCCGTGAGCGCGGTGAGGAGCCGGGAACCTCGGGGAGCAGCGAGGGAGCGAGCAGTAGATCAGACAGGGAAATAACTTCACCCACAAGACACCTTGTGGCAATTTTATTATATAGAGTGTAAAATGCAACTGTCAGTCAAATAAAAAGAACACTTTTTGTGTGTGTTTTTTTTTTTCTTTTTCTTTTTTAAAACACCATGCTCAGCATTATCCAATGGTGGCTCTGTAGAGTTAGACATTTCAAGCAGGAGGGAAAAGAAAAATAGGAGGAAAGAACCCAAGAACAGTCACTTCAGTACATTGCAAAAGGGAATGGCAATTAAAAAGGCAAGAAAAAAATAGCTTCAATCCCGTTTTTCTTCCTTTAAAAATACACTGTTATCTGTACAAGAAACACTACAGTAAACATCAGAAATCATATTATCCCTTTTATTAAAATCAAAAATTATTTAGCTCATACTGTGGTTAATACTAGATTCATTTTTTATTTCTCTAGGTAATTTGACAAATATTAGATAAGAAAATATTTAAAAGAAATGAAAAAAGCAAAAAACACCTTGGAATTAAAAAATAGTTACTACCCTTTATATGTTTTTTTTTTTTATGTTCCACAGTGTTTGTTAAAGGTACTAATAGCAGATTCATTTTAATATTAAAAATAACAGTATTTATATTTCTGAGAGCATAGAGGAAAAGATTTTCTTTTTTTTTTTTTCTTTTTTTTTTGCTGCTGTTGTGGTTTTGTTTGTTTTTTAAAACAAGCTTGGAGGTCTTAGATACAGAAATGCAACTAGCAATGGAGACATGAACAAATGCATCGCTAAAAAACAAATCAACACGGTTTTATATTACCCCCTTTAGACTCTAGAAATTATACAAACCCTACAAAACAGCCCCCCCCCCCCTCCCCAGCCTGACAGCAAAACAGTAATTGTCTCAATACAGAATTCACATAATTAATTACAATACATACCATAGTTCAGTTTGGTTTTTGTTTTCTTCTTCTTTAAAAATGCAATAAAATCAAAAAGACAGCCAAGGTACAAGAAATTAGAAGTAAAACATTTAATGAATTTACATATTTAAGAATATTTAAATACTGTTTAAATTTTATTTTTTTTTTTCCTTTTCTTTTTTTTAGGATTTGTTACATACCACCTAAGACTTCCAAGCCACTCTTTCTGCTGCCAACAGAAAAGATTGAAGATTAAAAAAGGAAAAAAAAAAACCACAAAAAACCCCTCCAAAACCAAACCAAATCCCCCCACACACACACACATCCCCCAATATGTTGAAATGTCACAGCTCTGGGGTGCGTTTGGTGCCTGTAAATGATTCTCTGGCTTCTCTCCAAAAAGAATCCTTGGAGGGGTTTGTGTTTTTTTTTTGGGGGGGGTGTTTGGTTTTTGTTGTTTGTACTTTTTTTTTTGTACAAATTTGGAAACAAAAAAATTACCAGCACGTCCAGAAGTTTAGTACATTACTAATTGTTCCTGATTCTTAGAAAAGTTCAGTATAGATTATCCTCTAACTAGTGTTTCACAAAACAAACAGAAAAAGTCTTCATCAAAATGTTGCAAATCTAGAAACCTCTGTTACAAAAAGGTTTGCTTCCACAATGATTCCAAGGGGGGGAGAAAAAAAAAACCAACCAACCAAGAATCAATTGCCACGAAGACCTTGTTCTACTGCTCCTAGAGAGAGGGGAAAAAAAGGAGTAGTTACTCAGTGGTAGTGAGTCCTTAACGCTGTGGAGCCCTCCTCCCCTGATACACACGGGTGTCTCCTTCCCCGATCCAGCCGAGTGGGATGTAGACCTCAAGCGATGCGCTGAAGAGATCCCTGCCCCAATGTGTGCCACCCCTGAGCTCTCTCCTCCCAGGAGTTCGTGCCTCTTCCTGAACAAGATCTCTCTTTAGAGGGCCAGACTTTGAGTGAGGAATGAAGAGAACTGCCTTTTATCACAGCTTCTAGGTCAAACTTGGCCAGCGCCTGCGGCAAAGCGCCGGTTCCTGCGCCCCGCTCGCCCCACTCGACCTCGGCGGTGCTGAGAGCAGCAGCGGGGAGGCTGCAGCTGCCTGAGGACGGTGCTGGCTCCCTGTGCTGCCAGCATCCAGAGCAGCTTCTGCTCTGAGGAGCCAGAGCAAACACCCGATTCACTGGGGAGCAGGGGCTGACCTAAGGTGTACATGTGCTCTGCACGTACTTACTGCCCAGTACTGAGCGGCTCGCTCGGCAAACCCAGGGCTCAGGAAAGCCCTGCCAGGATAAACCCCACACAACCCTCAGCTCTGAGTGACAAGTGAGGTTTTACTTGCCAAATCCAAGTTAAATCTAATTATTTGGCCACAGTTTTCCTGCTCTATTTCAGGGCAGGGTGCTCCCCTCCCCACGGCAAGCACCCAGCTCCTACCCTAGCACAAAGTCTGCACACACGGCCCTGGCTGCACGATGGTGCTGTGGTGCTGTGCCAGCCTGGCTGCATCGTTCCTTAATTCCCCAAAGCCACAAAACAGCCTGGGGGTTACAAGGAAAGGTCCCCAGGAGAAACAACAACCTCCTGGTCCCTGGTCAGTACGGGGAAATAAGACATTGAAACAACATGACAGGGAGCAGGGAGTAATTTCTCACTCCTGTGATCGCTTCCTCAGCCACAAAATCTCTCTCTGCTTCACCACATAAACCCAAAGCAGAGTCCCCACACCTGGGCAAGGCCAAGTTCCCCGAGGGAAAGAGCAGAGGGGTTCAGGGAATGAGAATACAGACCTGGCTGTGGGCCTGTGCCTGCCCTAGTGTCTGCCCGTAGTAGGCAGCCTGCTGTCGGTAATACTCTGCCCAAGCCATCGTGTAGTCGGGCTGGGAACTTGCCTGAGAAGCAGCACTGGCAGCATGACCTGGAGGAAAAGAAAGGAAAAAGGGAGAGGTGAGCAGTTGAGCAAGACCAAGCCCAGGCTTAGGATCTCCTTGTGTCAAGCTTAAAGAAGAGCCAGCCCCCTTCCAACACCTGCAGGCACCTGAGAGTGACACCGGCTCCCCGCTGTTTGGGGCTGGCAGGAGAGGCTGGGGCTGGCTGTGAGCAACGAGCCAACAGCAGCCACAAAGCACTAGGAGACCGTTCCTGTGGCTGTGGGGACAGAGTCTGACCCCCTGCACCCTTCCTCCTTGGCCTGAAGGCTCCAGCAGCTCAGTGTCACACACAAATCCTGAAGTCGGTGTGTACTTCTTAAGGCAGCAGGGAAAGCCAGGCTGTGTTTCTCCGTGTGCACAGAGCTCTCCTACCCTCTCAACCACTCAGCTTCAGCTTCCTGGGTTTTGTCAGCATCAGTTCTCCCCCAGCAGCCCCACCGCCGGCGTGGGCGTGAGGTCTGCTGTGGTTCAACGGGAACACCCCTCCCAAGGCACAACAGCACGACTGAGAGCTTTCCACGGGAGAACTGCAGGCCCCATCACCACCAGGAGTGGATCAAAGGGCTTCTGCAGAGGACTGAATGCTAACGGTAACAGCAGGGGATGGAGACACAAGTCATCAGATTCGAGTTCACTCTCTTTGCAACAAGAGCTGGTTCATCTCCAATAACCCTGTTTCACTCACTCTGTTTTTTGAAATACTCCTCCCATGCTTTGCTGTAATCAGGATGGGTGTTCTGCTGCTGGCTCTGTTGGCCTGTGCAAAGATGACAACAAGGGGCACGTCAATATGGAACAGGTGGCAGTTTCCAGCCAGTGACATCTAACCTTTCTGCTACACAGGCTCTGGATCTACCTCAGCTGCCCAGACCTCACACTTCAGCTTCCACCTCTCTACAGTGCTGGGCACCTTCAGTTCAGGGAAAGCTGAGGAAAAACTTGAGTTCCTGCTAAAGAACGCTGTGCCCCTGCTAAAGGGCATTCAGCCAAGTCTCCCCACTCCTGGGGACCTGCTCCAGCCAAAGCACGTTGCCTGGGCACTACCTGATTCACACATCAGCCACCCTAGAATGTCAGTCCACTCCCATCTGGTGCAGGGATGGAGGGGTCAAAGCCTGATGGAACAGAGACCTGGCACCTCGACCCCCAGCCAAGGAAATGGGCAGGATTTGAGTCATCTCACTTGGTTTCAGGGGTCTGCATCCTTCACTCTCACGGGCAGAGCGTGTCTGAAGGCACTGGCCCCCCACCCTGGGGCTCCTATCCAAACAGTGTGCCCAGGTGGGAGCCTCCAGCATACAACCTGCCCCAGCACACAGCTGCAGGGCAGCCAAAGCCCCCAGGACCGAAGGGAGCTGTGAGCCCTGCACAGACACCAGCCAGCTCTACCTGCCCTCAGTGCTACACCCCAGGCATCGTCCAGAGAGGCATCCACATCCCCCTCCAAACAATCACGACTGGCTCCCTGGCACAGCCTCCAGACTCCCTCAGAGAGACACCTCACAGACTCCAAAACCTTGGTCCTCACCTAGCACAGACTCCCCCCCTCTCTGAAGCACCAAGACACCTTCAATCCAGCACGTCTAAGCAGTGCTGCAGGGGAGAGTCCAGCCAGCTGGGTGCAGAGGTGGGATGCCCACACTCCCCTCATCCCAGGAGCACAGAGCCCCCAGCCAGATGCACAGCAAGCCCCAAACCAACAGCCCCAAACAGAAAACACAGCGATGGGAAAACTTCAGGCAGAGGCAGGCACAGCCAGAGCACGAGCTGCTCTGCACAAGGCCAGCAGGCACAGACAGACACCAGCGTGGAGGAGAGTCCTCCCAACAGCCTGGGACCCTGTACAGCCCTGCCAGGCAGCCTGAGGGGCTTTGAAGTGGGGTGGAGGGGGGAGGAAGGGGGAATATAATACACTGCAAGTGTGAAGTGGGTGGAGGGAACAGGGCAGCAGTGTCCTGTCCAGGGGCATAAAAGCGGGTTAAAAGACTTGACCAACGCTACAAGTCAGGACCTTTTCTGGCAGAGGTCAAGGCTGCCTCAACTGTCCACCTGCTAATGCCAACAAAGGACCTCCTTCAATGCCTTTTCTTCTGGGAGAATTACAGTCCACAGCAGGCTGAAAGGACACGCAGCTAAATGCATTTCACAGCAAAATGTTTCCCCAGCCAGTTAATTTATTTAAGATAGGGGAAGTAATTAAAATCTAAATACATGTGTAAGGGGGTGGGGGTCTGCCCCTCCTCCCACGAGGAGGGCACTCCTGATTCTGTCCCTAGGAAGCCTGCTCAGAGAACGACTCAGCTGGCTCTTTGACAGGGCTAGCAGAGCCAGGCTGCTGCACTCTGGAAAGGGCCCCTTCACAAGACTCTTCTCAAATTAAAACTTGAAGTGCAGAGGCAGGTATTCACCTAGTCTCTTATAATAATCCTCCCATGCCTTGGTGAGCTCCCCCTGGCCTGACTGGGTACCACTGTGATGTGCAGCAGGAGAAGAAAGTGATGAAGGCTGCTTAAATCACAGCACGGCCTTGTCTGTCCTCTCTCCTCACCAAGGCTGCCTTCAGCATGCCTGGCTACAAGAGGAACAGGGATGATCCCAAGCACACGTGGAATCAGACAGCCAATGCTTTCCATCAGGTTCAACAGCAGAAATGAAACAGCTGCTCCCCCAGCACAGCTCTGTGGTACCAAACCCACCCGGGAATGATAATGGTGAGCCAGGATATGTGACCTGGGAGCCACCAGAAACCTGACAAACTCAATGCAAACAGTTGCTACTGGGCTACATGATACATTATCAGCAATCAGGGGATTCACAAGGCCTGTGCTTCTTATACCAGGCTCCAAAGCCAGGAGGTGTGAGCTCGAAACGTCACTAGGTGTTCCAAGAAGGAACCCCGCTCCCCACTGGGTGGGCAGGGTAAGAGGATGTTGCAGGGTAGTGAGAGAAAAGAGAAGTCACTAAGGTGAGTTTCTAAAGGCATCTTGCAAGGCAAATAGCAACACAGACTCAAAAGCTTTACAGGAAGGTAAACCTGAGTTTTCTGTAGCACTTTCCCTGCTGCACTGACTGTTCTGCTTCCCAAAGCTCAGGGAAGTCCAGTGCTCTCGGGGGTGCACAGGAAAGGGCCAGAGTAAGACTTTTTCCTGTAAAACAAGCTAATGGGAAAATACTCTTCTTCAGTAGCATGTTATTCCACTCCTGCACACACACAAAAAGGTCCTTTCAAGCCCACCACGGCATTTTGCTGTCCCAAACCAGAATGGTACTACAGCCCTTCTCCAGGCTCCTCAAGCTCAAAGGAAGTGTCCTGATTTTTAGGCTGTGACTCAGGACTCTTCCAGAGGCAGATCCTGAGAGTTCAATACATGCTTCCTGTGCAGGGCTCCTATATCCTACTGTAGCACACATCTGAGAAGCACACTAAGGCAGCAACACAGCACTGAGGATTTCATCAATGAACAGCTTCATAAACATTACAGTGTGATCAGCCTTACAGGGAGTCCCAAGTGCAACAGCAGGCACTGCTCCTCCAACCTCTCCTCTACCTCAGAGTGGGAATTCCTACTGAAGTTCATCTACTCCATTACTAAGTCAGGCTTAGCACTGAGAACCACCTGTCATTAAACCCCTCTGGAATTAGCCCCCTCACACACTGTTTTTGGTGCTTAGCTTTCCAGGCCATTAAAACACTCACGTTTCCTGAAAAGAACTGTGACTGCCAAGTGTCTGCTGGACATCACTGCCCATCCCACGAGCTCTGAGGTTACCAAGCAGACTTGAATCTGCTCTGTCTAGGGCCAACCATTACTTTGCCTGTGGAAGACACAGGATGATGCAGTTACCGACATCACCATTTCCATTTGCCACTCTGATTATTCTGGAAAGGGAGAGTCCCTGTTCCAACTGGCTGAAGTGGGACTGAGAAGGGTTTTAGGAAGAAATGTCACTTTGAACTTTGATGAGTAACAGCCAGCCTGACTCAGGGCTGGTGGCTTGAAGTGGACAGGCCAGGAGCAGGGCTGAGCTGGGTTCAGTTTTTGAACTTGTGACCACAGACACGTGCACTATTTTTATTTTTAAGTATTATTTATAATTTATTTCTCCCACAGGCCTCATTCTGAGCATTTGGCACTGCAGAGGCTGAGCAGCGAGACAAGGGGACACTACTACAGCCAGTGTGGTTAGGCCAGGATAGGAATCCTGCCTATCCTTTCTTCCCTCTTCCTCATCTCCTTTCCCAGCCTCTCCATCAGATTGAGAGTTGAGCAGTGAGAAAACCTCATAAGGAACATTTAAAACATAAGGAAAAACTGATAAAGTCAAGACCAAGGAGATGGGAAAGCTCACCACCAGCCACAGTGTGCCTGCTAGGGGGAAGAGGGAAAGTGCTTGCCTGGAAAATCCAGGCAGAAGAGAGCTTAAGGCAGAAATGTTCCTGTTAGGAGTAGCAAGGACCAAGTTTCTACACAAAGAGAGCAGAAACAAGCAGGAGGACGTTAAGTGCACAAAAAGCATTACAGTTTTCAATGGCTTTTAGCTTATTCTGAGCTCAAACACCACAGCATGCCTCCACACACCCCTTGTGCTCAGGAACTCATTGTGCTCTTCTCACACAAGTGGTCTCATGGGTAAACTTGTGTTTAGCAGGCAAGAAACAGAGACTGCAAAGGGAACATCAACCCTTCTTCAACCCAGGTTCTAGACACCTACTTGGGACTTGCTGTCCAGGCTGCTGCCACGTCTGGTAGGTACTGCCCCAACCCTGCGTCATGAACGCCTGAGGACCACTGTGAAGGACAAAAAAGCAAGCTGAAGGAGACAATAAAATATGTAACAAGCCATATATGTGAAGCTGCCCACAGAAGTGGAATTGTTACTGCCAGCCAGCAACTGCTGAGCAAACAGGTGAAGGTGGGGACAAAGCAAACTGCCACCGTGCAGCTGGGACCAGTGTCTCGACAAAGCTGAGGTGATGACCCATCTTACTCAACAGCACTCCTCACAAACGATGAAGTTCAGTGTCCATGCTCTCACTGCACTAGACACAGGAGTTTTGGAAATGCCAATATACATACCTTATTCAGAGCTTAATAGCTAACATCATTCCTGCATTCAAACTTAAAAGTTTTCCTCTCATTTGCTTCTTGCCTCCAAGTGCTCACTCTTTAAAACTCTCCACTTCCACATCACCCTCCAGGGCCCTCCACCCTTCTCCCAGTGCTTTTGTAGCTCCCAGCCATTCCCCACAGCCCACCCATGAGGAGATGGAGAAGCTTACTTTTGATGAGGTGTAGCGGGTGCTTGGCTGAATGGACTCTGACCAAATCCTCCAGGTCCACCCATGCTGGTACCCTGTCACAGAATCCACAAATACTTAGTGCCAGCTCTAAACACAGGGTGGAGGCAGCTAGTGTGAGCAGTTAGAAAAGGGAGAAGACAGCCTGGGACATCTTCCACTAAACTTCAGCACCTGAAAGTGACTGATTCTCCAAGGATGAGGTTCACAGGGCTGCCATCGCTCTCAACGAGCCCAGCTTCAAAAGCAACTCCAGTCAGCCCACAGAGGGGCTAACAGGACTACAGCACAGCTGGAAGTTTTCCTCTGAATAGCTTGGATCCTGAGGTTGGTATCGAGCCTTCTCCTCTCAGTTCAGCACAGAGGCTGCTTTCCAGCTGTACCATGCCCAGCTCAATATTTTCCATATTTTCTTTTCCCCAAGTCTCCCCCTTCAGCAGGACTCCAGCCTGACATTATTAAGCTTCAATACCACAGCACCACATTAGGTGGAAGATAAGTCATCCAGGATTTACTGGAGCAAGGAGCTGTTACTTTCACTATGATGATGTCAGGATCATGTCATTGTCATGCAGTGACACTACCGTCTTCCCTTCAAAAACCAATCTCCTTTGGCACCCTTCTCACACCTTATTATTGCTGTTCTTCCCTCTCACAGAGCTGCACACCACCAATGGTTATGTCAGCAGTCAGATTCTCCTGGGACCACAGCAAAAATTAGTCCAGGGGATGCTGGAGGGTCATCAACATTCAAGACCTCTGCTAACAGGCAAATGGTTTTGAAGCTGAAAAACATAAGTGTGTGTATTCTACACCATCCTGTGAGTCCAGGCCTACATGTACCCATGAGTGAAAACACCATGTCTGAAAGACAGACCAAGATCAAGAGAGGTGGAACTTACACCAACTTTCTCATCTATGAGATGTCTAGCGAGTTCGATTTGCTGGGGAACTCCTCTGATTGTGAATATTCGTACGCCGGGGTCTGTGTTTGGAGGTGGGTTTCTCTGGAGCTCAACGTGGGCTCCTGACTGCTGGTTTATGCTCTTGATGTTCTCACCACCTGAAGAAAAGAAAACCAAGATGTAAGAAGGGATATCCAGAAACTTTTTCCACAGAAGCATAACAAAGCCAGGTTCTGTAATGCAGTTTCTATGGAATGCAGTGATGTGGGCTGAGGATGGCAACAGTGTAAGAAACCACAGTAACTGAGTGTATGTTGCTCCTTTAAACCACCTCCTAAGGACAGCCCCAAACTGTGAGCTACTGGGGTTTTAAGAACACAGAGTCCCCCTGTGTGCACTCTGCTAGGCTCCCAACAGGACACAGCATGGCTGAGACACGCTTTGACAAACCAGATGCAAAACCCATACTGCCTGAGCCCACTGGTTCTGCACAGCTTCTCACAACCCCCAAAGCCACCTGCCACCAAAATGTGGGTTTTCTTTCTTCCATGTTACTGGACACTTCATGCCACTAAGCCAACAAGCCACCAGCCACATGCCCTGTAGCTTAAAAGCAAAGCTCAAGCTTTCTCACCATCACGAGCCACTCAGTACCTTAATTCCCTTACAGAAACCTCTGCTGCCCATTCACACCACAGCATATGTCCCTCCACACAACCACAGCAGTGCAGGATTCCAGGCAGTCTTCTGCTATTTCAAAGGTAGTTGTGCATGCAGGGAACATATCTGGCTGGTGTGCTGTCTGGAGACACTAGAGCACAGGATTGCTTTGGGTGGGATGGGCAGGGCCAGCCAAAGTGGATCTGATTTCCTCCAGACCTGCTAGGTCCTGGTGTCTTAATGAAATTTGCTTAACAAAAGCCTCAGCCAACATTACAATGGTTCAATTCTTCTTTTGGAAGCTCACACAACTTACAGACCAGCTCCACTCAACTGGAGAAATTAAAGGGTGAGGGGAAGGAAGGGGTTTTACAACTTTAAAAATCACAAAGCAAAAACCACCAGCCCAAAGGGTGTATAGGAGGCAGGAACGAAAGTAAAGGAAACTAAGTAGAGAATTTTGTTTGGTTTTAATTAGAAAGAGTTTCCCAAACCAAATCTCCCTCAATTTTGCTTCCATTTCCATCTCTATACATCCAGCACAACTTCAAAACAAACGGTGGATGTTGCAGACACTTGTTCGTTTCATTGTAATGGGCTCGTGACCTTTTTAACATTTTAAAGCCTTCTTGGGGAAAGGAGGAGGAAAAGTTGCCAAAGGGCAATTAACTCTTTCTAAATGAATTTTTGAAGATGCATTTAACAAAAGATAATCGTGTCACATCCCTGGGCAGACAACAGTGATTGTACTGTGCAGCCAAAAGCCAAGCCACTTATTTTCAGTCAAGCATGGGAACGCAGTGGGATGAAGTTTCAAAACCAAGAAGGGTTTTTTTTTTATGTAAAGTTTGCCTGATGCAGACTTTTTTGAAACTCTTTTTTACATATTGAGGTGAGATTTGGATCAACTATCATTTCATCTGCTTAACAAAAAGAGAGGGCCCTTTCAGCCAACACAGTCTGGCTCATGGAGGACTTCTTTCCTGGGACAGAGGCACAACCATAGGTTGCTACTTCTCCTTTTAAAAGTAGATTAAAAATTGAAGTTTTATCAAAGTGGAAGCAAGGTGAATACAGGTTTTAAATCATTTCCCACTTGGCACTCAGAACCAGGTTGGTAGCTGTTGGGACTGTTTCCACATCAGCTCCCTCCTAGTCGGTATCGCAGGATCAGGTCTGCTGGCTCTCCAGGCTCGCTCAGAGGTGGCAAGTTCCTACCCCATACCAGGACTTGGTGCCCTTCTCCTTACCCTCCAGTCTGGCACAGACCAAATTGCTCCCTGCCATCCAAGTGATCCCAATTCAGCCTCCAGAGCAGTCCCCATGATGCTGCTCAGTGCCGGAAGGAGTTCATCTTCCAGTACAATGAGGTGACCTGCTCAGCGCATGGTGCCTGTCTATAGATGCATTCAGCAGCCCACTCCATTCTTCTACCTGATGGGGGGCAGAAGTGATCCAAGAGTGGCCCCCCAGCTGGACGTGAAATTGTAAAGCAATTAATCAAACCTGCTAAAAGGCAGAGCTGACAAGAGCCAGGCTGGCCACGTTATCTGTCAATATTGCTGTATTTATCATGGAAATCCAGTGGGGGCCCAGAGAGGCTGTGGTTTGTTTCCAAGCACCACCAAACAGAGAAAGCTCGACATGTGTATGGTGCTTGTCTCCACCCTTCCCTCCAGTCTTTCAGAAAAGAAAAGCTGCACCTACCCACCCTCTAGAGGAAAGAGCTACATACAGGGTTTGCAGGGAGCTGAGCACTTCTGAGCAGTTCAGAAAGGCTCACGCTCCCACGTGATACCCAAAGAAAGCACCCTAGATCTTCTATCATATATGCTGCAGAAATTGAGCTGAGCAGTTCATCTCCCTTCTCTTCCTCCCTTTTTGAGCAGTGACACAGAACTGGAAGCACAGCAGCAGTTACCTGGCCACACCACACACACTATAGCTGGGCACCCAGGATACCCACTGCATGGGTGGGACCCTCACAAACCAACCTAGGTGTGCCCAGAGGGCCTGGCCAGATTTTACAGAGGTGGCTCACAGTCATGACTGCATCAGAGGGGAAGAAGAAAAAAAGCAAAAAGCTGGAAAATGTTCACAAACCAAAGATAGCAGCAAAGATTTTACAATTGATCACTGTTAAAAAACCCCACCCTGCCCCACAGGCAGTGGGAGAGGGAGTAAGCATCAGGTGTATTGCCTCCACCCATGGAGAGAGCAGCACATCCATCCCAGTGCAGGCCCCAAAAGGCAGTTCTGCAGCCATCACTCACTTGACAAAAGTGAAGGCTGCAACACACTAAGAGCACAGGCACTGCGAGAACACCCATTACAAGGTGGTATTACAAAGCTACAAGCACTCAAATCACCATACAACTAGTAATTAGTCACTCCAGAAAGCTTCTGATCTGGCCAGTTAAGAATCCCTGTTTTGCTGTTGTGGAAACAAAGGTAAAAAGGTACCTCTGCACCCCCACAGCGAGCCTGTGCCAGGCCTTGTGCTTGAATGCTGGGACATCCAACTCTGCTACCTCCATTTATCTTTTCAGCACACTGTGCTCTCTGTAGTCACAATCACTCCACTCCAGCGTGCTGCTGAACAACAAGTGACCTTTTCTGATCCTTTATTAAGGATGACTAATTGATACAGCAATAAAGTTTCATTATAATTTGATTTTTTCTATTCATATAACTCACTCACGGGCTTAAAATGTGCTTTGCTTGATCTTTTGCCCAACTGGACTGTTCAGTGAGATCAAGCACAATCAACCCTGCAATTGCTGCATAATGGGGAGCACAGGTGTTTTGCCATATTAAAAAGAAGGGTTTGGGTTGGGTTTATGGCAAAGAATAACATTTGAGAAATAATCAGATCTGCTGCTGACGTGCCCATGTCCTGTACCTGTGTGCCTTGCCACCTGGTAACACAGCCACTCAGGTGCCACTGTAGCAAGAACACAGGCAAAGGAACCAGTGAGAGGCAGCAGGGTTGTGCAGTGGGGGGGAAAGAGGCCACACCACGTCTCACCACAAACTCATTCCTGCCCAACAGGAAACTAAATGTCACTGAAACACACAGCACAATGCGCTCAGGTCTCTGCCTCCCTCACTGCTGTAGCTAATCTGTTCTGACTCTATTCACCTCTGCTCCACTGAGGCTAAAAGCCAACTGTGATTACTTAAATACCAGGTAAGGTGCATGTCATTCTTTCTGAAATAAGCAGATAGAAACATTAAATACAACTGCTTTGCTACAGCGGTGTATTAACTCAGAAGCATCGTAACCACTCAGAGCAATACAGCTCTTGTATTCCTGGCTCTAAGTCCTGCCACTGCCAATGTGTAGTTTGTGTTCTGTAACACAGACTGCTCCTGCTGCTCTGGTTTCCCAGCTGTCTTGGGATTGCACTGTTTCTCAAGAAGGCAGCCAGATGACCCCTCATCCATCTCCTTAGCACAGAGATTCAATAGCTAAGGCAGCCAAGGAGCCTCCATGGCAGTGAACAATCTCAGAGTGAGACAAGGTGTGCCAGCCTGCTCTGTGACAGGCTCAGACACAGATCACTCCTGCTAACTTCACTGTATTAATCAGACTCTTCAGGTATGTGGCTGGAAGCAGCTACTGTTCTTACCACATTCAGAGCCCTTCCATTTTATCACCCGGCACTCTCAAATCCAGCACGATGAAATGACTGTTCTGCTTGTCCCTGATAAACTGTCCTTTAATTGAATTCTCTATAAAAAGAATCCACAAACGAACCTGCCTTTTCTCAGCCAGCTGCTTGTTACAACGAGCTTCCTTGACAGCTCTGCATGAAGAGCCTCTCTTACATATTGTGAACAAGGACCCAGAGAGTACAATTATGAGTGAGAGCATCACAAAGAAAACAACCACAAGCGCTTCCAGCTTATTCCTACGCTGCATTCACCAGCCACTAAATACCTGCAATTACAGAAAACTCCAAAGCCTCACTGTCAGGCAACAAGAACACAACCATCCTGAGAGAGAAAGATCCCAAACTGTAGTATTTTGGTGTCTCCAGACCTACCTTTGCCTATAACGAGGCCGCACTTATCGGCTGGCACCGTGTAGGTTATTTCCTGCATGCCCCCAGGTGCTCCAACACTCCAGTCTCCACGGCCACGACCTCTTCCTCTGGCAACAGCCAAGTTTCCAAAGCCATCTCGTTCCTTGGAAGGCAAAAGAAAATCTGTATCAGTGGTTTGAGGGGTTTTTTGCTGGCCCCAGTGCACATTAAAACCAAAATAAAGCAAGGTAAGTTAAACTGCTTTATAATCAATGGCACTGAATTAAGGTATTCTTGGACTTCAGTTTCACATGCAAGATTCTGAAGCACTTTAAAGAAATGCCAAGTAACACAGGTTACAGCTGCCTTCCTGACTCAGGAAGATATTTATGTATTTTAAATGCATACCTTTGTATCTGCTGAAATAAACCTATAAACAAGCATCAACTACTAAAGGACTTTTAGTTTGTGATGGGGACTTTCCTTAGAGCAACCAATAGATCCTGGCACTGACACACAGAATTTGATTCCAAACCCTTTCAAGTGCCATTGTCTGGAATTACTCAGCTGAAATGTACACTTTCCCAAACTTCCAAAGCTGCTTTTAAGTTCAAAGACAGTTAAAGGACACACCTTTTGGGTAAGAGATTTCTCCAAAAGCAAATGCCACAGGCTGTCAGAGAATCACAGAATTGTAAGGGTTGGAAGGGACCTCAAGAGACCCTCAAGTCCAACTCCCCTTCCAAAGCAGGCTATCGTGACAGACCTCACAATTTAGATCACACAAAGGGAATACACGCTTTGTGATTCTGCCCAACTACTTCACCAATCTTTGTGCTTCTTGCTCTTGGGCAATGCAATATTTATCTTTCTTGGAGCAGTGAGTGTGTAGCTGAACATTCATTACCTTCCTCTGCCTCCCACAGCCACCAGACCAGCAGACTGGAGTCTGAAGAGGCGGCATCACTGAGCACTGGTAACGCTCTGTTGCCTAGGTGTGACTCAGCCCTACTGAGCTGGGCCTCCAGCCACTGTCTCACATGAGTGCTGGACTCCATGTGCCACCAGCTCACTGCTTCCAAGTAACACAAGAGCAACTGACCACAGGGGGTAAACGTGGAGCTACAATGAGGCCTCATAATACTGCCTGAGAAAAGGAGACCTTAGCAGCTATGGGAGGGTCTCCTTTTCTCAGGCAGTATTATGAGGCCTCAGTCAGCTCACCTCACATCACATTAACCCCACAAAACAAACAAAACCAATCCTAGGAGCTCTGTCCTGGGCAGCAGCATGTGTAGCCTATACCAGAGAGAAAATTTAACACTGTTGTTCTTTAGATGGTGGCATCCATCCACACAGCTGCATGCATGCAGACACAAATATAAGCACTTCCCTCCCCAGAGCCTCCAGAACCCACCTGTGCCGTGAGAATGAGCTCGCTGATGATGTGTGCTGCGTGCTGACACCTATCAGGAAGCCCCATGACCTGTGCGACTCTCTCAGAACTAATCCCATCATCTGTGAAGAGAGGTGGCAGAGACTAAATTAAAAGGAGGAAACACCCACCCACCAACAAAAGTTGCCTTTTCCTAGCAGCATTTCCAGGTAACAGAGCTACGCCAAGATCTACCTCTTCCCTCCACCTTCAGCCCCTCTTCTGTGTACTGAGAGCAGACAAAACCCAACCCACATTGCAGAGGGAACAACATTCAAAAGGCAACACTTTCAAATGTTAAAAAGCCATGAAAGAGACTGATATAATTTTAAGAGGACAAAGGCAGCTTTGATAGGTGATCAGACAGCCAAGGACCCAGAGAAAGTTACTCAGAATTAATCAACTCCTGATCCCCAAAGGCTTTAATGTCCTGAAGGAGAACTTTTTAATAGGAAATAAAAAGGTTTTTGTTATTGTTATTTTTGTTTATCCATATAATTACCACTCAAATGAGCTGTGTATAACCTTACTCCCTGCAAAACAGAAAGTGCACGAGGAAGCAGCACGTCATGTTTAAATGGGTTTCAGAAAGAGACACAATGCACCTTTGCATTAGGAAAGCCCAGCTGCTGGAACCTCTGATTCGCTTTAGCAATCCCAAACTGGAACACTGGTCAGAATGAAACAGCTCTCCATCCTCACACAAACCTGGTTTAAATTGAATCCTAACTCCAGCATCATTCTGAATCTTTTTGATCATTTCTCCATTTCTTCCTATCACAATTCCAACAGCAAACCTGGGCACAGAGACCTGATGGGAAAGGCAAAGCAGTATGAAAGCTCAGAAAACTAGACTGAATGACTCTGATTTTACAAGGAGATGGCTCTTAGCTATGAGGACAGGTCATGTTAGGCAGCTCCAGGCTACAGAACCACATCCCTTAAGAAAAACAAACACGTGGCCACAGATTCCTTCCCCACTAAGTGAACTCTGCGCTACAAGAATGCAGCTTAAAAAAAAGACAATTAGGAAAGTGCCATCTGGGAGTCCATGAGAACTCCTCCTCTTTGCAGCCAGACTCGAGTCTTCTGGCAACAGAACACAATGCATTTAAAAATAAGCTTACAGGTTACATGTGCAATTTGATGACTTCCACCCACTACCCATCCCACAGGGAGGTTAGCAGAGTACTGGTGAAGAAAACATACCTCTATGCTGCCTCCTCCCATTCTAGAACTGAAATCATTGCGTACGCCTCGGAAGTCTGCCTGATCTTTCTCTCGGATGATCTCCAGTACCATTTCCCTTGCTTGCTACATGGGGAAAGAAGTTACAGTTAGCTTAAAATTATTCTGCTTGCCATCTCGGTGTTAGGGCCTCAGGAGTGGCTAATGGTCAGGCTTCAGGCAAAGCAATCTCCATCTGCTTAACAGAAACAGCATTCTGATTCAGAATTCCTTTTACCAGTCAATGGAAAGCTGTTCTTGATGGCATCTTCCATGTCTGACACAACCTGCCAAGGGTACAACACCTGTATTTCTTGTGCACAACACCTTTCTTCAGCCTTGGGAAAAGGCACTTTAGTTTTAAAAAGATTTTTGATGGGGTTTTTTTTGTCTGATTTGTTTTTAGATTAAAGGAAGGGAAGGCCCTTTCCTACCAGACAGGACTGAAACTAACACAGCAGGTAGCAGCTGTGGCAGCACAGCAGAGAACTAAGAGCTACAGAGAACATACCAAGGAGGCAGGTGGGTGGTACTGAGCTTACTGACACTCAGAGAAGTTAAGCCCAAGTCTGCAGCAATCCAGCAAGACTTTTTCTGAGACAAATGAATATTCTTCCTACCTACTTGCAGCCCTCAAAGGCCATTCACAAGCTTGCATGTAGCCCAGCTACTAAAAGTACCTTGGAAACAAGGCAACAGTAGTCACCATTAAAAATAGGCTCCATGTTAAACCCAATGCCTTTGTTTCTATACATTAACAGTCAAGCTTTTGACATTTTGGTTCTATTTCTAAGTTTAAGGGACACTGATTAATCTGTCTCCTTTCACATTTTTACATATCTTCCACGCTCCCAGGGTGTTTTTTACAGAAGGAAAAAACTCAAGACATTTCAGAGATGCCAAACCAGAAACAAGGGCAATGAAGAGATTTCTTAGGTGTTTGAGAGAGTTAAGAATCACTGGTGCAGCATCCAGACAATCCCACCACACCCAAGGATTCAGCAAGCTTAACTGCCTTCTAAGCACACTCAACTGTTTTCTAACTGCCTCAAGGATCTTCCAGCCTATCTGCTCTCTGTGACTGCTCAGCATGATTTACATCACTGAAGAAGTGACAACAGCAAACCTTGCAAGGCAGAAGGAACTATCTGGGGAGTAGCAGCACTTACAGGATGATTTGATTAAAAGTAGCAAGACTGCCATTAAACACCTTTCTGCACATCTGTATCTCCACAATAAGGGTAAGAATTTTGAAAAAAAGAAAAAAAACCCCAAACCACCACCACAAAAACACCAGCCAAAACACTGAAATCTAAGAGCCTGCTTGCAATTAGAGGTTTGAAAAATACAACCCAAATGTAGTATCCCTGGGCCACAGTTTACAATTAGGGAGATCCCATGAAACAGAACTGTTTTTATTAGAGACAGGAATGCTAAGCTAGAGTTAAGTACTTAGCAAGGTATGAAAAGCACTTGCTGAGAAGTGGAACGTGCCACAGCTAAACTTTGTAATTCTTTCATTCAAGCATTCCCATCAGGATGCAATCTCCCAGTCTCCAGGATTTTTGCTTTGAATCGCAGGTATGAGCATTATCTGTAGCACCCTGACACAAGGAGACTGAGGTACCAGTATTAAGCAAACCCCTTGGTTTCAGGAGTTGTCATAGGAATTGGTTTTTTAATTACCTGCGTCAATTGGCTGTCTGAGAGAGTTTTGTGGAAGGTTCACTTTCTCAAAGGTGTGATTAAGTTACTAAGGACCCATTTGCTCAAGTAATATGGAACTATGATTCCTGCTTCACAGACTGGAAAGCGTTTCAAAGCCACATTCTCCAAATCCTCCTCAGCTCTTCTCCTACCCACATCTAATATCTATGTGGAATCAGAGCTCCTAGGTTATGCTGTAAACAAGCCAACACTCACTAGCCTGGTGTTTTAACTTGCTCTACTCAAACTTCATCAACCTCACAGAACAAACACCACCTGCAAGGATCGTTACATTTACAGCTGGATTCGACTCCAGTAGATGCTCACAAAATAGACTAAAGTTTCAATTTCTCCTCCAGTTCTCTGGGGCAAACACTTATTTGTGTTACATACCTGTACTTTAAATGCATCTCCAGTAATACGGAGAGGTTTATCTGCTCCTGTAGGCAACGGACCATCTTGGATCATGATCATTTTCACACCCGTTCGCTCCTGAAGAAAAAGCACAGAGCACTTTGCTAAGCAGAGTCCCTGCAACAAGGGACTAGATTTTGGTTACTAAACATTAGGTAGGTGAAATCAGCAGCTTTACAGAACTCTACTTTAGCTCTTCATGGTACCTATAGCATAAATTCAGTTCTAGAGGGTAAAGGCCTGCCAGAAAGTGTGCTACCTAAGAAAGTTACCTAAATCCCTTGCAAAAACAGAACCCCTGGACATCAACAAATGATTTCAGCCCTCTTCAGAATCTGTAGCTGTCTGCATATTATAGTTATTAAGTGACCAGCCTTAAATCTACTGGGTGACTGAGGCCTAATCAGGGCACTCAAAACCTACATTTTTGACCTAGGTGTTATTCTGAAACCCTCATTCTTTTAAAAATAAAAGCCCCTTGTATCAGATAAGGAACAAAGAATGCATAGGAACATAGATTTACACACAACACTTAATCAGAAAGGGGTGGAATGAGGAAAAAAAGGAAGACACACGCCAGCCTTATCACAGATCAGCAACAAGAGAAGCACAGCACTCTACAACAGCATGGCTGGCATTAAAAACTACTGCAGCAGCAGACTAGAGATAGCCTTTTCCTGGCTACAAGGGTCCCCTCCTAACCAGCACACACCAAATGTTATCTAAAGCACACAAGTTTCTTTCACAGTTCTGGCAAAGCTCCACTACGTGCGTAGCGGAGCCAAACCGACTTCTTTCTTTAACACAAGGTTGGATTTGAGTCCAGCTCTCCGAAGGCAGAAGAGTAGTCCCTGCTGTAGAAGGTTAAAGCATTTAAGGCTCTCCAATTTCAGCACGCTCTTGTCCATGTAAAGAAGCTGCAGTAGGGAAGAGAGCCCTAAAGTAAATGCATCTTGCGCACCTGCAACTGTTTTATTGTTTCACCTCCTTTGCCGATGACTAGACCCACTTTGGATGCCGGGATCAAAATCTCCTGAATCGTACTGTTGCCATCAACATCGTTGTGAAAACCAGGTCCGTTCCGACAGCGATCTACAATCTGCCCCAGTAGCCGTTTTGCTTGTCTTTGGAAAAGAATCGAGGGAAACAACCATTAGACAACATTGTTCCACGTGACCAAGGGACCAGGAACCACTGGAATGGGAAGCGATCGGGGAGAGGAGAAGTGGTGAAAAGATGGAGGAAACCACAGTTAGCACAATGTTTGCTTTGGGTTGGTTTTTTTTTTTTTCATTATTTTTAAGTCATTCTTTGATGTATATTTTCCCCTATCATGATTACTTATAAGCAGTTTGATTTTTGAAAGGGGAAGAGAGAAGGAAGAGCAGCAGCATGCTCTGACCTCTTTGGAATCTAAAGGATAACAGTTGAGCTATAGCATTTGGGGCTTATTTTAAATGAAGATGCTCTAAACTTTTCTAAAACATACACACAATACTTGGTAAAACTCAATCCCTGCTCTCTTTCTTGGTCAAGACCAAAACTACACACTGCTCTGAGACTGACACAGCACGTTGGTTAACCACTCTCTGATGAGTCACAGGCAACTGCCTCGATCTTCTCTGCCCGCTCTAACCCAGCCTCTGCTCCAAGCAGCAGGTGCTGAAGCTACACTGCGACACGAGGCAAGGATATTGCAGCAGCAACCAGCAAAAAGCCTGAGTGGCTTTACTCCTGATGAGAAGGCACACACAGAGAAGCATTTGGGAAATTAAAGATCCCTTCTCTAAACTCTTTAGCACGTCAGAGGCAACTGATGGGGTTTCCCTTCATCCTGAAGGCTCCTAGGACCAACACATCCCTTTCCTGCCCTTCTCCCACAAGCTTTTGCTAAGTAGGTAGAAAAAAGTCACTGGTTCCCTACTGAATCTAAAGCAGCATCTTCCCCTCTCTCCACTTCATACCATGCCACATCAGGCACTCTATGGGGACTGTCTTCTCTCTGGAGATATGAGGAAGCAGTACAAAGCCATCCCTCAGGAGCAGACATTCAACCCAAGACAGCTCAGGGGGCAGTGATCTGAGGCTGCACACAGATCAGATCACCACTTTCTCTTGACCTTCTCACAAAACAAGGCAAAAGGTGGAATTTCTGGAAGAGTCTTAAGAGTTTTTAATCCATCTACCTTCATATTTTGCATAAAGTTCTTTTAGTGACAATATAGAGACCACAACATTTAATACACAACGTATTTCAGATGAGAAGGGGTCCTCTGGAAAATAACCCTCTTAGTTTGCCACTGGACACAACTAATGGAAACACTCCTCACAAAACCCTTCACAAAGTCATCGAATATCGAGACTTGTTCCCTTACTTCATTTTCTTTTTCTACAAATAACCTGATAAAAATAGCTCAAACCACCAACTTGACAAGCATTTTAGCACCAAATTAAATTTTGCTAAATTCCACGTCCTCAACACCTTGTTTGCTTCACAAATTGAGTATTCTCACCTTTTTTTGTTGTTTGTTTATTTGTATTTTATTGAAAGACAGCCTTGGGCATGACTACATTTAACTGCTTATTTCAGAACCATGAAGTCTTAACTATACCTTTCCCCCAGTTTCCCCCAACTGCATCTCATCAGGCATCCCAGCTTTTTAATATTTTGCTCTTGTTCTGAAACACCCTTTGCTAAAGGGGGGAAAAGCACTTCAATATCAGCAAGAATACATTGCCTGCCCTATAACGTGAGCTTGCCAATTATATTTATTCTGGCTCATTGCTTGCAGTATTATGGTAGAATAAGGAGATTTAAGTAACCTTAGATCTCTTAGGAATGGAAGAATGATGAGTGTCTTCTCTTTAGAGAGACAGTCTTTGTGCCCATGTATTTTCACTATCAAATGCAACTCAAAGATTTCCAGATGGATTTTAAAAAACCCACCTACCCAAAGGCTGGGGAGAGAAAGAGCAGCTCCATATGTTAAGTGTGTTCCTGTAAGCCTGAGGATCCTGGATCCAGTTCCAGCAGGAGGTCCTCAACTGGTTTGTGAGAGTCTCAAACTCAGCTCCTGGGAAGGGGGAGGGAGGAAACACTGTCCCTAAAGTTTCTATAGGTCTAAAGAGTAGAAAGCCCTGCTGGCTGGCCACGTGTCTCTACCATGCAGGGATCAGAATTCAAGACTTTGGTTCAGTCCTTTGCTTCTTGTTGGCAGGGATGCAGAGGCAAGCACACCCATGGGCCTCATGCTGCTCTGCAACAACACCAACACCTCCAGATTATTCTGGAGTGGCACCAACAGGCTTTGGAGGCCTCATGCAGCCCTTCTTCAGCTGGAAGGATGGTCATCTCTCAATAGGAGTAGGGAAGCGAAGGGGAGAAGAAAAGTGCCCTTCAACAGCTTAGCTCAATATCCTGGAAAGCTGCAGTTAGAAAACTGCATCCTAGGTGCCCTAAGAGCAACCTTGCCCTGCAGAGGGGAACTCCATGGAAATATCTGCAGAGGGATCAAACTGCAACTGGAAAAAAAAAGCCTTTGAGGTGCACAGTTTAAAGCATCAGACCAAGAGGTTCTATGCTCCAGAGACCCTCATGTTTCTCTAGGCCAACATTTGCTGGTGTGGCTAACCAAGTAGCACCACTGACAGAGCACAGCATTAGGGAGAAGAGAGAGGAGGAGAAAGGAGAGAAACGAAATCAAAACTCACTCAATGCTGTCTTGTGTCCCAGTGAGCACACAAGGCCTCTCAGGCATCCCACCACTGTCTGCAAGGGAAACAAGAAGGAAATGGTTAATACATGGCATTTAAGAGATGGCAGCTGTTTCAGCAACTACCAAGCAGCAAGGGAAGCATTTCTCCCCCCTGCACTTGTAATGCATTCAAAGATCTCTAGGCTCAACATATTTTAAATGGTTTGCTGAATGTCTGCATTCTTTTAAAGCCTTTTCCCCACCAATTATGGGGAGGGTAAGAACTTCAGTCACATTCATCCACAGCTTCCTGTACACCACCGTAGGACACTCTTCCCCAAAGCAAACAGGTGCTAGCACAGAACAAACAGGACGGTCCCATTTGTTCAATGAGAGGAGAGGTGTACAAAGAGCTGCTACCACCCTCCTGAAAGATCTTCTGCCAGGAGCTGGAGCTGCCCAGACCAATGAGACACAAACCAAATGAGCTGAGCGGTATCATCAGGGGAAAACTCAATGACTACAATTTTGGTTTTAAGTACAACACAGGTTGTCCATCTGCCCTGTACCTGTCTCCTGGTTGAAGACAGTTCCTTGTTTCATTCCCCAAACCACCTGACAAACCTGTTTCCTACACTAGTCTGGAGGTCAGTCCCACAACAGCTCTCCCACACTGTGCGTTAGCCTAGCCCAGCAGTTGTTAAGGGTGATAACCCATCCCAAGCGTGGCAATGCTCCTGATCTAATGGACACAACACCCTTCAACAGTAAAACCAGTTCATCCATCACACAATGAGGCTCTTACCTGGAGCAATTTGAATTTTGCAGCCAGACTCAGCCTGAATCCTTGAGATCTGTTCGCCTCCCCTGCCGATTACTGAAACGAGTTCAAAAAGCATCAGAACACATCGTTTCCCTGAGTTACTGCAGAGCACGTCTCCCCCCTCTTTACTCTGCTGCAGCTGTCTATAAAGGAACAGTTTGACTCCAGGATTGCAGAAGAGGCATCAACAGCATGACCAAATTTATCATAGTAGAAAAACATTAAGATACTGCTGAAAGTTATTCTGTTTGCTTGTGGGGGGGAAAAAAAAAACCCAACCCAAAACATACAAAAAACCACCAACAAAAAACAAAACAAAGCCTGTCTTACACTGCCATGGAAATACACAGTGTGCAAGAAATAAGGCAGTAGTTTCAGGGCTGCTAGAAGAGTATATCTTACTCTGCCTGAACCAATAATACCTGGGGTACTGAAAAAGGGGAAGACTTTTGGTTTTATTCATTTAAAATCCACATTTTATTATTTCTTTTCAATGGACATGCTATTTGGCTGGTCTGCACTCAGACAGAGCTGCTACACACTGAAATGCTCTATTCTGTGTGATTCTATCAAACCTTAAGTGAAGACAAAAACCTATGTCCCTAAACTCTTGGAGCTGGCACATACTGGGGACAGACTATGTGCCAATCACCATTCACATCTCCCCCAGACTGCAAGAAGTAGCAAAACTATCAAGTCAAACACTGTATGGCTCACTCAAGATGCTCCCACAAAAGCATCTCTCAGCTGTGGGATTGTCACCCTCCTGCATCTGTCTGTCCCCAAACCAGGATTAGGTTTAACATATGACACAGAACAGGGCATGCAGGTCCCCTGCTCAGAGCTACAGCATCCCTCCCACAGGTCCCCACGTGTGTGGTGCTAGGACTGATAAATGAAGATATCTAGCAGGAGCTCAGTGTTTCCTTCACAGGAATTTGAGTTACAGTTTTATAGTGGCTTTAGAGTCAGGACAAAACTTCACAGGCTCTCAGGTAATTATCATGGCCTGCTATTTTCCTTTTTCCTCTCCATATATCTAATTGGAAGAGATACACAGAGATCTAGCAGTGGAAGGGTCTGTGCAATCACTGTAGTAACACAGCAGCAGGAGGTGCCATTGAAAGGAAGGGTAATGAGCATCAGGAGGAAGAGAGAAATCAGGATGGAGGTTGAAAGAGAACAGTAACAGGAATGCAAATCTAGGAGAAATTCTCATCTCAGCAACGAACACTGGATGTGTTTCCCTGCAGCAAATGTAGGAGAGATTTAAATTCTGTTTAACTTGCCTTGAGTCAAGTCTTATTTTAACAATTTAAATGTTGCTTTCCTCTCAACCATCACAGCTTTGCATACTCAAAGGAAGTAAAATGCTTCAATGAGGAAAACCAAATTGACTTTTGACTTGTTTCTGTACTGTGCTAGTGGGAATTTAAAGGAGGGAATCACTAAAAGTCTCTGTAACTTGTACCACACAGTCTTTTCTTATTACTGGGACACCAAGCTTTCCCAAGCAGTTTGCACCTGGATTTTTAAACACACATCATCCGGTCTCCACATCATTAGACAAGGCTTATCCAAGGGTAGTAGCAACAAAAACTTGTAAATGTATCAGAATAACCAGTATTCCTGCACAGAAAACACATCAAAAAACATCAAAAGCATCCAAGGTACTTACTAAATCCAACCATTTTATCAGGCACTTTGAACTCTTCTGTTATTACAGCCCTTAAAAAAAAAAGAAAAAAGAAAAAAAAAGAAAGAGAAAAATCAAATAGTCATTATGAAGAACAATTTGGAAGACAACTATGTCCCTGCTGTGGAAACCAGGCATAGCCTAAGGCTTTTGCACACACACAAGTAAACACTCCATCACAGACAAAATTACGTGTTTAGGAAGGGGCCTCTCATGGTCACCTCATCTCTCCTATGCTGCATGTCCAGTCTCCTCTCCACTATCTTCAGTGGAGCTGACAGAAGAACTTCTGTCATTCTTGGTCGAGAGAGATTTAGCAGAATAAGGGAATTTAAATTTAATGAAGATGCTTTCATATTTAGCCTTGACTTCCCAAGCCATGGTCTATGCCTACTACTTTGAGATACATTCTTGCCAAGAGACCCAAACCAAAGCCAGCCCTGATGTGAATGCCCTTTTTTTTTTTTGCCTGCCTGTCCTTATCATTCTTTCCTTGGAATTTATAAAAGCCATCTTCAGTTATCCTTTGAGGTCTTATTATCACAAGACTTCCCTATCTATCGCTCTTTGGACTCTTTCAAGGTGTCTCTACCTTAAAAACACAGCACCCAAAGCAATTTCCTCAGACCACAGGCAAGCAGAAAGGAATTCCTCCAGGTTTTTTGCTTAGCCATTTGTCTCTCACAGAAAACACCCCACCATGAATATGGAGCTTGCAAACTCTGTATATTTAGATATGCATTATATACAATTGTTCAGCAATCTCAAAAGCAACAAAACACCTGCATAACGAGTTCAATGCAGGCTTTGTGGTGAGGTGTATTAAAACCTTCCCATTATTTGCTTTACATCAGCCAGGGAAGGTATAAAATATGTATTAAGACTTCTTCTCCCACTAACCTGTGGATAAAATACCTTCCACTGTCCTGAGGCTCACTAGCACAGAGGCAAAACCCAGCATCATCCATCCCTGCCACAGAACGTGCTCCCTGTGACAGGGACGTTCAGAAATGCTGTTGTTTTAACCTAGAATAAACCCAGCCACCTACCAAAGCATCCTACCCTGCCTCACTGGCTAACCATCCTGTGTTGGAGGGACAGTTGCAGATGGACAACGAAGTTAACGGAGCAGAAAACCAACCAGCAAACCCAGAAACAAGCCAATTGAGGCTTTTCAGCCTGATAGATGTATGAACATCACTCCTGGCAGAAGAGAGGTGGCAGGTAGCTGCAGGAGAGACATCACTGCCCACCCTTCCCTGTGCTGCCCCACCTGGGCTTTAGTTTTAACCTGACCATTACAAAACTTCGTTATGTCTATTGCTTGTCCCTTCTGCTCAGGCCCCCAACAAGCAGCAGAACTATTAGCCCAAAGGTGAATCACGGTTTAGAAATGCTCACCCCTTCCTACCCAAAACAAGGCAGACAACTCCTTAAGAACAGGATCCAAGACAAAACTAGGAATTTTACTTTTGTATTAGATGCTAAGGACATAAGATGCTCCATGACAACTCATACTTCAGCCATCTGGGACAAAGGAGACATCTGAGGTCATATTACACCAACAAAATTAAATAATGATAATAAAAAAATAATCTGTCTGCCCATTTAATACTTCCAACTTTTATAAAAACATCAGAGCTTTAATCCCATCAGGGCAGGGGAAGGGTTAGGACAGAGAATTTACTCCTCTTGGTCCTGCAGAATTTCAGGACCCAAACCCAAGTTTCACATCAACTCGTCTTTCTTCACGACAACAACCAACTATGAAGGGTTAGCAGAAACCCCAGCCTGGAGAAAACCCAAGCTGACAGTTTTTCCACATTCTCAACCTCTGACTTCCTAACACTACTACAGATGGTGGATCAATAAACAATTAGAATTGATCAATAAATAATAAAACATAACCCACTGCTTACCTTTGATGTACCAGGGCCCCTAACTGGTTACCTACTGTGGCAGAGAGAGAAAAAAGGAGAAAAAAATCAAAGCATCAGCACGGATAAACTAACTTCATCCCTATAGAAAAAGAGTTCTTACCATTTCATCAAAAAAGAAAGAAAAGCAAAACAGTAATTTAGGTTCAGTGGCTGAAATGAATGCATTATGTGGTACAAAACAGGAGGGGATTTTGTGATCAACACACACCATAACCCAGTGTCCAGCTGAACACAGGGTAGGGAATTGATCTGTGTCTCCCCATGCTGAGAGTCATGGGAGAAAATCCTGCCTTTCCCAAATCCAAATCCCTGCAACTAACCTCCCCCCCCTTTCCCAAATTAAGCCCAAAGTAGTAAAAAAAGAAAAGGGGAAAAAAAAAAAAGCTGGGGGAAGGGAGAAGGGGAAAGGAGAAATTTCAAGCAGGCTGCTATGGTTTTTAAAAAGGAAAAAAAAAAGCTGAGAAGACTCAGAGATTCAGTCTAAGCAAAAAGCATTGAAGGGTCTTGCACATACTTCTCTCTGTGTCTCTTATCTGTGCTCCATGGAGCCCACCTACACGGAGACCTGTTAAAGGAATAGGTCTGTTAAGTAACCCTGTGGCACCCAAACAGTGTTTTCTTTTAAAAGAAACACCAAACAAGACCCAAACCACTCCACATTTCACTGAATACAGGCATTCCAGGCCTATCTGCAATGGTAGCTGGTGGTCTATTTGTGATTAGCAGTTATCTTCCCAGCTGACAACCCTCAAAACAGATTTCTCCCCCCCCACCCACCCCAATAGATTAGATCTTTCTTCCAAATGTTAATGGAGAAAATATCATTAGACCAACTCATGCAAAGTGGGAACACATGCCCTGCTGGGCTTCCTACTGGACTTTGCCTGCAGCAAACCAGCTAAAAACTAGACCATTTGGTCCTAACAACCAGTTGAAAGATTATATTGCATGCCTGGAGGGCACAAGCAGTGAAACAAATGAAACTGGCCAATATGTGAGCTGTGATAATAAAGATGCTGTTTCAAACTACCTTGCAGCAACCTGCACATTCTTTGACCTGAAATAAATTGGCAATCAGCTGGCAGGGTGAGAAAGTGGATGCATCCCCACACTCTCTAAATCTGGTAGAAAAATGCATAAAAGTTTGCAGCCAAACACTTTACTCAAATAAAACAGACCAGGAGAGTCAATAGTGTATTTCTGCTGCGTGTCAATACCTCCATAATAGTTCAGGACCAAAATATCGACAGTGTATATATTTTATTACTCTCCCCAGCTCAGTGATAAGACAACTGCTGCGTTATTGACTCTGTTTGATTTGTCTTTGCATATTCTCCCCCTGAATATAAAAAGCTCTAATTTGATAACTATCAATACTGCAGTTGAAAAAGTTGGGTGATGTAATGGGGTGTATTTGCTCTGGCTGATAAACTACTACTGCAGAGCTGAGCAAATATGACTGAATCCAGAATCTCACCTTCTTGCCCCAAACTGTGCTCTGAGTATTTTTACTATATGCAATAGGTCCAGAGGCTGCTGCTGTAATATGGGATTGCCCTTGCCATGGACCAGGCCACTCGTTATCCCAAGATGCCAGAAAAAGTGGTCTTAACATTACAAGGCTGTATTTAAATAGCCACTTCACATTTCAATCCACCCTACCAGCTCTCTTTGCAGTCTGTTCCACTGCAGCCGCTGCCCACAAATTATGAGATAGATACACATCCTATAATCAACTCCTGAAGTTCACTCAAGGAACAGAAGAGCCTTCATTTTGTAACAGAATCCTACACTTGAAAAAGACAACTTCTTAAGGGGAAGCTGGACAAGCACAGCAAGTTAAATCAGTCAGGGAAATAATGCTTTAGGATTAATATAACGTAAATGTCTCCAACCCATTCCAAGCACGACGCAGAGGAAGCCATTCACCACCCCAGGCAGGTATCAGCCTGATATATATTTATTGTGCAAATTACTTAAAACAAAATTAAGCCACAATAACCTATGTGTGAGATCATCCCTTCCACATTTCACTGATGACCTCTCCAAGAGCTGAGATACAAGGCAGATGGAGAGAACTGGGAGCGATTTACTCAAAGACAGTTGTGATTTCTCTCTGGTTTTTAGGAGGGAGGAAAGAGACGATGGAGGTCCCAGTTCCAACAACCTGAAGGTCCATTCCTTCCCAACATGCCCATTTTGCTCTGAAAGACAGGGACTAAGAGAAGCAGGGCTGGGGCAGACCACGCTCGCTGCGGTATTGAAAGCTGCATCTCCCTCTTCACGCCAGGGAAGGGGCTGAACTCTGACAAGCCACGTACACATTTCCCCCTTTTACATCTATTGAATACAATTTAACTGTAACTGCAGTCATTTTGCTGCAAATAAGGAAAAACACTGCATAAAATCAGCACAATTTCCTATTAATGGCACCTGCTGGTTGATAACTCTTCACTCTGCTTTAGGCTTCACCTTAACTGAATTCTACCTAACAGACACTCAAAACAAATGTGGATTTTTTTCTTTCCACCCCATAAAACAGAGCAGTGCCTCCCACTAAATTAATGTGCATGGTGGGAATATACAATCTCATCAAGAATATCTTCATGGCTAGAATAAAATCAGAGTGACACATCTCCTAGGCAGCAGCAGCAGAACAGGCTTGGATTTCATACTTTTGAACCAAAATGGGATCATTGTTCATTTTAGAAGGGCACAACGAAGACACCAGTTACCCTAATTCTTTGTCATTAAATATTCCTAGGTTTCTTTAATTAAGTGGTGAAAACCTACTAATTTTCACATCTTTACAGGCTTCTTTCTCCTCCCTTAAACTGCACTGCTTAAAACCATGGTGATGTGCAAAGTTGCAGTTTATGTATTACACTAAACCTTCTGCCCAGAGACCTGAACTTTCACCCTGGTCCTACTGCTGCTACAGACACAGGAAGGATCATCACAACTAACTGCCAGCAGCAGTACAACAGGGAGAAGGTTTTTTTTTCTGCCCATCACTATTTTCACTGAAACACACTGAAGCCAAAAGAATATAGTATTCCATAAAACAGAATCATGTTGTGTTTGAAGCCCTTGGCTCTACTACAGTCAAGTTTTATTACAGCAGAAAGGGCTGTATTCGTATCAAGATGCACCACAGAAGCTCAGGGAAGGCACAGGGTGAAGAGAGGGGGGTGTGAGGCTTCTCCTAGGTCTCTCATTTTTGTTCCCTCAGACTCAAGGGATGCCCCAGCCTTCAGCTGCAATGCTGCTGCTTATCTCTACACTGGAATCTTTTTTGAAGCAGTCCAAAACAGCAAACAAAGGATAACACTCTGACAGCCAGTCTCTTTCCAGCAGACTAGATGTCCACTTCCTTTGAACAAAAGGACACTGTTTCTTTAAGGATTATTTTGCATTAAATAAACTTATTAAATTGTGCTGGTAATTAGAGACACCCATTAATTAGATACCAAGAACAACTGTTGGCCATTAACAGGAGGGCTGGCATCTATCCTCAGCAGTGAGCCACAGGCAAGATGTCAGCAGGTCCCTGCAGCTCAGAGGTAACCCCATCTCTGGTGCTCACCTTCCCTGAGAAACATTAACTGCTGCAAGTGGCCACAGGAACGCTGACTACAACTTCCTGTGAGCAGGACAAATAAACCTGCACAGCATATCCAAACCCCAGCACTAGAAAATATCTAGAGCATGTGTAACAACATAAATAATCACTTCTTGACAACAATGTCTCCAAACTGTAGTTCCCAGACAAGCTGAAAGCAGAGGAAAGTGTGGGCATGCAATCCTGACACTCCTCATGTGCTGCTAACAGTGATCTAAGATCATTCAAATGGGAAATGCTTCCCTAATTTAAGTGTCCTATTAAAAGCAACTGCCACCTTCCAATCCTTAAAGCTAAAGCTGCATTACAGACGTCTAATGCCATGGCAGCCAGAGCCAGCAGCCCTAAGATCTTAAAGGTCTTTTCCAACCTTGTTATTCTGTGATTCTGTGACTGACTAAGGTGTCAAAGAAATAGAGAGCAAGCAGCACTGGCAGCCTCTGGAGCTCCTCTGCCAGGCTGCAGCCCTGGGCACAGGGCAGCACAGGGTGATTACGTGGTGTCATGGGTTTTTTAGGTGGGGTACTCATCACACAATCCCTCTTTCAGCACAGGGCTTGCTAATGCCATTAGCAATAAAACCTAATATGACCAAAGCTGAAAGAAGTGATAAAACCTTTGTTCCTCCCCTGAGAGTTCCTGTTTCCTTGTGAAACTCCAGCCCTTGAAAATATTCCTTCCATCTTTATTCTTCTGTAAGATCTCACTGAGGAGATTTTTGGGAAGGGAGTTGGACCAAGTTATAACACCTACAGATGTAGATGAACAACCCAAGGGCAAGTACAGCATTGGAGCTACTTTAGACAAGGGTGAGCAAACACACATAGGTTTTCACATCATCAGAACCAAGAGTCAGGAGTACTGCCCCTCTGGAAGACTCTCCCAGGAATGATACCTGCTCCATGGAGTTATCTATCACAACACACCAGCAGCAACATACACTTCTAGCCTAGACTGCAACTGTATTGACACGGTCTGTGTCAACACAAACAAGGCTCAGCAGTAACACAGCTCAGCAGTAAAAGTTTAAGTACAAAGTCTAACTTGTGCTGTCATTAAGCACTACGACCATTCCACATGTTAAAGGTTCATAAAAAACCCATTTTGTCAAGAGGTCGGATTTCCCAGCTGAGCTGCTGAATCGATAAAAGAAATAGGCAGGACCAAGGTTATGAATGGCCAGTTCCTAGAAGGCTACTTTTAGTCTCTCTCACATCCAGCCACTTATCTGAGCTATTCAGACACAGCCTGAAGCTGTTCTGCATTCTTCAGTGCTGAACAGCTTGCCTGACAGCCAGGCACCTTTCCATGCAGAAACCAGCACACACCAGTAGTACCAGGTCTCTGCCTTCTCACAGACATCGCGATGCTCCAGCCTGAGATGGAAGGCACAGCAGCTCTCCCTGATAACCCCACTTGTTACTGAAACTCCAAACCAAAGGAGCCACAACCTGTAGCTCAAATAGAGCCAAGACCACAGAACAAAGTGGGTTGCTGCATGTGTTCAGAAAACAGTGATATTAGCAACGCTGAGGCTCCACATGAAAGAAACTCCTCCCTGTGCTCCAGCACAGGGTGTTTGTTCAGAATGAGCAGCAGATGCAAAATATTTTCAGCCTTCATATCAGACAGAAGAAAATATTTTCAAAATTAAGTGCTAAGTAGCAGCTTTGCCTATCTCCTCAGTACTCCTGAGCATACCTGTGGGGGAAAGAATCACCATGCAGGGCTACCTTGTCAGTAAAAATACTAGAGGAAATAGGAAAAGGAAGACATAGCCACACTTTGGTTTTTTTTATAACCAGCTACAGCAACAGGCAAGCTCTTTGTGTCTATACAGTAGCAGATAATGCAGTTTAAACACATCTTGTAACAGTGCACATCATTTAGACTTGTAAAATGGGTAACACCTGTTCTAACATTTCTGTTGTTCCTGCCAAAGATAAGAAACCAATAACATATTCTGAAATAACTGTAACACTTCAGACAACACTAGCTCATCACAGTTACCAGATCCAGTCCACCCAGTAAATCACTCTTTGGTCAATGTTAAATGCTTCAGAGATTTAAGAATTCTCGAATTATGAAAAAAGCCTTATCCTTCCAACTTCCATCAACTTCCATCAATACATTTCTTCCATAAAATTCATGTACAAAGCATTCAGAACTCTTGACAGCAACTCAACTACTGTGTGGTGACCACTGCTACACCTGGGAAGGAGTACATGGAATACTGTCCCAAAACACTGCCTGCTGTCAGAAAATAAGCATCATTAGGGAAGAGCAGCTTTATTATACACATCTGGTACTTTACACACAGGCTGCAGCACAGTTCCAGCAAGCATATCCACACACCCCCAACTACCACAGAACAATATTTAAATTAGAGCACTCATTTGCTAATTCCCCAAGTTCATGAACTATGAAAGAATTGCCTCACATTAACAATCTAATCCCTAGGAGCCCTGTGCTATCTAGATAAAGCTTAACAGCACAGGGAATCTTGTATAAAATTTCTATACACAGAAAGATGCCCTGATTTCTGTCCTTAAAGCAGGCAACCACCTCCACAGACAAGCTGCATCCAACCCCAAGACTGACTAATCATAGCCAGCTTACCTCCATCATCCAGGGGCCGTTTCTGCACTCCATAACCATAGACAGGGTCCACAAGTGTTGTAGAATTATTCAAGTGAGGAATATCTCCAATTTTAGCAGCAATCTATAAAAGCAGGGGATAAAAGCATGATTAGCATACCTGAAGTTTCAGCCACCACAGCTAAACACCCAGAGCAAGGCATTGACCCCAGTCCAATCTTCTCACAGCTATTTACTATGTAGGTGACTTGGTATCAGTTCCAAGACAGCAGTGCTTCATTTGTTAAGTAAACAATTCTCTGCTTGCTTTTAATATTTGTTTAATTAAGATTGCATTCACCCAGTTCCTCTTCCTGATCATAAAGAGGTATTTACTCCCTAGAACATTATATTCAGGTTTGTTCACTCCATGGACAGCTGACAAGCTAAATCTTGCAAAAAGAAGAGCTCAAACTAGCTCACCAACTTTGTGCTGGAGGACCTGCCACCACCATAGCCATGTAGGACACGTGCTTCCTCCTACATCCATGCACATCCAGATAGATACAAATGCACACTCACACATCAGCAGGAGGAGAATGTGAAAACACACAGTGTAAGGAAAGGTTTGGGAATTCCTTGTCAAAGCAAACACCCTGCACTCACTGTATGAGGAATAACATAGTGGGCAAATTATTAGCCCAGAATTAGTTTCCATTTCCAGCAGTGGTCAATGCAGCAGGAACACAACTAATGCTGCCTGTGTCTCCACTTCCAACCCTTACAGTGGGGAAACAGGGAATCCCTGCCCAGCCAGGGTGCAAGGAGGGTATTTACAGGAAAGAGGAGTCAGGTATCACAGTAAGGTCACTAAGGCAAGCAACTAAACTAGGTAAGAGAGACCTAACAACCACTTAATTAAAGAGACAAGTTAAGCTCATCTCTAATGACATTTGGGGGAGATGTGTACAGATGGATGCTGACAGATGTGAGCTCTCTCACCTGCTTCCTGAGCTAACTGATGTAACCCCACTCTAGAGACGTGGAGTTGCAGTACTTCAGCGCTGCACCTGAGTTAATCCCCACTGAGGGACACGCAGGCTGGAGTCTCCCAGCACCCCTTGCCTACATAAAGCACTTGGCTATATAAAATAATCAAGTGCTGAACAGGGTAGTTCCAGAGCAAATAAAAAGAATGGTGTATTCTACAGTGTTTGCTTCCTTTTCCAGCAAAAAGAAGAATCACTGAATAGGATCTTTACTAGGAGCCTGATCTCACTCTATTATCACTGGGATTTCACCAGAGAATAAGTGACAGGAACAGATAAAAGAGCATTTTACAGAGAAATGTTTTAAATGAAGACGTGGGCAGATGACAAATAAAACCAAAGGTGTTTCCAAAATGTGAGTTTTACTGCAACAGAAAGACATTTACAGTTACTCTGGCTGTTGACACCATTGGCTGCTGCAGTGGAATGAACAACTGCCTGAGATTCAGAACTACAGGGCACTGAAAGAAAATGCTATCTGAAATAATCTTGCAAGACTGAGGGCACTGCTTTCAGAAAGAGACTAGAAAACATTCTTTTCAATGCCTTTTATGAAAAGGACTCCCAAGTTTTGACCATTTTCTTCTCATAGTCCATTCCCTGCCATCCTCTTTTAGGAAGTCAACAACTTTGTTGTGAGGGAAACCCCAGGAGCTAGAGAATAAAGTCTTCCTCCTGGACCAGCACAATGGCCACATAGAAAAGCTCTGATGACAAACACCTTGTATATCAGCATCTTCATAAACTAATAAACCCACAGAAACATGACTCAAAGCATCAATACAGACCATCCCTTGCACATGCCACACTAGGGAGTGCCAGGTGATACCTTCCTTATTTGATGAAAGCTGTGCTGCATCCACAGTCTCAGCCCTCTGCCCACCCAGTTTCCCCTTCCCCTGAGGGTGCAGAGGATTATAATGAAGGTACAAAGAGCAGAGATGTTTCCTGACTGCTCCAACACTGAAAAAAATACATTTTGTAACAATCTATTAACAGCTTTCACATAATAACTTACAAAGGCAGGCCAAAAGATGCAGTGTCAGGTATAACATACCCTGGCATGTATTGGAATATTTGATTTTACCACTCTCTTTATGAACTCAGTCAGTAGTTATTTATTTTAAAAACCATATATAAGCTGTGGGAACTGCTAGCCAGTAGTTTGGAGCTGAAACCACACACTCCAGGGGAAAGAAGAGGCCAGTGAGGAGAGCAGAAGCTGGTTTACAAAAGGAAGCGAGTGGGAAGCTCTAAGGTGTGTGTGAACTCATCACCAGCACCAAGACCATCTGCTCCCAGAGCAGAAGAGCTTTGCAACCCCCTAACTCAAGCCTGGCACACAACCATCCCCCTGGCACAGAACCCTCCAAGTAAAGGGCAAAATAAGAGAGTCAAAGCAATTTTTACATTATCAGCTTTTGGGATATTTTTCTTCCCCCCCCCCTTATTCTTTTTCCCTCCCTTATTTGAACTTGCACCCTTATCTCTCTAAAGCCTCCCAGCTGCCACCAGATTACAGGCAGACAGCACAGCACCTCACAACAGCAAGGGAAAAAACACCCTGCAGTATGAAGCGTTGAGTTTTTAAAGGAGATGCAGCAGTTAAAAATACATTTTAACTTCTTGGGTTCAACTTAAAACGGGAACCTCAGGTTTTACTACAGGTTCAGAGGGGACAGAAGCACAAAAGTCAGAACACAGCAAAAGTAAGCAGACCTAAACCTTATCTGCCTAAATGACCTTGAGTAATGTACTGCCAGCCACTGCTTTTGTCCTGCTGTATGTCAGTCTTCATTTCCCCCCCCCCCCATTTTACTAAGCTCTGAAACACACTGGAAAAAAGCTTCAGTACCACAGAACTGTCTCTGCACTTAATTTCCCCAAAAGAAAGCTCTTCCACCAACACAGCACAAACTTCAGCTATAAATTGCAATGGTAAAGCCAAGAAAAACAAATTAATCCACAAAGTTGTGTGAGTGATACATGCTTACCTACACCTTGCATGCCTGTCCTACACCTTCACCACTCTCTATCAATGGTGTAACACCAAAATGCTTTTCAATATGAAGCTTCTTTGCTAGGCACAGCAGGACTAAACCAAATAAAACCAACAGTTCTAGGTATTAGCAAGATATGAAACAGTAAGGCATCGTGATCTGATCCTTCAGACAGTTCTGCTGCTTCTGCTACTCCTCCTATTCAGTCACTGAGCAGAATATTCAAGCCTGTGCCGCTGCCATCTCTGCAGAGCTCTACAGGAAGCAGTGAAAGCTTCCACAACCATTGAAGTTTCATGTCACAGGTGGTTTTCCTAAATACTACAGTAATTGCAAAACCCTCTGTCTATCTGGTTGTGATATGAAAAAGTGCTCTGCAAGTACTTTATTATTTTTTTCAATATGGAAAAAAGGGTCTTAAGATTCCTCCATCCCCACAGAAAGCAGGAGTGAGAGCCTGAGAATAAGAAGGGGATTTTAGACACACAGCCTGTTGAGTCAGGAAGTCTCAGGATATTCATCCACTTCCAAGGCAGCAAAGACAGCATGCCACAGGCTGGCAAGCCACAGCCTTTCCTCTTCACAGCATTCCCAGGAAGGGGGATTCAGGCAGTAAGTATGGCAGGTTACAATAGCACATGTACGAAGAGGGAACCAGTAAGTGCCACAAACACTGAACATTAGACTCTAAGGAGAACAGAAAAGGTAAGAACCAAGCAAGACTCCTTAGTCAATGAGACAGCCTGAGAGAAACCCATCCACTTGCAAAGTACAGGCAGCTCTGCTTATTTTCTGATAACAATACTCAAAAGGGGAGCAGACATCCTCTCTTTCCCCACACCCCAAAATGCCACACAAGAACAGCCACTTCAATGGACAGAACAGTCACTACCTGTGGCCCACAGACCAATCCCCTCACTTGAGGAGTGGTGCAGAAGATGCAGGACAGACCACCTCCAAGCCCCAGCATTCACTTAAATACTTGAGATGTATCAATAATTATCAAGAGTCCATTAAAAAAGTCCAAGCAAGTCCAGCACAAACACTGAAAGCTCTGTACAAGTCCTTCCTTTCAAGCATGTTCCTGATTTCTTACGCTTGTGCCACTGCACATCCCAGTGACTTTGAGGAATGCAGTTGCAGGGATTGAGGAGGAAAGCCTTCCCTGTCCTGAATTATTTAGTTATTGATAACTAAGGAGTGTATTCTGCAGACTGATTTTAGTGTTATGGCTCTCATGAGAAGTGAGCTTAGTAAATTTGCTTACTAGACTTAAGTGTAAGATTAAACTCAAGAGTTCAAATGTCAAGCCAGGGATGCCATACCAACCCTTGACACATGAACTACCACTGCATTTTTTTTTCTCCTGTTCCCTCACACCCTTAAAGCAAAATGAACACTCAGAAAAGGCTGCAGCATTGGCTAGCTGCAGCACAAAAGCTGACACCTAGGTACCAAATCAGTATAGCTCAGACAGAGCATTAAACACACCTAGTGAAAGCCCTGCCATTGCTTCTAGAGAAGCAGGAGGTGTAACTGCCTTTACATCCCACCTTATTCTGGAAGTTCCACCACACATTGCTCAGGGGAGGGTGAGGGAAGTATCCATCCACTGTGCAATTAAACCATCTTCATCCACATTCCCTAACACATCACTAGTGACAACTTAGTCCTGCCTTTCTGTGCAGAAGGGGACTACCTACTCCCTCACACAACCTTTACAGAACTAGGTTGAACCAAACACTTTTTCAGGGGGTGAGGGGGGGAATATTTTAGCACTTGCTGATAATTCTTTTCATCCCACAAAGAGTAATGGAGAAAAAATAATTTTTTTAAAAAAAAAAAAAATCATATTCAACAGGCAGCACACAACTCATGGCACAAAAATGTAGGCCACCACACTCCCACGACCACGTGGGGAGCACACATTTCTCAACACCCTTGTTTCCAGCGTGGGGGACAGCAGGAAGGCTGCTACGCTGCAGCACCTGACCTGAAGTTGGCAGCTCAGAAGATTCTGAAATCTTCCAGCTCAGACTAATTTCAGCTGTCAGCTCACAGAGAGCAAATCTATTCAGCAACATGGGAGTAAGAGAACACAGCCAGGTTACAGAATGATTTATTATTCCATCTTCTTCATGTGGAGGTTAGGGGAGGCTCATGGATTCACCCTATAAACATGATGACAGCGACCACACAACCACCTCAACGACAGCACTATGTTTTAGGCTAATACCCCCTGAAGCATCCTACTTTCATGTGTAACCTTTACAAACCAGATGAGTGGTACACACTGTGGCATTTTCAATGCACCCCCAAAATAGTTTCAACAAGCCAGAACCAATGAGCAAATAATTATTGACTTAGAACACATCATTCAAAGATCATTCAGCTCCCAGCAGACGATAATACCACCTGATATTCAAGGAGAGATGTGTTTGCAGTCAGAGGCATTTGGTAACAGACAGGTTGAAGACAAACAGAGCTGCAAGACCTCTCCATTGAGCTGCATCATGTAGATACCAGCAAAGTTGTCAGACATCACACCCCCCCAGGGTCACAGTGCTTTCTTAGCCACTGAAGAGAGTGATGCACAGCCTCATCCAGGAGGCAGCTAGCACCCAACGTGCCTGCTGCAATACTGAGGCTGAGAAAGAAACCAACAGCTGAAGAGCAGGCTAGCTCACCATCTCCTGTGGGAAGGTGCAGGGTGTTCAGCTAGAATAGTGACCCACAGAGAATGGAGACTTGCTGACATATGGATTCACGAGATGGTCAGTCACTTCAGTTCTGCGAGAGGGATTTCTTGAAGGGTCTCAGGCTTCAGCTTAGATTCCTCACAAGTTTCTTAGGGAAAATGAGAAAAACAAGTCTGGGCAACAGAAGGAGATTTCTCCCACCTGGCCTGCAACGTTGGAAAGAACAGAGTCGGGGTCTCCAAGCGCCAGTTGGGCTGCAGTCCTGGTGCTCAGCTGTGTAACAGCTCACTGAGGTGCAGGTGCTAAGCACGAGTAAAGTGCAGCCTGTTCAGGGATGGGATAAACACTTGCAACAGACGTGGAACAAGAAGCTTGATGAATGGTGACAAAGTCTGCAGTGTGAGCAGCAGCTGCTTGTTTCTGGAGCCACCTTCCATAAACTGGGAAGCACACAAGCACTCAGAATGTCCTGTACTGAAGACAAGGCTCTGGATTTCTGCAGGTCTGGGTCGCTCTTACTGCAAGTTTCCATTTTAACGCTGTGTAAGCTCAGTGATTCCTTCAGGGAGCACTGCGCTCCCCCTCTGCCACGGCTGCTATTGATTAGCCCAACGCACAATTAAGGCCTCGCTTAAAACACGAATTAACGTGAAGATCACGCTCCCCCAGCCCCCCATCGCAAAGCACAAGACAACAGCTTCGCGGACAGGAGCTCCCGCGGGCTGCAGACCGGCTCCTTCCCCGCGGAGCTGCGATCCTGCCGCGTCACAAGCCCCGGCCACGACCCGCGCTGGAGGGGACTGTCAGAGAGCCCCGCCGCCCCCCTCCCAGGCCGCCCGCTCTCCCCGGAGCCCCGCCACCCACCGCTCCCCCGCAGGGGCCGGCCCCGGGGCTGCCGAGAGGAGCCGCCGTCTCCAGCCTCCCGAGTAGGGGCAGAGGGGCGGCCCTACCGCTCACGGCGGCTCCGCGCTCCACCTCGGCCCCGCGGCCTAGCGGCGCCCCGCGGCCTCCTCCCGCCCCCGACCCCACCGGCCGGCGCCTACCTGCCGGACCCGGTGCAGAGCGTCGACGAACCCCTCGGGCTTGATCCCCACGGGCGCCGCGCTCTGCCCCTGCGCCAGCTCCGCCATGACACGCGCCCCGCGCCCGCCCGCCGCCGCGCCGTCCCGCCGCTCCGCCCGGGGACCCGCACCCGGAAAGGGAAAGAGCCCCCCGCTTCCGCCGGAAGTGGGCCGAGGGGCGGGGGCGGCGGGGCGGGGCCGGGGGCTCGCGCGGCGCGTCACGGCCGCTCACGTGCCGGAGGGGAGGGGGCGAGGGGAGGGGAGGGGGCGAGGGGGGGGGGGGGCGCGGCAGCCCCGGCAGAGCCTACGGGCCCTGCCCGCACCCTGCCTGCACCCTGCCTGCACCCTGCCCCGATAGACCCTGACAGACCCTGACACCCAGCCTGCACCCTGCCCCTGACAGACCCTACAGACCCTGCCCGCACCCTGCCTGCACCCTGCCCCTGACAGACCCTACAGACCCTGCCCGCACCCTGCCTGCACCCTGCCCCTGACAGACCCTACAGACCCTGCCCGCACCCTGCCTGCACCCTGCCCCTGACAGACCCTACAGACCCTGCCCGCACCCTGCCTGCACCCTGCCCCTGACAGACCCTACAGACCCTGCCCGCACCCTGCCTGCACCCTGCCCCTGACAGACCCTACAGACCCTGCCCGCACCCTGCCTGCACCCTGCCCCTGACAGACCCTACAGACCCTGCCCGCACCCTGCCTGCACCCTGCCCCTGACAGACCCTACAGACCCTGCCCGCACCCTGCCTGCACCCTGCCCCTGACAGCCCCTGACACCCTGCCTGCACTCAGCCTGCCCTGACAGCCCCTGCCCTGACAGCCCCCACCTGCACCCTGCCCTGACAGACCCTACCCTGACAGACCCTGCCTGCACCCAGCCTGCAACCTGCCTGTCCCTGACAGACCCTGACAGCCCCTGCCTGCACCCAGCCTGCACCCTGCCTGTCCCTGACAGACCCTGACAGCCCCTGCCTGCACCCAGCCTGCACCCTGCCTGTCCCTGACAGACCCTGCCCTGACAGACCCTGCCTGCACCCTGCTAGCGCCTGCTTGCACCCAGCCTGCCCTGCCAGCCCCTGCCTGCACCCTGCACACACCCTCCCCTCAAGCTCCTGCCACCCTGTCCCTGCCTGCATCAGCCCCTGCCAGCCCAGCCCATCCCATCCCATCCCATCCCATCCCATCCCATCCCATCCCATCCCTGCCTGCACGCTCCCCTTCCAAGGCTGTGCCACCCCTTCTGTCCCTGCTGTGGCGGTTCCCACCAGTGACCACCACTGCAGACCCTCCACAGAGACACATCCTCCCACAGCACCCATCTCCTGCCTGTTCCCCTGCATGCATCTGAGGACCGTGTTTCTGACCGAGCCGCCGTGGGCCCATGGTGGTGGAGCAGCAGGAGGCTCTGGGGTGATGCAAGCACCAGTTAGTCAGGGATTAATGCAAAGAACATGCAAAGCTCATTCCTCGAGCAGGGCACTGCTGCGTGGCAGGACCAGGATGTCTGGGCGATGGTGGTGCTTTTTGGGGGTGTCCCATGAGGGCTGCTGCCCAACCTGCACCCCATGCACAGAGCCTCTGAGGTGGGGGTGTGCTCCTGCTTATGGGGTTGAGTGTTGATGTGATGAGAGTGACACTTGAGGCACAGAGCAACACGAGGGGCAGCTGGCAGGCTGCAAAAAAGAGGGGGGCAGTGGTGGGATTCCAGTCCCCCCCATCTGGGTGTAGCTGCATGAACCAGTGAGAGTTGTTACCTCCCAAATTGCAGCCCACAGCCGGTTTGCACGCTGGGCCTGGAAGAGCCCTTGGCTGCTGCAGGCTCAGGTGTTACAGCTCCTCATGTCCTCTGTGTGTTCCTCCTGCTGTGATGGGGACTGAGCTCTGGGTCAGGAGGGTTTGTGCCCACCACGTTTCCCACCTGTGATGGGGACTGAGCTCTGGGCCAGGAGGGTTTGTGCCCACTGGGTTTCCCACCCGGCGCTGCCGCTGCAGCTTGTGATATTCCCAGTCCAACCCCAGACCTGCTTTCCCAAAGCCACCCAGAATTAAAACTCGAAATTCAAACTACAGCCCAAGTTCCCTTACTCTCCTCCTCGACTGTTCCTTGCTCTTTCCCAGTTTGTGCATCCCATTTGTGCCTACATGAGCAGGTGGGAATTGCTGAGGCCAATGTCATTATCTGGTGGCTTCCCAAGAGAGGGAACACACTTCTTCACTGGGACATACAGACCACAGCTGGGCACCTACAGCGCCCAGGGCTTTGCTTCTCCCTGCCTTGCAAACAACCCCAAGACTTTGCTGGATTCAGGGAGTTTTTCCGCTCCTAAATCTGGCTGGGAAGACCCAGGAGGCTCAACACCAGCTGTCCCTTTCCCTGGGCAGGTCCCTCTTGGGGGGTACCCCCTGACAGCCCCACCAGACCCTCAGGGGTGCTCACAGGATTTGCCCTGTGACCTCAAAGTGGCTGCAAAAGACCAAAAAAAATGACCAAATGTGAAGCCTGAAGGCCCCAACAAGCCACAACCTCCACTGCCAGAGCCAGCGTGGCTCTTGGGGCTGTGAGAGCTGAGTTTTGGCAGCCTCAACCCCCCCCCCCACAGCCTCCTCCACGCTCAGAAAGACCGTGGCCAAAGAACCAGGGTGACGCTGAACCTCAGCGCTGGGTGGGAGGGAGCCTGGCGAGAAGAAGACATCAGGCAGCAATTGAAAGGAAGGAAGTTCCAGGCCTTAAACACTTCCAGAAACAAATTTCTGATGTAAATCTTCCTTTAGAGGGAGGGGGAGTGGGGGGGGGAGTAAAAGAAAGGAGGGATTCTGTGCCTTCATCACCCGCTTCCCCCCCCCGGCAGAGACACACGCACACCTTCACACACACACACACTGAAATTAGTTGTGACAGCTGAAATTCTCCTCTCGTCCGACGCTGCTTGACAGGCTCCTTAAAAAAGGAGGAGGGGAAAAATATATATATATATATTAAAAAAAAAAAATAGAGGAGAAGAAGAAAAGGGAAAGTGGTTTGGTGTCGCATGGGGGAGGCGGAGGGGGGTGATGGGGTTGGGGGGTTTCAAGTGATACAAGGCGCATAATTCAGGCTTCTTGGATTGCAAAAGCTCCTCTTACCTAAAGGGCCTGCTGCCTTTATTTTTATCCAAATGGCTCAATTACTGCAAAGCCCCACAGAGAAAATTATGGATGTTTGCCTCTATTTTTCTCCCCTTGTCTCGACAACTGTAGATATTTTGTTTTCCTTCTTTCCATCTCTTTTTTTTTTTTTTTTCCCCCTTTTTTTTTTCTTCCTCCTTTTGGTGGTGGTCAGTGCAGGGGGGTGGAAGGTGGATGGGGACCAGGATGGGGGGATGGATGGGGAGACTCTGGAGATGTAGGGTGAGGGATGGGGGTGCTGGTATGCGGTGGCCCTGCCACCATCACACAACTCGGTCCTCTCTCCATCTCCCCCATGCCACCTCACACCTCTGGCTCCTTGCATCCCTCTCATCCCTGCGCCCCCCACCCTTTTCCCTTCCTCCAGCCCTCTCTCCCTCTCTTCTCCCCCACCTCCCTCCTCTCCTTCCCCATTGCTCTCCTCCCCATCACCCCCTCCCTGTGCCTCTCAAAGCCACCATAATAGCAGCTTGTTTGGCACTTCACTTGGTCTCAATGAGAAAATTCCCCCCTCTCCCTCTTTTTGCCTTCGTTATTTCCAAACCCTGCAATAGCTCCTTTGCTCAGGGCTGCGGGAAGTGCCCATTTTTCAACATTTTTCTTTGGCTTATGTTTGTCATCCTCTGAATTACCGCACCGGGGAGTCCAGTCAGCCCGACACCGGGCCCTGCTATTCACGCCTCTCCTGCTCCTTGAGATCATGTAGGGAGAAATTAGTTATTTATTTCGAGCACCACTGCAATGCACTTCCTCACAGAAGTGTTTGTTTTGATCCCCTGCTGGAAAAGGAGCTTCCACAGGGATCACTGGCGTGCCGGCAGTGCCGGGTCCGGCAGGAGATGTGGTGAGGGTAGTGCAGGGTGCAGGCAGCTCCAGGGGCTCCCAGGAGAGGTGTGAGTATGGTGGCTCCCAGCAAACATGTGGCTCATTAGAGGGGTGCCCACCATGCTGAGATGTTTCTTCAAGGTTCCTCCTGGAGCAGATGCTCTCTGTGGGTGCTGGGAGCTTGGTCCTGCATCATGGTGTCCCATCAGGAGACCTGGTTGTCCATGGTTTCATCCCTAGGACAGATATGCCATGGTGAGATGGATCCCATGGCACCAGCAAAGCATCCCAATCCTACCCCAAGGGAGCCATGACCACACTGGGCAGTGTGACCCAGGAAGCTCTGCCTAGCACTGCAGGATCAGGCTGAGTTGGTGGCAGGAGGAAGGAGCCCTCCTTTGGTGCAGACCACCATGCCTCAGCCCTGCTTGCTGGCTGTCCTCCTGCTCACCCTGGCTCCCTTTCCAGAGCGGTGCCAGCCTTGAACAGCTGGATGGGGACAAACCCATCCTTGGAGGTGTAACCCACCTCCCCTTCTCCCCGTGCTGATGCACGGAGCCAGCAAACCCCATCCCTGAGCCCACCAGTGCCTGTGCAGAACAGGCTGGTGTGTCCACAGCTCCATAGCTGCCCTGGCAGTTGGGATGCTGCCAGCAGCATCCATGAGCCGTTCTCTTTGCAGAGACCTGTGAGCAGGCGGCCCCGGCCCCGGCCGCAGCAGGTTGCTGGGGAAGGGGCCCAGGGAGCTGCAGCTTTAAAGAAAGAAGAGGAGCAGCAGGAGGAAGAAAATGCAAAATTGGCCCAGTGGGTAGAGCTGCTATTTAAGTGCAGTTGAGAAGCGAGCGGGAGGAATTACGGGAGAAATGATAGTGCCCTGACAGCTGCCATTTCCCACCGCCAGTCTCCCCTAATGGAGTCCTAATGTAGTGGTGGGCTCTTCGCTGACAGCCCAGCCCGAGACAGGGCTCGTCTTTGTGCTGGTGACAGATGGGACAGTCCGGCAACAAACCTGTAATCCTCTGATTTCTGCCGCCTCTGGCTCGGCTTAACCCCTTCCTTCCCCAGCCCACGCTCGCTGCTCAGGTATGTGGCCAGCACAGGGCCTGACCTGCCCCCAGGGTCCCCAAAAGACCCGCTGTGGTGTGCCAGGTCTGGCAGCAAAGCAAGGAGCTGGGGAGAGGAGGCAGCTGCCTGCACCTTGTGCTGGCTGGAGCCACGCAGCAGAGGTTCAGCCCATCGCCAACACCGAGCCGGAGCGCAGCTCTCTGCAGGGAACATGGGAAGTGGGATCCCAGCCTGGATGGTTCCCCACACCACTCTGCACGTGTGAGATTTGTGCAGGCAGGTGAGCACAGGCAGGTGAGCACTGGCAGGTGTGCTCTGTGGCACGGCATCCGTGCAGAGCTCCGGGCTGCCTGCCCAGCACAGTGCCCGCTGAGAGCCTCTTGCTGCCAGCCTGGCACTGAGCTCCCCCTGCCAGCCTCAACCAGCCCCCGACCAGGGGCAGGTCAGACAGCTTTAAGCTGAAAGCTGTGACAATTCCACCCCAAGATCAGGCTGCCTCGACTACAGGCAGCTCCAGTCCTGCTCCCCAGGGTGCCAGGGGTGGCAGTGGGAAAAGATGCTAGAGATTTCCTGCAGAAAAAGAAATGCAGCTCCCCCATGAGCCTGTCTGTCTGCAGGGATCAGGGGTGTGCTCAGGGAGCCTCTGTGGCAGAGGGATGGGCAGTGCCATGCAAAGGGGAGGGTAACCACCTGCTGAGCCCTTCTCCCCTAATCCCACATCCAGGATGGGCTCAGAAGATCCCTGGGGAGGGACTTTGGGGTGCTCCCCTATTAGACAAAGGTTCAAGCCCCTCTGCCTCCTTCCAGTGCCCAGCATCTCTCACTTTGATGCCATCTGCCCCCCAGCTTGTGCCTGGGTCTCCATCCACCTGTGAAACTCACTGGTGTGCTTCTGAGCTGCCAGGGAGCTCTGTCCCTCCGGTACCAGGCAGCCAAGTCTTCTCACCCCTCAGCACCCAGAGCCATCACCCCAGGATCACAGGTACTGGGCAAGAAGTCACCAGCCAGCAGGGTCCCAGCCCCCTCCTCATGTCCCCCCCTAGCTCCCATCCCACTGGCAGTGTGCTTGCCCACTCTCTTGGGGAGCAGGAGTTAGCAGGTAGGACAGAGAGTTCCACGCAGCTCTGCTGGGTCCATCAGCTCATCCATCCCACTACAAAGTGGGGGTCCCAAGCTGAGCCCTATTCCCAACTCTGCATCCATCCTCTCCAGACCTACCTGAAGCCACAGGGAATAGGAACATTCCTATCCCCTAGCCCCACCCCACCAACCCCTGAGGAACAGCTGGGACCCCCAGAGTTAATCCTGGTAGGGATGCTGAAGGTCCCCATCACCCTTTGCTCGGTGGGGACCCCCAGCCCCTGGCAGCATGGGACCCTCCCTGGCAGGAAAGCGCAATGCGGCGCGCGCGGGTCCTCAGCACAATTAGCCAACAAGTGGCTGTTTTGTGAGGGATTGTTGCTGATGTGTTTTAAGTGGCTTTCTGAGTGGAAAATGTGAGGCGCTGGAGAGGCCGGCAGACAAAGAGGGGGATGCATTAGGTTTTATTGGTCTGCTTTGCACACATCTGACATCACTCCACAGAGCAAGTTCTGCCTGGCTTTGGGGAAAATGAAAAATAAAGCAAGAAAAAGGGGCCGAGGGTACAGGGGCGGGGGGAGCACGAGTGATTCAAGCCGGCAAGTGGGGGCTTTAATAGCAGGAGACACTGGAGCAAACTGTGTCAACCAGATGGGACCCGGGTGCCGCGGGAGGAGAGGGGAATTAGCCAACCCGCGCTTTGTTCCAGCAGAAAGCGCGGCCCTCTCCCCCCAGGAGCTGCCTGCGTGTGATATAATACAGCCCCTTTCAGCCGCTAAGCTGGCCAAGGACAAAAGTCACCAATAAATAGCAAGAGGGTGAGGCTGAAAGCAAAAGGCAGAGTTGCCAAGAGCCCCCCGCTTTCCCCTCGGCCTGCCCGCGCTGCCGTGCATCTGCCCTCGGCCGCAGGCCGCCGGCACGGGGACCCATGGGCATGGTGGTGGTGGGGCTGGGGGTGATGCCGTGGGACGGGGTCAGGGGCAGGAGGAGGTTTGGAGACATGGAGCATGCAGCTTGTGTTGGTGTTTGAGGGTCACCCCTGTTTTCTCTGCCTTGAGGCCCTCAGCCAAGTCATAGGCCAAGAGCCCCTGTGCCTCAGCCATCCCCTAGTGCACATGGGGAAGGGCTGGAGGCTGCTGTCCCAGCCATGTCTCCTGGCAGCTCAAGGCCAGTGTGCATCCCTTACCTTCACTGTCAGGCTCTTGTAAAGCCCCCAGTGCCAAATAAAGCCATTCCAAAATCCCCCACCCAGCCCCAAGCACCGTGACACCAGAAGCAGAGCCTGCCCAGTGCTCCCCCTGCAATGGCCTTCATGGAGCCATAGGTTCCTCTGTCTGAGCCCGCTCACTGCCACCCCCCTGTCCACAGCACCCCCAGACCCCTGGGTGAGGAGGTCTCAAGGGACGAAGCCACCCCACCTCCTCAGGTTTTGGACCCAACAGCCCTTGTGCCCCAGCGCAGAGCTCCAGACATACAGGAGACACCAAACATCCCCAGGCTGGTGGCCCAGGTTTGGGGTGTCCCTCCACCCCCCAGTCCCCAGCAGGGACACAACCAAGCACTAAACCAGCCATGGGGCTGTGCAAACAAGCAGGACCCCTGTCCTCTCCTCCCCCAGAGGGGTCTTCCTTGCTTTTGCGGAACTATTGATCCAGATAAACCAGGGAGACACATTAGGTGCCCTGGGGGGGTCAGGAGATCAGTGGCTCAGCTGGCCGCCCCCTGCCCCATGCCCATGGGGTCTGGCTACGCAGGGCCAGGGTGGGCAAGGGGAGTACTGAGGGCCTTGGGAAGCCCCTTACGCCACCAGGGCCAAAGTGCTTTCACCAAGGGGAGGCAAAACAAATCGATGAGAGGCCACCGTGACACGCTGACCCTGGCGCTGAGCTGTGGCTTTAGCGTGTGGTAGTAAATCTGGGTGGGGGGCTTGGAGGCAGATGGCTGGAGGAGGGAGGCAACACAGGGCACTTGCTGGTGGGGTGAGGGAAGAGTAAGAACTGCCAAACCAAGTGGAGGCCGGCAGAGCCCCCAGGGAATGGAGAGGAAGTGGGAGAGGGCAGCTGGAGGCTGGCATGGGGGTGGGTGGTGCATCTATCTTGACCAGGATGCCCCTTGTAGCTGAGCATCACTCCAGAACGGTCCTTCCTGCTGCTACAGAAATATTGATCCAGATAAACCAGGGAGACACATTAGGTGCCCTGGTCTGGCCAGGAGATCTGCGGGGTACCAGAGCAGACACCCCGAGGCCCCATCCAGCTGATGGGAAGCATCCCCTCGGAACTGAGGTCTCTGTTTCCAGCCCTCAGCTCCCACCTCCCATCTCACCCCCCTGCTGAAGCCAGAGGAGAGGGCAGGAAGGCACCAACGGCTACAGATCCAATTACCTGCAGCCAACAAAACCTACCTGTCCCTTCCTGATTGCTTCCCCTACCCCCCCTCTGGGGGGATGGATCAGGAGGACTACCCCCAATCCCTCCCTGAGCATCGCTGGGTCGCTGCCCACCACGATCAAGTGACCAGATGGACGGCAGCCTCACGCTGCAGCCCTCTCTGTGGGTCCCTTGTCTCTCCCCCCTCCAACCCGTTGAGCTCTGCCGCTGTGTCCCCCCGGGGCAGCCTTTTGTCAGGGGTGTGCAGAAGGGCCCCTGTGTCCCTCTGATCCCTGCCGGCCCCACGGCAGCGTGTCCCCAGCCGGAGCATAAAGCTGGCTTTCAGGGACCCGCCGTTGGGAAACTCCCGGGGAAGGAGCAAGGGAGCTTCTTGTTAAACGGGGAGACAAAGCCACCTTGTTAAGGGGTTTACAAAGGCGACCAGCTCCCCCTTGCCTGGGAAGCTCCCGGGCGGCGACTCCCAACCTCACCAAGGGGATGGATGGCTTTCCCTTGGAAGGATAGAAGCACTTAATAGCCGTGCTGTGCTGCGGCCCTGTGACCCGTGTGCAGGGCCCAGGGCACCTTCCCCGCTCCCATGAACTGCTGGGAGCCATGGGACTGATGGAAAATATCAACCAAAGGCTCAGCGTGGGGGAGCCCGTGGTTTTCCTGGGAAGGTACCATCGCTACCGGCATCCCTGCCAAGGGGATGCCACTCTCCACCCCACAGCTCAGGGAGCAGCACCTGCACAAAACCGGGTCATACTGGGGAGTAGGAGGGAATTTCCTCCTGGTCCTTTGGGAGAAGTGGGCTGGGGTCCCCTCCCACACACCGGGACACAGAGCCCCAGGAGGGGATGTGATGGGGACTGAGTCCCACAGGGCACAGCCACACAAGACCTCCCTGCTTCCCTCCTGCAAAACACCGTCCCTTTTCCTCACACAGACCTGGTGATCCCTTTCCCCACCCAACAAAGTCTAAGGAAAAAGCCCAGCAGCCCCACAGCCACTCCGTCCCTCTGGGAATTTCCTCTCACCACCCATCTATCCTTACTGCCTTCCATGAGAAGCAATCCCAGCCCCAGAACAAGGTCTGCACGATCTGTGACGTGACTTCCACGAGATCTGATGGTGGCTCAGCCCCTGATGGGCACCCCCAAGGCCCTGGGGAGTTCTACAGACCACATTTGGGGGGGTCCTCACGCACTATGGCTGCGGCTGAGCCCCCAGGATGCGTTGCCCAAACCTGTGCATTGTTCTGAGTTGTTCTTGGCAACGCTCACACTAAAATCCACACGCATATTAAACCTTAAACCCAGTAATTACCTCTACCTCAGAGAAACAGGAAAATTGATTTTGCCATAGTGATGCAGCAGGCTGCAGTAGCCAGCGCTGGCTGGTCAGTGGATGAAAACCAGGACCCCCTGGGCATGTACAAAGCCCCACTGGGCAGCACAGCTGGCCAAGGAGGGGAAAGAGGAGACCTGCCATCCCTAGGGATGGGCAAAATGGGCCACACCAAGCCCCACTGGGAAGTGGGCATGTTGCCTTAGAAGCAAAGTTAACAGTAAGGAGCTTCCCCCCACTCTCCCCGTGCCTTCTTTTCCCTGACACACATGCTTGCCTCCCACCTACGCTTGCAGGTGGCACTCTGAGGGGTCCTTCTGGCATCATCCCCACACCTTCCTCCTCCTCTCCTGAGGCAAATGCCATCCCCGTGCGAGCGATGCTGGAGGACACATCACCTTCTCTGCCATGAGCTGGTGAACGTGTGCTGCACCCGTGCTGCGCAGTGCCACCCTTGGCACCGGGGATGCCACAGCCTTCACGGGGATGCCACAGCCATGGCTTTGTGGCCCACAGGGCCGGGCTGGGTGGGACAGCTCTCCCTCAGCGGGACCAGCAATAAATTGGTCTGCTGCAGCTTTAAAGAAGCCTGTCTGCTCCTTGGCTGGCTGCAGGGCTGGTGGCAGCGGGGAGAGCCGGAGGACACCTGCGGAGATCCTGTACAGCTGGGGAAGATTAGCCTTTTCCACTAGACAAGACCCATTACCATGTTCCAATATACCATCACTTCCGCTAGGAGAGCCTGCAGATGAGATATCGATTGCAGTGACCCTGGACGAGCCCTTCCCTGGAGCCTGGGAGGGTGGCAGAGCAGCCCCATGTGTAAAGATGGGGTGTAGCTCCCCAAAGACATCATCCCCCAGCCCCAGCATGGCAAGGGGTTGCCTCAGAGCGGGATGGAGCTTGGGTGATGCTGTGGGGGGGGGGTGCACAGCGGAGTCTCAATGCACAGTGGTGACCCAGATCACAGAATCGTAGGGGTTGGAAGGGACCTCAAGAGATCATCGGGTCCAACCCCCCTCAGGTCCCTTCCTGGGGTCCCTCTGGGCTCTTCCTAGCCTCTGGGATGCAGAGCACCCAGCCCACGCTCACTGCTCTTACAGCAGGGTGGGTGCTGCAGAAACAAGCCTCCCACCTGGAAAGCCCAAAGCATCATCCCCAAAATGCTTCTACCAAGGACTTACCAGGATGATTTAGGAACTGCTCACACCTCCCCACTCGCTCTTCCCTCCTCCTGCAATGTGAGGCAGAGAGCAGCAGGACCTGAGTGGGGCAGCCGCTGAAATACCCACCCTGAGATGCACCAGGTGTGAAAGGAATGCTGGAGAACTGCAAGGGTGGTGGTGAGAAACCATCAACTCACCAGGACCAGAAGGGCTGATGGTAATTAAAGTAGTAAAATAATGAAACATGTGGTGTTTGGCTCAGAGCATCCCATTGCTGCAGCCCAAGGGGACAGGGCAGGCACCTGCTGGGTCCATCCTGTGCCCCCATGATTTTAAGGAGGTTTATTTATTTCCTCTTGCAAGACTCGCCCCGGGTTTGGCTTTGAATACGCTGAGCTCTGCTTTATCATCACAACACACTTCCAGCCCAGTTGGAAGCAGCACCTGGAAGCTGACACACGCTGCTCCTCCCAGGCTGGCCACAGCCACGTCCACCACCAGCTCCTGGAGCAACTGTGTGCTCCCCAAGGAGCTGGAGCTGCCGGGGTACCAGCATCCCTCAGCCAAAAACCTCGTTAGCAATCCCAGTGTCCACAGTGCGGCGTGGGCAGCTGGGGCACCCTTGGGACCATGCTCTGCCATGCTGCAGCATGAGGGCTGGAGGACACCCACGGACTTACATGGCTTTTTCCAGCTGATGAGCTAAGCACCCTGTGGGGAAGCAGTCCAGCCGGTCCCATGGACCCTCCTGGAGCACCTACAGCATTTCTGAAGGATTTGGGCACAAGAAGCTTCTGCTGTGACAATTTTGTTGTTATTCCCAACCTCCCAAAAAAAAGACATCAGGTCTTAACTGCACCAAGTCCTTTCAAACTCTCTGTGCTTTGCCTTTGGAGGTCTCTGCCTTGGCCAAGCCGTGCTGCTGCCAAGGATGTGCAAGCAGCGCTCACAGCTGCCAGGCCTGCCCGCTGTCCCAGCACAGCATCCTGCCCTGGCACATGGGAGGGCAGCAGCACTGTTCCCATCTTGCTTTTTGAAGAACCCCCCCCTCTGCCCAGGAGATGGCTCCCAGTGAGGTTTCAAACCCTTTCCCCCACCCAGAGTGGGCTGCTGTGGGAAGAGCAGGGCTGGCTCATCGCTGGGGTGGGCTCAGCATCACCCCCCCACTGCAGCGGGGCTCCGGGATGCTGCTTACGTGGGACCCCCATGTGAAGCTGCACGTTCAGCAGGGACTCACTGCTGAAAGCAACAGGACGTAGGGAACGGGGTGGCCCCACGCAGCATCCCCCCTCCTCCCCACACCCCACGGGGGTCGGACAGGCTCCACCAGCCCAGAAAACCATTTCTCTCCCCTCGCCTGACAACCCTCTGCTGCTTTCTCCTCCCAAGATGGTCGCTGCCAGTAATAGCAGGGAAAGTCACATCCAAGCTGGGAAAATAACATGTTATTTTCCCAGCTGTGATGTCAGAGCTTGTCACGCTCGCCAGCTCAGCAGCGGGGCAGGCAGGGCACGCCTGGCTGTCCCCAAACGGTCACCAGCCTGGCTGTCCCTTTGAGGGCTGCATAAACATCCCCCTTTTTGGTGGCAGCTCTACTTTTGCTCCCCAAACATGTGGGGAAGCGGCACATCCCTGCTGTTGTGAGGGGGCTGCCTGGCACCCCGCAGACACAGGATGCAGCCCAGGGTGGGTGCATCACTCCCAGCCCCAGAGAGCATCCCTGCTCCCAGCCTGGGGACACCCACTGTGGGGGGCAACCCAAACTGGGTCCTTCCCCATCCTCAGCCGTGCAGAGCCAGGAGTCTATCCTAGGCACTTGTGTGGCTTAGGTAAGTGTTACTTTCATTCCTCTGGCTTCCACTGTAGTTTCAGAGCAGGTCTCCCTCACCAAGCTGTCCCTGCGTCCCAGCCAAGCGCTGAAGGGATGGAGGGACCCACAACCCACCATGGGACTGAAACCTGCTGCCAGCCCACAGCGAGCCTCCTCTCCCCCTTGCCCCCCACAACACCATCAGTGGATATTTCCCTAGTTTCTCCCTTTTCAGCAAGCCCCAACCCGCTCTTACAACACACCAAAAACAAAGCCAAAAGAGAAAGGATCAAAACCCTCTTAACCCATCCCCACCAACCAACTCAGCTCTCCGGACCAGCATCATGCAGGGACACGTCCCCCACTCCCCAGATTCACAAGGAGGTTCCAACAAACCCCCCCAAACGTCCTTCAGAGCCACTTAATCCATTACAAATTTCACAAAGCCCAGCTCGGGGAAGCGCTGGGCCAGAAGAGCAAACAAACAAGGCAGGAATAAAGCCTGGCTCTCAATGAGCAGCCCCAGCGCGTGGCTGGGGTTTTATTTCTTTCCCCACTTCTCCTCTGTCCAACCACCTTTTTCCTTTCCTTTTTTCTTTCCCCTTTTTTTCCCCTTTTTTTTAATGATTGCATTTCACTTGCCGCCCAGTAACAAAGCCATCACCTCCGCGGTGACTCCAGGGAGACGAGTTACAATTACAAATTACCACCACAATTAGTGCTAGTTCTTAAGAGAAATTAGAAAAAAAAAAAAAAGAAAAGAAAAGGAGGTGTTTTTTTTGGGGGGGAGTTGTAGGGGAGAAAGGGAGGTTGGTTCTCCAGCGATTGAGTTGCTATTCATCCTGCTTTACGGTGACCTTGCTCTGGAGACGATGATATTCCTTCAGCCTGGAAACAGGATTTAAATAAAAAAAAAAAAAGAAAAAAAAAGAAGAAAAAAAGGAAAATTAATTGTGAATTAACAGTAATAACACACATTTCCTTTCAATTAATTTAAGCAGAATGAGGGGGCGTGAAGAGCAGGCGTTTGTTAAGGCCTGTACAGTTTAATTATATTTTTTTTTTCCTCCTTCTTTTTTTTCTTTTTCCAGGAGATAATGTAATTAATTTCTCTTGGAGGGGTGGGGGGGGATATGGAGGATCTGGGAGAACAAAGCAGTTAACAGGCAATGGAAAAATTAAGAGCCCATTATGTAAATGTGGCGTGTTTTACAGCCCTGGAGTTTGGGGAGGGGGGGAGAGGAGGGTATGGTTGGGGTCTGAGGGAGAAGTAAAATAAGGAGCCTGGCTGGGCTGGGAAGGCTGTAATTAGCTAGGGCTGGTGCTTGGCAGGGGTCATACCCCGGCAGTGGTGGTGGGGGGGCTCAGTGCACCCCCCAGAAGGTGAGCCAGGAAGGGGGAAAGCCCTGGGGTGCTGGGGTCTTTCTCTTCCCCCCCCTCCCCTTAGTCCCATCTCCACCCCACGGACCTCAGCGAGTTGATGTTGATGAAGCCGGTGGCGTCAGCGGGCTCGTAGTCCCCCTGCACGTTCATGCTGTGGAGAGAAAGACACAGTCATTGGGGTTGGGGGGGTCCCATGGGTGCTCGGGGCTGCTTTTTGGGAGGGGAAAGGATGTGGGTGACCCCAAAGCCAACTGGTCCCCCAAGGCCTGTGCCTGCTGCCACCCCTCCTCAGCTGCTGGCGGCCATGGGGGGCTTAGGGCAGGGTCCCCACCACTCCCTGGGAAGGGGCACACGGCCTTGGGAGCTGCAGTACCACCTCAACAGCCACCTGTGAGCTCCCCAGGACCTGGATTCCCCTTCAGAGCTCACCATGTGCATCGTCATGCTTCCTCCCCATGCTCTCCAGTCAAGCAGGGATGTTCGCCCTGCTCCAGAGCCGTACCCTGGCCACCGCTGTCCCATGCCTGTCCCATGCCAGGCAGGGACATCACCCCAGGTTCTGCTGGTTGACATCCCAGCCACGATGGGGTTTACAGCGCCTGATGCCTCAATACAACACCAAGCTCATCCCCCTCCCCAAAGGCAGCCCCCACCCACAGAATCCCAACTCGGATGGTTTCCTACATCCCTAAACCACACAGCTCATTTCCCAGAAACCTCAAACCTTAAAGGAGGAAGAGAGGGAGGGAGGAAGAAGGCGGGGGGGGAGAGAAATAAAAAAGAAGAAAAAAAAGAAAGAGTTTACAATGATTTTACCTCCCCTGACGGGCTACAGAAAAACCTCTGTGCTTTTATTTTTGCTCATTCGAGTGGTTCTGACCTGCTCTATAATTACGTTACTTTCTACCTACTGTGCAGAGGCATTTCCACACAGCTCTGCCTCTCACAGCTTTCTCTCGGGTTCCTGTGACGCCGTCACTCAAAGGCTTTCAAACCAGCGATGTAGAAATCAAAAAGAAAAGGAAAATGGTTGGAGACGCAGGGAGAATAAGTGCCCCTGCTTTTCTCTCCCTCTCTCTTTTCCCTCCGTCCCACCCCCCTCCATCCTCCTCTTTTTTTTTTTCTTCTTCCCTCTTTTTATTTTTTTCTTTACTTTTATTTTTTTTTTTCTTTAAATACTTTATTCATTTAATCTCCCCGAGTGAGAGTGTGAAGCATAATGAAGGGTTGGGATGGATTATTAGGAGCTGTTGATTTTGAGGGGGAGGGAAAGGAGGGGAGGGGGGGGGGAGAGAGAAAAAAAAAGCCAAGAGAAGAGAAAGAGAGAAGATAATTTGACATTTACTCCGACTGATCTAAACTCATTCGGGTGTATTTATGGCTTATAAAGTGTTTAGAGAGATTGAAAGGGGCTGAGGGAGGGCTGGGGGGGAGCAGCGAGCGAGAGAGAAAACAACGTGAAGGGAAAAGCTGGAGGAAAGAAATAATATTGACTGGAAAACACGGCTCGTGCTCCAGCCAGGCGGCTGGCAGCGGGGATGGTGTCACTGGTGTCACTGGGGATGGGTGGCATGGGGTGGGGTGGGATGGGATGGAGTGGGATGAGGTAAGATGGGATAGGATGGGACAGAGCGGGATGTGACAAGATGGGATGGAGCGGGATGAGGTGGGATGGGATGGAGTGAGATGTGATAAGGGATAGGAGAGGATGGGATAGGATAGGATAGGATGGGATAGGATAGGATAGGGTAGGATAGGATAGGATGGAGTGGGATGAAGTAGGATGGGATGGAGTGGGACTTGACAAGATGGGATGGGATAGGATAGGATGGAGCGGGATGAAGTAAAATGGGATGGGATAGGATGGGACAGAGTGGGATGGGATATGATGGAATGGAGCAGGACATAACAAGATGGAATAGGATGGGATAGAGTGCGAGGTGATAAAATGGGATAGGGTAGGATAGGATAGAGTGAGATGAAGTAAAATGGGATAGGATGGGATGGAGCGGGACTTGACAGGATGGGATGGGATGAGATAGGATGGGATGGAGCAGGATGAAGTAAGATGGGATAGGATGGGATGGAGCGGGATGAGATAAGATGGGATGGAGTGGGGTAGGGTGGGATGGGATGGAGTGAGATGAAGTAAGATGGGATGGGATGGAGCAGGATGAGGTAAAATGGGATGGGATAGGATGGGACAGAGTGGGATGGGATACGATGGGATATGATGGGACGGAGCAGGACGTGACAAGATGGAATAGGATGGGATAGAGTGGGATGTGATAGGATAGGATAGGATAGGATAGGATAGGATAGGATGCAGTGGGATGAAGTAAAATGCAATAGGATGGGATGGAGTGGGATGAGGTAAGATGGGATAGGATGGGACTGAGCAGGATGTGACGAGATACTTGCTGCCACCACCTCTGTCCCCCCTGATATCCCCCCCCAAACTCACCTGACCAGCTCCTCATTGTACAGTGAGCGTGGGGACTCCCTGCCCAGGATGTAGATGTGGCCCTTGAAGACGGAGAGGCGCACGGTGCCCACCACGGCCTCCTGCGAGCGCCCGATGCACTGCCGCAGGAACTCGCACTCAGGGCTGTGCCAGAAGCCTGCGGGCAGGAGGCAGGGTCAGCGGGGCACACCAGAGGCTGGGGTGCCCCGGGGTGCCTCTGCAGGGTGGTGCCCCAGGCTAAGACCTGCAAAGCAGACCCCAGGTAATTTTCAAGGGAAGCAATGCAGGGCTGGGAGAGGGAAAGGAGGTGCTGGGCCATCCCGGTCCAGCTCTGAGCGATGACGACATCGCGTGCACCCCTTCCCCTTGGTGACCCTTGGATCACCACCCAGGACAACCCCAACCACGGGCTCTGTTGGGGGGGGATGCAGCCCCCCCAGCAATGCTTGACCCCCTGGGAAAGGAACCCCCTGGCAGAAACAGGTATCCCAGTGGGGTGCCCCCCCCCCACCCCAGCCCACTCCCACACCCCGGGCAGGATGTGGAGCAGAGCGATCCCCCAGTAACACAGGCTGGGCTGTCAGGCTGCATGGCAGGACACAGATGTCCTATCAGCCCAGGGAGGGCTCCCCCACAACCCCCATTTCCTAGGGCAGTGGGGCTCTGCTCTCCTCCTGCTACACTCCCCCCACCACTGCTTATGGTTCCACTTGTTTCCCCCAAAGCGAGGGGCTAGGGGGACACGGGGACCTGATGCTGGCACCCATGGAAATCTCCATCTAACCATGGCTAGCATCTCTGCCCCCTGCCCCAGCTCCAGATGGCATGGTAGCCCGCCAGCACCCTAAGTCACCAGCCGTTGGGGGGATGTGTGGCCACACCGCAGCCTCCCCAAAACTCATCCTGTGGGAGCAGCCATCAGCATTGCCATCCGCTGAGGCCACCGTGGGCCCCGTACCCCCCTCCTGTCCCTAAGTGGGGTAATTAGCCAGGGAGCCCTCCGAGACCTGGAATAAAACCTGGGAGATGGAGAAGGAGATAGAGGCAGAGAGAGAGAAAGAGCCCATTCAGGTCCCTCTGGTCATCCCCAGGTTTTATCTCTCCATCGCCCTGCCTCTCGCACACCGGTGCCCTCTCACCTTTCCTTCCCATTCCCAGCTGGGCTCTGGGGCTGAAGCCATTAAAGAAACAAACAATTTCTTTTGTTGTTTAGCCTTGCTGGCCCCAAGTGGGGCCATATCCTGCAGCCTCATCCCTGGGATCTGCGTGGCCCTGCACACAAAAACCATCTCCCTGTCCCAAGACCCCTCCTCAACCACCCCACCACAGCACAGCCGGGGGGGTTCATAGACCCCTTCCCTGCAACGAGCACTGCTGCAGGCAGATACACCCCACTGTTTGGTAACCACCCTCTAGGTTCAGCTCTGAAAACATCAGGGATGTTATCAGGCCGCTGCCCTGTAAAAATTAACCCAAGACATTAAAATAATAACCAGCTGCTTAAATCCTGACTCCAACGGCTCCAGGTGTGAGGAAGCATCTCCCTCCCCCCCCACCCCCTACCACAGACACATTCCCCACTGGAAGCAATCCCCCTTAATGATCCCTGTAACCAGGATCCTGCCCTAATCAGGCACAGGCAGGGGGGACAATGGCATTTCCGCACCTGGATGTACCTGCCGGGACAGGAGCTGCCTTCAAAGCCACCCCTCCACAATGGGATCAATGGGGACTGGGGAAAGATAAACACTAATTCTCCTAAAATCAGGGCCTAGTTGCAATAATGAGGTGTTAAAGGAAGCTGAGCTTGAAAGCCTGGCCTCCGGGGGGACCCACAGACCCACGTGGGGACCCACGGGTGCTGTTGGCACCCTGTTATAGGGGTGTTCCTGGGATTCGGGCTGGGCTGCTGCAGAAATCTGGGATCATGCTGAAAATCCCCAGGAGCATCTGGAGCCAGGGGCACAGCAGCCTTTTCCCTGGCAGAGGGAAAAGCAAAAAATCCCAATTCCCTGAGTGTCTCTAACCTGGTGGCTTCTCAGGGAGTACGTAGTTAGAAATAAACACACAGGATTGTGCTTAAATTTCAAGAAAATAAAGAAAAAAAGAGAAAAAGATTAAAATAAAGGCAACCCAGGACAAAGTCTAACAAAACCAGCCAGAGGCATGAGTGGCATCAGGAGGGAATTAAGGCTGGGGCTGTGTTTCAAGGGGAAGTTAACCAAGACTCGCCCTGCCAGAGCCCCACAATATGGTTCAAGCAGCCAAGGGGCTCAGATATTAAATGCCAGGTGCTGAGGAAGATGCAGGAGATAACATCCTTGGTGAGAAAGGTGCTGAGGATGAGCACAGGCATTGGAAACAGCAAGGGAGAAGGCAGCCTGGCCCAGTCCCACTGGATGCTGCCCGAAGCCTCAGCTCCTGGAGTCAGGTTATTTCCAGGGGATTATTTCCCAGGAACCATCATAGAGGGAAACGCCTGAAAAAGGATGGGAGGAGGAACTGGGAGGCTGAGAAACAACACATGGGAAAGGTAAAAGTGCAGTTGGGCTAAGGGGCAGGAAATGTCCCCACTGCAGGGTCTTTGGGGACAGGGGACAGAGGAGAAGCTGGGCACAGGGACACGCTGCTGTGCTTGGAGCTGAGCAGCAGGCCCCCAGGTCTGCTTGCCACATTTCAGGCTAATCCTGCTTCCTTCAGCTTAGCACCAGTGACCGAGTCGGGGTGGATCCGTGGAGCAGACCCGGGGGTCGTGCTGATGTCCCCTCCAGGGAGGGTGCCATACCTCAGCCCCCAGGCTGAGACCCCTCAGACTCAGCCCACGTAGGTGGCTGAACAGACCCGAGCGGGAGGCGCTGGGTGCACGGTGGGAAGGATGCTCTTGGGCAAAGGGCTTGATGCCTGTCGCTGACTCCGGGTGTAAAACAGCATCCCCTTGTGTCCCCCCCGCACTCCCAGCCCACCCCAGCAGCGCTGTGCTCTCCCAGGCCCGGCTGTGCTGGGAGATGCTGGGAGCCCCTCCAGCAGAGCCACAACCCGCAGTGCCCCTGTGTGGGCTGCACACTGCATAGCACGGCCAGGACCTTCCTCGTCCCCAGCCGCAGCACCCCAGGACCCCGGCAGCCAGGGTCACGGCACCTTCAGAGCCCACCCCGGGCCATGTAGCCCTGTGCTTGTCCCACCAAAAGCACAGCTGGCTTCCAAGCCCACGGCAGGGACGGTCACACTGGGAGCATGGGTGCTCAGGTGCCTGTATCACGGTCTGCTCCAGACCCCATGGGGTGATGGCATGGAAGGGAGAGCTGGGGAAAGGCGAGGTGGGGGGAATAAAGAGACAGTGAATTACTGCCTGTGAGACATCTGAATGCATTGGATGGGATGATGTGGTGGCACCGGGCTGGGGGAGATGCTGGGAGCATCCCCCAAAGAGCAAGCCATGGTGGAAGGTGGCATCCCCTCCCAAGGGCAGGCACGGAGCCCCTTCAGCACGAAAGCAGGCAGAGCATGAGCTCAAGCTCCATCATGACCCAACCCATCTCTCCCCCCACGAGTAGCCTCCAAACCAACACCTGAATTTTCCAGCCCTGAGCACCCGCACCTTCCCCATACTGAGGAAGCAAAGAGGAAGAGGAGGAAGGCTGGGAAGATGCTGTGGTGGCAGGGCTGGGCTGAAGGGCCATACGTACCATTGTACACCAGCTCAGCGAATTTCAGAGCCAGCCCTTGCTTGATTTTCCTTACTTCCCGGTCCATGGTGAAGGCCTCAATATCTAAATGCGCATGGTATAGGATCGTTCCTGCTGGGGTCTCATAGATACCTAGCCATTTTTCCAGGCAGGGGGAAAAGCAGAAAAAGAGAGAGAAACGAATGAGACCAAAACTGTCAGCAAATGACAAAAAATAATGACTTGGCTGACAGAAGGAGCTGTGGTCGAGCGCATTCAGTCCCAGCTTGCTGTAAAATGCATCTGTCATTATATTCATGCTGGGGCCGAGACAGTCCACTCCGCACCTTGCGGAGAAAATTTCTAGATTCCCCTCTTTGAAGAGGCACTCTGACGAGGCTAAATGACAGGGTTTGGGAACCGATCCCCCCACCGATCCGTGCCCAACGGTCTGCGGCTGAAAACCTGTAATTAAAGGAACGACGCGGGGCACAGGCGCGGGGAGCACGGGGCCTGAAGTACCCTCCTCTCCCCTCAGCCCTGCGCGTCTGCTGCGATGCAATGAGGCTACCTGGGGGCTGGGAGGGCAACCTCATTTAGGGCTGGCAGGGCCCCCCCCCCCCCCCCCTCTCCCCACTCTGGTACCACCTCATCTTGCCCCCCTGCATTGCATGAGACCTGGGGATGGAGGGATGCTCAATTATTTCGGCGCCGGGGACTGACGCCACGGGTGAGCTGCTCCCTTTGTTCCACTGCCCGGGCCTTATTTGTCACATAACGTGTTTACTTGGTGTTTAAACACGAGGGTGGCTGCACTGTGCTCTGCTCCCTGTCCCCTGCCCGCCCCTGGGGACTGTCCTTCCCAACGCCAGGCACCTGTGCTATGGCACAGCCATGGGGACAGCAAGGGGCAGGTGGGCACTCATGCACTGGGGTGTGCTTGCATGCAAGGAAGCCCAGAGGAAGCTGTCCCTGCTGAAGGGGACACGTCCCCACCTAGCTCCACCCCCGAGATGGGGTGACAGGAGCCCACCGGCTGTCGTGGGGGGTTAAACCTGTGCCAGGCTCTGCCTGCTCGGTGCCACAGGCTCAAGCAGGGTCCTGTCCCAGGGTGGCCATGGGTCCCACGGACACAGCAAGGACTCTCTCTACCACGGCAGCCCAAGTCACCTCCACCAAACCTCATCCCGGCCACAGGCTGTGACCTCAGCATCCTACAGGCATGGGATGGCTCTCTGTCCCTAAGGATGGCCATCCCCTCCTCTCAGGCCATCCCCATGAAGGCAGGTCACAGGGTGCTCACCAACCACCCATCCCCACAGGGCTTCTGGAGGAGACAGCAGAGTTAACACCAAAACCCAGCCATCCCCACAGGCAGGGGAGGGCCACAGAGGGCTAAAGCATGTTCCCCCCAGACCCCAACCGCAAAGGGATCGCAATTAATACTCCCTCTCCTCCCCCCTTAGGAGGTGTTAAAGCCAATTGGGGCTGCCTGAAGGTTTGGGTTTGTATCTTGACTCCCCCCACCTCCTGCCCATCTGCCTGCGCCCCTGCCCGTCCCGTTTGACCTAGAAGACCGGGAACAAGAATGTGACAGCCGGGGCGGAGGGGAGGGGAGCTGACAGCCACGCTCCCAGCCTTGCCACCGAGGAGACAAGAGACACCTTCAAAGTGACACTCGCAGCGTCTCCAAGTGTCTATTTTCATCTCCCCGTGTTTACAGGAAAAAGACAGAGGTGTCAGCACCGCAGACTGGCGAAGCTTCAATCACCCCGTAATTACCGCTGGGGAAGGGGGGGACCGACGAGGGGGGGATCATGGGGGGGTGGGGGGGGGAAAGCCAAGGAGACAGCTGCCGCTGCTTAAAATTTTCTGATTTGTAACCTCTGCTGTCAGTTCACCTCCATCTGAGCAATTTTGCTGTGCTGAGTACGGGCTGTCACTCCCGATGGCATCCACGGGATGGGACGGGATGCGGCGGCTTCCCAAGGGGAAGGGGAGGGCGATGCTGCCCATGGGAATATGTTCCCTCATCCCCCCCCCAAATTTCCACCACGGGGCCAGGGCTGAGATGCAAGGGTTCATCACAAGGAAGGGGGTTTTCCACTCCTCCATCTGCTCCATGCACCGAGGGAAGGAAAAGGAAGAAGGAAGGAGAGAGCCAAGGGGAGGAAAAACCCCAGCCCAAGGCAGCGCTGGGCTCTTTTGGCAATGGCCGTCCCCTCCTTCCTGCTTCCTCCCCACTGATTTCATTTACTTCACTTAATTAGCCCCCCTTCGGAGTTAAAAAGATAATTTGATAATGAGGATGTGAAAAGGCAGCAGAGGCAGGGCCACACTCCTGCTTGCAGCCAAGAGCCCCCGGCTGAGCCACGGCCCCCCCGGCTGGCTGCAGCGCCGCTCCCCAGCACCCCATAATTACCCACCCTCCTCCCACTAAAACAAATACTGCAAAATTGAGTTAATAGGCCTTAAAAGGCTGGTGCGAGCACGCTCAGCTCGCCCCTCGCCCATTAGGCCTTAACGAAGTTCAATTAGGAGCTTAGTAAAAATCAATGCAAATGAATTTTCCTCTTCCCCCAACTCCCCAGGTCTGGGGTGTGAGGGAGAGGAGGCACCTGGCTGCAGCCTTCAGTGCCACCTCTGCGGCTGTGGAGGGCTCCCACTGTGCTGCTGACTCCCCATGCCTCAGTTTCCCTGCCAAGTGGGAGTCCCAGGGGTGAAGGGTTCCCCTGTGCTGCCTGAGGAACCTGCAGAGCCCTGAGCTGGGGGGCTGCTGCACACAGCTGGGGTTTAAGGGAACATCTCCTCCCACCTGTGAGCCCCGGTCCCATCTCCTGCCCCGGTGTCCCTAACTCCATCTCAGGTCCCAAACAGTCCTGGCAGTGTGACAGTTGGGCCACCCTGCACCCCAAAACCCCTGGGGGAGATGGGGGGTAGGCAAGTACCAGCAGCCCACTCCTGCTCCAGCCTCCTCCCATCTCAGCTCTCCATCATTCCCACAGAGCATCTCTCGGAGTGGATTTCGGAGCAGTTTCTCCTCACCCCAAGGAGCAAAACCAAGAGCAGGATCCTGCCCAAAACAGTGGGGGGAAAACCCCATCTCCAAGGTCTCATCCCCGAGGTGCCTGCACCCCCGTCATCCCCGTGGAAAGCCTGGTCCTCCCGCGTCTGCCGGCATGCAAACACGGCAGCGATCGCTTGGCAATGTCACACAGGAGACAGACGTGACAGTTAAATGGGCTTTAGAGGAATTATTAAATGCTGGAAGGGTCACTAGAGCGTGTCAGTGCCTCTTAAAAAAATAAACCAGATTTTGACAAATTACTCAGCATCCTGCATGCAAATGTGCGGGCTGATGCGTGCGGTTTGGGGTTGGGGTTGGGTTTTTCTTCCCTTCCTTCCTTCTTCCTTCCTCCTTTGGGGTTTTAATTTGATTGTTCAAACTCAAGATCAAGTGATTTGGGGGTTTTGTTTCTCGCCTTTTGTGGCTGGTGCTCTTGCAAAGGGGCTGGTGCCCTGTGGTGGGGAGGGAGGGACACCGACCGCAGCCCCAGTCTCCTAAAAATTATCTGCTGAGGCCCTGCACAGAGGGCAAGGTTAAAGAAAGGGAGTGTCTAATTGGGGATTAAAGAGATTAAAACAAAAGAGAAGTGGGGGAAATGATGATGAGCCACTGTGTTAGTCCTGCACTGGGCAGGGGCAGCTCGCTGAATCCTCCAGGGATTCCCAAAGAAGGTGATGCCGATGGATGATCAATAATGTCATCGATGGATGATCAATAATATCATTAATGAATGATCAATGAGTTGCAGCTTCAAGAATGCAAAGACCAGTCAAGGGGTTTGCTGTAAAAAAGCCTCAGGAACTTGGCTGTGCCTTTCTGCACTTAATACCTGAGTGATAGAGCCCTCCAGGACCTCCTGCGAGCATCCTCCCACACAAGGCCACAGCTTGGTGCTTTCCCAACAGAGACAGGTCTCATCTGAGACCTGGGCTCCCCGGTGGCACTTTGGGACCCCAGGGCTGGTGCAAATAGTGGCACAGGCAGGGAGCAGGCACCTGTCTTCATTAGGGACCAATGAGAAGTCCTTGTCACCGGGAAATCTCACGGTCAAGGGGTGCTGGTGGGACCTGAGCAAGAGCACCCCAGAGATGCTGAGCACCCACCACATCCCAGCAGGGTTTTTTCCTCCTGATTTGAGAGCAGGGATGGTGCTGGTGGGTGGCTCCTTACCTCTGGACTTCATCCCAACGAAGCGGTTCTCCACGATGTCGATGCGCCCGACGCCGTGCTTGCCCCTGCGGAGGAGAAGGGAGGTTGCAGCAGCTCCAGCCCCACAGTGGGACCCAAGCGGCCACGAGAGGTCAGTTGGAGTGGGGAGGATGACACAATGGGGGCAAACCCCAAATGACAGCATGGGCACCCCCCGAGCAGCACTGGTGACTGCTGGTAGTGAGCCCAGGTAAGGCAGGTGACGAGGAAAGGGAATTTCTCTCCTTTTCCCTTGTCTTCTCCATGCCACCAGCTTCTTAAACCCAGACGGTGGGGCTGGCAGGGCAGCAGGAAGCCTTGTCCACTTGGGCAAGTGGACAAGCACATGCTGAAGCTGTGTTCCTGACAGCTGGCCAGCACATCTCTGAGCCCCCAAAAAGCCACCCAAATGAACCATTGAGCCCCTTCAGGCAGGCAGGGTGAGGCCGTGCCCCCCAGTCCCTCTCCAGCTTTACTGGAGCCCCTCCAGGGACTGGAAGGTGCTTGAAGGTCTCCCTGGAGCCTTCTCTTCTCCAGGCTGAACCACCCCAATGCTCTCAGCCTGTCCCCAGAACAGAGGTGCCCCTATATACCCCAGTGCTCCTGGCCTCGGTGCCCAGCTCTGCTTGCTGGTCCCAACTGGGACCATCCCATCCTCCTGCTGCTGACCACCATCCCTGGGCTCATCTGGACATGCCAGCTGCCAGCATCCCGCTTCCACCCTGCCCTGGGGACAATGCCCTCGTCTCCACTGGCATCTTGAGGGCAGGGGACAGCATGGTACTCACGCAACATCATTCAGGTACATGAAGAGCTCCAGGGGTGAGCAGTGAGCGGCTCCATCCCCAGCGTTGGTGACCTTCACGGGGACACCTGCAGAGACGGGGAGGGAGGACGGGCAGGATCAGCCAGTGTCAGGATCCCCCCCTGGAACATCACCCGTCGGGCGTTAAATAGATGTGACAGATATGAACTCTAAATAACTTCTTAAAAAGGCATATCCAAGCTGGTGCAGGGGAGGGGAGAGGGGAGGGGGAGCCACCTCGGGAAAGAAGGGAAATAAATAAATAAAAAGGGCCATAAAAACGTGTCCCGTTCCCCCCTCCCCGCCCCCTTCCCTTTCCCCCCTTCTCCTCTCCCTCTCTCTTTTTTAGGGCCTGTGAAATTGCAACCAGGCCCTTAACTAATTGAATTTCACACTCTGCAATTGTCTTACGGCGCAGCACCTTCTGTCCCACCAGCCCCTGCCGCAGAGGGGGGCTGACAAACGTGTCCCATCTCCCCCCCACACACACCACCACCCTTTACCACCACCACCACCCTCCCCCCACCCTTTACCACCACCACCCCAGCACCAGCACGGGGGGGCATCTGAGAGGCACCCCCACACTTGGGCACAGCCATTCACACACACACACACACACGTACCCCATGGTGGGGTGCTCCCTGCCACGAATTCATTATTACCCCCCCAACCCAACACAACACCCCCTTTTTTTCCCCCCCCCCCCCCTTAAATTTATTATTTTGGTTTTTAAGGGCGCTGGGCAGGAGCGGGGAGGGCGGGCGGGGTGGGGAGGATGCTGAATAGAAAGAGGCATTTTTCTTTAGCGGTGTGAAATGAGCAATAAATGTATTAGGAAGCTGACAAGGGGGCTGCGGGGCCCACAAAGAAAAGCGGTGCGGAGTTGGAGGCTAATCCCCCCTCCATCTGCCCTCCTCATTACCATTTAACGCACTATCAGTTGCCAATCAGCCTCAATGCCTCCCTTTCTAGTCTTTATTACGGAGGCACCCGCGAGAGCCCTGTCTAGTGATGGGGGCTGTCAGGTTCCCCATCTCCCCCCGCCCCCCCTCACTATATCCCCCTTCCCCATAAACCCCTCTATTTTCCAGGGGTTTATAAACTCAGTTGTAAATTGCTATTAAATGTAACTCGCAGCAATAATGAACCTTAAGCTGCTTCTCAGTGCGGGTTCCCCCCACCCCGTCCCCCCCTTTCTGCGCCCTCCCCTCGCCCCAGCTCTTTCTATTCGCATCCTTGGCCGGGGTATTGGCCGGGGTCCGCTCGGCGGAGAGCCGACGTTGTCAGGGCTGTTGTTGGTGAAAGCTGCTTAGCCTTTAAAATAGTTAATAATTAGATTAAAACTTCAAATAAATTAACTAGGGGCTGAATGGGGCTTGCTGGGAGTAGGGGGGGAGCTGCTCCTTGCAGAGGGATCAGGATAATGGAGCAGGGATGCTGGCGGTGGTGGGGTGGGAAGGAGGGCAGTGACGAGGGGGTGCCTCCTCTGAGTGAGGTCTCTCCAGGCTGGGTTGGGCTTGCTGCTGCTGCCAGGATGGATGGTGGCATGGGGATGCCCATGGTTGGCGGAGGTGGGAGATGCTGTCCCATGTCCCTTCCATGGGTGACAGCTCCAGGGCTGGGCCCCAGGGATGGAACTGGGTGTCCCCATCCCCTTCGTGCAACGCTGATGGCACCACTGACCAAATCCTACTGGAGCATCCCAAACTGTGATGCATCCCCAGGGCCACCTGTGTGCCACCCTGACTGGGGCAGGGGCTCAGACCCCTCTCCACTCTCAGGGGGGTCCCAGCACGCCTCCCTAAGACACACCTAGACCCTCTGCACACCTCAAAGAGCCCTACATTGCTGCAAGCACCATCCCAAGCCCTGACACCATCCCAGGCCCACCATGCCTGCCCCCTCCCTGGGAATGCTCCTGGCAGCCCCCTGTCCAGGGAGTGGGGTTCAGCTTTGGGGGATGGCAGGGGGTGTCTGCAAGGAGGCTCTTACCCCTCTCAAACTCGATCTCCAGCACATCCGGGGTGTCGGGAGAGGTGGCCGGATCGCGGGTCTTCGTGTAGAGCCCAGGGGGGGCCTGATTCTGCCAGGGGAAGGGGAAAAGAAGAGGGGGGGGAAAAGTCAGTGGCATCAGCACCAGCTGCCCCAACCCCACCACACATCACCCCCAAAACCCACAGCACAGGGCCTGGCAGGACACCCACACAGCACCACACAGCACCACCGCTTACCAGGGCCCCGGGGAACAAAGGGGTTGGAGGAATCAGCCAATTTTTCCCCTCAACTTGATCTCATCTTTTCCTCCGCCGCCCCCACAGCTGGAGGCGGGATGGCTGCAAAGAAGCAAGTCAGGCAGGGAAAAGAGGGGGGAGGACACTGGCAGCCAGCGGCAGGGCGGGCACCCACACGTCCCAGCACCGAGGCCCTGGGCTTATTTGGCACTGACCGAAAAAAAACCTAATGAGGAGGAGGAGGCCTGACCTCAGCAGGTGCTCCAGGCACACCGGCTCTTTCACGGTGTCCCCGGGGTTAATACACACGGGGGAAAATAGAGGAACAAAGCGAAAACCCATTTCAGAGCACATCAACCTTTATGTATATATATATATATATTTATTTTTCTAAAAAAAATCCTAGATTTATAGGAAAGAGGCATTTTCTCTCTCTCAGAGCCAGGCCGCTGCAGGCTCTGGGGCTGACAATGGATTGCTGCAATGGCAGTGTGTGCCAGAAGAGCTGGGAAGGGGGGTGAAATATAGAATAAAAAACCCCTTTCCATCCCAGAGAGCAAACGCTTCACCATTTCGCAGTGCCCACTCACGCACGAGCACTGGCACCCAAAGCGCTTTGGGATCGGTGTTTGCAAACTCCTGGCTCTGAAGGGATGGACTGGGCATCCACGGCTCTGGGAGGTAGGTGGGAAGGGAAACTGAGGCACTGAGAGGTGGAAAGGAGGAAGAATCACAGAGGTGGGCTGAAGGTGTGCTTGGCTAGCACCAGTGGGGACATTGCAAAGGAGCCTCCAGCTGAGGAGCAGCCTAAACCCCTCCCTGCAGACAGACACAGTGGTGTTTCTCCAAACAGATCTGCTCCTCCAAGTGTTTTAAGGGGTGATAAACTGGTATCACCACCCAAACCCAGCTGTTGAGAGCTGGAGCTCTGGGCATCCCTGAGCAGGAGCACCCTGACTGCACCCAGGGCCCTGCCTGTACCTCCCGTTGCTTCTCCGCTCCTTTTCAAAGCACAACTTCTCTCCTGCTCACTTTTCCTCCCTCCCCTGTTCCATCGTGGAAGGGAGGATGAGGAAGAAAGCAAGTTTAAAAAGAAAGGAAAGGAAAAAAAGCAAGAGGGATGGCTTAAAATAAATAAATTAAGGGTTTTTTTAAGGGAAAATTAATTTCTATGCAAAAGTTTTCATCTAAAATTTTTCAAGATGGGAAACAAGCCTTTTAGTGAAAACTTCCTCGAATTTTTTTTCCTCTTTCTGACCAATAAATAGTGAAGCACAGTCACCACCAGCACCCATGCATAGCTCCCAGGCTGCAAGCATCCCTACCATCCTCCCCATAGCAGGGGGGCAGCCCTTGCCTCACCCCAAACTCCACAACACACATCCCAGCAGCAGCCAGAGCTGAATACTGGGAATTCAGACATAACTACCCCAACACACGTACCATCAAAGCCACCTTCAGGTTCCCATTTTACCTCATTTTTACCCCTTTTCCCTCATTTTTCAAACAAGAGGATGGCAGGGATGCTTGCAGCCTGGGAGCTGTGCTTGGGTGCTGGTGGCCCACAGCAGGGGGACAGCCCTTGCCTCACTCCAAACCCCACAACACACATCCCAGCAGCAGCCAGAGCTGAATCCCAGGAATCCAGACATAACTACCCCAACACACGTACCATCAAAGCCACCTTCAGGTTTGCATTTTACCTCATTTTTGCCCCTTTTCCCTCGTTTTTCAAACAAGAGGATGGCAGGGATGCTTGCAGCCTGGGAGCTGTGCTTGGGTGCTGGTGGCCCATGGCAGGGGGACAGCCCTTGCCTCACCCCAAACCCCACAACACACATCCCAGCAGCAGCCAGAGCTGAATACTGGGAATCCAGACATAACTACCCCAACACACGTACCATGAAACCCACCTTCAGGTTCCCATTTTACCTCATTTTTGCCCCTTTTCCCTCATTTTTTAAACAATAGGATGGCAGGGATGCTTGCAGCCTGGGAGCTGTGCTTGGGTGCTAGTGGCCCATGGCAGGGGGACAGTCCTTGCCTCACCCCAAACCCCACAACACACATCCCAGCAGCAGCCAGAGCTGAATACTGGGAATCCAGACATAACTACCCCAACACACGTACCATGAAACCCACCTTCAGGTTCCCATTTTACCTCCTTTTTGCCCCTTTTCCCTCGTTTTTTAAACAAGAGGCGCTCACACGTGTGCCTTCCCCCGTGCCCCCCGCACGCAAATTACACGGGCTGGGGATTTCAATTTTACATCGTCTGGCCTTTCCTACCCCCCATCACACTTATTAACTCGACGAACCCACACGAGATGATGAAAAACTTTGGAGTTCAAAAGGAAAGACGATGGGGGGGTGGGGAGAGGAAGGTGGGAAAAGGGAAAAAAAAAAATAAAAAATATCCAGGAAAGTATTAAAAACTCTTTACTAAACATTGGAAGTCAAAGTCAGGTAGTTTCCAATTTTCCGAGCCAAGTATGAAAACCCCTATTAAATAAAATAACTAAATAGAAATAAAAAGTGACATTTGGCTTGCATTCCATCATTACGGGTGTGCGAGGCTGTCCTCTTTTTATTCTCTCTCCTAAAAGCACAGTTCAAATGACAAATAGTTTGTTGCAGTGTATCAATGCCTCCTATTTATCCCTCCCTGCAGGGGGGCTAGTCCTGCAATGTCATCTTTAAAGGGGAGAGAGGAGTTGGGGTTGGGGGGGGGGGGGGAAGAAAAAGAGGGGAGGGGGGGAAAAAAAAAGGGGGAGAAAAAAAAAAAAAAAAGGAAGAGTGTGTGGAAAGGGAGAGAGGGAGGGTGGGGGGGGGGAAGAAGAAAGAAGCAAGAAAAACGGGGCAAGAAGAGAAGAAATTGGAAGCAAATGGTCCATGAAGTAAACCATGATGCAGAGCTATCGATGCCGCAAATGGTTTATTCATCCGGCTGATATTGTTGTGCCCGGGACTGAATGAACTCTTTCAGAGTGCCATATGAAGTTAAAGCAAGTAAATTTCTATCTTTCTCCGCATTAGCTGCCTCATTGCCCTTCAATCGGGCCTCACAGAGGCAGAAAATAGCTCAACCATCTGCTTTCAAATCCCTGCGTTTGGCAGGTCCCAGGGGTTTGGGGAGGGGAGCCCGCTGAGGCTGGCACCCCGGATCCTGCTATGGTTGCCTCAGTGCCTGGCACAGCTTTTGGGATGGGGAAGGGGACAGTGGTGACACAGCACTGCGGGAAGTCACCTCCTGGTGCTGGCAGAGGAAGGGGTGCCTGAGGTGGAGGATGCTCGGGGATGGGGTGGCAGCTCTGCTCTCTGCTACGCTGACCACGCTTTCCGAGTGGGCTGTGGGAAGGAAGCAGGCTTGGCAGAGCCTCAGTACTGGGGGTCTTCCCTGAGGGAATGGGTGCTGGATGCAGAGGGTGGGTCAGGATGGGTGCACCGAGAAGGTCACAGGTCAGTCCCTTGCTAGCTCCAGCTAGAGGCATGAAAACCCATCCCCCCTGTGCCAACCGCTCTTCTGGAATAGGAGACCCTCCCAAGGCCTGGCTTTGCAAAGCCCAACCTGCAGACACCCCTCCGGAGGGCACCAAAAGGGGTGCGGGACCCCCCTTGCCACCTTCCTCTTCCTCACGCCCCGCCGGAGGCACGCGCCAGCCCAGCCAGAGCGAGCTGGCCACAGGCTGCCGTGCTCCAGCCCGCTCCTCTCCCTCTCCTGCCTCCCCCTCCTCTCCCCGGACTGTCTAATTAGTGCTGATGGATAGTTTAAGTAGCCACCGAGCCTCAGGACCCGCTGGAGCATGAACGGTGCAGGCAGGGGCCAGCACGCAGCCGGACCACAAGCGCTATTCGGAGGTGGCCGGGCCAGACCCATGGCAGAGCGATGAGCCACTCTCACCTGCAGCACCCACCACAGCACCCACCTCGTCAGCAGCTGGAGCTGCGTGGGAGCTGATGGTCCCATGGGTGCCCTTGGGATCTCCAAGCAGCACCCCATGCAAAGGGAGGTTGTACCCTGCTTCCCCCCACCCTGGAGAGCGGGGATTGGGAAGCGAGGAGGGATGGGAAAGCAAGGAGGGATGGGCAATCCTCAGGCACAAGCAGGGGACCTGAGCTTCAGGAGCCAGCCTGGACCCCTGTCACCCACCACCAGCCCCAGTCTCCCACCAGCACCTCATCTGTCTAATTGCTCCTTTATTGCTGCCCCGTGAAATCATCCTGTCTGGTGTCACCCCAAAACGGTCCCTTCCCCTATTCATGCTGGTGCCAATTAACATGCTGGGAGAGGCAGGGGGCCGGGGAGGGCAGCAGGGTGTGTGTGTCCCCCCCCTCCACAGGGCCCACCGTGAAATTTCCAATTAGGCTGCAAACACACAAGCAGCCCTCAGCCCTGTGGCTGCCACGCCGGCCAGGCAGCCGTGATCGATTACCTTGGGGTTCTCCAGGATCCCGGCTTCGTAGCTGTGGCAGGCAGGGAAGGAGAGAGATGTCACTGCAGCACCTGCAACCCCAAAAACCCACCAGTGCGACCTCCCTGCTCCCATCACCCCCTGCCCCGCAAGGATGAGGATTGATAAGTGTTATGGATCTCCAGGAGCTTTTAGCAGCAGCCTTGCAAGGAGCACCAGGCTTGGGAGAGCCCGGGGGGTGGATGATTCCATGTGGGATGTGGACAACTGGCCAGAAAGGGGGTTTTAGGGTCACCCGTGACCAGCACGTGGTGGGGCAGCCTAGGACATGGGAGATGGGAAGGGGTGTCCTGACCATGCAGGGTGGGGGGATCGGGACTCCAGGCTCTGGGTTGTCACCCCACAGGAGCTTGCTGCCCCCCAGCCTCTCACCTGATGTGCATGAGGTTTTCATCCATGCTCCAGGGCGTCTGGGGTGTCACGGGCACTGGGATGCTGTGTTTCTGCCAAGAGAAGGAGAGCAGGGCTGAGCCAGCCTGCGGGGAGCCAACCCCCACCGGCACCCACCTGGATCAGTCCCAAAAGTGCAAAGGGACAACCCATGGCCACCAGCAAGGCAGCACGGAGCAGGGCAGGCATCTGTGTCGCTGATCCTGGGTGCCATCAGCTCCCACCGTGAGGGCCACCTTGATGGTGCAGCTGGAAGAAGAGCTGCTCCAGCCCTGCTGAGAGCCAAGACAGAGCCCCCCATGAAACCAAGCCATGGAGACACCACCAACGATGCTTCTTCTAGGTCTGGGATGATGCATCCCCCCAAGTTGAGCTCCTCAAGGGGAGGTGACATGGGCACAGCAGTCCCCAAAACCACAGAACGCTCCCAGCCTAAGCAGGGCTGATACTCTGCTGCCAGGGGACAGCAAACACGCCTCCACAGCCTCATACAACACGTGGCGACACAGACACACAGCAGACGGGTGGCAGGGGTTCCCCTTGAGCCCAGGCACCCCAAGAGCACCGTGCCTGGGGACGCACAGCCCCGCACCGGCTGCCTCCCTGGCGCAGCACAGCGCCGAGCCCAGCTCCCTAACAAGGTCACCGGCGAGCTCAATTATCCACTGACATTTCAATGGGGGAAATTGCCTGTGAAGACAAGGTGAATACGCGGGGGGAATTAGCGGGAGAGGCGATGATGGTGGCAAGCTAACAACCAGAGCCAGCCTGGATGGCGCCCACCCTGCCGGCACGCCGAGCCGGGATGTTCCGGCTCTGGGATGGCCATGGTGAGCCAGGGGTGGAGGCAGCTGTAGCAGCCCTGGGTTCCTATTGTGCCTCAGTGGTTGTGTAGAGCTCATACATCGCCAAACAGCTTGGGTGTTTCAATGTCACCACAGCAGGGACATCAGCCAATGGCTCAGCCCGGAGCAGGGGTTGAGCGGTGGGTCATTGTTAGCTGGGAAGAGGGGGAGGAAATGCTTGTGGTTGGTAAGTTGTGGTCATCAACCCCTTATCTGAGATGGCAGCAAGGTCCTGAGATACCTCCTAATGCTGCAGAGGGACTAACTCAGTCCTGCTCCCAGGGGATACTGCCCCAAGGCTCACAGGTCTTGGTTTGCTGGTTCCACACTGTACTCCCAGCCTGGGACCTCCTGGGAGCCCCATCCCAGGCTTTGGAGGTGGGTGCTGGGCAGCCTTCACCTCCTCAACCCAGGCCCTTCCACAAGGCTGCTCTCCTGCCCACGGACCTTGTCCCAGAGAGAGTGGAGAGGGCATGGCCATGCTTCACACAGGCTTTGAAACTCAACCTTGGGCTTGCTGGGAGGACAAAATGCTGCCTGCTGGGGGGAAGTGCTGGGGATCTCCAGGCTTCTCCAGGAGAGAGCGAGAAGATGCCTCTTCCTGACCCATGAGAGGGATGGGTAGAGCTACAGATGCCTCCCACCCCCCAACAATGCTACTGGAGACCATGGGCTGGGGGACAGATCTCACCTCTGCCTCAGGTCAGCCCGTGCTCCCATCAGCACCTGTCTCATTGTCCTTGTCCCAGCACCCTTGGAGGTGTTGGTAGAGGACATTTTGCCTTAATTAAAGCCAAGCAATTACTGCTGAGGGCTCTTTCCCCTGCAAGGCAGCCCTCAGTGGCGCAAGGCTGGGAAAGGCTGTGCCCCTGGCAGGATCTCCCCGTGCCATCCATCACACCCACCTCACCCAGGATGTATAAACACATCTTTCAGTCACAAACACCCACGGGACCATGAGCCACGAGCCCCAGAGCATTTACTTTCCCAGGCAGGTCCCTGCCTGAGCAGCTCCTCCTGGCAGCAGGGGAAGCACACGCTCCCCACCCTCACCCCCCATCACCTCTTCAAGAGGGGCTCCCCCAAGTCCTGATCCATGTACCAACAACCACCAAGCCCAGGTAGCCTCAGCCAGGGCCAAACCCACTCCAGCCAGGGAGAGATGGAGGCATGGAGCACGGCTGGGCAGCGAACCTCTGGCAAGAGCTACTCCACAGCAGCACAGATCCCTGCTTTCCCTGGCACCAACACAGCCCCAAACATCACTGCAGCCCCAAACATCACTGCATTGTAACCCCCTGAGCACCCAGCTGAGTGCACCCAGGTGCTGAAGAGAGCTGGCCACACATCTCCCTCCCCTGAGCATGAAAAAGGGACACCCCCCCTTTTCATTTTTCATGCTGAAATCAGAGACCGAGAAGCACCACAAACCCTCAACCCCCAACTTTTCCTCTCCAAACGGGGCCCCAACCTGTTTCATTTCCCTTCCCAACCCCCCCCTCCAACCCCAAAACAAAACCCCCCAACCCCAAAACAACCCCCCCAACCCCAAAACAAAAACCCCCAACCCCAAAACAAAACCCTCCACCCCCAAAACAAAACCCTCCACCCCCAAAACAACCCCCCCAACCCCAAAACAAAACCCTCCAACCCCAAAACAAAACCTCCCAACCCCAAAACACCCCCCCAAGCCCAAAACAACCCCCCAAGCCCAAAACAACCCCCCCCAAGCCCAAAACAAAACACCCCCAACCCCAAAACAAAACCCTCCACCCCCAAAACACCCCCCCAATGCCAAAACAACCCCCCCAACCCCAAAACAACCCCCCCCCAACCCCAAAACAACCCCTCCCAACCCCAAAACAAACCCCCCCCAACCCCAAAACACATGTTCCGTTCTCCACCTAATAAAACCGTGGCAGTCTTAATAACTCCCCTCTTTGACAATTTGTTTGGCAACATATGGAAAGCTCTCATAAACTTGCCCCTTCATAATACAACAGCAGATGGCAAACACAATCCTCAACACGTTGCTCTCAGCCTTGGCCCTAATGGGCTCGGAGGGCTCCTCGCCCCACGCCGCATCCCTCCGGCTCTGCACCTCGCCTCTCCCAGAGATTACCCAGCCAGCCTCTGTGGCAGCTATTTAAAAACTGAAGCAATTTTCTGGTTTATGCACAGAGCTGCCTTTTCCCTTGTGATTGATTGAGCCCAGTTGTCAAGCATTTACCATGAAGTCGCTAAAAAAGAAAGGTACCCTGGTGGGCACGTAAAAACCTGATGCAAAACTTCTAATATGTTTTATTGCAACTTGTACTTCAAAAAAGGAAAGGACAAGAAAAGCGAAGGGATTTGCTTTGTCTGTTATGCAAGTCAAGGAGCTGGGACCTGCTTCCTTGGAAAGGAGGTTGCAATTAATAGCCAGGTAATTGTGAGGCTTTTAAAAAGGCATTGGGAAGGAAAAAAAGAGAGGGAGAGGGAAAAAAAAAACCAACCCTGACCAGAAGGCTTCAGCATGGTGCTGAAGGGATGCTGTGGAGGGCTTGCTACTGTCACCCACCAAGCCATGGTGAGCACCCTGCAACTGCCCTGAGCATCCCATGGATGCCTGAGCATCCTGTGGATGACCCCAGCTGGTTCCTACCTTGGCATAGTCCATCAGCTCATGGCGCCCAGGGAAGCGCTGGTAAAATTCAGGCAGCCTCCACGGTGCAATGACCTGGCAGGAGGGCAGGAATGTGAGATGAGAAGCTCCCCGGTGCCCTTGCAGCTCCCAACCTCTTTTTCTCCCTTGGCACCACCCCACGGTCCCCATAGAAGAAGGTTCTGGGCAGCCCCTGGGAGCCAGGACCCAGGGGTGCCAATCCCCCAACCGAAATTCAATCTCCCCACACAAGGGTGGAGTAACCCAAACCCTTGACCTAACAAGGCGCTGGCTGCAAGACAGAAACAGGCAGCATCGATTATCCAGCAGCTGCCTTGGTACTGTTTCCTCCATGGCCTCATGGTGTTTGGGGTAAAAACAGGTCAATTAAGGCTCATTACAGCCCCCTCAAATGCCAAAACGTCGCTTCTTGCAGCTGGCAGCTTGTTAAAGCGAGGCATCAAACCTCCCCACCAGCTGGGGAGGAAGCCAGAGCCCAGCGGTGGGGCCCCAGGGGACAGTTTTGGATGCCTTACCTTGATACTAGGACACAGTGCATAGCAGGTGAGCTCAAACCGAACCTGGTCGTTGCCCTGAAACACAAATGGGAGATGCTGAGGGCTCATCCTGCACCAGGGAAGCCAAGGACCTGCTGTGCCCTTGTTCCGGGCTGCTCTCCCTGCACTGGGATGGGACCAGCATCCCCCAGCCAGGAGCCAGAGGAGACACATCTCAGGGGCTCAGCTCCATCCAGCACACAGGACAAGCCGATTCATGGGAAGAGCTTCCCAACCTGTGGCTCAGGAGACCCATGTCTGAGCAAATCCCTGCAAGAGGCACCACGCAGGAGGGATGTCTGGCTGATGCTGCCAGGGATTTCATAGACTGAGGAGCTCTGTGCAAGGGCCATGTCTATTTTCCCAGCAATGTCACTGGAAAAGCAAGACCTGAGGATGAGGACTCACTTATTTCTTCTGTTCCCCAGCATGGAGGGTGGCAGGAGCCAGAATGGATGCCAGGACCTGGGCTCCATCCCATGGAGGAGCCAGAATGGATACCAGGACTTGGGTTCCATCCCATGGGGTCACTCCTGATCCCCTTTCCACAGCTGGTTTGAACCCAAACCCACCTTTCACGGTTCTCCTGGTAGAACTGGGTACCAGGTGCCCAACCCCCTGATGCAGCTCATTCACCTGGCTCACCCCATGGTCACCCCAGAGCCGTGCTGAGCAATACCCAGGGTACTTCCCAGAGGATAAGTACATGGAGAGAGGGGGCAAGGCAGAGGAAGACCACAGTGTCCAGGAGGATGTAATAGCTCATAATTAAACAGCCCTGAACCTGCCTTTATCTTAATTGGCCCAAGCTGATGAGGTCCCACTAATGAGGCCAGGTAGTCAGGAAGGGAATTATTAGCACTTCCCAGAGAATAGTGCTCACTAAAGCCTATTTTCCACCAGCACCAAGGGGCGTAAGGACAAACCCCCTCCTCCCCTTCCCCTCCTCTTGGCCCTGGCCTGGAGGATGCATTTACAGCCAGGCTGGGAAGTCCCTGAGGACTATTACACGCAGGCGAGTACATCCACCAAAGCACTCATTTCCCTTACAGGCCCAAAACAAGTCCATCTGCTCCAGCAGCGGGGACGCCGCAGATGGCAGCGTTTAAGAGCCGCCGCGGCCGGGGCCGGGGTGTGCAGCCGGCTCGGGTTACCCGCGGCCCGGCCCTGCCTGAGCCTCTGCCTTAATGGCCTGGGGAGCGGGCAGGGCCTGGGGAGCAGCCGAGGGTGCCCCAGCCAGCGGGGATGGATGGTGCTGGGGGTGCCCAGGAGTGGAGTTCATGTTATCTCACTGGGGGTGCGTTATTCTGGGGCACCCTCAAGATGGGGCTTCCAAGATGGTGCTGCTGGGGACAGAGAGATGGATAAGGAAGGGTGTGGGGAACCCACTGCAGCAGGAGCAAGAGTACTGCAGCCATAAAGCACCCCCCCTTAGGTATCCCTCTGCACCATCTTCCTGGTACTGGGAGGCCCCTTGGCTAGCCCCAGCTGCATCCAGCATCCTGCCGGCACAGCTGGGGACCCCCAGACCTAGCCCCTTGCACTGAGACCCTTCCAGGTGGGCACCTTGCCTTTGTCCCTGGGCCAAGCCGGGCACAGTCCCCACGGGATGGGGCAGAGGGAGCATCTGGCAGGTGCTGGGTGCACACACAGCATCCGAAGGCGCTGCATAGACCTTTGGTGACAGTGTCATCCTGCTTCAGGTGTCCCCGCACCGGGCAGGGCAGCGCATGGGCAGGGGCTGGCGGTGCCAGGGGGTGGCCCACGGTCACGTCTCGCAGGTCCCATGTCCCCACCACGGTCCCCGTGGAGGATTCCCCCCCGCCTCTCCGGGCAGGGGCTGGCCCCGAGCATCATTTCCACGGTCTCTGGCTGCCTCTAGCGGCAAAGGGTCCTTCCTGCGGCCGGCGGCAACGGGGATGGCAGGGGATGGGGACCGGGACCGGGACAGCCGGGGATGGATGGGGACTGGGATAGCGACAGCCGGGGTCGGGGACCAGGACAGCAACAGAGACAGCCGGGAACGGGGACTGGGACCCACCAGGTATGGGGACCGCGACCACCGCGCCCTCCCGGGTGCCCCGAGATGCCCCGGGCGGTGATGGCTCCGCTCAGCTGGGTGCTGGCCCGGGCAACCTCTGCCCACCCAAAGCTGCAGCTGCCGAAGGCAGGGTGCTGGGTCATGACCCCAGCCTTCCCGCCAGAGCCAGGGAACCGAAATCAGGCACACAAGTCCCGGAAAGCAAGAAGGAAGTGTCAAAACACTGCTGGGCTTGGCACAGCCCTGCAGGCACCCACAAACACCCAACGCATCCCTCCTGACACCCACAGCTCGGGTATTCCCCCCAAGCACCCTGTGCCATCCCCATCCCGGTGCACCCATCCTTCCTCACCTTGCCAGTGGCCCCGTGGGCGACATACTGGGCTCCCTCCTGCTGGGCGATGTCCACCAGCTTGCGGGCGATGCAGGGCCGTGCCAGCGCCGTGCCCAGCAGGTACCGGTCCTCGTAGAGAGCGTTGGCCTGCACTGCTGGCCAGATGAACTCCTCCACAAACTCCCTGCTGATGTCTTCAATGTAAACCTGCCAGGGCACAGGGAGTCCTGCAATGGCTGTGGAGGGGGATCCCACTCCTCTGGGGCTTTGGGTACGCTTACTAAAGGGTGGCTTTGTCTCCCCTTTTCTAGATGCTGCTTTGGTGCAAAAACTCTATAAAAAGGATTCCTCGCTGGTGCTGTCCCCCCACCTCTCCATGGTGGCCATAGCCATGGGGTGTGTGGGACCCCCTTGCTCAGCCCCACAGCAGATAGCCAGGGCAGCTCAGATCCCAAGGGGGAGGGATGCTGTTACCTTCTTGGCTCCCAGTGCCAGAGCTTTCTTCCGTGCTGCCTCAAAGTCTTCCTTCTGCCCGATGTTGGCCTAAAAGGGGGGAGTGTGGGCAGGGGGAGAGGGGGGAAATACAAGACTGAGTTTGAAAAGAAACCACAAAACCCAGCCCAAGCCCAGCCTGGCGCAGGACATCGACAGAGGCACCACAGAGCTCGTGCTGGCTGGGCTCAAGGCCACCCAGGATGGGCAGGGGCTTTCCCCCCAGGATGGCATACTTCAGGCTATACATCCCTCTGCCAAAAGCTGCTGCCAAAAGCGTGGTTTCAGTTGTGACCCCAGCCTTCCCTCCCTTGGCTCTGCCCTGATGCACTGCCCTCGTTAGCTGAGGGTCACTTGCCATCAGGGACAGGCTGTGCTGCACAGGGCTGGCAGCTCAGCAGAGCAGCATTCGGGCTAGGGAATGATTAACCAGCAAGAGCAGGGTCACCACCATGGCCACCCCCTCCACCCCCCCTCCCAGGTCCCCAGACTCATAGCCCAACACTCCTTCTACCCCCAGCCCCTGGGATGGGGTCATGTGGTGCTCACCAGGTAGGCGATGACATCGTAGCCCTGCTCCTTCAGCCACACCAGGATGCAGGAGGTGTCAAGGCCCCCGCTGTAGGCGAGGACCACTGTGCCCTTGGGCTGAGACATGGTGCTGGCAAAGCAAAGGAAAAGGGGGTCACAGCAGCCTCAACCCCTGCCCCCGGTGTCAGCCTGCTCTTGCTGGGCACAGGGATGCTGCAGCCAACAGCTGTGACACCCTCCCCACTGTCCCTGACCTGGCCATAGGGCCAGCATGGTCCAGCCAGGTGCTGAGGGGAGCCAGAGCTTTCCTGGGGATGGGACATTCTGGGCAAAACAAACGTTATCCAGGGAAGAACAGCCAGGAAACAAGAAGCAAAGCCCAGGGCAGACTAAACATGTGGGGCCAGCAGCTTGAGTAGGCAGAGGAACATGTGGTGGAGCTGCCAGTGCTGGGATAAACTGATTGAAAGGGCTCTCATTCATGGACAGCGAGAGCTGCTGCCATGAGGAGCACCTCATGGTGCTCCTGTGGGACCAGGGTTTGGCTGAGTCCCCTCCTCTGCCAGGAGCACCAGGCTGGGGCCAAAGGGTGTCCTGGCCAGGGAGGGCACCCTGCCTGCGCAGCACCTGGGTGACAGAGGGGATCAAAGGGAGCCATCAGCACCTCTTGCCTCTTACCTTCACTCCACACAGCTCTCTCTCTCTCTCTGGAAACCCCTGCACAGCCTTGCCCCTGCTCCACAAGGCACCCTGCAACGCCAGAGGGACGGGACTCAGGTGCAGGCGCCTGGGCCCGCTGCAGACACAGCCCAAGGCCTGGCTCAGGCACGACCCGGCACGTCGCGGCCCTGTGCCAGGCCCAGCGTGGAGGAGCCGCAGCAGCAGGTGGGTGCTACCACCCACCAGCTCAGCCTGAAATGCCTACTGGCACTGCTGGGTGAGGCCCCCACAGCCAGGCCTAATTAATGCTTATTGGTTACCTGTCCTAATTACGCTGCTGGCCCATGTTTCCTGCCAGCATGAATCACCTAAATGGGGACTGGGTGCCCCTTGCCTGAGGGGATTGAGGGCTTCAGCCAGCAAGGGGAGATAGGGAAGGAGGCAGCAGCCCAGAGCTCAAGGGGAGGGATGGGGGGTCCCGCTGCAGGAGGGGGCTCAAGCTTGTCCTGTGAATCCTTAGGAGAAGGTGATGCCAGCTGAACCTTGGCCTGGGAAGGCGAGCGGCAGAGCCAGCCAGATCCTGTCCCTGAGCAGCTTTCACTCTGCTGCTGCCGACTCAGCACAATCCTGCTCCTGCTCCTGCAGGCAGGTTGGGCGCCGTGCCCGGCCCCTCCGGCCTGGCCCACCCAGTGTGTGGTTACACTGGGGTGTGCCTGGCACCCTGGTCCTGCCAGCATGGTGAGGGGCCAGCGTCCCATGGGGGATGGCTTCCAGCAGGCCAGGGGCAGGACCTCTCCCTGCTGCTGCCAGACTCTTGCTGAGAGGTCCTACAGCCCCATAACCGTGGCCTGGCTGCCCCAGCATCCCCCACAGCACCAGGCTTGTGCAACTGGCATTTCCCTGCCCTCGTGCCCCACGGGTGTGGGGAGCTGGGCCCCAGCCCGAGGAGCCTCTGCCGTCCCCTTTCTCACCAGGGCACTTACAGGAAAGCAGCCGTGGTTCCCGAAAGGGCCCAGCCCAAGCATGACGCTGCACCTATTCCTCCTTACCAGAAAAACTCCTTCCTTTACCCCCCAAACTCATCCCTGCTGCAGCTGCCAGCACCAACATCGTGACTGCCAGGCTGACTAAGCCCTGCTGAGACCGGGCACACTCGCTTCACGAGTGGCCTGGCACTGGGTTAAGAGAAACTCCTCCAACTGCTGCCCGCTCAGACACGTCCCACTGCCCCACATAACACCTGAGGGACCTGGGGCATCTTGCCCTGGGACACATCCAGCATCTCCCTGACTGAGCTACTGGCATTTCCAGCTCTGGAGACGGAGCTCCAAGTGTGCCTGCCCAGGAAGGGAGAACCCTGAAGTTTTGGCGTGAGGCTGTAATAAATCAGAGCAGACAAAGCTCAGTGAAGCAGAACGTGGTGGGACTTTTCCAGCCCTGATTATTATTCTGGAGCAATTTCCGTGTGTGTTGGAGCAGAGTTGGTTTGGGTTTCTTTACCAGGGTGACTGGGGCAGCCCTGCCCCTCAGGAACACTCTGCTTTTGTTTTATAAAACCCAAACAGGAAAGAAAAAGAAAAATAAAAAGGGCAGGGAATAAAGAAAGTGAAACTTTGGTAAGGAGAGGAACTGCCTTGGGCAGCTGGGCTGGAGGAACTCTGCTCCAGCCTGAGGACCAGGATGGGACAGGGAGCATGGGCAGACTCCCCAGGGGCTCCTGCAGCAGAGGTTATGAAGGGGTGTGCTTACTGGTGCTGGGGTTTGCACCAGCATCGCTCTGCCATCTCTCAGGGGTCCCATCCTGCCTCCCAGCACGCCCAGAGCAGAGCAGGGAGGGCACGGGGTGGTGCCAGCCAAGGTCCCAGCTCCCCTCCTTGTGGGTGGCCAAGGGACTCACTTGGAACACCCTCTCCCCAAACTGAGCTAGCAGGGGCTTGGCTGCAGCCTGCACCTCCCAGCACTGGGAGGGGGCTGGGACCTTGCTGCCTGGCTGCTGTAGGGACCAGCAAATCCTTCTCCAGCACCCATGGGGAGGGGGACAGGGGACAGCCCAGGGCAAAGGGACAGATCCCCCAAGGCAAAGAGCCTCTTCTCCCCTTGCCCGACCCCCCCTCCCCACCATGCCCGCACTCACCCGCTCCCTGGGGCCCGGCTGCCCTCGGCGCTCCGGTCCGGTGCCTGGAGCATCCTCCTCCTCTCCTCTTATAACCGGGCGCGGGCAGGCGGAGCCGCCGCAGGACTGTCCCCTTCCGTGGGACTGTCCCCTCCGTGGGCACCGTCCCGGAGAGGCCCTGCCCTCCTCCTGCCCGCAGGGCACATGGGTAGAACGGGGCGGGGGGGGCAGCTTGCCCCCACTCCTGAGCTCCTCATCACCTCCACAGAGCACCCAGGGTGCCCCTCCCCGGGACCCCAGAGAAAACAGAGGGACAGAGGGGTGCCCAGCTGCCCTGGGTCCACCCAGCTTTCCCCCTGGCATGGTGTGGCCAGAGAAGGTTGAATTTATTTGAAAGCCCAGCGGGAGAAGCAGGAACCTGTGTGGGGAGGAGAGGATGGGGCTGGGGGCAAAACCACCTTCTCCCCTCGCATGTGCTATGGGGACCCCAGGCAAACCTGCCCTTGGGGGATGGGAACCCCCTAACCCAAAGGGCAGAACCTTTTGGGGGCAGCTCAGTACCCCTCAGTACACAGCAACCAGCAGCTCAAACCCAGGAGCTGTGGACTCAGGTCCTCAGGGCCAGCACCCCCCTTCCCTCCAGCATCCCGCATCCTGCATCTGCTGACTGAGGGATGCGGTGCTGGGGGCAGGATTGGACCCTCAGAGGCTGGACATTGGCCCTCCAGCGTTGTCTGGATGTGGCAATCTCCATTCTATGGTCCAAGGCCATGCAGGGAGGTGCCCAGGGCTGCTGCTGGGGCAGCCCCCACCCACACGCTGAAGCAAGCAGCTTTCTTCAGCTGATGCTTAGGCACAAACCACCTTTATTTGGAACAAAACCATAAATAAAATGTGTGCACAGAAACCAAGTAGCTCCTTTTCTCTTTAAAACTCAAGGCTAATTCCATTTAATACATGTTAATGCCAGGGTGCTCTGCGCCCTTCCCAGGCTGGGGCACCCCAGTGGGACCCTCTCTGGCTGCTGTCACCCAACTCATCCCCCCTGCCCCCTCCAAGACTTGGAGCAGAGCATGGCCAAGGCCACCCCTAGCTGTGTTTGCTCTGGGGCCACAGGCACGAATTGCAGCAAGACCTGATTGCAAGGGGCTCACAGGACATCTTGTCACCCCCCTGGGGTCCTGCTGAGTCAGGGACTGGCCGCGGGTGAAGGTGACACAAGCAGGGGCTGCTGGGGGGGGCAGAGGAAAGGCAGAGGGTGTCTGGGGGTGGGGGGAGGAAAGGTGCAAGCTCAGCTCCCCCCAAGCCACGTGCCTGCACTGATGTATTGGTGAGGGACAGGAGAAGTGACCCTGCGTCCCCTCCTGTCCCTCCACGGTGTCAGTAGGGGTAGGGAGAGACAGAGATGAGGAGGAGGAAGATGCTGGGTGCCCGCTGCCCACCCGGGGCCAGCGCCTGCACCTTGAGTCGGTGGGTGCCGGGGTGCCGCAGCGGGCGCAGGGTGGAGATGATGCCCCGGCCCCGCTCAGTGCGGAGGGTAAAGGGGCTGCCAGGCTCCTGCTCCAGCAGCCTGAAGAGGGGCCGGGGGTGGAGGGTGGCACTGGGGGTGAGGTGCACCACGTCACGGCCAGCAGCGATGCGGAGGGGCAGGGTGAGCAGCTGGTACTGCAGTGTGGGGGGGCCGGCTGAGCCGCAGTCTGGGGCGCATCGACCCACGCACAGCCTGCACGAGAGTGGGGGGCACAGGATGGGGCAGGGGGGTCAGGAGTGGCTAGGATGCCTGGATCCATAATGCCACAGGGGATGAGGGATGGGCAGCATGACTCACCCAGGCCTGGATCCTCTCTGGTACCCAGCTGGACACGGTGCATCCACGCACCGGGCACCTCCGCGGGTGTTGAAGCACATCTGGCTCGAGCCACACTGGATTGTGCCCTCCACACACTCATCCACATCTGCAAGCAGAGCACAAGGGAGTCTGAGGGTGCCAGGACACCCATGTGGCCCAGACCAGATGGGGGGTTCAAACTCCAGCTCCCACCCCACACCTTCCTAACCCACATCCAGGGTGTTGGACACTGGGGCAGCAAGATAAAAGCACCCAGTGCACTGAGCCTGGGGACAACACTGCCTGGGAAGCAGAGAGACACAAAGGGGTGACATCCAGGGCACCATGAGGACTGAGTTCACACCCCAAGGGACATCAGCATCCTGCCAGGGCAGGCCCCCCCCAGCACCCCTACACTGACCGTGGCAAGTCTTCCCGTTGGGCAGCAGCCGGTAGCCGGGGGGACAGACACAGCGGTAGCTGCCCGGGCTGTTCCTGCACTGGTGCTGGCACTGGTTGGGCATCTGGCACTCGTCGAGGTCTGCAGGGCCAAGGGAGAAGTATCAGTCCCCTCTGCAGCCCACTGCCCTGGGGCATGCTGCCTCTCACCTCCCCTTCCCAGCACAGCCAAACCCGGGGACACCCCGACCCCCCAAACAGGGATGCGAACAGAACAGGAGACAGGGCAGCAGCAGACACAGGAGCCATCTTTGGGGCAGAAAACAGCACCCAAACTCCCCCCAAAGCTCCTCACCAACACTTCCCTGCGTGCTCTCACCTGTGCAGGTGCCATTCCTCTTGACAAAGCCCCTGGGGCACGGGGAGCCCTGGGCCCCCAGCCCTGCCGCCTTCGCCACGCGCCGGAGAGAGACCTGGGTGTAGAAGGATCTTCCCCAGGGGCGGCTACCGGGTTGCAGCCAGCGTGGGGGGTGGTCCCAGGGGCTCGTTGTGCCCCCTCCATCTGCCCCTGCTGTGCCACACTCTCCCCCTGGCAGCAGGGTCCTGCCGGGGGGGCACAGGCACTCATAGGAGCCCCGCAGGTTGCGGCACTCGAAGGCACATGGTGGAGGGAACTGCAGGCACTCGTTTATGTCTGGTGGAGAAAAGAGCTGGGGGGTTGCAGCTGGATGGGGAAACTGAGGCTGGAGCAAGGGGACTGTGGCCTGACACCCCAGCAGCTCATACCCAAGCACGGCCAGCCAGCACCCAGCGAGCGGTACCCGGGAGGGCAGGTGCAGCGATAGGTTCCTGGGGCATTCTGGCAGAGCTGGTTGTAGCGACAGGCGTGGGACCCCTCAGCACATTCATCAATGTCTGGAGAGCAGAGGTGGGGGGGGACAGGGTTGGGGAGTTGGCACCATGCAGCATGTGCCCCTCACCATCCTCATGCCCCCCGTGAGGGAGGGTCCGTACCGATGCAGTACAGCTGCTGAGGGTCTGGGATGAACCCTGGGGGGCACCGGTCCCTGTCAGCACCTGGGAACCAAGCAGAGAGAGAAGAAGGGACACATCACTGTGGGAACACGACTTTTGCACCCCCATAGACTAAGGAGGGGTCCCCAGTGCCCCCATCCTGGGGAAACCCCTCGTTACCTGCATCAAGTGAGGCGTGGAGCTGGAAGCGGAGCTCCTCTGAGGCTGGGTCATAGGAGGCTTTGATAGCTCTGGCCTGCACACGCTGCACCCGGGGGGGCTGCGGACCCGTGGGGGGGTCATACACAAGGGTGTGGTTGCAGCGGGCATGGATGATGTGCCCATCCATCAGGAAGCTCTGCACCGAGCCCCCCGAGAGCTGCCCCAGGCCTGTCCGCACATAGCGCTCGCTGAAGTCCTGGGGGGAGGCACAGGGTGGGGGGGTCAGGTAGTGGATCCCCTCCCAGCTCCCAGCATGGGAGTCCCAGTCTGTGGGAGGATGGGCAGCACTGGCACCTGCAGCAACACCACAGCCTTGCCGATGCTCTCTGGCACCGAGCCCCTGATCACACTGTCCAGCCGCAGGGCACCGGCTGCATCCACACCCTGGGCGATGTGGGTGACCCGCACCAGCTCCCCTGCCAGGGTGAGGATGGGGGGAGAAGTGAGGACCAGCCCCTGGCATCCCCAGACACAGCCCCATCTCCAGCTGGGGAGCTCGGCCCAGCAAGGGGCTGAGCACCCAGGGATGCTGCAGGGGGGAGATGGAGGCTGAGGGGGGCAGGATGAGGCTCCGTAGCCCCCTGCACGCCTGGGGCTCCTGGCATCCCTCACCTGTGGCAAACTCCAGCTGCGACTCATGCTGGAAGGTGCCCTGGGTGAGCAGGAACCCACTCCAGGCCCCCCCCTTGGCATGGGCCAAGGACCAGTAAACAGGGGCAATGATGGCAACCAGCACCCGCATCAGCGGCCCTGGGGGTGTGGGAGAAAGGGTGTCACCAGGGAGCCAGCAGCCACCTAAGGAGGCACCCAGCCCTCCCCAACCACCCCACTCCCCTCACCCCAAGGTGCTACTTTTGGGGGGGGTCAGGGAAGGACAATGAAAATCCTTTCCCCTCCCAAGATTTTCACCTGACACATTTCAAACTCACCCCTGGGGTGAGGACAGGGGTGACCACCTACCAATGGCAGGAGGGATGCTGCGGATGTTGCTCTGGACCGTGGTGGTGCTGGAGTGTGGGTCATCCAGCACGCTGGCATCGAGGGCAGCAGTGCTGAGCTTGTGGGAGTTGATGGTGCCAAACAGGCTGCCCTGGACCTGGCGTGGCTCCCCTGGGGCAAAAGGAATGGGAAGGGGGTGCAGCAGCACTGGGGATGGGGTCCCATGGGAAAGCAGGGTGTTTCCTATCTCCCTTCTCAATAATTTGCCAAGAAACCCTCATTTTCTGGACTCAAAGGCAGCCAGAGGATGGCGAGCAGCATCCCTACCTGGCTGCAAGCAGTCCCCAGAGCCCCCATGGGGTTGGGCAGCACGGTGCCAGCAACAAGGGGATGCTGTGAGCACAGCCCCATGTCTTTTGCACTAAACCCCCCCAAACCCTGCTCTGTATCAAACCCTGGCCCCAGACCCAAGCAATGAGTTGCTCTCCTCTGGCATGGCTGGCAGCAGCGTGCCAGCAGCCTCAAAGAGGGCACACAGGGCACCCCGGGGCTTCCTCCACGCTGCTGGCCAGCCCTGTCCTCTGCTCCCTGAGAGGCAGCAGCAGAGGATGTGCCTGGGTGTTTAGCAGAGCCCCTGGGAACTGGGAATTCAATCATGGGCAGCAAATTGCGGAAAGGCTGGGAAGAGGCGAGCAGGGACACCGGCTGGCGTGCAGCTGCTGCTCTGGTTTGGCTGGGCTCAGGCTCGCTGATGACAGGAGATGGCAAGCCAGGGTATGCACCCAGGGGGTTAGAGCAAGCAAGGAAAAGCTGTATCCCTCCAGAGGAGGTCTTACCCCAGGGTGTAATGGCACTAGGGGCAGCCCCAGCCCCCCGAGCCAGCCAGGAATCCCAAAACCAAGGGCAGACACCCACCTTGGACGGTCACTGAGGCACGGGCAACAGCAGACCCCAGGGTGTTGCGAGCCAGGCAGGAGTAACTGCCAGAGTCGTGGCGGCTGACAGCCGGCAGGAGCAGCGTGGCGTTGGGCAGGACACGGGCACTGGGACCCTCAGGCAGCGGCTCCCCATCCCGGTGCCACTCCACAGAGGGGGTGGGCTCCCCTGACACGGTGCAGTGCAGCAGCACCGCCTGCCCGGCACGTACCACAGCTGCTCGTGGTGTCACCGCCACCACGGGGGCACCTGGGCAGGGAGAGGGATGCAGGCAGTGCTGCAGCATCCTGGTGATGCTGGGGCCATTCTCCAGGGGTCTGAGTGTGGTCTGGGGGCTGGAGGATTTGCAGTCCCTCAAAAAGAGGGTGCAAAGGGGGGCAAGCACTCACTCTGCAGGGCCAGGGTGACAAGCTTCGCTGCCGTGCCCGCATCGTTCTCCGCCACGCAGCGGTAGCGCCCTGCGTCAGCGCGCTGGTGGTACCAATGGCATTAGCACAGCATGAGCATTGCCATGAAAGCTCCCCAAAACACAGCGGCACTCCCTCCTCCCCAGACCCTGCTCACCCCCAGGGTGTGGATGGCCAGGGAGCCGTTCTGCAGCTGGTGCAGGTGCCCACTGGCTACCACTGGCACCCCGTCCTTGCTCCAGCTGATGAGGGGCGTAGGGTGGCCCTGGGCATCGCAGTCGAGGAGGGCATCACCCCCAGAGGGCTCCACCTGGTAGGTGCTGGTGTCCCCCCGTATGCTGGGTGCCTCTGGGGAAGGAAGAGGGGTGACAGGGGAGGGGGTCTGGCCAGGAACCCTGGTTTCCCCACTGGCACCTACCTCTCACAGAGACAAAGGCAGTGGCCGTGATGGCACCCGCCCTGTTCTCAGCCTGGCAGACGTAAGTCCCACTGTCAGCATGGGTGGCTGCCTCCCTCAGCAGAGTGCTCTGTCCGCTCTGCCCCAACACACCATCTGTGGGGTACAGACCCCCTAAAAAAGCATGAATGGGGACCACCTGGTTATAACCCCGCACAGCCAGACTTGCTGGCACCCCAGGGCATCCCCAAAGGGGGCACAAGGACTGGGATGGCACCAGAATCACACCCGCCTTCCCCCAGCTCAGCATCCTCTGCCCACGTACCAGTGACCGGGTGCCCATTGACCATCCAGGAGATGCGGGGCTGGGGGCTGCCCACAGCAGCACACAGCAGCTCCAGCCGCTCGCCCTGGCTCAGGGTGACGTCTCTGGGCAGGTGGGTGAAGGTGGGGAGGGTGTGGACAGAAAGGGAGAGCCGGCGGACAGCCCTCCCTGCTGAGTTCACCGCGGTACAGGAATAGCTCCCGGCATCTCCTTCCTGGAAAGGGGGAAGAACAGGGGCTGGGATCCAGCTTCACTCACTGGGCTGCATCTCTGCTGGCTGTTGTACACCCAAAAAGCCAAGGTTTGGCCACAACCACATTTTTCCTGACCCTCCAGCCTGGTACAACAGACTGAAGGGGGTCTCCCCTGCCAAATATATCCAGCAGCCAACTTGGCAAAGTGACACCCCATCCTGCCAGCCCCAGCCCAGGAACACAACAGGGCACAGAACGTCCTCTCAGCCCCAAGGGACACATGTTTTCCAGCTCTCTGACATGACAGCCACAGGAAGGAACAATCCTCACCTGGGCATCATGGAGCAGCAGGTCCCCAGAGGGCAGGACAGTGGCCTTCCCCCCTCCACTGCGCACTGGGACTCCGTCCCGGCTCCAGGACACGCGAGGCTCAGGGATGCTGTGGGCAGCACAGGGCAGCAGCACCTCCAGCCCCTCCAGGACAGCCAGCTCCTCTGGGCCAGGTGCTATGATGGGGGGCACTGGATGGGGCAGGAGTAGGGCAGGATTTACACCTTGCAGCCTTGTTTCCCTGTGAGGTGCTGGGGAAGGAGTGGAGCAGAGGAAGGGGCAAGCCCTGGGGTCCTGGTGCTGCCTTACCTTGCACAATCAGCCTGGTCCTCCCAGTAGCAGTGCCCCAGGGGTTGTGAGCCACACACAGGTAGGTGCCTGCATCCCCCAGGGAGGCCTGGAGCAGATGCAGCTGCCCATTGGGTAACATCTTCAGCCCAGGCACTGCAAGGATGGGCAGGAGTGAAGGGCAGGACAGGGCAATGCAGCTGAGCTGTGGCTGGATGCAGCTACTGCTGCCCCTGTAGAAGGGCTTCTTTCTGGGGTTTCCCTAGGGAACAGCTCCAGCAGCTGCTGCACCCCAGCCTGGACTGCATCCCGAAGGATGCATGCACAGTGCCACCCAGCATCTTCACCCTAGCCAGGGCCTGGGGGCTCTGTGGGATCCCACTCACCTCTGGCGATGCCAACACCATCCTTCTGCCAGGTGAGCTCTGGCTGGGGGACACCGGTGGCCTCGCAGGACAGCACCACGCTGGTGTTGACAGTCACCATCACCATACCAGGCATGGGCTTCAACGCAGGGGGTTCTGCAAGCAGCAGGGAAGCATTGCCAACCAGGGGTCCCCCATGGTGGGCTAAGGCACAGGGACCCCCAGGAGCCACGCATACCATGCACCACAAGCCGGAGGTGCTTTTGGGCCGTGCCAGCAGCGCTCCTCGCTGTGCAGGTGTAGCGGCCAGCGTGTGCAGGCAGCACCTGCCTGATCTCCAGGGCCCCTGGGAAGAGAGCCAGCAGAGTGGAGGCAGCAGGGGGGCTGCCAGGGACCTTTCCTCCCACACCCACCTTGGGCTGCGCTGCCCTGTGCCAGTACCTGTGGGCAGGATGTGGTAGCCCCCTCCTCGGCTGCCCAGCTGAGCCCCCTCCTTGCTCCACAGCACCGTGGGTGGGGGCACACCTGAGGTGTAGCAGGTGAGGACCGCGGGGGACAACCGGGTGACAACCACGTCCATAAGGTCATCAGCAATGGTGGGGGGCACTGGAGAGGGGAGGGAAGGGGGTGAGCAGGACCACACAAGAGACACCAAAGGGGATCCCATCCCTACACACAGAGGCACAGGTATTATTCTTTCCTCCCTTGCCCACCCCTACGCACAGTCCTTGAGAGGGGACTCAACCCCACAGGGGGCTGGAGCACACCCCATCACACCAGAGATGGTGACAGATGCTGGGAAAGCTGCTCTTGGCAAGAGCCAGAGCACCCAGGAGCTCACCAAGGATGGATACAAAGAAGACCTGGCGTGCGTCTCCGGCAGCGTTGGTGGCGATGCACTCGAACCGCCCCTCATCCCGGGCACTGGGGCTGGCAATGAGCAGCGACCCCGAGTCCCGCACGCTGCAGCAGCCAGAGCACACAGCAGGGTCAGCCCCTGTCCCACGGGGAGCAGTGAGAGGGGGCAAACCCCACCCCAAGTCAGGACCCTTTGGTGGGTGAGTGGGCCGGTGCTGCAGGTACCTGTAGGTGCCAGGCAGGAAGTGCGTGTTCAGGGGGTGGCCATCCTTCTCCCACCTGATGTGGGGCTCAGGGGATCCCCAAGCATCACAGCCCAGCGTGGCTGGCTGCTGAGCCAGCAAGGTGAGGTTGGAGGGCCCAGGGGTGATGGCTGGAGGGACTACAGAAGACAGCAGCGCATCCTTGTACCAGTGACAGCAGCCCAACCATGGTGGGTCACAAGGCACCGAGCCCAGGAGGGATCCAGCTGGTTCTTCCACTTACCCAGGACGTGGAGGTTCAGACCTCGCCGGTCGGAGCCGGCAGAGCTGGATGCCATGCAGAGGTAATAGCCTGAATCCTGGGCCTGAACAGGGTTGACCTGCAAGGAGCCGCCTGGCAGGAGCCACAGCCTGGGGAGGGAGAGCAACTGAGCCCTGGGTGGGTCTGCAGTGCGTGGGGACACGTGGCTGAGGGGGTCACCAATGCCATGACAGCCATACATGGCACGTGCCTGCAGAGTTGGTGTGCAGAGAGCACAGCCCTTACCCAGAGGACTGTGATTTCTCTACTCTGGGCACACCTACTGATGTGGAGGGTGGCAGGATGGGAGCACCAGCTCTTGGTGCCACCAACCCAGAGAGCTTCATACCTGTTGTTCCCACGGAGAGGCAGGAGATGGCCATCCTTCCTCCACGTCACCTGGGGCACAGGCCACCCCTCTGCCCGGCACGGCAGCACTGCTGAGCTGTTCAGCAGCACCCTCATCTCTTTGGGGCCGGGCTGGATCTCTGGGGCCACTGCAGCAGCACCCAGCAGGCACCGCAGAAAGCCAGAGACAGGGCTCAGGGGATGGAGGAGACCAGCCCAGCCCAGCACCATCCAGGGCTGGGCACCATCCAAACCCTGTTTCCCATTACCCCAACCTTAGGACACCCCATAATATTGTACGCCCCTGAACTAACAGGGCATTTACTACCAGCAAAGCCCCATAGCAGGGCATCATGGCTCACCAAGAACCTCCACCTGGACACGCAGGCTGGTGTCTCCCAGCACGTCCGTGGCCCTGCAGCTGTACTCCCCACCGTCCGCTGCCCCCACAGCCTGGATCCGCAGGAAGCGCCCCTCAGCCAGCACCTGCCTGTGGGCATCCTCCTGACACCCCAGGGAACCCCCATCAGCAGCTCACCCATGTCACCCCCACCACCAGCGTGACAAGGCTGGTGAAGGTGCATCCCAGCCCCAGGTCCCCCCACAGGTACCTGCAGTGGGGAGCCCTCCCGATGCCACTCAATGCGGGGGGCGTGCACAGCATCCCCAGGGCATTCCAGGATGAGCTGCCCCCCTGCCACAGCAGTGATGCTGGGGGTCTTTCCAACGCTTGCCAGGCTGAGAGGTGCTGTGGGATGCATGCCAGGTGGGTCAGGGGGTACCATGCAGGTTGGGCATCCCCATGCCTGTCCCCGTGAGTCACGCATAGCCCCCCACTCTCCAGGGCCATCATGCTGTACTCCAGAGTCTCCTTTGCAGGCTTACAGCCTCCACAGCTCTCCCCAAACCCTGTAGAGCCCTGACCACCCTTGCAGCACCCACACTACCTTGGATGCTGACATGGAAGCTCCTACTGTCCTCCCCAGCAGGGCTGGTGGCCAGGCAGGTGTACCAACCAGCATCGGCCACCTACACAAAGCCAGGGTGGGCAAAAATTGAGGCATACAAAGAAATGCCAGTGGGATGAAGGAAGAGGAGCCCCTACCTTTGTGCTTTCTATGTAGAGGGTGCTCTGGTTCCCTGATGTGAGCCAGGGCCCTGTCAGCAGCTGCCCATCCTTCTCCCAGGTGACACTGGGCACGGGGACACCCGTCACTACACACGTCAGCTCCAGCGGGGTGCCCGCAGCGATGGACATCTCCACGGGTTGGGATGCAGCCTCCATGCGGGGTGGCTCTGCAAGGGGCATGGTGAGGTGGGAGAGCTCATCCCCTCCTTGCTCCCAGAAAAATCGGCCTCACATCCCTCCCCAGTCCCCAGGAGTGGACACGCACCCATCACCAGGAGGTGGAAGGCTTTGCTGGCTTCCCCCACCTCGTTGGCCACCAGGCAGGAGTAGACCCCCGTGTCAGCTGGCCCCACGGCTGCCAGGCTCAGCTGTGGGCCCAGGGGCATCTGGTTGCTGTGCTGTGCCAGGGGTTTGCCATCCTTCAGCCAGGTCACCGCCAGTGCTGGGGACCCAGCAGCTCCACAGGCGAAGGTGACACTGGAGCCCTCAGCCACCATCCGCTCCTCTCTGCTCTCCGAGCTCTCCAGGATGGGGGGCACTAGGGAGGGAGTGGGCCCCTTAGCAAGGCCATAGGTGCAATGCTGGGTCCCCAGGCGTTAGGGACAGAATCCCCCCACCCCCTATTCTGCCATCACCCAGAGGGGGCTCAGCCTCTCTGCAGGGTGCTTGGGGGCTGCTGTCAGGATGGTCCTGCCTGCTCCAGCCTCCCTCAGCCCACCCTGGCAGCTGAAAGCTGGTCAGACCCTGCTTAGCAACAGAGCTGCAAAGCACAGCATGCTCTGCCAGCAAAATTGATACTGGGGTGCCCCCCACCCTCCACACACCCCTCCACTGCCCCCTACCCTGTATCTGCAGAACAAAGCTGCGATCGGCCACCCCTGCCCGGCTGGAGACGATGCACGTGTAGAGCCCGGCATCGGAGACCTGTGCCTGGGAGATCCTACCCCACAGAGTGGGTACGTGGGGATGGGGAGGAGGCATCAACTCCAGGCCCCCTTCCCTGCCACCCCCCAAGTTCTCCACACTGACCCATAGCCACCTCTGGGGTGCAGCTGTGGCCATGCAGACCTCCTGGGCACCTCAGCCTGTGGCCGAGCATCGCTCCAGAGTCGCTTCTTACCGGAGAACGTGGCCAGCAGAGAAGAGGGTGACACGAGGGGACAGGCGCAGGGGCAGCCCGTCCTTCAGCCAGCTCACGTGCAACGGAGGGGACCCCTGTGCCAAGCACTCCAGCGTCACCACCGTGGACAGGACACCATGGACCACCTCCGAGTCATCAGCACCTCTCTCGATGGCAGGGGGCACTGGGCGAGGGGACAGTTGGGGGTTGTTAGGGGGGTTGTTAGGGGTGGGTGGCCCTGGCTCTACCCCGTGGGTCCCAGCCCCCTGCTCACCCAGCACGCTCAGCATGTGCAGCTGCACGTCCTTGCCTGCACTGTTTCGGGCCAGGCAGGTGTACACCCCGGAGTCAGCAGCTCGAAGCCCCTCGAGGAGCAGGGAGCTGCCATCCTGGGACACCCTGTGAGGACACCAGGGCTTAGCCCAGGATGATGCTCCTCAGCCAACAGCTGGCACAAGCACGTCCCAGCCCAAGTAGCAGAGCTCAGCCTGCTTTGTACTGTTCTTTTGCACATGGGGAAACTGAGGCACGGGTGGGATGGTTCCCCCCCTGCCTCAGACTCACCGGGCATGTGAAGGGGACTGCGAACCCAGGGGCTGCCCATCCTTCAGCCAGAAGATCTCAGGGGTGGGCTGTCCCTCTGCCTGGCACTCCAGCCTCACCCCTTTGCCCTCCAGCACAGTGTACTCGCTGGAGACCCCTGTACTGGTAATCCGGGGTGCCACTGCGCCGAGAAAAAGAGGAGGTTGAGGAAGAGGAAAGGGAGGAAGGCTCCCCTCTAAGGGAGAGGAGCCCCACGGGAATGCCCACCACCCTGGGGAAGCCCTACCTCGCACCAGCACCACGAAGTCCTTGTGTGTCTTGGCACCCGGGCCCTGTGCCAGGCAAGTGTACCGGCCCTGGTGGAAGGGCTGGAGGGGGCTGAGCTGGAGCTGCCCCCCCTTGGACACCAGGCCCTGCTCTGGGCTGCTCTCTGCCAGGGGAAGAAGAGAAGGGGGCCGCAGTGATGCTCCTTCACTGGACCCTCCCCAGGCATGTTGTCACACCCCTCCCTCTCCCACCCCCTGCACCCAGATTTGGGGACTTGGTTGAAGTGGAGGTCAGGGATGTGCAGAGCAGGAGCTGCTGGAGCGTCACAGAAGAGATCCACTGGTCTGGGGGGAACCCCCTGTCCCAGCAGGTAGCCCAAGGGCTTGTACCCAGAGAGTTCCACCCCCCCATCTCTCCATCACATCCCATGCCCACATCCCATTGCTTCAGGCCTTTTAAAAAGAGGCAGGGGGAAATGCCAGCCCCTTCATGCTCTGCCTCCTCCCCTCTGAAGCCCTGCAGTTCTCTTGCAGTGGGGAAACTGAGGCAGGACTGCTCCAGGCACAACAACAGTGGTGCTCAGGGCAAGAGCCTGGCACAGCAGCCCCTGTGCACATACCCAGCAGGTTCCCATCCTTCAGCCAGGTGACAATGGGTGCAGGGACACCGCTGACTGGGCAGGTCAGGACGAGGGGGCTCCCCACATCTGCATCCAGCATCTCCTGCTGCAGGTCCTGGATGTCTGGGGGTTCTGAGGAGGAAGAGCAGGGATGGGGTCCCTGAGCAGCAACACACAGGGCGAGTGTGACAAGCACAGGGGGACAGAGGTAGCCACATGGTTCAGGAGCCATGGGAGACTCCAGCTGACAGGGGATGAGGAGGAGGAGGTTAAATCAGTGAGCCAGGGAAGGGCTGCTGGGGCTGCCTCACCCTGCACAGTGAGGGCAAAGTGCTTCTCCACTGATCCAGCTGGGTTCTCAGCCACGCACGTGTAGCTGCCAGCGTCACCTGCCCCCACTGAGGCCACCTGCAAAGGGGGAGCAGAGCCCCACTGAGGGCTGCTCCAAGCTGGGGAGCTGCCAAGGAGCTGCTGGGGCTCCCAAGGGGACCTCAGCACCTGGCAAGACCAGGGCAGCCTCCTCCTTGGGGAGGGAAGAGCACCCCAGTTTCTTCCATCACCCTGCTCAGGGACACACAGACCTGCAGCACCATGCCACCCTCCAGCAGCTGGTGCCTTGGGCTGGCAGCAACAGGGACATCATTCCAGAGCCAGGACACCGTGGGCACCGGGTGCCCGGTGGCTTCACACTTGAGGTGCACGGTGCTGTTGACAGTGGCCATCACCTCCTCAGCCAGGCCCTCCCTGCCACCACGGATGACTGGGGCAGCTGGAAAGCAGGTGGTTATGGGGCTGCCATGTGTCTCTTGTCACCTCCCCACCCCGGCCCTGTACTCACTCAGCACCTCCAGCTCATAGTGCAGCCGGTCTCGCCCCGCGGCGTTGGCGGCCTCACACGTGTACCGACCTGCGTCCCCCTCCTGCACCACAGGCAGCTGCAGCACCTGCCCCCCTGCAGCGCAGGGCAGGGGATGGGGAGAGCTCAGGGAGGGGGTCAGAGGGTCCCTCCAACCTGCCCTTCCCCTCTCACTATGCCTAAACCTCAATGCAGCCCTGATGACACGGTCCTGCTGGTCCTAGGGATGCTGTGCAGGAGCAAGGGGACAGGATCCAACCCCCCCACTGTGTTATGGATGCTCTCAACCCATAGAGCTGCTGCAGGAACCCCCTTCCAAACTCCACACCCATTACCTAGCAGCATCAGCACCCCTGGACCAGGGGAGATAGGCTCCCCATCCTTGTACCACGTGAGCCGCGGGGGTGGAATGGCGTTGGTGTCGCAGTAGAGGGCGGTGGGCTGATTGAGGACAGCTTGCCGGTGCTCTGTCACCTCTCCATCCTGGTCTTCCTCTCGGTAGAAGATCTCAAGGGCTTCGTTGGGGCTTGGCTGCTGCTGGAAGAGGGGTGGCACTGCGGGGACAGGCTGCAGTCAGCTGTCAGCTGAGGGAAGGAGGACTCACACCCCCTAGCAGCAACCAGAGCATCTGCCTGACCAAGGCTGAGGAGATGCTTGTTTTCCATCAGGTACCAAGCCTCTTCTTGCTGATCCCACAAGGGATCCCATCAAGGGCACCTCCCTGTGCTGAGACACCCACTCCTCCAGGCACCACCACCCAGGCCTCACCTTGCACATGGACAATGAAGTTCCTGTCATCTTCACCCACAGCGTTGGTGGCCACGCAGGTGTAGTGCCCCGAATCAGAGACACTGGCTGGTTTGATCTGAAGCACCTGCCCCTCACTGAGGATCTGGAGGTGGCCAGCACTTTCCAGTAGCTGCATAGGGACCCCAGACCCAAAGCAGGAAAGAAAGAGAAGGCCAGGAGGAGGATTACACACCCAGGAGCAGGACAGGGTACCTTCCCCCTTCATCCACCTGGGAGGGTCCCCAAAACCAGCAGCTCCTCCCCAGCTGTGGTTAGGACCTCACCTGCTTGTCCTTGTACCACTGGATGGTTGGCTGGGGCACAGCCCAGGTCTCACACTCCAATGTCACCGTGCTGTTGACCTTGGTTTTCACCTCTTTCATGGCAAGTTCCCCCAAAGGGTCATCTCTGGCAATCCAAGGAGGAACTAGAGGGGAGAGATGACACACCAGGGATGAGAGAAGAGCCCCACGGTGGGGTCACTGCAGGAATTAGGAAGGAGACTGAGAGTTCCCTCACCCAGGACCTTCATAGCATAGTTCTTCACAGCCTCCCCAGCTCCATCATCCACGATACAGCTGTACGTGCCTGCATCCTCTTCCTGGGCATTCAGGATCTGCAGCCCGTGGCCACCTGGGCAAAGGGGGTCTCCTGAGAGGGTCACCACTCACAGCCACAGCTATCTACCCCCATGCAGTATGAGAGGGCACCTTAAGGGACCTGCTGATCGGCTGCAAGCCTGACTTGAGGTTCTCTTATGCTCTAGAGAGGCCAGTTTCCAGGTATATAAAACCCAGTGCTGTCTCACTGATGCTGCCAAGGAGGCTCCAGCTGTTATCAGGTGATGCAGCACATGGAAAAGCAGCATTGACCTGATGGCCTGAGCCCTGAGGGTCCTGCAGGATGATGACTTCCCACCACCCCACTGCCCCAAACCACAGTCAGTCCCAGAAAGGGTCCCAACTCCCTGGGGCATAAAGCAAGGAGCCATCACAGCCATGCAGAGCCAGTGGACACTAGGACAGTACCAGGGAGCAGGTAGATGTTTCTTGATGCTTTGAGGGGAACCTCATCCTTGAGCCAGGTGATGTTGGGAGATGGGTGGGCCAGAGCCTCACAGACCAGGGAGATGGGGTTGTTGATGATCACTGTGACTTCTTCTGCAGCAGCATCATGGGCATGTCCAGCAAAGGTAGGGCTTTCTACAGAGATATGTTTGCAGGGCAGGTCAGCATTAGCTCCCACTCGGGCTTCCCAAGGCTTCATTCCCCCACCACAGGGCATGGCCAGCTCAGGGAGCTGAACGTGAAACATGCAGCAGGTCCAGCACCAGCCCAGCTGCATGTTGCTGCCCTCCAAAAACACCCAGGACACAGGAGAGACACCCCTGCTTCTCAGAATCACAGAATCAGAGGGGTTGGAAGGGACCTCAAGAGCACATGGGATCCAACCCCCTGCCAAAGCAGCTCCCCAGCTCATATTGCACAGGGCGGCGTCCAGACGGGGCTGGAATCTCTCCAGAGATGGAGACTCCACACCCCCTGGGCAGCCTGTCCCAGGGCTCCCTCACCCTCACTGGGGAAAAGTTCTTCCCCATGTTGGTGTGGAACTTCCTATGCTCTGACTTGCAGCCATTGCCCCTTGTCCTGTCCCCACAGACACTGAAAAGGGGCTGGCCATTTCCCCCTGCATCCCATCCTTAAGATATTTATAAACATTAATAAGGTCCCCCCTCAGTCTTCTTTTCTCCAGACTGAACAGCCCCAGCTCACTCAGCCTTTCCTCACAGGGGAGATGCTCCAGGCCCTTCATCGTCTCCATAGCCTCCTCTGGACTCTCTCCAGGAGATCCCTGTCTTTTTTATCCCAGGGAGCCCAGCACTGGACACAACACTCCAGGTGGGGCCTGACCAGGGCAGAGCAGAGGGGGAGGATCCCCTCCTGTGACCTGCTGGCCACACTCTTCCTGATACATCCCAGGATCCCATTGGCTCTCTCAGCCCCCAGAGCTCATAGCCACCCTGTCACCCACCAAGACCCCCAGGTCCTTCTCCACAGAGCTCCTCTCCAGCAGGTCACCCCCAGCCTGTACTGATACAGACGGTTATTCCTCCCCAGGTGCCAGACTTTCCACTTGCTTTTATTAAACCTCCTCTGGTCTCTCCCTGCCCAGCTCTCCAGCCTGTCCAGGTCTCGCTGGATGGCAGCACAGTGTCCTGTGTGTCAGCCACCCCACCAGCCACCATAAGAGACAGATCTTCCACTAGACAGGCCCTTTATGCTCTTTTCAGGTCTCACAGGGGGTTTTTTGGCAGGTCTAGGACATCATGCCATGCTGCTGGCTGTAGGGTTAAGGAATCCTCACCACCTACCTGGAGCAGGCAGTTAAAAACCCTTCTAACTCCACAAATCCCCACTCACACCCCAAAACAGCCTCCCTCCCATGGCATCTCCTACCTGCAACCTCTAGCAGGTAGTGCTTGGTTTGGTTCCCCACGGAGCTGAAGGCCACACAGGAGTAGCGGCCAGCATCGGACAGGGAGGCTCGGGGGATGTGGAGCTTGGAGCCATCAGGGGAGATGGAGAAGTTGTCTCCGATGGGCAGAGGGTGGCCATCTTTCAGCCAGGTGATCTTTGGCTGGGGGTTGCCTGTTTTGGGTGGGAAACAGGGGTTTTTTTGGCCTTTGGGTAGAGTTTTTTCCATACGCACGCAAAGCCTGAGCGGGGTCATTGCACTGGAGCTGTGCTGGGAAGCAAGGACATCAGCCCAAATCCTATGTTATCATGATCTGGATCAGCTTTTTAGAGGCTGCTGGATGAGCCAGCAAGAAAGAAAACTGTCCTGAGTAGGAGGTGATTAATTACTCCCATTGCTAAGGGGGGAAACCAGACTAGAGGAGTTTTAGCTCCATTTGGGAGAGGTTGAAGCTTACGTCGTGGAACAAGCTCCCTGCGTGGGCACCTCCTCCCCAGCACTTCCCAGACAGCACAACTGGAAAGCCAGGAACTGTCCCAAAAAGGATCTTCAGAGGGTTTCAGTTATTTTCATGTCACTGATGGAGCCATCCATTTGCTCCATGCCCCAAAAGGAGACCCAGGTCTCCGAGCCCCATCTCCCACCTGCTCTTGCCACCTCTGCCCCCCACGTGGTGCTCACCTGCTGCCAGACAGGACCAAGTGACAGGGTGACCCTCAGGTATTTTGGTGGTCTCTTCTTCATCTGCATTCTCTATGTGGGGAGGAACTGGGAACACAAGGCACCAGGGACCTCAGCAGCTGGCCAGCTTCACCGAGCATCCAAGCTCACATGCTAAGGACTCCAGCACTGCAGCTCCCACCATGCTCAGTCTTAACTCATGACTGTCCCTGCAAGGGTGAAGTTCTGAAGTCCTATGAGGTATCCTGCAGCAGATGGAGGACCCTTCCTTACCTAGGATGTCCACATAGAAATGCCTCCTGGCTTCCCCAGCTGCGTTGCTGGCCAGGCAGGAATAGTGGCCACCATCCTGGGCTTGTGCACGGGTGATCCTCAGCATCCAGCCCCCTGGAAGCACAGAGCAGAGAGGTCTCAGGGCCTTGGATCCAGGCACCAGCCCATCCCAGCAGTGCTCCAGCAGGCCTGGAGCTCTGCTGCATTTACACCCATCAGCCTTGGGGCAAAACACGTTCCCCAAGCTCCCATCTCTCACAGCGCCCGTGCTTCATCCCTGACCTGAAAGTATGTGTGTGTTCTCACTGGGGGTGACAGGAGAGCCACCCCTGTACCAGGTGGCTGTGGGCAGAGGGATGCCTGTGGCTTCACAGGTCAGTGTCAGGGCTCCATGCAGAGACATGCTGATGTTGGCTGTTGACCCTGATCCTTGAACGAACTCTGGAGGAACTGGGGATGCAGGAAAGGGTGTGTTGGTGAAGCTGTCACCAGGACAGCAGAAGAGCAAGGCAAACTGAGTAAACCCAGCTCACTCTCACCCTCCTACTTGTACCATTTGGGGACACAAGGCCAGAAGGACCAAGAGCATCATCATCTGAAGTTGTCAGCTTCGAAGGTGTTATGAGACAGGTGACTTGGAGCACGTGCCACCCACCCACACCCCCAAGCCCATGCTTACAGGTGTGACACCAACCTTGCCACACACCCTGAGCCACCTCAGGCCTTTTCCAGCTCTGGTGCTTGGTACCTTGACACATCAGGTTGCCTCAAGTTCTTGGAAAGTAGATGACTTTATAAAGTGTGAGGTGCTCTGCTCTGATGACCCCAGAAAAAAAACCCCCTCCTGACTGATGGAGCCAGTTCTACAGCTATACCTGAGCATCCCCCTTCTGACCCAAGACAGTGCTGGGTTGTGCAAGACCTCCATATGCTGTGTGACATCACCACCCTCCCAAGCCTGCCTGCATCCCTATCCCCCCACCACCATCCCCATCCCCATCCCACACCCCTACCGTGCACTGCAACATCAAACTCCCTCCTCTCCTGCCCCTCTGCTGTTGCCACCAGGCAGGTGTAGTGTCCTGCATGGGCCACCTCTGCCCTAGGGATGCACAGCCGACTCCCCTGCTCCATCAGCAGGAGCCCCTTCCCAGAGGCCAGGGGCTGCCCATCCTTCAGCCACGTCACTGCAGGTGGTGGTGTCCCCAGGGCTTCACACTCCAGAACTGTCTCTCCAGCCTCGATGACAGAAACCTTCCTCAGGGCTTTGGGGCTGCCCTGGAGCCTTGGCAGAGCTGCAGGTAGAGATACAAAGGGTGGAGGCCATACACAAGCTGATGTGCATCAGTCTAGGTGGCAGCAGTTGGAGAGCAAAGCAAATGCAAGCAGGAGCAGCTGTCAGAGGGAAAATTAGCCACAACCAGCTTGGAGCCAGGAGGAAACCTGGAGGGGTGAAGCTAACCCAGCTAGCAGCACCCTTTCCAAAGCACCCGAGGCAGCAGGAAATCATGGTGAGCTTTTTGATCCAGGTGGAGCTTGCATCAAGACAGATCATGGCACTCACAGCCACCCACACAGGTCCCTCTGCGTCCCTGGGCCCCTCTGGCTCACCATGCTGCTCCAGGCGATGCTCCTTGCTGCTGCTGCCAGCAGCATTCCTGCACTCACAGGTGTACGTCCCCATGTCAGCCAGCTGTACCTTCTCAATGTACAGCATGCTCCCTCCTGTGGACACCAGCTTTGGGCTCCCAGGATGGGCAGAGAGTGGCTCACCTGCCAGGGAAGGAGACAACAGCCTCTCTCAGGTTCCCAGCAGGACCAGCTCCCACCCAGAAGCTGGATGCTGCTCAGCATAAAGCACTCCTCCCTCCAAGGAGACCAGCTTATCTGGTGGGTCGACATTTGTGGGGAGGGCTGAGGCTGAGGCCCAGGCTCCTACCATCCTTCTGCCAGCTCAGGGTGGGGAATGGGATCCCATGGCACTCACAGGTCAGCCTGATGGACTGCCCCTCCAGCACAGCCACAGCCACGGGCTCTGCTGAGGAGAAGGATGGTGGCACTGCAGGGGATGAGAGGAGAGGAGCAGCTCGCTGATGGCACCAGCCAAGAGGAGAGGGGCAGATCCCAGCTGGAGCTCCATCCACATGCCACCCACAGCTCCACAGGGCTTCACACAAAAAGAACAGCAAGAATCCCCTGCCCTGGCTCCATGTGGAAACAATAATCTCAACTCTCCAGCTATGAAGTGAGTGATGCTTGTGAATCGCACGTGGCGTGTAGCAGGGGACAAGTGAGCACCCTGTGCCAGCCACACAGGCAGGCCAAGCCCAGGTTGGCCAGACACAGCCTTATTAGGTAGCACTGCTCACTGGGAAGGTTACCTAACTCTTTCCATTATCAGATGCCGTTCTCAGTTGCTCATAAATACAGCTGGCTGGAAGAGAGTAACTCCTTCCCATGGGGGCTATCAGCTTGTAAGAGAAAAAACCCAACACCCAGAAACCCCAGGAAAACAAAACCAGCAGAACCCAAACAATCCACCCGAGCCAGGACACCAGACGTGCAAATGTTTCCCTGGGAAGGGACCACAGGAACAAGTCTGGAGCAGGGGATCTGGATTTGCTCCACTCCCTGGCCACCTGCCTGCAGGACTTCCACCAACTGGCCTAGAGCATCCCTGTGAAAAGCCAGGGCCTGGCTCAGCCCCCAGCCTGTGGACGTGCTGAATGGACCAGGAGGCTGCAAGGATGCTTGAATTGAGTGAGTAGAAGCATCCAGACCCTGCTCTGGCAGCAGCCTGGGAACCACCACTGGCATCTTCCCATGGGGACAGGGGCAGAGCTGGGGGGGATGACACCTGAGCAGCCCAGGGAACAGCAAAGAAATCCTTTTGCTCTCCAAAACGTGGGCAGTAAAGACACCTTTTCTGCATCACCACCAAAAATCCCCCTCCCCAAAGCAAGATGCATGCAAGGACTGGCTTTTCCCCTTCCAGTCTGGAGGGGATTCCCAACCACCTCCAGCTGCAGCGTTCTGCAGGGCTTTAATATCGTGGGCTTAGTGTTTCCCAAGCCAGACAACTACCCCATAGGTACATCCTGTGCATATAAACTAACAGTACACAATATAGGGTATAGAGAGGGTCACAGTGGCCCTTACCCCACACGTTGAGGTTGTAGTGCTTGTCTGGGTGGCCAGGCACCTGGCACGTGTACCTGCCTGCATCCCTCACCGCGGTGCTCCCGATCTGCCCGGAGAAGCAGAGACACTGGGATGCCCTGGAGCAGAGCTGGGCCCACACAGCCACTCCACTGGGGGTTTTGTGCCAGCAGAAGCCATGGGGATCAATGGGAGAGGTGGGAATGGTGCTGAGGTATGGGCAAACTAGGAGGGACCCCCATCTCTCCCCCTCAGTCTGCACCCACTCTCCTTCTCAGTGGGTGCAGAGGGAGAGGGAGATGGGGGTCTTCAGAGCTCTATTTCCCCTCCCACCCTCTGCAGCGCTCCAAAACATCACCTGGAGGACAGTTCCCTCTGCAGACACCCACATGCCCGGCTTTGGGGTGAGCAAGATTCCATCCTTCATCCAGCGGGACCCCTGAGGGGACACCCCAGGGGCCGGGCACCCCAGGGTCACCGTCTGGTTGATGATGACAGAGACATTCTCCTCCTCACCCGGGGCATCAGGGAGTGCTGGAAAACAGATTGACAGGGCAAGACCTTCCCCTAACCACCCCCCCTTTGGCACTCCTTCCCAGGGATGGCCCCCCACAGCCCCATGTGCTTATAAAGGGAGGGGGGAGCATCCCCCCTAGTGCCAAGCATCACCCCCAGCCCCACAGCCACGCTGCTGGGAAGGGGCCAGGGGTGCCTTGGGGTACTTACACCACACCTTGAGGGTGGCCTCACGTCTGTCCTCCCCTGCAGTGCTGCTGGCTACACACGTGTATGTCCCTGAGTCCCGAGGGTGAGGGGAGGGGAGGGACAGGATGCGCCCACCGGAGAGGATCTGCGACCCCCCCCCAGGAAGGAGAAGGAGCCCAGATGAGGATGGAGCCAGGGGAACTCACAGGTGGGTGGCTGTGAGCTGGCATGCAGGAGCAAGGATGGCTGGGTGTGAGCCTGTCATCACACCCCGGGGACCCCCTGCCTGCTGTACCCCTCAGGGCAGGAAAGCCCAGCACAGGGCTGACAGGTCCATGTTCCCATGGACCAAAGGCAGGAGCAGGTCAGAGTGGTGCTGCATCTGTGCAGCTCCAGCAAAGGGGTTCTTTTTCCTCAAAGCCAGAAGGAAAAGGAGCATCTTCCTGGAGGGATGTCCCCAGTGTCCCTCTTCCTGGAGGGGTGTCCCCAGTAAGCCCCTTGTTCCCATCTCACCCACCTGTGGGCCACCCTCCACTGTGCTGGGCACTGGGTTGCCATCCTTCAGCCACAGCAACACTGGAACTGGGACCCCCACAGCATCACACTCCAGTGTCACAGGCTCACTCATCACCACAGTGACAGGGCTGGGGCCAGCTGTGATCTGTGGAGGCACTGGGGAGGTGGGGGGAGGCACAGAAATGTCACCAGGAGCAGTAGGGTGCAGGACAGGGTGGGTGGGAGACACTCCAAAGTGGAGCAGGCAATACCCATCCATGGGGCCAGGGTTTGCTGGGACATAGTTTGGGATGGACATGGGGGATTGCAGGGCTGGAATTACAAACAGGGCAGAGGACAGGGGGTCTGTTAAAGCCATCTTCCAGGGCTGGGATGGCCTGGTTGGTTCCACACAAGGACAAGAGGTCCTGGGAGGAGCACTCAGCTCTTAGGTAGTCACAGTCCTTCCCCTGGTCACCACAGACTCACCAGTCACTTGCAGGCTGTACCAGAGCTCGGTGACACCAGCCACGTTGGAGGCCACGCAGCGGTAGCTGCCAGCATCAGAGAGCTGGGCATGCTGGATCTCCAGGAGCTTCCCATCCCTGGACAGGGTCTGGCCCAGCCTGGCTGAGAGCTGCTTATGGCCCTTGTACCAGGTGATGTCTGGAGGGAAGCAGGGAGACGAGGTGCAAGGAGCGATGCTGCCACTTCTGTCACTGAGGGGACCCCAGGAAAGCCCCAGTGGGGACCCCAGGAAAGCCCCAGGGCTGCAGGAGCAAGAGCCAAAGGAGAGGACAGACTCACCAGGAGCAGGCAGCCCTGAGGCCAGGCACTCCAGGGACACTGTGCTGTTCTCCAGAATGACCAGGTCCACCACACTGGGTTCGATGTTTGGAGGCACTGCAACACAGCATGCCCAGTCACTGACTCTGTACAGCCCAAACCAGCTCCAGCCTCACAACACAGTGCCAAGGGGCACAGCTGGGCACTCTTGGCATGCACTGGGTCCTGGGAGAGCAGTGGCTGGAGCCACAGCTCGCTGCCCTCCCTGGGAAGGGACCACATGCATCATGCAGTGCCACTGCTGCTCTACAAATCATCTAGCAGAACATTTGTTGCCCCCTGGGATGAGATATTTATCCTTCCCAGGGCAGGAATCCCTGCTCCCTGCCTGGTTTCTCACCCAGCACCTTCACCATCACATCCCTTGGTGCTGACTGAAGGGTGCTCTGGCCAAAGGGGCAGGGGGCAGACCACCCCTTGGTTGCTCCCATCACGATGGATGCTGTGATTCACCAGAGCGTTGGCAGCCACCAGCTCTCAACCTCACAAAGCCCAAGACCCCAACGTATCAATCTAGTGACCCTACACCTCCCCAAAAGCAGGGCCAAGAACACCCAGCCACAGCCTCCCTGACACCTGGGGTGGATAGCAGGTCTCACCCCAGATGCCACACTCACCTTGCACCGAAACCTGCACCTCTGCCTGGGCCAGCCCTGCCCAGCTGCTGCCCTGGCAGACATAGAGCCCTTCATGGCCGAGCCCCACACGGGCAATCAGCAGGGTCCCACCATCCTCAGACACCACTGCGCCATCCTGCTCACCCAGTGGGTGCCCATCCTTCAGCCACCTGGGAGAAGAAGGGGTGGGCAGTGAGCCTTGGGACCACCCAGCCCCCATTTCTGCCCACCAAAGGGGTGAATGGCAGGGTGCTGGCAGCAACCACCATCCCCTTGTCACTTGGAAAGGGGCTGGAAGCACCCAGACCAATAGGAAAAGCAGGATCCCAGGGTCAAGGAGCAGGACTAGTGCCTCTCATCCTAAGGGACACCCCAAGCTGTGGTCTCCATCACCCAACCCTGAGTGCCCACCCCAATCTCTGCTGCAGCGTTGCACCCTGGGCTGCAGAGCACCCCCAGAGAGTTACACAGCCCCTAAAGGAGCTCAGGGGGATGTGGTAGCACCCACCACCCCATAATACTCACTGGAGGGGGGGTGTGGGCATGCCCACAGCCCGACAGCGAATCCTCAGGGAGTCATTGGCGACGGCGGTCAGGTGGCTTTCCCCATCCCCAATCAGCAGCTGGGGGGGAGCTGGGGATGGGGAAAGGGGCTTCAGGCTGGGACCACCCCTGGGCCCTGGCACAGGGAAGTGGGAGCAGCATCTCAAGCAGTGATGTGCACCTTGGACGTGCAGGCTGTATCTGACCGAGGTGTTGCCCGCGGCGTTCACGGCAGTGCAGGTGTAGAGACCCGTGTCCATCACCTGGGGATCAGACAGGTGGAGGGACCCAGAAGGGAGGACACTGTACCTGGGGGAAGAGGGAACAGAAAAGCTGGGCAGGAGGAGCAGCCATGGCCTCCATCACCTACCATGGGCAGAAGCTAAGGACAGAAAGCTCGCCATCACCTTGGCACAGTCGAGAAGGTCTCCAGGACCATCTCCTGCACAAGGAGGGTGGCAGAGCCATCAGTGGGTGCAAACCACCTTTGCTCAGCTCCTGAACAAGCTCAGCACAAGGCAGCAGCACGAGCCACCCACCCAGGGGACCGAGAGGGATGGGGTTCCCCACAGAGCACAGCCCCCACCATGCTCTGCTCCCAGTGCTCTCCGTGCTCCACAGACATAACACCATCTCAGCCATGAGATCACAGCTCCTGACCCCTACAAGTCTCCTTACCTTGTGGTGGAGAGAGGCAGTGGCTGGGACTCCTGTGTCCACACCACCAAGGGAGGGGGATAGCCCTGAACCTCACAGGGCAGGGTGGTCTCCTGCCCGAGCACGGCCAGGACAGCTACAGGGTCTGATGCCTGTGGTCCATCCACGCTGATCCTGGGCTTTGCTGGGTGCAGAGGGAGTGTGGCTGGTGCAGGAACACTTCAGGTACCCCACAACCCTCAGCACTGCCCTTCCCCATCCCTCAAACCCAACTGGCACCTGGCTAGGTGGCCCAGGGAAGCTAGTAGAGTCCCCAGGTCATGCTCTCCCAGCCAGCCACCCCCCAGCTTTACTGGGAGCCAGTGCCAGGGCCAGTCCCAGCACTCACTGCTGATGGAGAGCTGCATCTCCTGGCTGGAGAAGCCAGCTGTGTTGGTAGCTGTGCAGAAATAGGTCCCAGCATCCTCAGGGGAAGCTGAAGGGATCAGGAGGGTTCCATCAGGGTCCAGGAGGTAGCGTGGGCTTGGCAAGATGGGCTCTGTGTCCTGCAGAGAGAAGAGAAGAGGGACAAAGGAAGGCAGCAGAGACTCCCCCATGAGCTGAGCACCCCAAGGATGGCTCTAGACCCATCAGAGCAGGCTGCCTCCCAGTCCTGGCTTTCCAGGGCACTCAGTGGGCAGCCACACCGGTGGCTCTGTCCCCTCCAAACACATTACCCTGCACCCAAGGGTGCCCCACAGCCTGGCTGGCAGCGGGACAGCAGCCTTCTCATCCCTGTCACCTACCTTTGTCCAGGTAACAGTGGGAGGGGGCACACCAGTGGCATTGCACCGCAGGGCAGCGGCCCCTCCCTCGATGGCAGTGACAAGGACAGGGCCGAGCTCAATGCTGGGAGGGACTGGGAAGGAAAAGCAGCACCTCAGCCTGCGTGGGCACCAGAGGGGGGTGCTTTGCAGCTCAAGAAGCCCCCCATTTGCTGGGATGGCCAGCACCATGCCACTCACCGTGGACAACCAGGGCTGTGTCCTGCCTGTGCGAGCCAAAGGCGTTGGTCACCTCACAGGTGTACCTCCCCACGTCCCCCTGCCACACCAGCTCCACGTGCAGGCTCCCATCAGCCTGGATGGTGTAGTGGCCGTTTGGGGTTACCTGGGTGCAGAGAGAGTAGAAAGCAGCACAGATGTGGGGGTCAAACATCACTGTATCACCGTGCCTTTGGGCACATCTACCCCTTGAGCAGCAGGAACACCCTGATGCAGTGATGAACCTGCGTCATCCCACCAACTCAAGTCCACCCCTGGCATAGTTCACGAGGTGCTTTGGCCCCAGGAGGTTGGGGTACCCATCCTGCAGCAAAGCCCTTGCTGCTGCTGCCCCAGCACCCCCAGAGCCCTCACCAGCTGCCCATCCTTCAGCCAGCGACGGGCTGGGAAGGGCTTCCCAGCCAGGATCACGCAGGGCAGCACCACGGGCTGGCCAGGGAGCACACGTACCACAGGGGATGTGAGAGCGATTTCGGGGGCTGCTCAAGACAAGGGAAAGGGAAAAATAATACTGATTAGAGATAAATTGACCAGGAACACTCAGCACAAGAAATATGGGTTGTCTTTCTTCTGAGGGCCAGGCTTTGACCCAGCATGGGCTGGCTCTGGCATTCAGCTCCCCCAGGAATTCGGGGATGTTTGTCTACATTTTGGGTTCAAGCCCATGTCAGTGAATTAAGCAAAGAGGAGGAAGGGTGTTATCCAGACCCTGTGCTGGGAGGGAGTTGCTGAGGGGTTTTTATGGTGGCTGGCTCAGGAGCAGACACATCCATGCAGGTCTGCCCCTGGCTCAGCTGGGATGGACACACTGACAAGAGCACATAAAGACCAACCATGTCCAGTGACTGTGAGCTGGAGCTCTGCTTGGATTTTCCCAAACTCATTCTGGGCTTCACAGACATAGACAGCTTGGTCATCCCGGGAGGCACCTGGAGCACAGTGAGGAGAAGCCTGAGCTTGGCAATGCCAGAGCACGGTGGGGCTGGAGACCCCCCCCCAGGCAAGCTCCAGGATGAGGTGACAACACCCTTCCCTGCCCTGCTGCTGACAGGGAAGAGACATGGCAGTGATGGAGGCTTGTGGGCAAAATCAACCTACGACATCACTGCTCCATCACTGCAACACGGGTGGGCACAGGGCTCCTGATCCCTTCAGCTTCCCCCAAGGATGCTGGGACCTATTTCTGCACAGCTACCAGCACAGCTGGCTTCTCCAGCCAGGAGATGCAGCTCTCCATCAGCAGTGAGTGCTGGGACTGGCCCTGGCACCGGCTCCCAGTAAAGCTGGGGGGTGGCTGGCTGGGAGAGCATGACCTGGGGACTCTACTAGCTTCCCTGGGCCACCTAGCCAGGTGCCAGTTGGGTTTGAGGGATGGGGAAGGGCAGCGCTGAGGGTTGTGGGGTACCTGAAGTGTTCCTGCACCAGCCACACTCCCTCTGCACCCAGCAAAGCCCAGGATCAGCGTGAATGGACCACAGGCATCAGACCCTGTAGCTGTCCTGGCCGTGCTCGGGCAGGAGACCACCCTGCCCTGTGAGGTTCAGGGATCCCACTGCTGGGACACCAGCAGCAGCGGGGGGAAGCACCCGAGGGTGATGCTGGGTGCGTGTGTGCCCAGGTGGGATGCCCACCCACGCTCTTCCCCACACCTTTGCACGTTTAGCACTTACTGTCAATGAGGAGCTCAGCAGCTTCCAGCTGGCTGGGAACACCCTGAGCCCCTTCCCAACCTGCCACAGGCTTCCCATCCTGCCGGGACCAGGCGACCCGTGGCGGGGGAGAGCCGGCGGCGTGGCACAGCAGGCTGACACTCTCCCCAGCCTCGACTGCAACATCCCCCAAGGGCTCAGCAAAGTGAGGGGCAGCTGGAGGAGGGAGCAATGGAGAAGGAGCTCGGGCACGTCCTGTGCAGGTTGAACCCAGCAGCCCCCCAGCTCAGCAAAAGCTCTTGTGCTTTTCCACCTCGAACCACTTCAAGCGTTGGTGCCCCCAGCTCAGAACATCCTCTCCTCCTCCCCAGGCTCTTCCATCCCTCCTGCCTCTGGTGGGAAGCCCTGAGCTGAGGTACCTGGATTTTCAGACACACTGAAGCCAGCCCACGCCTAGTCCCACTTCACTGCACTTCGTACTCCTAGCCTTGCCCCAAGCCGTTGCATCCCATGCAACAGCATCAGCACACCAGCCTCCTGCCACTTCCTGAGCCTCTTCCCTCCTCCTGACCCTTGCAGATCCCACCAGGCTTCAACCTGCTTTCCCTGAGTGCTGACACCTCCCACTTTGGGAAACCCAGGGGTGGATGCAAGAGGAGCCTTGGGGACCTACGAGCAGGAGCTGAGCCAGGAGGGAGAGTAGCAGCGATAGGCTTGAGCTTTTGGGGGGACCCCAAAGGAGAGGCAGAGACTTACACCCCACGTCCAGCATGGTGCCATCCAAAGCGACATCATCCTCACCAAGAGCCTCACAGATGTACTGCCCTGCATCCTCCTCCTGCACCGCCTGCAGCCGCAGGACAGCACGCTGGGTGCCAGCTGGGAACACTGCCACTGCTTGCTCACCTGCCCAGAGACCCCCTGGCATCAGCACCCCGAGTGCCTCTGGGCACCCCTCCCACTGTCAGGTCCTGGGGACCCCTCAGTGCATGGAGGTGGTTTGCTCCTCAGGGCCCTCCTCAGCCTCACCTTTGTACCACACAATGTGGGGTGGGGGCACCCCTGAGACCCAGCACTCCAGGGTCACATCTTCTCCCACCAGTGCCTTCAGGCTGGGTGTCACTGCCAGGATGGCAGGAGGCTCTGCACCATGGGGAGAGAGGTGGATATGGTGACTCCTTGGAGCATGGCATGTGGTGCCATCCACCCTGAGGGGACCCCAGAGCCCTAGGAGCTGCCCCCACCCCTGACACCCTCCATCACAGACAACCCCATCCCACAGCTCGCCTGTCGCAAGGTCCCAGCAGGCAGCCAAGGGCTGGCAGGGAGGGAGAACAACCCCTCCTGCAGCAGCTCTGAGCCCTTGCTGGGATGCAGGGGGCTGGTGGGGACCACGTACCAGTGAACTCCAGCACCACGACCTGCTCATCCCAGCCCAGCACGCTGCTGGCATAGCAGCTGTAATTCCCTGCATCCTCTGGGCCAGCATCCCTGATGTGCAGGGTGCCCTGAGCATCCGTGAAAACCCTGCAGCAAACAGGGACAGAGGGAGAAATGAGTCCAGTAGAAACGGAGCCAGGGCTAAATGTGTTGAAGTGGGCTCAGAGCCATCACATTAAAGCACGTGGAAAGTGCTGGGACTTTGGCAGCTGTGGGTTAGCACTTAAAACCAGCTGCTGCAGGGAAGGTGCTTGCTTTGAACTGGGGAAAAGTATTAAGAACTGGGCTTTTTCATCTCCAAAATAAAAAAGAAAACCCAACCCTTCCCCAAAGTCCACTCCAGCCCCCACAGCCTGACACAGGCAGGGGGTAGAAGCCAAAAGCAGAAGATATTAATGGGAAGCACAAGGGATATTTTGAGACTTGAATGCACACCAGGTGTGCAAAGCACTTCCAGTCCCTCTCAGTGGGAAGGGTGACCTGGATAAGGCTTAAAAATAAGTACATGAAATCAAAGCTCACAGCATGCCAACCATCTCAGGGTGGGGATGCTGCAACGCTTCCCTCTCTCTGGAGCGATAGGTGACTCTGAGCCCCTCTCTCCTAAGCCTGTGCATCCCTGCAAAGGGACCACCATCCCCCATGGGACAGGGGGGATGAAGGCACTCAGGTGCCCACAGCTTACCTCTCCTCCTGCTCCAGCACCCAGCCCCAGCGCTTCCAGGTGCTGTGGGGTTGGGGGTGGCCCCTGGCTGTGCAGTTCAGCTGCAGCTCCTGGCCCCTGCCGAAACGCTGGGGGCTGGTGTCCACCTTCACCCACGGCACCTCTGCGCAGGGTTGGAGAAGGGTTCAGCCCCCAAACATCACCCACCATCCTCCCCCTCCCTCTGGGCAGGGCAGCACCCAGGACAGGGTGCTGTGTGGGGCCGAGCCTACCCTGGATGAAGAGCCAGAGGGAGGCAGCGGCAGTGCCGTGGGCGCTGTGTGCCACACACTCATAGAGACCCTCATCCCCTGGCTGCACGTGGGTGATCTCCAGTGAGAGGTTCTGCAGCAGCCTGGTCCGGCCATCCCCTGGCCACACTGCCTTCCCATCCCAGCTCCACGTCAGGTTGTAGGGCACGTGGCTCACAACGGGGCAGGACATGACCACGTCTTGGCCAGGTGAAGCTGTGATGTTGCTGGGGGCTATGAGACGTGGTGGGGGCTCTGCAAACGTGGTGTGTGGAGTTGAAGCAGGCCTGTGCTCTGCCCCAGACCCAGAGACCCACAGGCACTGGGGCTTGGCATGAGCAGTGCCCACCTGAGACAGAGACGTAGGCGCGAGCCCGCGTCACCCCGACCTGGCTCGTGGCTGTGCACTCGTAAAACCCTTCATCACTTTTGGACACTGCAGGGATCCACCAGCTGATGTTCCCCCAGCCCCTACAAGAAGGGAGACTGGAGGGTCAGCCCCACACCAGGGCACTGGAGCTGGGTTCACAGTGCCACCCCCCTGCCCCAAATCCCTAGGGCTCTCTTTCATCCAAGCCAGGCAAACGGATGCACCACCATTCCCACAGCATCCCACATCCCAACATCCCCAGTTCAGGGCACTGTTGCTGCCCACATGGGTTCATTATGGAGTCCACTGAGCCAAACTGGAGGCTCACCTGAAGAGCTGCTCTTCCCCCAGTTTCATCCTCCCCCGGCTGAGCTGCAGGAGGAAAGGGACCTCGCTCTGTGCAGAGCAGGAGATCAGCTGTGGCTCGTGGCTGTAAGCCTGGATCTTGCTGGAGATGTTCGTTTTGGGTAGACCTGGAAACAGCTGGGGACTCAGACACATAGAGCACTCCTTGGGAGCTCACCAAGAGCTGTGCTGGGGAGCTGGGTAGAATGCCTAACCAGAAACTAGCACAGAGGTGGTGCTGGAAGGAGCCTCTGGTCCCTTCTCAGCACCCTTGGGGAGCATGGGGACCACTCACCAGGGACGATGCTGGTGTAGGTGACTCCAGAGAGGCGGTGCAGGGGGTGGCCCTGGGCATCTTTGCCCTTCACCTTCAGCAGAAAGTCACCCAGGGGGACACGGAGTGGTGAGCTCACCCAGAGATGCTCTGAGATGTTGGAGAGGGGCCGTGCAGGCAGGGAGAGGAGGGCATGGCCAGAGGAGTTGAAGAGCTCGATCTCCTGCAAGTGCCCAGGTGGCTCCAGACCAGTGCAGTTCACCACCACGGAGATGGGCAGACCTAGAGGGAGGGAAGGGAAAAACCAACCCACAGCCAAGTTCCCAGCTGAAAGAAGCTCAGACACAGCACCCACTGCTCTGGGCAGCACCAGCCTCACCCTGCACTGGCCGGTCCCCACGCTGGCTGCCACCAGAGTCTGGCTGGGTGGAGAAGCTGGCTTGAAAACTGATGTTGCTGATGCCTGTGACCCTCAGTGAGTGGCGGCCGCTGCTCTGGGTCTGGAAGTAGAGGATGTGCCAAGGGCAGGGGAAGGGACAGGGATGGGACGAGGCAGCAAGTGGCCCCTTCCAGCCTGTTCATGCATCCTCTGCCCAGCTGGAGGTGGGGCAGGGGGAAAGCCCACGCCTGGCAAAGCCTGGCCAGCTGAATATCCATCAGGGGATGTGTAGGGGACAACGTGTGGGATCTGCCACCAGCCTACCGTGACCAACCAGGTCCCTGGCTCGTGGGGCTCCACAGCCACCACCATGGCTGAGTTGGGGATGCTGAGCAGTTCCTTCAGACCTCGGCCTTTCTCAAGGACTTTTCCTACAACAGCAAGTGAACCCCTAGGATGGGCAGCCCAGATCCATCACCCGGTCCCTGCAGCCAGCCTGGAGCTCCCTCCCTTGGGGCTCACTGCAGTGCAGAGCCCATCACACTGTTCTGGCAGCCTGGGCACCAGAGAACAGCCTCCTAAAACCAGAAGCACAGCCAAGCTGGATGGGGGCAGAGCAGATGCACTTGGTGCTTCACAAGGGCTTTGCAGCTCATTGGGGTTTTGTTTTCAGAGGAAGTTTTGGCTATTCCTATGTCTGCAGCTTCCCATTTGTCCTGATTTGTGGGAGTCCTCAAGTGCTCTCTGGGAGGTAAAACATCACCCCCACTCACTCCCCTCCCTCGGGCTCCTACCTGCTGGATCCTGGACCTCAATCCCTGGGGCAGGGCCGCTCAAGGAGATGGTGACCTCCTTCAAGCTAGGGTCAAAGGGGACAGGCCACGTGTGCTCCCCACCATCTTCATGGTCCGTGGACAGTAAATGGACTTTGGAGGCCTGGATGGCTTCTTCCACCCACTTCAGCACCTGGGGGCACAGTGGGGAGGATTAACCCCCATCCCCCATCACCTCAGGCATGGCCATTTCAGGAGCAGGGCTGTGCTGGACCAAGTCAAAATCTCAGGCACAGCTTCACAACAGTGCCCAGGTGAGGGGACAGCCCCAGCCAGGGTACCAGAAAGAGGGTGGCATGGGGACAGCAGGCAGTAGGTGATGCCCCAGCTGAGCCCTCCTTGCTATGAGCAGGTGGGAACTGAGTGACTCGGTTTAACTGTTATCACCAAGCTTCAGCCATGAGAAGACACAACTGCCCAAGGCCAGGCAGGGGCTGTTGCTGGGGTCTGCTCAGAGATGGTGCCTCATAATGAGCAGAAAAGCACTTGGATCTTCCCCAGGTCACCAGAATTTCATGCTGATTGAGAGCTTCAAGCACAGGGACAGGCAGAGAGGCTCATGTCCATCCCCATGGCCAAGCCACCCACCTGATTCTTGGGGTGCTGAGAGCATCAAGAGCATCCCCAGCCTCAGCCTGAAGCAGACACCTGCCCTCCATAGGGACAGGTGAGCCAGCTCATCCCAAGATCACACAAGCAGCCCAGCAGCAAGCTCAGGGGCAACCAGCTTTCTCAAGCCCTTGCTTCAGTTTCAGGCTAAAGCAGGGTGCCCAGAGCAGGGAGTGTGGAGGTGCCCCGGGCACCAGGATGGACCTTGGGAGAACCTAAGGGCAGCAGAGCTGGGCTGGACCATATGTACCTCAGGCACCCCATCCTTGCTCCTGTGAGCATCCTGCTCACCTCTGTCACCTGCTGCTTGTCCAAGTGGAAGATCTGCCCCGAGCTGGTGGCTGCAATGTGCTCATAGACACGGTACCCGGGGTGGCTCCTGTCCCCACAGTCCCCTGTCAGCACGAACACCACCTGCCACAGCAACAGTCCCTGTAGTATCGCGCACAGCCACGAGGAACCCATCCATCCCAGGGAGGGGATGTGTCCAGCATCCAAAATTTGCTCCACTAACAGGTACCACTGGTGTCCCTCATTGCCAGGAGCTGCTGCTGTGCCCACCCAAGCCAGGTCTCACAGAGCAGCATCACTCACCTGGGTCTGCTTGTGCTGCAGCAGCCGCAGCAGCTCCTCCTGCTCCTCATAGTCCTTGGCCCGAGCATCCGAGAAGACGTAGACGAAGGAGCCAGGGTGTGAGACCTCCACAGCCAACCTTATGGCCCCCACACTCATCTCTGGGCAGTCCCCTCCACCCTGCAGCACACCACGAGGGATGGGACACATGCACCGAGCCACCCAGTGCTCAGCCCTTCCCCGCTGGGCTCCCAGCAGGACCCCCCCCAAGGGTCTGCTGCTCCCCAAGGAGGAATTACACCAGATCCAGCCCAGGCACAGCCAGAGCAGCACCACAGGGACAGGCAGGATCACAAGGACCCATTCTTATTTCACCACTAATGATAATTAAGTGATCCATTCAGCTTCCTACCAACGCCTTTAAGCTGACACGTTCATGCCCACCCCAGCCCAGGCAAGCCCAGGGGCACGGTGAGGACCAGCTCCCCACTTTCACCCAGCTTTGCACCCCAAAACTGCTGTGAAACGATCTGCAGCTGCCACTTTACACCTCCCACCAAAACACAGCTGCATCTGTAGGGAAACCCACGGGGATTCAGCAATGCAGGGGAGGGCAGGGCAGGAGCAGGGATGGATGAAGCATGATTAAACTCCTGGAGAGGGTTTCAGCTGGCAGAATACAGCTGAAATTGCTTTAAAAAATTAAAAAAAGAGAGAAAAAAAAACATCTACTTGGTTTTCCAGCAGCATTTGTAGAAAAAGATCTTTTTGGTTCCATGGAGGGTGTGTGCAAACTCTCCCAGGGAAAGCATTCCCACTCTGGGACAAGAGCTGGGAACTGAGAGTTATCCCTGTCGCAGGAGCCTGGGGCACTCTCCCACCTTGGTGTGGTCATCCCCCAGCAAGCCCAGTGCAGCCCCAAGCCCCCCAGCATGCCCCCCTAGGGGGTCAGCAGCCTCGGGGGGGGCAGGGGGGGAGCAGGGATTGCTCCCAGGACCCATCACCACGCAGGGATGCAGGGCAGAGCTTCCCAGGATGTGCCCAGGGGCTCAGCCCACGCCAGGCACGGATGCCTTACCTGCACACGGAGCTCCCGCAGGCGCTGCTGGAAGAGCCGGGGGTCTGCAGTGAGGGTGGCGGGTCCCACCTCTGCAAGCACAGCAGCACCACCACCTCAGCCCCCCCCCAAATGCCAGCACCCTCCTTTTGTGCCAAGCTGATGGTGCTCCCAAGCCCCCACCCCAGCTCAAACACCCTTATGGGACCCAGGAGACACAAGGTTGAGCATCTACCCTGGCTTGGCACAGAGCACACGTGGATTTGGGCAGACCAGCCCTGTACCCAGGGGCACAGCTTGCCCCAGGCAAGCTCCCCCCCAGCACACTGGCTGGCCCCAGCCAGGGTGAGCTGCAAACCCAGCACCCCTTTTCTGCTGGAGGGGGAGGCTCCCAGCAAAGCAATGCAGACACCTAATCACTGCCCCTGCCTCCTTCCCTGCCCAGCTCCAGCCACTGTCATTCCAACTTGGGGACTTGCTGAAAAATAAAGCTTCAGCCCCCCTCTCCTTTTCAGGGGTCTGGGATCTCTGGGAGAAAAGCTGCTGTTTATGGGGGTGCACAAAAATCCCAAGGCAAAGACTGGGACAGAAAGAAATCAGTCCAGTATTGCAGGAAGTTTCCAGAACCTCTTTGTGAGTGGCACTTTTATCAGGGAGACCTGGAAGCACATTGTGGATTTGCACAGAAATGCCCCCCCAGTTAGACCAGGGAGATGGGAAGGAGGCAGAAGAGCCACCCATGAGCAGGTACCAGCATCACTGGGATTAATCTGGCTGCCCAGTGCCCACAGGATGGCTCAGGGATGGGAGTCCCTGCCCAGCGCTGACCCCTCAAGGTGCCATCCCCATCGCAGCCGTCCCCAGGACATTAAGAGCAGGGAGAAGGGACAGCACTTGGGAAGAGCACATTTCAGCCCCAAACCTGGCTAGAGCCACCCCCCAGCTCCCTGCAGCCCCCTGCCCCAGCCATACCTGGGTCGTGGAAGGGGATCAGTGCATAGTTGCTTATGGGCTTCATGCTCCTGCTGAGCGTCCGCTCCAGGATGCGCGAGGCCCCGTCCATCACCTGCACCAGGTCATCATACATGGAGCCAGTGACATCGAAGACAAAGGCCAGGGTGACCCCCCCTGTGCCACGGGGGGTCTCGGCGAGACTTGGGGCCAGCAGCAGCCAGAGACCCACAAACACCCCTCCGTGGGGCGGCATCGTGGAGGGGACCCTCAGGTGCTGGGGATGCCCCTTCTGTCCTCACTCTGCTCCTTCTCCCAGACCCCCTGGGCAGCGTCCCCACTCCAGGGAGGGACACGGGGCACAAGGGGCAGTGGGGACGGAGCAGGGACCCCAGCCGGGGGATGCTCAGCCGCCCGCAGCTGCAGATCCGGGAGGGAGGGAGGGAAAAGGGACTTTTGGAGCCAGCGGGGAGGTGGGTGGGAGCTGGAGCAAGGCGGGATGGGGATGCGGGGGCTGGGAAGCGGGTCCCGCAGCCCACAGGCTTGTCAGGTCCTGACTCCCCCCCCCCCCCCCCCCCCCCCAATCCTGCTCAACGAGCCCCCCTGCTCTGCCGGGGGGAGCCGGGGGTTAGGGGAGGACACGGGGGCTCGAAGCTGAGCGCCTGCGGGGAAACCCTGCCAAACCCGGGGGGGAGGGGGGGGAGACCCAGCTGCGAAAGGGACCCCAAGGGAGCAACCCCCCCTTTGCTAGGCAAAGGGCCCTCCCTGGAATAGGGGTCAGCAATGGGGCTGGGAGGGGAGCGGGGCGGGAAGAGGCTCAGGAGGGGAGCGCTGGGGGGGCCTCCCCCACACAGCAACCCCGGGAAGGAGGGAGCAAAGAGCGGATGAAGCCGGAGCCAGGAGGAGAGGCAGCCCTTGGCCGGGCTGGCCCGGAGCTTTTCCTGGCTCCCCTCGCAGCCGAGCGCTGAGCTCATGGCCGCTCCGGGGGATGCTCCGCTCTTGCTCAACTCTCCCCTCTCCCCCGCCACCTCATCCTCCCTCATCGGGACCCGGGGGGAGGCTGCAGCGAAGGGGCCAGCTCCAGGTGAAGCTGTGCACCGAGGGCTGAGTCCTGCCCCGGGCTGAGCATCCCTTCCCCACGACCCTTCCCTTCTTCCCCAGCACCTCACTGGCATCAGCCCCACTCCACCGGACGCGGGGAACTGGGGGAGGATTAGGGACCAGCCATCCCCACACTGGGACCCTTTCACACATCCCTCTGCCCAACACATCATCCCTTCAAGTCTGAGCTCAGCAGAGCCCCAGGGTGGGCATGGACCCCCCCCCCAGCAGAGGGGGCAGCCAAATAGTGCTGAGTTGCAACAGTGGTCTGTGCCCCCATCCCATCCCATCCCATCCCATCTCATCCCATCTCATCCCATCCCATCCCACAGCCAGGGCTGTAGGCTCCCACACAGCCACTCACCTGCAGCCCCTTATCCACCCCCCCCAGGCTTTGCACCCCCAGCCCCACACTCACTGCAAGCTTAGGGGGAGGGATGTGGGGGGGGGTACCCACTCCACAGTGCCACCAAACCTACCACAGAACACCCCCAACCCTACACCCCAACTCCATCCTGCACCCCAGCAGAAAGCACCTCTCCCCACTGCAGCTAGCACCAAAAAACTCCCAATAGCTTCTCCCCATCACCAAATTAGCCCCTCCCCACAACCACCAGTGCTCCCAGTCCCAGGAGCACCCACACCAGCTGGGCTTTAACCCCTTCCTTCCTCACTGGGGTTTAAAGCAAGGCACAGGCACAGCTTGGAGTCTGTGCACATCCTCTCTCACTCCCCAGCATGGGGGATAAATCCTGGGGTGCTCCCGCTGTGTGCTGGCACAAGGCACCTCTGAGCAATCCCCCCCTGTGCAAACACAGCCTCCTAACACAGCCTCCTTGTTCAGGCTGTTAGGGCATCTGCCCTGGCCTCCCAAGAATAATTAGTCAGCCTTATTAGGAGAGCAAACAAACGAAGATGGGCTGGCAGGGAGGCCTTGCAGCGCTCGCTTCCAGGAGACTTGGCAAGGCAGAATGGCAAACACCACCCCACAGCACATGAAAAGCCTAACCCAGGCTCCAAGCCCCCCCTGTTCCCCCCTGCTCACCCAGCCAGCTGTGATGGGGCTGCCCAGGGCCACCTCTGTTACAGGCTGCGAGGCACAATTATGGGATATTAATATCGAGCTTCCTCTGCAGCCGTTGTGTGCCAAAAGCAAGCTGATGGCTCCCAGCCTGCTGCATGGATGGAGGGGGGCTCAGGGGAGCCAGGGGTGGTGCAGGCAGCCAGGGCACAGCTGCGGGTGTCTGCCTGCAGAGGGGAAGTAGGAGCAAGGATGTGGTTGCTGGGGGTACAGGACCTGGCAGAGGAAAAGCTGTGCCTGGGGAAAGGGAGGTGGAAGGAGTCCTGCTACGAGGCTGGATGGTCCCTGAGGTGTCCCCATGCTGGAGCTGAGACAGAATCATAGGGGTTGGAAGGGACCTCCAGAGCTCATCAGGTCCAACCCCCTGCCAAAGCAGGGTCCCTAGGACAGGTCAGGGCTGGAATCTCTCCAGAGAAGGAGACTCCACACCCCCCTGGGCAGCCTGTCCCAGGGCTCCCTCACCCTCACTGGGGAAAAGTTCTTCCCCACATTGGTGTGGAACTCCCTGTGCTCCAACTTGAGGCCATCGCCCCTTGTCCTGTCCCCACAGACACTGAGCAGAGGCTGCCCATGTCCCCCTGTGTCCCACACTTCAGATATTGATAAACACTGATCAGATCCCCTCTCAGGCTTCTTCTCTCCAGGCTGAACAGCCCCAGCTCACTCAGCCTTTCCTCACAGGGGAGATGCTCCAGGCCCTTCATCATCTCCGGAGCCTCCTCTGGACTCTCTCCAGGAGATCCCTGGCTTTTCTATACCAGGGAACTGGACACAACACTCCAGGTGGGGAAGACCTGTCAGGAGACCTGACAACTCATCACAGTGTGTGTGCCAGCACGGCCTAGTGCATCCCCCTTTCCAGCCACACCAGTGCAACCCAGGCACTGCTCACTGCTGGTGCCAGCACAGCCCCACGCTTGGGGCACACAACCCTGGATAGTGACACCCCCAAACCCAGCTCCCAGCACCCCCAGAGCACAGGAAAGCTTGGGGGGGGGCTGCAGGAGGCAACGAGCCCGATCCATGCCCCTCCCCAAGCCTGCCTTGCCCCCACAGCACACCACAGACCACCAGTGCTCTGTTACTGTCATGAAGCTTTTATTTCCACTGTCACAACGCTCCCGGGTTCCATTCCCCTTGGGTTTGATTTGAAACTGGTTGGGTTGCTTGCTTTGCTCTTGAATTCATCTCAAGGCAGCAGGGCATGCAGGCCAGGGCACTGGCACGGGCACACAGACAGGCTGCATCTTTACAAACAAGGCTCTTTTGGCTGGAGCTGCTGTTGCTCAGCTCCAGGGCTCGGCTGCCTCCACCCAGGGGTCCCAGAGGATGCAGCACCCCAGGGCTGGTGGCCACAGGAGCGGGAGGGGAAGGATGGTTTTCCTGCAGTGCTGCTGGGGCAGTCTTGGGACTGGCCTGTCTCACTGAGACCCCAAAACTGCTCTGCAAGGAGAGCCCCCCAAGCTGTGCACCAAGACCAGGGCATCACTTCCCTCCTTTGCTCCCAGCCCTCACTCCTGCCCCACCCCTCCCCTCCAACACCCCATGAAGGAGCACTGGGTATCACCTCAAAATGCATCTTTACCCCCCCCCCCCCAGCCCACACCACATGGGAAGAGGGCAGCTCTGCCTGTGATTTTGGCTGCCCCCCATGCCATGCCTGGGGCAGTACCAAAGGCAAGCCTGCTCCACACAGGGCTTGGGCCAAGACCTTGAGACCCTTCTACCCTCCAGTTAGCACAGCCCCACGGTAGCCAGTGGCACCCCTGACCACTCAGGGGGAGCAGTGGCTCTGGGATGGGGGTCCCACAGCCTCAGCCTCCCCCATGGAACCAGGGTGCGGTGTCCTGATGGCACAGGAGGCAGCGATGGGCACCCACCCGGGCGAGATGCAGTTGGTACCCGGTGCAAACAGAACCTGGGGTCCCCCAACATCCCCCCCACACCCCAGAGACATCCAGGAACGCTCCTGGGGGGCTGCCACGTCTCATCACAAACCACAGCAATTAAGGGGCTGCTCCAGAAGGGAAAAACCCAACTCCCTTTTCTCTCCTGGGTCCTGGTTCGTGCCACGATCCAAGGTTGGGGGGAATGGGGGGTGTGGAATCTGCCCCCAGAGCCTCCTCCCCACCTCCTTGCTCTTGGAGAGGGGGGGAAACAGCTCAGCCCAGCCCCAGAGCTCCCAGACAGACGGTTACAAAGCAGCAACAGCCAGTGCACAGATGGAAAAATGAAAAGAAAATACAGACACGGCATTTTAATGGGGCAACACTGACAGGGACAAGGGGGGGAGGTGGGGAGGGGGGAGGAACACACCGCAGTGTCCGGGGCTGGACCCTCGCCTCTGCCTGGCTGCGTTTCGGGGGTGCCCTTCCCCTCACCGGGGTCTGAGACAGGGGATGGGAACTGGGTCTGGACAGAAATCGATCAGGCCTCGTTAGCCACTCACTTTTAATAAGGACTGGGTGTAAAAAGACTCAAATGAATTACTTGATGTAACCCCCGAGCCAGCGGAGCCCATCCTGCTCCCAGCTCCCCACACACAGGTCCCACCAAACCCAGGTGGTCACAGCCATGAGCTGTATCCAGACTCTGGGTACCAGCATCACATCTCTCTCTGCAGGGGGGGATTGGCTCACTTAAGCCACTTCACTGATGGGGAAACTGAGGCACGAGGAGGTTAAGGCCAACATTTCCAAGCATGAGATGCTCCAAGCCTTATTTTCAGCAGGACTGAGAAGCTGCAGATCCTGGTGATGTTCAGGAGGAGTCGAGGGTGTTCAGGGGGCCCAGAAGCATCCAAGATCTCAAATCCACAGACATGGGCTGGGGGGTGAGGGGATATTCAGCATGCCAAGAGCGGGGCAGGACAGTGCCCAAGCTGGGACCCAGGACAAGAGCCAGCCCAGACCGTGCAGGAAGGATCTCTGCCCAGGAAAACTCACCATCACCACTGGGTCCTTGTCAGCCAGCACAGAGCTTTTCAGTGCAAGCAAAATCCCTTTTTTTTTTCCCTTTTTCCTCATTTTTTTTTTTTTTCCCTAATGTGCAAATATTTAACATGGGACAAGGGGGGGATGAGACACAGGGCTCCATCCCTGAGACCCATGGCAGCAGGAGGTTGCTGGCAGCACCGTGTGGACACCGAATTCTGGTATTTCTGGGGTCTGCTGCTGGTCCCCAAACCTGTGCTGGGGGGGGGGCCACGCACCCACCTGCCCTTGTGAACGTCAGTGAGCACTGCTGGAGCTTGAAGCATGGCAGGTCCTCCAAAAATTCAAAGCCTTTCAGGGGAAAGTGTCTGAGCAAAGGGGCTTTGCCTGTGCCTGGGAACCATGTCCAAACGCTGCAGAGTCCATCGTTTCTCAGCAGAGGCCATTGCAGCAGCATCACATCCACTGGGAACATCGATTGGCACTGGAAGGGACAGGTCTGGCAGAGAAGCCTTCAAGAAGTTGGAGGGACTGCAATGATCTGCCCAAGGAAACTGCATTTTGGCCACAAAGCAGGAAAGGAAAGGAGTTTCCAAAGGGAGAGCAGGAGGGTGACACCACCCTGGGTGTCACACCGATGACACACGGGCACCCTCAGGGGCAGGAGCAGCAGAGGAGGCAGAAATATTGCACGTGGACGTGAGGTTGGTCTCCCTGGGGATGGGGAAGGGTGGGTTTTGTGGGAGTCAGGAATTGCCCCCAGCACACAGCCCTGGTGCTGCACAGCCACACAGCAGCATCACCTGGCCAGTGTCTGTCCTGGCCATACTGGGAGGGTTCAGAGCCTCCTGCAGCACCACCTCACCTCAGACACTGGGACACCTGTGAGAACACCCTCTGTGTCCAGGTGTCACCTCCCACCGCCCTGGGGACGGTCCCTGTGGCCAAGGGCTCTGGAGACTGCTGGCATCCCTGTGAAGAGCAGGGTGGGAAGGGGATGATGCCACATCAGCCTGGCAGACAGGGTGATGTCCTGATCCGGAGGGAGAGCAGCATCGGTGTCGCTGGGCCAGGAACAAATGGTGCCAGAGCAGGAGGGGTCTGCAACCCATCTGGCATTATTTGGGGTCCCACAGGCATCCTGCACTTGGCTCCCAAGGAGGTGCAAACCTCTCCTTCCCTGGGGCAGGGCCCGAGGTGGCTGGAAACAGCTGCAGCAGCATCCATGTAACGCTCATCCTCTGGTGGAGATACCAACTGGTGTCCCATGGTGTGTGTCCTGGGGGGGCTGAGCCCTGCCTGGGCACATCCCAAGGTAATGGTGAGTGATGGAGGGGTCACACAGGCCCCCCAGCTCATGGCTGGGGTGGGGGGCATTGCAAGCCCCATGCTTGGGTGACTCCAGATGCGTTTCCCCATCCCTCTGCCCCCTGCACGAGGTGGAGTGGGAGCGAGCGGCTGGCTTACAGCAACACCTCCTGCATCCTAAACAAGGAGCAAGGGGATAAGGAAACATCCTGACCTGCACATCCCCCAGCCCCACACTTCCCTTGGCAGGAGCTGCAGCATCATCCCACCAGGATGGGGCAGCGGAGGGACAGAGAATCATCCCCACAGGCATCCCCCTCTGCTCCCCCAGCCCCACTGGCTGATCCAGAGCCACCTCCCTGGGGTGCAGCCAGACCTTCCCATCGCTTGGAGGAAATAAAATAGTGAAGGAAATGGCTTGAAAACAAAACCTGACTCTCAGCTCCGTTAATACATCTTCAAACAGTGAGAAAAAGAAGGAAAAAGGGCAAAAAACCAAAGGAAATGAGGATGTTCTGATGCCCAGCAGCTTCCTTGCCTGCTTGGTTGAAGGATGGAGTGGGCTCGAGCTGCTGGGAGCCTGGGCTGAGCTCACAAAGGGCAAAGTGACCAGAAAATGGGTCAATGGGAAGAGGAAACGAAGCTACAGCAGCCCCTTAGAACAGCAGCCAGCCCACGGAGCTCAGGATACAGGGGGGTGGGAGAAGAAGAGGAGGGAGGGCAGGCAGATTTTTGGCTTCATTGTTATTGCAGGCTCCCAGTGCCCAGCAATAGAGTACGAGCATGTAAACCTTAGGGATCATTACCTTAGGTCGGTCAGACACGGACACAGGGACACACAGAGAGAGGAGACTAAACACGGCAGCAACATCTCCAACCAATAAATAAAGGTACTGAAGAAGCCCCTTTGCTTTTCTCCACCAAGGGGGGAAAAAAAAAACCCAGAAGGGGAAAATAAAAATAATTAAACCAAGAAAAAAAAAAAAAAAGCACAATACTGTCTCACCAAAAAAGGAAATTAAAATAATAAAATATAATATATATATATATATATCTCCCTAGTGAGCCGGGCTGGGCTGGCAGCAGGTGATGCCAGGACTGTGTTCCCAATCGCTGTCGCTGCCTTGGCTCCCCGGCTGCCCCGTGTAGGCAGCACCCCTGGGGTGCCCTCTGGTACCTTTGGGCTCCATCTCCTGGGAGAGCATCACGCCGGCACCGGCGCATCCACGGTCCCATCCGAAAAGGTAGGAAAAATGGGGAGCAAATTAGGGGAGAGGAGGCAGGGTTGGGGGGGTGTTGGGGGGGGGAGCTCTGCCTTCGGAGATGCTCAACCCGCTTCCCCGGCTGTGAAGTCTGGGCCGTTGCTGCCGCTCAGAGCGGGGTCTCTCATGGGGTTGGTTTCTTGGTTTTTTTTGGAAAAAGCAGAAGTTGGCAAATGGCAGCAGCTGGTTCAGAGTGCAGAGAGGGGGCTGAGCTCGCCCTTCGAGGGCATCCTTTGCTCGCAGAACAGAAAGGAAGGCCGAGAGGGACAGGCAAGCTTTCGCGCGGTGGTGGTCGGATGGCACGGAGAGCATCTTCCCCCAGGCATCTGCAGGAGAGGGGTGGGGAGAAGGGAAAGAGGCTGAGAAAGGTGGGCAGGAAGCTCTGTGGACACCTCATGGTAGGTAATGGCAGGACAAGGGGGAATGGATTAAAGCCAAAGGAAGGAAGGGTTAGATTAGATATTAGGGGGAAGTTTTTTACAGAGAGAGTGGTGAGGGGCTGGAACAGGCTGCCCAGAGAGGGGGTGGGTGCCCCATCCCTGGGGGTGTTCAAGGCCAGGTTGGATGGGGCTCTGGGCAACCTTGTGTAGCTCCAGGCCTGAGGTTGGTGGCCCTGCCTGTGGCAGGGGGTTGGAGCTCTATGATCTTTGGGGTCCCTTCCAACCCATGCCATTCTATGATTCTATGACACCAGCACGGCTGGAAGGGCAAAGCTGGAAACACCATGAAGAGTTTTACAAGCTCAAAGCTCCAGCATGTTTGATGTCACCCATGGTTGGACACTGCCTGGGCTGCGATGACCAAGACGGTCCCAGGAGACATCTCTGCATGGTCCCAGGGGCATGATGCTCAGCCCAATTTCCCTGGGATGCTGTGGATCACCCCACCATGCCAGCTCTGGGGCGTAAGGTTATGAAGTTGTAACTAAAGTGTTTAACATCATCTCTCTCCAGAGCATCCCCATGCCCCCAGCACAGCGGCTGCCTCACACACGGTGAGAGCCCAAGCCCTGCCAGCTGGGTGGCTTGGACAGCACCCTTGGGGGCTGCAGTCCTGGGGGGCTCTGTGGGATGGGGGAGCACTGGCAGACACCCAACAGTATGGGGACAACATCCCCCCCAGCCAGATTTCAGCAGGATGCCCACGCTGCGATGCTTCAGCAGAGGGGAACCAGCCACCCCCCCTAGGGAAGGTGGGAATGGCATCCAGCTGGTGGGAGATGAGTCAGCAGTGTGCTCAGGCAGCCAAGAAGGCCAATGGCATCTTGGCTTGTATCAAAAACAGTGTGGCCAGTAGGTCTAGGGAGGTGATTGTGCCCCTGTGCTGGGCATTGGTGAGGCTGCACCTCAAGTGCTGGGTCCAGTTCTGGGCTCCTCACCACAAGAAGGCCATGGAGGTCCTGGAGCGAGTCCAGAGAAGGGCAACCAGGCTGGGGAAGGGGCTGGAGGGCAAATCCTCTGAGGAGCAGCTGAGGGAGCTGGGGGTGTTCAGCCTGGAGAAGAGGAGGCTGAGGGGAGACCTTATCACCACCTACAACTACCTGAAGGGAGGTTATAGAGAGATAGGTGATGGTCTCTTCAGCCAGGTGACAGGAGATGGGACAAGGGGGAATGGCATGAAGCTGCCCCAGGGCAGGGTTAGATTGGATGTTAGGAAAAAATTTGTTACTGGCAGAGTTGTCAGGGCTGGAACAGGCTGCCCAGGGAGGGGCTGAGTCACCTTCCCTGGATGTGTTCAAAAAAAGGGTAGATGAGGTGCTCAGGGATCTGGTTTAGTTTAGGATGGGAATGGTTGGACTCAATGACCTTAAAGGTCTTTTCCAACCTTGTGATGCTGTGATTCTGTGATTCTGTGAGATGGATGCCCCCCCTCGACCCCGGGCAACCCCCCTGCACCCCACTCACCGCCGCTCGGCCCCGGGACTATACGAGCCCATCGTAGAGGGAGAGCGCCTGCACGATGGAGGGGTCGGCCTTGGAGCCCTCCTGGAACTCCTGCAGCGTCAGCTTCCCATCCGCATTCTGCAAGACACTCCTGCTGCAGCACCCCCTCATCGAGACACTGAGCACCCCCAGCACCACCCATGCTGTCCTGCACGGCCTCCTCCATCCCCTCCACAGCTTCCCCACCAAGCCACGCAGACCTGGGGGAGGAGTGCCACGCAGGGAGCAATGCCACCCTGGGGACCCTGAAATGGATACAGGGGTCCCTGCAGGGATGTGGGGGTCTGCAGCGAGCACCAGCACCAGCTAAGGTCTTGTACTCATGGGGGGCACCTGCATGAGCCAAGATGTGGTGAGGGGGCCCACAACTGTCTCCTAAACTCCCTGGCCCCAAGGAAAAAGCCACCTGAGCATCCTCACCTTGTCCATCATGGCAAAAATCCGATCCACCCTCTTCTCCGGTGTGTTCTCCTCCTCAGGAAGCTCCACAGTGTTTCCCTGTGGTGCAGGATGGGACCCAGTCATGTTCTGCTTAGTGCCCTGTCTGGATGCTGTCCCAGGGAAGGACACATGTCCTGTCCCCACTCCCCCTTGCCCAGGATGGGGGCAGCACACCGGCACTGGGGCCACCACCATCCTCAGCAGCCAGATCCCCAGTTGGGATGGCCACAACCCCTCACCAAAATATCCCAGGGAAGAAATTCAAGGTCATTTCAGCAGCCTCCCTGCAGCTCCCTTGCCTGTAGAGCTGGGCTCCAGCCTCGTGGGGACCCCCAGGGGCTGCTGACCCCTCCCCATCTCCCCCCACCTCTTACCACCATTTGATAAATCGCATCCACAATGTCCAGCATCTCGTTCCTCGTGATGTACCCGTCGTTGTCCAAGTCGTACAGCTTAAACGCCCCTGCAAGGCAGAGCAAGGCCAAGGTGCTTGGAACTAGGGCCCCCCCCCCCAAGATACACATGCCCCCATCGCTGCCCCCATGCCACCCCCAGGCCCCTCACCATGCCAGGGAGCACTTACACCTCAGCTTCTCGTCCAGCGTCCCCCGGGAGGTGACCGACAGCGCCTGGATGAACTCCGAAAACTCGATCCTCCCGTCCTGGGGGAGGGAATGAGGGAGTGAGGGTGCTGCTGCCACCCCCCACCCCACAAAGTCACAGCATCACAGCATCACAAGGTTGGAAAAGACCTTTAAGATCATCGAATCCAACCATTCACATCCTAAACTAAACCAGATCCCTGAGCACCTCATCTCCCCTTTTTTTGAACACACCCAGGGAAGGTGACTCAGCCCCTCCCTGGGCAGCCTGTTCCAGGCCCTGACAACTCTGCCAGTAACAAATTTTTTCCTAACATCCAATCTAACCCTGCCCTGGCCCAGCTTCATGCCATTCCCCCTTGTCCCATCTCCTGTCCCCTGGCTGAAGAGACCATCACCTATCTCTCTACAACCTCCCTTCAGGTAGTTGTAGGTGGTGATAAGGTCTCCCCTCAGCCTCCTCTTCTCCAGGCTGAACACCCCCAGCTCTCTCAGCTGCTCCTCATAGGATTTGCCCTCCAGCCCCTTCCCCAGCCTGGTTGCCCTTCTCTGGACTCGCTCCAGGACCTCCATGTCCTTCTTGTGGTGAGGAGCCCAGAACTGGACCCAGCACTCGAGGTGCAGCCTCACCAATGCCCAGCACAGGGGCACAATCCCCTCCCCAGCCCTACTGGCCACACTGGTTTTGATACAAGCCCACATGTCCCCAGCACCCGGTGCTCTTGGAAGGCGCATCCCAAGGGGCGATGGGGAGGGAGGAGGGATGCATGGTTATCTCCACCTGGCCAGGGAGCATCCCGGAGGATGCAGCCGCATCACTGAACCCATCCCACCATCACCATGGGTCCAGCCCGGACCCCCCCACCCTGGATGATGCCCCCCCTGGCTCACAGACTTACTTTGTTCTCATCGAAGACATTGAACACGAAGGTGGCAAATTTGGTTGGGTCACCAAAGGGGAAGAACTGCTTATAGATCTTCTGAAAGCCAGCAGCATCGAGCTGCCCGCTGGGACAGTCCTTGATAAAGCCCTTGTACCTGCGGGGAAGGGCAGAGGGTGGGCTCTGGGTGGGCTCTGGGTGGGTCCCCCCTTGACTGCAGCCCCCCAAGCCCCGGGCAGCTGGGAGCCAGCCACTGCAGCTGGAGCCAGGATGGTCCCTGTCACTCCCCGTGTCGCTCCCATCACCCACCTGCAACCTCCCAGCACTGTGGGATGGGGTCCCTGCAGGCACTGTGGCAAGGGGGGCAGTGGGGAGAGCCTGGGGGAGCAGTGAGTGGTGCCAGTGACACTCCAGCCCTGCTGCCAGCCCAGGATGGGCACCCACAGCCAGGTTCACGCTGAGCAGTGCCCAGAAAATGGGAGGGGAGGGGGATGAGCTGCCCCTCCAGTGCAGAGGCACCCCTGCCAGCACGGCCACACTGCCAGCAGAGGAGCCAGGCAGGTGATGCCACGCTGGGCACTGGCATCATGGGGCCTGCAGGACAGTCCTCACATCCCTTGCTGGGATCTTCAGACACACCCAGCCCTGAGCTGTGAGGGGAAAGGCCCACCCCAGAGCCAGGGATTCCTTTCCCCTATACCACTGCCATGGTCCCACTATATCCCACTGGCTCTCTGGCATGGAGGCCGGGAAACCTCCAGAAAAGCTCTGGGGAAGCTCTGGAAAAGCTCCAGGGAAGCTCCAGGGAAGCTCTAGGGAAGCTCCAGGGAAGCTCCAGGAAAGCTCTGGGGAAGCTCTGGGGAAGCTCTGGGGAAGCTCTGGGGAAGCTCTGGGGAAGCTCCAGGGAAGCTCTAGGGAAGCTCCAGGGAAGCTTTGGGGAAGCTCCAGGGAAGCTCCAGGGAAGCTCTGGGGAAGCTCCACGGAAGCTCCAGGGAAGCTCCAGGGAAGCTCTGGGGAAGCTTTGGGGAAGCTCCAGGGAAGCTTTGGGGAAGCTCTGGGGAAGCTCCAGGGAAGCTTTGGGGAAGCTCTGGGGAAGCTTTGGGGAAGCTCCGGGGAAGCTCCAGGGAAGCTTTGGGGAAGCTCTGGGGAAGATCTGGGGAAGCTCCAGGGACGCTCCAGGGAAGCTTTGGGGAAGCTCTAGGGAAGCTTTGGGGAAGCTCTAGGGAAGCTCCAGGGAAGCTTTGGGGAAGCTCTAGGGAAGCTCCAGGGAAGCTTTGGGGAAGCTTTGGGGAAGCTCTGGGGAAGCTTTGGGGAAGCTCTGGGGAAGCTCCAGGGAAGCTTTGGGGAAGCTTTGGGGAAGCTTTGGGGAAGCTTTGGGGAAGCTTTGGGGAAGCTCTGGGGAAGCTTTGGGGAAGCTCTGGGGAAGCTTTGGGGAAGCTCTGGGGAAGCTTTGGGGAAGCTCTGGGGAAGCTCTGGGGAAGCTCCCCCTGAGCCACTGCACCACCACAGAGGAGGGACCATCGGTCGGTCACACTGCTGCAGGCACCATGCAACCACCACCCAGCATGTGCCTGCTGCAGCCAGGCCCTGCCAAAGCCCAGTGGCATGGTGAGCCCAAGCACCCAAAACCCAGCCCCATCATCTGGGATGTCTCCTTCACACCCGGGGAAGCCAAGGCCCTGCAACAGCATCCTCTGCACAGCCCCTGGACGAAGCTGCTGGGGAGGGGGGCACAGTGGGGTTACTGCATCCTCGGGGTGGCCCAGCTGAGGGCACCCCCCAAAACTCATTAAACACCCCAATGGGTTGGTCCTGGCTGGGGCAGGGGAAGGGGTGTGATGGTTCCTGGGGCGCAGGGACCCCGTGGGTGCCCAGGGGGTGTGAGCATTACGCAACGTGTCACCCAAATCTGTCAGGCACCCGCTGCAGCGGGGCTGAGGGCTGGGGGAGGAGGGGAAGGGGGTGGTGAGGTGGGAAACCGAAGTGCCAGTGACATCGTTTTCACGCTGCTGCAGCTATGACTCATTCGGGCTGGGGAGGGAGGTTGGTAGGGTTGGGGGGGAAGGATGAGAGACAGAGATATAAGGAACTCAAACCCTGGCTGGTGGGATAGGAAGATGAAAGGGGAGCGGTGGCTTTTCTAGGGCGTTGTGTTGAGCAGGGTGGAGGGGATGGTGTGAGAAGGTGCTGCTGGGACAGCACAGGCCTCCTGCAGCCAGCCACACCAGCTGGATGGTCCCCAAATCCCCACACCCCTCAGCTGCCCGCATGGGGAGGGAAGAGGCAAGAGGGAGGGTGCGATGTCCCACACGGGCATCCAAGGGATGGAGAGCACCAAACCTGTGCACCACGCAGGAACACCCCATTTGCTGGGCCCCCCCCCCTTCTATGAGGTAACACCTGCACCCCAAAAACAGGTGTAGCATCCTGCACCCCTGGCTTTGCATGGCTGATGGGGTCGCTGAGTGCCTCCAGCTCCCTCCCCCATGCCCCACACCTCAGCATCCCACCGCCACACCGGACACTCACCACTGCTGCACCTCCTTCTCTGTAACTGCAAGAGAAAACAGGGGAAAAGAGAGGGGAAAAAAAGAGAAAAGAGAAAGGAATTTAGTGCTTTGCTGGTGATGCTGGTGTTCTGCATGGCCTGGAGGGGATGCCCCAGGGCTTGCTCGCTCCATGTGCTGCCAGCGGTACCCACGCACCAGCAGCTCCCTTCAGCTGCAGGGCACCTCCTGCCCCAAAACTGGGGAGCCCACCAAGGTATTTTACCATCAGTGTAAGAGGTTATAAGCCAGGCTAGTTCATGCCTGGGGAGGATTTGTCCTTGCTCTGCTGTTCCCCCCCTCCCCAAGAGCCAAAACACCCCTGGAAACATAGAATCATAGAATGGCCTGGGTTGGGAGGGACCCCAAGGATCACAGAGCTCCAACCCCCTGCCACAGGCAGGGCCACCAACCTCAGGCCTGGAGCTACACAAGGTTGCCCAGAGCCCCATCCAACCTGGCCTTGAACACCCCCAGGGATGGGGCACCCACCCCCTCTCTGGGCAGCCTGTTCCAGCCCCTCACCACTCTCTCTGTAAAAAACTTCCCCCTCATATCTAACCTAAACCTTCCTTCCTTTAGTTTTAATCCATTCCCCCTTGTCCTGTCATTATCTATCCTTTTAAAAAAAAAAAAAATCTCCAAGAACATCTGTCTGGAGGTGGTATGGGGAAGGCACCTGCCTGGCCCTGACACCGACATGCTGGGCACAGGCACAGCCCCAGGGCTGGCATCTCCCCACGTACCAGCTGCCTCTGAATCACACAGAGAAACCTCATCAAACCCATCCCAGAACCCTGGGAAGCTTTACTGGGCTCCAGAGAACCCCCCAAAATGTGACAAGCTAGAAAATGTTGAGCATTGACGATGCTGAGTGTCCCCAGTTTGGGGACAGCTCCTGAGGTCACAGGAAAGGCTCTGACGGGATGTGGGATGCTGGGGAGCCCAATGGGATGGGGAAAGGGGGGTGGCTGGTGCCCATCCCGCTGCAGGAGAGGTGCCTGGCCAGCATGGCAGCAGGGAGCCCAGTGCCAGGAGGTGAGTGTGAGGGCAACAGCCTCATTACTCATTTCCTTTGCATTGTGCATCCAAACAATAATAAACCAGCTCTAGGTCTGAACCGCCCGGGGACAACGAGGCGGAGTGGGGATGTGTCAGTGTGCAAGTTACTGATAAAAATAGAGACCTAAGGCACATCAACAGATGCCAATTACCTTGGATGGCAAATAAAAGAAAGCAATTTTCCATCAGAAAGATTTATAAGGTGCCTGGCAGAAGGCGAGGGCAGCAGAAGGCGAGGGCTGGCAGGTAGTGGTGGGGTGGCTGGGGGGGTGTACATGCTGACCCCATCTCCCAGCCAGCCAGCTGCTGGCTCCTGCATCCCTGTGTGTGGGAATTGCTGCATCCGAGGCTGTTCCCACACATACAGGGGGTCCCTGCATCCCAGCTCGGGGACCGCTCTAAGGACAGAGCCTGTGATCCCTGGGGAAGGCCAGGGATGCTCCCCCCTGCCTCCCCTGGGAGCTCCAGCCATGCTGGGAGGGCAGCAGTGCCCACTGTGCAGGATGGCAGAGTTGGTGGCAGCCAGGGACAGAGCGGGGAGGCAGGTACAGGGATGCTCAGGATCTGGGCTGAAGGACACCGAGGGCTTCGGCCGTGCCGCAGGAGGGATCTGGAGGGTTGTTTTGGCAGGGCTGTCTGGAAGGAAGAGAGCAGACAGGAGGAGGGACAAAGGTCTCCTGGCAGAAGGGAGCCAGGAGGGACACGCTGTCTCCAGCAGCAGATCTGGGGTGGGCAAAAACAACAGTCATGTCAGTCCTGAAGGATTCCCCATCCCCCAAAGCACCTCCCAAGAGAGAGATGCTGAAACAGGCTTCCCTGTGCACATCCCCTATAAGCATCGAGATACCAGCCAGGACCACTCCCTCCACCCCAAGATACTCAGGGGATACCCCTGGTGCCAGCTCTGCAGCCCCCCATCACCCACAGGTGCTGATGAAGGTGGGTGGGAGGTGGAGGAGGAGGCTGAGCTGCAGCATTCAGGCAGCCCTCAGGGCTGGGGGCTCAGCCCCCCTGGGCAAATCTCCTCCTGCTCCCTCTCTCTGGCTGTGTTTCCCCCAATGAGCTATTTCAGGCCCAGGAGCTGCCTTTCAACTCCAGCAGGAAACAATTAAGGAATTGGTGCTTTTTTTAGTACAGGAGCAATGCTGGTAATGCCACGCTGGGGCTGGGGTGGGAGGGGAGGGAGGGATGGAGCTGGCTCCCCACGTGCCCATGGGAGGGATGCAGATGCTCCCAGGAGAGGCTTTTCCAACAGTGGAGCCTGTTCGGGTGCCAGCCCAAAAACCAGCACAGGGTGGTGGGATTTGTTAATGCACATCCCTGGAAAGGGGCCATGTGAAGCCCCATCCCTCCTCTGGTGCCCTTCCTCCTGCCCTGGGTGCAAGGGGAGGCTGCAGGGTTAGCCCTGGCTTGGGAGCACAGCCCCACCTCCCTTGGAAAGGGAGGCACACCTCATCTCGGGGTGCACCCATCCCTCTGCTCCCACCAAACCTTCCCTGCTCCCCAGGGCAGAGTGTTCCCAGTGTGGGAAAACGAGCCCAGCATCGCTGCAGCTGGGCAAGCTGGGGGCTCAGCATGTGCCTGCCCCCCCAGATCCAACACAGAGGACAACTTCACCGCTGCTGCTTCCCACCTCTCCAGCCCCACCGGGTGTGGACACTCGGAGCAGCACCGTGGGGTGACACCAATGCCTGTCCCCACCACAGGGACCCCCAGCTGGGAAAGCTTTGGGAACACACCACTCTCCTGCCCATCCATCCTGGGGCTGGGGGATGCAGGCAGGGGCAGGGCTGTCCCCCTGCTCTCCCCAACCCCTCCCCTGCAGCTCCCCAGCACGCAGAGCCCAGCTGAGCCCACAGAAAGCACCTGTGTGGCGGCAGCCGCCGCAACTCCCTCCCCTGGCATCGATCAGGGTGTGATGCTGAGCTGATGCTGATCAATTCCCAGCGATAGAAACCCCAGCCAGCTGTGACCCTGAGCCCTCAAGGACAAGGGGGGACATCATGCCCACAGCAGCCCCATCGTGGCACTCCTTGTGCCGTGGTCCGCAGGGACAGCCACGGGCAGGGATGGCTATAAATAGGGCGTGTAGCATCTTGCTGCTGGATGCAGCCTGCCCCGGGGATCCTTGGGGATGAAAGGCAGTAAATAAAGGCAGGGGATTAGCATTTGTTACCAACCACAAGGCTGGAAGAGGCATCCCTGAGCCGGGAGCCCCAGCTACGTGCCGCAGACACCCTCCCGTGCGTACGACGCAGCTCGTGCCAACGGCAGCTTTGTTTCTGCTGCTCTCAGCAAAGCACAGGGACACGCTGAGCCCGGGGCTCGTGCCGTGGGCAGGAGCAGGCAGCAGGTGCTGGCAGCACGGCCAGACCCCCCAAAGCAGCACCAGAGCTGCCCCAGCACAGCCACGGGCCCTCGCTGCCCCTTTGCAGCGCCCATCGGTCCATTCCCGCTCCCATCCACACATCTCGTGCAGAGCAGAGACTGCAAGCAGCTCCCAGCCCCCCTCCTCCCAGCTCCCAGTACCCAAAAACCCCCAACCCTCTGCCCCCAACCCTTCCATCAATCCCCAACGGGGACTGACAGCTCCGTCACCACCCGCCCTTGGCGTGCCCCCTCTCTTCCCACCACCCAGCTGCCGCTGCAGTGAGAAGCAGCTCTGGTTAATCAGTGCCAAGCCTGTTAATTTGTGTTTGCCAGGCTGCAAGGAGAGGAGGAGGGAACTGGGACTGCCCCCATCCATTGCCCTGCTCGGGGAGGGGGGCAGCTGCGGTGGGGACAGGGTGGTAGTACAGGGTGGGGGATTGGGAATGATCTGGGGAGCCCTGCCCACGGTGGGATGCAGGAGGTGATGATGCTCCAGCCCCACGGTGCTTTTCTCATGCTGCCATCCCACCCCATAGCTGTCCCCTCCCACCTGCAGAAGGACAGGGGTTTAGCCACAGGCACAGGGCTGGATCCTGAGTGGGAGGAGGCCATGGCACAGGGCTGGCCTCGTGTGGGCCTGGGCTCCCAAAGGCTCAGCAAGCACCATCCCCCTGCAGCAGCCTGTGGGGAGTCTCCCCCAAGCCCTGCACACACCCCCCTTGCTCCAGCCACTATGACAGCACCTTGATCCCACAGGGCCACGGGCACCACCACCATATCAGGGACACCAGGGTTAATTATTTCCAAGCACGGAGCAGTTCCTGCCACTGCCCAGCATTCCTGCCCTGCCAGGTGCCAGCTCCCTCACCAACCCACGGGCACCGGTCTGGCATCACCCACCGAGGTGCAGCACTGGCTGTCCTGCAGAGGTTATTCCCCCCAGGGACTCGCTGAGGCTCCTTCCTGGGGTCCCTGCACATCCTGGTGATAGAATCCCAGCCTGGTCTGGGTTGGAAGGGACCCCAAGGGTCACAGAGCTCCAACCCCCTGCCACAGGCAGGGACACCAACCTCCAGGCCTGGAGCTACACAAGGTTGCCCAGGGCCCCATCCAACCTGGCCTTGAACACCCCCAGGGATGGGGCACCCACCCCCTCTCTGGGCAGCCTGTTCCAGCCCCTCACCACTCTCTCTGGAAAGAACTTCCCCCTAATATCTAATCTAACCCTTCCCTCCTCCAGCTTCACTCCATCCCCCTTGTCCTGCCAGTCTCTGCCCTTTAACAAGCTGATTCCCTCCTGTTTCTCTGCTCCCTTCAGGGACTGGCAGGCTGCAATGAGGTCCCCCCACAGCCTTCTCTTCTCCAGGCTGAACCAGCCCAGCTCCCTCAGCCTCTCTCCATGGGGAGCTGCTCCAGCCCTCTGATTGTCTCTGGCTCCTCTGACCCCTCTCCAACAGTCCCACATCTTCCTTGTATTGGGGGCCCCAGTTCTGGACACAGGACTCCAGCTGGGGCCTCACGAGGGCAGAGTAGAGGTATAATCCCCTCTCCCTGCTGCCACCCCTCTTCTCCACAGGACCAGACACATTGCCCCTCCCTGGGGCTCCCCTCCGGGTTTGGGGCTGCCTCAACCCACTGTGGGTGCTCAGTGCAGCGCCCAGAGGAGTGAGAACTGGGCACCTGAGTATGTGCAGAGTGGGTGCCCCACACAAGAAAAGTGGGGTGCTCAGGTGTGACACAGTGGGGTGTGATGGGCACCTGTGCCCGAGCCAGATGGGCACTCATGCCAGAATAAATCGGGTGCTCATGCATGGAGTAGCCAGTCACCTGTGCCTAGATCATTTGGGTGCTTCTAGGGGAACTAACCGGGTGCTCGTGCATGATTCCATCAGGTACTCAAGCTACTGGGGTGCACAGGGGTGAACAGAAGGGGTGCCCATGCAGGAACCAGCTGGGTGCTCATGCATAAGTGTTTTGGGCACTCCTGAGCTCACCGGGTGCTGGTGCAGGGACTAGCTGAGCTCTCACGTGCAGATTCACTGGGCACCCCCCACAAACCAATTGGGTGCTCGTGTGTAAATCAGGAGACAACACACTTGTGCATCTGGGGTGTGAACACAGTGGGTGCTCTCACACATAAATTAACTGGGCACTCATGCATGGGGGCACACACCCCGATTAACTGAGCACCCATGCATCAACTTTGGGGTGCTCATGCATGGCCCAGCGTGGATGCCCCAGGGCACCAATGCAGCCATCAGCTGGGTGCTCCTGTGTTTCATGAACTGTGCCCTGGTGTGTGTGTGTAACTCGGGTGCTGATGTGGAAAGGCCTGGGGTGCTCATGCATGAGCTCATGGGCCCCTCATGCATGAAATGCCACAGCACTGCAGGGCCAGCCCTGCACACCCTGCAGCCCAGGCCCGACATGCTCCCCCCTCGCCCCTTCCAACCAAAATAGCCACCAATTACCAGCTCCCCCCTCCCACCCTGCCAAGCAGGAGATGGGGTGGGGCAATATCTGTGTGAGCTTGAAGGGGTTTCACTCCTTTCAGCCCTGGGACCTTGATGTGGGGGTCAGCATCACAGCTTGAGCGACCCACCACCACCACCACAGTGTTAGCCCTCAGTCCCCACAGAGCAACCACAGGGCTCCATGGTGCAGACCCTGCTCCCTGCAAACAGGGACCCAGCTGGGCACAGATGGACCCAACCCCAGCACCAGCTCCTCACTGTAACCCCAACGGTTGTCACCAGCATCAGGGTGATCCCCAGGGATGGCTGGAGTGTGGGCACGAGGCCCCCCCAGCACCACACACCACCCAGCCCTCGGCACAGAGCCCAGCACCTGCAGAAGAAGGGGTGAACCCCTCCACACCCAAGCTACCATCAGCTCAGTCCTCCCCCAGGACTGCCCACCACCCATCCTGGGGAACCTCGGGGCTCACCCAGGTCCCCACTCGATGACAGTAACTTTTAAGACACGCTGCATGGCAGTGACAGAGGAATCGGGGTGGTTTGGCCCTGGTGACTCCCACTCACCAACGTTTGGGTTTAACCACGCACCCCATGTCCTGGTTAAAGGTCACTGAGGACGCTGCCCTCCCACCCTCTGTCAGCCCCCGTGGTGGCACACGCTCACTTTGGGAAGTGGCGTCAAACATGACCCTGGCAAAACCCACCTGCAGCACCAGGGCCACCCCCATGGAAAGAACCATGACCGATGACACCTCCCCTTGCTCCTGGAGAGGACCCGCAGCAGCTCACCCCAACCTCATGTACCCCCAGCTCAGCCCTGTCCCTGCTCCCAGCTGCATCACCCACGCGCTGGGGCTACGGGTACCCATCACCCGGCAGGTACCCATCACCAAGCAGGTATCCATGACCCAGCGGGTACCCATCACCCAGCGGGTACCCATCACCCGGCGGGTACCCATCACCCGGCGGGTACCCATGACCCAGCGGGTATCCATGACCCAGCGGGTACCCATCACCCAGCGGGTATCCATCACCCAGCGGGTATCCATGACCCAGCGGGTATCCATCACCCGGTGGGTACCCATCACTCGGCGGGTACCCATCACTCGGCGGGTACCCATCACCCAGTGGGTACCCATCACTCGGCGGGTACCCATCACCCGGCGGGTACCCATCACTGAGCAGGTATCCATCATCCAGCGGGTACCCATCACCCGGCAGGTACCCATCACCGAGCAGGTATCCATCACCCAGTGGGTACCCATCACTCGGCGGGTACCCATCCCTGCAGTACCCCATCACAAAGGGACATTGGAGCAGGACGTTGGAGCAGGATGTCAGAACAGCCTCTTCACCACACCAGCACCAACCCAGCCCAGCTGCCCACCAGTGGGACCGGGACATCCCCATCCCATCTCATCCATTACCATGTGCCCCATTTGACTTCTTTCCCCAACAGACACAGACATTGGCAGGTCCAGGAGCCTCAGAGATGTTGGGAGCACAAGCCTGACACCCTTACTGGTGTCATCTGTTACTGCTGAGATACAGCATGGTGCACAGGGACCTGCACACGCATCCTGCGCCTCCTCTCACCAGCAGTGCTCTGTCTGGCCTGCTGGCTGGATAACCAGGTCCAGGAGCAGCTCTGTGCTCATCTCCCCCAGGGCCGGTACCAACAGGAAAGCCAATATGCAGTTAGAATCCTTTTTAGACTTTATTAAATATTTAAGGGCCCAACGTGAGGCTTTGGAAATTGGGTTCAGGGAAAAGCAGCAGCACTCGCTCCTGGCAGCAGGGAGGGGGCAAAGGATGGTGCCTTGGGTTGGGAGTTAGTGAACCAGACAGAAACACACCCAACAGTGGGAGCCAGTGGCTGCAGCCAGTCCCAGGTTGGATTTAATCCCAGCTTCCCCATGAGCTGATGCAGCGATGTCCCACAGCCAAGCAGAGCATCCCCAGCGCTGCTGGGAGCAGCCCCCCACTGTCCTGGCCATGCCAGGGGGCAGCTGTGTCCTGACCCCCCTGCTCAATCTGTGGATTTTAGCAAGGCTGGGTGCTCCAAGGTGCCATTCCCAGCCCTAGGAGGGGTTCCCACCCCAAGGAGAGGAGAAAACTCCCCTCAGGACCCGGGGATGGAGGGGGAAGTCTCCATGACTTGGCCACGGTGGCAAGGGAAGGTCAGGAGGATGCTGCAGGGTGAAGCCTCACGGCAGCAGGACCACCTCTCCCCACTCCCCATCACAGCCCAAGGACGGGTCAGTGGTCACCATGCAAAGGGCTGAGCACCCCTCAGCAGGCAGGGCTGGGGGACACAGACCCCATCTCCCTTTCCCACCCCCTGGCAGAGGCTGCAGAGGGGAGGGAGGAACCAAGCGACCCCACCAATGTCACCCCGATACCAGAGCGAGCGCGGCCGCGGGCTCCTCCCTGGAGCAGCCGCCTCCTTTGATGCCTTCAGAGCTTCTTGTTTCACAACCTTAATTATCACGGCAGCAGCAAAGGTCGGAGAGTGGTTAAGCAGCCCCATTAACATGTCAGGGGATAAATGAAATGAGATTCTTCTGGTGCTGGAGCAGCAGCGCGAGCGTGGCCGGGGGGAGGGCTGCTCCCTCCGCTCCAGAGGGAGCCCAAGGGGCTCCTGGTCACATCTTCCCATTCCCAGTGTTGTAAGCACCTCCTAAGGACACCCCAAAACTTGCTTCTGAGACCCCAAAACTTGCCTGATGTGCATTTCCCCCCAGAGCACCAGGTCTGAGGGATACCCAGACATGAGGTTTGCCGGGAGCCGGATGGGGTCTCCCCAGGGAAGAGGCTGGGGACACCTCCAGAACCACCACAGCCCTCAGGTCCCCACCAAGCTGGCAGTGAAGCTACACAGCTGCTGCTGCCTCTGCGGCTCTGGGTTACATGTGGCTGCAGTAAAAACCAGCCCCAAAGAGCAGCCAGCCCCGAGCATCCCTCCAGCACATCCTGCCCTCAGCACCCTGGCTGGTGGGGGAGGGCAGACCCGCTCCACTCCCCTCTTCCCAGCACACTCCCAGGGTGCTGGGGCAGGTGCTCTCCTCCTCCTTCCCCCAAAAAACCTTCCCTTTTGGGCTCCTGCAGACCCTATCACGTGCCAAGAGTGCTTGGAGCTCCTCCTGGGCCAGCATCAGCCCAGCTCTACACACCGGGCAGGCACACACCTCAGCATCCTGGTGCCCATCTCCCAGGAGCGGGTCCCACAGCACCCACCCCAGGGTGGGATACTGCCCACCAGCTCCCTGGGCAGCTTGTAGGGCTGAGTGGAGCCAAGGGGCACCGGGCTGGTGCTGCAGCAGTGGGCACAGGCAGCTGCCAGGCACAGGCAGCATTTCGGATGCTTTAGGTATTTCCCCCATCATTAGCTGCTGAGGGATAAGGGGTGGCTGGGCAGCTCGGGTGGCCAGACAGCTCACCCAGCTCTCTGCTGCAGGAGCAACAGGAGGGATTTCAACACCAACAAACCTGGCAGAGAAACCCAGCGCCGGGGGCCAAACATTTCAGAGACTAAAAATAAACCCCACAGCGAGGAGCCACCTCCGCTCCACCAGCCCCTCTGTCCCAGCCAGATCATTCCCCACACACACACCACAGGGGGGGAAACCAACCTGGAGCACCCCCAGGGAGGAGCCCACAACCCCTTTTCCCAGCTGAAATCTGCTGCCATCAGGGAATCTCCTTTCCTCTCCTGCAGAATTCCAGCCTCCGCTGCATACCCCGTAACTACAAATCAATATGTTTGTAGCTTGCTCTCAAACTAATGCCCATTAATTCGGTGCATTACTGGCAAGCAACAGAGCCAATTCTGTGCCTTATTGTAAAAGAGCAGAAAATGATGATGCTGGAGTGAGTTTAGAATCCACAAAATAGATCACAGTGGGTGGGATGCAGCTCCTGGGAAAAGAGCATCTTCCTCTCCCAGCACCCACTCCGCAGCCCGGTGCCATGGGTGGTGTTTTGGCATGGATCCCAGGCCTCTCTTGGAGCATCGCTGTGGCCTCCAGAGTACTGGGACCACCACCCCAAGCCTGCACCCAGGGCCCTGGCAGCAATGCTGCTGCACCTCGGTGCTGGTCGCACGGCTGTGGCAGCTGGTATTGGGAAACAAATAAGCATCAGTGGTTCCAGACCTGGGCAACAGCTTGGAAAAGTGAACCCTGAAATCACAGCCACCTCAAAATGCTAAAAACACCCCACTCTTCAGAAACAAACCCGAATTTTGAAGCCTGTTTCATGATTTCAAGGGCTGTGGGTACCACAGCCCAGTCAGCCTGGGAATGCTGCTGAACACAGCGATGCTCAGCACCGCCCTCCTCTCTCTGCTTCTCCTGCCAGGAGTCCACAAGCTCTTTCCACCCCCAACACGTTTTCCCCACCCACAAGTGCACACGTGTGCTGTACACAGCTTCACACAGGCTTCACTGCTGGGAGCAGCGAGACCCTGGGACCACCCAAATCCTCCAGTTTAGCAGAGAACCCTTTGACCATGGCCCCACAAGGCTCTTAAGCCCAATCCCAAATCCTGTGGCCGCCAGCACCTGGCCTGAGTTCAGTCCAGGCTTAAATCCCCTCTGAAGAAGGGCTGGCAGGCACAATCCAGGGAGGACACTGGTTCCTTTGGGTCTCCTGGGACAAAACACACACAGAGGTTGAAGCTGCATCTCTGAGCTACCTCGACGAGGCGTCAGTAAAGATTAATAAATTAATGATTATAAAGCACTTGGAGAGCTTTGGGATGAAAGGCTCTATGGAAGTACAAAGAATTACATAATTTATTATTCATTATTATTATCACTCAGCGTTGGCTGCTCCTGCACGCTCCCATACGGCACCAGCCTGGCCCCCGGGGGAGGTTAAATCCTGTCCCCACAGCTGGGTGACACTGACACTGCCAGGGAATCCCGGGCACTTGGGTGCCCTGGAGGTGCTGAAGGCACAAGGTGATGGGTCCAAATCAGCAGGACTCAGGCAGGTGGCACTTCACACAAGCCCTCGGGTGTCCTTGTGTGCCTTTAGGTCTCCAAAGGGCCATTAAAATCTGGCCCCTGAGGAGCAGAGTGGAGAGGGGAGCCAAGGGATGAGGTTCCCAGGCTCCTGTCTTGTGTTTCTAGTTACCAGCAGGACGCAGAACAACCTGAAAATGCTCTGGTAAAGTTCTTGCACATCATGGAGGCCCCAAAGGCAACCCTGCAGCATCCCCAGCACAACTGCTGTGCCTGTGAGTACCCATCAGCCGTCCCATGCTCCTTTCCCAGCAGCTCCCACCACCCACCTGCCCAACGGCTGGTGCTACCAAAGCATGGCCAGAGGAGTGCCAGGAAGAGGAGATGGGGACAGGGGACAGCAGCTGCGGGATGCAAGGTGGCACCAGGGGACAGGACATGGGCTGCGGGTCCCCTCCACCCCTCCCCAGATGGGATCAATCTGCAGAAAAGCCATGCAGGGCTGGGAGAGGGAAAGTCTCCCTGTCACTCTGATCCTGCAGAGCCAAGAAGGGGCTTCCTGGTATTTCCCTTGTTGTGTTTGGAAATGGCATGAACAGAGAAGGACATGATGGAAGGAAATCTAGTCAAGGGAGAAACCCTTCAGGAACCACAGCCACAGCTCACGCTGCCCCAGGAACCTCCCCTGGACAAACAGGGGTTCCCTCACAAGCTGCCAGGTTTTGGGACCCCCCAGACGTGCTGTAGCTGCAGCAGCACTACGCAGAAGGCAGGGCTCAGTAACATGGCACACAGGAAGGGCAGCCACGCACCGAGGATGCTCATCGAAGGATGTCCATGGCCAGTCCACCAGAAAGACTCTGGAATACCACGTCACCATGGGGTGACACCTCCCCCAGCAGACCCCCAAAAGTGCTGAGTACACCATGGATCTGTGGGCACCACTATCCCCTGCTCCACTATCCACAGCGCAGGGGTCTGGATCCATCCCTCCCACTGTGCTCAGCGCAACCTTCCAACTCCTACCTGCGTCTCCCCTGCCTGGGTTCCCCAAAGTGCAGAAGGGAATGATTATGTTCCAAATCTCCCAGGGGCTGAAGATAAACCAGAGGCTTCCAGACGTGCCTGGGAGGGCCCTGGGAAGCGCTTCACCCAGCAAGGGAACGTGCGCTCGCCTTGACAGCTGCAGGAAAGGGGCAGAAACACTCAGCAAAAGTAATTAATCCCAGAGATGAGAGGTGGAACGAGTGGAGATCAACAGAGTCTGGGATGAATGACGGCTCTCCCTGACAGGCATCACACCGCCAGCCGTGCGCTGCCAGGGCATGTTGGGATGCTGCACCGGGCTCCAGCCACGTGCTGCCCGGGGGCTGCTGCACTTTGAGGAAGAGGTGGTGAGAGGCCTGGAGCGGGCAGGGAAAACCCTGGGCAGGCCAGGAACTCATTGTGGGAGCCATCAGAGGACAGCAGTCCTTTTTGGAGGGGATGCAGTAGAGAGGGAAGGGCACCCAAGAGAGAGGAGCAGGAAGTTGGGAGTAAAGTGATTCAAAAGGCAGTGACCCTCTGATGGCCTCACTCAGCAGAAGAGAGAGACATCCATCCCTGTGCCCACAGACAACGGCTTTACCAGCACTGTGTTGGGCACCAGCTGCCAGTAAAGACACAGGGCACCGCTGCCCACGTGCCCCTCCATCGCCCCGCTGGTGATGGCCCCTTCCTGGCGTGGAAAACCCAGCACCCAGCAGATCACCAGCAGATGAGGTTGCACGGGGGCTGGTTGCACCAGGGCTGGCTCTTCCCAGATCCTTCTCCACCAGAGATGGGATCATCACAGAGGCCACAAACCAAGCACGACTGCAGCACAACAGTAACCATACCTGGCCCGGCACAGCCGCACCTGCCGTGGGTCACAGCTGCAGTGAGGGCACCAAAACCCAGGACCCAGCTCCAGGCAGGGTCCGTACCCAGCCAGCACCACCACGTTCCCACTATTTCATCTCTCCAAACCACTTCAGGGAAGCTCAGCTGGGGGTTACCCCAACCTGTCCTACCCCAACCTGTCCTACCATCCCTCGCGGTTGGGGCTATGCGGACATGCCGGCTGCAACCTGTCCTCCTCCCTGGCTGTGGCACGGCGAGACAGAGAGCAACCCGGCGTGTAGGGTTGTGCAATGCACCAGTATCGCCTCTTCTCCATATGGGAGAACTTGCTGCATCCTAATCTATTGCCTTTTTGGGTAAGCGCTGCCGTGGGACTGCAGCAGTGACAGGTCTGCTACCCGTTAGCGGCTCTCCGGCGAAGCAAAGGGGGGGGATATCTCCAACCCATGAGCAGAGAGGCAAACTTGAACCACCAAAGCCTTTTGTTTCCTTTGTGCATCCTTCAGAGGGAAATAAAACCACCCTGAACTGATTTAGCTAAAGCCTATGGATGGCTCAGGCACTGGGTACTGAGGTTACAGCAGAGGTTCGGATGGGGAAGCCGCTCACTGGGAAAACCAGGTTCTTAAACTGACACCGAGACACCCAGAGGAACCCCCCCAACTCTCCAGTGCCAGGCTCCTCACTTCAGAGCACCACAACAAAGAAAACCCCTCCAACTCACCCACCCAAACTTTGGAAGCCACCCAGACAGCACTGGGGGTCCCTGGGTTAGGGAGAACCCGCCTGGCTCCGGGGGGGAGCAGCGAGGGGAGCATGGCCACCCTGGGTACCCACCCGGCAGCGATACCCCAAGGCCAGGCAGCCCCTGGAGAAAGGATGCTGGGAGCAGGGGAAGGACGGCGCGTTGCTCCGGGTGAGCAGGATGCGGCCCTTGCCCTGCAGTTACCGAGGGCTCAGACACAGGCCACGGCGAGACGTTTTCCTAACGAAACCTCGCGTTCCCCTGGCTCCCGGCCCCTCTGCTTGGCTGTGCGGGTTTGCTTGGGTTTATATTTTCCAAACCTCCCAGGCTAAACGCCGAATTCTCCCAACAAAGCCCGGCGGAGCTGCGCCCTCCCCCGCGGAACGGCCCCGGCCGCGCCGATGCCGGGAGGAATCACAGCTCCCCGCTCCCCACGCAGGGACGAGCCGGGGGGCGGAGGAGGAGGCCGGGGCCAGCACCGCGTCTCCAGGGTGGCCCTGGCCACCCCCAAAACGGCCCCATCCACCTCCCCACACCGGCCTCCGGGGCTGCTCCGGCAGCATCCCCACGGCGCAGCCCCCTTTCCCCCCACACACCCCCAGCCCCAGCGCTGCCCCCCCCGCCCCGCAGCAGGCCCGCTCACTCACAGTACGTTTTCCTGGTCAGCTCCTCCACAACTTCAGGCTTCAACTTGCTGTTGGATTTCCCCATGGTGGCCGGCAGCGCCGTCAGCCCCGGCAGAGCACGCAGCGCCGGCTCGCCCGCCGCCTCCCGGCCTCACTGCGGGGGCATGGAGGGACGGGGGAAAGGGGGGGGGTTGGGGACGGGGAGGGGGGGTAGGGGGGGCCCGCGGTGCCTCGGTGGCAGCTCCCGGCCGGGCTACATCCCGCGGAGGGGCCGGGCAGCGCCGCGCAGCAGAGCCGGGGGGTGGGTGGGGGGGGTGATGGAGGGGTTGGGGGGGGGTGTCTTTGTTGCCGGGGTTTGGCCGCAAAGGCGAGCGGCGCGGCGCTGCAGGGCCGCCCTGCGTGTGTGTATGTGTGTGCGTGTCCCTGGTTACACGCACCCTCCCCGCCCTCCTCCGCCGCCAGGCGCGGAGCGGCCGCGGCCGCGCTGCGGAGGCGCGGACGGACGGGCGGCGCGCCCCGCCCCGCGCTGCGGGATTGGGGGGGGGGGGTCTGGGGGGTGAGGAGGAATGGGAGAGGTGGGGGGAAGCTCTAGCACGGCCCCGCCGCCCCAAAGCGTGGGGACCCCGGGGGAAAGGGGGATCCCAAAGCGGCCTCCGCCGCCGGGATGCCTCCTGCGGTACCCCCGGGCGGAGCCGCTCCCCGGGGATCGGTGGGGAAAGCCCGGGAGGCGGAAAGGGGTGGGCGATGCTTGGCTGCGGTCCGGATAAGCCTTTCCTCACCGCCCCCCCCCCAGCCCCTCGCTGGAGGTCGTGGTCCTGCCTGGAGGGTTTATGGGCTGCAGGGCGATGGGGACAGCAGGGAGATCACCAGGGTAACAGACGATGCTGAGCCCGGGGCTTGGGGGTGACCTTGGTGGGACACCAGCACCTTCGGTTGTAGAAGCATCTTCCACCTCCTGGCTGCCCCCAGCCGCAGGCAGGTCTGTGCTCCTCACCCCAAGGCTCCTCAGGGTTCTTGGGAGCCACTGTTCATTCTGCAACGTGCAGGTAGAGACCAAGCTCAATCCCTCCAAAACCCCCATGGATTCAACAGCAGGTTCACAGCACAACCAGGAAACCAAACCAGTGCTAAAAGCAGCTGCACTCAGCTCTTTTCCCCCTCAAAACCACGCAGGGCTTTATGCCCCCACAAAAGATCTCTGGGTGTGTGCACACACACTCATTAGCTGTACCGATGAGCACGATAAATACAGTTTCCTTCCTGCCTGCATGGCACTGAAGGCCTCGCTGGAGCTGCCTGGGCATGCCTGGACTTCTGTGGCAGCAGCCAAGGAGGGGAAAACAATCGGTGCTGGGATACAGGGAAACCTGTCTGCACGGCTGCATGGAGCACAGCACAAAGCCCATGGGGCATCTGCAAAGGGGACAAGGAGCACACTGATACGATGCTGATACGATGCTGACAGGATGCTGGTCTCTGTGCTGGGGAAGGGTTGCCTGATGCTCGCTTCTCCAGGGATAGGAGCCCAAGGTTGATGTTTCTAAAACACAGAGCACTCTATTCCTCAGCCTTTGGCAAACAAGCTCGTTAAGGCAGAGGAGTATAAAAACACCCTCACTGCACCCCCAGCTCCAGCACCCAGCAGCAGCACACCCAGGGGATGAAGAAGGGTAACAGAGCAACGGGATTTGCAGCACACGGCTGGGAGAACCCAGCAAGGCTTCTGTCTTCCCTCCAGCATCCCTCCCAGTCGCTCCCAGTATTTGTACAGCTCTTAGGGACAAAAGCTTGCCGGTGACTCACGCACAGGCCCTGCTGGATTCCAGTTTGGACCCCAAATCTGCAGGAAAAGGGCCTGTGCAGCCCCTTCCTTTGCTGCCCATCAGCCAAATACCAAATTTTGCACTAATCCCCTCTGTCTGTGGTCACAGGGCTGTAACCACAGTGCAGGGGGTGTCCTGCTGGGTGCAGAGTACATCCCATCCCGCACCCAGCTGGGGTGAGAAGCCAGGCTCACATCCCAAACCTTCCCTGCGTGGCGCAGGCACTTTAGTACAAGCCCTGCTGATGCAAAAACTGATGTTAAAGGGATTTAGGTCTATTTAAAACTCTACCCTGCCTCCACCACGGTGAATGCTGAAGAGAGAGCTCAGATCACACCGGCAAGAGGAGAAAAGTAATCGGAAACTGTGCAAGCCAGTCACTTTCTCCTCCTAATTGTTAGCTCTAACCCCATTATTGCTTAAATAACACCACCAGTGGCATTTTCTGGCAGCCAGTGACTTTTCTACAGCCAGAGGAGCACAGCCCCAGCCTGGAAAACCTCCTGGGGCTGGCAGGATTGAAATCCCAACAGCGAGCAGGGCACAAACCATCCCCCTCCAGCTGAAGGTGGTCAGTGCTCTGGGGAAGGAGCTGGGTTGATCACCCAGAGAGGCAAACCCAAGGCAAGGCCAGCCCTCAAGAGCAGCTTTGCTTTGCAGATCCCACCCCCTGTTTCTCTTCTCTGGCAGCCCTGGCATCTCCCTGCTGCCAGCGACTGCAGCATGAGCTTTGCATCCTGCTGAACCCCGGCCTGGCTTGGCGTTTTCATGAAGTGACGGGCTGATCACCACAGTGCAACGTGCTGCCATGGAAATGATCATTCCCAGGGTGAGAGTGGCTGTTGGAGCAAGGTCTCACTTCATAGGGAAGACACTGCCTCTCCCACCACGCCAGCGCCGGAGGTTGGGATGGGATCTGAGGACACTCAGCACGCTGACTGCAAAAGCTGGGAGCTGCGTGGGCTGGGGAGCCGAGCCTGTGTCTGTGGAAAGTCCTTCCCTTCCTTCCCCTCTGTATTTACTCAAGTGTTTCATGAAGCCACCAAGCTTTTGTTCCCCAGGACATGGCGAGTCTGGAGGGCTCAGCCTCATCACCCTGTGCTCCACGTGGGCTTGCCACGTTGTGTGTCTTTAATAAGCATCCTGGGGGTTTTCCTCGTTAATTTAATTGTTGGGATTACAGTCACCTCCCAGGAATAGCACTGTGTGTGAGCAGCAAGGTTCAGTCCCCCCCCCAGTTCCAGCACACTCTCCATGCTTCATTGCAAAAGGTCTTTTCTTCCCCCCCTCCTCCCTTGCTGTTGTGCTCAGAGCTGATAAAACCCAGTGGTATAACACAGCCCAAGCACAGCACCCTCTGAATTCCTGCCTCGGGCACAGCTGGAGCCATGAGTGGGGCTGGAAGTCAGGGATGGGGCAGGATCCAGTGCTCCACAGTTACGCTCTGGGATGTGCATCAATGCAGGAGCTGCCCCAGGAAGAGGAGGAGAGCGCTTGTCCCCAGCTGAGCCCAGCCCCTCCCTCTCTCCTCCCCTTCCCAGGGCTGGATGATGCTCCACATACAGCCTGTTCCTACCTCCTCACCAACCCCCTTTTTCCTAGTGCATCCCTAAACCCACACACCCATCTGGTACTGCTGCCTTTGTGGCCAGCACTACCCCCCTTCCACATCCAGCCACGCAGAAGCGGATGGAGAAGGTGGTCTGAAAACACCCCACCACATGAGCAAGGACTCTGGTGCTGGAGAAGGCAGCAGCAAAGGGCCTTCACCCAGCAGTGAACATGCCCAGCAGAACCCACCCAGCTCATCCTTTGTGCTTTTTCATGGAAAAAAAGGCCCCAAGTTTTGCTAAGAGCTTTCCTGTGCCAAAGCAGGAGGCGAGCAGCAGGGGGGTGGTGAAGCCTCAAAGCTCAGGATGAGCAAGGAACATTCACACACATGAGATTAATTATATTAGCTACAAAAATAGTGGCTATTTTAAGGTTAATGCTTAAGTGATCTGACTCAGTCAGAAAAAGAGCCAAAGAAATTACTGGCATGAGTGCTGCCTGCTCCACCACACAAGCCCTGGTCACTGTTGGCACAGAGAGCCACCAAAATAGTTGTGTTTAGAGGAGTTCTGAGAAAAAAAATTGATGCCAGGAGAGTGAATTCAACATCCTGATGCAACAGGCACCAGCAGAGCAGGGGCAGGGATGGCCAAGCTGGTCCCAGGGACATCCTTAGGCCTGTCTTGGCTTCCCAGGCATCTCCCTCAGCTCAGACCCCAAGTTTTACATAGCAATGTGATTTCAAGCCTGTGGGCAGCTTTACTTCAGAAGCTTGATGTCATCAACCAGCAGGTCCCTGAAGATCTTTTAAAAGATGCAAGTGGTGCCTCTCTTGCCTCAGCCCTGGTTTTGCCTTGGACCACAGCAAGCACCAAGCCTTGACCATCACTGTTGTGACTGTTTGGATAGCTGAGATATATAGGACTGAGTAAGAAAGCCCTCAGAAATCAAGATTTATAACCCAAAACACTCCAAGACTTGAACTCCAGCAACTCTACCAGCTGTCACTGTTTTAAGTGAGTTTCAGAGAGCCTTTTATCGTGCCAGTGCCCAGAGAAAATGCAACAGGAACCAAACATCCCTGGTTTGGGGGGCAGAGGGCAGCAGGAAAGGTGTCCTGCAAGCTCCTTCCCAAGGAAGCAGAACTGGGACATGCAAATAGCAGCCAGACACTAAGGAAGGTCTGGACATCAGCAGGGCTGTGCCAAGGCTGCACATCACAGCTGTCTCTCAAGACACTGAGTGTAAACATTCCCTACACTATTAATTTCTCTGTTAAAGCCTAGTATTTTTTTCTTCTTTTTTTGAAGACTGTATTCTCCTTACAGCCCCTGGGGCTGTTAATTATTATGCTAATGGGGGAAGCTGGAAGAGGTGGCTGTGGTGAAGTCCTCAGCTGTTCTCCCTGCCTGTGCAGTCAAAGACAAAGCCAAGCAGGAGGAGGTGTTGCCATCTTCCAAATCACAGCTGGTAACTGGGAAACCACCTTCTTTTTTCTGCTCCTGCCAGGCTCATCCCACAGCTCAGGATCCACAGAGCTCAGGCCAGGCACTGTGAGCCTTTGGACAAGGCTGGGTGCTGGAAGCAGCGTGTTGTGTTCAGGGACAGACAGAAAAGGCTCCTAATGCCGACAGCCAAGCGAGTGCTGCGTGGCTGTGTCTGTGTGAGATGACAGTCGCAGAGGGAGCGGCAGCTTTTAGCAGCAAAGATGTCTTGCAGCATCCCTGGGAGGGCTGAAGGAGGGGCTGGATGCACCAGGCAAGGTACCAACTGCATTTGAGCTCTGTTCACCAAGCCTGCTGCCCAGCTCCTGCAGATGTTTGGATTTGGAAACAACCACCCAGCCCCTCTTTGAGAGATGTATCCCTAAAACCACAAGAACAGGGTCTGGAACAGAACCAACCTGATGATTTTTTTTCACAGATTCACAGGGGTTGGGAGGGACCTCCAGAGATTGAGTCCAACCCCCTGCCAAAGCAGGGTCCCTAGGACAGGTCAGGGCTGGAATCTCTCCAGAGAAGGAGACTCCACACCCCCCTGGGCAGCCTGTCCCAGGGCTCCCTCACCCTCACTGGGAAGAAGTTCTTCCCCACATTGGGGTGGAACTCCCTGTGCTCCAACTTGAGGCCATCGCCCCTTGTCCTGTCCCCACAGACACTGAGCAGAGGCTGCCCATGTCCCCCTGTGTCCCACCCTTCAGCTATTGATAACCATTGATCAGATCCCCTCTCAGGCTTCTTCTCTCCAGGCTGAACAGCCCCAGCTCACTCAGCCTTTCTTCGTAGGGGAGATGCTCCAGGCCCTTCATCATCTTCATAGCCCTTTTTTATTTTAAATACACATACCTTCTGAAGACCTTCCCTTTATTTTGAAGGTTATGAGGCTGCCAGGTCCACTCTCCTGCCCGAATCTCTGCTCTGAAGGTAGCTCGGTGCCTTTGTGGTGGTCATGCCATGAGCCAGATGGTAGTCAGCCTCTTTCAAAGATTACTCACAGGTCACAGAAGATCATCAGCTTCTTGGTGAGTGGAGTGGGGCTGTGGCATGTAGCATCCCACAGAAGATCATCAGCTTATTGGTGAGTGGAGTCTGGCTGTGGCATGTAGCATCCCACTGTGGCCACGGAGCAGACTGAGGGGCCAGGGCTGGTCACTGCTGACCTGGTGTGGTTCTCAGATGAAACACAACCCCCTTGAGCAAACTTTATGATGAGACTGTGCCTGTCCACCCAAACCCTGCCCTGCAATCGCTAATTACAACCCACAAACCCAAAAAACTATTCAAACATACAAAAAAAACCCCAAAACACAATTATTCTTTGAATTTCATTTGAATTTTGTTGCTAGAAGAGGTTGAACCATTGCCTCCCCCAAGGCTGCTCCGATTCACAGCAGGGCACGGGCACTGCACACTCACCAAACCCCAGCAGATATTTCCACTCAGATTTTGCAACAACAGCTAAACCCCTGACTTAGAGGGAGCACAGCTCAGGGCACACACACACACCAGCTTGGTTTTAACATTGTGCTTCCACCTTCCTCCCATGGAGCAGCTGAGCTCACTCAAGGCATCTACCAGGTTTCCTAGCAAAACAAAAAGCAGCCCCAAACTGGGAATTACTGCACACAGAGATAAGCAACTGGAAAAAGACTGAGCCAGGCTTTTAATCCAGCTCTCCAGTATGGAGACCCCCCGTTGGGTCGCTCCCCACAGTATATTCAGCAGTGATTTGTCCAGTCAGGTGTTGATTATCTAAAACCCCACAGAACTGCCTCAGTTTCTCCAGGGAGATTGTTTGCAGCCCAACCCATCTCCTTGGCAAAAGATTTCTCCTACATCTTGTTTTGCTCTGCTTTTGCTCCAGCTCAGCTCACCTCTCTGCAGCTCAGGCCTCGAGCCACACTGATTTATTCCCTGCTTACTTCTGTGCTTCCCCCACCCTGCCCCATGCAGCCATTCTGTAGCACGCTGCATCTTCACAGCCGTCTTTAATCATCACTTAAGCTTACAGCTTTAATTCCTGTAATCTTCTGTCATTGCCTGATTCTCTCAGCCCCTGCAGCTGTTCTTTGTAGCCCCTCCAATTTGACTGCTGTCCCATGGTATGAGATCCATCCCAAAATGAACAGGTTTGGTGTCTCCCAGGTGTAGATCGATACCTTGGCAGCTGTGCTGGGTGTGGGATTCCTTCTGCTGTGACCGAGCTCCTGCAGAATGAGGCATCCTGAGCAGAAGAGGTGGGTGCACAGGGGTTCTCTGAGCAATGGACTGCCAAGGGGATATTGTGCCACCCTACAAAAATGACTGGGGACTGAAAATGAAGATCAGCACCCCAGAACAGCATCCTCAGGGCCCAAATCCCCATCTCATTGCTATATTCACCCTTGCTGTAAGAGCCCCATGTCATTAACCTCCTCTCACTGAGGATGCTGGAAGTCTCCTGGCAAACTCAGCACGATCATCCCAGGAGGGAGCAGGAAAAAGGGAGTTTTAAGCCATTCCCTCCATTTTGGTCCTCACCAATGCCACCCACCACCACTTCAGCAGCCCCACCTCACACGCCTGTTTATCTTTTCCAGTGACACAAAAGCCTTCTCACACACTGGGGCTCAGCCACCCCGCTAAAAATATCAAGCAGGGGAGCAGAGCCACAAGAAAGCAGTGTCCCCCCAAGTTACATTCTCTTCCCTGGATGAGAGGGGGAAGAAGAAAGGGATGACATTCATTTGTTATTACTCAAGCCACATGAAAGCCCTTACCTCCTACCTGAGGACCCCAGCATTGGCTGTGCCAGTACAAGCTGTGTTATTACCTCTCCTGCACAAAGCAATTTGTTGTTATTGACCATTCGCTATCCAGGGCACTACGACATGCTCCTGCTCATTAGAGCCTGTCAGTCAGAAGGCAAAGGAAGGCAAAAGCAAGGTTTAAAGGGAAGGCAGCTCTTTGCAGTCATGAAGATGATCTTGCTAGAGCAAGAATGTTGACAACAGGCACCTTGGACTGCGATGAGGAGCAGCAAATGATCAAGACAGCTCAGAATTTCAGACAGAAGAAGAAAATCATACCCCAGGTCAGACAATTTACCTTCCCTGGCCAGGAAAACACCTACAAACGTGCATCCAAGCACAGTATGTTGAGGAAAGCTTTGTTAGGGCTCTGGGTTTGTTTATTCTCGCCCCTATGTAAGCCTACTAGACAATGTCTGCTTGCAGCAGGCCTGAAATACTGAGAGCTGGGTTGTAATTAGGGGCTTTTTGTCTCTCCCTGGAGAAGATGGCCAGAAATCAAGGTTTGGGGTATTTTTCCCCACATAACACACACTCAGTCTCAAGCTAAAGTGAATCTTCCCCCAATTTAGACCTGCCCTACACACCCTTCCCCTGTTCATCACAGTCAAGCTATCTGGTCCCATGCAGTTGCCTCCACTGCAGTGTTGGGCCCTTACAGCAGGGATGGGTTCAGCTGCTCTCACTTTTAAGGGGAGATGTTTTAAGGCCAGCTACGTAACAGCCAGAAAAAGGAGAGGATGTTCAGGTTGGAGAAACCCTAACACCCAGGAACCACCCACATGACACAGTTACAGGGTGTCCCGCTGCAGCAGCCACCCCACACCTTCAGCTAATGAAGTTGGGTTTGGTCTAGAGCAGGGTATTCACGAGCCCAGGACCCATGGGCTTTTTATAGTTTAGTTCCCTGGTAAAACACCACCCACCCAAAGGCTTCAGGCAAGGCAGAACGGGCTGTTTGGGAGTTGCAGGGTACAGAACACAGGCTATTTCTGGCATTAACCCACTGCAGTAGGATGAGAACTATAGGCTACATTTTAGGATGAAGGATGTGTGTTTTGAGGGACAGGGGATTATCAGGAAGAGCATTTCACAGAAATACTCTGTCCTCCTCCCTGCTGAGCCCAGTTTGCAGCACTCAAACCCACGGTTACACCCCAGCATCTCAGGAAGGTATCTCTATGTCCCAAATCACCCCCCACACTAGCCTAAACCAAACAAGAGCTCTCAGCTTTGAGATAACACAGCCAGATCCACAAAAGGTATTGGCTAAAATACAGGCTTCTACTCTTAATTCCATCTGGTCACTGAGGTTCAAAGCACCAGCTCTTTGTTGGCCCTCGCAGGGAAGGCTGACACCAAGCCCTGCAGAAGGAGCCCACGGTGCTGGCCAGCAGCAGCAAGAAGAGGCACCACACCAAAACTGCTGTGGGATGCTGCAGGGAAGCTTTTCCCACAGGTGACAAGAACACAGGAGTTTTGGGATTTGGTCCTGTAGCTGTGATGCAAATGCTAAAGGCTGCAAGGGGAAAACCAGGCTTGGGGAAACACAGACTTTAGGATCAAGGGGTCACTGTGGTTGCTAGCAGTTTGGAAGCAGGAGTGAGATGCACTAAACTCCTTTCTGGTGAAACTTTGTTTTCTAGGTTTGCATCGCCCCAGGGAAACCAAGTTACACAGCCCAGGCTGAGGTGTAGCTGCCTGGCTTCTCTTCAAATAGTGGCTGTTGGTTTTTTAATAAAGTTCAAAAAACAATACTGAAAAATTCCCTTCACACATTTGAACATGAACTGAGGAGCAGGATCTTCACATGTCCCTAACCACCCTGGAACTGGACCTTGCTGCACAGGACAGTCTTTCAGTTCTTTTGGAGGTCATTTACTAAATGAATTCAGAGCTGCATTGTACAAGGTGCCCTAAAGCTGCTTAATGACACAAGAGGATCTAGAATTAATTATTAATAGTTACTAAAGGGAAAGGGAAGCTACTTAGACCCATACTCTGTTTTGACAGACCAGGTACCAGCCCGGTGCTCCAGCACCCTTGCTAGCAGACAAAGTGCTTCCGATAAAGCAGAGGTCAGGCTCTACTTTATTATACAGAGAGCAGAACACTGAGTGAAATCCCACAGGGAAGTATTTATTAAGAGTTGTCCTTTCTACAGGATTGCTGCAGTCAAAACATAAATGGGTTCTTGAGCCAGTCAACCGACAAGGAGAGACTCTTTTCTCAGCCACGTCCTCCCAGTGCCATCATTTTACACCAAATTACCTCAGGATTTTTCTTAAATCCTTTTCCAGCCACTTACAAGTACATATTGTGTGTGGTTCTTACAGGATCACTGCTACATCCAAGTGAGAAACTACAAGGAGGAAAATACACAGCTTGCCAGTATCGCTAAGTGATTAATAAGCCCCAACCAGCATCGTACCCAGCAGCTATGAGAAAAACCAGATTAATCCAATTTAGAACAACGTTTTCCAGCAAATCAACCCCAGGGAACACAAAGAAACACTGGTCAAGTGCCTGTGGGCAGCACCACCTCAGATTTCATTAAGCATGCGGGTTTCTGAAGTTACACACGACAGTGTAAGTCTTTGGGTATCACCATACCACCTTCCACCCCCTGCAGACCACAGCTCCAGGCTCTTTTCTTACAAAGGTGAAAAATGGGGAAATATTTCGTGATTGAAGCAGAGATCATAACACAGAATCAAGAAAACACACTTGCTTTAAAGTAGTGGTAGCGTGCTAGCTGTCACAACAGGTCAAACTGAAGGAGACCAAGCAGAAGGAAGGAATTCCTTCCCTTCAGTACCTGTGCTACCACCCAAACATACAAACACCCAGCATTGCAGCCAGGCAGTTTTCAAACAGACTACAAAAAACCCCAAACCCCTTCCTTGTGAACTTGCCCTTGGCCAGACTGCATTTCTCTAGGAGGAACACGCTGCAAGGTAAAAAAGATGTAACAGTAAAATCTTCCATCAGACTTTCGCCAACTGTGCACACTGGAGTGATTAGGACATGCCTTTTCATGGCCAGGAGGGATGTTACAGGGATTAGGGATACATGGCAGATGTACTCTGGTGCTAGAGAGAGTCCACTTAGGTTAAAGAAAAAAAAAAAAGTCTTCCACATTACCAGCTCCAAGACAAAATACTGCAATGCAGCAAATCTTTACAACATGCTCCCAGGGTAATGCCAGCATGGAAATCCAGGAACAGGGCACTCAGCTGGAGAGAAACACTGAACAATGCAGCACACTGATCATGACACACTGAGTTAGATGACAACATGAAAGAGCATCTTAATAGGACAGCATGTGGCGTCTTCAACTCGAACCGCTACGTTGGGAGCAAGCGGCAGCAGTGTTCCAGATGACCCCATTATGTCTTGCTTTCTTTCAGTAAGTCTCTTGATGAACCATCAAGGAAAACACTTTCAAGCCTGAAGAATGCAAGAGCCTGGCAGTCGCACTGCAAGGAGGTTTCCTTGGAAGACAGCTTGCTGAACAGTCACAGCAGGACAGGAGTGCATCAGCGGCGTTTGCATGTCGTCAACAGGGATTTACTGGGGCATTACCTGCCTTGCAACTGAGGACTGAACCAATCTCATTTATCTCTGCAGTATCTCCAGTGCAGCAATGTGTGTGAATGCACTCAAAACTGCTTATTCTGAATGGCACCAGACCTGCCTGCCCAGGACTCCCATCATCACACCACTGTGTATTCACAGGGTGATGGGTTTAACCGCTCGCTCCAGTAAAAGGCAGAGTCAGAAGAGTAAGGCTGCATCCCAAAACAGTCTGCAAGCCACTGCAGCTCTTCTATTTTCCCTCCCTGTGAAAGACAGAGCTTCCTATCAGACAGGCACCTGAAAAGCAAGCACTGTCATTGTCCTGCCCACTGAGCTCCACACTGCTGCTCTTCACTAGCTACAGCCATGCAGCTGTGGGCTCGCCTGGGGAGGAAGGGGGAGTAGCCCTCCCTCTGATGCTCTGGGGTGCAGCACACACTGTGCTGTGTGAGAATCACAGCTGCAGCCATCCTCCAACACCCCAGCCACTGTCCTGTCCCATCCATCACAACCCTGCAAGACTGCTCCAAGGAATTCCACCAGAAAAACGTGGAAATTCACTTTGGAAACAGCTGCAGAAAGAACCTTCCACTGTGGGTTTTGGACTCAAACATTCCATGTTCATTTTCTGTACTGATTCTTAGTTGTGACTAGTTACTGCTGGTTAACATCCTGCATCAAGTGCTGGCTGAAGTTGACTGTAGAGCCAAGTGCTGAAGCTCAGGTCTGATCTTGGAAACAGCTCTTCTAAAAATACTTGGCCTCACATGTCAAGACAAAAAGAAGTCACCCTTTTTTTTTCTGGCCTTTGGCTAGCAAGCCAGAAACTTGGCAGACACATCTACACCATGCACAGCTTTAGCAAAAAAGGGCATATAATGAAGAAACCTGAGACTAAGGTAAAAGCACTCACCAGATCAGTGGCTCTGCTGAGGTATGGAACATGTGGCTGTTTAGAACCAGCTCAGCCCACACTGGGATCCCAGCACAACCCCTGGGGCTTTTGGGTGAAAACACCACACCCATCAGAACTTCATTCACAAAGGGTATGAAGAGGTTTTAAGATTAACACTGGCATTGCACTTTTGTTCCTGATAGCAAACCCTTAACCTTTACGTACTTCAGTGCCAGACTTCCAGTCTCCAGTGCACTACTGAGCAAAGTTTACAGCCTGTTTCAGCCCTCTGGATGCAGACAGTGACATTTCCACAGGGACAGGGTAACAGCTCAAAGAGATGAGTTTTTTCAGGTATTGTATTTCAGTAGGGACTGCCTATGTTTGTTTATAATCCAATTTCCCATACCTCAGCTACTAATTTCCTCATTCAGAAGACACAGAAGGCTCCCAAGTCACCTAACAGCCTTTCTAGGCTTCTCTGCTTTCACTAAAACTATATCTTTACAAAACAGTAACAGCAAAAGTAAAACCATCATTGCTGCCATACTGTGCAGTTACAGCTGTGGAGGAAAACACAGTTCTGTACCCAGAGAAGTGGGATACTCTTGTGCTTTATCTGAAGAGAAACCAGTTCCAGGTATCAAAGCAAGCAGATCCATTGCCACCATTTCCATGATGCATCAAACCAGGACCTGGGAAAAGAAGCAGCAAAGACGACAATGCTGCTCTTCACATACCACACCTTGGTACAGACTCTGCTCGTTTAAGAGCTCTACAACCCCTCTTCAAGAACGATGAAGTGGTTCAAGGTTCCAGAGAAGATCCCCCTTCTAAATGGCAAGGGGTGGAACTGGATCTTTAAGGTCCCTTCCAACCCAGAGCATTCTATGATAAAACAGTCCTCTAATCAGTTATGCCCCAGAGACGTAGCCCCTTCAGTCAAAAAAGCAATCCCTAAGGGAGTTTGGAAGAGATGCTGGCACACCCCAGGCTCTGTGATGGTGTCTCCCTGTCACCCTGACAGAAGCACTTTGCTCGACAGCACCGTATGTCACCGTCTCTACAGGAATATTAAGGCTTCAGCAGGTCAGCAAGTTATACTTGATTTATTTTTCTTCAAGCTTATCCTCATTACATCAGCAAACCACTTCCATCCTCCCCCAAATGAACAATTATTTGCTATGCCTTACTACTACAGCTATGGGCACCAGCTTACCTTACTAATGATAGTAGAGTACAACAGATAAAACGGACATGTCATTTGTAACAGGTCTCTAAAGATTCCACTACAGGTTTGCAGCTAGTAGCTAAGCCTTCTATGTTGCCCTACATTGAGCATTCTGTTCATAATCTTTTCTGACACAAACTGTTTTGGACTGGAAGCTGCAGTTACCTGCTTTGGGCAGCAATACCATTCTGACCAGTTAAGCCCAGCTCAAACAGCAGTATCACTAATCCTGCACGTAGCCACAGAGGTACAAGTGGCCACCCAGTGAGGCCAAGTATCTCAGGATCGGTGAACCAGAGGTTTTTGCTGCAGTACAGCTGCTAGACAGACTTCCAATGGAGATTCCAGCACTGTTTATTCTGTGCCAGAAAGGAGTGTCTTCTAAAATATCTTATAAAGCAGATCAAAGTGCTCTGGGTACAGCTTCAAATGAGATGTTTAAGGTAGCACGGCAGACCCCTAAGAAGCAAGCATCAGCCTTACACTTCTTGTGTACTTCTTGTCAGGTGGGTGTGAATCAAGAGCAACTCCATGAACAGTGGAGAAAGGATGTTAACACTTAGTGCACTACAGACTAGTGCTTTTAATGGACAACAGTCACTCGCTGCAACACGTTTTAAAGCCTGACACACTGGATACCCACCTGGATAAGGCAAGAAGATCCTTACCAAGTTTCCCACTGATGTGAGCAGTGGCAGAATTAATCTGACTCAATACCCCATTCAGTGTCCCAAATAACTGCAGTTGTTCCTATTCGTTTGGCAATGTTTTTGTCCAAGCCAAACGGATGGTTTATAAAAAAAAGAAATATAATACTTACATCTTTTATCTTCTTTCCCCACCTTCTGCCACACTGTAATTCCCAGCATACATGTTACATAGCAAGTGTGTGCATATACGCGCTTATATAAAATATATACTTTACATGCACACTAAAGGTCTCTCTTCACATGAGTATTACACATTCTGGAGAAGGCAACTGCAAACAATTCAGGATACCTAACCAATCCAGTAAGGGGGGAAAAAAAAGAATAAGCTACCCAAAATCCCTAGGAAAGCTTCACGCTCCTTGCGGGTACCAAGAGATCCCATTTTCTTATGGCCAAAGGAATAGTTATATTTCTGCACTGCTTTGCTCCCCCCTAGACACACCCCACTCTGCAGCTTCAGTGTTGGGAAGTGCTAGTTGCTCCCTTTCCACTGAGAGTAATATTAATAAATTAAAAAAAGTTTCTCTGAAAGTGCTGCTTTAGTCCAGTCCATCACGCCGTGCTTTCCCACTCGCCCCGCGGCTCTGCTGAACCGTTCACCACTTTCTTGACCTTCTTCATGCCCTCCATTACTCCAGAAGTCGTCACCCTGGAAGAGAAGGGAGAACATCAAAGAGCAGAACTAGAATGGTAACACCATTTACACTGATAACCCACACACACTTGGCTTCCTGCACATATCAAGTAACACTCCTGGAGCGTCTCTTCACCAAGACCAAGCAGTCTTGCTGTCTGTCTCTCCTACTGCTACTGAGTTGCAGGCCAGGTATCATCTTGGACACAACACTGATGGATGCTGGGAGGAAGACCACTGTCCTTGAGTCTCAATGCCCTTCCTATCTGTCATTAAACAGCAAATAATACTTGCTGACACTTGAAAGGTGACAGAACGGGTGGTTTAACAGTTGAACGAGGGGTTATTTGCTGAAGTTTGAGCAGCTTGCTTAAAAGGCATTTTGCTCTACAGCTAAGCACCCTTAATTGTGTGCCTTGAAGACTTTCTTCTGCATTTGCAAAGCTTTTAGTAGGTATGACATAATATACAAACACATGCAGTAGACAGTACCCCAAATGAACTTCATTAGCTCAATGCACACCAAGTCCTGTTAATAGCAAAAATACTCAGTGAACAGCTAAACCAGAAGAAACCACATCCTTTTTATGCCATCCCAGCCTGGATTTGTCATGGCAATCTGACCACTGAACAATAAAGCCTCATAATACCATTCAAACATGAGGCAGACTGAACTGTTTATCCAGCCAGAAGAACCCCACTCCTCTCAGAGCCACTTCAGCTATCCAACAAGCTCTTCAGCCCAGCAGCTCCCTCTGGCACTACACAAACTGGGCTGTTTGCATGCACAGGACATTTGTGTGACTCTTCAGCACAATCCTATTCTCATTCCACACAGGTATTTCTCCCACCACACCCCAAATGTGCTACGAAGGTTATTTTGGATGCTGAAAGTAGGAGTGCCAATAGCTCAAAGCACTCACAAGGGATGCCTGGAAGCATACATAAAACAGTCCTGTTCAAAGATGCTGCTGTTGGGCTTTGTGTGCTTTCACCTGCTGTTTACCATGTCAGAATACTTTATTTGATCAGACTAGCTAACAACATATTCACAGGAACACCCTAGAGAAGTAGTAATCTTCAGATACACTCTTCTGGTAATGTGCTTAGTTCTGGATTCTATCTAATGTACTCACACTGGGGTGCTCAGCGACTCTCTAGCAGCGGCAGCGCTGCCAGTGCCAGCAGCTCAGACACTTGAGCTTGTGTTTAAGGGAACTGGGAAAGGGGCAGATGACTATAGATTAAATAGTAACTTTATTCCCTATTGGGATTAAATAAAAAAAGATTACAAGGAAGAAAAGTAAGCAGGTTGCTTCCAGGAGAAAGATGGAATTAGTAAACGCTTGCCTGGAAGAAATCACATCAAGTTTATCAGCACAGAGAACATGTAGGTCTCCTAAGTTCTCCCTGTTGACAAAGGCTTTCTCATAGTCACACAGGAAAAAATCTGGGGAAACGTGAGCTGGCCAAAACCAAAGTAGATGCATAACTAATTGGAAAAGCATGTACTGAGGTGTACTTAATGGCTTCCTGTCAAAAATGAAAGAACATTGAGCATGGTTCCAGTGAGGTCTGTCCTGGGTTCACTTCTACTCAGTATTTTCAGTAATTGCCTGGGTAATGGAATAGAGAACTTAATTATTAAGTCTGCAGAAGACTAAGAACCACATATTTGAGAATGGGACTAGAATGCAGAAAAATTCTGGCAAATCAAAGTAATGTCTGAAAAATATGGGACAATGCAGCAAGACAGCCAGAGTTTACTCCTCAGAAGTAGTAAGCTCTAGAATGACAGAATAAGGGGCTACATCAATTCTTTGGGGATGAGCTGAAAATTACAGTGGCCTACAAACCCAGCAGTCAGCCACTAATACAGCAAGGCAGCAGAAGACATACTACACCATAGTCCTAAGACTTGACTCTCAGCTAGTAAGATCCCACCTGGCACACAGTCTAGACTTCAGCACTGCAATTCAATGCAGTTCCAAACCCATTACACATCAACACGATGACAAAAGGGATCAGAGGTTAGAGAGGGAGCGATCCACTTTCATGAGGAAAAGGAGGAACAGCTACACACTGGCATTGCAGCCAGGTCAAGTCATGTCATTTGTTACCAGAGAGACCATGCACTGTCCCACCCTGCAACAGCAAAGAACTGGGAGAGACTGCAGGTTGGATTCCTCAGTGAAAGTTAAAGACCATCTGAAGAGCACTGTTCTTGTCCCATGACAAGAGTATGGTGTAGCCTGTCCTCATTTTCCCAGACTGAGTACAATGGGCAATCCTCTTCCCTCTCAAAATCAGTTCAGCCAACACATTAAGGCCCAGTAAAATGGGTGTCAGTACTAAGACCAAGCATACCACCCTTCTCATTCTAGTCCTCTGAACAGTCTTAAGACTTCAGCTCTGACCTGCAATACTGCAAATAAGTGTTCCTCACCTGCAGTTTGCCAGGCTGCATTTCTAACTCACAAACTAGCAGCTGCTAAAATGCAACAAATCCTTCTCATGACAACACCTCTCCAGAAAGTTTGTGGCCATCAGAGGGATACCTGTCACCAAAGGAGTTCCCTCAGCACTCCACTGCACAGTGGAACATGCTACAGAAATTTCACCCATTTCTTCCTCCCACACATTGTATCCAAGGTATCAAGAGATGGCTAAACACTCAGAAGCATTTTCAGCCCTCCACAGTGGTGGGTCTCAGCTGTCATGTCTCCTGTTTTTTGGTTTACAGTTCCAACAAGAAACCACTGCAATACTGGCAGCCTTTACCAGCTACTGCAAACTGGAGTGAAACTAGATCAGCCATTGAGCAAAAGAGCTGATCTCTGCAGGGAAAAGATGTGTTAGGTGAAGAAATCACTTCTAGGGGAGAACATCATGAATCAGCCTGCCATGAAGTACAACCTGAGAGAAAGCAGAGAAAAGCAAACAGCCAGGACTTCAAGACTCAGCACACAACAGGTTGCCTCTTGATACACTGAGAAAGTCCAGATCCCAAGGCATAAGCAAAGGTAGGTCAGTGTTACCACAACAGTTCACTATGTTGAGGCTGTTTTGGGTGTTAAGGATAAACAAAGTCAGTCTCCATGCACTCAGCAAGATGGATTTACTGAATTGAGAACAAACCCATTAATGGCTTATCCTGCAGTGCCTCCTCCATGGGGAATACCTTAGCCCCCCATGCACGTACAAGCACCGCTCCTGACCAAGATGTGCAGAGGAACCCTTGGTACCCAACATTCAAACCCAACTTACTGAGCTAAAGAAATAGCTTCCTGCAAGACTACAGAACTCCCAAACTGCTTCCTTTCCCCCTTCTTCACCCCACATCACTTACCATACTGCTCATACTTTTGTGTCTGTGCCCTAGATAAGGCATTAGGACTGGAAACCTGACAAGTCTGTCTGCCAAGTGTGGCTGCACCTTCTCAAGCCGGGTCCTTCAACACACAGTCAGTGACAAGCCCACATCACGGGCTCAAGAGGCTGCCCAACACAGAATACACAGCAAGCTGCTTTGGTGATGAATGGCTATTGACTCTACTTGTAAAAGAACAGACTAGTCCTTAGTCCAGGTTGAGCCACCCTCCTCTGCATCAGGAGGGATTGTGTGGAGCCTGATATAACCAAAGAAAGAGTTCTGTGATATTTGTGGGTGATTTCTCCCAAGACAGAGGCACATTAGTCTAAAAGACTTAGTAGAAGTTACCTTTGCTGTTCTTAATTTGGTTTATTTTTGAGTTACAAGAATTTAGAGGGGGACTTGTGCCTTATGGTGCTTCTGTTGCAGGCACCAAGCCTTTGGCTTTTTCTTGAAACTTTACAGATTTCCACACTGTCCTTAACAATATTTACATTTACTGTCAGACCGAGCTCTTGTCTGCTTTGCACTGCAATTAAACAGGCAGAAGCCAGTAAGCTGCACTCAAAACATCCCATTTTTTGCTGGAAGACAAGCAAGCCTGGAAAACAGGCTTGGTGACCTCACAGCTCTCCCCCTCCCTTGGCTCAAAGTGTGGAGTCTAAAGAAGCAGAATGCTTCTGTAGCAACCATTTTAAAGAGCCTGACTTCAACAAAAACCCTCAGGGAGAGGAAAACAACCATAAAACCTGGCAAGAAGACACAGAATATCACCATGAAGTTTGAAGACTTTTAACTTCTGCCACAGCCTCTGAAGGCAAATGTGTATTTATCACATGAAAGACAAAACACACTCATACAATGGTTAGTCAGGATGCTGTCAGGCACTTAGTCACTTGCCTTGGTATTTCTCCCCCCCTCACAGAAACATTTAATATTTATTAAAAAAATAAAAAATAGGACCAGCAAAACTAAGTGAACAAGAAATCTGATCCACTTTCACTGCAGTGCTTCACTTGTCACAGAATCTATATATATATACACACACCATGATTTTCAGAAGTGTGCAAACTTAACTTCCCCAGTGAAGCTGGGGAAGGAAGAACAAGACTCTCCTACAGATTATATCCTGCCAAGGAGTAAAACTTCTGGTGAATCAGACGAGAAAAATTCAAGCAAGACTAAGGGGAACAAACCCACAAGGGGCAACAATAAAAATTCCCAAGGCAAAGAGCAAAATGCTTTACTAGGAATTCTCAGAGGGAATTCTGATTCTCATGTTTACCAGTAACATCTATTTCACTATGGCAAGATGTAAATCAGGCCATTAAACTTTCTCCTGGCAGGTTCTCTTAAATTTTGCAGCTTCTCCAACTTACTGAAACTACTACATGTGAAAGGTGCTGTATTAGTCCTAAAAACAACCCCACCCAAAGAAAAATTCACTCTTAAGGGGCAATCTTGTAAGAATAAAGCTCTTTTTTTGTAGTCATTAATCCCACCACATCTTCCAGTTCAGATGGTGCCTTCCAAAGGTGGATGGTGATGTACCAGCTCCCAAACAGAAATGAGCTTCTTACATAAACCATTTAGACACTTTTAAGTGAGAGTGTTTTTAGGGTTACTACCCACTAGTTGGATTCTGTTTGCAACGACAGATTTTATGGATCCAAAGCAAAAATAACTAAGCATGTGGAAAGATCTTTGTTCCTAGAGACATTTGAGAAATTAAACTCCTTGCAGAACATTTCAGGCTGGATTCTACCTCAAAGCTTCTTGTAGCAATCTCCCAATAAACTCCATTTCTTCCTAAATGTCTACAAGAGCAAAGACATTCTGACTTTTTTTTTTGCTCCTGCAATTAAAATGAGGAGTGTTGAGTTGTTTCACCCAAGATCAGGTAAAGAAGATTTGCCAAATTTTAAGTAAAAACTCTTAGAACAGGCTTCTGAGCCTGTACATGAAATGCAATTATGCATAGAATGTGTAACAACTAAAGAGATTAGGTTAGCTTGGCTTCTATTAAGGCCACAGAGTCTGTGGCAATTATAGCTGTATTCAACACTTCCAGCATGCTGAATTTCTTAGAAAATGAGTGGCATTTCTTAATTTATAATAGAAACTGCTCTAAGTCTTCAGAAAACCACTGTAAAGAAAACAGGGACTTAGGGCTGAGCCTCACTTTATAATTTCTCCAGACCGTCTGAGGTTCTACTGCATTTGCGGTGCTTCATGGTTGGGAAGAGAGCAATAGAAGAGTGAAGAGTAATGGTAAAAACACACCTCCTCAGCCCAGTGCTGCTTAAGATAAACTTCTGCAAAGCTACCAGCTGAGCTTCGAGGCAGAAGTGACCTTACACCATGTTAATTTATATTGTGTAGATTGGTAATGAGCTTTTGTTATCCGTTGAGGTTTAAAGCATTAATGACAATGTCTAAGACTCACTGGTGCTCAGCACCACAGATTAAACAGAGAAGCTATTTTACTTGGCTTTTTTCTGCACATCTGTTTGCCCCATGAAAAGCTTTACCAGCTTATTCCACACTACTGCAATATCCAGCTCAGAGGCTGTTAAACTAACAAAGAGATTTGTGATATATATAACACACACCAAATGGACACCTCATCTTTAAATGTGTGGGTAGATCTTCATTTTTTTCAAAGCAGGATTTAGAGAGATTAAAGTAAATTGGTTTTAAAATCATTAGTTTCCTCAAATCAAGTGAAGAAGCACAAAAAAAAGGGAGAGAGGAGGGGTTCTTACACAGCTTCCATCTCCAAGTCATCCTCATCGTCCTGAGACAGCTGTAGATAAGGGTTGTCTGATGCTGGACGAAACTTGTACCCAGTGAGGACAAAGAACACAAGTGTGGCCATCTCATCCAGCAGCTGCAAGTGAAATCATAAGATTGAAGTTCAGTCCTGTCATGGTCAAACATGTTCAGAACTTCAGAGTCATGAAATATTTCTCCTCATTCACAAGGTTCCAGATTTAATGGCCAAGCAGCACGTGCCACAGCAGAAATAACAAAGCAATATCACTAATCCCAGGCTAAAGTCTGTCAAGTCCTTTGTTCTTTCAGCTTTCCCTGTCACTTTAAACACTGTTACAGTTCTAGCCATCACTCCAGTGCTTTTAAGTAGCTACAGCAAGACTTGGCTTTTAAATGAGGAAGGGGGAATAATCATCCCTACGTTGTTGGGTATTTTCAACAGTTAATGTATTCCAAAGACTCCCTGCACAGTTACTTGGATTATATGTTAAGAAACCAAGTCTTTAAAAATCACTAGGCAAATAAAGCCTGTAGATGGAACAGTGAAAGCCTATTCCACTGGCTCCCTGGGGCCTCAATTACACAGGGCAAACCTGGCTTTCTTTTTTCTCCTCCTTTGTATGTTCTTGATTAATTTCCTTCAGACATTCTTAAATTTAAAGACTAAAAATCAATAATGCAATTACTTCCAGACATCTCATGTATAATCCAGCAGCCTTGCTGGACAAACACAGAACTAAAAATATATTCCTGCTGTCTTAGGCACATCAGTGATAAAAATCAGGAGGAGACAGGGCACAGCACTGTGCTTTGAGATGTTCTACTACAACATGAGTAACAATTCATGGATTTTGTTTTTTTGGTGCAGTTATTTCTAAAGAATAAGAAGAAAGAAAAACATAATCAAGGGACTGATCTATTTTCCTTTTCTGGCAAATACCTGGTACAGCCATTTCCACTGGAATGGAACAGCAATCTTTATGAGAATGGCAATGATCCGTGTGAAGTAAATGTAACACACAATCTGGGAAGGAAAAGGAGAGAGCATGATAAGAACAATAGCACCATCCTTATGGACCCTCTTTTTTCAGAGAAATAGCTCAAGCAACTCCCAGACAACTCATGTCAGATCCACCTTATTATGCTCCTTGATAAGCATGGAAGATACAGGCTGAGGGCTCTACTGCTTGTTGAGCATCCAAAGGACTCAAGCTACTGCTGATATATTCAAGTTACAGCAGGAAAATACCTTAAGTATTAGCATTTTGGAGAACTTGAAGAACCACAACTGCAATTTATTGCTCTCATCACTTAGAAGAGTCTGAAACGAGGCTGTTGGAAGTCATTAAGAAAGCTATGCTCTCTTGGGAGGTATGCTCATGGCTCCCACTGACTTAATCAGAAACGGCCTACATGCATCTCCAGGCACCATTTGGTCCCAAGTTTAATTTTTAGCAAGTTTACAGTACGTTATTCAAGCTCATCAATTCAACTGGCAGCTCAAGCTGTCTCCAGAGGAAATTAGGAAGCGTTACAAATGGCTGGAACCAATTTAAAGATAGACAGAAGGATGCAACTACTAGGAAGAGGCAGTTGCTTTGAGAATTTTAACGCAGTTGAGGAAGATGCCAGAGTACAGCACTGCCAGAGAACCAGGAACATCTCCACCACATCCACCAGCTTCCAACAAGCAAGCCATCAAAAGGCTTGAACAGCTTCTAAGTGCTCTGTATACGTTCATACATGTGTTTTACTTACCATGACATAGTAATGTCTGAAAAGCTTCAGCTTTGCTAGGTTAATGGCAGCTGTCAAGAGAACACAGAAGTCCATCAGAAAAGCATTAAGTGACAGTTTATTTAATGCTTGCCTGTAGAGTAGGCAGCTGACAAAGCTAGGCTGAGGTAATACCAGACGAAGTGTTTGTCCCACCACCTCTTGGATGCTCCAGGTGGTGCCAGTGTGGCTTGTCTACACACTGGACAACTCCTAGGTTGGGCTGAATTCTCTTGAAAAGTCAACTCTGAGAAGCCTTTTACACTTAATTCTATAGGCACTATGCAGTATAGAGCTTTATTTTAATGCTTACCTTGTGCATAGGCAACTACGTACTGTCACCTCACTCCTGCTGCACAGGCCACATCACTTACACTGCTGCTTAGAATGTTCCTGTCTGTTTAGGTTACTCCTGACCTGAGCAACTTCGAGGTAACTCCAGCAGGAATAGTTTAACATCTGCACAGTATCCTCTATCACTTGTGGCTCAGTTATAGCTTACAGGTGAAACAGGTAGTCACATTCAATAGTTCTCATAGCAAATGCATGTGTTTCAGTCACAAACCGTGTAAGCTGGGGCCCCAGGCTAACCTGTGTTTACTGGACAGATTGCATCAGCTCGATGCTGAAGTAAATGGTGATAGAGAAGGGCTGAGGTCAACAACAGATGGAACAGCTGTCAACTCTGGTTTGAGAGTCAGACTTTAGAGGTGCAGCAGGATTACAAATACAGACCCCTGGTGCTTTTGTGACAGCAGGAGAGGCAAAGAGTCCAAGATATGCTGACAGCCTACAGAGATGCAATTTAGAGGCAATGAACACAAGTTGCCAGTTAGAAAATACTGCCACATTCTTACTGGTATTCCCTCCAAGCCTTTTTTTTTTTTTAAATCAGATGTGGAAGTGGAACATGCTGTGCTTAAGTTCACCAGCATTCCCTCACAGAAATCACCCACTGCAAAAAGCAGATTTATAAAAGGCTACATATATATAAAGGCTACATATATTTGCACTTAAGTTCTTCCAGGTTCACAACAGTGCAAGATACGGTATTACACATCAGGAAGAGAAAGGCTTAATACAGACTAGAAACCCTCCACTTCTTGTGACAAAACCAATGAAGCTTTTCTGATGGAAAGGTATTATCAAACATACCACTGAAAATAAACTGCTATAGGCTCCCACTACATGAGCTGCAGTGAAGACAGACAACTTTGTGTCATCTGAAGAGTCACTTTCCAACTTACTTCTAGTATTCCGGAGAACCACTGAAAGCTTACGGGCACCTCGAGACAGATAGAAACCCTCCTCCAGCAGACATGCTCTACCAACAGCACCTAACACAAGACATAAACCGACTGACAGGTAAGATAAAACCAAGCTAAGAGTAGTTTTGATTTAGTGCTGGCTAGTGCCATCCACACATTTCCAAACGGTATGTTTAGCTTTTGACAGAGCACAGGGGATGTCAGGAAGAGAGAGCAGAGCCAGAGCTCAAGAGGAAAGAAGCAAGCCTGATTTGTGAAGGATCTCCAGGTTTGTTTCTGTGCAGCTCCAGCTCAAGCTGTGCAGCAGTCATCCAAACCACCAGGCAGGCTGGGGTGGCTTTGGGCAAGACTCTGCTCATGGGGCAACCTTACAGCAGCACAGCATGCTGAAGGAACGCTAGCTCTGAGTTTCAGGAGGATCCTCCCTTCTGGCCTGCAGTGTAACACAGAACACTGAATAGCAACACAGAACAGCATCTACTTTGCACTATACAGTTCTGGGCTCAGCAAGCAATGGCCAGGCTCTAGACTTGCAGCTGTAAAGCACCAGCAGTGAAGCACAGAGCACTTCACTAGGCAACAGATGGCAAGGCTTGGAACTGCTGGAGTAAGACTCTAATGAAATCCTTGGTAGCTAAACCAGCCCCAAGGTTTAGCTACTTCTCCCTCATTTCTATCTCTCATAAAAGCTAATCTCCCACACATAAATAGCAAAACCATATCGATTCTTATGGGTCTACTGTGCTACCAGATAACCTAATGTTAAAAGCTTTTCATAATACACTTGGAGAAAGATTAAAGCGTGTAAATATGCAGGACAAGCTCATTAAATCATGAAGCAGAGAAGAAACATTGTCCTATTTAAAGGAGAGTTACATTAAATGTGACCATGAAGATCTTGTGATTTACCACGTACCGGTTGGTACACAGAAGGATCTATTTTGAACTCAACAAATTCATCTTCAAGAGCTGCCACCAACTGGTGCAGTGACAGGCCATGAGAATTACCAGGCTTTGTAGTTAGAGGAACACCAACTCAACAGCTGCGATTCAAACTGCCGGTCCATCAGCACTTCACAGTCAACAACTGAGTGAGCTGGGGACTCATTTCTGTTGGACTCATGCAGTGCATAGGAGGAAAGGGTAGTGAAGCTAAAGATCTGCCTGCCAACTCAAGTGTCACACCACCACCTCGCCCAGCCAACGGGCCACTGCTCAAGGTCTCACCTACACATCGTGGCAATCGATACTAGAGAGTCATAGGTTGGTACATCCAGATATCTAGAATGGCTGAAGGGAGATAAAAAGACAACCACCACCAAATAAAGAGATTGAAGAGCTACCTCTGCAAGCTGGCTTGCTTACTTGTCACAATTACATCCTCTCCTCTGGCTACCTTAAGTTCAGGAATACTTCTCTCCACTATCACATACTGAAGTCAGTATTAATGCACATCTACAAAATTCTGCCTTTTTTTTTTTTAAAACAGCTCAAAATTACAGCACATACTGTTCTGGAGAAAGTCTAAAATCATCATTGCTTGGCATCAGCATCCTGTGAATTGCTTTTTCACAGGCTGAATGTGCTCCAAGCAGTTAACACTTGAGTCTTGCTATGCTGGATGCTTTCAGACTTTGATCCACCTCAGCCTAGCAGTGCAGACACTGGAAGGAGAGAGGCAAGGCCAGCAGCTGTCACTTAAAACTCAAATCACTTGCAGCCCCAACCTGTAAAGCTGTGATAACAGCAAATCTCAGCATGCAGCAAAGGTTGGGTAAATTTACATTTCAAGTATGATAGCCATTCTTCAAGGAACAGTACTTAACTACAGGGGGGGAATAGTAGAGACTTTCTACCAAAGGTTTTACAAATTAATCATATTAGTGCTCTACCTCTGTTCATAGTATAATTAAAAAGATAAGTCATCTTCCAAGAAAGGTTTATATTTACATCTATACCTTACTTCCCTCAGTTTCCCTTCTCTATCACCATTTACTTCAGCAGCTTGTCTGCAACAGCCTGATCTGCACTGATCAAAACACAGCACACCACAGTAGTTTGGTAATCAGTGTTTCTCAGATTGCCCTCTGTGCTAGTTTCACATGCCCAGTCAGCCTTTAAGATATCAAAAAAAGAAAGTCAGACCATCTACTACAGCCTTGCCCACCATCAGATAACAGCTTTTTGATGAATAAATCCAGCCTTCTCAGTGTGTATGCAATAAAGAGGGGTGCAGCTGAGGGCACAGGCAAGCTCAAGTCCAGACCACTCTGTATGCAAGGGCAAACCATAATGCACCTTGAATGAACACAGTGATGTATAGCTGAGGGTACTTCTGTAATACTCTGTGTGCAGCACTACCTCTGGTGCTTGAGATGCAAGCTGTCACCACCAAATTGTAAAGGGAGAGCTTCTGTTCCCTGCCTGCCCCAGGAATAAGGGCACACGTGTAGATCCAGGCCTCAAAAAGCAACTCTAGAGGAGGTCTGAGAAGTGAGGCTCTACAACCTTCACAGCAGCACCCTGCTTAAAAGCATTCCTGTACCAGCAAGGGGGACCAAGCACACAGCCAGAGCAGCTCTGTGTCACACATGAGAAGGAGGCACAGACAAGTAATCTTTAAAATTTGGGAACACACTGGCCTTTCTTCTGAGGCTGGTGAAAAGCTTTTGTGCCACATGGCTAATAGACAGAATAAGCAATGTATTTCCATCAGATGATTGCTACATCAAGCCCAGATAGTCACCCAGGGTGCCTGGAAGCGTTACACCAGAACATCACAGGCCTGTTTCATTTCCCAATTTGCATTTCCCAACCCTCCATTGAGGTCTCGACACTGAAATCACTAAGCTTTATCTCAAGGGCCAAGATGTACTGCCTAGAGCATGTTACCCCTGTATAACCCCCTCCTCCTCACTGGAGGAGCTGCAGAGGTGTTTTAGTGCAGGTCTCCACAGAGCCATTGCCTCCAGCATCTGCTGAGCTCAGCTAAGCACCGTGCAGGACCAGGCTCTCTGGTCACAGCGTTTTCATGGCATAGAAGCAGAAAGATGCTATACATGGCAAGTGGTTTTTCCTGCCATGGGGGCAAGCACAGAGGCATTAATCACCATTTGCCCACTGCACAGCACACAGGGAATGGTGCCTGAGAGCTCCATGCTGTGCTGTATTTCCCCTAATTCTGCTGCCAACTGTGACATGCTGCAGTGCTTCAGGAAAATAGCTAACTGTTCGTGATCAGACTGCACCGAGTTCCACAGCCCTCATCACATACACAGAGGTACAAACAGAACAAGAACTGCAGTGGTGCTTCCAGCCCTCCATTCCTCCCTCAAACAACAGATGACATGAGACACAAGTTGAGTTATGAGGCCTAAGAGGTCCAGTGACCAAGAAGTTTAAAAAAAAGCATATGTAATAAATTACTGCAACATATTCCTTCTCTTCTGCTTCTCATAATGCCTTGTCCTGGTTTTGGCAGGGAGAGAATTAATTCTCTTCCTAGCAGCTGCTGCAGTGCTGTGTTTTGGATTTAGGATGAGAATAATGTTGATAACATGCTAATATTTTGGTTGTTGCCAAGCAAAGGCTTCTCAACTTCTCCTACTGGCCTGTCAACGAGAAGGCAAGGGGCACCCAAGCAGCTGGGAGGGGACACGGCCAGGACAGCTGACCCCAACCAGCCACAGGGATATTCCATACCATATATATGGAGCATGACAACATAATTGGAGGGGGTGGCCAGGAAGCATCGCAGCTTGGGAACTATCTGAACATCAGCTTCAGGTAGTGAGCAATTGTGCTGTGGATCACTTGTTTGTATACTCTTATTATAAACATCTTCTTGTTGTGTCCTATTAAACTGTCTTTATCTCAACCCCCAAGTTTTGTCCTTTTGTATTTTCTCCCCCATCCCACTGAGAGGACAGGAATGAGTAAGTGGGAAGTGACTGGTTTAGCTGCTCTCTCCAGATCAAACCATGACACCCCTGCAAGGTAACAGTAGTTGAGCAGCTTTCCAGCCCAGACAATTCCAGCTCAGTTTGCAAGGCTGCTGATTTCCTGAAGTCTGCAAGACATTTATAATGCAGCTCTAGAAGTGGACAGAGATCACTGCTCCCACCTGAAAGATGACAGAGACAAACCAAAGAGCCACAGCCAGGTACCTGCCTAAGACCTAGGTGGGGATTCTAAAGAGGGGAAGAAAAAAGCTTCTAGAAATGGGATGTTTACACCCGCTGCTGTGAAAGGGAAGAAGCCTGTGTAGGTCATACTTTGCTTTAAAGATTACCTTCAAGGGATAAAAGCAAACAATCAGGCAGTTCAAACTCAGCTGTAACCACCGTGCCATACCTACTCTTCACAAGTGAAACACAACCCTGTGCATATAAGGTCTCCCTGGATAATTATGGCTTTGATCCATTCCCCTAGCTTCCCCTCTTTAGAAAAATCTTCTAAAAACCATCAAGTTTAAGTGACCATTAGCTAGTGACTCCAAATCACTGCTACTTAAAGCAAGCCTTTTTAATAACTATTCACTGCTGACACAAAGGCCTCTGGTAAGCATAGCTGTAGGACTATAAGACCAGCAATCCAAGCAGCCTTTGGCTTTATTTCTAGTCTAGTCACACTGCAGTCATGGCTGCACTTGACCCAAGGGAGTGCTATCTAATAAACAGGTTGTGAAGTAGCCGGAAGAGGACAAGACAGACAGGCACCAAAATACTGAGCCATGAAGTCCTAGAGTTGTTAGTTCTAATAGGCACAAGGAAGCAAAAATAATTTACTTCAGGTCTTTCTCGCCAGCGAGGTCACCAGAAGACTCAGCACCAGGAAAAACAGCTATTGAATTTATAGTATCCAATTCCCCAAGACACCCTGTAAGTTAATGAAGTCTGTGTGAGAGAACAGGGACAGCAGCCTTTAAGGTAATAGCAGACAATAAATCCTAGCAAGCAGCAGGCTGTCTAACCAGACCTGTCTGCACAAGATGCAGGCAGCTCTGTGCACAGGACAGGCAGTGCAAGCAGTTAGCTGCATACAAAAAGATCCACTAGTTTTCCCCACTTCAGGAGAAAGCTATCTGTGGACAAAAGGAAGTGCAGGTGATTTAGAGTTAGCACTGGTCCTATTTTTTCATGAGAAACTAAAGGCAGCATCTCTACAGAACAGGACCCCAAGGGAAGCCTACAGAGTTAAGAGGATACAGTTCTAGTCAAGACTATTTGTTGATAAGCCTAACGAGTGATTTTACCTTATTACAGCACAACCAAAGCACTTCTGGTTTTCTCAGTCAGGCCCACTAGCAGCATGACATCATCCGCTAACCATTCTGCTTCTGGCATCACACTGCCATCCACTTGCTCCCCATGGGCTCCTATCAAGAGCCTCCAAATATTCCAACCACACTGTATTTCACAAGCAAGTCCCAGCACTGTGGCTGTCCTGGCCAGAATCTGCTGCCAGCCTACGTAGTATTTTCTCTCATATTTTTTTCCTTAGCTGTTTTTTTATTAGCAGCATAGCCCAGCCCAGCTGCTAAGCCCCTCTCAACACACAGCTTGCAGGATCTGTACAGCCCGATGGTAACATCAGCAGGTAAAGCCTGGTAACAGCAGGTCATCCCCAAGCAAGATTCATGATAAACCGAGACTAAACCCAGTCCATGGGGTTACCCTGCGTAGCACTGATGAGCTAGGGACACACAACCAGTTCTTCTCAGAACACAGCTTTCTTTTACCTCCATTCTACACTACAATACATCCTTCAGAATTGCTTGGGTTTACTCAGATCCGGATTCCAGCCATTAGGATGATCAGCAGAGAGGTCCAGGCTTTGTGCTGAACATCCTTCATACCGGTCACCTTACTATAAGGTTTCCAAGTGAAGCAAACTCCATAGCACCATCTTGTGATAAGAACCATCAAGTGCAAGGTAGGCACGGGGTGATCACCGACACCAGAGGATGTAGCCCTCAGTTCAGAGAAAGGGATCACTCCAAGGACTGTATAGATTTAAGCAGATTTTATAACCTTAAGAGCACGAATACTCCAGAGCATACAATCAGTGGATAAGATACACCAAATTAATCAGTGTCACTGAACCCACATGAACACACTGATGAAACAGCTGCTAAAAACATTTGTGTCACATTATCAACACTAACCTCACATACATTAGTTTCTATCCCCCCTTAATTTTGAGGTGGGCTGTGTGTGACTTTTTACCACCTTTGAGACTCAAAAAAAAATACTGGCTCACCTTCATTATTATTTTAACAAGCAGCAAGAAGAGACCTAATCAGTGGTCTGCACAGAGCTGAGTTCAGCACCCAGGCTAACACTTCCCCTGCCAGAGCACAGAGCCAGTCTGCACTGAAATGCAGCCAGGGAACAGCTGGAAGAAGTATCCAGACCTAGGAGGCTAGCTCCAAAAAGGAGAGGCAAGAGTTAAGGGATGAATCCTGGCTGAAAACATGTTGCCAACAAAGGACTGTCTAGAAATAAAGCTTTCGAGAAGAGTAAGCCATCAAATGCCAGAATATTGAAATGGCTGCCTGCTTCCAAGGAAGCCAGGCTATGCTCTGTGGCTTGCATCTTCAGCCAACTGAGGAACTAATTCAGAACTGAGCAGATGAGGCAGGAAGGGCACAGGCTACAGAAACCATATTTAGGTTGGCTTTCCATCTATCATCTCATTTTTACTGCTACAATAAACACAACTCCTGCTTTACACAAGCAGTCCTTTAAGTTGCTGTACAAACATGGACAAGTCAGGAACTGCCTTACACTGAATGCCAATTAATGGTTTTTGTCATAATGAGGTTTGTTTCCCTCTATTCTGGCAGGAACAGATTTCTGCTGAAATTGAAACAAGGAGATCTCTTTTGACTAATAGTCAGCAATTCTGAAATTCATTCCTACTTCTGCTTCTGAACACTGAAGTCTGAGGAAAGAAGGCAAAATCTGTCAAGATGATTTGCTCTAGACATCTTGTCTAACTTGAGCACCAAGAGCTTAGAGTTCCACATGAGTTCTGATAGCCAAAGCAATACATGGAAAAGTTTGTTTTCCAAAAGTCATTTCTATAAACCCACTGAGGAGAAGCAGCAGTGCGACAATAACACAGCGTAGATCTGCAGCTTCAGTTTACATACTTTAAGTCAGCATCATGTGCTTGAAACTCCAGCATTCTCTTATGTTTCTCTTATAAAACAGTAAAAAATTACTTGCCTTTCCCATCTGTTGCTGAAGCCTCTTGTAAATGCCTTATTGACCTGAAAAATATAAATAAAATAGATTAGGTATAATTTTTGCACTCACTCCTCTCTCACTGCAGCCCTCTAGAACACTGACAAACTTTCTTAGCTCTTTATGGTTGGCATATACTCATAATTAACTGTGCTTAGCATGCTTGGCACTGCATATATTTCACCCCATCTCCCCAGATCAGGCAGTTAGTTCACGTATCCATATCTCCTTGTGAGTAAGAAAGCCAATTGCCAAGGCTACTTCAGCCTACAGAGAGCTTTGTGGGAGCAGAGTGAGAAACTAGGGCATTTTCCAGCATAATGCTTTCCACTTGTACCATTAAGCTGAGCTACTATTCAGAGCACTGCCAAGCATTTGGCATCTTACTGCTCTTTTAAGCTCTTTTCATTTAAATACTTGATTACAGCTTACATGTCTACATAGGCAACTTATGTAACCAGAGCTACCCTGCAGGGATGTAAATTCAAGGGCCAAGTCTTAGTCACCTTGCTCACATGAGTCATTTCACCAGCTGCAGTGACACTATCCAGATGAAAGAGGGGCAGGATTTAAGTCCTGGGCTAAACTGCCAGTTTATGTTGGTACCATGACAATGCAGGAACACTGGTTGCACACTATAAACAGTTACAGGACAGCTTATCCAAGTGTGTTTGTTCTTCAGATACAGGTCTTTTATGGAAAGCAAGTTTTGTACCAGCATATCACTATGTAGGACATACTGATTCCAGCATTAGGTTGTAGGAGCTGCAGCTGTAGAAGTCACCTTTGCCATAGGAAAACAGAGCCCCTCTAACAATGGAGTCAGTATTGCTGCAGTTTTATTTACCATACCCAATTGCTCAGCCTCAGAAGAACAGCAGCATTTTGACTGGAGTGGGGGAAGAGACAAGTGGGTAGTGCAAATTTCTTGGAAGACGTTTCCCAGCCTTGGCAGAAGGCCACTGGGACCACGTAGGGCTTTGCCCTTCCATGGAGGCCAATCAGGAAGGTAAAGGCAGTTGAAACCCTCTCACAAGTCAACTTGAGCTTACTCCCATCTACTAAGCCACACATACATGTGTCTTTTCACACACCACAAAAGAATTCACACACTCAAGTGAGGACATATTTACTAGACAGACATTCATATTCACTCTGCATTTCAGAGATACTGAAGAAGAATATTCCATATTTACTAACCAAGGAGCCAGAAGCTCCTTCATATCCTCCTTTAAATCCAGCTGTTTATCCAATTAAGACTAAAATGAATTTAAGAGAGAAATGTTCTAACTGGCAAGAAGCAACAATAGTGTTTATCTGAATTATCTGTGTTGTGATTGAGTTTTATATAACCAACATTATTTCCTGCCAAGTAGAGTGGAAGGAAGGGCAGGGAAATGCTCCCTGTGGGATTATTTCTTCTAAACAGTCAAGTAAAAATGCAGCTACTCTGCTTGAAGGCAGCACTGATCTTAAGCAATGCTACTGTTTTAGCATTTACCAGCCTAGTTTCCAATCTCTGCCAGTAAAGCAATATCCCATTTCTCAATGTAAGAGAGTATCAACTCTTTGCAAAATTCCCAGTTTCAAAAGCACCTATAGTCTGCCCTGTGCTGGCCACACTTAAATCCCCCATCCACCTTACCTCATGCCCACTTTATTCCCAAACAAGTACCTTCCACAACACAAGATTCAAGTGTTAAGATTGACAGAGTGTAAAGAAAGTTATCAGAATGCTTGACTCCAAAGGACTGAGTTTTGTTCCTTTAGCAGGATCTGTAGCTCTACGTAGCTGTCAATACTCAGTAGTTCAGAAACAGCTGAAGCCATGGGGGCTCAGAAACCACAGAGCAACTCACCATACCACTGGAAATAGGATGGCTCCACAACACAGCAAGTCTACCAGGAAGAGGATTTCTTTCCAGAGTCCATATTCAGTTGTCCCTTCTTCTGTTGAGTCTATGATAATGTATGCCACATTTGCCAGTACCTACAGGACAGAACACACTTAGTGGCTTCAGAAGCTTTCCAAGGCAACACTGGGCATGGGCTGCCAATTCAGCAAAGGCTGTCCCACACTTACAGAGAGAGCCCCCTCAGTAACACAGAGCTGCAGAAGAATTGCTGATGCCAAGAAAGTCACACATTCAGCAGTATCTTCACAGGTTCTACAGTAATAAAACTGAATGGAACTTATTTCTGCTGATATTCCAAAACCATCCCTGTTTGTTATATACTATGCTGAACCTACTGTATCAGCAGAGATAGAAAGACACTTGGAACACACTGGGAAAGCTTCCCTCAGACCTGCAGGGCCTACAAGTCTTGTTTTCCCTTTTTTTTTTAATTTAAGTCCACTCAGCAAACATTTTGGAAGTTACAACTCATTTAATTTCTCTGCTTAGTATTTCAGGGCTGTTTTGCAGCCTAAGTTTTGCCCCAGCATGAACATATATCTACCTTATAACCAGCCACTCAATTGCTGACACTATTTAATCATCATTATCTCATGCTCAATATAGGGAGGAGAGTGGGGAAAATTACAGGAGTAACCTTTGGGCCAGGAAATTTCAGCTCAACTAAAATTGCAACCAATAGGCTTACAGGAGCAGTAACACCAGGGCATTTTGTGAAAGGTTTCACAGCCTTTTACAGTTTCCACAAGCAGCTCTTCCAGGAGACAGGAAGTACTGACACAGCTCAGTCCTCACCTGGAGTGGGATGACAATCATGAAGATTTTTTTGTCTTTATCTGACAGGATGTGTTTGATGAAAGCCCAGCCTGTGCCAATAAGGGCAATAGTGATGAACAGAAGAGCACCCTTCAGTCTGAAAGGGAAACAGATACTGCAGTGAGCAACTATTTTATCAAACTTCCTCTTCTGCCCAGGTTCTTTCCTACAGTCAGTAAAGCCACAAAACCAAACAAATGCCTTGCTATTTATAATTTTGGCAAGTGCTTATCCTACAACAGTGAAGCAGATGCACTTGCTTACAACTGTGTGACACACAGCAATATTACACTTCATTCACAATTGTCAATATATGCAGTCTTTTCCTGGGGGAGTCATCCATTCACCAGCGTGAGCAGCAGGAAAACACTGGCAGCTGTACCCTCTTACCATTCACACCAAGAGCAAATTAGATACTTGAATATTAGTATGAACAAAGGAAAGCAAGGCATTTCTTTCTCCTTTTGCTCCTCCACTCAGCTAAGTACCAATTCTCTGCAGCTGCCCTCTAAGTAGAGCTTTCCCCTTCACACAGGGCTGATTGTTGTCTTGTCATTCAGACCATAGTAGCAAAGAATCAGCAATTTTCCAGTTTGCTCAGGAGGGAGGGAGGCAGGCAGCCTCACAGGGAATTCAGTTTCATTGTTTGAATCTATCACATCAATCTTCTGATATACTTACAGGTGAGTGATGTAATAAACAACAGCCCAGCCTTCAATAGGATATCCCTGAGAAGAAATGTAGTAATAGTCGATCTGGAAGCAGAAAATACAGAGTACTTACAAGCTGCTCATCAGCACCTCACCCATGTCTATAAAACAGATCTCCCTGACAGCTACTTCAAGTTTCATTTTCCAACCAGCGTGTACAAACTCAGCTCTGTTATATCTTTGAGAATACCTCCCTCCTCCCAGTGTGTTCTAGTTTTGTTTGGCATCAATGAGACCATTTCCATTTGCTGTATTTCCAAAGTGCTAGTGGCTACATCACATACAATCTACATCCTCCCCACAGAGCTCCCACACTTCACTAAACAACTGCTTTTGTCATCTATTTATTCATTCAAGTTCAGTTGCATTATGTGACTAGTGCCCTTCTATCACTGGAATCCAGAATTAATTCATTAGAATCCATGAGTGTCTGTAGCAGTTATCCCATCATGAATGTGAAGATGATGGCTGGCACAAATGTTGAAGGACTAAATGCTTGCCAATACCTTTGTTTCTGAGATCTCTCCAGTGGAAAGAAAGTCAAAACAATTCAACAGAGACAATGTTTTGCAAGTGTTAAAGCTTATAGCATTAGATCTGTTACAGTACACCATGATACTTCAGCTAAAGCTGCACCCTTGACTTTTACCAACATTCAGCAAGGTCTCCATTTACTAACAGTCACTGCTCAAGCTTTTGGGCCAAACCATTAGAATTCGAGGGACACATTCAACCCTCACATACACTTACTGCTTCACCACCTCAGGCCAACGATCTCAACTCTATTTGAAGTCAGACTTTGCTGATGGAAACTGAATCACTTCCACCACACAGATGCAGTTCAGTGTCAATGCTTCAATATGAAAGACACTTCCCATGCTTCCCCCAAAGCAGATTTCTCAAACAGCAGGCCCCAGATTCCACATTTCTACTTCCCAGCTGAACAGCTTTGGGCACAGACATTATACATACCGCATGGAAGACTAAGGACAGAGATTTTGTGAAAGGGAGTGCTGCCATCAGCCAGTGAATCTTAAAGACATCATTTCTGGGAAGGAAAAAAAGGAGGAAGAGCGCCAATTAAAAGCCAGCAGTAAGAGTTTCAGTTCCCAAGGGTATTTCTTTAAAGCCTATAAATGTTAAACAATAGTCCCAGCTGACTATTAGTTTAAAAGGATTCCCCTTAATGCTGCAGCCCAAGTTTCTGCAATATCCTGAACAATATTTCAGCTACATGTTCTGCAACGCTGATTTTTAATATTTGGGTTAATTAAAAATTCTAATTCATAGGAACATCCTGCATATATCAATCACATCCATAGGAAAATTTGCTAAACGTAATTCAAACATGTATTACTTCACCCTCTACCCCCTAGTCACTATACCATACCACTGAATTCCATACTACTAGAAAGTCTGAAGTTCACTTAGTGGTCAGATTAAGTCAGAAGGTAAAGCAAAAAGGGAACCATAGGTGCTCCTGGCTTCTGATTCTATGCTTTAACTTTTAAGCAGCATGGCTTTCACTTAGAAGTTTCTACCACTTTTGACTACAATCAAAGTGTTTACAGCTCTCCACTGCCCTAAGCTGCCAGTCTCCATGGGAAAAAACTGAACAAGTTTATCTTGTTAAAAGTTATTTCCAAACAGCATTCTCCTTTTGTCATCAGCCACAGGAATTTCCTGTTGATTTGTTGCCACAATATATTAAAATGTGCACATTACATGAAGAATTTCTTAATGTAAAACTTGATGACTTTAGAATAACGGTCTGCAATAATGATACTGATGGAAGTAGCTGTTTTCAGCTATGAACTGGATGTGTTAAGTATATACCAGACTTGGAATGGTGATTTATGATGCCAAACTGGCAGGTAGATTTAAAGGTAGAATAAAAAATAAAGATCCAATAAGGTAAGGCCAACACTTGTCACTGATACCAAACTAGTCTGCTTACCTGCGTTTACGAAGTACATGGATCCACACAGTCCCAGACAGAAAGAAGAACATAGCCATGGAAATGTAAAGTTTAGGCAGTGGGATCTCACCAGCTGAGAGGTAGCTTTCAGGATTCTTTTCCGTAATTTCTATCTGAATATTTAAAGGTGTGTTATGTGCACAGTTGAAAAAAATATTCTATTAAAAACCAGAGTTAATTACAGTTCACAACCCAATCTGCTCATTTAAAATTAGCTTTTCTGAAGCTGTGACTGTTAGGAGACTCGAAGATAAAAAGTTAAAGCAACTCTTCATCCTCAAGAAACTTTGTAATTTTAGGTGTGGAGAAAGTCACACATAGTTAAAACTCAACTCTTAGGTTTACTACAGTGGATTTCTTCACTTGTCAAAAGAAAGGAAGTACTCTGCTTACTTTGCTGCAAGCGTATTTCCCTGTAACTGAGAAAACTGAAGCTTTATTTAACATTCTACATATGTCTCTGAACAGCTTGGTTCTATGTGCTAGGACATATCTACACAAGGTTGCCCAGGGCCCCATCCAACCTGGCCTTGAACACCCCCAGGGATGGGGCACCCAACACCTCTCCGGGCAGCCCATTCCAGCCCCTCACCACTCTCTCTGGAAAGAGCTTCCCCCTAATATCTCATCTAAACCTTCCCTCCTCCAGCTTCACTCCCTCCCCCTTGTCCTGCCATTATCTACCCTTTGAACAAGCTGATTCCCCTCCTGTTTCTCTGCTCCCTTTGGGGACTGGAAGGCTGCAATGAGGTCCCCCCACAGCCTTCTCTTCTCCAGGCTGACAAGCCCAACTCCCTCAGCCTCCCTCCATGGGGGAGCTGCTCCAGCCCTCTGATTGTCTCTGGCTCCTCTGACCCCTCTCCAACAGTCCCACATCTTCCTTGTATTGGGGGCCCCAGCTCTGGACACAGGACTCCAGCTGGGGCCTCACGAGGGCAGAGTAGAGGTATAATCCCCTCCCTGTCCCTGCTGGGCACCCCTCTTCTGATGGAGCCCAGGATCCCATTGGCCTTCCGAGCTGCAAGAGCAGGTGCAATGAGAGGATTCATTACAGAACAGCTCACTATACACCAGCACAGATGCAAGTGTGAGCACAGGTAAGAGAGAGAAGGGAAAGCCTGAGCTGTCACAATGCACTCCAGCTCAGAAGAGCCTAGGACTGAACCCCTGGATATTAAGATAGAGACAATATATTATAGCAAATGCCTTAAGACCTGTATCTAGCACCATAAAAATGCATCTTTAATTAGGCCAGAAAAAGTGAATACACTAAATTCACACATACCAATTTAAATTGCAGCCACAGCCTTAATAACTGCAGTTGCATAAAGAAAAAGGTGATTTCTGAGCACAGCAAAACATGAACAGCTGTTTTAGCTCCCATCTCATTACAGCATCTAGTCACAACTGTGTAGACTGAACCCAGCCCACACACAGTCTTCAGATTTCCAGACATTTCTCCACAACCAGTATTTTAATTCTTATTGTAGTTGCTTCCTTCAGAAATGCCACTACAGAGATTAAAAAAATGCACAACTCTGAATCACGTCCCACCCCATCTATACACTCACATAGAGCGTGTGCTTGGTATACAAGCTAGAATTGAAAGCTATATATTTGAGTTAAGCAAATGAGTTAATTATACTCACATCAAGGCTAAAGAGCTGCTGATCATTAGTCACCCCATCGCCAACAACACATTTATGGAAATACAGGCTGTAGAGACCTTCTTGGTTATCAGAGCTGATATTGAAAGAGAACTGGAAATAAGGAATAGCACAGTCAGCATTCTTCTCATTCACGACAGGGTTGCCCTGGTTAAAAAGCCATCTCTACTGAGGCATGAAAAACATCGGTCATTGAGGGTCAGTTGGTTCCTTTCAGCAGGCACACTGTTCTGAGGACACCAATATCATTACAAGCTTCAACAGAATTCCAGATGCCAAGTCATCACACTGATCTATAGTTATGTACTCAGGTAATTCAAGACCTTTAGGTATCAGTGTTTAACTGTGCTCACCACAGAGAAAGTTAACAGGAACTGTCATGTATTAAACATGGTGAAGTGTAAAATTTTGATCATACTTGCCCTAAAGCATAAGCAGCTGTTCTGTTCCTCCCCCAGCCACACATGTTACAATAGCTATGGAAGTGAGATTTGGGTCACACTGAACTTAAACTGTGTTTGGTTTATAGTAACCAGGCACAAGAGAATCAGCATGCTGAAACAAAGCATTAATCAGGTTTCATACAGAGTATCTTCCCATTAGGTGAGTCATCAGTCAGGTCAAAGCTGTTTGCTGATAGAAATCTGTACGCACCGGTTGTGTCACAGTAAGCTTTAACGTGCTGAGGCTCACAGATCTGGAGCTCTCTCATAACAAGGAGTTTAAAACAGCTCCCACACTTTATGGAGAAAGATTTCCAGCACTTATTCTTAACAAGAATCCACTCAAAATCTTACTGAGTTATCAGAGAGGCATTTATACTAAAGAAACAGGAATTACAACAGACAGCAACACACTTTTGCTGTTCGCAAAGTCACACAGCGAAGGGAGTAGCTGTACATATTAAGACTAGACACCACCAGGCATCCTACCTGGAATGAAAAGGTTCCTCTGTCATTGTGAACAGGGTGTTCTTGTTCTACTATGCTCTGGGAAAAGGAAAAGAGACTTTTAGATTTTTTATTTTTTAAGCAGGTAACTACCACATTTGGCTACATCATCCAGACAACCAACACTGCATTCCATGTATTTACAGTGGAAGCCAAGAGCAAAATGCTCTCCAATTCCTGGCTATTCTCATGTATGCTTATTCCTCCAGGTTCTTTCTGAAGCAAAATAGCAGATAGTTTCTTACCTCAGAGGTGGTTGTACTTCGCTTGGACTTCTTATCTAGAGACAAAAGCATTAATAGTACATTTAGCATGTTTGTATGTAGACATCCTCATAGATTATCATCTTTTACACACTGCCAGAACCTTACTCAAACCTTCCTATACTCGTCTTTGTGGCAGTTTCCTAGATAATCACTAGGAGAGGTTCTTTCCCTGCCCCTCCTTATTCTCCCAGGACTCTTTCTATAACTAGCATCCATTCTGAATGCATCCTCAAATGCTAGGACAGGCTTCTCCACTATTACACCTTTCACAAAAGCCCCTCCAAGAAATCTTTCCAACCCCCCCAATTACAGTGATGGAGGAGGCAGTCTACAGCCATGACTTCATGTTATGACTCAGTACTGTTAATCTTGCTTGCTAATCTTAATTTGGACATTAATACACAGCCTGACAAATATATGGAAGCCCTAATTAGCCCTGGGGAAGGAAAACATTCTCAGCTCTGCAGTGAGACTCCAGTTTAAACACAAATAAAACCCAAAAGCATAGTTGACCTGCCAAGTCGATATCTGAAACTTAACTTGACAGGAGGCTTCAACAGAGCAGTGTGCCAAGTGCAGTTTCACTCCACTCCTATAAGGAGCTTTTCAAACTTAAGGTCATCCCATTCTACCAGGAAGCAAAAGTTCAAGACTTAAGCTTTGCTTTTGGCTCCTGCACCTCAGTGCACTGTCAATGTGCATGCTGCACTACTTAAAGCAAGAAAAACAAAAACTAGAGCTGTCAGATCAATTATCTTCAGTACCATCCAGCTTTAGCTTTTGACTTGTAGGAAAGCCATGCAAAATCTTCAATGATATCAACGCTGGTGAGCATGACAAGCCAAGACAGACTCAGACTGCTCAGCAGTCTGAGCTGGAAACTAAACTCTTCCAAGAGGGGATAAAATGAACTGTTTAGAGCTAATCCCATCAGCATTGAGATTATAAAACTGTTTTGTCTGCTGGTCTGGAAGCCAGGCAAGGATTTGTGCCTCCAATAAAGGTTACTGGTATAGTTACCTCTCCATCCCCATAGCTTCCAGGTAACAGAATAAATTTCAACTCTTACATACACAAAAAACCCTTGGTTGGAAAGGACCTGGGGAGGTATTTAATCCAAATTCTGACTCAAAGCATGCCTACCATCAATACTGCATCACATTGGCCCGGATTTTGTTTAGTCAAGTGTTTAAAGCCTCAAACGATGAAGGTGCTACAACTTCCACAAATGATGTGCTAGAATGCTGGAACACCCACCTAGAAAACCCTTATTTTCTCTCCTAACTTCCAATCTGAGACACCCAAGATTTAATTTAATTCTATGATTCTAATAAGGGGAAACACCACTGTGCCACTACTAAAAGTAGCTTTGCATCTTATCCTTCCAACCTTCCTTCAACTAGCTGTTGGTGGCTACCAAATTTCCCCTTAACCTTCTTTTCACCAAAGAGGTACCTCAAACCCCACCTCACAGGTACTGTAGGTCTCCAAAAGTCACACTGGGTCTCTGCCAGATCAACAGAGCCAGTTAACACAAATCACTGGGCAGGAGAGACTCCAGCCCAAAAGGTAGCTCAATGCATAGATTTACACAAGAGTCTGTGTTAAGTTCTAGCCCAAGGAGACCCCAGATGTGACCACAACGCACTGCTGGATGCCTATCAATGAGGAACTAATAGTGAGAGTACATATAGGTTAGTAGGCTTACCTTTTTGGTTGGCCTCTGCAGTACTTTTACCAGAATCACTGCTCTTTTCAGAAGATTTTAGTGGTTTGGTACTTAAGGCAGTAACATTCTCCTCAGACATGAATGAAATCTTGGGTAACAAAGCAGCAGCTTCTGCAGAGAACCGTACTTTCACACTAAACAAACAAAGAGGGGGGTTTTTATATAAATGAAAGCAAACATTCACAGAGGCAATCTGTCATAGCCTACATATACCCAATAAAGTACAATCAACTTGTCTTGACTTGCTTTCTTTTAACCACAGAGAACAGACAAGCACCAGATCACTACTTACAGCAGCCTGTCATTGAACCGATCACTGTGGGACTAGAAAATCCACGTTCACATCAGACACAAGAGTGGCTGAAGAAAAGTAAGTTTATCCCACTTTGCTAATGGGAGTCTTAGCAATTATGTTTCCACACAAACAGTTACAGTTGCTCTTGCAAAACAAAGCATTGCAGCCTCAAAGGTACTTCCACAAAACAGATCATTTGAGACAAACAATAAAGCAGCATAGTCAATGCATGAGCTGCAAAAGTGACTCAAGACTTCAAGCTCATATCTTCAGCACAATTACAGTATGATTCTTTTACCCCATGCCCCTTATCCCTGCAACCTACAGCAAGAATTCACCAACCATTTGACACTGCAGAATTTCTTCCTTCCCTCAGCTCCCATGTAACCATTAAAAATTAAACCACATGCACAGAAGCTTTCTGAGCCCTTCAAGAAGTTTGACAAAGCTTCAATTAGAGAAATAACCTTAAGATGTAGTGTACACTATTTACTCACACTTCAGATTTTAAGTCCAGAAGTAAGATCACAACAGAGACATCTTGCTCTGGTTTCTTTTTCAGGATACAGTAATCCATTTCTTCATCCTGGCAATATATGCAAAACATCTTTGAAGTGCCCTCCCTTTTATAATAAAAAGGACAGGTTCACCCCCCCATCCCTCTCCAGGAGAGGTTGCCAGACTTAGTCCAGCAAGTTATAAACTTGAATTATCCCAAACCCTCCTCATTTTTAATTTTTTGTTTCTTCCAGTCACTCCTGGAGTAAGGCAGACTACAAGGTATCCCCAGCTTAGAAAAGTAAGGTCACATCTCTTACTCTTACCAGGTAAGTGGAGAACCCATCATTCCTTGTTCGATCTAAGCTGAACCCCACCTATGAAACAGTTGAGAAGAATCTGTCAAATTAAAACAGTTCAGGTTCCCCTAGTGTCAGAAGCCAAACCACTGAGTTAAAGATACTGCTCTCTGAAGAAATTAACCCATGTTTAAGGCAGAATCCAGCTATTTTTCTCATTATCCAATTAGACAGAAAAAAATCTTAATATCTAATAAACTTGCTGCTTCATCCATATCTTCCAAGATTAAAATATATATAAAAAAATATATAATGGTTCAAACCCAAACTAACGTAGAGTACCTTCTGCCCTTGAACCTTTTCACTTCTTTCAGTATTTTTCCAGATTTTTGCTTAAGGAAAACATTTACTACTCTCAGTAATAAACAGGTTGAACTGTGCAGAATGTAATATGATTACAAGGTGCATTGCATAGCAACAATGTCAAGATCTCACATCAGAGGACTGCTTAGGAAAGCTATGTTCAACACAGGTTATAGATGTGTCCATTTTGTTCAGGAGAGGATCTGGCAAGTTAAAGGTTATCCTCCAAGCAGAAGGGATAGCACTCAAGGCTAAATCTCACAGTACACGTATCGTCATAAAGGGCTCATGGTGGGGAAAGCGAAGCCAACAGCACCACCAGTCAGGATCTGACACCTCAAACAAGTTAGGGCATCCAGTGTAAGGGCATTTTCACAGGAAGCTTAATACTGACGTTGGACTCAACTTACTGACAAGCTGTTCTTGTCCCCAGGGGGCACAGGTGGCTTCAGTGAAAGGTTGCTGACGTTGACTTTCATGAAACCATCCTTGAAGAAGCCAAAGGTATTCAGATGCACTTTCTGCCTCACATCATCCTGTAAGAAAGGACATCCAGTTTACAGATCACATACAATCACCTGCAGCAGCAAAGAGGAATCACAGTAATAAAGGAACAGTAACACTTACTTCAGTATTCATACAAAATAACTATGTGATCACACCAAGACCAAATTTCTTCAGGATACCTTCAGATATAGCCAATTACTTCACTGCAATCAACCAACTATTCCAGTAACTTGAACAGCAAGAACTTTAAATAAATACACCTTTACTACATACCTGGCTAAACTACTGAGGAATATGCAAGAAAAAAGTCTGGTGGAAATTAAGTATCTGCCACTGCTGATTAAACAAAATATTGCTACCAAAGAGACCACAGACAAATTAAGACAACTACTGTCATTGCAACAGACTGAAGAGGAATTAGTTGACTACAGGGATCTTACTTAACCAAAAGCTGGGTTTTGGCCAAGTGTTTAACAGGTATCACAGTGAGGTACCATCCCATCAAGATCTTCTATGTTAAGCAGGGACAATGTTTGGACAATCAAAATACCAAACACACCAGAGAATTAATGGTATGGTGTAGGTGAGAAGATTTCTTATGTAGTCCCATTCCTCCAAATGATTTTTAGCAAGGCCTTGTAAGTGGGATAAATACCAAGAAATGACTGTGTGGGTTCAAACAGAATCACCTGGGTTAGTTTCTAACATGAAAAGAAAATTCAATCCCCTCCTCTGCCCCCAGTCCTAGTTGCAGAATAATCTATGTCATCTCAGCCTGGCAAGGGAGCTGTAGAAGTTTATCCCTCCCCATGCCTTCATCAGCTGAGAAGGGTTCAAACACAGTGAAATTGTGTTTGGAGTTTCTTGCTGTTTTGTTTTGGTTTTTTTCCCCTAAAAAAAGTAGGTCATGAAGGACATCACACGAAGAATAGTAAACACTACACAAAGCTGCCATATCAGATGAGGAAAGGTCATACCCTGTTACTCTGCATTCATAAATCAATAAATAAGTACACAGTTGGACCAATCCTACTAGGTTGCTAAGCAGAAAGGAAAAACAGAGCAACAAAAATTAAAGAGCAGGTCTAGAATGTGATTTAAGGTCACCGTGTTTTTTATAAGTCACTAAAATAAGAAAACTTTTTCTTCTGTTTCTTCTAGGAAAATATAATTAGAATACAGAACAGTCTAAGCAGAGAGGTCAGCTGCTAAAGGCAGACAAACTGATCTGGACAAGGTACTGGAAGACAGAGCTAAGAATTCTAGAAGTAAATTCTCTCTTCCCTTACCCCCAGTATTAATCTTGACATCTCTGCATAAAACATTCCTGACTCATAAACATCACTCACTGCAATAGCAGGACACCAGCCCTGACACAGCTAACCTGTAATCCAGCTGTAACGAGATCGCCCTAATAGAATCAAGTTAACCTGGCAAATAACCAGATGGTTCCCTTAATGCTCAGAAGAGGGGAAAAAAGTTGGTGACACATGGCTCACAGCAGATGCTTTGTTCAACAGAGTATTAAAGCTGTGCTGTCTGCAGGTTCTAGGTCACTTAACATGCTTGAAACAAGAGCCCATCTGGTTCCGTTAACACTGTTTTCAATATAAATTTCCCACTTGGAACAGAAGATTAATATTAGCTCTGTACACAGCACTCCATATGTATTTAACCACATCTGGACAGGCAAGCATTTGTCTGGGTTAAGAAGAGGGGAATATGGGGGGGTACAGGACAGTGTCACCCCACTACAAGGTGTTTTGTACCTTGTAAACACAACCAGAGACAGCTGCTTAATTCAGAGTACTTGCAAAAGCTATTCAGTTCAATTTAAGGTTATTTACTCTGCCAGTATGCTCCTAATTAACAAAATATAATTAATATACAGCACACACACTTTCCTCCCTGGTTTTATCTCAGCTTTGAGTGCTTAAGAGTTTACAGATTTAGTTCACAAATCCTTCAGCTTTACATGATCCCACACACGCTGTCACCAGTTGCCACCAAGCAACAGCATCTCCTGCTCCACAGATCGACAGCTTAAAGATACTGGCTTACTAATAATTGTCTCACCTCTCACTGGAGGTTTAATAGGCTAGAAAAATCCAGCTTTTATTTATAATCACTCACTGCCAACTTCAGAAATATTCAACTCTAAGCTTACAAAGGTATGAGCACATACAAGTGAATATGAGCACAAACAAGTGAATATATTAACATCTGAGTTGTTGGTATACACATTAATTTACACAGGATGCATTTTAAAAGTAAGCCTGCCCCTCTGAGAAGAGATGATCTGGGATTCAACACTAACAGGTCAAACCAATACAGTGAGTTTTCAGCTTGTTTCCATAAAAATCTTCCCTACTTCTTTCACTCCTTCAGCATAAAAATTGATCCTGCAATATTCGAACAAGGTACAGAGAGGTGGTGTCTGAGATCCTGCAGACCAGAACGATCACAGAAATATTATTTAAATTTTTACCCAAGAGTCTAATTGGGATGATGCTATTGTTACAGTGTAAGTTTTATCACTTTGCTTATTCTTACATGAAATTAATTTTATTATTTGTATGAGACTAATGACAAGATCTGTGTAGGACGAAGTGAACTGCTTTGAAAAGTAAATTCAAGATGAGCAATTGAAGCCTGAGTCCTACCAACATGAAAATGCCACAAGTATCTACAAACAACCTCAGAAAAATAACGTCTTCCAAATAATTTAACATGCAACTTCAGTCTCAACAGCATCACAAAACTCTAAGTCAGTTAACTGGGAAGATAATTCACTTAAGTCAGAAACTAAGAGCCCTTTTGCCAGTTTCAAAGGAACCATCCAACTTCGTGCTGTGTAGCAGGTGTCGGCTACTCACCAGCATCAAACTGAACCACGTGGCAAAGGCCTCGCTTAGACCAACTTCCTCATTCTCCAAGAGAGTTTCCACTGCACATAAAGCTTTGATATCACAGCATTCAACAAAAAATAATCAACATTCCAGCCACTTCCAGAAACCTCTGACAATTGTTCCTATCAGTCTTCTGTAAATTCAGTGTTTGTAAGGGTTTTTTTTTAACATCTCATTCAACTAATGAGGTTGATAATTGCTACTAAATGGAGAGATTCTCCTTTGATGATGTTAACCCAAAAGCAAGATTCAAACAAAGCATTTTTCTCACTCAGAAGAAATAATTTAGTATGGTTTTATAAAGATAAAAAGTTATTTTCCAAACAGGAAACCGCTCAGACTGTGGCTTGCTTTCCTGACAACAAAAAAGCTTCACCTCAGCATACTAATTACAAAGATACAAGAATGAGGCTATTCTAACTTCAGCAATAACAGCTTGTTTGAGGAAACCTAATATCAAACACACAAAGCTGCAGCCTTTAGCTTGGCACAGTGTCAATGCACACTTACAAGCAAGGAACACCAGGAGATTTCATTGTGAAAGGGTACTGTTGTTGGAGCACAATGTTTACACAAATGCTGTAAAGTGGTGGGTGAAGCAGAAAGGGAGAAGCCAGTGCTCCAACAATAAAGTTCATGTTTATACAGGAGGTGCACAAAGGCATTTATGCACTTCTTCCTGCAGCCCTTGGTAGGTCAGTGGTGCAGCCTGCACAAGATACCTACAGAACTAAAACCATACCCTGCTTTGAGCATAAAAATCAGCAACCACAGGTTAGTGATCTACCCATGTGGTTAAGAGACACCCTAACAGGAACTAGAAGCTGTAATGTTTGCTGTTGAGAACATTCTCTCAAGACCAGCTTGAAAGTTTTCTATGTAACAGAAAAGTATCACACCAGGGAAAATTCTTCCAGCACTCAACAGTCAGTCATAAATTCTTCAAAACAATAATGGAACCAGCATGAACCTCCTAGTTTATTGCTTCAGAGAGAAATTTATTTTTCCTGAAGCAGGACAACACTCATGTCAGTGTACATCAGACAGCTATATAGCCCAGAAATTCCTCTCTAAGTCACAAATGCCCCCGCCACTCACTGTATCCCAAAGGCTGGAAGGAAGGTCCTGAAAAGTCTTGCTGCTCTCCCTAAACTGCTACAAGAACAGAATAATGCTGGTCCCAATCATACGCCACTTTATTAACTTCTAACATTTCTATGTGCAAAATATTGGACACTGTTGACAAGAACAAAATTAACCACCTCATTCTGAAGATTTAGAGAGCTTCATGAACCACACACAGAGAAACCTTTAAAAGCATCACCAAATACACAACTGGTCTATCACATAACAACATTTAAAACACAACAGCCACACCCCAGAGCAGCACAACTCCACAGTGATCTGCACCACTTCCCACCAACCATCCCAAGCAGCTTGTGTTCCTCAAACATCGGCACAGGATGACACTATACTCTTTGAAAGCACAACCAGAAGTCTATTAAACCACAAGAGAGGGCTGCCAACATCATCTTCTATCTCTACTGATTGCTTAATTAGTGTTAAGAAACTACACCCAGAAGGCCAATAAGACAGCCTCGCAGCCTTCCACCCCTCAGTGACCAGAACAGTCAGACTAGAGCAGAGCACAGCAAAACCAACTCCCAACTCTCTTTAGAAACAGAATCACAGGGGTTGGAAGGGACCTCGAGAGATCATCGGGTCCAACCCCCCTGACAAAGCAGCTCCCTAGCACATACTGCACAGGTCGGTGTCCAGACGAGTCTTGAATCTCCAGAGAAGGAGACTCCACACCCCCCTGGGCAGCCTGTCCCAGGGCTCTGTCACCCTCACTGGGGAAAAGTTCCTCCACATGTTGGTGCAGAACTTCCTGTGCTCCAACTTGCAGCCATTGCCCCTTGTCCTGTCCCCACAGACACTGAAAAGGGGCTGGCCATTTCCCCCTGCATCCCATACTTAAGATATTGATAAGCATTAATAAGGTCCCCCCTTAGTCTTCTTTTCTCCAGGCTGAACAGCCCCAGCTCACTCAGCCTTTCCTCACAGGGGAGATGCTCCAGGCCATTAATCATCTTCGTAGCCCTTCTCTGGACTCTCTCCAGGAGATCCCTGGCTTTTTTACACCAGGGAGCCCAGAACTGGACACAACACTCCAGGTGGGGCCTCTCCCCATCCCACATCTATCCCACTCCCATCGTACACAGCGTTCTACCTCACTCTTAACGGGATGCGAAGCATCTGAACCTTCAAACCGCGGCGGTTCTGAGGCCCCTTCACGCGTTTCCCTCACAACTAAGAAACCGATGGGTAACCCGGCTGGGGCGGCGCTAAGGGGACGCGGAAGGAAATAACGGGAAGAGCAGAACACAGCGGCGCCCCTTCCGACCGAGGCACAAGGAGAGAACCCAGGGAGCAGCGAGAAGAGCCGGGAAGAGGCGGCGCGACGCAGCTGGAGGCGCGGGGAGGAGAGGAGCAGAGAGGAAAGCCCCGGCCCGCGGGCAGGCCCCGGCCACCTCACTACTCTGCTCAGTGAAGCCGGAGAGACCCCAGCACAGCCGGCAGCCGAGCCTGCAGGGACCGGGGGCTGCGCAGACCTTACTTTGAGGGTGAGGTGATGGACGCGAGCGCCGACCGGGCCCTCCCAGAACAGCACCAGCCCCAGCACAGCCGCGGCCCGCCACAGCGGAACCGCAGCGCCGCGGGCCGCCATGTTTATTCCGACATCCGCATCCTCTTCCGCGCCACTTCCGGGGTCAAGGGGCGGCGGGCACGTGACCGCGGGGCGGGGCCGCCCCTCCGGCCTGTCACCGCCCGGTGCCCCCGCTCGGCTCCGGCCTCAGGCCTTGTCCCCGCCGCCGGCCTCCGCAGCCCCTTCCTCTCCCTCTCGGGGCCTTCTGAGTTGCCCCCCGCGCAGAGGCTGCCTCCCACGGTGTCCTCGGGGGCCGGCCCAGGCCCTTCAGTGAGGGCCGCGGCCCTGAGGGAGCTCCCGCCTTGCTTGGGGCCCTCTGTGCTCCCACAGGAGGACGCGCCCGAAGGGACCCCCCGAGCCTTCCCCTGTGGAGGTGCTCAGCAAGGCCCTGGTTCGGGGTGAGGTACCACAGAGCTGCTCTGACCCTGGGGGTGAAGGCTGGTGTTCTTCCCACCTTGCCCTCCTCATGTTCAGGGGGAGGTTTGGGATTGCTGCTCCCACCTCAGCCGTGGATCAGCCTCCAGCAGTTTGAGATTGCTGCTCCCAGCTCAACTATGGATCATCTCCCAGTAATTTGGGATCGCTGCTCCCAGCTCAGCTGCACATCAGCTTCCAGCAATCACCAGTTCTGGGATTGCTGCTCCCAGCTCAGCCATGGATCAACCAGCAAGTTTCAGCTTCTTCCTGGAAGCTCTGGTTAGAGCAGGTGTCTGAGCATCAGGTAGTCCAAACAACTGGGAAAAAAAAGGCCTTTCCCTTGAAAGCATTAGTTTTAAATATCACAAAGAAATGTGTAACAAATTGTGGTGGGTTTGGCTGGAATGGAGTTAATTTTCTTCATGGGACCTAATAAGAGGCCATGTCTTGGATTTGTACTGAAAAAGTGTTGATACCAGAGGGATGTTTTCATTCCCACTGAGCAGTACTTCCACCAACCAAAGGGATAATTGATATTCCATACCATGTGAGGTCATGCTCAGCTTACAAGCTGAAAAAGGGGGATATTCAGAAGGATGGTGTTTGCCTTCCCAATTAACAGTTACATGGGATGGAGCCCTGCATTCCTGGACATGGCTGATCACCTGCCTGTGCATGTGAAGTGGCAAATGATTCTTTGTTTTGCTTTAACTATTAAACTGTCTTTATCTCAACCCATGAATTTTCTCTTTTACTCTTATTCTTTCCCCCATCCTGCCATGGGTGGAGTAAGCAAGCAGCTGTGTGGTGCTTAGTTGCTGGCTGGGCTTAAACTATGACACAAAACAAAGGGCTTTCTGCTTCCTTACTGGAATAGTTTTGCAACAATTGAAGTGGTAGCTGTAGTCCCACTTAAAAATCAAATGACCAGGAGATTGGGTCTGGCTTCAGCGACTTCTTTATTGCTCAAACTGAGAGCAACACAAGAAGCAAAGTGAACATGAATAGTGGCAATTAAAATGGCTTTTAGGTTAGCACATAGCTAAAAAAAATATTGAAAGACTGCAATGGGAGACATTGATGTAATTAAATGTAATTCAGTGGGGAATCCTGTGCTGTCAGCTCTTGGGACTCAATCATTCTGATTCTTCCTTCCAGCATACAGAGTAACTGTGCAAGTTTCTTCATCCAGAGCCAGATAAACTACTGCATCATACCAGGCAAGTAGTAAAATGCAAGTGAGAATGAAAAGGCAGAGAAAAAAAATCAATAGTCTTGACCTTTGCATTAGCAGGATTATGTAGTAAACACAGACATTTCACCATCAGCTAAAGAAACCTGGATTGGTACCAAAAATATATGAAAGCATTCAAAAAAATAAAAATCAGTATTTTTCGAGCAGAGTTCTTGCTCTGGGCAGTAGCTCGTGCGTGCCACTAGATGTCCTGTCAGCATCAGGCCTCGTACTGCACCCAGCGGCACCCCGCACGTTGCCAGAAGCCTACGTAATTATTTACATCAGGTAATTTATTCCGGAAAGATAACTCGGGTCTAGATATTTTCTTGGAACTAATATTTTAATTGTGACTAATTCCAGTGTGTGGCCACCTGGGAAACCCAGAGACTTGTGGCTCCTGAGAAACAGCTGGTTGCAACCCCAGCACAGGCTTTCATGACTATTAAGTGTCATGCACACTTTAACTGCTTCAGTGGTCAAATAGCATGAGGTTTTCCCCTATGATTGTGGAGGTTGGTTAATATGAAGATCCTCTGGTAGTCTGAAGATGTTTCCTATTAGCAGTCAGAGATTTCTGTGCAGGGGACTGCCTGAACATCTTTATTTTGTTCATGTTAACTCACCAGTAGTAAGTTCCTGACTTACCTAGACTAAATGATTGCAAAGTTAGGATGTATAACATGCTTACTTTCTTTGGCTATGCATTTTTCTAAGACTCTGTATGTTGAAAGATGCCTGTACTTAAATTTACATCCCTATCAATATGCAAACTGTCTGTAATGAGTATGCTGTAACAGTTAGTAATGTGTATGAATGTAAGTAATCCTTATATTCATGTCCTTTACTGTAGCTTCCAAACAGGATTTACCCTGCTATAAATGTGCTGTTCCTAACAAGCACAGTTATTCTCAGCTGTGGTTGAATGAATTTAGCCTAGATATCTTTTTTCCTTTACTCCACTGTATTTTCACACATATTCAAACATTTAATTAGAAGAGAGGGGTTTTTTTTTAAGCCTATCATGAGCAGCTATTGAGATTGGATGGAAAGCATCAGCAGTGTCAGGAAAATCTTGGCAGGAGGACAGCATACAGGTACACCTCAGTACAGAGTGATGCAGACTGTTACTGCACACCACGAGCCACAGCACAGGTGTGTCACAGAGCAGCAAGGACTGGCTGTTCACTAAGGGATGCAGAGTTAGAAAATAAACATAACACAAGCAGCAAGACAGGGGCCTCACCGGTCACAGTTCAGTCCCACAGTCCCCAAGCAGGGGAGCAGAGCAGGGATGGCAGCTGGCAGTCCAGGTCATCAGGTGAGCTCACAGCAATGAGAAGTCAATCTGCAGCTCAGGTAATAGAAACCAAGGTCAGATGCAGCTTAGTACCTAGACAGGCCTGTAGGGATGAGGCAAGTCCAAGATCAGACCAGGTACAAGCCAGGTTCTACAGCAGCAGGGTCTGGTAGAGCTGTGGCTGAACCAGAGACCAGCACACCACAACGTTGCTCAAACAGAGACCAAGCCCTCAGGCCAGAGCTTAAATAGGGCGGGAGTCCGGGGGCAGAGGGTGTGGTGGAGGCCGCAGGTGAGGCTGGTCAGGGCCATTAAGGATTATCAGGTCTTAATCAGGTCTTAATCAGGCCTTAATTAGGCCCCTCTGGGCCCTGGTAGGCATTTAAAGAGAACTGAGGGCCCCCGCTGTGCGTTAGAATGATCTGTGTAGTGTTGTAAGAGCAGAAAGGAAACAGCTGTGATGGCTTTAGGGAAAGGTGTGTCCTCTTCCTTTCCTGGTGCTGGTTCGGTCCCAGTGTATGAGAGGTTACAAGCAACATCTACATTTCTTGCCTTGGATGTGCATTATCTAAGTAGAATTATAAAGCTGAAAGGGAAGCAGCTGCAAGGGTGATAACTACAGGGGAAAAGGTGGGTCCTGTTGTATCCTGGGAAGCTAGAAGTGCCTGTATGTGTTTCAAAAGTTGTGATTTTACTTGTTTTATGTGAGTAAACAAACCTAGAGGGAAGGGGCTGAGAATGAATTGTAGTTGAGGGATTTATCTTATCTTCTTTGCTTATTTTCTTAATTGTTTTGTAGCTAATCTGGCTGGTTTTGAGTGGAATGGGGGCTTCCTAAACAAAGTCCTGCCCTTCTAAAAAGGGAGTTGCTTCTAGATGGGTTTGGAATCTCCTTCTAGGAGTGGTCTGAATTGTAACAACAAGAGAAGTAAACAGACATTTTACAGGAATAGGCCCATATCTAGATAACAGATCTGCAAGGTCTTGTTTTCAGTGGGGCTGAGGGAAAACTCCCACCAGCATCTGTGTTATTCAGCTTTGGACTGTGCAAACAAAGAAGTGCTAGATAATATAATTTCCAAGTGTTACTTCGAATTATTCCTTTGAGCTATCCAGCATTTACTTCAATATAGAGGGTTCTTAATACTCCCATCATTATTAATTATGTTAGTAATTAGGGACTAACCAAGCTCCAGGCCCTGCTGTTTTGGGTACTGCGCAACTGAAAGTAATGATCTAAGTGGCAGACCTGGCCTTGGAGAGTTTCAGGCTACATAATAAAGAAAGGAAAACGTCCCCTTTCAGCAAACCTCATATTTTGTTTTATTTAGTGCTTATCTTGAGTCTCTGTCCACACAAATTTTAGTAACTTTTCCTAGGTGGAGGCATGGTTGGGTGTTGGATGCCATCGTAATACAAAACTTGCATTTCTGGCCTTTATCTTTCTGGAACTGGTTAAGCATTTCTGTCTTGCAGTGTGGACAGGTTTCCCTGCCCCTGCTGGTGTAACAGGTTTGCCTTGTTCCACTCCCAGCTCTTTGTGCAAAAGGAAATTCCACAGCAAATTTACCTCAGAAGATACTAGTGCTGCTTTCTGTTTGGGCTCTGTATGTTCTTTTTACTCAGGTATTTAAGGATTAACCTCTCAAGAAGTCCTGATGCAACCCTGTTGTCTGGACAGGGGGCTTAGGTGTCCCTTCCCTGAGAGTCTGTGGAAGTAAAAGCCCTTGGAAGATTGTGGTTGAGCTTTAGGCATCACAGCAAGCTCAGATATTTAAGTATGTTGGCAGTAGCAGGAAGAAGGACTCTGTAAAATGAGTTAAACAGCGTGTCTCAGAGTTGCTGTGAAGTCAGTCCATAAAAGCAGTAACTTTTAACGATGAACAAAAGCATCTCCTGTTCTTTGCCTCCCACCACAGCTGCGTGAGGAGCAGCGTTCTACTCTTAACTTAAAATCCAGTGAACCAGGATAAAAACACATGGAATTCAGTCATTAACATACGATTTCTCTTCATTGTTGCTCTATGTTGGAATTGCTTATTAAGTTAGTCTTTGCTTATGCTTTATCACGTAGGTTAATAGCCAAGCATCAGTGTAAGAAGTGCATTAATCTAAAGGAGATAACGCTGCTTGTAGCAGCTGGTCAAGTTTTACCTTCTGACATCAAAAGGATTCTCACCCTCTCCAAGCAGATACCTTTTCCCTCCGGTAAATATATGTTCTTCCCTATTTTTCCCACCCATGTAAATCTTTCATGAGCAGATGCAATAAATACATCAGTCTAAGGCTCATCCCACACTTCCCATAGCTGGAAAGCAGACATGTAAAATCAGAGGAGTGACACAGCTCAGGTGCTGCGGTAACATACAGAGGGAGATGAGCACGACATGGGTTTTACTTCTCTGGCAAGGAACCGGGCTGTTCTCTGCACAGCCTGAGGCACTGCTGCAGTAACCCGCGCTTACGCAAAGGCAGAGAATTCGGTTATTCTCCTGCTTGCTGCTTGAGCATCTTGGTGACAGATGGTGGTCTTTAATATTCCCAGATTTGGGTTATTTTTGGGGGGGGTGTGTGTGAATACGTGTGTTTGGGTAGCTGGCTCTGAAGAAGTCAGCCCTTGCAGTCAGTTTTAAGTGTGTGTGTGGTTCCTTCTTCTCTCAGGGGGTTGCCCTCGGCCTAAACAGTCAAAACAGCAGCATCTATTTAAAAACAAGAAGGAAAAGCCGCCCCTCGCTAGGGCAGAGGGGGTTGAGAACGGGGCAAGCAACACCTGAGGCGGGTGGGGCTGCCCGCGGGGCGGGGAGCACCCACCTCACCCGTCCGGCTGGCTGCTCGCTCCGCTCCGCCCCGCGCTTCAGAGCGGGCTGAAAGCTGCCAGCCGCGCCGCCTTCCCGTGCGGGGCTGAGACCGGGACCGGACGGCGGCGCGATCGTGCCGCTACCAGCGGGGACAGGGGACGCGCTGCCCGGAGCCTGCGCGGTGCCGGCCTCGCCCGCCTTTCCCCCCCCCCCCCCCCCGCGCTGCACCGCCGTGGGCCGCGCCTGCGCAGTACGCCGGAGCTGTCAAGCGCCCGCCCGCCCCGCTCCGCCACCGCCTCCCCGCGCGGCGCCGCTCGGGCCATTTTGCGGCGCGATGAGGCGGGAGCGGCGGTAGAGCAGCGCTTGGTCCCGTCCCGCTTCTCTCCGCACCTCCACGCCGGGACCCGGCCCTCCGTGCGCGGGGCACGAAGGGGAAGGAAGCCCAGCCAGAGGACAGAGAGAGACTCCAAGCGTCCCCTGCCTGCCCCCTCAGCGCCGGCCCTCGGCGGCGCGGCGGAGCCATGAGCTGGGGCACGGAGCTGTGGGTGAGTGAGTGAGAGACGGGCGAGCAGGGCGGAGAGGGTGGGGAGCGGGGCCGCCGTTGCGGCAGTTACCGCAGACCGCCGCGCCCGCCCCGTGTCATAACGGTCTGTGTGGAGGGGCCGGGGCTGTGCCGTGCGGGGGGCCGGGGCTGTGCCGTGCGGGGGGCCGGGGCTGTGCCGTGCGGGGGGCCGGGGCTGTGCCGTGCGGGGGGCCGGGGCTGTGCCGTGCGGGGGGCCGGGGCTGTGCCGTGCGGGGGGCCGGGGCTGTGCCGTGCGGGGCAGCTCGGGGGAGCTCAGGCCGGGGGCTGCCCTCTGTGGAGGGAACCTCTCCCTTCCAGAAACTTTTCCTTGCAGCCCCCGCAGGGAAAGCCTAGCGCGGAGTCGTTAGTTTTATTTATTTTCCTCATAAAATAGTAATAATAACTAATAAAAGGCTCAACAGCCGCGGTTGTAGAGCGGAGGGGAGGCTTTCAGGCACAGGCTGGGGTGGGTTTTGTGTGTGTGGCTCCTGCAAGAGGCAGGAGAGGCTCCGAGGTGGATTTATATACAAGGGGGTCCAATTTCAGGAGAGGGAGCTGCAGGGAAGAGAAGCCAGATGATAAAATTTCCTTTCCCCGCCGTTACGGGTTGCCTTTCCGCGCTTGTTCCGAGGCACTGGAGGGGTTTATTGTTAGGAGAGTTTGCTGTTGTGTGTAAATAAGCCTGTTTTATCGGTGGGGAGGAGGGTTTCGGGGTATTAAAAGCACCTCGAGTGTTTTTTGAAGTGAGCGTGGAGAGTGGGGAGTATAAAATGCCTTCGGTTGGCGTTACTGGGAGATATCAGAGCGTGGAAAGGAATGAAAAGTGGGTAACAGGGGTTTGAAATGGTGTTCCGAGGAAGGAAGGGTAGGCAGAGAAGAGGAGCCTGGAAAAGGCAAGGGAGATATACATATTCAATCACAAAGAGGACATGGTGCAGCCATGTTTGGCAGCGCGGTGGTGGAGCAAAAGCTGTTCTCGAGGGCTGGCGATAGTGGACGGGGGGCTGCAAGCTGCTGTTAATTTAACTGTGGGATACGAAGGATCTTCGGGCAAATCTCTGCGCGGGAAGGGGAGGGGGGAGAGAGGAAAACGGAAATGGTGTTTTGAATGGGGAAGGCAAGAATGAGTGGCAGAGGGTCATCGGATTGCAAAGCGCCGCAGGATTTCGGTCCTGCGCTCACGTTTGTGGCCAGTAACCAGGGCGAGCTGGGGTGTCAGCGTGTGTGAGCTTTTAAACTGCCTCTGTATAGAAACAGTGATTTTTAAATGTGCTAATTGCTGTCTCTTCTGGGCGCGTTCCTGGCAGGCAGTTAGGTAAGCATCCCATTTTGCTGTGACATTGTAGTCGCGGTACAGCTAGGTTTAGTTAGACCTAGACAGTGAATTAGGGAGCAAATGCTTCCTGAGGGGTTATTGGGGTATATTTGTGTATTGCAGAGAAAGAAAGGTGATGCATACCGATGAAATATTGCTGTGATGCTATATTGATTCATCACTATCTAAAGAGCTCTGCTGCATGGGGATGTTTCTGGGAAAATCTGCAGTTGCATTTTCTTTCTGTGCCTTGGATGCGTTGGGGAGAGATCCAAGAGTTTGAGTGGAGTTAGAGGCACTGTAACGATTTTGACACAGGGATTTCGATTCGGAATTTTTAAGGTGGACTTAGTGAAGTGCCCAAAGTATACTGAGATGTTTCCGCACAAATAGTAGCGGGTAGTGCTTATAAATAGTTGTTTCTCTTTTATGTAATCCTTGCAGGTGTGTGCAGTTATGTATTTCTTCTCTGCAACAGTTATAAACTACTTCTGTAACATTAGGGGTTTTTTCCCCCTGAAAATCTTGTTGGTGAAAGGATTGTTTTCAGGAGCATCCAAGTCTTATTTTTCATGTTTTCAGTGTAGTACTTCAGGAGAACTGCAGCAGGTTACTGAGGAAGAGGGTTGGACCAACAGATTAAGTGATTCTAGATGCAGAATTGGCAGGAGTTGCTTTATCTTAAATTGGGCAGAGTTTTGAAAACACATCGTTTTCCAGGCCAAAACACTGATCTCCCTCCATGTTCTCCTTTTGCTGGGAAAGGAAAGGAAACCAGGCAAACAACCTGTACTTAATATATGCTACCTCCTTTTACTGGACTCAGTGTTTAGATTTTTGGGGGGGTTATTTTGAAGACAAAATTAGATTTTCATTTACCTTAGAACTTAGTTTTTGTTTTAACTAGTCAGAGAATGGGTATTTAGGAACAGGAGTTGTAAGCAAAAAATGCTTGTTTTATGATGAGACTGATGTATGATTTGACACAATAACTTGATGGACTGAAAGCTGGGGCAGAACAAGCGTTTCCAACTGTCGTTTATAGATTGGAAATTTGCTAGAAAGACTACCATGTGTTGATCAGGCTTGAGTTGCACCCTGCATCTCTGATGTGCTGATCCCCCAGGCCGGATGTGTATTCATGATTCACCCTTTTAAATGTAGCAAAGGAGAAGTAAAATCGAGCTTGCTCTTTAGAGCATGGAGAATGTTAATGTGCATGGGGTTATGTAGAATTTCAGTTCATTCCTGGGGAAGGAGAAAAAAAAGCTGATTGCAGAAAGCCTCATACTTCAGAAGGAATAAAATCCCTTCAGCAACGTGTAGAGTTATTCCCAAGACAGACTTGTAGCCTTGTGCTGTGATGTGAGTGAATCCTGTGCCTCTGGCTTGCAGAGTTCCTATTGATGTTTCCCTCGAATCTAGGCTTCTGAGCTGCATCTTAGGACTGGCCCTGTGAGAGTAAATGGACATGTAACGAGCAGAAGAGGTACTAATGCAGCATTTATATCATGTATAAGGCTAAATGCTTGGGATAATGAGATCATCTGAGGCCTCTAAGCAACCTGGCGTTACAGAGCAAAACCTATAGGTCTCATGAAACCATCTGTGAGTTTCCTGAGTGTAAACACATGGTACAGGGTGGCCATGGCTGCTCTGTGCAGTCTCAGTCTACCTAAACCCTGCACCAGTCTTTCTGCCCATTATACTTGAAACATTCAGGAGCTGCAGGAGGAAGCGATGGGTGAAGGACAAAGTACACTCATGGGACCAAACCATTTTGGTTTTCACCACAGTTCAAGGGTAGAAATTAGGGCTAACAAGCAGGAGGGTATAATAGATAGTTATTTCATGTCTGATTCTTGAAATTGGCAATGTTTGCTAAATCCTTAGCTAATGTAAGTGGTAAGTAAAGGATATATTTACCTGTTTACAGACACAGCTTGTACCTTCAGGTGATTATCTCTGGGGACAATAGGCTGTAAAAGCACGTGGGGATGTCTTTTACCCTCTTCCTCTCTTGAGTCATGGGGAAGAACACAGAGCACATGCTGAGCACGCAGCTATTCTGAAAGGTGCTTTAGCTAGTAAAATGCTATGCTTCCCACCAGTGTCCTGGTTATGAATTCCACGAAGCAAGTGGTAGGAATTACATAGCAAACTGAGCTAAAACTTATCTCAGCGCTAGTCTTTTCAGTGGAAAAAGCTGTGGCTGCTTGGTTGGTCTATGGAAGGCAATGAACTTTCTTGATTGTGAGTTTTGGTACAGTATATACAATAGTTTGGGGGAGCTACATGTAAATTTGTGGTTAAGTGGTTCTGGAAATACCCAGTCTCTGCAGAACACTGTCAGACTGCATGGCAAGTGCAGGCTGTAAAGTGAGTAAATGTCAGATTTGTCTCTGTTATGAATGTTTCAGAGGTGCTGATGCTGTGGGTTTGTTGCTGGGTTTTTTCCACATTCAAGGAAAATTAAAAGAAGAAAGTAATAACAGCTAATGGCTGTCACTGTCCTTTCAACCTGTGAGAAGGTGACTATGACTATTCTGTTTGCAGAGCACTTGCATCCTTACGCAAGGGGCTCTGTTAGCCAATCCTCACGTGGCTGATACTTTGGGGACTGTCTCTCTTGTTTGTAGTGTGTTCCAGCATGCCTTAGGAGGAAAAAAATACAGCGTGACTGTGGGCATTTTGTCATTATAAAGTTCATTCCACTTCTAAATGTGAATTGTCTAATATTTTTATAGTTTAGAAAAATTACTATTTTCAATAATTTCTCAGTTGACAGTATCAAAACAAGTGGGATTCTTCTAGACCATGTTCTCTTAATTAAAAGTCCTAATTGTTAGACGATGAAGCAAGGGGGCAACTCTGAGTCCAAAGTGAAGGCCCCACTTTCTATCTGTTAACTGATAAATCGTTTCCTCTTTCAGTACTTGTGTCTTTATTTCATCAGCAGAATTTGTGTTTTAACAGCTGCAATCTTACATTTCTTAATTTTGCCTGAATGCAGCATTGTTTTCCAGTAGTATTTATACTGTATGGGTGTTGCATAGAGCAGTACTCATGTTTGGAAACCCTCTGGGGTAGGTAGGTGATTTTTGACCTTGGCATTACACACTGGGCAGCACAGTAGTCAAATATGATCTCAGATGAAGGCTCTGTTCTTGTCGGCTTGTTCCCTATAAGAGGATCTGCAGTGCTGGATCTGCCTTTGATGTATTGATTCTTTTCTTCAGCCAACATCTAGTTTTGCTGTATGCATCCCTACAGTTGATTTGCATACATTAGAAACCTGCCTGTGTGATTCTGCCCATCCCATTCTCACCACCCCCAACCCACCAGTTCTTTGGTCTTGGGTGTTAACTGTTACTCCAAGATTGAAAGGAAAAGGAGCTGGTTTCTGATGGGACAAGGACACAGGTTAGAAGTGTTCATTCTTGCATGCTAAATCACAAATTAAGCCTGATAATCAGTTGAGAGTTTCTATTATATGAAGTAATGGACCTTCAAAGGTGGGTGGATGAAGTGTTTGCAGTTGAGAATAATCGTTTTCTGTAGTGACAGCAAATACTCTTCCTAGCTTGTGAAAAGTGTTTTTTATTGTAAATTGGCTGTGAATTGTTGCAATTTACTTGCCATCCTTCCCACAACTCCTAGAGCCAGAGCTGTGTATCCCTGACCCCATTCTCTTTGTATTTAGTAGGGTCTCTGTTTCTATTTAAGGAATTTCACTCACAAAAATATATGTAAATTTACTCCCAGAGTGAAGCACCCCAAGCAAATACAATGAGAGGCTGAAAAATAAGATGAGGTCAGGAATAAATGCATTATGTTTATAATTTTGGCTTGGGTATTCTAAGGCTCCTGGTTGTATCCATATGAAAAGTTGTATATATACAAGTTGGAAACTGGCACTTCAAAGTGAAATAAGCTTTTCATTAGCTTAGTATTCTGCATAGTTATTTGGACAGTTCTGAGGCAGCAAAATTGCCTGACACTAATATCTCCTCTTTATTTCACAGTGGATCACTCGCTGTTTCAAGTGGTCAGCCTGTATATGCAGATGAGTGAGAAATGGTTTATAGAAGTTGGATGATTACACAGGATCTTAATTCAGCAGCACACACCTTTGCAGCTAGCTCAGGCTGCTGCAACCTCTAAGGATGTGCGTGTTAAAGGACTACAACAGCACTAATTTTGCCTTAAAGTAGTTGATTTTTAAACTTTTAAGAATTGTTGTGTGGGAGGGGGTTGGTAGGAAAACAGGGGTACCTGTGAGGCCCCTCCCCACGGCCCTTGGTACTTCCAGGCACTGGGAGCAGAAAGTCTCCCTCCTGGTACCTGAAGGAGTTGCTGGGTCTTTAATGTATGAATGTCTGAGTAATTTAATTTACAATTCTGCTTTGCTTTAGAAAGAGGATTTCTATAATGCTGTCACTGACCTGTTCTTGTTTCCTACCTATTCATTCAAGAATGGGGGATTTAGTGTTTCAGCCCAGTCAAGACTGCAGAGTATCTTTATTTTCCCCTTTTCAGGCACGGACTCTTGCCATTTGTATTGTGGCTGCTCAAGATGCCCTGCTTTCCTGAACCATATGGGAAGGCAGTCAAACATGAGACAATGTTTTTCTGAACTCTTTGCAGCTCATTAGTGTTACTCATGTTGTGAAACATTCTTTTAAAGCAGAATTTCAAAAGCCAGGCTCCACATGAAGAGTAGGAGCCACTGCTGCCCTGAAACTTAGTAAGGTGCATGACATTATTGCCTTTGAGGGCCTGAAAGGTAACCTGCTAATGAATTCTTGGAAATTTACTTTCATCCTGTTTGAAATAATGTTTGTGAGATTAGTTATACATTGAATCCAGTCCAGCTGTCCAGATCCAGAGTGCTCTGTCGAGTTTCCTTAGTGTTCATATAAATATTTTAAAATAACTTCCCCCTTCAATATAATCATAAGCTTTTCAGATGAAACTTCCTCTTTCCACCCCTAGAAACTCTACTTTTGTTTCACGTTTTTAAACAATAAGTTGGTTAAATTGGTGAGAGGAAAAGCAGTTGTCTCTTGGCATATCAGAGTTCTTGTCCTTCTTTTTGATCAACAGCTCTGGCTCTAAAATACAAAATGGGAACAATTAATATGTATGTTGTATGTTTGTACAGGATATAATGGGTTTAGTCTTCTTGAGCACATGTAGTGGGGTGATTTTTGGATCCATTTGGAAGTTTGACGTGATTGCTTTGTCTTCTTGTAATCTGGATAATCTTGTTAACCTGTTCAATAATTGCTTTTGGCTCCGTTTATGAAGACTGGTTTGTTTGCTTTATTAAATAAAATGCTGATTTTTGTATCTAAAAATGGGCAAACTATAGATGGGGTTTCTAGATACAGCGTGCAACAGTGCAGTTAAAGTGGGAGAATGAGATGTTGATTGCCAGTGTTCATTGGTGGTCACTGAAGCAGACGTGCATGTTGTACAGCACATAAAGAAGCAGTTATGTTGCTATGTTGCCCTTAATTTAGTTAGGGAAGAGTGCTCCTAATTGGAAAAACAACCAAAATAACAATAGCAGCCATCCCCCAGACACCTTCAGAAATCCAGTAAAGCAATAAAACTTGAAACAGAGTCTCTCTAGAATTAATGCCTGGTTTAGAAGGATGGTCCCCAATGAGCTACCAAGTCATCTAGATAGTCCTTAATCCTGAGGAGATGCCACAGTGGATTATCATTCTTCTTATGTTAAATACTTGTCACTTGGCTGTTGCTTGTTCAGTATTTGTCAAGTGTTTCTGCTTGGTACCTAAAAGGGTTTTAAAGGAAATCCTTGAATTCAGTCCTTTTATTTGAGTGAGGCTGGCGTCAGTGCTGCTGGTGGCAGTTATGTATCTGAAGGGGAAGGGTAGTTTGTAGTGTTTAGACCTGCTCTTGGAACAGCAGCTACAATTTATCTCCTAAATTACTCATTTAATAGTTGAAATTTACTTTAATTGGGCTGAGTAGATCTGCAGATGAAGGAGTACTACCTATGTGCCAAGAGAATGGTTGCTTTGCAGAGATGCTGTATTTCAGATTAGTCAGTATTGTTCAGTTGTTGCCAGGACCAGTGTCTTCCACAGACTAAACACAATGCCTCTTGGGTTCTGGAAAGCTGTAGTACTCCTGTTCATTGCAGGGAGGTTTTGAAGCCTTGTGTTCAATAGCTGTTGAACAGGGATATGCCTTCTGCTGCTCTGGAGAAAATTTGCCCAAATTAGGCAAACTTGTATGTCTTTGGAAAAAATACTACTTTGCAAGTACTCAGTGGAGACATTGGTGCCAAAGTGTTCAGAGCTTCCAGTCTGTGCTGAGAACGTTTTGGCCTTGGACGGGTTTTTGTGGGACAAGAAGTTGTGGATCACCCACAGGATAATTGGAACATGTCTCAGTCTGGTCCTTGCAAGAGCCCAGCCAGACTCTGCATGTCGTGGCTGCTCCAGGCCAGGGTGGAGTCCAGCAGCTTCTTCTGCCCTCAGAAGTGAGGGTCTAGACTGTATTAAGGAAGAATAGAGCATTTCAGTGAGTTGGGAGAAAATGGACTACAGCTAGGAGGGAAGGGGGATACGAAAGGCATGGCTGCACTGAGTCATGCTGAAGGTCTGTCTGACCACTGTGCTTTCTTGATGGCAGCAAACTGGTTTGTCTCCTGTTCACCAAGGGTGAAGAATGTGGGAAGAGATGCTGAGGTCAGAGGGGAGCCTAGCTGGTTCAAGAGACCAAATGTTATGGGGAAGAAGGAGCAGAGCTCAGAGTAGGATCTAGTTACAGGAACTTGGAGCTGTGGGTCTAGGAATTGTTTCTGTGTTTGGAATGCCAAGAACGATGGAAATAGGGTAGTTTGAGGAGAGGCAACTTGACTTGGCAGTTGTGATAGTGAACAGGGAGGATGAGAGAACTGGATTGACTGTGCAAAAGAAATAGCAGAGCTGAGGAGAATTGGAGCTTAAACAGACAAGGAACCAGTGACAAGGAAACAGCTTGGATAAAGAGCCTGTGGGGAGAGCAGGGCTGGGCTCTGGGTGTAGGACAGGTGGGATTGTGACTCTGTCAGACAGGATGTGCAATGAGATTAGTGCATTAGGAGCAGCAAGTCAAGAGTTTGATGGGATCAGGGGAAAGTGTGGTGAGTGCACAAGGGGAAGGAAGGAGCTTGGAGCAAAGGCTGATGATTAGATAAAAAGCACAACAGAAAAGCAGTCCTCTTTGCATGCTTGCCTTTGTAGCATTGCTATTTTTATGTGTCTTTTCCCCAGTAATATTTAAGTAGAGTTGACTTACTGGTTTTAATGTGTCTATGTTGATTTCTGTGGTTGCATTTTTGCATCTTTACTCACTGTGGAAGAATATTTGACCACATCCCCAAATGAGAGCTTTATCCACTGCTGGTTTTCACCAGCTTGTTCTGTGCAGAAAACTTTGAGGAATTATTTAGCAAATAGGTTTAAAATGCAGTTAGATAAAGGTTTTGCTCTGCATTATGCTTTCTCTTAGGAGGAGATAAATGCTTTAACACATTTATCTTGTATTTACAAAAGGAAAAAATGATGGGATGCAGCAGTGAGTGAATGCAAGTGTGTTTTCCTAAACAAAAGTTAAATGGGGAAGGAAAATATTTCCTGCCCTCTTGAGGGCTGTTGATCTGTCAAACATGGGTCTTAGAGGAGTGGCGTTCATTAAGAATGCTAACTAAGGTTTTGCTGTAGTCAAACTGGTGGTGGATGAACTGGGAGAGCTATGATTGAGCACTACAGAAATATTTTTTTATCTATATTGCTTCTTTCTCCCACGTGTAACAGTCTGAGATAGTTTTGCTTGTGTGTTGTCACTGGAAAAGCCCAAAAATAAATGGTGAAGGGGTTGTATGTGTTGATGCAGAGCCTTTATTTCCTCGCAGCTCTTTGGAGTTGGGAAACATCTGTTTCTCAGAGGATGCTCTTTGGCATGTGTTTGTAACTTAACACATATAAGACGAAGCAAAGCTTTGCTAGGCAGTTCTTCAGGTTTTGGTGTGCAGAACAACTTTGAAGGTAACATTTCAGTACCCTATCTGTTGGTTAGCAGTTTCTTTGCATCAGCTGATCAGAAAGGCTGCATCTTCCTGAAGGAGAACCAGTGTGCCCACAGTGATCAAGGCATTCAGCACTTAAGTTTATTGTAGCATAGTTCACCTGATGACTAAAATTGTCAGCTAGGCAAACACATATCCTGTAGGTAATGAGAATGCATATCACATGACGTGTGTGACTCTGGTCCTATTTAAATCAGCACCCTGGGGATTTACAGCCTTATTTTTGGAATGGTGGGGGGATAGCTAGGTTCCAACTCTATTTAAAGACAAAATAATGTTTCTCTGGCTGTGTGGCTGCATGCAGTCTTCTAAAATGTGATGAAATAGCCCAGGAAATAACCCTGGTAGGGTGGAAGCACACATCCATTCCTGGCAAAGCATGATGTGAACTGTGGGCACCTCTGTACCTCTTCCTCTGGATATTTGTGGGCTGTTCTTTCTTTTTGGTGTTGCAGCTTTTGCTCTGATTCTTGTCTGCATCATCCTTATACTTCTATTATGGATAAAATTGTTGAAAGCTCATTTTCCAGAGGTTCAGTGTGATTGACATGAAACTCTCTTGAAATAGGAAAGCTGTAATTTTTGGAAGAAGACAGTTTTTGCAAGAAAAGTGCTGTTGTGAAACATATGCACCTAATTTAGCATCTTTGGAGAGGAGATCTGCATAGTCCTTGATGCTCTTCAAATAATACTTGGTCTTGAATAGAAATCTTGCATATCATACAGCCAACATTTAAGTTTGTGGCAGTGTGTGGAATTGTTGCAGCTAAGAAAAGCCTTTAAGCTGAACAATACAGATATAAATATTTCACTGGGTTATTGTCAGTTGAGTTGAAGTACTTGATGGTTAGGAACAGCATGACAAAATAGCACATCTCATTCACACAAGGGTTGTAAGATCTTTTCTTTTGTATGATAGGTATGGGTTTCCTGCCTGTGATTACAGCAATTTGTATTGACCTGAGTGTTGAATCTGTTGTTGGGGTGGTGTAGTTATCTCTTGTAGGTTGCTTGTGCTTTAATACCTGGAAACAAACAAACAAATCTGGAATATTGACAGAGTAGTAAAAAAAAGCTCGAATCCACACTTCTTGAAGAGTTGAAGAGGTAAAAGAAGTGTCAAAATAGTGGAAATTTAGAACTTATTTTATAATTAGAATGTAAGAATTAAGTGCTTTACCTTTTTTTTCCCCCCTTCTTGATACACTGGCACATACGGTGCTTGGAAGCTGCTGGTCAGTGGAGCAATATTGATTTCCCTCTGGGGGCCAGGCATTCATCTAACCTCCTCAGCAGGGGGTGAGATTGATTCCTTAATCAGAATAGCAACAATCCATCCTGAAGCTTCCTCAAGGTATTAGGGCTAAATTAAACAGTCTGGGACTAATGTATAAGCCCTAATGCACTTCAAGAGGCTTTCTTGGATAAAGAGAATTTTGAAAATCATCAGAAGATGAACCCAAAACTAAAAGAAAACAGCCACAGGCTCAAATCACCCTTGAAAGGGGGACTGTAATACATTTTCTTTGTGTGGTGCAGTGCTTAATGCTGGGGGGTGGGGGGAGAAAAAGGTTGAACTATATAGCTCTATTGATGGTGTTGCAGTTATAACTTGTTTTATCTCCTTTGGGCACGTGTTCTGTAGCTGTTCCAAAAATAAATACAGTCACAAATATTTAATTAGTTGAATTAAGCATCTTAAAGCCAGGGAATACATCATTTCTAAACAATAGTTGCTTCTGAGATGTGGGTTTCTGTGTATATTGTATTATGTCTTAATTTTGTAAAATTTTAAGACTATTTACTTGTGTGCAGGAAGGGAGGCTGCAATTGTGCATGAATGTATGGAGGATAAAAATGACCTGGTTGTGTTCAGTTTCTCTGGAAATGCTTTCATTAGCTTAAAAGAGGAAACAAGCAGTGAGTAGACTGTGTATTAAGTGCTCGTAAGCAAGAATTAACTATAATATGTCAGTAACCTTGTTGGATATGCTTAACGTGGCAGATGCTCTCGTCTTGAAGACCTCTGATTTCAGAGGTGCTCTGCCAAAGTATTCCACCTTAACTTCTTTGGTCCTGCTGGTTCATGGCTCACTAGTTCATTAGCAGCCAAAACCCCATTATTTGGGAAAATGGGTTTGAACTTCAAGGTTTGTGGAAAAAATAAGCTCTTTCCCTTTCTTGGTTGAGAGCAATAGGAGTTCTGGCCAACCTTTGGCCCAGAGTTGTAGCCTCCAAAGACTATTTTAACTGGAAGCTATTGTCATTGATAACTGAAGAGCACTGAATGACCTCCTTGTACTTGCTATGTGAGGGGATGTTCTTGTCAAATTGAGAATTCCTTCCCCCTCTGTGTACATAGGTAAGGATGCATTTGTTTTCCTCTTTTTCCCCCTCCTCTTTATCAGTGCAGTTCAGAGGCCAAGCTTTGTTAGCTTCCTTGGCAGACAAACCATCTAATAGATTCAAGTCCATATCCTCTCTTGTATTTTTAGATGATTCAACTGTTCACCAAGCAAAAGGTCCATCCCTGTCTTATAAAATAGCTGGGGAGTCATGGGACACTCAGGGAACTGTGCCCAGAAGCTCCAGTTGCTGTATGGAAGATCAGCAGCTCTGATCCATGCAAGTCAAAGGTTGGACAGGAGGTTCCTGCTTGTTCTTCAGACAAAGCCATTTCATCTGAGTGCTCTTTAATCCAAGAGACAAAGCTGCAGCAGTGTCATGGATGAAGGAAGCAAAGCATAGATATGAGGAAGATTGAAAGGGGAAGAGGAGGAAGGCTGGCACCTCATGGTTTTTAACAGCAGATGATTCAAAGGGCCTGGTGGCCTTTGTCAGAAGGAGAAGCTTTATGTTGAGATCAGAGTCTCTAGGTCTAACATAAGGTCTGGGAATCAGTAGTCATGTTGTTCCCCCAGTCACAGGGAGTTGCTGTAGCAGTCACCCTTCAAGCTTTGGGCTTTTCCTCTTGCTAAGTTTTACAAACATCTGAGCTCCTGTTTCAGCCCTGTGAGCAGTTTAAGCAGTGTGACTGCTCAGAGCTGCTTCTGATGATATACTGCTGGATGCTTACAGTACCATATAGATGCTCTTATGCCCCTTATAAAGGTGACAAGCACAAACATGACAAGCCTATTTATCTTTAGGAATTTTCTCTAGTAAAATTTATTATTCTTGCCTAAGCTACAGACTTTTAATTTCAGAGAGGATAAACTCACGAGAGGTGTTCACTCTGCCACCGCCAGCACTCCTAATATGAAGCCAGTATGATAACCTTCCTATGGCAAAGCACTGGCAGCAGTGTGGAATGTTGCTGAGGCTGTTTATTATTGTACCTGTTATTTTAGAAATTGTTTGTATTTTGTACCATTGTTCAACTACATCACATTTATAAAAAGGCTAAACTTTATTCTCCAGCCCTTATCCGTATGTGCAATTTCAGAGAGTGCAGACAGAGCTGAAGCCCCTTGCTTTTTGTTTGTGCACCCGTTGTGTTTGGCTGCATTATGGGTGTGCAGCTTTTTTTTTTTGAGGTTAATAAGAAATTCAGATCATCATGCTTAATTTAGTAATGCTGACTCTGCTCTCTGAACATCTGTCACTGTTTGCATCACTGTCTCTGCAAGACAGGGCAGTGTTCAGAACCTTTGGTCTCATTTCAGGCACATGTGGCTGGTTTGTTTTTCTTCTTTCTTTTTTTTAATTAAGCATTCATGTCTCTAGCATCCAGCCTAGGACATTTTTCTCCAGTACACAGATGCATTACACTTCAGTCTTGAGATCTGGTAAAGTAAATTTTCTCTTTTCTGATGTTCTCCAGCAGGACAATTTTTGTTGTTTATATCCAGTTATTTTCCACTGTCTCCTCCTGAGTCTTACCCACGAGGAGATTATTTATTCTCAAAGACACTCTTCTTTTTTTCCTCTTGTGTTACTTGTAAGACTAACTCATATCACTGTGTACTTTAGAATTTGCAACCTATGTTTCAAAAAATGACAACTAAAGCACAGTGTGATAAGCTCTTACAGGCTCCAGTGCCAGCTCAGGAAGTGTCATGTTTTAGGTGCCTTACTTGATTTTTTTCTAAGTGTCATATGAGCAGCAAATAATTTTAAGACTCCAGAGCACTTGAAGGTGGCTTGCTGGTAGGAACTTCAGATTTTAATATAATGGCAAAACATTTTAAAAAAAAAATGTTTTGAGGTGGGGAGTTTTCCCATGTTACATTGGCTCTGAACTGTAATATCCAAAGGCAACAGCTCTTGCACCAAAAAAAAAATGAGAACTTTGCTTTAAATATGTTCTGCTTTGAAGCTAAATGCTGTAATACAACCTCATTAGAGTAATAAATGAGTTAGAAGTGCATCTAGCAATACTTTGGAGGGAGTGTTCCCTCAATGTCATTTACAGGATGTCAACCCTTGTAGCACTTAAACATCTGCTCTTTTAGTAAGTGCACTGCTTAAAGTGGTCTGCTGTTCCACAAGTCCCACTTAGTTTGTATTTTTTATTTTATGAATCTGCCAGTTTGGGAGGAGGGGGGAAGAGTATTTTCTCTCACACCCATGTTTTTTTTATGAAGGTTCTTATGAGTTGTGAAATTGTAAACTGCTGAATGTGGTAATGGGGTAATGGTTTTCGGGTCAAAGAGGGTAGGTTTAGATGCGACATTAGGAAGAAATTCCTCACTCTGAGGTGGGGAGGCCCTGGCACAGGGTGTCCAGAGAAGCTGGGGCTGCCCCTGGATCCCTGGCAGGGTTCAAGGCTGGGTTGGATGGTGCTCGTGGGCACCCTGGGCTGGTGGGGGGTGTCCCTGTCCATGGGGGGAGCTCTGAGAGCCCTACCAACCCAAGCCCTCCTGTGTGTAGTTACTACACTTGAAAATTAGGTTGAGAAGGAAAATAGAGACTATCTATTTTATTGTATCTTTTTACATTGAAAATCAATACAGCACACTGAGATACTCAGCATAGATCCTGTTCACGAGACTTGCTGTGTTCACAGAATGCTATAAAATATCTGTATGCCTGACAGTCATGTTTCAAAGAATTATTTTTCCAATGTACTAATTAATTACCTTCAAATAAATAGTCATGCAAAAAATGAAATACAACAACATCCATATTTAATGGCATCTGCTTAAAACCCTCCCGGTCTGGACTTCTAAAGTTGTGTGTGGGTGATGCTCACACATCCCTGATAAGGAGAGGATGGAATGTGTGTGTCTCTGTTTTCTTTTCATTTAAGGAGTTAATTACTTACTCCTTAAAGATGTAATTCTGAGATGCCCTACATGGCCCTGCTCAAAAATAATGGGCTGTAGGAAACAGCTTCATCTCTTTGTAGGTGAGTGCACACTTGGATGTTACTGGGAAGAGCTTCAGCTTCCTGAATGGGATGAGCTGGTGCCCCCCTTTTTCATTGGGCAAGCTCTTCCAGCTGGAGCAAGCGTGCAGCAGTAATATGGAACCACAGAGTCACTAGGTTGGAAAAGACCTTTGAGATCATTGAGTCCAAAAAATACTGAAAGCAGGCTGTGATTTCCCCTCCTTTAGGAAACAGGGAGCTCAAGTGACCGACATACTATTCTGCACATCACATCGTGTCCTCTTCTGCTGCTGAACAGTGCAGCTACAAGCTGACCCAAATTCAGGACTCTCTTGTGAGATGCCTGTGCAGTACTTATGTACATGAGCTAGCTGTGTTCATTGTTATTGCTGTCTTATCAGCTGTTTATTTTGAATGGCAGGCTTATGGAGAAGTGAATTCCTAACAGATTGGCATGTCATTTGTGGGCAATGTTTATTCCAAATAGACCTGTAGAGTTGAGGAAATCTTTTACTTTCTGGAAACAAAGTGAACATTTGTTACATTTCCTCCCACAGAAAGAGCAGTGTTGTGCTTGCCATCCTCTTTCGGTACTTCATGGTTTGTTATTGCTGTGATAGGAAAACACTAGTAGCATATTAGAATGTAAACATTCCCTCTGTTTATTTTTCTGTTGTTGTAGCCTTCTGCTTCATCCTCTGAGAAGAGTAGAAATCAGGATTGCTCAGCTGTGTAGCTTTAGTTACAAAGTTCTACCATCTGTGCTTTATGCCCAGCACTCCTTTCTATGGTATAATCTTAGTAAAGCAATTAGTTAAGAATACTCCTGTAAAATATACCATGCTATAATACCAACTGCAAACTTGACCCGCAGCTCTCTTACTTCCATTGTGAAGATTTTAATGATGTTGAACTCTGGTTTGTGTTAGTCCTTTAATAACGTCAGGATTTATGTGGTGTGATGGTCTTGTTTTTGTTTGTCTTCAAGACAGAATGCTTTTTATTGCTGTCCCAGGAATCAGACCAAAGTACAGCAAGCAGCTTTAAGTTTGGAAAAAAAACTGTAGCACCCTTTCAGAAAATATCTTTGGTGCCTCAGATTTTTCCAGCCTGCTAACACATTCAGAACACAGGACAAGCAGCTTAAGATCTGAATGAGATTGTTCACCAAATGAGTTGGTGCAGCATGTTAATTTGCTAGCACTTCTAAATGCCTTCAGTGTTACAAGAGCCTGCAATGCCACTAAAATACCAGGAGCTTTGTTGGCTCTAAACTCCTTAAAGAAAGTTTAAAATTCTTGTCTGCTTGCTGTAGCCTTAACAGCTTTATAAAGAATTTGGAGGTCTGTATTTGAAAAGTATTGTGTGTCCTGGGCTTTGCAAAGTCAGTAAGAATCTTTTCCTGGCAGCATTGTCTTGGGAGTTTCATTGTGCTCCAGGTTTTACTGAATAGCTCGTTATTACATGGGGCTCCTATTAGTGCTTTTACCTCCATGCCAATGGGTACATTTCTTGCATGCTTTGCCATGTGTTTAAACTCAGGGGACAGTCTAGGATTTATATTGAAAGAATAGTTGCCTTTACAGTTAGGTAAACTGGCATAATGTGCTTTTAATGAGACTTGATGTAGACAACCTGATTTTTTTTTTTTTTTTTCCCATGGGTACTTTCCATTCCATGTTCAGTTTGTAGGTTGGTGTTTATACACCAGAGTAGAACTGATACGACGCTAAACTGCTTTTCCTTTCCTCTTTGTGTAGCAAACCAACCCACTCCCTCCACCCATAACAGTGTTCTGTTTGGCAGTCCTTGTAGAAAAAAAGGATATGAATGGGGTTTTTAAAACTACAACAAGTTTCAAACTTCTACAAGTCTATTTTTAAGGCTTGAAAATGGATGATTTTATTTGGAGACTGGATCCAAGAGTTTTAGTGAAAGCTGCCTGGACGGATGAAGGATGATGGTGTTATTACCTGCTGCAGCAGAACTTCTGAACTGGTACCACTGTTCAGAACTGGGAACTGAGTATAATGCTCTCACAGCTGCATGTTTTGGAATGCAATCAAAACCACAAACAAAACCAAACATTTGCATTGTCCCTTGTTTCACTGATACTGGATTTAGGCAAATATGTAGCACTAGAAGATGGGATGGGCAGAAGGAAGTGGTCAGACTCATGTAATACGTGTGTGGCTTTTAATCTGAGCTCTGATAATCACTGTTTTAAATAGTTTAGTGGGTTTTTTTTTCAAGAATATGTCTAAAAACTAGATTAATGGCTGTTTCCTGATGTAATCCCTGTTAGGGCTGTAAAGATGCATGCTCATTCAACCACTGTGAAGGCTTGCAATCTGTACCATGGTGCTATCATTGTCACTGTTATCGCCTGTGTTAAAATACTCACGTGGTTTGGTTTTGGTGTTTTGTTTTGGAGGTTTAAGGGTTTGTTTTTTTATAAACCCAAGGACATGAGATTGTTATAGCAAGCAAACTGAATTACCCCTTTTCCTCAGTGAGACTTGTCTATCCAGCTTATAAGCAGAATATCCTTGCTGAGGGAAGCAGTCCTTCCATGAAGAACCAAAGGATGTTGCTTTTCTTGCTCAGGATGGTGAAACATTATTGATTCCTGATGTTTAGGTTTCTAAATTATACTGGTCAAAATGTAAGTGTTGATTTGTTTCCCTAAAATGTTCTGATATTTTACTTTTGGAGGCTGGAGCCTTTGTAGGAGCCAGAAGAGAAGGTTTGTACAGTCAGTAGGTGCCCTACTTTCTAGAAACTGTAAGTTTAGGCTGTCTTGGTTAGCACAGGAGGGTTAGCACACTGACTTGAGCTTTGCCCATTGGGGCTCTGCATGGCATTACTGCAGCAGGTTTGTGGGACAGTCAGCAAACCACCGTGACTCACTTGCTGCGCTGTGGTTCCCTGCTTGTCTCTGATTTCTCTGAGCTGGCCCCCATTTCAGATCTCTGAGGCATTCGGTTTGCACGAGGGGGAAGCCCTTAGAGCTGATGGATCTTTTGCTGCTGCTGCAACTTGCTTCAAAAGCTCTCTGCCCAGATGGTCAGGCACTTTAAATGTACCAGGGATAGAGATAGGTTTATTAAAACACTCCAGCTCTGTATGTTTCATGAATGGCATGTTTATAGGGTGGGAAACTCAGGGATCCATGATCTCTATTCTCGTATGAATGTTTGTTTAGAATCACAGACTGGTCTGGGTTGGAAGGGACCCCAAGGATCATAGAGCTCTAACCCCCCTGCCACAGGCAGGGCTACCAACCTCAGGCCTGGATCTAAGCAAGGTTGCCCAGAGCCCCATCCTACCTGGCCTTGAACACCCCCAGGGACAGGGCATCCACCCCCTCTCTCGGCAGCCTGTTCCAACCCCTCACCACTCTCTCTGTAAAGAACTTCCCCCTAATATCTAATGTAAACCTTCCTTCCTTTAGTTTTATTCCATCCCCCTTGTCCTGCTATTGTCTACCCTTTAAAAAAGCTGATTCCCCTCCTGTTTATATGCTCCCTGAAGTGAAGAGAGAGGTAAATTGAAACTCCATCACACTGCATGTACTTGTTTCATACCCTGTGGAGAATCTCACGGATCCTTCAGTGAGGAACTGATGGCTCCATCACAAGCCACGGAGCGCTGTGCTTGGCTGTGTGCTTGCTGCTCTGTTGACTCTGCAAACCTGAAATGTGCGTGGGAGAACTTTCTCTTGTATTCCAGCATGTAATTTAATTGATGTTTTGTTTGGTAATTTGTCTTGGATTAATTTATTTGCCGTCACTACTGAACAAATGCTTTGTGTGCCTTTTGGTGGGTCAGCATTTTGCACAATATCCCCCCTTCTTTATTCCACCTACTTTGATGCATTCATTTATTTCTGCTGTGAGCTTATTACTGAGAACTGAGAGAAGCTTCTGTTGGGAAGAGGGGAGAACCCCGTGGAGTTTGAGAGGCTTTACCCAGCAGTGATTTGGTTAAGGGAAATGCGATTACTTTCCCTCAGACTTAAACTTTGATTTAACACAGCTTCACACTATAATTAAGGGGAGTTGTTACCTGAGGATAAACTTTAGAGAGATGAAACAGAACCTGTCATGTGAGAATAGGTGTTCTCTCTCTCCAAGGGAAAAGAAACTTCAGTGTATCAGAGAATACTTGTTTATTGATCACAATATACATTTTGATGCACAGGTGGGTGTTTCTGGGCCCTAGCAAGATGTGTCAGAAGTACGTGCAGTTGCTGCTTTAGTTTTGGTTTGACTGTGTCTTAGACTCTTTATCATAGCTTAAATCTCTGGCCATCCTGGTGACCTCGTTTTTTGCAGAGAGGAGGCAGCATGGCAGCATTCAGCTTAAAGTTTGAGTGTTTTATGCAAGTGGGACCAGTCTGAAGCAGTGGTGATGTCAAGAGACAAACTGCCTGGCTCTACAAAGCACTGCAGAGTGTTAGTCCCTTTTCTGACACCTTTATCAGAAGAAGAGCTGATGTGAGAAAGGTAGTAGGAAAATATTAGACAGGTTGTTCACTGAATGTCATCTTTGCCATTTTCATTGCTTTAGGAGGAGTTGGGTCTTATTGTAGTCCAAAAAGGCCCTGTGTTACAAACCCCAATAGATGGATTTAAGGAATAGTGGCTTATATGATACAGATACAAGCTTTTCTTCAGCTCTTTGTTTATTTTCTATTTCTGGCCTAGTTCCAGATTGTTGGGTGGTTTTTTAACCAGTGTTGCTTGACTCCAGACTGGAGTGTACGAGTGGATAAGGGTGAGTTATGGAATGTGCTTTGAACTGTCTGTTAATGAATTTTGAACTTTTTGTTTAAAATTCAAGTTTTATTTATGCCCAAGTTTGCAGACATTGAACATGCTACATGCTCAGAATGACAGTGTCACTCTACTTGTTGCACTAGATTTCCTGAACCCAATATCTATCTCCGAGGAGTCTCCTGTTTCAGAAACTTAACTATAGATTGGATCAGAGCAGAGGCACCACATCTGATTTCTGGGTTGGAAGTGGAATGTGGCAGCAGATAGAAATACTTAAGGTATAGCAGTAATCTTATTTGGCCCCAAGTGTGAAGTGTCTCTTGAAAAATCTAGGACTGTATTTGTTATCTCATGGTATTTAAGATATTAAACGCTTTTTGAACTCCATCTGTAAAGGAGTACTTTAGTCTTTCTGCTGTTAGTTCCATTTAATTTGAAAAACCAGTAAGCTGACCTCTCCTCTTTTCACCTTCCATTCGAACTTTAGGGAAGGGCTTTGGACACGATTTGGGGGCGTGGGGGAGTGGTTGAGCTTATTTTTTTGACCCTAGCTCTTGCCATTACTCCAGTGATTCTAGGAGGCAGCCTGATTTCTAACTTCTGTAATTCTAAGCAGAATTGCAGTGACTTTTACAGTATTTTTCTTTTCCAAGTGTCTCTATAAATATCCCATAAACCCAGGGTGCCTGCAGTGGCATTGGGTAGTCAGTTCCCAGCCCTTCGCAGCCAGAGGAAGAGGTGAAGATGAGTCAGTAAAGGCTGTTTTTGACTGTTTAATAAATAAATATGTCTTTGCATTAGCATCTGTGTAGAAAACATTCACACACATGCTCAAGTCTCTACTTGACAGGTGGTATATTTGATGGAGATCAGACAATTAGAAGTTTTGCTATTGAGAATACCAGACGTACCTGGTAAGGTTGGGGTTTTCTGGATTGATTTTGTTTGGGTTGTTTTGTAGCCCATATGGGCTACATTTATATAAAGGGGGATCAAGGAGCATTATTTTACAGAGTTTAACAATGTAACTGATTTATTTTTTTTCCCTTAAGGCAGTTATATAAAAATAATCACATTTCCCCCCACTCATATATTACTGCTCCAAAGAATTCAACAGAATGGGATTGAAAGTCAGGAGTTCCTAAACTTAAATCAGCATTGCATTTGGAAAGGCTTGATATTAGTGACAAATTTGGGCACTTTGAGGATGAGTAACACCTTGGATGTACCACATGTTGAATCCAGTATAGCACTGGTTTAGGAAGAGGTTGGGCAAAGAGCTGACTTCCCCAAAATATATTCCCACAGACTACTATCATTTGAAGTGTTCTCCTTGTGAATAGGATTGTCCTATTATAATTCAGTATGGTTTTGTATAAGAAGGCAGAATTGCCTTTTTTTTGGGGTGTGTGTGTTGTCTTTTAAATGGATCAGTGGGTGTGTTTGTTTTCCTTTGTAGTTACTAGTGCAATAAGCAGGAACACTGCATGGTTCATTTTTAATAATTAGTACAGAGCTGCCCAAAGGGGAAACTGTGTGGGCATGAGATCTCGTTGATCTTTGTTTTAACAGCTGGTATTATTAAGGGAGAGCTTCACAGAATGGAAAAAAAAAAAGGAGGATGAAAATCAGTCAACAGTTAATCCAAAGATGTAGCCAGGCACCGAAAGATTTAGTGGGAATTAGGTCTAAAATTGCATTTGGTATTATTTCAGAAGAGAAGAATGGGTGTGTATTAAATCAGGGAAGTGGGATGGTGCTGGGGAACACTGAGAAGTTGCAACATTGTCAACTGAAAGATCTTACTCAAAGAACAACAACAACAACAGCATATATTTAGCTTCGTTACCACGCTGTAACTCCTGGGGGAGGCAGTTGGAGCTGGAGCTCTGGCTCATGATTTATGGCGTCCCAGCAGCCGAGCGATGCACACCAGAATCTGCTCATTTTCAATGCTCTTGTTTATAATGCTCAGAACAGTGAATCCCTGTGGGTCGTTGCAGCTTTCAGCCTGCAGCTCTGGGTAATGTCAGCAAAACACCAAATCCTTGTCCCACTCCTGTTCCCCCAGGATGAGCAGAAGGAAGAGGTTAGCACTGCTTTGTTCTGGCTGTTTTTAAAACGACTTTTGTGGCGATTGTTAATGCTGATAGTAGAGATACAGCATCTCTGCCCCGGTAGGTTTTAGTAGTTACAAGCTTTTGCTTAGCTTTTGCTTTGCTAATGTCTAGATTCTGCTGCTTATGCCTGTACCTAGTAGGAATAAGTCCAGTTAGGTTGATCAAATCCCACTAGTATCACCAGAAGCAGCAGCATGTGCACGTTTGTCTTCAGTTTAAGTAACTGAATATGTGCTGGGAAGGCTTGAAATGCATTCAGTCCTTCAATAAAAATAGTTGGTATTTCTGACCTTACATCTGGCATTAGTTGAGGTTTCTCTCTTATTATCTTGCTCTTTAAGAGCTTTCTTATATCCTGGGTTGTAATTTGCACATTATCATGTGTTTTGAAACAAAACTCTGTCCCATTCTGGGGTTTCTTGCATGTATTTTATAAGCAGAATTGTATGCTTGAAAAGAAGTGTTCATTTCTGAATGGTCTGCTTATGACAGATGGTTCTCGTTGTGGTGAAGTTATGCAGTGCCTCAAACCTCAAAATGTATAAACTTATTTGAAGGAAATGAATTGCTGCTGCAGCATGGCCTTCTATGAAACATATCCTTGGACACTGAGGACAATGTTTTTTGGGCCTTACCTTATCCTTATGTGAAGAAAACAATAACATTCATTTTTCAAGAGTGTGAAATTTTTTCAGCTCTGAGATGCACATTTCATTTCCTCTTTCAAGAAATGTATCTCAACTTCTAAGAAGTGTCTCCCACTGATAACAGCAGATGACTTGTGTCACGTCTCTAATGCCTCCCTATGGCCTTTTCAGGTAATTCTTTGAATACAAATGAAACAGCACCTGTATAATGTTCTGCACCAGACTGACTTGTGTTCTTCCCCACATGCTCTCCAGGGCATGTAACCTACACAATTCCACTTCAAAATCTCCCCTGTCCCAAGAAAGCCAGGCTTCCCCTTCAGTTTTTGCCTGCAAAAGGACTGTCTTACTGTTCCTGTAACTATCCAGTATCCTTTGATTCAGTTGCTGTCCTGCTCCAGTTGAGCTGTTCACATCCTCCTGCCTTCCCACTCCTCTGAATTAATCATTCCTCTCTGTCTTACCTCTCACAGCATCTCTTGAAGCTGCTGCCATACGGGCAACCACATCCTCTCTTGTATGTCACATCCTCTCTCACCTTCCTTCCTGGCTGCTGTGTTAGCACTGTTCCTTGCACCGTTGCTATAGAGGGACCACAAGTTCTGCTTTACCACATCCTTTGTAGGATACAGCAGGCTGAGCCAGGGGAGAAGGCTTAGTTGCACCCTAGGATGGTAGAGGAGTGTGGGTTCTGATGAGGAAGGCTGCTACAGTGGTAAGAGCAGCCCCTGGAACCAAGATCAGGAGCACTTGTTCCTCCTGGAGCTGCACTGCCCCTGCACCGGTGGCCAGGCACCAGCAGTGACTGGCTTCTGGCTGCTGCAGGAAGGAACAGTTTCAGTTCATGGCTTAAGCTGTTAGCAGGGAGCTAGATACTGAGTGTGTGAGTGTCTTGGCAGCTGATGACACTGCTTGTACTCACACCAGGAAGCATTCTCCTGTGAATGATGTGTCAGGTTTTGCAAGGCTTCCATAATAGCTGGGTCATGGGCACAGGTGCTTGGAGGTGTTTCATTGCTGACCTGATGCTCTGTGCCTCTGCTGCAGGAGTTGCTCTCCCTGCCCTGCTTTCAAAGCTCATGAGTAAGGGTGACAGAGCCCTGGGACAGGCTGCCCACCGGGGTGGGGAGTCATCTCCTCTGGAGATATTCCAGACCTGTCTGGATGCATTCCTGTGTGACCTGTCCTTGGGACCCTCCTTTGGCAGGGGGGTTGGACCTGATGAGCTCCTGAGGTCCCTCCCAACCCCTGTGATTCTGTGAGCTGGCTTACTGCTGCTTGGTGTTGTGCTCTCAGTAACCCTAGTACTGTGTGTTGGAGTCTGGTGGTGTGCATCCTCATCTCTACATCAAGGTTGTAAGTTACACTTAGCATCAAGACAAGCTCAGCAGTTTCAGTAGTGGGGATGTACCCGTGCAGCTTTCCTGTAGTTGGGTTTTTTGTTAGATGTTGCAATGTCATTTGCTCCCATGAACCCTGGTTGTGCTCCCAAACTGTCCTTGGCTCAGCGTGGCTGTTACTGCTCACTAGGCCTCTGCACCATATGCTCAGGTGGCTTTGTCCCAAAGTGCTTCTTGCTTGACTTCAGCCAGGTCTCCCAGAAGATAGGGCGTTAGGGGATGGCCGAAACCTGCCTGTGAGACAGCACTTCTGCTTAATTAGCAGGAGGGGTCACCCTTGAGTTTGTGGAAGGTGGTTTTTTGGGCGGGGATGAGTGTGGCTGGTCTCAGGAGCAATTAGGAGGGTTACTCCCTGTTGCTACCCTTTGCTGTGCAAAGGACCCTGCTATTATACTCGGGCAGCATTATTTAAAATCCAAATTAAAATTGGCATAAGTATTAGAACTTATTTTCATTTACAGCTTGAGCAAAATGCTGAAGAGAAAGCATTTCAAAGCTGAAATATAGACCAGTAAACTGCTTAATTGATGATATTTACTGGAACAAGTGGGGCCATTAGAGATGAGTTTTTCTAGCAGCATAAAAGATATTTCAACATAAAAAAGATAATCTGCTTCCACTCTTGATTTCTGCATTCCCTCCCTTCCCCTCCACCCAAGTTAGACATGCACTTAGTTGCCTAATGATGCAGCAAAGAATCTTGGTTTTGTTTCTCTTTTCTCCTAATTAGATTAAGTTCTGAGGTGAATCACAAGAGATAAAAGAATAGTTAACCTCTTGGGATTTATGGAAAACGAATTTAAGGGCTGAAGATGAAGAGCAAGTGGAGATGGGAAAGTAGGGTGGATTTTTTCTGGGGTATCTTTTATTCAGCTCAAGCAGAAATATCCCTGTTTAACATGAAAGGTCAGGAAGAGTTTATTTAATACTTAAAGCTAAAACTAAATAAAACCCATTGATAGAGAGATCTGCAGGAAAAATGCCTGTGATCATAAATAGCTTTGTGAGCGAGAACCAGATCTGCAGGTGTAATGAAGGGTAGATTCATAAAGCAACCAGAAAAGCCACAGCATCATTTGAATATAAACCAAAAAGACATGGTCTTCCTGTCCCATCGGTATGTCTTCCGTGGGGCTGTCAGTCCTCCTTGTCTGTCCTGTCCTCTTGTTTTGTACTTGACATATATAAGCAGGGATGTTTTAGTTGTCAGTAACTGAGGGTTTCACTGGCTGTAGCTGACAAGTTTTGTGTGGGAAGCCATCTCTCAGCAGTAGTGATTTTGTATTTTCTGCTCATTTCTGGTTTTTTGGAAGGCTCTTGCAGTGGTAGCCTGTACTTTATGCATTTTTATTCATTATTAATTTGCCTGGAGACTGTTAACATTTGCATATAGCTTTAATGTAGGTCTCCAAGGAGAAGAGAACTGAATTCTGTTGTATTCTGCAAGCTGTACTGAGCCTATGAAGGTCTCATCTTGTTAATTATTTTCATAATTTGAAGTTGTTAAACCATGGATTCTGAAAAAGTCATTTAGAATTTGAACACTCTAATGTATTCTTGATCTCCACATTTAATACCTCTTTGCTATGGAAATGCATGAGAGCATTTAAAAAAAAAGGGGGGGAGACACGGGGTGTAATGTAGGAGAATGTATGAGCCAGAGATGAAACATAGTGTTTAATTCCCCTGTTGCTGCTTATTTTTTTAGGCCTGTGAGTAAACAAGTAATTTGGGGAGGAAGCTGAATCGAACTCCCTAGAGAATGAGGCAGTAGAAAGGCTTCAGATATTCTTAACCTTTAAGAATCACGGGGTTTTGATTATGTCACCAGATTAAAATTCTAGGAGGAATATGCTAAATATAAAGGGTTTGTTTTTCTGTTATTAGCACCTGTATTTTCAGCATATTCTGTTTTCACAACTTGTTTCTGTATTGGGGTTCTTTGCACTCCTGCACTGCTGCCTGTGAAAGCAGAGTGGGAGTTCAGGCTGGTTACTGCTGTACTGAACACTGCCACCTAAGCCTCATCTGAGCAGGTTTGACATGATGATTAAAATTGCAGAATTAATTGGTGAAGTCTCACAGAATCTACTGGTTTGTTCACACTTAAAGCTGAATAGAAACCTCAGGAGTTCAGACCCATTGTGACTAGAAATCCTGAGTGGTGGAGTCAGACCTGTTGTTACCAGACTTGACCAGATGGGACCACAGAGACCAGCACGAGTGGTGTCTGACTGCAGGGACACCAAGACTGTCACTTGGGAGAAGAGTGAGGACACCCCCTTTATTTCAGTAGATGCCAATGCTGAAGCCTCTTGATAGCAAATTAAGGTCCCATCCATCACTGTGTCTGAATGAACCTTGTGTCAAACTATTTTGCAATAGAGAGAAGCACTCCTGAAAGGGGAAGGAGTATCTTACTGAGCTGATCTTCAAAGACCACACGAATAACACTTTCTTTATTGCTCAATAATTGGTTGTACTCCATGTTATGTGGCTTAGAAAAGCTTTCTTCCTGTTTCTTGTCCCCTTTTTTTTTTTTAATGATAACTTTCTTCTTACCAAAATACCTTGTTGCATAGCTGGGGAATGTGACTTCAGGAGAATAGTTGAGAAGTGAGGGGATCTGACATCTTGGAGTAGCTGTTAATACGAGGAAAAGCAAATAGGCAGCACTATTTCCATTTTAAGCATTGTCAGAGTAACAAGCATGCAGCCGACTTTCAGAAAGAATGCATGGATGTGTGGTTATTTGGGCAGTGGTAAAAATACTGGGACAGACTTAATGGAAACAGAAATGAAGTTAGAAACACACTTTGCCTTAGGGATAAAAGTTTCAAAGCGTTTTGGGTATTTGGATGTCCAATTCCCATTCAAGTTAATGACTGAAGTTGTTCTTTCCTCTTTTGAGCTGTAGTTTCTGTGTGCTCAGGGATGTGTTACGCTCTGAACAAAAAGGAAGATGCTGTTTGTTTCGAGCAGCTTGGAGCAGAGTTCTGCTTTCCCACCCATGTAGAGTCAGGTGGGTCAGCTCCTGTGTTCAAACTCCTCCATCTCTTGGGGAAGGGATGGAGTGTTTGTACTGGCACGAGCTGCTGTCGCCAGGATGCCGGTGGAATCTGATGAAGAGGAATAAGCTATAGCTGTACAAGTATTTAACTGTGTACCTGTTTTGGTTGCCAATCAAAAGTCTGTTCTTTTTAGTAAGATGTTGATATCACAGCAAGTTTAGGGTCAAAAAATGAGAGAACGTGAGATTGGGCAGGTTGGACAGCCAAAGGACGTAGACAATAATGTGAAGGCAGTGGTGGGAGCCTGCTGTGATACATGACTCTCTGTCAGTGTGGTATTTTGCTCAAGAGTGTTCTTAGATGTAAACCAGTCTCTGAGAAACATAGGGAACAATTCTAGAAAATGTTTTGGTGTTTTTTTTTCAGAGAAAACAGGTACAAAGTGATCCTCTGTTCCCCCCTCACTGGGGTCTGGTGGGAGCATTCTCAATGAATGCTGCATCATGCTGCATGTCTTGTTTTCTTGCTTTTCTTGAAAAATGCTAAAGTCTTGTGGGATTTATTGTTTTCTAACGTTATCCCTGACTAGAAGGATGAGGAGGCAGCAAAACTAGAGTAGAATTGAAACTGAAAGGTGAAACAACAGCTCACAGAGAGACCTGAGCTGACTCCCAGTCAGTGACCAAACCTGCAGAGCTGTAGCGCACACTTCACCTGCTAAACCTGTACCCATCACTGGCAGGGATGGAGCACTCTGTGCTCATTAGGCTGCTCCTGGTTGTAGAGCCAAGTTCCCTTAGAGCTGAGACAGGTAAATCCTTACAAGCTGCACTCTTGCTCCTTTCTGTAAGGTAGATGCTTTCCCAAGCCACCAGCTTCTTGTTTAGTACCTTTATTGATCTCTGCTTGAAGATCCTCATTGAGTTTGAGAAGCCTGTAGCTAATTTATTGATGACATTTCCCCCTTCATGCACTCTTTTGCTGGGATGAATAACTACGATGAACTTTTTTAGGCTAGACAGTGATTGTGGAGTTCAGTGAAAACTTACGTGAAACAGAGTACTGGAGTTTGGGAATCTTTTGAAGAGCTTTGCTAGCAGTCTGCTTTGTGGAAACCTGTTGTGGGAGGCAGTCTCTTATGGAGAAGGGTGAAAATCTGTCTCGTTATGAATACTAAAACTAGACCAAATTTGCTTCAGAATAGTTGATCATTTAAAAACTCTTCAGATTCCATGTGATGATGCTTTTTTGTAATGAACTTTAGAAACACTGAACCAATTAAAAAATAGCATCTTTTAAATATTGATTGTTTGAAGACATGATAGTTAGCTACTCAAAAATCACTTTTTAGAAATTCTAGGTTTGATTGCATGTATCCCTGGACTTTGGGGTTCCATAACGTTATGCTTTACAGTCAAAGCATTCTGTACCATGCCATCCCTGCAATTCATCACCTTTAACACAGAGCCTTTGCCTGCCTTCAGCTTGCTGCACAGATCCATGAAGCAAGGAGGACTATCTGCATTGGGTGCCTCTGGCTGCACTGCCTGTCCTTTGGAGTCTCATGCTCAGCAAGTGATGGTGTTGCCAATTTCACTGATGATTTTTCATCCTTGAGGAACACAGGAAAGAGAAGGGATAATGGAATATGTGACCCCAGAGTAACATGCTGTTGTGGGGCGTTGGCTGCTTAGTGGCATGGTGTTTGGGCCAATATTGTTCCATGTCCAGAAAAAGGCAGAAACTCTTGTCTTTAGCAGTCTGTAGAAAGCTAATTTCCACCTTGTCTCAGTTCCTGATAACACAGGTCAGTGCTTGTAGTTTTATCTGGTTGAGGTTCTTCTGGTTACTGCTCAGTGTTGGCCAAGTGTCACTGCTCACTGTATAAATAGAAGGCTAGCATCTTCAGTTGCTCTGTCTGACAGCTGCAGGACGGTTCATCTGCCTTTGCACTCACATCATGGAGTTTTCTTTTGCCAAACTTGACATAGTGAGGCCACTGAAACAGTCCAGCAGACTGATCTATGGCATAACAGACCAGACTGAGGCAGCTACCTGGAGCCGTTTTCAGGTTTTTATCCATGCTCTGATTTAAGTGATGCTCTGAGAATTAAGACAGGGTGGTGGTGATGGTGGTGGAAGAGCCAATACCAGTATTACCTCTCCTGGGTGAACTTTTGCTCTATCTTTGTGCATTTAACAGCTTGAATTCTGTTGAAGGGCAGGATCTTCTTGAAAAACATTCTTTCCTACAGGAAGCCATGACCTTTCTTCTTTGGATGGGGTAACAGTAGGATGCTAAGTTAGTTTCTTGCTACTGATATGGTTCATGGTGGTTTAATTTGCTCACAGGAATTAGGGAGTGGATTTCCCTCCCTGATATTTCCCTTCTTAAAGTTGAGAGTGTGTGTGAACGCATGTGGACGTGAGTGATGTGCTGCCTTGTGAGTTTATTTACTTTACATGCACGTGTTCGTCTTAAATATTGTAAATTGGGGAGGGGTTAGTGTGCTGGACAGCTCTAAGACCTCTATCAGGAACCTGAGAAAGGTCGTGCTTGCATTGCTTTTTGATGCTAGCATAATTGGAGATGCAGAGCTTGTGTATTTGAAGCAGAGCAGGAGGTATCTCATTGTGCTGGTGTCCTACTCTAGGCAGCACATCCTGTTCCTGACCGGAGCCCTTTGGGAGGAGGAGAGGCCCATGATGTTACTCATGTCCTCTTTGTATTCTCCCCAGCTGTGAAATTGTGTGAAATAAGGATTTGTCTATATGCAAACACTTACTGGCTTCATACACCTCTTCCCTTTCTGCAGAATGCATACATCCTCTTCTGGAGGGAATGATGCTACACAGGTTTGAGGGTTGTTTCTATTGCTGGAAGTCAGGCTTTTGTTCTGTGTAGTTTGAATTTTTTTCTTTTCAGTTGCCTGTAACCACTTTTTCTTAGTTCCTGGAACATAAGGCTTAGAAGTTCTTTACTATTTTTGTAACTTTATACTGTTGCCCTTTTGCCGTCCTCTCCCCAGTGGCTCTTTAATTGACTAATACTGACATAATTTCAGCTGAAGCCTAGTCTGGTCTGGCTGCATGTGTTTCAAGTGGTCTGTTATGCTAAACCACAGCAAGTATGCAGATACACATAGAACCATAGAATGTGCAAGGGTGGAAGGGACCTTTAGAGGTCATCTAGTCCCACCCCCATGCAGTGAGCAAGCAGGGACATTTTCACTAGAGTAGGTCGTTCAGAGCCCCATCAAGCCTGACCTTGAATGTCTCCAGGGATGGAGCCTCCACCACCTCTCTGGGCAACCTGTGCCAGTGATCCACCACCCTCATACTGAAGAATTTTTTTCCTAACCTCCAACCTAAATCTCCCCTTTTCTAGTTTAAAACCATCATCCCTTGTCCTACTGCTACATGCCCTCATGAACAGTTCTTCCTCAGCTTTCCTATAGGCACCTTTCAGGGACTGGAAGGTGCTGTAAGGTCCCCAAGGAGCCTTCTCTTCTCCAGGCTGAACAAGCCCAACTCTCTCAGCCTGGCTTCACAGGAGAGCTGCTCCAGCCCTTGGATCATACAAACCCAATGTGTCCTATTCCATGTGTATTGCCAGCTGTCTTAACTTGCTTCTTGTTAGGGTTTTGCACGCTTCGTCCTCTAATACAGTTTTCTTTCTCTCCTTCCAAACACAGTCAAACAGCTTTGTTAGCAAGTAGCAGCACCCATGTACATGACAGTTGAGTTGGGTGCTGGAGGAATCTCTCCTGATACCCATCTGCCACTGCCAGAGCCTCACACGCTCTGATGCACGAAGTGGCATTTGCTGAAAGGCAGCGTAGGCACAAACCAGGCTTTGGAGTCGTTCTCTGGTTTTTTAATTTGTGCAGCTAAGGAAGTGGGCTTGCATGGCTTTGATGACACTTGCTGATAGCTCTACAAGCTGAAAATCACAGGACCAAGCCTTTGGCAGGTAGAAAAGCACCATTGCCCCTGTCAGAAGCTTTAATTGCAGCAGCAAAGCACCTGACCTAAATCTATGGCTGTGTACATTTATTTTTAAATACTGTAAATCTAATCCATGTATTGCAGGTGTACAATTTAAAAAATATCCCTCAAGTTGTGTAGAAACTCCCCCCTGAAATGCTCTGTGGAATTTGAAAGTTGTTAAAGTAACCAGATTTTTAAAAAACGAGGTAATTTTAGGTTAAATCTGCAGATAGTAATAAGCTGGCTCGGGTAATTAATTTGGCTTTAGAGTTGCTTAATTTCTCTTGGCATTTGTAAATCCCAAGCTGACTTGTGGAATGTTCTTGGTTGAAAAAGATTTTATTGAAAACACGTGTGACTGTTCTTTTTTGAGGGCAACAATATTTGAAGAACAAAGTAGTATCTGTATCTCAATGGAGAGAGACATGAAAACTCACTGTTCACATAGCTAATGTCATTTTTTGTGGCATCATTTGGGAGCATGTCTTCTGCTTAGAACAAAACAGGCTACAGGGGAAGTAAATTCTTTTTGGTAAAAAAAAAAAGATTGTTGGCTGTTCTAAATGATGTTTTAAATTCATAACACTGACAAGGCTTGAGGATAAATTGATGGGGGTGTGTGTGGTGAAAATCAGAATAATTGGGAGTAGACCTCATTCATGGGACTTAGGTTAACTCTGAAGAGTAAAATAAAACACTGGCAAGAACTATTCCTTATCCTTTGTCTAAGGACAGAAGATTAAATTCAGTAGAATTGCCAGGATTTCTGAAATGAAACTGATTCAGGAATCAGGAATGTTACTGAATCATGTTACAGGCATATTTCCGTCGATTAAAAACCGGTATCGTTATGAAAATGTCTAACTGGGGTGATGGAAAATACTAACAACGTTTTCTTTATGGTGATGTGTACTTTGGAAATTATTTTTGGTTATCTCTGTGTTGAGTGAGGCTAAGTTTGGTTTTTTTATTATTATTATTATTGCAGGACCAGTTTGACAACTTAGAAAAACACACGCAGTGGGGCATTGATGTGCTGGAAAAATACATCAAGTTTGTTAAAGAAAGAACAGAGATTGAGCTCAGCTATGCAAAGCAGCTTAGGTAAGTTGATAAGTAGAGTTCTGGACTTTGAGTTGCATCTGTTCAAAGCCTGTCATCATGTGTAAGTTTACTCTTTCACTTGTGCTAATTTGTTTGGTTTATAATAATGGCTTTTAAAGAATAGCTTTCCATTCTCTCAATTAAAGCTAAAGTTAATTTAAGCTACTGTTTTATTATCTCTGCTAAAAATCATATGCTTTGCAAAAAGAAAGGTTGTTTAGGTGACTGAGTAGTGTACTAGAGCTTACTCACTATTTATGCATGATGAATGGCTCAGGCTTTGAGGATAGCTTTGTAATGTTTTCCATGAAATTATGACTGCTGTGTGTAAATGCTGAGGGGTTTAAGAATTCAACAGAATAATGATCACTTGTTCCTAGGCGAAGTTTAGGGCTTGGTTGCTTTTTAAAGAGCAGTGTGGAGAAATTGGAGGTCAGAAAGTCACTCTGAGCCCTTGGAAGCTTTGCCTGAGTAGTTAGCCAGGTTGCAGCCTGAGGTTTGAACTCAGAGTCTTGTAACCTTGCCACTGTTCTTGCAATGTGTCTCCTGAACAGAGATCCTACAGATTTATTTTGAGTAGTTGAATTGCTGGGAATTCCTGCTACATATGTTCTACATGTCTGGTTCAACCATCAGGTTGTAGGTAGAGCTGTGTGTATGTGAACAAGACCCAAAAACATATTCCTTGAGGTGAGATCCAGGAAGGGTTGCTCAGAACCCTCCCACAGCAAGTAGCTCTTAGCCTGTTTCTCCTTGGAGGATGTTAAAAATGAGAGGTGAACAGGGGTGAGAAGGGAATACCACACAGACAGTTCTGTTGCTGGGGAGAGGCTGTGGTGCAATATTGCTGCCAGCCACTAGTGTGGTGAGAAGCTGGAGGTGGTGGAGGTGACTTGGGAGGGGAGTGCAGGACTAATCCTTCCTAACCCCTCCAGTAAATCCACACCTTTGTTTTGCATAACTATAATACACATTAGAACTCCTTCCATCTTCTCAGTATTTATAGAGATCTGAGGTTCTAATTGCTCTGGGTATATCTGAAGCACAATATCTATTAAAAACCAAATCACCCAGAATGTTTGATGCTTGTGTTAGAATGGATTGGAGATGCCTGTTGGCCTGTTATTTACAATGAGTTGGTAGCTGATAAACTCCTGCCTTTATGGTTCTGTGCTTTCTCAGGGGAATGCCACAAGGATTCCCCAGGGTTTCTACTATAGAAAGCAGGAAATAGAGAATGACTTGTGCAGGAACAAATTGCTCATATCTTATGGAGATGAGAAGAGATTGAATTTAGAGGCAAGATGAGCTGGAAGAAAGAGAGTATGACTGGACTGGGAAACCCCAGCAGAGTATCTGTGGGAGCAGTTCTGTCTGATGCAGAATCACAAACTGAATTTCTTAGGATGACAAATTTCAGGTGTGAAGAGTGTAGTTAGGAAAATAAACACATTAAAAAATGCTTAAAGGAAGTAGGGGAGAGAGTCACAGGTAAAGCTACCTAGAAACTCTGAACTCCTGGGTCTTGGAATTCTAGGACAGACTAAGAAATAAACTCAGTCAGTTTGTTTCTTCTCTCTGTTTGTCTCTCCCACCCACGGGTATGGTTGGAGTACAGATACTTCCCCCTCTGCAGGAGCTCTTAAACACACAGTGCTCTTTGGAGTCATCTAAGGAGTTTGAGGTATAAAAATGAAGACGTAGACTTGTCAAATGTTGAGATAAACCAGTGCAGGACATGATCATTCTCTCTCCCCCCTTCTTAAAAAAACTTAAAACCCAACCCATGCATCTGCTTCTAATAAGTCTCCTCCAGCCAGTGCAAACCTTGTATCACATCCATTTGGTGTAAACAGGCTGCAGCATATTGCTGCATGTCATAGCATGCAGGCATATTATTGGAAAGGGATGAGTTAACACAAGATATTCCTGTTGATTTAACTCTGAGTTTTATTTATAATGTTAAGTAAAGCTGCTGAACTTTATTTTGTGAAGCTTGTGTTTTCTGCTTGGTCTCTGGCCTCCCTAGCCTAAATATTCTTGCCTGACTACATCTCGCCCTGGTCATCTGTTGAAGTTTAACTGTCTTCTATTTAAAAATGTTTCTTTCCTTCCCCTTTATAATTCTGCAGGTTTACATGGAATATTTAAGTGTTAAGTTAGACCTACATACTTGCAGGATGCATAGGACTTAGAGCACAGGAAGAAACTCCCCAGTGTCACATACCTCACACACTGTGCCTGCGCTGCTGAAGTCCTGCCTGTACCACTTACCATCAGTCCTGGTTTGAGAGCTCAGTTCAGATTTGACACAACAGTTTTCTTTATAACTGTTGAGTCATTAAACTAGGCTGGGAAGGGAGGGCTGCAGAGACTGGTAGAGTGTTCACTTGTTCCTGGGCTTTGTTTCATGCTCCACTAGATGTTGACGTGCTGGATGCTGTGCTCTGAGTGCTGAAGTGGTGTGTCATTGTCCTCCTTCCCTCATCACTCCTTACAGCACACATGGTTTGAGCATCAAGTGTGTCAAAAGCCTTGCTGAATGTAGTGATGGATAGGGAGCTTTGTGGAAGATGTATTGTGCTTAAGAGATCAGGATAATCTGAGAATTGGGAACTGCTGATAGATGATAAATTTGAGAGAAGGCAAGATGTCAAAAAATGGAAGTAAGAGAGGAGAGAAACAAGCTGGGGGTGGGGGGGAGCACTGTGAAAGGCAACTAGAAATGGGAATTGGAGACAGGTGCACAGGACCTTGCCAGAATTGCTATTTCACTGCTGGTCTTTGGTATGTGTTAGTTCCCTCTGCAGTCCCTGTGAGCTCTGAAGGTGTCACTGCTTTGAGCTTGAACCCAGGAAGTGCCAGTGTTCAGGCCGTGGCACTGTGTAACTGCATGCTGGACAGTGTGACAGAGATGTTGACTCTTGCTGGGTTCAGTATCACTTCTGGATTCAGTATCACTTCTGGTTTTTGGGTGTATCCTGGTTTTAAAACCCTACCCATGGTTTGGATTAGAGAAGGGAGGGGGAGAATCCAAAGAACAAAAATCTACAGACTATATTTTATGTGGTTTGTAAACTACGTAGCATCTAGCTTAAACCTTTTACTATTTTCTAATTCTTGTTACATGCTTTCAGAATTCTTTTTTATCTTTCTGGGAAAGCATGGAGTTTGGCTTTTTGCCTGAGATCTGTAGTGTGTCTGCACCTTTACTGGCTTACAGGAAGACAGTAGCTCTGTATAATGGAATTAACTGGGCAGTGTGACAGTGCAGGAACACGTGTGTGTTAGTGTAGTTTCTGTGCATGCTGTGGCTTTTCCTTCCCTCTGTAAGCAGGTGAGTGGTGGAGGGATTCCCGTGGCACACAAAGGGTGTAAGGCTTGCTGTAAGCATGGAGAGCAGTTGGCAGAATTCTTGCTGTGCTGGGGTTCTTTGCTTGAACTGGCTGTGTGCAGGACTAGAGAAAAGTTCATTGTTTCAGAGCATCTACTTTTCAGAGAAGGCAGTGACTGGAGAAGAGATGCTCATTTGGATCCCTTCCAGTAGGGATATTTAAATTTAGAGAAAGACATGTTTATCTGTGCAAATCTGCCAGGGTTCTGGCTACTAGTCTGTTTGGGCAGATGCTTCTTAATTCCTTAAGGAGAAGAAAAGGAATAAGAAATGTGAGACAAGAGGCCCTACTGTCTCCCAGTTAGCAGTAAAACAAGCATGCAATGAGGAGTGGGGTCACACCTCTGAAAAAGCAGCTTCTTTTCAACTGGAAGTGTTCTGGGGGTCCTTCAAAGAGTAAACCATTTTGTACAGCTAAAACAAATGGATTTCATTTCACAGTAGGGTGCAGGAAAGCACATAGTCAGGACTGAGTTTAGAGTAGAGGAGGAGATCCCAGTACTGCAGCACTGAAAAGGACATCAGATTTCTAAGTAAGCTCTGTCAGCTCTCTGGTTTGCATTGGTTAGAAGACACATGGCATGTTGCTGCAGTGCAATAGGCATCCTGATGCTGAGCTTTAAGTATCAGCAAGGTGGGTTGTGTGTTGGGTGGGCAGCACCCACTCTCCAAAGCCTGGCTGTGCTGCTGGCAGCCAGGGCTTTCAGGCTGTGTGCTGTCAACTGTGCTAACAGCTACTCAGATTTCTTATTCCAGATAAGATCGCTGGAGCATATTAGTCTTTTAAAATTAAATCATTAGTTGGGTGTGGGGTAATGAGATATTCAAGCATCTGCACTAATTGGGATAATCAGATTTCACATTTCTCCCAGCATCAGCTGATAATTGTGAAACAATCCCCCTTTTGTCAGCTCAGTGCAGCTTCCCACAGCTTTATGAAGATTTTTCTCTTCCTTGGAAGCATCCTGCTAAAGGTGGCCAGACTTGCCTGGCCTGAGTGTCCTCTGCTGCAGCAAATCCCACTTTAATGAGCCAGGAGACCTTTGGATATGGAGTAGCACCTTCTACCGGGTGGAGTTTGTAAAGCACGCCTATGTGTCTAAGGACTCTGTTCTGACTGTAGAATTCTCCTTTAGATCAGGTGAAGGAGACTTGTGCATCAGCAGAACCATAACTCAGGTGTAGGCACTTCATGACTGTGATTTATTTACTTCTCAGGTTCAGAATGTGGTATTTTATTGCAGCTGTAGAGACTGAAGCACTGTGCTTTCCTTGAGTGCTGTTGCTCAAAGCCAAGTTGCAGTCATACCTCTAGTCACTGCAAATAAAATCTGAAGCTCCACAGAGTGTGTGTGCATGCAAAGGTTTATCCAGTTAATATAAATAACTAATAAATAACCATGTATGTTTAATTTTAGGAATCTTTCAAAGAAATACCAACCCAAAAAGAACTCCAAAGAGGAGGAAGAATACAGGTATGGTCATGATCTGCTGCTTGCTGAATGTGTGTTGATGGAGGAAGGGGGAGAGATTGGGTTACCAGCTAGGATTTGGCTTGGAAGCCAAGGATTTTAAAATCAAGAGAAAAGTATAGAAGTCATTGCTGATGAAACAGGCTGATATGGTAGATACTACGGAGTGGATTTGGGCTGTAACTACTCAGTTCTCAATGTTGTGGGTTCCGGATACCTGGGGTGTAGGGTTCTTGTGTTTGCTTTACCTTAAGGACTTTAAGGCTATTTGAAGTGAATGACCAAACTCCTAACTCCTTTGAGCAGGAACAGCAGCAGTTGTTAATTTTAGCATGAAACTTGAGCAGCCCTTGTGAGTATTAAATTACCCAAATGGACTGACAACACAGGTTAGTAACTCACTAAAGGGATAATGTTATAATGCCACAGAGAAACCAGTGGCTCTTGAAGAGTAAGTAAGGTGAAGTTTGTACTCCCAGCATCCTGGGATGTATTGACACATGACTTGCCTCTCCTGAAGGATGTTGCAGGGCCTCAGCTGTTGGTTCAGCTATTCAGACCATCTCCCTGGTGTCAGGGGACTCATGCAGGGCTCGTGGATAATGACTGCAGTGTCAAGCACCGCTCCCTCGCTGGGTGACACTGCAGACAGTGATACAGGTGATGATAGACCACATGTCACTAAGAACATTCCTGCCCTTGGTGAGATGAAAGATCATATTTACAAAGAATGTTCTAGAGGAGGAGCTTTCCAACTGACAGCTTACAAGCCAGAGGGAGAGCTGTTCCCTTAGAGCGCTCTGCTGCTCAGTGCCAGTGTTTTGTTAAAGCATCAGCTTCGAATGAAGGCTTTGCAGAGTCTGACCCTGCAGCTTTGTGTTGCAGGAGACTGTGCTGCCTCTGGAGAGCCTGGCAGCAGACTCAAACCCCTGCCCTGACATTTGAAACATTTCAAATGAATTTGGATGCAAATCCAACAGCATCCTTATATTAATTTAGATTTTGGGTCAGACCCCAAGCTACTGTATACAGCAACTCTGTTGGCTCATATTGACAGAGATGGCAGCCTTTTCATTTTCTTTCTAATGTATTTTTTTTTTGTTAATATTGTTTGGGAATTAGTTATTTGTTTCCCAAGATATTAATATTTACACAAGGAAGCTTGTTACCAGCACAGCATCTCTTCTGCTTTGTACCTGAGATTAGGAATAAATGTGCCTTTGGGTAGTTAGACCATAAATGGATATTTTGAGTTTACTACAACCTTTTTTGACACATCTTTTATTGCTGGAAAAGGAAATTGGAGTTAAATGATTCATGTGATGTGGCACAGAAAATCCCGTGTATGCTTTGCCCTTTTAAATGCAGTGCTCACATCACTATAGTTTCCTCATGTCTCTAAAGAATGTCTGAGGATTTGTCATGCGACCTTTGGGTGCCTTGGACAGTGTTTTGAGACAGCCTGTCCAAAAAGGATCTGTTTTCAAACTTCTTGTCAGTCTGTAGTTCTGTGCCTTTGATCCTCTGCCTTTTGGAACTGGGATTCACCACAGCTTGACTGTGAATGTGACTGCTTCTATTGGAATAGATTTTCATCTCTTTTTCCACCTGTTTTTTTTGGTGTGCATTTTTCTTCCCCAGTTGTACCACTCCTCTCTGTCTCCTCTAAATCCCTCCCTCTTTGCTTTGCTTTTTCACCTTTAAGTGATGTTATATGGGTGAATTTTTATATTCATTGTTTTTCTAGTATGGGTAAGCTGCTGTTTTCCAGCTGACCAGCACAGCCAGCTGGGCTACCCAAATGCAGCTCTGTTGGCTCTGCTCAACATGCTAGTGACATAATCTGCTGTTTTGAAGCTGTGTGCACAGATGTTCGTTTCTTCCTCTTAATAATATGTGGAATGTTGCATAGGAGATTTTCAACCAAAAATAAAGCTTGTGATAGAAGGTACTAAACAATATGGGTTGATGATGAACCCTTGGTTAGTAAACTCACTCCCTTTTTTAAAACTTTATAAACTATAGCTGATTTAAATCCAGATTACACTGAACATTTTTCTGCACTTGGCTGTGCAGACAGGATTTTGCCAGGTAGAGAGGAGTACTCTGACTGTGCACTGAATTGTAGGGTTCTAAAGAGGATAAATAGAAATGTTTGAATAGAGATTAGAGTAGTGAAGTCCCAGAGCTGTGCTGATAAAAACCCCATCACTCTACAACTGTGATATTTTAAGAGCCAATGTCAAACTGTCTAAATGGAGATTAATTTATCAGACAACTGTCAGTGGGTGGGATGGCTTTCTATTGTGAAATTCCTTCACGTGAATCTGTGCTAATCTGTATTCAGGCTCATGTAGCAATGGGAGATGCTTAGGAAGGATGCAGCCTCCCTGTGTGGTGTGTCTTTCTGGGGGGGAAAAAAGGGACTAAAAGCAAAATGTGGGGTTTTTTTGTCCTCTGCAGGTACACATCAACCAGAGCCTTCCTAGCCACTTTAAATGAAATGAATGACTATGCTGGACAGCACGAGGTCATTTCAGAGAACATGACCTCTCTTATCACTGGAGAGCTATCACGCTACGTGCAGGAGCTGAAACAAGAGAGGAAATCGGTAATTGATCATTCTTATTATTCACAATTAATGTCTAATTAAGACAGATAATTGATGGTAGGGGAGTTCAATGTTAAGCAGAAGTTATTTGTTGTTAATGAACGTGAGCTTTGCTAATGAACCAGGCTTTAAAAAAGTGGGTTACGTGCCCTGGCCGAGTCACTGAACCATCTGAATTAGATGTTATAAAATCAGACAGCAATGCCTTCAGGAGAATCCCTGCTAAATAAGGTCAGAGACCCATCTGTGCTGAAGGCTCTGTTAGCCAAAAGCTTGTGTCAGGAAGAGTCCAGCAGCACTGGGTAAAGTCTGAAATAAACAGAGAAACTGTATTACTGAGACTGACTGGAAGAATTATTAGGATATGGGGGTCACATTTCCCTGTTTCTCAGCCAGATCTGGTCAACAGAACTTCAAAAACTTATTATAACAAGAAATATGGCATCTGTCTTGTTTTGTGTTGATGAGGAATCTGGTTTTCAACCTATTGCCCTTCCAGACTGGTAGAATTTTAGGAGCTTTATGTCAGTACTCTGTTTTAGGTAGTAGCTTAGGAACCTATGTGACATGTACAGTAAATGTTTGATTCTGATTTAATTTGCATATCATCAACTCTTGGCAGGCATATAGTTGAGATGTAATTAATTTTATTTCTTGCCTTGAACCCTTTTATCCCCGGGATGACTGGGCATAAAATAGGAATTCTAAGCATTAATGTTACAGATACTCACCACACAGATATAAAATCACTAAGCAAAGTACACCAAGGTAAGAGGAGCATCAGGGTGCTATATTTAATTTCCAAACTGGTGGTCCATTACAGAAAGTGCAAAAGTACTCTTGGTCAGACCAGCAAAACATTCCCACTGAACATTAAGCATGTGTTGAGGTTCTGTGTAGGATCAGAGTCCTGGAAATTGCCATCTTTTCTGACATAGAGTATTAGGAAGATGAGTCAACAGGCATACCTTTAATTTGCAGAATGATGTATAATCTTCCAGGGACATAATATTTTGGCAGCAAAGTGGAAGGATGTTTTACATATAGCTGTGATGAGAATGTTTTCTCAGCCACTCTTATGCCTATTACTCTGTACAATAAGTAAATCCAAAAAAAAAGCATTCTGGGATGGTGATTTTCTGTCACTTCAAATGTTTTTACCTAATTCTTCAATTATATGGGTGTGACTGGAATATCTATTAAGACATTTAAGTACAATGAAAGAGGACTTGCTGTCTTGTAAAGTATGTGAGCCATAAATACTGCTTTTTTTTCCTTGTGTTTGTAGAGTTTTGTAGTGAGTATGGCTGATTAAGTAATGTGTGTATGACAGGAAAATGACTTTAATATTGGTCGAGTGATAATAGCAAAAAAACCCCAGCTGAGGGTGTTTTTACCTGTTGCTGATAATTCTTAGATTTTAACAGAAAACAGGTGTCAGTCGTGGATGGTTGTTTTGTTCTGGTAACATGAATATGAACTATATGAATTATGAATCCTGTAGACTTCTCATTTATGAGCAAATGGTGTTGAAAAGGAAACGGCTTCTGCCTTCAGGCATGTTTCATACATTACTCCTCTCACTTCCCACTGTGAAACACAGATGCATCAATCATGCTGGGATCTGCAGGAGGGGAAGGCGGTTGCTGTGTGAATATCACAGAGGGCTGATGCTTTGGCAAATCCTTTTATGATACGAATTGATGGATGGTTTGGTATTTCCAGCAGTATTGCTGTCAAAGCTCTCATGATCACTGCTTGATACATCATCAGCTGTTACAATACAAGTTCATAGAACCATAAAATCATTTAAGGTGGAAAAGACCCATAAGATTGAGTCCAACCATTAACCCAACATTAACAAGTCTACCAAGTTGCTACAAGTGGTAGGAAAAGATAATCACTTCTGAGGCTAGAGCCACACACAGGAATTGAGATCCCCATTGCTGTCTGCAGTTGTATATCATTTGGGTTAAGTCATTCAGGTGTCCAAATACCTGGAACAAGGTACAAATCTCCAGTGATTTCAGTATGACTGTGACAGATGAGCACCCTTGTTATTTTCATTGTAATTTACCACGTGGAAGATGGAAATGATGCTCAGAGGTGTCTTAAGGATAAACGTGTGAAAGATGAGCTTGAGCACAGCAGAAAGTGGTCAGACAAACCTATCAGCCAAGAGCTTCTGTAACTGTGCATTTGATAGTCATGCAGGATGTGGTTGGTGATCTTTAAGTATGTGGGGTCTGATGCATGCCTGCATCACTCTGCTTTCATGCTCATTGATTGGAAAGGAATTACCCCAGCAGCTGATTGGGATCACACTTCTTATTTTTCCTTGACAAGTACAAGCCTGTAGCCTGTAAGCAGCACAAACCCTGAGAGCATATACAACCTTGCATTGGATTTATGCTGGGTAAAGTTCATTTGTCGTGCAATTTTTATGTATTTGTTTTATGGATTTGTTTGCTGTGAAAGGCATACTTGATGGCTACCTATGTCATGTTTTTCCATATATAAATAGCTATTAAAGGTGAATATATGGTAATTATAGAATCACAGAGTGCTTTGGGTTGGAAGGGACCTCAGAGATCACCTAGTTCTGATCCTCTGCCATGGGCAGGGACACCCTCACTACACCAGGTTCCCTAAAGCCTCATCCAACCTGGCCTTCAACGCTTCCAGGGATGGGGAAAGAAGCTAAAAACTGGACAAGACAGTCTGGATGTTGGACAAGTAGGATGATTTGCAAATTCCCAGTGATTTGTTCAAAAGACAGATTTGTCTTCTTCCCAGTGGCCTGGTTTGGGGCTCTGGGGGGTTCTGGGTTACCTTTATGTTTTTACATGCTGTGTTGCATCCTGGCTTTTGATCATCAGAAAGTGGTAAGGAAATAAGTAAAGACTCTTTGTGAAACTTGAACATCGTTCCTTGTCCATTGGATAGTCCTTGGTGTTATTGCTGCACTGGCTGAGATGTTTTCCCCTCACTGTCACTGAAGTTTGGCTTTTCACACAGTGTGTGCAAGAGGGAGAAATCCTTGTGCTGTTTCAGTTCTTCCAAGCTGTCTAATGAAGTGAAACTCTTAATAGTACACTTCCTCACTTGAACTTCTTCTTGTAATATCTTGGTCTTAGTGTGTCCATGCTCTCATGTGAGTAATTCTCATCTTCAGCCTGGATCTTGCCAGCCAAATTGAAGCTTAAATTTCAGTTGTAGTCTGCATGTGTGAAGGTCATGCTCCATCCACCTTCCTCCTGAGGTTCTTGAGGTCAGATGCATGTGACTGAATTCCCCTTCACTGTACCAAGACCTCCATCACCAAGCCACCCAAATGAGTTGGGGGCTGCCTCACAGAGTAGCTCAGGAAAAGAGCCAGCTTCTGCCCTCATTCTTTGTGCCATCCTGGTTTCACCAAAACCTTCCTCTGGGATAGGTTTGGAAGGTGTCCAGTTTGAGCTGCAGATCCTGCAGTATTACAGATTTGGGTCTTAATCTTGCTTGTCCACGATAAAATAAGATGATCTCAGTGTCAAGAGGGGCATTTGGACTTGACTGGCAAAACAACTCAAGAGTTGTTCTGTGTTGCAACTGTTGCTGGCTGTGATAGTAGCTCCTAAGCAGACCGATTACTCTCTGTATAACAGAAAGATCACCAGCGTTTTGATGGCTCAGGTGAGGGAATCTGTCTCCACATTGCTGTTCCTGCCAGGTTACTCAGCATGCTTTGTTTTATTTAAATAATAATAAAAAAAATTAATCTAGACACTGGGGTTCTTTTGCTCACCTTAGAGGGCTTCAGAGCAAACAGACAGTGCCACCCAGCACTGAGATTGTCCTTTCTTTCATAAAGCTTCCCAGGAGATAACTTGGTTTAGGTATTCTCTCAGCTATGGCTGAGGGGGGAAAAAAAAACCCTCAGTACTGTAGTTTGGCTGGAAATTCAAGAATTAATTCCTGGGGCGATTCTGATTTTAGATCTGTGGTCACAAACTAGGTCTGACTCAGGTCTCCTCTAGCAGCAGCTGCTCTGTGTAGCTGTTGCACATGTTAGCTTTGCTAAAAATGTATTTAGGAGTCATGAACTGTGCTGCTTATTACTGCTGCTGCTCTCACCTCTACCTCCAACTCCCCTTGGGGGGTAGGCTGGCTCCCTGTGATCCAGCATGAAAGTCGAGCACGAGCCAAGAACTTTGCTGCAGGCTGAACTGGTGCAGCACTGGGATTCTGTGGTTGGCAGAGAATTTACGTGATATCAAGACATTCCATTTTGTGTCAGGGTAGAAGGGGAACAGGGAATGAATGCATCCTTATGGGTACTGGGAGGGCAAAAATGGCCTGGTTCTTCACGGTGCAGCGTGCGCACCCTCCCCGTGTGTATTCATCCAGGGGGGTGTATGTGTCAGAGAACCTTCTGTTGCTTGTAGGCTCTCAGGTGTTGATGAAAAGTAAATAATTGGAGGAATTCTGCCACGTTTGGTCACTCTGAATAGTGCCCTGTTCTGCAAATAGCCCTGTAGTTTGCAGCAGGATTTCTCACGGCCTAACGCACTGTGTGAGCGTGAGGCTGGGTGGCAGGGTACGACCCTGCCATGTGCACAATGGGTTTTTTCCTGTGTTGCATTTTGGATGTGCCTCAAGGTCTCTGTGTATTTGGAGCACAGCTGTGCTCTGTGTTGGAGAGGTACAAAGAGACATTGCTGCCTTCCAGAAATGACAAACCAATGGCAAAGCGGGTGGTAGGAAAGGAGAGACCAAACTTCAGACAAGATTCAAGCTCACTACCCTCTGAGTGGAGTTTAAAGTATTTAGTTTTAATCTAAGGGCATAAAATTTAAACATTAATAAGTTACATTGCCAGGTAGAAGCTTTGCAAGAGCCATTTATAACAGAAGGGAAAAATCTGTGGACATTTATGGGAGCTTCTGTTGTGCTTGATAAACACACTGCACAATGATTGAACTCCACATATTCATCCCCTCTCTCTCACAAGCTATTTCAGCTGGATTTCATTAAGTGAGATTGTACCAGTAGAGTGTTAAGTAGTAGCTGTAACATATATGAAGGAATGCAGAAAGTGGTTTAGGAAGGATCATCATAAATTCTGTATATTCCCACCGTTTGTTGGTCTTCCCCAAACTGTGGCACAAATTTAATGAAACTGTGTTGATTATTTTTATTTATCACATATAATAGTGCTGTGAAGGACAGCTCTGAGATGGAAAAAGCAGCAAGTGTTTATTACAAAAGTGTCCAAAAGCTTTTTTTTTCATGTTGTAAACTGCTACTACTAATAATACTGTCACATCCAGCTGAAAGGTGTGGTGTGAACTTTGGATTTAGAAGGGTTAAAGTTGAGGTGACTGGACTTCATCTCATGGTCTTTCCAGTTTAAAGGGTACACTGAACTACGAAATAGTAGTTGAAATAAATAAATTGGCTGCTGTTTCCAGCATGAAGGATTCTGATTGAGAAATGAAATATGGTTACAAACAAATGCAGTTACATTTTCTGCCTGAATATTGTACTGCAGAGCAACACAGCCTGGCAGGAGGACAAGATGAGAGGTCTTCTGTCAGCAGTACTGCTTCCTGCTCAGTGCATGCCTGTGAACCGCCTGCGGGCAAGAGGGGCTGAGCATCAGCCACATGTGTACTTTTCCCTTTGTCCACTACCCAGACAGCCCCAGAGATTAGCCTGAAATGAAAGAGTGGCTGTAAATCCATGCTAGTAGGGCATCCCTTAACTGGGTGCCAATGCTGCTTATCCACGGCCTGAGGCACATGACACATGTGGGCATGTTTCCTTGGCATTTCAGTTTGTGTTGAGTCTTTTATATATCCAACACAGGTCTTAATACCCAAGTGTGGGTGTACACGTGCGTGAAGGAACTTGGAACCAGCTACAAGGCTGCAGCTATTGAAAGAAAGAGGTATATCTTTGCCTGTTGAGGCATTAACTTGGGCATCTTCTAGTTTTCTTGTCCCTCTTTGGGGGGAAGAGATGTTCTGTTGAGATGGCATCTCTTGGATGTGGGTCACTGGAAGAGAAGCTGTGTGACAGGACTGGGCACTGTAAAAGGTGGAAGCTAGATGAGAATGCTGCTTTATCCTTGTCAAAGGATTTAAACCCACCAACATACTTCCTTCATGCCTTAGTTTTCAGTAGTGGTGTTGGATCTCCCTTTGAAGAGCCTGGAGGTTGGCCCTCACAGAGCACTCCAGCACAGCTTGGCTTTTAAGGACACTATTGGTCCCCAAGAGTGGATTCAAGACTGGGGTACGTGATCTCCAAGCAACCTGTCATACCTGCATTTGTGCTCACTGAATCCAGGGCCTTCTGGCCTGCAGCCTTGAAGCCAGATGGTTCAGCAGGACCTCTCAAAGAACTGGCTAGCATGGCAGAGCGTGCTCAAGGATCCCTGTAGCTCTGCTCCCATGGAGTTGTCCTGCTAAACTGCAGGAGTCCAGAGTTGAGTTATCAGCCTTGAACAGACACTCCTTTAACCTACCTCAGGTTTGAGCTAGCCAACAGGTACATGTTAAGAACAACATTCAGATGGGAGGTTGCCAAGGCATTAAACCACAATATTCAGAAGCAGCGCTGACAAACGTGTGCTGAGTTAGTCATATGTTTCATGTCAGCGTTCACGGGACTGTCTTATGCTCCTCTTCCTGCAAATGAGGGCGATAAGGCTTCAAGAGCACGCTGCTATTCTTGGAAACAAAGATTTCTTCTGAGGAGACTGTTTCCTGTCTCGGCAGGAAAAAGCCCCACACTTAACAAGGCTTTGCAAACTGAGCTGAGGAAAAATTGAGGGGAAAAAATATTGTTCACTAATTCCTGCCCAGCTATGCTTTATTCACTGGCCAGTATTTTAAGAACCGCTTGTAAGAAAAATAGGAGGTAGTTTGAATTGGAGAAGGAAGTGCTGCATTGCTGGGGCTGTGTCTCTATTGATTATCCAGGTGAGCTAAGAGCAACAGGTACTGAAGCCCAAGGCCACTGTGTTTTCAGCATGGTGTATTACCTAGTTGGAGAACAGAGAATGGAGCAGCCTTGTCATAGATGTCTCTTCCAAAAATTCTTAAATAGGATGTTGTCAGATGGACTGCATGCTATGCCTGTAATTTAATTGAGAGATTATTTTTCTGTTTCTAATATAAACAGACTGTAGATGTGCAGATCAGAAGTGTAACCATGGAATCGATTGCTATTTACTTCCTTAAGAAAACTTCCTTAAGAAAAATACACTTGTCTTAAACAGTTTAAGAACAGCCATGTCATGGGTGGGTTTTGATGTGGCAGAGGCAGCTCTGTTTACACTGGTAGCCTATGTGTTTCAGGCAATTCCTTCATGTAAAACTGCCTGGGAATCCCTCAGCAAAATTACTGGGTTGTAAGATGCCTTTAACTGCATCTTGATTTTTCTCCTCCTCCCCCTCTCAAAAGGTCAGAAAGAAGAGGCATCTTCTAACACGCTCTTGCTGTCTGCTCTGGGAGATGTGTGGCTGTGTAAACCCCCTTGCACACCAAGAAAGCTTTGCAAAAATATCCCATTGCTACTCATTGTGATAGTGCTGGGAGGAACAGGCCAACACTACAGGGTTGTAGGGAGCTTGCTTGCTGCTCCCTGGGTTTTGATCAACACGGGTGAAATCGGAGCCTAACAAAAGTCAAAGAGAGTTTTGTGTTGGATTGCACAGCAGCCAGGATTTCTCCCCAGCTGTTACACACAGTCAGCCTGGTGATGAGGAGAGCACACCAATTGGGATGACTGGATTTATAAAGGAAAGATCTCACATGTACAGTGTGTCTACATGGATTCCCACCCTTCCTAAAGCTCTTCTTCCTTCACTGGTGCTATTTCTTCAGCTAAAAGAGTTTAGAATACAAGGACTGCTTTTTAAAAGGTTGATCTAATCCACAGTCTTTATACAACTAACTTAACACTGTGCTGAATATCTCTCAAGCCTTACAACTCTTGTGAGATCACCTAAACACCTGGTTGTATCCTGTGAGTACAGAACAGATGGAGATGGCCAGTGAAACCACGGCCAGCTACGCATTGTTCAGCTTAGCCTTTGAATGCTGTGGCTGGGAGCCTGGAGGAAACCATGGCATGTGAACAGCCCACACCACTGCTGCAAACATCTCCCTGGCACGCTTGGGGGGTGATTCATTAATTTGCTATCTTGCTCACAATCTGAGGGCTTTGAAATAGAAAGTCTGCTGAGGGTGTATTAGTTTGGAGGGGGGTGGGGGAGGAAGTAATACTCTGTTCTGTATCAGCCACCCTAAATTCATTGCTTTGTGCTGCTGGAATGTGTGTGTATTGGAATTAGTACTGGGAATCCTAGTTTTCCATATGATTTGCTAAATCATTTGTCATGTTCCCATTTGCTGAATCATCAGGTGTAGAATAATCAATTACTTAATTTACTTTAAAATACTTCTCTAACTTGCAGCATGTATCTGGAAGCCTCATCAAGGAAGAGCTGATATTCAAATTATTTTGGCTAATTTGGGTGGGTTTTTGGAGGGTGGGAAGCTAGAAGACATTTGCTGTTTAAGAAGATTTTTAAAGTAAAGGAAATGAGTTTGAGGAAGTTGAAGATAGTTCAGAGCTTGAGGAAACTGGAGGCTTCCTGTATGACTTTGAGCAGATCACTTAACCGTGCTGTCTCCATTTTAACCATGAAATGGGAGCACTGAAGATAGGCAGATAATTAGAATCACAGAATCACAGAATTATCAAGGTTGGAAAAGACCTAGAAGATCATCCAGTCCAACCATTCACCTATTACTACTAGCTCCCACAGAAGTTCCCACTTAGTTGCTTTCCATAAAAGTTAATCTTTGGAAGGCAGAAATCATCCTTTGAGGGCAGAAGATTTGCAAAAGCAGAAGTGCTCTTGATGCATATTACATCTATTATCACCTGTAGCTTTGCTACTATATATAAAAGGATATAACAAGGATATATGTGGCATCATACAAGAACTGGGGGCTATGAATATATTTAGAAAATGGTGAAATTAAAAATTAAAAAAGACAAGATTGCATGGAAATCCACAAAACATAATGCACTTGTATTTATCAGGCTGTCACTTGACATCAGTTCCTTGGTTTCATCATTTAATAATTCTCAGTTATGCCTGTTTTCCACCTCAGAGCTGCACTGCTGTGAAGAGCTCCTCAGGGGAAACAAAACAGGCAAAAACTGGGAGCGTGATGCAGCCATGCTGCCATACTTACTGCTTCTCTCATCTCTACTCCCAGCAGCTTGTAGAGCTTATTTTACAGAGCTGGTAAACTTGAGAATAACAGGGATGGGTTGTGCAAAATTAAAATTACATTATAGATTAACTACAAAGGGGTTAAAATACGAGCTTGGGGTAGTCCTGCTGTCTGATAAGCTTTTGATTCCATGCTCATCCTTCAGCCCTGATACACAACTGGGTTCTGTTAAATCAACCCGGAGTGGTGTTTTCCTCAGGTTTTGGGGTCACTGGGTTCCACACAGGCCAGCTCTTCCCAAATCTGGTCCCTTCCTGTGCTCCAGCAAAGCCAGAGCTGGTGACGAGGGGAGCACACAGCAAAGGAGGAGGCAGGAAATGCTGTGTGAAGACAGCCAAGTACTTTTACTTGCTGCTTCGCTGTTAGGAGATTCTCAGGAATTACACATTCTTCAGCAAAACATTGAAAAATGTAGTGTCAAATGACAGTTGTTCCTTGGGACTGTTGTTGTTGCTCCTTGGGACTGTTTTCCTAAACTCTAATTAAAAAAACAAGCCTGAAATGAGGATTGTTTCAAAGCCCCCAGGCAAGGGAGATGCTGGATCTGTCACATGCAGAGTTGAAAGGAAATGGGAATCTACAAAAAGAACCAAAGTCTATTTGGAGCCTGTTCCCGCTCTCCCAGCAGTGCTGTCTGGGTTTTTTCATGTCTTAATGTGGAGACAGAGTCTTTGGAGAAGCCTAGCAGGGTGGACTGTGCTCTCAACTGCACAAGGAGCATTGAGTTCATGGCAAAAGGCATATCAGTGCTGGGCTGTGGGCTGTGCTCCTTCCCATGGCTCATCTCTCCCTCCTTGGTGGGCAGGAGTAGAGCCCAAGCAGAGCATGGCACATGCCTGGAATTAATGGCATCGCTGATGCTGTCCCTCTCTTCTCTGCTTTGAGACTTTCTGTGCAGAGATAAACACTATCCAGAATGTTAAAACTATAGAGTGGCCCCTGTTTTCAACCCTAGGTGAGCATCTCTCCTTAGCAGCCGGTGTTGGGGACTGCAGGCCATAGAATCCAGAGCATGGTGGTCTCTGCTCACAGGCAGGGTGAAGGTGGTGATTTTTAAGGTGATAGATCTTTATTGGACATGGGATGAAAGAGAACTGTAGTTTTGGGGCTTTTTACTGGTCAGGTCTGGTGGAACCAGAAAAGCAGCTTAGGAAATGTCACTTAGGAGGTGTGCTCAGCAACCTGCCTCCCTGACAGGGAAAATACCAGTTCCTGTAGTGGAAGATTGCAGGAAACGGTGGAGGTGCCAATTAGAAAGTGCTTGCAGGCACGTTTTTCTAACTTTAGCAGCTTGTGGCAGGCGGCTCTTCTGAAATTGGAACTTTTCTACCCTGACAGACTGTTGGTATCATGTTGCTTAAGATACATCTGATGTGTGCTTACATGTGGCGCTGTGAATGCTGGAGATTTGGTGAGCTGCAGTGGGGCTGTCTGGAGATGTCAGACCTTTGTTTGTTCAGGTTTATTGTGTGAAACTGTATCTGTATTTGAGTAAAATGTCAGAATTATCCATGAATGATACAGCAGAAAGGTGTGTCTCTTCCTATGTGTAGTTTTGCAAGGTGGTTTGGGAGTAACCTCACTGAGTGATGCGATGGTCTTGAATGAATTGCTTATCCTGAGGGAACGGGAGGCCACTGGAAGATGGGGGGAGTAATACCTAAAGCACAGTAAATGATCTGATGAAGAGCATTGTGTATGGATTAAAACAGGCATGTTGGGACATCTTGTATTTACAACTTCTGTAGCCACCTCAGTGTGGGCATGAATGGATGCAGAGCCCAGTGTGTGGGAGAGGAGGGATCTGGAGGCACCCAAAGATTTGGATACCTCTCCAGAAACGAACAGCTGGCCTCACTCACACAGCCAGTAACTAGGGAGAAGAGGGTTTTACATTGAGTCTGAATGAGAATCAGGACAAACATCAGTTGTTAGAAAGTGCCAATCAAAGGCATCTTGGTAGGCTCCATGTCGAGAGACATTTTAATTTATCACTACTGTTCAGTCAGTAACCAAAGAAATACTCTTCAGATAAAAGTGCCTCAGATTTTGTGGGATGGGAAACCAATAATTACGAGATCCAGTGAACAATACAAGGTAGAATTGCTAAAGGGATTAATTAGCCTTAGTCAAACTAACCACTATAATTGATGCAAATATACATCTGCAGCCTGCTGAGACATTAGATAGTCATCATACACCTGCTCAATTTACCAGTGTTGTAGAACACAGCTGTCAGAATAATTTCTGGGTGGGTTTTTTTTCCTGGAACTCCTTGAGCATAATTGGCTGTTTGTTCTTTTGTTGTTCAAAATGTTTTCTTTTTCTCTCTTCTTTTTCTAAACAGCACTTCCACGATGGCAGAAAGGCACAACAACATATTGAAACTTGCTGGAAACAACTTGAAGCAGTAAGTGGAAACTTCCTCAGATATTTTAAGTCCTTTTTATACTGTTTTCATAGAGATGGTTCCAAAGAAAAAGAAGGGTGTATGGATAAATGCTGTAGAAATGGGATTTTTAAGTTCACTGTGTTAAATACACTGCTAGGCATAAAAAAAGTCTCTTTTTTTAATAATACCTTTGGCTTTCTGTGGGATCTGTGTCTCTCTTTAGTAGCATTTCATTTGATATAACTTGAAAAGTGTGGCAAGCATTGCTGGAAATGCAGAGTCCCTAATGGTCCTGTTCAGATGTTCCTCTGTAAGCTGTGGAGCTTCACACCCCGTGAATAAATTGAGTGGGACAGTCTCTTGAGTAAGATGCTGTTTCTCAAGAGTAAATGCATTGGAATTGTTGTGATGAATGAAAAGTAAGGCTGTAAGTAGAGGAGATGAGAGAGAAAGGCGACATCTCAGTAACCAAAAGTTCTTGCAAATGTGTGAATCTTGTTAAGTATCATAAACACGTGAGGAGGTGTTGAGAGTCATTTGGTCTACCAGAAGAGAAGCTAACAGGGAAATACATGGAAATCTGGTGGTGTTGGTTTATAATCAAAGCAGCCTGAAGTACAAAAGAGAAAATGTGTTTCTGCTAACTTTGGGGTTTGAAGTTCTTTAATATGGAAATGTATTCCAATGTAAACAAGTGAGTTCTGAAACCTGATGCTTGCTGCAGCTGATCAGTTTAGGGAGGTGTATTCATGTATTGATTTATTTATTAGCTGGGTTTTGATACAGTGTTTCTTTGCCATGATGAAGGCTTCTGGGTTTCATTTTCAGAGTAAAAGGCGGTTTGAACGTGACTGCAAAGAAGCTGATCGAGCACAACAGTATTTTGAGAAAATGGATGCTGACATCAATGTCACAAAAGCAGATGTTGAAAAGGTAAGCCAGAGGGTGAAGAGACTCTTTGTAAACACGGATGGCGAGCAGTTTAGCTCCTCAATCCTGCTGGTAGGATAAACCCTCTGAGCCTTAATGCCTCACTTAAGTAGTCCATAGGTTAATTAAACATGGGGAGATCTCTGTGCGGTGGAGAGGGGGAAAACATGTTGAAATTGCTTCTTTTTTTGGTTGCACATCTGCTGAGAAGATGCAGTAACATTGGTCAGAAACACCATGTTACAATGTGGAAGGGTGCTTTAGTCTTCCCTGAGTTTGATTCATACAAAAAATAGAAAATAACCAGCACTTTTGAAAAGGTGGTTTCTTTGTGACAAAAAAAGCAAGTCAGGAAAAAAAAAAAGCTTAAAATACACCAAACCTTTTGTTGCAGGATGGGAAAGGAAACTGAATTATAGGTAAGGGATCTTTCCCAGTCCAAGATAGCCCTTGTAAAATGTAGCCTTTACTCCTCAAGAGGTCAGCTTCATTCTATTCTCAGTTAATTCAGTCCTGGAAAACTATCAGATACAAGGCTTTCTTTACATCTGTGGGATCTTAAGATGTTTCTAGTATGCTGAGCATCAACAAGGTTGGGTAGCAGATAGCATCCAGAATGCTATTAGAAACAAGGACAGTAAATAAAACAAAAAAGCTCAGAACATTTCCCCAAAATGCTATTGCATATTAAAAATACCTCTGTGTTCTTGTGATTTACGTGGTTCTGAGTTGGACATTCACCATGCAGATTTGATCCTTTGTTGCATTCAGGATTTGGCAGGGCACTTTAATGGTGTTAAAGATGCAACACTGTATGTGGGGTTTTCTGACCGAGGAGGATCATCTGCTTTATCTGTACAAAGTGGGTTTAGAATACATTTTTTCATATATAAAATTAGGACTTGCCCTAGATTTTTTCAAAGCTGAGGCTATGTCAAAGGGATACAGAGCCATGACTGCAACAGAGGGCTGAAACTCCTTCCTTCGACATCCCTTTCGAAGGCTGGCCTTTTGTGGTCAGAGTGAAAGGCTGCATATTGACCTTATATCAATCTGTAGCATTAAGTAAATTCTGGGAAGCAATCCCTGCCCTGGTGCTCTTTCCCTGTGAAGCAGAGAGCCTTTCCTTCTACATTTCCCTGGCTTTTTATTGTATTCATTTGTAAATTATTTATTGCAAAATGATGCTCTGGTGGTATGTTGAAAGAAAATTAAAAAAAAACCAAGTCTATTGCAGTTATGTGTGTTGGCTAATCTCAGGAGAAGGCATTAGCCGGCTTTCCAGTCAGTCAGCAGGGTAGATGGAGAAGGAAAAGGTTATCAAAACAAGTGGAATGTGAAATAATATTACTGAACAGAGAGAACAGTGTTTTCTGAGAGCATGTGTTAAATCGGGCCCATCCATGTCGGGCTGTGAATAATGCCCTTTCTTTGCTTCCCTCGGCCCGTGTGACTGGGACCACTCTTACATAAGTCCCAAGGCAAAATAGGGTATTGTTCAACCACGCGCTGCTCTTGGGGCAGCTCTGGCTGACTCGCTCCAGGGAGATGCAGGGCCTGCTCAGCTTCAGATGAGGCAACAGGATGACTTTTACCTCCCGATTCTCCTGCAGCGGTGCTGATGTCTCTTGCCCTGTGTGGCTTGGCTGCTCCCAAAAATCTGTCTGGCCAGGAAAGCAGACAGTTTGGCTGTGTGCAGAGCCAGTGCTATTCACTTTGGAGGAACAAGGTGCTCTTCAAGCACTGGCATTGGTTGCCCTCATTTCTTGAGAGTGACACCTTGGCTACTTCAGCTTGTACCTGCAAATATGAGCAGACTCCAGAGCTATTTTTTGCACCGTGCATTACAGGGTAATGGAATTAAAATTCTGCAGTGATCCCAATGACACATGCAATAGAAAGACTGGAAAGCTGCAGTTCTCTAATGCTAGGCTGTATGAGGCTCTGAAATGCTCATGGGTCTCAGTCTTTCAGTTGCTGCAGCCTTTGACAACCTCCTCAGGGAATTCTGTGACAGAACTGCCAGCCACCAGCACTTCATGTGGCCTTGCCAAAGCAATAACTCTTTGTGTATTACAGTTTGCTAGGGTTAAGTAACCAGAATGGTGACAGAGAAGTAAATTTAGAGTTATTTCCTCCTTATTTCTCCAGGCCTGTTCTGTGAAGGGCCTCAGGTGTGTGTTTAAAGGCAGGGCTGGGTGCAGTATGGGTACCTTGCATCTACCCACAGCTCAGGTTCGATACGCAGCGGGCACGTATCTTCTGTTGCCAGTATGGATCAAGCATCTTTGCAGCTGGCCAGTCTGGTAGTTAATCTCAGAGAGGGGGTGTTAAGCTTTGTTACCTCCCATCTCTGTATTTGTGGTGGCAGGAACATGGCAAAAAAGGCTGTGATCGGTCTCTGCGGTGGTCACAGTCTTGATGTGGGAATTGAGGGAGAGGGCTTGGGTCCCTCAGCTCCCTCCCTGTGTTTGCACTGAGCCGTGAATTACCATCAGCCAGCATTAGCAGGGAGATATTTAAGTGTCAACACCAAGTGCAGTTTGTCACAAAGGTTTTGTCAGTTCAGTTCAGCAAAGTCGGGCTGGGAAGCTCAGCGTGCTGCTGAAAGCTGTCCGGTGGAAACCGCCTCATAAACTGAGTAAATGGTGCAACGTGCTGATGCTAATACTGGCAAGCCTCGTAGGTATCGCTGTAAACTTCAGCTTCGTTTGGATCACCATGGGATGTGTGCTTTAAAGCAGATCTCTTTCAAAAACCACAGTGGAGCTGCTTCAATTTTTTGACCATTTGGGGAAACGGGCTCTGTCGCCAGCGCAGAGCTGGTGTACATATAAGGAAACACTCTATTGTTTGTTCCTTCTCTTTAGAGCTGCAATCACTAAAAAGCTGACATCTTTATGGGATAACGTGGTACCCAGTGGTGCCTCTGCAGACTCCTGGCAATTAAAAAAAAAAAAAAAAAAAAAAACAAACCCCAAAAAAAGCTCTGCCTTTTCTAAAAGGGTTATTTTCAAAGTAAGCTTTTCAGAATCTGCTTTTAAAGAGGAAGTGACTGAGGCCAGCCACGGGAAGGGGTGAATGATTTGCCTCTTGATTTGCAAGGTTTGAGGGGGAAGACGGGTGTTTTGAGGTGTTTGGTGTCAGGCAGGATCTGTGCCTTTGCTAAAGAGTAGCATGGTTGTATGTTGCTGTCCTACATAATAATTTTGCCAGAAAACAACTTCAGCTTTGAGCTGTAAAAACTGAACTGTGTGTGAGTTCCCAGGACTGCTGTCGTGGGCTCGTTGCCTTGCTCTGATCTCTGCTCCTCTTGCATTAGGAGGGTTCCCCCTCAAGCAGTTTTGAGATTAATGTAAATGTTTTGTGGGTTTAGAAAGCAGTTTCGTGATAGTAGGTTTACAAAGACATAAAGTGCATATTTGACTTCAATTCTCATAAATCAAGAATTCTGATGCTGTTAAAAACATGGGGTGGACATTTTGTTTTGCTGTGGGTTTTGACTGACTCATCTTTAGTGCAACCCACAGCCAGAAAGGATGAACTTTGCATTAAGATCCTTTGACATGCAGAGATCTTTTCTGGTGCAGTGGGGCTTTCCTACTGAACTTGCTTTCTTACATGCTTACAGCTGCTTGAGCTTCTTGCTGGTCAGCTGTCGCTTTGAAATCAGAATTGCTCTAAACTTATCCAACATTATTATTACAGGTTTATCATTCCATTCCTTCTCTTTTCTACACAATCCTATGTCATATCTAAAAGCAAAAGAAGTTAAAAAGTTAATTGGTTTATTCCTGTGCTGATTCTGTGCTAATTGCAAGTTTTACAGGTACTGGCCTTTGTTTGATTTTTTTATTTGGTTTTTGAAGTGGAGAAACAGAGGAAATAGAAATAATGTCAAGTTTGTTGCAAGTCTCTAGGAACTTTCCCCAGTGCTCTGTGGCTTTCAGATCAGGTTACGTCTGCTGGAGTCCCAGAATAGTTTAAAATTTGCATGAAGGCATAAAACCGTATAATACAATATCACCATTAAATTAATTTTCTAGTCTGCAAATATAACTACAGAGAAATGCTGATCTTTCATGTTTGAAGTTTCATTTTTCTCTTTTCTCATGCCCTGTCCCCTGGGTACTCACCATCCATTTCAATGTGGTGTTGAGAGTCTGCATCTCCCTCTTTATCCATTGAAGAAGCGTCCTTTTACGTTGCCTTGGGTAGTCATGAGCTGAATCACTGGCAAAGTCTTCCTGAACATAGATGTAGAAATACTGCTGCTTCAAAAGGTTCTTGGAGTAAGCTGATCTTCCTGCCTGTGCGAGTGCAGTTATGCTGTCAAGTGGTAAACCGCTTTTCCAGGCCGTAGGCCGCTGCGCTGCGGGACACAGATCTCTTTGTTAAGATTTTACCCATCCTTGAATGAAGGGAGCACTAAATTAGCTTTATTTGGGGTCTGGAGAAATGTCCAATCTGTGTTTCAGCACTGTCCTGCCTGCGCTGTTTACAGCAGGCTCTGGCAGAGCATTCAAGTCTGGATGCAGCGTGTATTGCTGAAACCCCACAGACAAACCGTAGAGGAACATCTCCAGCTCCACGCTGTGCTGTCGCACTGTGCGTCACTGAGCTTTTAGACAATTAAGACTGTCAGCAGTAAACCCTGCAGCGTAACCTGGGACTGTGTGTGCCTGCCTTCTGCAGGCCCTAACTACTTAATGGGCATCATTTTTCAGGAGATGCCGAGTCATCTACCGTGTGACAGTGGGGCTGGTTGTGTCCCGTTCTCCTGCCCACCTCCAGACACCTGCTGGCATAGTGAACTCGGCCTTTCGGAAGCCGTAGTGCCACGCAGAGGTGACGGCAGAAGATGGACGTGCGCTGTGTGTCCGCCATTAACATGGCGGATGTGTGTTGCAGTGGACAGTGCAGAGGCTTTGCTTTTCCTGCGCCCCACTGTGCCTTTATGCAAGGCCAGCACAGTGTTGGGGTGAAATGCCAAAGCAAGGGGTGTCAGGCTTGGTTCTGGAGGGGCTGTGAGAGGGCCTGGGCCTCTGTGTGAGAGTTAGATACCACGTAAGTTCCCCTCATGTTCTCTGTGTGGTGGTGAGTTTTACTTTCTTTGATTAAGGAGCTGCTTGGGGTTTTTTTGCTCTGCTGATGGAGCTGGCTAAACCCTTCTGTGTCTTTGCTTGTGTCGGGAGTCAGATCTCCCATCAATTCAGGTGGAATCTTTTCCTGGTAATGTGATTTAAGGCCCTTAGAGTCACACTAACGTTATTTTTCTGGGTTGTGCAGACCCCAGTCTCCTTCCTGAATGGCTTCCTTCCTAATGGATGATTTAGTGTGTGAACACAGGGAGTCCCTCAGGACCATCATTTGCATTTCTGGAAGAGTAAAGGCTTGTTTACAACCTGCCGGCTGTGACTCCACGTGTAGCAGCTGTTTCCCTTTTGGAATCATGACTAATTTAGGAGGTTTGATTTCCAGTCAATAAAGAGTTAATGACTGCAGTCTGGAAAACATAATGTACATCTGTATGTATCCCTTGTGCACGCTGTGTGTTGGTGCTAAGAGATCACTGAACAGAAGCTCCTCTGAATTAAGGATTAACTGCAGTTTGAATCACAAGTGTGACATAGCCAGTGCTCTTGGCTAAGGCCAAGCAATCGGGTTGTGCTGCACAGTTGGGAAGCTGGTTTATTGTCATTCTGTCAAAGCCTTAGAACAGGTATCTTCACCCATTTAAGGAATATGGAAAAGTAAAGCAGAGACCTCAGAATTTAGTTTATTGCTTGTAAGTTGTTCAGTTTAAGTGAATGTATTACAGAATCACAAAACATTAGGAGTTGGAAGGGACCTCGAAAGCTCATCTAGTCCAACCCCCCTGCCAGGGCAGGATCACCCAGACTAAATCACACAGGAATGCATCCAGGTGGGTTTGAATGTCCCCAGAGAAGGAGACTCCACAACCTCTCTGGGCAGCCTGTCCCAGGGCTCCGTCACCCTCACAGGGAAAAACTTCCTCCTTATATTCCTTATATTGCACCTATAAAGTTGGTTTAAGTTTAGGAAATTCATATGGGTAACTTTCTCCAACCCTACCTATTCAACACTGACTCTGTGTGTAAATTCCTTCTGGGAGAGAGATGCCTAGAGCCATGGCCAGTATTCAAAGTATGAGCTAAGCAATCTATCACAGAGTCCTGAAATAATTTCCATTATTTATATTCAATACTCAGATTTACACACCGCAGAATCTGATTGCTTATGTTAGTACAACTAAAAAGATCTCCAGAAATAATTTAAACATTGTTGGCCACTGCTCCAAATACCTTCTTTTGGGGCCTTGTTACCTCTTCCCTGCAGCCTGTGGAGCCTTCCCCTGCATGAACACCTCGTTCTTTTGTAATAAACTTAGGTTAGGTATCCTTGTGGAACTGCACTTCTCCGATGTGACAGGGATTTTGTGGTTTGGTCACCCAGAGAGTTTGGATATTTAATATTTGTGACATGAGAAGGGGAGGGAAACTTTTGGACTTAAGGCAGAGTTACTTCCTCAGGGTCTTGTCAGCGGCACTTGCTGCTGTTCTTAAAGCTTACGTAACGGTGCTTTTCTTACGCAACACTTAGGCTGCTCTCAACACTTTTGAGGGCCAATTGAGGCAATTCATGCATGCAGTAGAGAAGAAAAAGCCATATACTTGTTTTATAACTGGGAAATACAGTGCCCAAACATGTAGAAGTGAGTCTGTGGCAGACTGGAAGGCCAAAGCCAGGTAATCAAAGTCTTGGGGTCATTTGCTTAAGTAAAATTTCAAGTAGCCTCTCTCAAACTCCTTTAATCAGTGAGTAACTGGGCCTTGAGTGGTGTTGTGAGGCCGCTCATGTGAGCTTACACGACTGACACACTTAAGTGAGTCCTTGTTGCTGTATGATGTTCACTTTAGCAGTGCAGCTCCACTAGAGCAACATGCTAGAGCTTCGTGTGGTGTGCTGATGGTGTTACTATCCCAGCTCCATTCCTTCTGCCCTTCTTTCTTGTTAGAGCTTTAGTGGGGTTTTGTTGCTATGGTGTATCGTTTCTTAGTGAGCTCTTGTATAGTCTGGCCAAATTATGTGCAGTGTGCAACTGCTCTAGATAACAATTCCTGGTGGTGAAGATTTTTTCCATCCCCTGTCAGTGGTTTGCTCGTTTGTATATTATATCCAGCCAAGGGATTTCAGGAATCCAGAGATTCTCAGATCTTTTCCCCACCTGTTCTAATGTTGAAAGTAAATGGTTTTGTCTTTGTCTTCCCCTTGTCCCCCCGTTTTTAGTTTGCTCTCCCCATTATATCTTCCTGCATTCAAGAAAGCAAATTTCAAAACCTTTTTCAGAGACACCAAACCGGTTATTGTAAAATAGTAAACAATGGAGCTTGATTTGGAGTCTATGTAAATCAAAGCCTTGAAATCCTGGCCCTGTTTTGAAGTCCATGGCAAAGTTCCCACTGTTATTAATGATTCTGCAAACGCTGCCAGTGTTGCTGCTACCGAGAGGCTCCCCGCTGCTGGTCGTGCTGGTGCCCGCTCCTAACAGAGGGTGGCTGTGTGAGGTTGTCTGCAGAGGGAGGATGGAGCCTGCAGCTGAAAAATCTGTCAGGGATTGAAAGCATTCCTGACATTGGTGAAGTGTTTCTGAGTCTGCCGTTATCGTTAAGTTATTTTGCAGGGGTTGGGTAGTTGAGGGGAGGGGTAAGGCTGATTTTCTTCTTTATTTTTTGGTTTTGTTGTTGTTTGCATTTTAGTTTGATCTTGGATTTGCCAAAGAAGGATCTATTTTGGCAGGCAGTGGCCTGGCAGCAATAAATCTCACATGCTTTCTGGGCTTAATAAAGAGGGGAGGGTGGGGGGGGATGGGGGAAAAAAGAAAGAAGAAAGAAAACTACAGTAAAGTTTTGATTGGAAACTCTGCCATTCTGGACAAGAGCAACTGCTGAGAAGTTGAACTGTTCCACTTAGTGTGGATCAGCTGAATAGCAGCCAAAGCTTTTTCCTGCCCTTTTCGGTTATTCATATCACTCCCACCATAACAGCCTTGAGGAGCTGCATTTTTTGTCTGTGTAAACCCAGAAGACAGTGTGTCTATTGACCCTCTTGCTGTTTCTGGAATGTGTCTTAGAAAATTGTTCTCAGTAAAATATCCTTCATTCTTTTCTGTATTGGAGACTGAAATGACAAAGTACTTAGTTTTTTTTAAAATTTCTCCTACCCTTAATCACCAGTTGCTTTTTGTATTGAACTGGATGTGATGGGGAAAAGGTGTAGGAAGTGGGACTATGCAAGGATTTATTTTGTTAATTCTCTTAAGAGGTAGGGTGCAATGCCTAACAGCTTGCTGATGCTTTCCCACACCTTCAGAACTTGACAGTGCCCATTACAAAGATGTCCTTATCACCTGTCTCCTTTCAATTTCCCTTTTCTGACTGGTATTCAAAGGCATAAAGTACTGGGATTGATTTCAGAGCTGTATATCAAGCATTACTAGTACTACATGTTTGTAAGGACTATGGTGAACTTTCCCTGTTGGTAATTCTGATAACACAGTGATTACTTAAATTGCATCAAACTGCAGGATTTTTCAAGCAGGTGATAAGTAGGTTCAGGCTAAATGCATCTCCCAAACATGGTTTACTTCAGAGTAAAAGGGTCACAGGGTTAGCTTTCTTCCAAGTTCTTATTTTAAAGGGGAAATAAATGCTTCCATAAGTACTTCAGTCACAAAAGATTCTTAGAGCATCAATGCCTTGCCCTGGTATCCCAAACCTACTGTCACTGGACTCCTGGTGCAGTCACCTGGTGCAGTCCAGATGGTTATCTGGAATTAACTTTTGCTGCTGTTGGACAGAAAGCCTGGGTTAGGCAGAACTCAGTGGCTGGGTAAAAAATCAGCAGGAAACGCGGTTAAAATAACCTCAAGCGAATGATGTTTGTTGTTTTTTCCTGCTACCTTGTTAGAAGAGAGAGAAACTGTTCATGTGGCTATTGAATTTAGAGTTGTTTTTCATGTAAGGTAAGTTTTGTGGTTGACTCTTCAGTTTGGGGTTGTTTTTTTTGTATTAAAAGCACTGAAGACAGCCACAGTTCTACTGATTTTTAAAAATCAACATTTTTGGGAAGTTATTGCTACCCTGCAGTTAGCTGCTGCCCTGCCTTCCCCCCCATCAACGAGCAAGACTGTCTCAAAGAAGGAAAAAATACTGGGTTTGGTTGTGTTTAATGGCAATTCTGTAGAGATTTTGAGAGAGAAGAGGTCATACATAATAAGCTTTACCTGCTGGTAGTGTGATTTTATAGTTCAATATATCAGAGCTCGTTGTGAGGTCGCTGGTGCTGCAGGTACAGGGCTCTTGTTCATCCTTGGGAATGCTGTTCTTGATGAGACCTCTGTTGGCATATGTGACCTTTTGGGTTCGTTGCTGCTGGGTGAGTTCAGAGAAGAACTGCCTTAACAGACTCAGACTCTGGAGAGGAGGCAGTATGTATATATGCTGTGCACGATTATTTGGGGAGAAAAAAATGATACAGACCTGTGTTGGGAGGGGAGTGTGCAAATTCTGTGTATCTCTTGCAGATGTGTGGGGCAAACTGCCTTTCTTCTCCCTGTAAACCCCTCAAATGTGGATACCCTTTTCTGCTTTTTCCTGATGGAGGTGACCTCATTCTTGTGTCAAGAGGGAAGGGGATTTTTTTTTGTTGCATTGTGAGTACCTGGCATTGACATCTCTTGCAACTGAGAAATCTGGCAGTCTGTGCAAGATCTGGATCATGGTTTCATGTGTGATGCTGGAAACGTGAGCTCCTGCTCAGTCATCCCTGCCCTGTTAGAGACAATATGTTGTCTGAAAGCTGCATCACGCTATTATCCTCTTAGACCTGAAGTCACAGGCTGGTTTTCCAGAGACCAACTCTTCCAGACTCTTTCCTCCTGCAAATATTTTCACGTTAACTCTTAAGAAACTCAAGAAACACTTTCTCTGCAGCTGTTTGCATGCACAAGTGAGCAGTAAAGGAGGCAAAACATTTTACTTTCTGTAAAGCTTAACTACAAATGACTCCTGAAATAGCTCCTGTGACTGTGCAGCTCCAGGCTGCTGCATCCATTACTCTGAATGTGAAACTTAACATCATCAACACCTTTTTTATCATCCTGTGCTTCAGCAGAGTAGTGCAGGAGCCTAGCTATAAAATATAATTCTCTTCATACTAGAAGTGATGATCTTAGAGTAAGTGACATACTCAAATGAAGTAATAAAAAAATCCTAGACTACTTTTGTCATATTTTTATTTTAGAATCCAGATATCTCATTGGAAAAATATTTAAACTGTTTGAAGCTTGCCAAATGCATTAAGTGGCCAGGAGAAACAAAACATCACTGGGGCTCTCATACAAAAATCCTTGTTTTTTGGCATGTACCCAACTTTACTTACTCATCTGCCGCCTCTTATTTGGGGCCAGTTAAGATAGTTTTGGAAACTAAACATCTTACTCCTGTATACATTTAACTCAGTTACTCTGCTCATATCTGACCCCTGAGCTTGCTCATGAAAATGAACTTGGGTGGCTTAATGTCTGCTGGATCTGCCTGGAAATGTGTAATAATGGCTTTCTTGTTTTTCTGCCTCAACAATAGAGTCAAGGGACAAATTCCTGAGTTGCACTATTAAAGAAAAAAAAAAGACAGCTGTATGAGTGGGCCTGGGGCTGTCATAGAAGTTGTCCCAAACAATGGATTGCTCTTAGGTAGATGGGCCTCACAAATGGATATTGATCTGTAGCAGCTGGGACTTGAGGAAGGGCTTGGGAGATGAGCACACATTACTCTTCCAGCTGTCTGTCTTTCCATGGCTGACTTTGTTTTGCTGGTAAATTTGTGTTTGTAGTACAAGGCGATATTGTTTCCCACTCCTATTTAATGTAGCTGTTTAGGAGTGTGTGGAGGATACAGTTTAATTAAGCTACATAGCACTTGGGCAGAAAAATGATTGATATGGCTACTTGGAATTCCACTGCAGCAGGTAGGTTTTCTAAAGTTATAAGCAAAGTTGAAGCTCTGTCTCCTTTTTATAATTTGATTTATTAATTTGGTCCTAGTTACAGGCTTTTCCATTAGATGCTACTGCTTCATCTCCTATTCTGCACTCAGTGCCCAGCATTTTTCTCATTGGGCTTGAATTATTTTTGTAGAAAGAATGTGAAAGAGATCTAGGAAATTCCTACCAGGGGCTGTGATTGCAAAAGGAATGGCTGAATTGAGGTGAAATAAATTATTAGGTGAGATGTGTGAGCTGGACAAAGGAGAGGGAAACCTGTTTCTTTGCAAATGGAGATTTGAAACCTTCTGGCAGAATTTGTTGCCTTCTAGTTCTGGTTACCAAAATCTTCCATGATTTGCTATTTCATGGATTTATTTGCAGGAAACTATTGTCTGCTTGGAACAGTTCAAAGAATAACCCCATTCTGAACCTTTTTTAAGGGGAGCCTGATTTAGAATATGCTAACCTTTGTTGTGCTGTTTTTCCCCAAAAACACCCCAAAATGCTTTAAATGTAACACAGTTTTCCTATCACCTTTCTCCGAGGGGTTACTTTGAGATTGAGGGAGCAATCAGAACATAATACTGCCTGGACACTCACAGCACTGTTCCAGGGCTGGATTGGCAGCGGTGGGTGAGGAGGCTTCATGAGCACCTAAAAAATGAACCCAAACCCAGGCCAGTTTAGATTTACAAAGCCAAGTCCTGGGCTGGCTCCAGTCAATGGCAAAGCTCTCACTGGAGCAAGGATTTGGCCCATGGCTGTGGGGCAGGCTCTGGGCTGTGTGGGGAGCAGGGAGAGCATCAGGGCTCTGGCTGGGTGAATGTGGGGTGGGAGCTTCAACAAGCAGATGTGGGACAGGGAGTGAAGGGTGCTGGGTGGGAAGGGAAGAGGAGGAAGAGTTATGGTGTGAAGGCCAACAGCAAGGAACAAAAAGGCAACTCAAATAGATGGGATGGGTGGTGAGGAAATGGTGTCAGACATGAAACAGGTAACAGAAGGCTTTGGGAAAGCAGAATTGTAAGGGGAGGAATCTGAAAATGCAGAAAAGGGTCATTTGGGGCCGATTGTTCTGGGGAGAGGAGTGAGTTTAATTGCCCAGTGCTCTGCTACGCTGGGCAGCAAAGCAAATCATCTGCGTGGGTAAAAATAGGAGGGAGTCATGTCTCAGCTGCTACTCGGGCTCCTCTTTCCTTGTGAACTGCGTGCCAGTGCTATTCAAGGAGGTGTAGATAAAGGATTTCTCAGGGAGCACAGTGTGAGCTGGAGTTGAGAAGTTTTGACATGATTATGTTGGCTAAAACATGTGAAATGAGACCCAAAAAAAAAAGGTGGTTTGGTTTTTGTGTCCCTTCCCTTTCCCCAGAAGATACCAACAGGTAAGTTGGGAAAAGCAGGTGCCATCCAGCAGAGCATAAGGTGGAGCAAGAAGAATGTCCAGAGGTGTACAGCAGACATGCCTGCCCCTGGAAAGCAAGGGGTGAATGTGTTATGGTGTTCTACACACAGCATGAGCAGGGGTGTTCATGGAATGCAGAGCAGCTCATGGAAATAGTGTGGTGTAGCACGAGAGCAGTAGTGGTGTGCAGGCTGTAGGCTTATGCTTGATACAGAGAAACTGTTTCACAAACCAGGAGTAAGCTGTTGAGACACCCGTATGCTGATACCCCTGTGCTGCCTACTGGTGAGGATAGTAAGATGAGGAGTAACATGATGCAGTTTCTTTCCATGTAGTATAAATCATAAATTTCTTTTGGCATCTCCTTAGGCAAGGCAGCAAGCCCAGCTGCGACATCAGATGGCAGAAGACAGCAAAGCTGAATATTCTTCCACTCTCCAGAAGTTCAACAGTGAGCAGCATGATCATTACTACACACACATACCAAACATCTTCCAGGTAAGGGGCACTGTGGCTGATCTAGAGCAGCTCATCTGATAAGAACAGAGGGGTGTATTGCACATCAGTTCAATTCTATGACCCCATCTTTAATTTTTGGTGGTTTTTGTCAGTTAGCAATTTTTCCATGCTCTCTGCCAACCCCCAGATGGAAAGCTTGGTAGGATAAATTGTCCCTCAGGCTAGATATGGAGTCAACAACATGAGGAAGGTAATGCTGAATTGTCATGACAAATTGTGACAGTCTTTGGAATCACTCACAGTCTTGCCCTGTTAAAGTCTGGTGTCCATGCAGCTGGGGAGTGAAAGCAGCGTTTGCCTTGTTGGGGCAGGATTCAGCTAGGCATCATTACAGCTGTAGTCTCATGGTCCTTTAACCTGTTTTCAAATCGGACTTCACAGGTGTTTAAACTTAAACCACAATAATTCTGGGATGTCAGAGGGTTTAAGCAAGCCTGATTATGCCTTAGGGTGCTTAGAGAAACACTGTGGAGAAAGAACAAAAGAACTCTCAGGTTTATACTGCCTGAAGATCTGAGTTTGTGCTTGGCTGAACAAAGAGAGATTAATGTAGTAGAACAGAAGTTCTAAATGACTGTTCCACTGTAATGGGTCATAAACGTCACGAGTGGAAAATCCAACCTCTTTAAGGGAGAAAATGTCACATGCTTCTCATCTGATGAGAAATAACTGATATTTCCATAGCCAATATGAGTTTTCTTATCCATAGCTGGAACTCCTTTAGCTAAATAGACACTGCCTCTTTTGCTCCATGGCATTTCAAACCAATGTCTTGAGATAAACTATCCCTGCCATAAGACACAAAGGTTTTTTGCAAAATCCTTGTATTTATTGCTAAATCTGGTAAGTACTTTGGCTGCAGATAAACATGCTTAAAGTACTGCAAATGAATCTTTTTCACTGCCAGTGCACCACTAAGCTCTAGTGCTTTCTTTTGGATGTTGAAATAAGTTGTTTGGTAAATAATTTATGTTGCTTGTGGATCAGTCAAGGCAATGGGGATTAAGTTGACAATGCTCCAGAAGATTCCTGCACTCTAATGTGGAGCAGGCCATTCCTGTTCATGCCCTTCTGTATCCTGTTATAATCTGCCATAATAGTGTTATGTCACATCCAGTTTCCCTCCGTTGGAAACAAGAAGCCTGTGGAATAAACGATGGAGATCGTGGCACTGAATCCATTGAGCAACAGGGAGTGTATGTTGAGAACCCCCAGTGTGAACATTACATGATGTAAAGGACTGCCTGTACCCCAAAAATTGCCTTCTAGGGGAAAAGGGGAGACATCAAGATTTTTGTTTGCTTAGCTTCTGCAGTAGAATGAGAGAGCTTTCAGAACATGCACAGAAAATGGAAGAATTGATTGTTGCAGAAATTCTCTTAAAAGCCTTAGAAGCCATCCTTACATGAGGCTAAAACTGGGGTTTAGACGCATCATCATTTTTTAACAGAAAAAGTTAATTGAAAAAAATCCCAATAATAGTAAGAGATGACTTTTTGAGGATGGTGTTTTGATGTTTGAGAGAACAATATCTCTTGGTGCCTTCATGAGAACAGCTGTCCTCCTTTGCTCTTAAAAACCATACTTAAACCATAAATCTTAAAGCAGCAGCTGTACACTGGGGGGGGAAATAGGTTGAAACTGTGAAGTTAATCTTGCTACATGATCTGAATGAAGTGTCATGTTCTAGAAAATTCAAGAGATGGAGGAAAGAAGAATCGTGAGGATAGGTGAATCCATGAAAACCTTTGCAGAGGTTGACCGTCAGGTGATCCCCATCATTGGCAAGTGTCTGGATGAAATAACAAAGGCTGCAGAGTCAATTGATCACAAGAATGTAAGTGGTGCTTTGTTTGGATTGTTGATTGTCATGTTTGGTATTGATCACTTTATACATGGAGGTGTAAGTCCAGGCTGCAGCACGAGAGCTGTAAAGTCCTAGAACTAAACCAAAGAATAGCTACTTGTCCCAAGCTACTTTGAGGCAGAATGTCCTCAGATTATTTCCTAAATCTCCTTAACACCCAGAAATGCCTCTGCTGCCACACTTTTTTTCCTCTTTCTTTTAAGATAATTACTTTTGGAAATACTGTAATTGAAAAATAGCCTTCTGTGTAGAACAAGGAAGATGGTGGGCATCATTCCAGATACCTAATTAGTAATCACTGGTTCTTGTTCAGATGGGTTCTGTGTCTAATAGGAAACTGAATGCTGCAGAAACCTTTTCCTTCTAGCTAGTTTTATAATAATAGAAGTATTTAACACTTTGACCACGTAAATTACTATAAACAACTCAGCAAAATTTCTATGTTCTTTTAAAAGCTTTCTTTGCAGATTTGAGGTTTGCTAGCAATCTGTAAATGAGCTCTCACAAATCATGATTTCTGAGGAGCAGGAGTACAAATGAAGCCTTCCTGATAAAAAGGGCTGATAGTTTGGTTGAGCTTCCTGATGTACAGTCAGCACAAGGGGAAATGTGTTTTCTATTTTGTTTTCAGAATGATCTGCTCCCTTTGTAAATGGAGTCTCTGCTTGCTCTTTCAGCCTTTCTCATGGATCATGTTAGTGCTTCAAATACAAACAGCATGTGTCTTGCTGGCTGTTTGAATTTCCCATACATCTTTTTCACTGGAATATTTTCTGAGCTATTCAGTGCCCAGAGCCTGGAGCTTGCTGTTAACTGGCAGCATAACCCTGAGGCTGAAGATTTGAAATGAATCTGTTACTTTCTGCTCAGCAATTCCTCTCATGGAGAGCAGCATAGGAAACCAAGGAATCTGAAAATGACTCAGGGTGGGAGAAGGGGGATTTGGGGCACGGATTCCCCTGTTAGAAAAACATCCCCTGCTTGAGGTAGAGCTTTTGGTGCTGTGTGAGGAAACCATGTTGGGGAGATGCATATCTAAGCCTATGTCCTGCTTGAATCTTCAAGTGGGTTCTTTGCAAAACACACACAGGGCTTAAGCCAGGTCTTTGAATCACTGTGACTTTTATATTCAAGTTAGTCTCTCTTGACTTATCTAAGTCAGATTGGCTCATGTGTGCAGGTATCACATGAGGAAACAGTGGCTTTGAGCATCACCAACTAAGGGATCTTTAACTCCATGCTAACAGAAATGTATTTACTCACGTTTGTTGTATCTGAACAATTGTGAAGGGTTTAGTGTGTTCTAGCTGGAAAACAGGTGAGTCCATAAAAGGCTCTTTTTTCTTAAATATCACCAAGGATGCATTTTGATCTCTGGAACAGTAGTGTCTAACTTTACTGTTTCTGACAAAAGTGATGTGCTTGTTCCTGCCCTTCTGTAGCGTGCAGGTCCTGCTGCTTTGTAAGGATAATCATAGGTGCACACTGTAGCAATATAAAAGCTGATTTTCTCCATTTCCAGATAACTTACTGCTTCTGCCACTAATGCAGAGTGTTGCAACAGACCTTTCCCATCTTACCCCTTAGTGTTCAAAGAAACAAGTTAGGGCTCTATTAGGCCACTGTAGAGAGAGTTTCCCCTCTCCCTTGTAAGATTCAAATTGAAGGTTGTCTCCTTTTCTCACCTTTTTCAAGCTTGAAGAAACTTGGGATAGGAAAGCCAGCTAGATCTGTGCTGTAGTCAACTTTGAGGTCAGATTCCAGGGAAGTTGAATGCAAGGACAGCTGGTGATAATATAGGTAGTACAATGGTGAGCAAAACCAAGAGCCTGCTGAGCAGGAAAAGCTTTGTGTGAAACTCCAGGCCTGCAGAGACACGTGTTTCCCAGCTGGGAGGAGATCTCCAGGGTCTGGTAACCATAAAGACAAGTACAACATCACCAGACTTGAGCTGCATACAGTCAGACACCATGGCACTGACCAAGGCAATGAGGTGTTTGAAGTTTTTATTCAGCTCCTGGAATCTTTGGTTTTGTTTTCGCTTTTTCTAGCCAGCTCTCAAAGATAGAGTCACCAAAGAAGGGGAAAGGGTAAATGAAAGCTCTGCTCTTTGCACAGTGACCCCAGTTCAGAAACTGGGGCTTTAAATGGAACAACCACAACTAATATAGAAGATGTATTGGTCAGAAAGCAAGCAAGACAATTAGAGAAAGCACCATTTATAGTCATTTACCTTGTGCACCAAACTGTGTGTCCACTCTAGCTGAAAGGAGGTAAGAACCTACAAGTTCTGCAGCTTTTTTTGCTGTCAATAAAGTATTACTAGCTGATGGTAAGGCACTGCAGCTTAAAAAGGAAAACCAAAATAAAAGCAGCAGAACTTTGCATTTCATGTAGGTATCTCAGAGCTTTTTGATAATTTTATGGGTAGCTTTGGGTGGGTTTATGACAAGCATCAGTCTGTGAATGTGAAGGTGGGGTCCTGTGGGATCTGTGAACCACTGTGATTCCTGGCATCAGAATTGTGTAGTGTAACAGTAAGGAAGGATGTATTTCAATAGTGACTTTGAAACAGTGGAAGTGCTGACTGCTTTCCACAACCAGCTCCTTGCTCCTTCACTCTGTACATGCTAGCAGGATTCTGGAAGGTCATTCCTTTCCAGGGCCCCTATTTTGTTGGACAGCATTAAGAACCAGGATGACCTATGGGACAAATTTCATCCTTTCTGTATTCTCTGCAGCTTAAATATTACAAAGTTCTGCCTCATGCCCACTTGCAAAATGACCTGTCTTTCAGGATTAGTTACTGAGTCTTCAACTGTGTAAATAGGATTGCTTCACACCTTCCCTGAAGCATGTAGAATTCCTGCCAGTAGCAATGGAAACTGGGTTTATCTGGGAATACTGGTTAGCCTTGTGTTTCTGAAGCAATTGTAAATGCACTTATTTTTCACATCCTCTCTCAAACAACTTGGACAGCACTGAGGTCATGGTGCAAGGGTAAGCTGCAGGGTGAACCTCTGCAGGACTTGCTTCAGAAGGCTCTAGTAGTAGATAAAATTAATTTGTTACAGACATTGGAGTTCCTGTTATGACATTATCTCTGTGATATATGGAGCATGCTGGTTATTTTTAGCTCCATTGTAGTGGAAGGATGTTTTTACTAAATGGAAGGAACACACTGGAAAATAAGGAGAAAAATGAAAAGCTCCATGTGTAGGATAAAGTACCAGTAGAGTATTTAAGGTAACCTTGGGTATGTTTATAGTCAGTGTCTGTCTGCCTTCTTCATCTTACTTTCATAACTAATACTAAAAATCCCTTCAAATATTAAAATCTCTGTAAGTTTTAATATTAAATGAGGATGAGATGGTGGGAAGTGTTCCACCCCCCTAAACATTGTGTAGGAATTTCACAGTGATAGAGTGAGGATCGTAAACCTTTTGCTTCACATTCCCATACAGACTTTTGCAAAGCTTTTCCTATAGCCATGTCTTGCTCCATGGAGCCTGGCCTCTGGATGTGTTTATATCCCACTAGACTTCTCATGAGCAGTGTTTTACCTATGGACATAAGCAGGGTCTGCAAAATGCTTTCAAAGCAACACATTCATCTCTTTGATCTGAACGGGATGGTGATGCTCTTACCTAGAGACTGAGAAGATATGTGTGCTGTGGCACAGCTTCTCTAATGACCTTAGAAGCAAGCTGTTTGCTGTGTAACACCAAAATCTCCCTTTCCAGGACGTAGAGAAGTGTGTTAACATATATTGTTTTTCCAGAATCCATTAGATTTCAATGCATTTGGCAAACTGAAGTCTGAATTTATGTATAATGAATTGTGTTTGTAGACCTGACTAGGAAAAATACTCTTCTTGCTTTGATTTTGATTTTTTTCTTTTCCCATTATTATTATTTAAAAAGCCCCTCCCTTGTACAGAGGGTACAGCCAGTGTGTGTCTGCCTGGCACCTAGCAGCACCAAAAGGGACTGGGGACCTCCAGCCCCTGCCTGCACTGAGGTGCCCATTGCGTGACCTTGGGCTGTTCAGTGGTTAGATAAAAGCTCATCAGACAAACTCCTGCTGTTTACCACAGCTGAGTTCACAAGCACCAACTTGTCATCTTGCAGCAGTGTTGATGGCTCAGGAGCTCCTTTCTATAAGAGGATTTGTTGGGATTTCCCACTAGTTTGCTTCCAGCTGTGTGCCCAGCAATTCCATACCTTAAATCTTTGCCGTGAGTGGCTTAAGCTGTCTGTTCAGTCGCTGCAGTATGATTGCTGAGGAGCTCTTAGACACATTCACCAGTGGGCATGAAAAAGCCTTTAAAAGCTCTTTGTATCAGAGTTTTGATTTTTGCCTAGGAAAGGAAACCAAGGGGATGAAAGCATTGCTGGGGTGGGGTCAGGCTCAGGCTGTGCAGCTCAGTGGAAGGTTGGAGCACAGAGACTCGAGTTTACTCATCTTCAGTTAATTACACTGACCTGTGCTTTAGATTTATAATTTTCCTAAGCAGACCATAGTCCTCTGCTTCTTATCTCTTGGCATTTTGAGTCCTGGTCCATCAACATAGGTTGCACTCTGTGGGGAGGTGGTCTTAACTGTGTTTTATCCCTTTAGTATCTGGGAGTATTAAATTTTATGTGATAAATGCCTTGTAGGCATAGTGTTTTATTCCAAAACATGTGGGGTTTGGGGTTTTTTTTGTTTGTTTGAGGGTTTTTTAAAGCATGTCATGGTAGTGAAAATAGGTCCAAGAAAAGTGCCCTGATCTCAGAGCAGAATGTAGAGAGACTTGTATTGATCCTGGGGCTTGGCAGGGTTTCGCTCCCTGGGATGAGACTGATCCCTGGTGAAGGCTGGTTCCCACACAGGTGACCTTGCTTGTCCTTGTGCTGTCTTTCAGTTTGATGACAGCCCTCATCCAGTGTATTTATTCTTGTACTGGGTCTGTCCCATTTCAGGATTCTCAGCTGGTAATAGAAGCCTTTAAATCAGGGTTCGAGCCTCCAGGAGATGTCGACTTCGAGGACTTCACGCAGCCCATGAAGAGGACTGTCTCTGAATCCAGCCTTTCCAACTCCAGAGGGGATGGGAAGTCTGAGCCCAAGTTTGGTGGCAAATCCAAGGGCAAGTTATGGCCATTCATCAAGAAAAATAAGGTACTGACTCAAAACCTCAAGCTTGGTGGTAGTATGTGTGTATTCAATAACCTCTGTCTCGTCTAGTAATTTTAAAAGAGAATTTTAGATTCAGAGAGTTAATAACTGATGTCTTGATACTGTGTTTTGTTGTAGTCTTTGGTTACTTGAGTTTCTTTATATCTTTATTTTTTTTTCTTGTATAATTTCTTTAATTATGTTGCAGTTTTTATATTAATTTAACTTTAATTGTCACGTCTGTGCCATGGTCCATTTCTCTGTTCCTAACTCCGAAGGAATTTGTGTATCACTTACCTAGTGCTGTGTGTGCTAACTAACATTGTTCCTCTGGGAAAGCTTGAAGGTGGCATTACTGTTCTGACACTTCTAAAACTCTCCTTGGCTTTTAATTTGTGTTATCTTTTCAGTCTGGGCACTGGGTTCAGCAGTCTGGGTGGCTGGGAACAAGGAATTGCTGGGATTCATTCTTCTTAATCACAACTAACGGAGCATAACTAACTGAGCACTTGACTTTTTTAAAAGACAGTATTAACTTATGTATCCATTAAACCTTTGTCATTTCACTGTCATATTTTACACCATTAATGCATGGCAGCATTTATCTGGGGTTACCAGAATGTGTCAGGGTGACTGGACTAAATCGGTTTTCAGCAACACTGATGGAAGCCCAGAGTAGCTTCGTTGATCTCACCCTTGCACTGACCCATCCCAAACCACTTCTACTAATTACAGAGTCAAAAAATCTACCTGTTCAAAATGGATCATTGCTGTTGTGCTGGTAAATGAGAGGACACGACTATCTGGTGCTTACATCAGTGTAGCCAGAAACAAAACCCAACAAAACAGGACTAACTCCTGAGCAAATTAATAGAATAATCTGTAAAAGTGAAGTGTGCTGCACACTACTGAGGTCTGATTCAGAAGCAGGAAGGAATGTGGTTTGTTGTTTTCCAGATAATAGAAACGCTACTGGGCACTAAGGTACCTTCCTTATCTGATCCATTTAAATTCAGGTATTTGAAAGCTCTATCCATATGCATTATTCTGAGCTGTCCACAGAGCAGAACAGGGATTTATGGGGATAGTGTGCTGCATGGAAGAGTCTGCATGAGCCTCCTGTCAGAATACTTTGTGTTACTCTTCTGTTGCATCACTTACTAAAACTTCCATTTATCACATCCTTCATTTAACACGACTTTAAATACTGCTTCCCCCTCCCTCCTCTTGAACCATGGCCTTTAATATTTAATTATTTAATTGTTTTTTTCCTCTGGATTTCAAATATTGGTTTTGATGCTTATTTTCGTTTTGTGTTTTATCTTTTTATTTTGGTTTTTATTCTGTCACTTCTCCATCTCTTATACGTAGCTTATGTCCCTTTTAACATCCCCCCATCAGCCCCCTCCTCCTCCCCCTGCCTCTGCCTCACCCTCTGCTGTTCCCAACGGCCCCCAGTCTCCCAAGCAGCAAAAGGAACCCCTCTCCCATCGCTTCAACGAGTTCATGACCTCCAAACCCAAAATCCACTGCTTCAGGAGCCTAAAGCGCGGGGTAAGTTCTCCTCTGGATACCTCTCTCTCTCTCTTTTTATCTCTCTCTTTCTCTTTTCTTTCTTTCTTGGCGCTTTTATTGCACGTTCTGTTGTGTAAAAACTTGCTTTGTTTTGTGAATGAATCCATTGTGTTTTATCATAACATGCAGACAAATCCAAGGAATCCCAACTTATAAAGCCATTTGTAGTCAAAAACCCCACAGTGAAACCACAAAAAGTACAGCTGCTGATGGAAATCACCCATTTGATTTTAGGGGGAGGTGGGATCCAAAGTAGGGGAGGAAGAGCCAAACATTAAGTAATATGCCAAGTCAGATCCATTAATTCAGCAGCCACACGTATGTCTGTGGCAGAGGAGGTTTGGAGGAGCACTACTCAGAGGTTTACTCTGATCTTGATGCTACGTGTGTGTTACCTATCAATGTGAAAAGCTTTCCTCTCTGCAGGGTGGATTCAGCTCAGTATCTCTGTCAGGAGGAGGAGAGTAAATTAGGAGGGATTCTAAAAGGATTATTCTGAACTCAGTTGGTGCAAATTCAGGCATTTCTCTGAAAAGATCTGGCACCTCTTGCTGTGGCAGCAGGGAGATGACTTCTCTGTGGTTTATGGCCAAGTATACCTCTGTGCCACTTCGAGAGGCTTGGCCTCAGCTTGTGCTTCAGGTGCTCCACTGATAGCTGGTTTAGTAAGTCTGAGCCTCAAGATGATAAACCAGGTGACCTGTGCAAGCTGAACAGATTCTAGGTGGTAACTGAGTTGTTTATGGTAGGTGTGGGCTTGAAACCAGGGCTCCACGTTGGTGGAAACTGAATTTCATGCTCCCTGCAGCTACATACATGTATTTGTTACAGTTGGCTATAAATATTTGTGGCTGACACTTCCCAAGGACCTTAACCACATCCTGTGGCATGAAGTTTTGGTGAGATAGGAAGGTTTGATTGATTCCTGTAGACAGCCTGAGAAATCGGGCTTCCCAGCAAGTTTATCGTGTCTGTGTTTGGACCTCCTTGAGCAGATGATGTGGCTTAAACAGCTTTTCAAGTGTCCATAGAAGAACTTAAAATCCTGACATGCTCTCTAATTTTTTTCTAATTAGCTCTAAATGGTTTTTCCACAGTTTTTATGCTTGACATATTAAATGTTAACGATACATCATCACAAAAATACCAGGTTGAAGCACTATTTGTAATGGCCACTAGCAACTGCTGTTCTTGCACACTGTGGAAGAAAGGCATTAACTAAGAGTTTGATAAACATTATGCAGAGCTGGGAAAAAAATTCAAATTCCATGTTTGACTTTTCCTTGCAGCCTTCCTGGCACACACTGCCCTGCAGAACTGCAGGCCAGCGTGTCTTTTTCTGGGCATTTCCCATTAAGTCCACAAATTCTGTTGGTTTCTGAACTGACTTGAACTTCCCAGTAGTATGATGCACATGGTTTAAAGTGATATTTGGTTTATGAAAGCTTTATCAGTCTCTCATGCAGGCTCAAAGACGTGGATGAGATGTTTTGAGGGATTAGGGTTTGGGTTTGGGCCCGGCCTTGCTTATCCACAGTGTGTTCAGTGCTGAGAGCCTCCGTGCCAGACCTTGGGGTCTGGCCTGGACCTAGAGCAAACCAGATCACTGTTTTGTGCCACTCCACCCCTCTTAGCAGCACAGTGTCCCTGTCCCCTTTGTTGTGCAGAAAGTAGGAAGTGTGGCCTGAGTTTTCCAGGGTCAGCTGCTCTGTCCCTGCCCTTGACATTGGCTGTGGCCATATTGGGAAACTCACGGTGAAGTGTTTGCATTCATAAGCAGCAAGTAAAATGACAGGTTCCTGAGATAAAATTCTCCATTTTTCAAACTAAAATAACACTTTTATCTTCCCAGAAGCTCTCACGTGGGCCCAGTTGTGCTGAGGAGTTGCTGGCATAGCATGGCTCCTAGGTTATGGTCCTCAGAATTATTTCCTCACGTAAACATTACAGAAAGGAGACAAAGCATTTGGTACTTTAAATCATTTTCTGGAACAGGCTGTAACAGCAGGGAAGGGACTGCTTCAAAAAGCCCAAATTCTGCTCCGGGGACTGCACTGACATTTAGGGCTGAGGGCTGGAGTTGTATAAAAGCAGAGATGATTTCAGTGGGGAACTTTAGTGGTGGGTCATGGAGAATTGAGAACAACGCTGTAAACAGCGGTTAGTCTCACAGGGTTGCAGTCGGTGCTTTTAAAAGAAGGATGGTTTGTACAGAGTGGTTTTCAGTCATTTACCAGGGAATTGGCATTTAATGGAACATTCAGAACCACCCCAAAATATCACACTTCTGGTGCTTTTCGTTGGGGAACTGGGAAGTTTCTAAGCTGTCCAAAGGCAGGTTCTGTACCTCCTTCCCGCAGTTGCACTTTGGCTCAGAGCATCTTTCCCTTGTGGCTTTTGGGGGAAGAAACAGGGTTTTTTCAATTCTGCTTCTGCAGCAGCAGACCTGGTGGGTGGGGGTGCTGCAGGGGTGGGCGTCCTGGTGGCACCCATCATGGTGGGTGGGTGCCTGGCAGTCTGCTTCATTCCAGGGTAGCAGCAAGACACTTGAGGGAGTATGCTGAAGGTTTGATGTTATGATCTAGTGCTCCAGTCATGGAACAAAACATTGTAAACAGTGCTGAATATTTCTAACTTTAAAATACAGGTTTGTAGTTCCATAGGCACAAGTTTGTATTTCAAATATACAGGTGGCTATTTAGTAGTGTAAGCAATTCTAATTAATTGCTTTTAATTTTTCCTGAAGAAAGGCCCTTGTTTGGTGTATTAATTACCTGAGAAGTCCAAGCAGGTCTTACATATAAATCCCCCATACTCTATTGGTTTCAAGCAATTTGTGTGAACAGTGAGATGATGAGAATGATTTCCTATAGCCATCTGAAATCCCTCAAATTTCTGCTGACACATTCATTAAAAATGTTGAAGGAAAGGCTATTGCCAAATCTTCATTTAAACCTTTCACTGTGTTCTCTTTCTATTTCATTTCCTTCCCCTGTTAGCTACCAGGATGTTTGTCTGTAAAATCTTTTCCTGCCTGACTCATCCCCCAGAGTTGGAGGCCAGTGTTCAGATCATCATCTCTTTATCCAGAGGGCTGAATTTGGACACTTGGCTCATATTGTGTAGGAGAGGCTGCAAAGCTCTGGCACCTTGCTCCATCTGATCTGAAAACGTGTCAAGTTCACATTTCATAGGTCCTTGGTGATTTGAGATGCAAATGGTCAGACTAAAAGATCATGAAAAGGTCATATAACCTTCCAAAATAAAATCATTCTAACCAGGCAAAAAAGAAATCAAGAACCACCTCCAAATCCTGTTAATTGACGAGCTGAAAAATGCATGGCTGGCATCTGTTTCACCTCATACAGTTGAAATGACCTGCTTTTATATTCAGTACAGCCAGATAGCATTGTTAATTCTGCTTTTACCATACTGTTACAAGACTTCCCTTTCTCAATTCCTGTCCATCCCCCTGCCAAACCCAAAAGCATCTGGATTTTGCTAAGGAGCATGAGCAGTAGCATTACAAATACTGGATTGCGATGTTACCAAAGAAATTAGGAGGACATAGAGGGGAAGCTGTCTTCTGCACAGAGGAACGCTTGATCTGTACAGAAATACATCAGGGAAGCCACTTTTGGGAAGGTCATGCAGGGAGCCAGCAGGACAGTGCAGTGTGATGGGTGGCTGGCTTTGGACACTGAATCATTTCATTGTCTCCTGGTTTTGTTCAGAGCCAGAAGTCCAGCCCAGCCAGACACCTTGCTGTAAAGACATTTTAAGTAGCATTTTAGATACTTCAACCAAATTGTCAAACAGGTCCTTCCTGGCTTAACAGAGCTGCGAACTCCTAAGAAAGCCAGGGGAACAATTTGCTTAATTCAGAGGAAACCAGATCATGCTCCTTTTCTGCACTGGCCTAAGGAAGATGTGTGTGAAAAGGAACTACTTAACGTGAACAAGTCCAGTATATACAAAGACCTTAACAGGGTAAATACCACCAGCAGAACTGCACTTTGCAATTCATCCTTGATATTTGAGTGAACAGGTTCCCATACAGTTCCTCCACAAGCTCTTTGATACCAGAGCATGCCTGGAGAGGCAGTATGTTTTAGTAATTTCCTTATAAAATTTTGTCTTAGCATCTTATGTTGTATTTAAGAAGAGAAATAATGAAACTATCAAGTAGAAAAAATCCCTGGTGACTGTTAAAATTAATTACATATAATTAGTAAAGGATATGTCCTGTGTCCAGTCCAGCTTTAATTTCACTTCCAAACCAAAAAAAAATCCAGTGCATCTTGTTTTCATGGAAGGAAGCAGATGCCTGAGCAATTTACAGCAGATGCAAGGTTAATGTAGAGGTGCCAATACCAGTATCAGTGAAATCCTAATCTGTATAAAAAAAATAAATGCCTTGACTCTTGTCAGTGTCTATGGTTTTCTAATCACATTTCTATATTTTCCTCAAAGCTGCTTTCTTCTACTTCCAACAGCAAAAAAATGCCCAGTATAAAATCCTGTAAAACTGTTAGAGCACTTGTCAGGGATCAGAACTAGAAGAGGGGAGGGGGGGAAAGTCTCGTACACAGTTTTTGAGTGCTGTTTGTAATAACTCTTTCGAAAGGCAGTGTAAAAGGAATGGAACACTTAAAATCAACACTGTCTCTTTAGGGAAGTTAAAGCCAGAAGAGTACAAAAAAAATGAGGAACCACTTACATAAGTCATAATTTCATTTATGCTTGCTCTGCTTTTTCTAATTCCATTTTGAGGACAAAGAAGACTCGGTATCCTGCTAGTTCTTATTAATTTTGTGTTCTTTTGTTTTATTGCTCTAGTGGCAGTAACATCAGCACCTTTATTTAAAGAGCAATACTTCTGAACTAACACAATCCAGGGGTAGAACTTACACCGGTATGCAGACCTGCCTTTCCTCTCTTTCCTTGGAGACTGGGCTGTGATGGAGCAGAGAGGATGTGTCTGAGAGCTGGGGTGCAGATACTGCTGACCTTACCCAAGTTCCAGGCAGTTCCATAAGGCCCACAAAAGGGACTTTTGTGGTTTCCTTTTTAGTGGAAGTTGTTGACTTCATTATAACATGATTTATTTGTTTGAATTCCCTTTGCACTGGTTGATGTCTCCCCTTACCATCCCTGTCTCGCCTCTGTGACGTACTGTGCAGTCTCCTTCCTCCACGCTGAGCTGTTGGTCTGCCAGGGTGATGGGTACTTTGTTGTTCTGTGAGCATGCAGAAATGGCAAACAAACCCAACCACCCCTCTTATACCTGCTCTGTTCCAAGCCCCTGGGAGTACTCCTTATTCTAACATAAGTGTCTAAATCTGCCGAAACCAGGAGTTTTTGGTGGGTGGGGTTATTAAAGCCATGTTTTATCCCAGCACGGAGATGTTTTCTGACCTTGTGCCTTTATGCTAGCATGAACAAATGTGGTGTTTTCTGAAATTCTTATGAGAATGCTAAACTCTTAATATTCACCTAGTTTCTAGGATGCTTCCACTTCGCACTTAAAGGCTAGTTAAATGCCAAGCTGTCTTTTGCTGTAGAAGCAGTAAACACAGAGGTGCCGTGCTCGTCTCCAGTGTAACGGATGTGTGTTTTCTCTTGCTGACTCACCAGCAGACACAGTCTTTGTATATTCACAAAGAACTCATGAAGAGGACTTTAGGGACACCCACGTGTGCCATTGAGGCTAGGGAATATGTTGTAAGTCCCTGTGTATGGTGTGATCAGCCCATACCGTTGCTACACAGTCGCTAACCCCACTTACAACGCCGTTAGTGTGTGCTGTGGAAACGTGCTTTGGGAAGACAAAAGGAGAATTTGATGGGAGGCAAGTTGCAGCTTTGTGTTACGTGCAGGAAAGAGATGTCTGCTAGTCCTGGAAATGCTGAAATTGGCACAATTAAAGTAGCTGGTCCTGTGAAATTCAGAGTAAGTACAACAAAGAGGTTCCACGCCTTTATTCTAAATTATTTTATGACTGAAGTCTGGAGCATCACGAGCCGACCCCTGATGTACAGCAGTGCAGTGACACGTTCTGTGCCTTGGTTGTGGAGCTTTCTGAAGCTTCCCTGAACTCTCTGCAACGATGATAGTTCATGGAATCGAGATACCTGACCCCTAAATCTGATACCTGGATAAAGCAGAGTATGGGGAGATTGTTACAGGACCATTAAGAATGAAAATTACCACTTGGTTGTACAGAAGTCCAGTCATTTATTTCAACCCTGTTTTCTGTAAGTGAGGTTAGTGTCCGTGACTGTCCAATAACACATGGACTTGCTGGCTTTCATGCTTCTCTCATGTGTTATTGAAGCTTGTGGCTCGTAGGCTCTTCATTTTTTCCCCTGCAAGACTAAGCTAGGCTTGTTTTAAACTGACAGCTTGAAACAGATTTGCTCATTTCGAAGAAATGTGATTTACTGGATCACGTCAGGGAAAAATGCCCCTGTTCTCCCAGGAGCTGTGAGCAAGTTTCTAGCTGTGAAAACCCAACAGAATGGGCAAAAGTAGTTATTTAGCATTTAATGCAGATTTATTTTCAGTCTGCTTGTATTTGTTTATAGAAACTGAATCGCTGTCATGTAAAATCACCAATATCATTCAGAAATGGAAAACAGTGAATATGACTTATTTCAGCATTTCATTGTTTCCAGTCTATGATCGGCTTTGCTATAACTGGTTATAACAATCCTTGATGTACTATTTGACAATTAATAAGTGCTCTATTTTTTTTGTCACACTTAACAGCATAAGAATTGGGTGTTACAGTGCCTATAATCCTTTCCCAATTTGCTGAATTTACAGCAAAAGAATAGTTTTGATGCAGATGTTTCTCCGCAGTAGCGTAGTGCCTTTAGAGTGAGTAGTGTTTAGAAACTAGCGCATGTAGCCTACATCTGTGCCTTTAATAGAGTGCTTCATAGGTAAATATTTATTCTGCACCATGAGTCTTGTCTGTATATATATGTACCAGGATCTGGGTTTGTGCTGATCATGTCTATGCTAAAGTTCACAGGAGTGTGAAAGCAATGATGCAAACAAAAGCTGCCCGCGCTGAATTTCTTCAGCGGTGAATTTCAGCTCCTTCTTTCTCCTTCCTGGATGATTCTTCTCTCAAATAGATGGGGTTTGTTTTCCTTTTTAATGGCCTCGGAGCTGAGAGAGGGAATTTCTTCATTGTGCTGTGATTATCGGGTGTTTATTTCCAAAGAGACTGAACTTCAGAGGGAAGTTTAACTGTTCGCTGAAAGGCTCAGTTCAAAAGGGATATCCCAGTGTTTACTGCAAGGCTGTATGTTTTCCTTGAAGGGCTGGCATGTCTTGCTGTACCAGTTCTGGTAATTAATGGTAATTGTGATTTTTGAGAAACGGGTATTTCTTAAATTGTGCTGTCAAAACCAGTGCAGCTGTGGAGGCACCTTTATTTCTCTTAAACCCAGTGTTGAAGAACTGTGCTCTTGCTAAAACCGAAGCGTCTGTTTGAGCCCACTGTGTTCAGGAGCTGTTAGTGGTGAAATGGAGAGCTCTTGAATGGAAAGAGGTTGTGAAGTCTCATGGGACAGATCACTGCCTGGAGTGAGGGGTGTTTTCCAGCTGTCACGTTTCAGTGCTGAGGATGTGCAGTTACTGCTTACAGGTTTGTTGTGTAGTTTGAGCATTTCCCAACCATCCCCACAGAGCTGGTTGGATGGGCAGAGTGCAGATTGCTGGAGGAGGCTGGGTGTAGCCTTGATATTCCCGCTTTAAAATCTGGTTTTGTATCTCAAACAGCAGCAAGCATGCTCCTTGATAGAGGCGGGGGGGAAAAGGTGCTCTGAGTTCCCCTGTCTCCTGGAGAACCTGAATCACAGCCATCCGAATGTCTTGGAAGAAGCTTGGGTAATTTTGGTGGTTGGCTGCTCGAGCACACTTGTTTGCCTGGCAGATCCCACAGCTCCCCAGTGTGCAGGGCAGAGGCAAATGGTGCTGCTGCCAAGGCTCCTTCAGCATACACTTGGTCTTACTTCCCAGAGCAGCTAAAAGGTGTTTTGGCTCTGTACCAGGAAATGATGGTAACCTTTGGACAATCAGATAATGTGTATCATTTAAGGAGCTTGAATAATGTTGTGCTGTGCTGCCATGGAATTAATTTGGTGTAAAGGGGAGAGAGTTTTATTTTTTTCCCTTTTCTTCTTGATCCTGACCTTGTCTGACTCAGCATGGCCAAAGTACATTTAAGGCTGACTATTTGTTTTTAAATTGTTGAAGAACATGAAATGACTTTACATTTCTGCCTGGACAGTGCTCTGTGCCATCCCCAGGGATATTTCAGGGATGATGTTCTTTCGACATAGGCTGGAGAGCTAGGAGATCACTGGAGATCCCATCGTGCTTTCTGGTGCTGGAGGCCAAGTGCTGTACCTCACCTCTTCACTGAGCCTTGGCCAGGTGTCATCCCCCTTCCCCTGAGCCCTTCCACACAGGGAATAATGACATGAGGGCATCTCATGACTGCGTTTCAGCACGTTTTTGATCAAAGGTTGCACACGCTTGTGAGCTCTGAGGGCTTTTGCCACTGCAGAGATGTTCCTGTAATGAGAAAACCGGTGCTGGCTGTAGCTGCTGTGTGAAGGTGATGCAAAGCAGCTCTTGGCCTGAGGTGCCAGAGCCCGTGTGTGCAGGTACACCACTTCTCCAGCTCTCTGTCTGCTGAGGCAGCGGCAGCTGACTGATAAGGCTGGTCCATCTTGTGAACTTTGGCACAGATCTCTTAGTGTTACCCATTTTGCCTTCCAACAGCCAGGGGGATTGTGTGTCATTTTATTGTAACAGCAGCCTGAAAAAGTTCCTCTCCTACTGATGCTCTGTTGTTTTTTTTCTCTTTCTCCCCACCCCTGCCCCGTATCTCTCCAATTTTTACATGAAGCTTTCTCTCAAGCTGGTAAGCACATTTACAGCATGCCTGTCCTGTGTTTTAATCACAATTTTCTCTGTGTGTTTTAATGTGCACTGTGCCACACGTGACATGATGCTGAAATTAACTGTGAAATTTTGTTTCTCCTTTTGTGTTTTGCTTTTTTTGATGTTTATCAGATAACTCTGAATACACAGGTCTGGAGTCTAATAGAGGTGATCAGAATTCAGTCTTTCTAATAAGCTGCTAAAAATTAACTCTATAGTTTAGCTCTCACTTTTATAATCTAGGGCTATGAAAATGTAGAAAAGCAGTATCAATTCTGCTACAGAAGTAGTACACATTCAAACATTTAAAGAAAAAATATAAAGGTCTTTGTGCTTGCTGGACCTTTTGCAGAGAGAAATGCATGTCTTTGGTGTAGCCAAGTTTGCTTTCCATGTCCAGGTATTACTGGAAATCTGCATCGTTATCACCTACATTTTACAGCCCTAAGTAGTCCTTCAGAATAAACTAATAATTACATTAATTAATGTAAGTTCTGTAAACCTTAACCAACAAGGTTAACTCAGTCTGATTTGAACTTGCAAATGGAGAGAGATACACTATGTGAATCCTAAATTCCATCTTGGATGCAGCTGGGAAGGTTTCTTGAGCTACGGTAAGATAACACCTTACTGAGTTGGAAAGGGTGAACTTACTTGGGAAAGCAAAGTGTGTGCTGAACCTCATACACAAGGTACTGTATTGCTTGAGATACTCTGCACCTTGATATGTTCCCGACAGCCTGTCTACATTCCTTTGCCCTTTGAGAGTCCAGTCATGAGGAGAATGCAACTGGTTTGCTGACCCACTTCACGCAGGAGCTGCAAACTGTAGCTCACAGAGAGGGTCTGCAGTAGCACCTTAACTGCCTTGGCTTGAAATCCTGATTCCTCACCAGCCTTTAGGTCCTCTCTACCCCTTACACACACGTTGCTCTTGGATTCCATCCTTGGGGACCTGTTCAGTTCCTATTTGGAGAAAATGCATGGGCTGTGAAAGCTACCCATAGCTTGGGGGGGTTCAGGTCCTGCTGCTGCTCTGCTGACACAGCGGCTTGCTTGGGCTCCACCAGCAGTACTGCTCCTCACTGGAGGCCTGTGGTGGGCCTGAGGAGTGGTGGAAATCTCTAGCTTACTTGCAAACCTTCTTCTTTTGGCTGGTAGCACAGTACTTTCATACCAGGGATTCCCACCTGTTGTTTCCCTAGTCACAGTGCTAGTGTGTTGTGGAGCTGAGCTGAGCCTTTGTATGTAGGAATAAATCCTCCAGAAACACCTGGCTGACAACACAAACCAGTAAGTTGTGTGGAGGGGGACAACACCTATTCATTCCTCAGCTTGTTGGCATCTTCCTCTTGGATCCTAGCTGCACAAGAGCCCAAACTGGGGCTGGCAGACTTTGTGCTCTCCCTGTACATAGCTTCAGCCCAGACACTGCTCCTAACACAGCCTCTCTTTTCACAGCCCTTCATCTTGGGACAGTTTGCATCCTAAATTTCAGTATCTTTACGCAAGGAAATCTAGTCAGCACTGGCTCTGCTGCTTCTGTAACACCTCAAAAATAGCACAGATTTTCCCTCCCATGTCACAGTTGAAGTATCTCAATGTAGGCAGTGCTCACTACTTGAGAGATGTAGCCTAGGTGGGGTTTCGCTTGAGAGCATGAAATGTGCCCAGCATGTGCAACAATTGCTCCTTGACTCTTCCTTCTGGAAGAGGAACCAAACTGAACCTTCTGTTATGATGGGGAATTACTGAGCATGGAATGAAGTTGATGTGACATCACCTCCCAGTCTCAGGCATGCCTTTCTGTGCCACCCTGATGCTTTGGTCTGAAGCATTGTGAACAAAGATACTGAATTTAGTCCAACCTGGATTTTTTTGAATGAAGTTGATGAATCAAAAAGATGGTTCTCCAAATTGGTTTGACTGTTGCATCTCCTAATGTATAACTTGGGGATGTTTTCAGTCATCTCTGTCTCTTCTGCTTAAGAGTGGAATGTTCTGTAGTCTTTCTTGTAACTGCTTGTTTGTTTACAAAGCTACACCCAGATGCTTTGCCTTTATAAAGACCTACGTGTGGCTTTAGTGTATAGAATATCCCTGCAGTATACTGAATTTGAGTCAATATACTGTGCAGATATTCTTTCTCATGTCTAATGTTGTGTGAGAGTTACTATCAAGTAAAATGGCATCATGAAAGAATGAATGACAATGCTCTCTCCTGTGCTGTGCACAGCTGCTGGCAGTAAGCACTGCTAGGGCTCCAGGTAGCCAAAGTTATTTAGTGTAACTTATTTAGGTGTGGGGTTTTTAATGATTTGTCTTAAATTGACTTTCTTGTTGGCTCATGAAATGGAATTTTAAGTGTATTATTACACAGGCAATCCAGGCTTACCCAAGTGCTTGTGCTGTCTCTTGCTGAAAAGCACCATGGCAGCAGTTGTGTTGGGTTTGCCTGTTCTGCTAGTCTGTGGCTGTGAGGCTGGAGGAAAAGCTCTGACCTGCCTGGAGTTGTCCCCCACCCCTCTGCACCCACACACTTTCTTGTGAGCAGCTGGTTCTGCAAAGGCAGAAGAAAGAGCTGCTGTCTGGGAGCACATTGAGTGCAGGGCTGGCAGGGTCTAAGGGGCAGCTTTTGTGGCAGTGTGTCTGCTGCATCACACTCCTCTGAGAGACTTGGGCACTTTAGTAAGACTCATGTCCCAGCTCTGCTCACAAGCTCTCACTAAGCTGATGGGCCACTGATTTTGGTTACTTGGCTTTGTGGTTTTACCCTTCTCTCTCCTGTAGGCTGGTGTTCCACCCCCTTAGAAATGAGACATGGAAAGAGCAGAAACCAAAACAAGCAAAACCTGTACAAATTTGGGATTATTATGTACAAGAACCTGATTCCTGTGCAATGAATTGCTGATGTGTGTTCAGTGTGGCCCACCCAAACTATCCCCCATGCCCTCTTGCAAGACAAAAGTAGGTGGTACTTTGAAGGAAATAGTGTGGATGTATTTTATGTGTCATGTTGGATGTATCAAATTGAAGCAATCCAGAAGAGGCAAAGCAGTTTGAAGGCAGAAAAGGGGTTTTCAAGCAGAACCACACAAAGGTGTGACCACTGGGGTCTGCATGGCTTTTCCCTTCAGTTAGGATTTCACATTGATTGGTTCTGTGGCTTTGATAGAACCCCTGATTTCTGTGCCAGTGCGAGTGAGAGGAAAAGGAGACACTTTGACATGGAATGTGGATCCTGGGAAAGCCAGCAGCATGTTTTTGAAGTGCAGAATCCCAGAGGAAGCTCTTGTGCTACCTCAGTGTGCTCAGGAGAGCCCTGACACACATTGGATGTGCTGGACTGACACTCAGGCTATGCAGAGCAAGGCAGCAGTTAGTGATGTACATGAGAAGCTTGAGTGTGACACAGGGGTAAAAGCAGCTGCTTTTAGGGGGATGCTGTCTGCAGCAGAGTGGAGGAAGGCAGGAAAGATCCTCTTTCTGTGAGAATGGAACTCTGTTAAATAAAACTTGACAATAACTATGGTTTAAAAAAAGGTTTCTCAGCTTTGCCATTTACCTCTGGCATTCTTTAGTCGGTGATTTCCCATTAGCCACTTGCTACAGGAGTGGGATGTGGTCCTGGGATTCCCTCTGAGGCATCCAGCTTCCTGTCTGCTCAGGGACTGATAACTCTCAGTACAGTACAGATGATAACAATGCTTCAGACCATTGTGGTTTTGCACAGATTTTTGTGAGCCCTTCTCAAAATACAGTCCTGAGGGATTCATTCAGACTCTGATTTTAATTTTTTTAATCATTTCCCCCTCCCTCCCCCCCCCCCCCCTTCATTCCCCTCTGTGCAGGGAGCAGGGCCAGAAGACTTCAGCAATCTCCCACCTGAGCAAAGAAGAAAGAAACTGCAGCAAAAAGTCGATGAACTAAACAAAGACATTCAGAAGGAGATGGATCAAAGGTACGTCAAACCTCTCTGATGGGAGTCCCAGAGAGTACAGAGGGAGCAAATAACAACAAGGTTGGGGGTTTGCTTAATGTGCTGTTCTAAGAAAAGAACAACTAGAGTCTACTTAAGGCTTAAAAACACCTGAGAGATGCAAGGCTCTCTACAACTCGGATTCTGAAATCAGTTATTTAATAAGACTATTTAATTTAATACAGCTATCTTAGCTACCCATTTTTTATTGATTCTGGCAGCCTTTGCTTGTTTCTTTCTGTTTGTTCACATTCTGCAGTTGCATTAAAGATTCATCATGTTGTGTCTGCAAGAGAGAACTTTTCTTTCCTGACTGGATTCAGGACTTAGCCTCTCCAATACTACTCTATCCCAAAATATGGCTTTGCATTTGCACTGCTGTTGCCTACCTTTTCTGCTAGCTTGCTTTGAGGAACCTGTTTATTTTGTCTGGTAACCCAAAGGTTCTTCTTTATGTTCTATATCATGTACAAGAAAGGAAAGCTGCACATGGTTGTGTGCTTTCTCATTGATCTGGTATTTTTTTCACAGAATTACAAGGTTGGAAAAGACCTTTAAGATCATCAAGTCCAACTATATGCTAAACCATATCCCTAAGTACCTCATCTACCCTTTTTTTAAACACATTCCCTCTGTAGTATAACTTAACTTTGTGTCTATGATTTTTCCTTTCTGCTCTGTATGGATTCTGAGGTCAACCAACATTAAAATCAGAGAAAAACAAAGTGATTTTACATAAAGACTGAGGAAGTAGCACCACCAGTTAAATAAGAGTTAAAAACTAGTAATAATTATGACTCATATGTTTGCAATATTGTCCCTTAGGGGTTTCAACCACAGAGCAGTCCTGCTTCCTTGCCACCCACACTTTTCCCCATTTTCTCTACACACAAAACAAAGGCAGGCACAGGATTGCCATTGCCAAGACTCTGGTGGGAAACTCTAAAACATAAAGAGTGTTAACTTGAGTCGTGGGACTCACATTAACCTTTCTCCCCCCCACATAATGCCCAGAGAAAAGCCGAGTAGCTGTGCCAGTAATACAGGAAACAGGCTCATGTGTCTGCCCTTCTCTGAGCTCCAAAACGTTCCTCATCATGCAGATAAGGTTTTCCTTTTAGCCTCAGCTCAGTTCAAAGGCAGCACGCTGCTGCTGGAGAGCACGTTCCACAGGCCTTCCTAAGGGAGCTCGTGAAAGCATGTGCTAGGTTAATCTTGGCCTTACACTGCCACGTTTATCATAGCAGGCCTTAAAATTAACATCTCTGAAGCCTGAGGCATATGGCATCTGGGTTGATACGAAACACAGCCCCCAGAAAGAGCCTGGTCAAAATGCTGTGGGGTTTCACAGGATGCAGGGTCGCTTTATGCAGCCTGAGGTCCGTCTGTCACTCCGCTGTGACAAACACAAACCATCTGGATTCAACTTCGTTTTAAACAGCATGAAATAAGTGTCTTGGAAATTATCTGGGTTGCAAAAGACAAACTGCAACAGGCAGGGTGAGAATTTCTCATTAGCACTCCATTTTTATTACTAATACAGTCATGTCCAGCTCTTTGTCCCAGTTTCTCAACTGAGCTTCAGCCCATGGTGAAGAATGATGCAATTGTTTGTCTGTGCCCCAAAAAATGGGGTGATATTCATCTAGAAAGTTGAAGCTTTCATCTCTTGCACTGGTTGCAAGATTATATTTTTTATTATTACTATTTTTCTTCCCCCAGGGTTAGCAGTTAGAACTCATAGAACTGTGTAACAGAGTGTGTCAGGCTAAAAGGCAGCATCAAACTTCTCTTTTGCCTTGCAAAATGCCATGTCCAAGAGTCCAGTCATTTTTCTGCTGATATTTTTCAAGGGGTGAGCATGTGGAGCTTGAATCATTTGGTCTAAATGTGTTGTGTGCTCATTCCAACACCTCACCATCCACCAGAGAGGCTCCTCCTGCCAGCCTCATGCACGTGAAGAGCCCCAGGCTGCCTGTAGCACCCTGAGGAGCTCTTTGGAAGTTGGACCTTGGCGAGTTTGACTTGGGTACAATGTCTCTGTTGGCCCATTGTAGGTTAAGGCATCACTTGCTGTCTCTGACAGTGTAAATTCTCTTCTGCCAAGCGATTTTACTGGAACTTTTTAATGGCTGGTTCTATCCAGGGCAAAAGCCCCTGTCTGGATGTGCTGAGTTACCTTTGTCACCGATCAGGCATGAAACGCAGAGTAAAGCAGCAGCAGGTTGTTATCCCTTTGTCTGACTTCATTGAAAGGCATTTGCCCCCAGCTGCACAAACTCTTACATGCTTTGTTTTCCCTTCTGTCCCTCAGAGATGCCTTAACGAAGATGAAAGATGTGTATATCAAGAACCCCCAGATGGGAGACGCGGCGAGTGTGGACCAGAGATTAGCAGAACTCGGACAGAACATTGAGAAGTTACGATTAGAAGTTCAGAAATTTGAGGTATGGGAGGAGACACTGCAATAAAACATAGCTTAGGATCTGCTCAGTTCTAAGCAGCCACTTCATGGCTTTTCTAGCTGTGCTCATGCATTTTCTTACCATGTATGGGTACATGCTACTGAGTGCTCGACATTAATTGAGATCTTTGGGCCTGGTTGTGTACCATGCATCATCTCTTGTGACAGCCAGCAATCCTGCTGCTTCATTTGCCATGAAATCAAATTGTCCTGAGTGGTGGGTAAGAGAAAATAGTGCTCCAAACTGTCCAGGCAGGTTCAGATGCTTATTTGATTAATTAAATAATTTGAAGTATCATGTTACAGATGACTGGAAAATCAAAGGAACATAAATGTGCTTTTTATAGTCTAACAGCAAGACAGAAGCCTGCAGATAAGAAATGTTTTAAGGAATAGTCTGCTGTAACAGGAAGCTTCTTAGAGATACAAAATCTCAGGAACATGAGTGTTTGGAGCATATGAAGATATTATAATTACATGAGTAGGATTACAGGGCTGAGAAAAGACTTTGCTCACAAGTTACATTATGTACATAATTAATGAGCTTTATCTATTTTTATCTATTTTTCTTAGAGCTGTTGGCTTTACTCTCTGTTGCTTTCTTACCCACTTGAAAATGACTGGGTCTTTCATTCTCCCCACTTTAGCCTTTTATATTCAGCAGCCTGAATGTTGATGTGTGATTACTGAGATGAGTATAAGCTCTCTCACACTGTGACCAGAGCAGCAGCATCTCCCAACAGCTCCTGTTAACTGCTCCTCTTGGGTCACAGTGTTTTCAGCACTCGGTATCCAAAAAGAATTGAGCTTTCAATAAGGAAGGCGGGGTGAGGTTTGGCAAGGCCAATAGTTTTAATAACACACTTAAAATACAGAATCTGTTCCCCCTGACAACTGCAACCCAAAGGAAAACTGAAATAAGCTTACAATCCAGACTGCTTTCCCCTTGCAGGGCTGGCTGGCTGAGGTGGAGGGCCGGCTACCCGTGCGGACCGAGCAGGCCCGGCGGCAGAGCGGCCTGTACGAAGCCCAGAACACTTCAGCAGTGAACAGCTGTGCGCAGGACCGGGAGAGGTACAGTATCTGTACAGAGCTGCCCTGCTCAGGCTGACAGCTGGACCCCATTTCCTTAGCTTGTTAACTGGGAAACGCATAACTGCAGCGTTTGGGAACTTCTCAGTCACTGGTAACTCCCAGTGCCTGATTCCAGCCTATAGAAGATCCCAACTTTGAGGCACTTTTCTGAATACAAGGTGTGCTAGCCCCCACCCCCACTGCTGTGGAGGTGAGAGAGGTCAGTGTGTCATCTTTTGATGTGGAAAACGACTGGTCTCACCCGTTGTGTTGTGACAAACTGCTAGAGGGAACAGCCAGGTCTGAGCATGCTTTGGAATGGCTGAGCTGCTCCCACTCACCTTGCTGTAAATGTCTGGTAACCACGTTGTTGTCTTTGCTCCCGAGGCTGGTTGCTATAGTTGCTGTGTATTTTCCTCTCTTGAGCAGCCCAGATGGCAGTTACACAGAAGAGCAAAGTCAGGAGACTGAGATGAAAGTACCTGCAACAGAGTTTGACGATGAATTTGATGATGAAGAACCACTACCCACCATAGGAACATGTAAAGCCCTCTATACATTTGAAGGTATTGCTCAAACTTTTCTCTCATTTTACTCCCTGTTTTGTTTAGCTTGTATGCCAAAGACAGGTTGGAAACCTTCATTTAACCCCTGTGATGCTTCAACAGACAAAGAAAGAGCAAGTGAGGCTCTGGCATGATTCTTTTTGTTTGAGAGGCACTAGGACAGTGATTTGTCTCCTGTTTATTCAGAGACTCTGAGGAAAAAGGACCAAAACTCTGATGTCAGGATCACATTCATCTGGTTCTTTGTGTACACCCTTTGTCTCTGAAATCACGTGCTCCTGTTCTTGCTGCTAGTGATGCAGGGAAGGTCGCCTCAGTGTGTCATCAGCGTGCCCTCAGCACCCTTCCCTGCATCTGGGGTTCCAGCTGGGCACACCAGCCCAAACCCCATGTTACTGTGTCTTTCAGGTCAGAATGAAGGAACAATTTCTGTAGCAGAAGGAGAAATGCTCTATGTAATAGAAGAAGACAAAGGCGATGGGTGGACACGAATCCGGAGGAATGAAGATGAGGAGGGCTATGTCCCCACGTCCTATGTTGAAGTCTATTTGGACAAAAATGCCAAAGGTGCTATGACTTATATTTAATACTATTATTATTATTATTACTACTTTGCTTTTGCAGAGGTGTCCAACCCTGGGACTGCTCTGTGTTGCAGATAGAGCCTCTTAAAGGTCTGTACAATGCCATAAGGTGCATTATTTCATACGTGGACTAATATGGCTTGCTGTGCTGCAGAATGTGCTTTTATTGATCAGAGAGGGATATGTGGTTGACCATAAAACTGGAGGGGAGATGCAGCCTTTCCTAGACAGTGCTTGTCCAGCTCTCCCTGCCGTTGCACCCCTGACCTAGCACAGGAAACACCAAGCCATTTGGAATACCCTGGGCTCTCCACAGATGTCCAGGAGCGAGCTCAGACATACTCACAAGTCCCTTGTTTGTCGCAGACTGATCCAGTGGGATGTTAGGTAGGAAATACTTAGACTGCTGTCTCCTGTCTCTGTGTGGAAGCTGTCCAGAGCCTGCAGTGTTCTGTGGACCTTTTGCATTGAAACCTGGTTATCATTTAGTTAGTGTGTGGGGAAGAGGGGGGAGAGATCTTGCCAAAACCCATCTAGCACAGCCCTCTGTGGTCTGAGATACATCACTAACACATTAGGAAAGATCCTCTACTCTTCCCCACCTTGATACCTTTCAGAAGATAGATGTACTTGCTGTTTCAGACAGTCATCACTGATGGTTTAATCTCATGCTCAGGTTTAATCTCGTGCTCGTGCAAGATCAGTGGAGACATGCAGAGCTCAGTCTGGTGTTTGGCTGTTGCTCTTTACCCCTCACAGGGAGGGGAGGTGTAAGCAAGCAGTGCTGCAGGGGAAACCCATGGAGGATGTGTGTTGGCACCACGAGCCCTTAGAAATGTCATGCACAGAGAAATGAAAAGATTTCAGTCCTGTTTCACATCAGGATGCGTTTGAAGTCCACTGTTAAGGACATCATGTGTGTTTTCAGTCACATAATCCTTCAGATGATCGTTGTGTTTCCTGGACTTCAGAGTTCCCAGTGTGAAACAAGCTGCCTCATCTGATTTAAAGGAAAACTGAACCAATCTCACAGGGGTTTATGGACAGTAGGAAGAGAGGTGTAGGACTGTCAACACACACTCTGGCTTGATCAGTTTGCTGTCTTGGATTTGGTATTAAACAGCACAGTGCCTTGTCTGCTGCAGGTCTGGGCTCTTCCTTTATTTTGCCAGGATCCCTTAGCTGTACCTTTGTGCTGGCAAAGACAGGGTCAGTGGAGATGTGGAATGCTTGGCCCCTCCCTCAGCATGTATAAACCCTTGGAAGAGGAGTGTGGGTTGTACCTTCTCCGTCACTTCATATTCAGAACAAGGCTGAAAGCACCAAATGGGGCATCCCATCCCACCTTATATCCCCAGGTTCTCTCCTGTGGAGACTGGCTGCTTTGTGCATGGCAACAGTCAAAAGCAACATTACTGTTCTGCTGGTAAATTTGTTTTGGGGCAGCTTAGGCTGCTTGGGGCAGCTAAGCCAGCGTGGTATCTAAACCTGTCCTAAGTGAGGAGCGTGGCTCTGCCCTCGGATACACAGAGCAGTTTGCATCTGTGGAAAGAGCAGCAGGTTGGATAGGAAGGGAAGCAAAGCATCGTGCTGGGTGGGGTGAGGCATCCCATATAGGGTGGATCAGGTACTTATGGATATGGTTTAGCATAGGATGGGAATGGTTGGACTTGATGATCTTAAAGGTCTTTTCCAACCTTGTGATTCTGTGATCCCAACACAGCCCTGCCACCTGAACTCCCCAAAGTCTGTCTTTAACTTACCCTTGGGGAGAGAATATTGCAGGAGTATTGCCACGGCAGCCAGAACACTGTGCTGGTGTGTTAATGGTATTAATGGTTAAAAACGAGGTCTGAGCTGGGAGTGAAGGCTGGAAGTGGTTGCAGCCAGTATTTACCCCTTTTATTTCTCAATTCTCTTATTAAAAAGAAAAGTGAAAAGAGAACTCACCCTCCAGTGTCACAGTGGCTGCATAAAGACTGGAGGAAGTGCTACTTGGACTAAAAGACAAACTTCATTATTGCCAACTGCACGTTTCTCATTTGATTCTTAACATAGAAGTGACTTTATTCAATCCTTGAGCCCCAGAACCTACAACATTCCTGACAACAACACTGAAATACTAAAGCATTTCCATACTTCAGCAGTTCTTTCCTCTGTTTTTGGAAAGAAGCTTGAGCAGCTGGTACCCCCAGATGTTCCTTGCATGAAAGGTGGGAGCAATCACCCCAGCTCTGAGCACATTTGTGACTCTTCTAAGCCAGCAGCATCGCTTCTGGCTCAGCCTTACCAGCTTCTGCTGGTGCCACAGCCTGAGGCAGCACTGCTGGAGACATGCAGCTGCTTTAAATGCTTCTATGGAAAGCTGCTTGGCAGCTGGTGAGCTCTCCCTGGCAGCTGAACCTGGTGGTGTCAGGGCTCTGCTGCCAAACCTGAGATGAATAGAACAGGTAAGTCATGTGCTGCAGTCACCCTCCTGATCACAGTCAGCACAGGAGCCCAGCCAGGCCCTGCAAACACCAGGGCTGTTGGTACAGCTTACAGTGATACCTCTGGTCAGAGGCTGTTAGCAAACCTTATCCCAAAGAGAATAGTAACGTCTATCTTGTTTTGCCTTTTTATTTCTTTCCAGATGTGTACAAATCACTTCAGAAAATCTCTTGAGTAGGTTTGTATAGGCCTGTTCACCTTGTAGGCTGCTGGGTTGCTGCTCTGGTGGCTGTAGGAGCTGTTTGGAAGGTTCTCTTTAGCAGAGATGAATGGCTTGTCCTATCTCCAGCAGTGAGAGACTCTGTTAGGTCCCATTTGTTCAGCTGATGGGTGTCTGAGTTCACCTCTTGGCATTTAAATGTGCATTGCTCCCCAGGCCAGTCCTGGCCCAGTGGTGTGAACGTGGCTGGGAGCAGCATTGTCCCTCCTGATAGGAACAGGAGCCAGCCAGCTCTGACGGCGTCAGACCCCATGCAGGCTGAGAACTGGAGCTGATGGGTGTAAACTCTGTGTTTTGGGGCTTACACCAACCTCAAACTGCTCAGAGATGGGGAAGGAGACATGGAGTAGGTTCTTGCAGGGCTTCTGCACCTGCCTGGTGCATCAAATCCAGGATCTAATTGGGTGTTTTGACTTGTGAGTGCCTGTGCTGGGTTATCAGCACCTCAGAACCTGCTTGGGAACAAAGCCTTTGGCTGAGGGACGTTGTCACATAGTGGGGTGTGCAAAAGAACTTGCATGAAATCATTGGCTTTACAGAAACCCCCAACAAAAATGCTGTGCTGGCTTCCAGCAGACAGACTGGCTGGTTGGGTGATGGGCAAGGAATTGAGGCTCTCTTGTGACCTGAAACTTCCTGGTAAAGACATTTTGGATCCATGGGCTGAGGAGCGTTTTGGCTCCTTTCACCACTCTGGGTCCTCTGGTTGCACAGACAGATCCCTGCAGCCAGCTGGAGGCTCAGCTCAGTGTTGCAGCTCTGCTCTTGCCATACCCATCACGCAGAGCCTGGACTTAGAGAATTACATAGGTAAAAGCTAACCCTGCTGATGCACTTTTTAATCTAGGATTGACCTGATTATTTAATGCTTGCCAAATTATTTAGGAAATGGTAATTATAAACTGGAGTGTGGCTTTTAAACATCCTTTTGTTAAATACTTGCCCTTAGTTTTCCCAGTATAAAAAAAAAATGTATATAACATAACTTAAAAAACTAAAGTTACTTGAATTGTTTTTATCCTTTTATATTTGTATACATATAAATGGTTTTATAGACTATTGTTCTGCTTAACCTAGCTGCTGTTTTGGTAACTCCTCAGTCCTTTTGTTGGTGAGTGGGTTTGGTTACTCAGCATCTGGTCAGCCTTGTGTAGAACCTTTGGGTGGTGTTAAGGTCTGTTAAATCCAGCCAGTGTGGCTGTTGTGTTTCTATTGGTTTTTAAAAAATCATCATCTGTCAGGAATCTCTTTATAGCTTGATGTACCATGGTGTCTTCTAATAAACATTATATTTTCTCATCCCTCTGAGGGGTTTTTTTGTTTTGGTTTATTTTTAATGGCAGTTGATTTAAGTTGGGCTTCAAAGGTTGGGTGTAGAGGCCAAGTGTCTGCTCTCACTTGCTGTCTGTGTTCATGTGTCCCTTGGGAGTGAAAGGTCTCTGCAGCTCTGGATTGAGCTGCACTGTCTGTTGGGTGTTAGCCTCCTGTTGTTGCTCTTCAGGATCAGCTGTGGTGTCTGGAGCTGGTGCTTGATCAGATCTGGTTCTTTGCAGGCTGAAAGTGAAAATCATGTTTCTTTTCCCTGTTGCACTGAGAAGGTGCTGGCAGGACCCTGCTCCTGAGTTGTACATCCTCCTGGGAGGAGAGCAGTGTCCAGAGATGCTCCTCCCCAGGCTGGAGGGATGGGCTGTGAGGGTACCAGGCTGTTTGTTCCAGAGCTTTCCCCAGCCCCTTGTAACCCAGCAGACGCTTGGATGCTGCATTTCCTTTAACCCCCTGCGGGCAGCGCTGCTCTTACAGCATCCCGGGTTCCCCAGCCTCTTTCTAATCCAGTCTCTTTTCTTTTTGTCTTTCTTATGTTTTAGATTCCTAAAGGTGTTTGTGCTGGTGCAAGAACCTCGGGGCGAGCTTGTCACAGAAGGAGAAACAGAATGGTCTGTTTACCCTGCAGGCAGTTAAAACCCACCCCTGGGAAGCCAGACTCCCAGTCTTTGGAGTTCCCACTTGAAAAATTCAGACCTAAATTCCATCCCAGTATCACTCAGCCGCTTGCTCCTTCCCATTGGCATGCTACTTGCTCAGACTAACGTCCCAGCCTTCCCCACTCTTCTGCCAGCTTGGCACAGCTCCTCTGTAAACCGTCACCAACGTGTTTACCCCACACCCAATTCCCACCCCTCCTCCTCACACACCAGTCACAGAGCTGCTGGCTGCCCTTCGCTGCTGGGGGGAAACCAGCAAGTCCCAAGCACGCACTGGTCTGTCTCCTGTCCTCCTCTCAGTCCATCTGAATGTATGCACTGGCCCATCAGCGTTTCACACGGTGCCTTTAGTGCTGGTCCTGCCAGCAGTCCCACTGACTAGCTGGGCAGGGGGGTGCATGCTGGTGGAACCCCCTCCTCCCCAGAGCAGTGTCACAGCAGCTGGACTGGGCTCTGAATCTGTGCTGTTCAGTCTGATCCACTTGTGTTACTCAATGTTCTGCTTCCCCAAAGGTCACTGATACTTGTCAGCCTTTATTGTTTTTAAATCTAGGCTGATGCTCACTCCAAGTATTAAATCCCTCTGACCCTGCTGTTTCCTGAAAGCCTTCAAGCTCACGTATGTACGCTGGTTTTCCTGCTTGTTCTCTCTGCCCCCTTCCTCTTTATCCCCCCTCCTCTCTCTCACACACACGCAGACACACACAGACACTGGCATTTTGGTTTGAAGCCCCATTCTGCTTGTCACAGAGCCCCTTTTGCTCTCGTGTCGGTCTGCATGCTCGCCCTGTTGCCTTGCCTGCACCCCACCTTCCCCAGGGCCACGTTATTTTGTGGCTCATGGTCGTTAAATCTCTTTGCAGTTTCCTTTTGGTTTGGTTTTCAGCGGCTCAGACCTGCCTTCTCTCTCTGCATGCCCTTCTGTGAGTTCTCATCAGTTCCTGTTTGAATAACAGAGGGTTTTTTTTAGAAAAAAAAGTAATAAAAGGAGGGGGAAAAAAAAAAAAGGAACCTGCCCTCTTTCCTTCTCCCACCTTGTCATGGAGCAGAGCTGGATGCAGAAGCCAGGCAGGAATTGTGACTGTCCTGTTCTCACACGGGTTGGTTTGAAGCAGAAGTAGCAGGATAAGTGATGCTGTGCTTTGTGTGGTGCAGGGGAGAGCACACAGAGCTGTCTCCATGTGCTCTGGACTCAGCCCCTGGAGAAAGGCTCATTCCCCATTCCAAACTTGTGTTTCCAACTGTTGTTTCCCCTGAATCGTCACCGTTGTTGGGATTTCAGCGTCACCTTGTACGTGTTTGAGCCCTGTGAGAGTCAGTTGTTTGTTCATAGCTTCTGAGGGCCAGACCTACTCATGGATCAACCCACCGTTTGGGGGAATCTGCTTGTTCTTTGCCAACCTGAGCGTGTTTGGTGTTTGGAATGTGAGGGGACTGGTGTGGGAGCCACCCCGGGCAGTGACCCCGCAGCAACACCCCTCTGGTGTCGTTTGCAGACAGACACATGTGGGGTTTTGGGGCCTGATGTGCTCTTGCACAGGGTCAGCACGTGCTCCTCATGCTGGGGGTGCCTTGGTCATCCCTGCTCAGGACAAGGTAATTTGAAGTGTTGAGTTACACGTTGGGTTCCTCACTCCCTCCCCTCCTCTCCATTCACAACACCACCTTTCTTTTCAACAGCACAAAGTCCCTCAGCCCCACAGGTTGTACTTCTGTTGTATTTATGGTGCTTAACACCCACGAGCATCAACCAGCACAAAGGGTTTGGTTTTTAACTGAATGAAGCAGCTCAGGAGCCTGCACCAAGACCAGGTGATCCCAACCCCAGGGCCGTTTGGCTGTGGCATTGGCAGCATCAGAAGGGTCATAATCAATTAAATTCCCATCTTAATTGCTGCTACTATGGTCACTTCACCGCTGAGATCTGCGAGCCCCTGAGCGTGGCGTGTCCCCCCCCCACGGTTGGCACCCGTGGCTCTGTACAGAGACTGGTGGGGAGGTTCCATTGCACCCACCCACCCCTTGGGGGATCTGAGTGGTCCTGCAGTTTAACAGGTCTGCAAAATACCTTCACAACATTTCCAGCTGTGATATTTCTATCCTCGTGCCCGATGCACTGTTGAATCAGCAGCTGAGAGGAATTAATTTTCACCTGTCGTTGTGCCATCTATGTACAAATAGAGATGAAATTTGCTTTTTATATATTTAACCTAGGTGGACAGTATATTATTGTCAGCCTCTGTGGAACATTGGAGCGATTGCAATGGCTGTGTTGCTAACTGGCGCTTTGGAAGGAGCATTAACTTCAGCTGATTTAATTAATTAAAACCCACACGTGGAGTTTTTATAAACTTGGCAACTTGTTCCCAAAAGCCTGACTCTCCAACCACACTGCAAGGGAAAAACCAGCCCCAGTCGTGTATAGTAACATACCTGTCCCTGTCCTGCTGCCTTTAGTCAGGGTGTAACGACTGAGGAATTCCTGTAGAATTTCCCTTTGGCAAAATTCACAAGCTCAAACACGTGACTGGTTTATAAAAACTCTGCCTGAAGTTCCTAATCTCACCCAGAAGCGTGGACTGTAGGTCCTACCAATGTCCTAACCCCCAGCAAAAAGTCTCTAATGCCCTTTCTTACCACCTGTAAATAGAGAAGAAACATATTTACTGATGCCCAAAGTTGTGTTTAATGCTGAGTATTTTTCAGGAGTTCACTGAGTTGGATCCATGTTGTTCTTTGGTTTTTGTTTTCCTGCCTGAAGTGTCAAAAGACCTTAAAAAAAGCCAAATTCTATTTTAACATGATGATGTCGAGCACTTTTTTATTTGTATATGTGTGTGTATGTGTGTTTGAGCACTGATCTCTAGACTCTGGTGGCATCCTCAGTGTTGTGATTTCATTGCCAATGTAAAAGGTTCTGGTGTTGCCCATTCATTTCTGGAGACAGAATTCAACCAAATAAAGTGCTTCCATTTGAAAGCGAATATTGACCTTGTAACAATGAAAAGTCATCCACCTATTTAAATAAACATTTAATTCCAGAAACACAGTTTCCCTGGACCCTCTTGATCATCCAGAGAAGAGGAGGGATGGTTTTGGTGTTCCCCTTTCCAATCAAAGAGCCTCTGTTTGCCTCTCCACCAGGGCTTCTCCGCTCGGGTCCATCTGTTGCTCTTGTGAGCTCGCTGCCTTCACACCAGCATTTCCAGTGGAGAACTGGGGTTCAGCTGGGACTTTGAGCCAGCTGCAAGTGCTGCAGCCTGGAGCTCCCCTGAGCTGCTCCCTCACTCCTCGTTCTGCTCCAGGAGGGGTTTGGGCTTCACCTCCAGCTCTCTGGTTTGCTGGAATGAGCAGAAGAGCCTGACAAGGCTGTGACAAGGCTGTGACCAACGATGAGAAGTTCGTGGTACTTGGGCTTCAGGTTGGGTTTGATTCCATATTCGTTCATACTGGACTCTCCAGGTACTGGAAGCACCAACATGGCTTTGGGTTCAGCTCTGAGCGACCGTCCCACGCAGCCACTCCCCTCAGGTCCATCTGGGGCACCGTTTTATCCAGCTCCCCCCGTTCCAGCTGGTGCTGAACAGAACGAAGGGTCTCGGGTAGGTCTGATACTGGTTGGTCATTGGAGGAGGAAGAAAAACACAGTGTTGTGGTTGGAGTTGTCACTTGGGGAACATGGTGGTGGCTCTTCATTCCCCCCCTCAGTAGGATGGCACGAGGGCTGGAAGCTGGGGGAATGCTTCTGTTAACAGATTGTACCCTGCAACACCCGTGGTGACTGCTCTGCTCTCAGGGGAAGGCTTGGCAGGTGCTTTTGATGCTGTTTATACTTTTAAGAGGAAACCTGTCGCTGGCTTTGGGAGTGACACAGTTGTGCCCATGTGTGAAACCCAGCGCTGTTTCCCTTCACCCAACAGCTGGGAAGCTGGATGTGTTTCTGTTGGGTGAGGGTTTTTACAGCTCCGTTCCCCAAGGAGGGGGAACGGGCTGGAGCTGTGAGGGTTTGAGCTGGGCTGCTCTGACTGTATCTGAAACAGCCTCAGAGAGGAGGTGGGTTTTTCCCAAGGTCAGATTGGGATTTTTTTAACGCTTTCAGTTGTTTTTTGCCAGCACCAATTAACATCCCTGTCAGCTCAAGACAAACCAGGGCTATGGAACTGTCTGCCAGGCTTGGCATTTTGGGGAAATAATGAATGGGAGGGGGTGGCTGTCTGGCTGGTGCTTTATCTCTCCCAGGATTAGCATTCTGACTATAAATAGCCACAGCCATGAGTGAGCAAAGGCTGGAAGAGGCTGCCAAGCTGAGCAGTAACTGGGAAGAAAATTAAACGAGCTTTGCACACCACTGTGTCCCCAGCACAGGGGCTGCTGCTGTGCAGAGGGCTGGGAGAGGGGAGCAGGTCATGCAAATCTGGAGTTGGCTCCGTTGTTACGTCCTCTCCCCTTCCTTGGAAGCAGCAGGGTGATGAGGGGGACACAAAGTGATTTCCAAAAGACCCGATGGAGGTTCAGCCACAGACTTCAGCTTGTGCCAGGTCCCAAAGCTGCGGCTGCGGTGCGTGCTCAGGGCTCCTGGAGCTGCCCCAGCAGGAGCCGGAGCGAAGCAGGGCTCTGTGGTCAGGCTGCCAACGGCTCCGAGCTGTGGCACCAAGCTGGGAGCGCTGCAGGGACTGAGGGGAACACAAAGCCCAGTTAGGGTTGTGCCAGAGCAGCGCTGGAGCTGTTCATCCAGGCACTGAACACTCCCCTCCCCCGGGAGCGCTGCTCTCCCAGCATCCTTGGGGCTGCTCTGCCGTTGCCGAGGGGACGCGGTTGTTTGGGAGATGCAGGTTTTGCCGCTTGATTTCAAGCTGCTAAAGGACAAACTGCATGTTCTGTTACCCAACTCTGCTTGTTCAGAGCTTTGGGGCTGTAGCTAGCGGGGTGTCACTGCTCTGGCAGGGAATGTTCTGTCCCTGGGGTTAATTAGCTCTGGCAGCTTCGTTAGCTCCCACGGGTCGAACTGGCTGGTGGGAGTGTGATGGTTCCAGAGGACCTGGTACCAATGGTGCTGTCACACGAGTGGTACCAGTGCCCTATCGCTAATGACATCATCAGCCACAACCTGAACTGACAGAAAACCTTGCAAGGTCCTTCTGGAAACCTGGAACAGCTCCAGGAAAACTCCAGCTACCTTCCTTGCAAGTTACTTGGGTAGCAGCACTCATCATGAGCTGCACATGCAGCTCCCTGAGCTGAACGGGGCTGGAACGGGGTAAATGCACCACAAAGGCTCCACAAGCAGAGACTCGAGGGAGCAGGTGCCCTCCCCAAACGAGCCCCTGTGGCTCTGTGTGCTGGGGTGTTACCGCTCGGCCTCGCAGCAGCCTGAAGTTTGGCTGATTTGGGGTTTGGGTTTTACTTTTTAAGGTTTTCCCCTCCCCTGACACCCTGGAGCTGTCCGAGCTCCTGCCCCTGCGCCGAGGCACCTGTCGTGCAGCCTGTTGAATGCACATGGATTTATTGTAACACATTTTCAGCACAAAGTAGAACACTGAAGCACAGGAGTGTTAGAAGGATCTGTACAGCATCCTCGGAACGGCACAGACAACACAGACATGCAGCCCCACAGGCTCTGCAGCAGCTTCAAGGTGGCTGCAGTGGGAACGATGACAGCGCGAAACAAGGAGAAATCCCAACAGTGGCTCATCTGCTGACCTCCCCTCGGGCCTGGCTGGGTATGTACAAGCATCCAATGAACAGGATCCTAAAGTTAACATGCTGAACCGTTTGCAGCAAAGATTTGGTCTTAAAAAAAAAAAAAAATCATCTGAAGGCCACAATTGTCTCCTGGAGTTCTCTCCTTTTCCTGCTTTCTCTCTCTTTCCAAGAGCAGCCTCTGCCTCCCCTTCTCTTTCTCTCAGTGTGGCGCTCAGGAGTTGCAGCCTGGGCTGAGCCCGGTATCACTGCAGCCAGGCTTGATGCTCTGGAACCGTTCATGCACGTGAGCAGGCACTGCTGCCTCACTCTGCTTCCCTTACCCACTCTCCCTATCGTCCTTCTGGCTTAGGAGACAGACAAAGACCATGTGAGATTGGCCCTGCTGAGAAAAGCAGCGTTTGGACAGGTTTTGTCTTCGTACCTCTCCTTCCCCCCTGCTCTAATGCTCCCTGGCTCGTTAGTGGCAGGAGGCTGAGGAACATTAATGAGCCACCATGTATGCAAATGGTTTCGGTGCTGAGCAGCCGGAGTGGGCTCAGCAGTGGGCTGAGGGGGTGCGTCTGCAAAGGGCTCATTCCTAAAAATCTGCTTGGAGAGCCTGGGGCTGGCTCGGGCAGGCCCCTTCCCCAGCACAGACCCACCGCCCTGGCCAAGGCAGCTGGCTCAGCTCTGTGCCAGCGACCGGGCTGCTCATCAGCCCTTCATTGCTCCCGGCAGCCCTGGGGACAGGGCTGGGCCTACAGACAGGTCCTGGCTTACAGCGGGGGCAGGTAGAGCAGCCCAACAGCCCACCAAGCTCACCCAGTAACAGCTCTGAGGTGAAGCCCCTCATGTCCCTCAGCCCCATGAGCTAACGGCCTGTAAGGCTGCAGCCCAACAGCCCCACAGCTGCCAGGAGCTCGTGCAGAGGGAGCACAGTGGGGAGGGGGACTCATCTTCCAGCTCTGTTCTCTGGAGAGGTGTCTGACAGGGCATCAGCTACAAGGAGCAAAACGATTCCTCAGGGCTCTCAACATGTGGCTTTAGGGGCTGGGGGAGAAAGAAACAGCCTCTTCCTAAACTTCTTAGTTGACTGAAACTGAATTAGCAAGAATTAGATCAAAAGCAAACCTAGGAGGTTGTAACAGCTGTGCACCACCAGCACAGAACTCCCACAAGACCTCAGGGCTTTAGTCACCCACAAAGAACAGGTTTCTCTAGTCACAGGCTGGAGCCCAGTAAAGTTTCTTCGTTATCCTTAAACATTTGAGTTCAAAAGTGCCAAAAGCAAAACCTGCAAAGGAGCAGAGGCTTAGTTCTGGGGCAAGCTGGGAGCTTCCAGTAAGCAAACAAAAGGGCGAGGGTCAAAACACCGTCCTGGTGATGTTTGGCTGCAGCCTTGAGCCACAGCTTGAGCCAGAGGTGAATTGTGGAGAAGCCCCTGGTCTCCCACTCCTGCCAGCACCACCCTGTGTTCAGAGGGTGGAGGAAACCTGCCTTCCCCAGCAGCAGTGGCAGGAGCTGCACACACCTTCAAGTGCCAGACAAGGGAAGAGGGTTTGGTTCCTTGGGCTTCCCCAGCCTTCCATCCCTAGAGGGCGTATCTGGGCCGTACCTTCCCCGCCCCGTGCTGCACAGCTCACACAGCCCGTGTCTCCGCCTCGATCTTCTGCTCCCCGTGGAGGTTCTCCAGTTCTTGGACCTGGGCGACGTTCTGTCTGATGGCGATCTCCGGGCCCCCTCCGTACAGGGTGCTTAGGTAAATCCAGGTCTCCTCAGAAATCTGCCCGTAGTCAGCACCTGAGAGGGGCAGGAGCAGGGATCAGATGGGACAGGGTGGTGTTCCACACCACCACACTGTCCTCTCCACCCACCTCCCAGCCCAGGTTCAGCCCCAGGAAGAGTGAGGCAGGAGCAGTTCCTGCAGCTGCACAGTGCAGACCCAACAAGCTCTGCTCTGCCCCACTGCAGCCACCACAGCCCCTCCACCTGCCCTCGGCAGAGCAACCTGCTGCTGGAAGCCACCATAGCTCTGTGACAGTGTCACCAGCCACTTGCAAGGTCCTGCTGCAGTCACCTCCTTTCCCAACAAGGAACTGAGCAGCAGAGGCCATGGCAGCAGGGTGCTCCTGTCCCCTGCCCCGTGCCAGGTGGGGAAGGAGCTCCGCCAGCCCAAGGGCTCACAAACATGCAGTCAGCCACAGTGATTCCCAGCAGCTCCCGGGGCTGCCCTGCCCAGGAGACACTGAAAATGCTCCTCTGAGCTCTCCCAGGAGGGACAATGTCAGGTGGTGGAAGCACAAAGGAGGAAAAGCAGAGAACTTGGCCAGAAATGCTACAGAGGAGGAGGAAGCACCACAGTACGGCTGCAGCTTGATTGACTTGGCTGCAGAGCCCAGCAGCACCAGCAATGCTGCTTCCCAAGCTGGACCAAGACAAGAGCAACACAAGATCAAAGCTGCAATGCCAGGAAAAAAGAGGAAAGGTGGAGAGGGCCTGGGGAAACAGGAGGAGATGTGGGGCTGCAGGCTTCACTGCAGCAAGTCACGTCAGCAAGCTGGGCCCACAGGAGCTGCCAGCGGCCTCGCTCAGGGCCGGCAGCACAGGGATGCACAAAGAACTGTCCTCTGCAACACCATCCTGCTCTGCAACCACCCAACTACGGGCAGCTGGGCCCAGCAGAACCTCCTCCACCTCTGCACTACCAGACAGCAAGCACAAGCCTTACCCTGCTTCACTTGCACGTGGCCACCTGCCTTAGTGAGCGCGATCTTGCTGTTGTCGATGGGTCCGGGAGGCTCTGGAAGAGGAGGACGAACACATCAAAAGCTGTTCTACTTCCCACCCTGTCACTGCAGCCAGCTCATCTCCTGAGCTCGTGCCTCTCTCTTATTTGTCCTGCCCTTGGGGACCTGCAGGCAGCCTCGCTGGTGTCTGAGCCCCATTCAGCCCCAACTCAGACCAGCCAGGTGCAAAGCTTACTGAGGGCCTGTAAAGGGACTTGTTTCTGTCCCACCTCCCACCCCCAACAGAGCCCAGAGGTCTCTGGCTTGTTTCTGTCCCACCTCCCATCCCTAACAGAGCCCAGAGGTCTCTGGCTTCTTACCATTATCCTTCCCCTTGACAAAGGCTTCCCACTCACGGAACCACTGCATGCTGATGCAGTAGATGACACTTGGAGACTCCTCTGCCTGGAAAGCCTTGTTCAGCTGGGGGAGCAGAGGACAGAGGGGGGGAGAGAAAGGAGTCAGTCGTTTTGGAGCTCTGGAGGAGACCCCTGTGCTAAGGCAGCTGTGCCAGCCTTCAGGAGAACCCCTTGTAACTCCACCCCCTCCCTCACAACCTGCTCCTGCCCACTAGAGCAGGCAAGAGACTGGGATGGGTTCAAACTTCACTAGCGCCTTGCAGCTGCCCCTCCCTGAGGAACCCCAGGATCCATCTTTGGCCATGCCACAGATCATGTTCTGGAAGACAGGAGCAGGAGGTTTCCTCTACCTGTCTGTGCCAGGTCTCTATTTCCCACCTGTCCCCTCAGCTGCTGCTTCCAGAAGCTTCCCACACAAACCTTGATGAAGGTGTCGATCTCGATTCTCCTGCGTTTGGCAAGAGCTTCGATCTCCACTTGGCAGATGGAGCAGACGTACAGATGGTTCACAGCAGGGCCTCCCCCAAACCTGAGCACGGGGACAGAGGGAGTGGAATGAAGAACCACAGGGGAATCCAAGTGCTTCCCAAGCCTGATTTCTAGAGAGATGGAGTCTTACACTATTCTGGACAGTGAATGGAGAGAGGGGCCTTTGCTGAGCACAGTGAGGGGCACGACAGGGCTCTGGGACAGCGCCCTGAGCTCATTTTGGTTTAGATGAGGAGGATACCCACCCCCCATACAGGAAAGATGTGGGGCTGTTGGAGAGGGGTCAGAGGAGCCATGAAGATGATCAGAGGGCTGGAGCAGCTCCCCTATGGAGAGAGGCTGAGGGAGCTGGGCTGGGTCAGCCTGGAGAAGAGAAGGCTGTGGGGGGACCTCATTGCAGCCTTCCAGTCCCTGAAGGGAGCAGAGAAACAGGAGGGGAATCAGCTTGTTAAAGGGCAGAGACTGGCAGGACAAGGGGGATGGAGTGAAGCTGGAGGAGGGAAGGGTTAGATGAGATATTAGGGGGAAGTTTTTTACAGAGAGTGGTGAGGGGCTGGAACAGGCTGCCCAGAGAGGGGGTGGGTGCCCCATCCCTGGGGGTGTTCAAGGCCAGGTTGGATGGGGCCCTGGGCAACCTTGTGTAGCTCCAGGCCTGGAGGTTGGTGGCCCTGCCTGTGGCAGGGGGTTGGAGCTCTGTGATCCTTGGGGTCCCTTCCAACCCAGACCAGTCTGTGGTTCTATGACACAAGTCTTTGGCAGTCCACACCAAGTACTGCATGCATTGAAGGTGCCCTGGGAAGGGACTGTGTCTTGGTCACTGCCCAAGGTGCATAACAAACCCCCAAACTCACTGGGAGGAGAATGAGGTGGCTGCATTCACCTGTTGTAGAGATATTCCCACACGTTCTGAGGCAGAATCACAACCAGGTCATCAATGTAGTGGTATTTGTTGGGAGGGATCCCTGTGGAGGAAAGGCAAGAGGGGGGTTAACCAGGGATCACCTTATTGCTGGGTAAATACACAAATGAAAAAGGCTGATCTTCCTTGCTGAAAGCTCCTCAGTTCCAGAATCAGCTAAAGGAAGACAGTCAGGAGCTCATTAATCATGGAGGTTTCTCAATTCACAGCCTGTATTTCTAACCAGTGGAGATTTATATACACTCCACTCCCCAGCAGGACAGATGAAGCAGCAGAACAGCAAAACGTGGCATCAGCTTTCTTCTGTAGCACGTGCTCCACTCTCCAAACAAACACTGCCAGCCTTGCCCATAGGGTATCCCAGATAAACGCTGCCTTATCTGCCTTCTACTGGCTTGTTTTTAAAAAACAAACAGAGAACCAAGATCTGTTACTTCCCAACAGTACACATGGCTCCAGGCCTCTGATCAGCAGGACAATGAGGTGATTGTCTCATGTCTCCCTGAACAGGCTGGAGTTTCTGCCAAAGAAGCAGATCCTGCTGCAGCCAGGCTGTGACAGGACTACAGCTGGAGCTCCTCCCCTGAAGCCTGAGGGTATGGCTGAGAGTGGCTGCTCCTGGGCCTGGCCTTACCTCCGTGAGAGCAGAGAAAGGTGTGGTTGGTGATGGGCCCAGGCTCTGCAAAGGTGTTGAATTTGTTGAGCCACTCTCTAGAGATGTAGAACTGGAGCAAGCTGTGCTCTTTCATGCTGGCCAGGGACACGACCTTCTGACGCTCCCGCACAGCTTCCTCACTGCTCTTCCTGAAGCAGGGAAAGGAAGAGAACATTTTGCCAAGAGAAAGCTTCCCAAACGTGTTTCTAGTGGTGTGCAACCAGCAAGGGCTCACTGAATCCAGGGCAGAGCTCACCTGTAGAACAGGACATAGGCTTCTGCATTCTGGACCACGGTCTCATGGACTTCAGTGACGTACTGGTCATCAAACTCGTACCACTGGCCGTTGATCACGTTCTGGCAGTAGGCTATGTAATGCCCACCTGTGACAGAGCAAGCACAGCACCCCTGGGGTTCAGCCTGCAGACAGAAGCTGTGCTGGGGATGATGTCAGCAGCACAAACGGGTTTAGATGCTGGTGGAGATGGAGAGTGAGCCCCCAAAACGGTGTAATTCCTGCTCAGGCAAGCTGGGCAGGATTTGGGGAGCTCAGCACTGTTGCTCCTATTCACCTTCCTTGGAAAGAGCCTTTCAGAGGAGCTGAACGGCAGGGAAGGGGCTGAGCCCACCTGGAGGTAAGGCTGACATTGCTGCAGGGGGCTGTGAGAAGCTGTTTTGGGGGTTTTTCCCCCCTTTTTAAAGGGCAGAGGCTGAGCAAGCTGGGGGATGGAGGGGACAGGCTTTAAGCTGTGCCCAGAAGAGGTGCTGGCTAGTCCCAGTAAACACTTGTGCTTTGCTCACACTCCTCTCATTCCTGGTCACCTCTGCCTGTACTCCCAAAGAAGGACTTACTGCCTGCTGTGCCGTGGTGACAGATGACTGACAGCAGATCGTAGGTGGTGATCTGGGAGACACACTCCTTGGCTAGGAAGGGTCTCAGATCCAGCCCCTCCAAGGGGAAGGAGACGTGACTGTTGATCTTGAAGGAATACATCACCTCGTGCCGGAACCGTTTCAAGTGGATACAGAGAATCTAAAGAGCAAGGACAGGGACACCAAGGTGAGGTTTTGGCAAGGGGGTTCTGGTAGAACAGCACATCTCTGGGTGTCTGATCTTTGGGAGGCTTCTTCACCTCTTAAGTCATGAATCCTGCTGGCTCACCAGCTTAGAACAAGGAAGCCTCTTCTGGTCTAGAAACAGGATTTTGCCATCAAATCAAACTGCTATTTCTGTTCTACCTTGAGCCTCCTTTCCTCCTCAGCAGCTGCTGAAAGAAAAGTAGGAAACAAGGTGCTTTTCCTCACCTCTGGTAGCCGGAGGACTTTGCAGTACTTGACTCCATTCCGCAGCCTGAGGGGGGAAAGAAACGAGCTGTGAGGAATCTCCAGAGCCAAAGGATGCCAGAAAGCAAAGCTGGGTCTTGTTTGCTTTGAAATCCAAGAGAAATCCTCAATTCCAGCAGCAACAAATTCCGGCTTTTCCAGCATCCTTCCCAAAGGATGGCATGAGCAGTTTGTCATGCCTCTTCTTTCTAATCCCCATCCCTGTTCATATCCCTCTTCCTTTCTTCCCAAAAAACAGCACTTTTCCTATCTGCAATCAGCAACCTCTCAAGCAGAGCTCTGGCACATGGCAAGGCAGATTTCACATGCCACTCAGCACAAGAAGTGTCCTGGCAGAGGGCTCAGCAAGGTGTGTAACAGCAGGACAAAGCCCCAAAAACACAGCACAATGCAGGTAACACCAACTTACTTTTTACACCGTTCACAGCTGTACATGTTGTCCCCTGCAAAGAGAAGAGAGCTGTTACTCTCAGCACACCAAGCTGGTGTGACTAGGCTTCCATCCAGGGCTGAGAAACAAAGTGAAGCAACCTCTTGGGGAAGCCAGAGTGAGATTAAAACAGAGATCAACACAGGTGAGTACAGTAAATTGTTTGAGTCTGGATGGGGCTCTGGGCAACCTTGTGTAGATCCAGGCCTGGAGGTTGGTGGCCCTGCCTGTGGCAGGGGGTTGGAGCTCTGTGACCCTTCCAACCCAGACCAGTCTGTGATTCTATGAGTCACCAGAGGAAGCAAAGAAACTGAGAGGCTAAGGAGCCACAGCTGTGGCTGCTCCTCACTGAGGACACTCCCACTCACATTTCCCACCCCTGAGCAGGTGGAGATACTAACTCGGTTCTGCTCAGAGATGCTGCTCTACCAGCTCGTGGTCCTGCCAGTCTCTGAGTGAAATACTGAGGCAGGATTGTCACCTCCAAAACGCATGGGATTTATTCCTCCCTGAGGTTCTCCTTGGCTTGTGCTGCCAGACCCCACTAAAGAAAACTCACCCTTCAACTCATCCGCTGCAAAAAAGGCAGCAAGACAATCCTCCAGTGTCACCACAGGACCCCAAAACCAGCTAGGGATACAGGACACCACAAATCTGCAGAAGAGAGGGGATCAAGAGACAGAGTTACATGTGAAACAGCTGAACAGTTTGGCTTACAAAACCCCAAATGGGCGATGGGTTTCCATCTAGCTGGAGGTCTGAGGCTCATCACGCTCCCCAGAGGAGCATGGAAAGAATGGTTTCTCTCAGCTGATGTTCCTACTGTGATTGCTCAAACAGGACATGATTTAGAAAACTACTGTGTAATTTGCTAGATAATTTACTCTGGATGGCAGAACTGAGCTAAAGGCAGAGGCAAGTGATGAGGAGCTGCACAAGAGAACTCAAGGAGTGTGAGGGAACTAGAGGAACAGTAGCAACTGGTTCACATGGAACCTGTGAGGTTCCACATGCTGTCATCCAAGGAATGGTTACAGTTGATGTTCCACTGTCAACACCAGTGGTGGGGAGAGCTGCCTTGCAGGGCAAACCCCAGAAGAAAGAGGTCCTGCCCAGGGAGCCCACCTCCGGATGTACTCCATGATGAAAGCAATCCAGCCCTGCGAGGCGTAGTTGTCTCCACACGCCCCTGTCTTAGCTGGCACGTTCTGGTAGATGGCAGAGTGCAGCTTGGCCAGGTCCTCCTTCCCTGGGATTGGGAGTGACAGGTCCTGGAACGTCTCCACTGTTGTAGAAACCTGGAAATATCCAAGAGGAAGAGGTCTGGATTTCCTGTGTGTGTACCAGAGCTGGGAACTGACCTTCATCACCTTTTATCATTGCTTGGATTTTGTCTAGGCTAGAAACCTGAGCTGGCAGTAATTACTAATTGCTGTGACTAATTACAGGATGGCTTTTGTCACGGTTTCTGTAGCACTGCAATCAGTTTTCTAATGTGAACATGATATCACTAGGCCAACTCAGGAGATAAGCAAACAGGCCCCTAGAGAGAACTACAACATCTTTGCACAGCAGGTCTCACATCTCCCCCACCATCCACCCATCACATCCCACAGCACTAGGAAACAGGAGCAGCATTTCCTAAGAGAGCTGCAAGCTAGAAGACTCTGCTCTGGCCTACTCACCCTGTCACAGGTGAGGCACTGCACCAGGCTGAGAATGGAGCCATCGAAGATGTCCGAGATCACACTGCGGTAACGAAGCTCTTTCTTCTTCTTCCCAGAAGCCTGCATCTGGGCTGAAAGGACAAACAAAGCCCCATCATGTAGCAGCTCCTCTCCATCTCCTGTCTCAGCAGAGTCACACTGCTACACAGGAACACAGGACAAGCCCCATCCTGCATGTGCAGACATCACCTACATGGCACAGCAAGACAGAGGAGCCCGTTGTGAGCTGACATGAAGAACACGGTGCAGGAAAGGGAGAGGGAGAGGGCAGCCAACTGAACCAACACAAACGTGCCAGCTCTCAGCAGGCAGAAATCATCTTACTGGAATTCCCATCTCCATCCTCTTATGACATGTTTTGAAGTTTGGCCTTGCCACAGGGAGTCACCACTTTTTTGAGGTCTTGCAACATTTTGCTCTAAGCTTTACGCTTTATTTCCTCTCCCTCCCTCACCTGCCCGTGTCCTTTGTCCTTTTATTCCTCCCTCTGACATTTATCCTGTGTTTCTCAGTGTCTTACAGTGGAGAGGACTCTCCATAGCAGGGACTGACCCAATAGTTTTGTTTAATAACAAACCCTCTTCCCCACACAACACACGTGCATGGAGACAGAGTGCTTTTCATCCAGCCAGAACATCTGTGGTTGTGCTGACCTCAGCCAAGGAGTTGGGACACACTGGAGGAAAGAACTCCATTGTTGGGCAGCTGTGGAGAGGGAGGTATAAGCACATGCCTGTTGTGTTTGCAGGCTATGCAATGCTGAGGGATTTCATTTTGCAGTTTGCTGGGTATGAAGGGCCCAGTCTGGTAACAACAGAAGCCAGGCCCCACTCTGAAGCCTAATGATGCTTCCAGCACCATCTGCAGTGGTAACTCTACTCTGTGAGCCTGTGATGTCTGGGAGGCAGGAAGCTCTCTCTTGGTAACATCATCTTTCAGTCCTCTGGCCCATGTGTTATGAAATTCAGGTCTGGCAGACAAATGTTTATACATCTCGCCCTCCCCTAAAGGGACAGAGCTTGTGCCTGGGATTTCGTAGCCATTTCATTAACACTCACCACAGCACGCAGACACAGGCATGAAAATTGTTTCAGGCTCCAATATAAGAGCAGACCAGCACATCTGTTCTGCCCAGAGCATGGCTTTACCTGCAGGTTTCCACTAGTCTTTGCCTAGCACTGTTTTAGAAAGCGCTGAGGGAATCAGCACTTCTTAAAACCACTTATCAAGAACAAGGATGGATTCCTTCTCTCCTCTGTAAATGACCCCCTCCTCCTCTACACGGTCCCAAATCTGTCTCCCTCTTTGCACTACCTTTCTTGAGCACGTAGGAAGGTCCAAGCCTGGCAGGACTGGAGCGAGGAGGGCTGCTGGAGAGCTTGGAGTGCATGTCGGGATGGACCGGGCTGCAGGGGCGCGAGGAGCAGCGCATGTAGGCGTCGTTGTCAGGTTCTGCTGGGGGAAACAGGCAGGGAAGAGCACCGGTGAAAACCCCAGGTACTAAAGGCAACACTGCCAGCCCAGCTCTGCTTTCCAGCACAGAATCTTCCCCAAAACACACAGCTCTGTGCATGCTGACTGTCCTGCTTGCCCAGGCTGGCAGAGGCAGCTTCCTCACTGCACACATTGAGCGTTGAGGACAGAGCTACACTAATAATTACAGAGGAAAAAAACCCCAACCCACCATTTTTTTCACACTTATGACTAATTAGGTTTTACAGCTTGTTCCCATATCCCTAATCACACAAACAGCACTGCTGGGTTCAGTGCCAGCTGGCGGAGTGAGGCTTTTATTTAAAGAAGTGTTGAAAGATCGGGTATGTTCAGTCTGAGGTGACTCCCCACCTACATCCTACTGCTGCGCTTTTCCAGGCACAGAAGTGCACAAACTGTGCCTCTCCCCTCTCCTCCACAAAGCCCACAGTCCAACACTGACAAATACCTTTCCCCACACCTTTTCCCAGCGTTTCCTAGTGTTTTCCTAGCGTTTCCCCAGGCCAGCCTAGCAGATAAAGCAACTTAAACACACAACCCCTTTTTCTTACCTTAGGGCAAGGCATCCATACAGTGTCTGTGGGTCTGGCAAAGGCAGTGAGCACTCACTACCTTCAGGACATAGTCTCTGCTCAGCTCCACAGCACTTCAGCCCAGCCAAGCACCTCTCTGACCCACATACTAGATTTTCTTCTAGAATCAATTGTACACAAAGGCAGAACTACTGTCAAGGACACTGAGGAAAATCTTGGATGCAAAATCTCTTGAAACCCTTAGAAGGAACAGTCAAATTATGTGTTCTTTGCCCCTGTGCTACAGCCCTGTCCCTATGTGGGATGAGAACATGTCTTCTCACAAGTGACACACGTGGGAGAGGTGTGTACCTGGTGTCCTACACGGGCTGGCAGGACAGGGAGCTGGCAGCATCTCAGGTGAGGCTCTGCCATCAACTGGCATCATAGTGGTATCAACATCTGCATCCTCATCCACCTGCTCTGAGTTGCTGCGCCGATGGCCACAGGAGAACTTCCTGTCCTTCATCCTCTCTTTCTCAGAGATGCCTCTCCCTGCTTCATCCTGGATCAGCAACTCTGTCTCTGCAAGGGAGCTGCTGCCCATGCCACCTGCGGTCCGGCCTTGACCATCCCCTTCACCCCTGTCACTGCTTGAGTCGCAGGAGAGGAACTCATCCTCTGAAGGGCTTCTGTCCCCCTCTCGCTTGTCTTCTTGGTCACTGGTATCCAAATCCCTTGTCTCTGCAACAATGGGTTCCTTCAGCTCTTCGTGAAGCTGGTCCATCAGGCAACGCAGGAACTCCTGAGTGTCCTGAAAGCCAGGAGGAATTCCATGTTAGCATCCAGCCAGAAATGGGGCAAACAAGAGGGGCAAAAGAAGAGATGGCACCATTTGCAGCCTCTCCCATGCTGCCCACAAAGGTCAGCCACTTCAACACCAGGAGACCTACTGAAGCCAAGCAGGTACTGCAGGATGTACCAAGAAACCTGCCTGCCACATAAAGGCTTTTAACTCCTAAATGATAAAAGGCACAATTTTACCTGAACATTTTCAGCTGAAAGACACTGAAAAGCCAGAGAGCAGCTGCTGCAGCATGCAAGCCATGAGCTTATTTTATTTATCAGGGGTTTACCACTGATAAGAGGCAAGAGACAAGGAGGAACTTAATGAAGCCAGCAGGCCACAGGGAATAGGCTCTTATCCACAAAACAAATTTCATGAGCATGTACATCTGCTCATAGCAATCGCTCTTAAATAGGGCAGATTAAAATCTTTAATAAATGGGGAATGGAACCAGAACTCTGCAGTCAAGGTGCAAGCTCCTACATTCCTAATACATGGTAAAGGAGCTGACACTTTGGCTTCAAAGAACCCACTGAAAAGCGACTCGGTATTTTGACAACTCCAGCAAGTTAATTATGATGTTTCTGTTATTTTATGGAAACTTGGCTTTTAGCCTGCTCTGCCTTCCTTTCAACTTCATCTCTTTACAGCTGAGAGTTTTCCAATCCAAGGTACTTCAAAGATAAATATAGAAGTTCTTTCATGAATCGTTATTTTTAATCCTCTTGTTTCAGCCTCCTGCCAGTACCACAGTTCAGAGGTACTGTCACTTCTTTTGCAAATTTTCTAATCAAACGTAGTTTGATGTTTACATTTGACTCTAAAGAATAAACACAAGAGAGATGCTGATAAAAACTTCAAAGAGAAAAAGGAGTCTATCTTTAAATAGGATTTATTTTGCTGTGATTCTTCAGAGAACATCGGTATCTGTAACTTTTTAGTACAGATTCATACAGGTTTCCCAGCTCTGATGTGAATAGGTAGCACCCAACCTCTCACAGGGCACAGAGCAGTGGATCTCAAAGCCTTTTATAAGGGAGGTGACCATCATCATTTCAGAGATGAGAAAGCTGATGCAGGAAAATGCATTGATTTGGTACCAGCAAGCCAGAGGCAGAGCCTGGAAGAGAACCCAGGTCTCCTCAATCCCACCCGAGTGCTCTATGAGACCCCTAATACTGACACAAACTGGGCTCAACCCTGAGCTCAAGCTCTTCCTCCCAAGCACAAGCACCACAGCCACAGGCAGAAAAGTCCCACCACCTCTGGAATAAGAGCATGTTTTGGTTGAGGCCCCACCTGCTGTGCATAGCCTCGGAACATGGGGTTGACGAGCTTAATTCCATGGGACAGGCTGCTTGGAACAACGTAACTGGGGCTGGTTAGATATGGGAAAAAGAGAAAGAAATTAGTTTGCTTATCAGGCTTGGAGCCAGTTTGTCTAATAAGCCATAGAACAGGGTGTGGTAACTAGTTAAGAGGACAAAAGATAATTAAGCACCTGCAGAGCCTGGGCATATATTTCTCTATTAGCTGAACGATACAGAAATTAAGAGGCAGGAAACATCTTGCTGTCAGCTCCAGTCTAGCCTCCCAGAGCCAATCTTCCCTAGAGCACGGGTAACTTGAAGCTCTGTCCACATTTGGACTCTTTCTACAGCAGGGGTTTCTAATTAGTTTGATTTTGCAACACTGTGGCTGGATAAAAGCTGGGTGGGCTGGCCACCCAGTCAATGAGGTAAATGAAAACCAGTATTAAACTGTCAGTATGCTGCTTCAAGGCTGCACCCTGCTCCTCCAGAAAGGCACACAGTTCACTTTTGCTCTGCATCTCACTTATCTCTTGTTAACAACTACCATAAAACAAACAGGCAATGCCATTTATATCCCTAGTTTGATTATTTTAATTGATCTCTCAGAGCAGAAATGTTCAGGTTTAAGCAGAGCTGCATTATTTTACACTGTCCTTTTGGCTGGTCTAGAATTCAAACCAACAGTGACCATCTCTCAAAACATCAGCTGCATTTTCCCTTCTCTTTGGTAAAAATTTATCACTTTTTCCAACCAAATGACCCATCCTGCTCCTAATCAAGAGCAGTGCAATTAAGCACTGGTCAGCTCATGCAAAACACTGAGCAGTGACCAAGAGTTCTCCTCATTCCATCATTTTTTCTTCACTGCCAACAGGGAGGATATATATATATATATATAAAATCTTCCTTTTTCAAGTTGTAACATTAAGAATGTATTCTTGTGATCACTGACATCAATATGCCCATTTTATTACCAGAAGGAGAACACAGGATCTCCTGGATAACAGGCGAATCCTCACATATCCATCTACGTAGGGTTTGACCTGACTGCCTTAGGAGATTGTGCTTATCCCAGAAAATCAAATTTCCTCTTTTGCTGACACCAGACTTCAGAACTAACAGAAGTACAAAGCCTGTCCAGATCAGATGAGGGAACCACTCACCGTTTCTTATGCCAAACCTCAGACACCAACTTCTGGTAACTTTTGCACAGTGCTGGTTTCTTATCTGTACGGACCAGGCCACCACATTCCAGAAAAAACTGTGTAAGAGGAGGGCTACAAGGGGAAAAAAAGAGCCAAATTCAGTGCATAGAAATCTCTCCCCTGCTTCTATTTAAGGGTTTATCAAAACTTAGAAGCCTGCCTTTCCAAAAGCATGCTTAAGATACTGGTTTTAAATTGAGGGAAGAAGTGGTTCCAGATGCAGACTAGAGTCCTAACTTGAAGCAAATGAAGAAAGATGATCTCAGCCTGTTCCCTGGATAGAGAAGCTGGAATTAGTACTCAGCAGGATGGCTAGGAAATATTTTAGGATATGGGTTGTCAGAAAGACATCTCTGGGGACAATAAAGAGATGTGACATGCCTGCCCATGTGATAAACACATTTCTGTCACAGAAGAAGGGATGAAGTCTTATTTCCAAGCACTCATCTAAACATGAGTCTTGTATGTAGCCACAAGCTGGCTGTTTGCTCAGTTTCCTACTGTAAAACTGCTGCTGCCCTGAGCAAACACAATTATTTGGCATCTAGCTTGGCCAATTTCTCTCTGCAAGACCCACAAAGGGCTTGGATCAGAGGCACCAGGTTTGACACTGAGTGAAGTCTAGTAAAGACCCTACTAAAGGCCCTACTGCCTACCAGTTAGAGAGAGCCTGAAGTGCTGCATTCATGTAGCAGGAGTTCCCAAGATTTTTCATTCCAGTAAGGCCTAAAGCACAAACAAGAGAGGCATGAAACACTTTCCAGAAAGTGCTTTCTACATTCCTCCCCAAAGGAGAGGGAATTCAGCCCTTTCCAGGCAGTTTCCACACTCTGCTCCTAGGAACCTCTCAGTGCAGGTCCTACAGACTGCAGAGTTACTCTCACAGCCCTTTCATCAACTCCATGCAGTTACCTCTTGGCTTCAAATCATCATCCTCTGATTCAGATTCGCCTTCATCAGCCACTGCAATTGGAACAGCTTTCAAAGGGTGAGCAGGCAATGGAGAATCCTAGATTAAAGACAGAGGAAGAAGCATCAGTGAGAGGCCTGCTTTAAGAGGTGAGCTGTGAGAGATAATGTCTTGCACAGAAATTGAGCCAGGCTTAAAGAAAAACACATCAGGGAGACAAAAACCAGTTGCACTGTCTCCCTTTCTCAAGGAGGGAGTGAAAACAGTATGATTACTGCTTCCAGTACACATGGTAAGAGAGAAATCAGGAACAGACAGCTGTGTCACAAGTAAATGCACTTCTGGTCTGGCAGCTAGAATTTCCATGGGCCATGCATTGAAAATGAAGATGTGACAGCTGGTTTGGTTCCTCCCAGAAACAGACACCCCATGGAAGAGGCTAAGAATGGTTAAAAAATAAAGTCAAAATGGATATTCAAGTCATCTGGAAGGATTCCTGCTGGGAGATCCTAGAAGGCAAGGCTACTGGTCCTCTGACTACAGGTAGCCACTCTCATGGAAAGAGCTCTGACACCACAGAAGCCTGGACAATAGCAGAAACCGCTCAGCTGATTTTGGAACAGGTAAACAAAGACCCTGCCAAGTGTTTAACCTCCCCCATGCTGTGACACAGACCCACCGGTTCAGTGAACTTCACTGGTGGTGACTGTGTGTGCGCTGCCAGCCGCTGGTCCAAGAACACCTCCTTCTCACAGGCGTAACACCAGACACGGAACGTGGTCAGGTTCACTGTCAGGTTGTGCTTTTTGGCCTACAAATTATAGGGTGAAACAATGAGCATTATTTAGCTGGCTCAGGCTGAAGCACTAGACTACCAGAGGAGGGGAAAGGAGGATGAGGTGATGGGAAAGTGCTGGAGAAAAGCTCACCTGTGCATGAAGTGTGCTGTGGTCAGCGAAGGACTCCCCACAACCAACATAAGGACAACCAATCTAGTGAGAGACAACAGCAGAAGTACAATGGGCACATCAAAGTAGACTGTTTGTAGACAAAACAGTCTGCAGCTCCAGTCCCAGCAGCAGACACAACTTCAGAATTGATCTCATCAGTTTTCTAACCTGCTCTTTATTCGGGGCCCAGGGTAAGATTCCAAGAAATTGGAATCACTTGATGAGAGAAAACCAGAACCAGGTTTGCACCCACATTTGGTTCCATTCCAAAGCAACTGCTCCCACAGGCAGCTCATCTGAGCAGTCTCAAAACATCTAGGCATTCCAGTATAAAAATAAACTGCCCCTGCCCCTCTGCAAGCCCCTGCTCATTCCTTTCTGCCTGGTCTCCCCCTGCTCATTCCTTTCTGCCTGGTCTCCCTGAGCAACGTCTTCTGAGGTCTCACACTTGCAGCCTCCCTTCCCAGATGCCAGCAGAGGCAGGACCCAGCCAAGAGTCAATGCTGGGCATTTTATTCACTGGGACTACCAGAAGGCAATCACCTATGAGGAGTGACCAGTGACAGCTTGGAATGTTCTGGCAGCATCAGTCTTTAACCTAGGGAGTCTCTTCCTTGGAATCTATTAAAAACCAGTGGATAGTTCCACTGTGAACCACACACCCCTTTTTTTCTTCCCCAGTACAATACTTCTTTAAAAAAATATATAAAGTCCCATCATGCAGGCAAACAGCAAGCCATCTTTACCTGAAGACAAGCCCAGAGATTTGGTCCCACAGCTCCACAAGACTGGCAAGTTCCCTGCATATACATAAGAAAAGAAGGTTTGTTTGCTTGGTTGGTTTTTAAGTACCCTCGTGCTTCAAGAGTGGGAAACGTCTCTGTAAGACAGGTCTCACCAACCTGCAGCTTACAGTGTTTCATTTCTTAATATCACACTGGCAATTAAATATAAGCTTTGCAGCATTTAGCTAAGTGATGCATCTGAACAGGATGAAGCAAGAGTGAGAAACAGATCAGATGGGTCAAGGTTTGCTTTATGGGACCTGTGCAGGGTACAGCAGCATTGAAAGAAGAGTTTCTGCCTCTCCTCAAAAAGCAAACAACAGCTAAAAGGGAGACTGACCACCAGAACACCCTGTACCTTGGACTTGAGCAGCAGATCATCCCTGGTCACCTCTCCTATGGAATCCAGGTGAGGGCAGATGTCTCTTGTTTCTCCCATTTTCACCAGTGCTCACTGGGAGGGGGATGTTATCCTAGGACAACAAAGCACAACACACAAATGAAGCCAACAATCTGTACAGTGAGGAATGTGCATTCAGAAAGTGTAGGGGGGGTGCTCAGTACACAGGCACAGCTTCAGCACCACAGCTCCTGACTGGGTTTCAGGGATGGGGATGGATTTACTGTTGCCTCAACAGTCTTCTCCACCTTAACCTCCCAGGCTGGATCAGGCAGCACCCCTGAACGATGCAGAGTCCTACAGCAATAAATACAAACTCCCATTACCTCAAACATGCTTTACATACCTAATTTCACTGGTTTTGTATACCATGAATACTCTGTACCACATGAACCTGACTAGACTGATGAGTTACACTTTCATCCTAGACGCTGGGTGTTCTGCACTAGCTCAGCAGGTAGGGTGGGAAAACATGGGGATCTGAGCTGACTTCCTCTTGCCAAACACACACACAGTGTGAAGAGATACACATCTAATTAGCTTGTTTGCATGAAAGAGATTAAAAGTGAAAGGATGCTGCAGCCCAAGACACAAGTATTTAGCCTATGGTGTCGAGGGGCTTCATGCTACCCATGCTGTGCTGATTGGAATCTGACAGTTATACTGCTTTATCAAAGATTAAAAATACAATTAGTGTTGTAAATGAAGCTGGGTAAGAGGGAATGAGACTTAAATGATCTGTAACAGAGATAACCAGAGTTCAGACTCTGAGGAATTTATGATTTTATAGACAGATTTTAACAATGCTGAGCCACACAACTCTCAGTGACTGTACAAAATGTAATGCTGTTCCACCCAGCTCCTCCACCACAGAGGATTCCATAGCTGCATGCTTGGGAGCACAATAAACACTTTCATGGTGGTCCACGGGTATGTAAAAGACTTTAAACATGTCTCAGTAACACACAGCTACGAAAAAGGAGATTAAAAGAGCTTGTGTTCCTCAAGCATAGTTTAGGTAACCTCATTTGTGGCTGCTAAAGGGGGAAAAATAAAAGATGAGGGATATTAACAACACAGATCAGGAGCCAAAATATTACTATTGGCTGGAAATGAAACAGATATGAGAAGCCCACATCATTACAAAACAGAAGTGGAAAATTCTGATGAACTTAAGGTCAAACAACTCCAGCAGCGTGGTTGCTACTCTGTTGTTTTCACATTTTGAGGACATTTGAAAGAATTCCCAATGTTATCCGGTCTGGATCACTGACAGCAGGGAGAAATAGAATAATAATTAAAGAAAGATAAACAAATAAACAAATAAGCTATATCAGCAACATCCTGGGAGCTGAAAGCTTGCCTAGCACCTTTTGCCTTGGCAGAAGACAACCCCCAAGGATAATTTTCTAACAATGTTTTTCCATCTCTCTGGAACTGAATAAACTGAACTGGAGGAGCAAAGCAAAACTGGAGGGGGAAAGAATCCTGTCTGTGTGCCAGAAAACACAGCAGTGGTTGTAACCAGGATCTCAGTAACCTGTGAAGAGATGTTTAACAAACAACTGAGCAATTTGGTGCAGCTTCACAGAGAAGCAAGAAGAGTATCATGTAGTGTATGTTGAGTTTAAAGACAACTGACAAGACTCTGATATCTCTGGCTAACACATAAAACTGGGACACTTTCAGGCTCTGAGTCCCTTCATCAAAACTGACCCCTTTTCCCAAATGTAGCAGCTCGTCCAATTAAAAACAAAAATAAATTATGCATGCCATGTTTGCTAATTCACCTTCCTGGATTTCTTATCCCTTTCCCAGAAGAGGTTTCCCAGAAAACCTAATGAACAAAATACTGCTTTCAAATTAACTCCAGACCCCTTCATCTGCACCAGCCTAAGTCAACTGGGAACCAGCCTCGGAGCACACTAAGTACAATCTCGTGGATGTGAATGGGTTTAACACATTCTCTCTATTCAAAATTAAACCCATGCCTTTAAACTTCCAAGCACAGGGGTGATCTTCCCACCTAGGGCCTCCCTTCTGGAATAAAGCAGGGGAAACCTTATTTTCACCTCTCAGCCCTGACTGAACGCATCAGAAAAGGTTCCAGTCGTGCCTGTTCAGAAGTATTCAATCCCTGCTTTGCCTGTGACTCTACCCTAAGAGCTTTAGCTGGCACACACAGCTCTCAGATACTGCTCAGGAAACTAGGAATTTAATAAAAACGCTGCCAGGAAACTTAACAGTGCTTGTCAAAATGTATCGTGCATGATGGGAACAAAAGTTACCTTAAAACAAGTCCTTCAGCCTGTCTTTCCCAAGAACAGTACAAGAACATGTCAGAACAATTCCAGGGTAACTGCAACCTACTTTCAGTCGCTTCATTTGCTGCCAAACCCAGTGCCTCTGCCTTCTACAGCAACACATTTCTCAGGGTTTATTTTGCTTGGAAAGAGCTGCGTGGTTTTGTACCAAAGCTGGAGCCAGCTGTCAGGAATTTCAGATATGTATAGATTGAGTCTGTGGAGTAACTGTTTACATGGATCAAAGGAATCTTAGCACCCTTCATCAGCAAAACAACTACCAGGTCTGCTCACTCATCTTGCATAAGCTCCCAAGGTAAAGGAGAATCTGTTGTTGTTCTTAGTGACATCTTACACTTGAGGTACTGAAGAAATATTTACTGAACTACTGGCAAGGAAGAACCAGAAACCAGGTGCTCCTGGCTCTAAGCTGGATGCTCACACCACATCACGTATTGGAAAGCCAGGCACTTTATGTAGAACAGGTAAAGGAGACGAGGGTTTAATACAGATTTATTACTGGATGTCACAACACAACGGCACACCTAGGGATTTTTTTTTTACCTTTTAAGAAAGAAGCACTTTTGGCAACCCCCCCCTTTGCCCTGCTATGTCTCCCCTCAAGCGGAGCAGGCCCCCGAAACGCAAGTGCTCTCCTGACAGCCGCAGAGCTGCTAAGCGTGAGTGAAGTTGAACATAAACAGCCCCGAACGCCGCAGGGTTCGGGCGGGATCCCGCCCCGCCGGGTCCCCCTCTGAGGGACGCAGAGGCCGCCCCTGCCCTGGGGAAGGCGCCAGGCCCTGGGGGCTGCAGGGCTGTCCCCGCACCTCGGGTACCTCAGGACTTGGCGGGGTGAGCGGGCAGGAGCCCCGCGGCGGCTGCTGCATCATTCCCGGCGCGGCCGCCCTCCCCACAACACCGCGGCCGTGACAGGCCCCGGGCCGAGGCCCAACCGCCCCCCCCGCGGCCCCGCCGCCGCCCCCAGCCCTCTCTCACCTGCGGGATGCTCGGGGCGCCGCCGCCTCAGGCCGGGCCACCGGGTTAGGCCGCGCCCTGCGGCCCGGCACGGGGAAGGGCCGCGGCGCCCCGAGCAGCGCGGGGAGGCGGTGGCGGCGGAGCGGCGGGCACCGCGCAGGCCGGGGGAGGAGCGGGGGCCGGGCCGCGGCGGGGCGGGGAGCGAGGGAGGGGAGAGGAGGAGGCGGTAGTGGCGGTGGCGGCGCTGCCCACGGAGGTGCCGCTCCCGAGCGCTCCCCAGGCAGAGGCCTCGTTCGGAGCCAGCGTTAGCGGAGCGGGCAGAGCTCCGGGTTGCGCTCTCGGAGGGGCGATACCCGGTTCTCCTTAGGCGGGAGCCCCGGCCTTGCTCCTCCCGCGCCGGGGTTTAGCACCGGCCCAACGGGTGTAGGTTTTAAAACACGAGCGTGTGACAAGCGCTTGTGAAGGCGCCTTTCCCCTCAGCATCCCTGACGGGCGTAGGACGCGGCCAGCCCCGCCGCCGCTGCGGAGCTCCAGCGCTTAACGACTGCGGCTCGGCTCAGCACGCCTGTGGTGCCCCGCCGCGGAGCTGCCGGGGGAAAGCAGCTCTGAAAATAAGCTCCGGGGCGCACTAGGGGGCCGCAGGGATGGGATTAACGGCAGGGAGGGCACGGAGGGGATCTCTCGCCTCTCCCGGGCTTGGCCGGTGCCCGCGGCTCCCGCCCGGCCGCAGTGCTGGCGGACGGGTGATCCTGCCCGGCTTCGTCGCGGGGTTGTGGCGTCATCGCCGAGGGACGCGCCCGGCTCGGTGTTGGTGGCGGGGGGGGAGCAGAGCGGCGGCTGTGCCGCAGCGCAGCAGCCGGCGCTATGCCGGCTAAGAAGGCCTTCCGCCGGCGGAGGGAGGACTCCGCGGACTCGGAGGAGGATGAGCAGGTTGCCGAGGAGGTCAGGTGGGTCGGGAGCCCAGGAGAGCCCGGCTGGGCCCACCGGTCCTGGAGCGTACGGGCGTGCAGCGGCCCTGCGGCGGCCGGGAACGGGCCCCCGGGTCTGCCTTAGTTCGGTAGCGTCACGCACCACGATCATGTCGTCATATCGTGGCGTTCCGCTGTCGCGTTGCAGCGTTGCGTCACACTGTTACGGCTTCGTCGCGTCACGCAGGCTCCCCTCGTGACGTCACACCGCCATACCCCGCACCGCCGCGCAGTGGCGTCACGCCGCCGGGCCCGGCCGCAGCCGCACGCAGGTCCCTGGCACGGCCCCAGCGGAGCCCCGACCCGCCGCCATGGGGGGGTCACCACCCGGGTACGGGGGTGGGGTAGGCGGGGGGACAGCGGGCCGGTCCCCGCAGGCTGTCTCACCCCGCTGGGAGCTCCGGACAGGGCTGTTCCGCCGAGGCTTCGGCCCGCCGGCTCCCTGCCTCCGGGGTGTGCTCGGTTCCGGAGCCAGCGGGACAGCCCCGTGCCCGCAGAGACCCGGAGCCACCGGCGCAGGAGGAGCGGCACTGCCCCTCTCGGCTCCGGCCCTCTCACCGCCGTGGCTGGCGGTTCCAAACATTTGCTGCTCTTCTGTCTCTTGGAGAGCAGCACTCACAGAGGGTCCGGTTTGTTTTGGGGTCCTGTCTCTACCCAGAGGAGCGGGTGCTGATCCGCACAGGGCACAGTCCAGCAGATGCTGTGTTCGCTGCAGATAATCAAATTAATTAATCAAAACCAAAGCATGAGGATCTAAGTCATCTGTTCTGTTTTTCTTCAGGCTAAAAGTTGAGGAAGCCAAAGAAGTTCAGAGCCTCAGAAGGCGACCCAATGGGGTGAGGTAAGGGCTGTAGCACCAAGGGTGTGAAGTTCTGTTTGTCCGATGGTGTCATGCAACATAAATTTCTCTCTCATCACTTGTCTCCTTCAGTAGAAACCGTTACATGTCAAGTAGCACCCAAACCGTGCTCTCCAGAGAGGAGTTAAAGCCTGAGGGTGGAAAAGGGGGAGTTTGGTGTCAGCTTACAGCCAGCAAAGTCTGTTCCGTGTCCCAGCCGTGAAGACAAAGATTAAGATGGGGGTTTAACATGAAATGTTTTCTCACCGAGTCACTTTCATACTGCACACGTGATTTAAACAGGACACTTTCACACCACCTCCAGCCTAATTTCTCTCTCTAGTTCAAACATGCACCAGCAGTGAACTTTGTTCCTTATTTTTGGTGATTGCTGTAAGGTGCTAAAATCTGCCTTAACTCCTCTCCCCAGAACTGTCACAGTTGCTCTATCCACGTGGATAAGATTGACATTTTAGTCTTAAATACAGCATGTGGGACCATCTGCTTGATTTAGAGAAGGAGAAAGAAATGCAGCGTTGTTGGTAATGTGTTTCCTTCCACTGAATGTTACTTTATTTTCTTCCTCTGCCTGACTAGCGCTGTAGCTCTGCTTGTGGGAGAGAAGTTGCAAGAAGAAGCCACACTTGTGGTAAGTGCTAGATGCTTTCATCACCTCAGTGCTAAGATGTAATGATGGGAAAACGTCAGTGTGGTCCAGCCCATCACTATGAGAGTCTGGCCTGGGGTAGGACTGATGTCACAGCTCAATACTTTAATGTTCCCTGTGGTTATATCCAGGTTTCAAAGACGAGTGTTAAACTAGAGGGAAGCCTGAGGGTTTCTCATTAATTCTTCTTTTACAGGATGACCCATTCCAGATGAAAACCGGGGGGATGGTGGACATGAAGAAGCTGAAAGAAAGAGGCAAGGACAGGTGGGTGTGTCTGAGCTCTGAAGGTCTCTCCCTGGGCTAGTGCTGAATGCCAGCTAGTAATGAAATAACCAGATGTGTTTGAAGAGTTTAATATAACACAGTCTGGCTAGCTACTGCTCCTCTCACCTGGCAAATTAGTTTAAAAATGCCAAACCTAAACACCATGCTTTCTGTTTAGGATTAATGAAGAGGAAGATCTAAACTTGGGAACTTCCTTCTCAGCTGAAACCAACAGGCGGGATGAAGATGCTGACATGTAAGTTGTGCTGCCTCGTGTCTGTGATGTTGAATTTGGGGCTGGGTGTCCTTTTTTTTTTTTCCTGTCCCAGATTCTGAGTAGTCCCAGAACATCTTCCCAGTTCTCACTGAAGCTTTCGCTTGCCCTTTCACCTTCTGGCTGCCTGAAGGCTTTTTTAATGAACAAACCTGGGAGATGCCAGGCATCTAGCTCAGCATTAAATACCAGTGGGAGCCTTCTCTGCTGGTTGTGAGAGCTTGGAGAATCCAATCATTTCTTGGACAGTTGTTTCTTGCAGTTGGTGTTATCTGTGTTGTTCTGGAGAGGTTACTCATTCCTCTCTCCTAACTATTGGGACAGTGATGCAGAGTACAGAAAACATAATTAAATGCTGTGTGCCCCCACGTGTTGCTGTTTAGGATGAAGTACATTGAGACTGAGCTGAAGAAGAGAAAGGGAATTGTGGAGAATGAGGAGCAGAAGGTGAAGCTTAAGAATGCTGAGGACTCTCTGTATGAGCTGCCAGAGAACATCCGTGTCTCCTCTGCCAAGAAGACTGAGGAGATGCTGTCCAACCAGATGCTGAGTGGAATTCCTGAAGTGGACTTAGGAATTGAGTACGTTGTTCACAGATAGGTTGGTTGTGGCCCTGACTACCTGGGTGAGCAACTCTTGAGGGCAGAGCAGCAGTATGGCTGGATTACATGGCTCCAGCTTGGCTCTGTGATGGGATTGAGCCTTGTCCTGGATTATCGTGATACCAAGTGCAGCTCTGTTGCATGACTTCTGGAAAAGGCTCTTAATGTTTGTGACTTGAGTCTAGCAGCTTTCTGGAGGATCAGTTCATGCCCTTCACCAAAAGGGAATGCACTAGAGATGTGAGCTTCCCTTTTCCCTTTGAAACAGAGTGTCTGTTTCTAGAGCAATGCCTCCTCTCTCAAAAAGCACCTCAAATACCATAGCAGCACTATTACTATCCCCAAAATCCCTCCACTTAGCACTTCCATGCCTACTACCCTTTCTAAATACAAATAAGCATTTGTTTTTCTTCTAGTGCAAAAATAAAAAACATCATCTCAACTGAAGAGGCCAAGGCCAAGCTGCTGGCAGAGCAGCAGAACAAGAAGAAAGACAGCGAAACATCCTTTGTTCCCACCAACATGGCTGTTAACTATGTCCAGCACAACAGATGTAAGTCTTGCACAACTTGCCTGAGCGAGGTGTGACCCTGTCTGCTGAAGAGAAGCAGTTGGGAAAGAATCTGATGCAGGAATAATTAGTTCATGTATCAACATGAGCAGTTGTCTGATTTGTTTTGCTGGGATGCTCATACAGACCCCGTTTCTGCCCTGGTCAGGCCCCACCTGGAGTATTGTGTTCAGTTCTGGGCTCCCTGGTGTAAAAAAGCCAGGGATCTCCTGGAGAGAGTCCAGAGGAGGCTACAGAGATGATGAAGGGCCTGGAGCATCTCCCCTGTGAGGAAAGGTTGAGTGAGCTGGAGCTGTTCAGTCTGGAGAAAAGAAGACTAAGGGGGGGGCCTTACTAATGTTTATAAATATCTTAAGGATGGGATGCAGGGGGAAATGGCCAGCCCCTTTTCAGTGTCTGTGGGGACAGGACAAGGGGCAATGGCTGCAAGTTGGAGCACAGGAAGTTCCTCACCAACATGTAGAAGAACTTTTCCCCAGTGAGGGTGAGGGAGCCCTGGGACAGGCTGCCCAGGGGGGTGTGGAGTCTCCATCTCTGGAGAGATTCCAGCCCCATCTGGACACCGACCTGTGCGACCTGTCCTAGGGAGCTGCTTTGGCAGGGGGGTTGGACCCGATGATCTCTCAAGGTCCTTTCCAACCCCTGTGATTCTGTGATCTGGCTTGGTCTGGGTTTTTTCCATCCATCAGCAAGGGAGGGATGTATTACTTGCAGCTTAACTTTCTGCTCTTGAACTCCCAGCTGACACTGCCTCATAAATTTCACCATTTTTTTTTTGCCTTCAGTTGTGTCTTGAGCGTGTGCTGGAAATGTCTGCCTTGTCTGTGATTCTAAATGATGGTTTATAATTGAGAGAATCCATTTTGTAGGCTGCCAAAGCAGGCAGGTGGTCAAGCAAACACAGACCTTACTAGACAGGAGAGGGGAGTTAATTTCCGGGAGAGTCTCTCATGCTGCAGCCATCTGGAGGAAAGGCAGCCTTCTGCTGCATATAACCATGCTTAGAGGGGTGATCTGGCATCAGATTAGTGTGTTCTGAAGGAAATGAGACTTTGGGCCACTTCTGATTGAATAGTACTGCTGAAATTGCTGTATCCCACCTTGCATGTATTGATCATCCACAGAAACCAATGGGGAGAATGCTGGTTCTGAGGTTCTGTTGTCCCCGCTAAAGATCAGTTGTAACAAATGCCATAGAAATCTGTGCATTGGGATATTGCTGCTCTGGATGATATTCCTTACCTGATGTTTTCCTTCTTCAGTTTACCATGAGGAGCTAAATGCACCAGTGAGAAGGAACAAGGAAGAGCCAAAGCCCCGTCCACTGAGAGTGGGGGATACAGAGAGGCCAGAGCCTGAGCGTGAGTTCCTTGTCTGCAGTGTCTCAAGGAGAGACATTGAAATTGATTCAGTGAAATGTAATAACGCTGGATAGATTGATGTAGATGTAGCTTGAGACAATTAATATAATTTGTGTATTTTAAGAATGTATTTGTTTGGGATTTTAGTAGAATATGGGTGTAACCATGTGAGCTGTTTCGTGAAAACAGCTACAAAACTCAGCCCTCCGAGCCATCAAAATCCTTCAGGGGTCTTGCCCAGGCAAATTCTCCAGCTCTTATGTGGGGAAATGTCATGATCTATGTCCAAGAGAGACTGTTGCACTTGATGAACCCCTGCTAGGTCACACGTGAAGCCCTCTGAATGGAGAATGTCTTTAGAGATGCCCAAGGATGGATTACTAAAGGTCACAACTGCAACGTGTTGGAAAAGCCAGCTGACAAGGGTTTGAATAGCAACGGGTGCAAGGCTGGGGAGCATTGGCAGCTTAAGCAATAGCCTTTCACATAGCAAGGGGCTGTATAAGGTGAAGTGGTGGAGTTAAGGAAATGTCTCCAGTGAGAAGACAGGAAATAATACTTTGTTCTCTTTCTTTTGAACCATCTCCTCCAAATCACAAACGTCCAGCCAGTGAAAAAGCCACAGTTGATTATCACTGAGAAACTCAGAGAGATGAAAGGACAGGAAGTAGTATTTTGTTCTCTTTCTTTTGAAGGGTCTCCTCCGAATCGCAAGCGTCCACTCAATGAAAAAGCAACAGATGATTATCACTATGAGAAATTCAAGAAGATGAATAGGCGATACTGATGAACATGGACAGAAGACTTTGCATTTGTTCTTATTTTCCACTAATAAAAGATTTGACCTGAAATGGAGTTGGGGAGAGTCATTGCCTTCACATGCTGGTGTTACCTACAAAGCTTTTCTTGTGATCTTGTGAATCAGTTTGCAGGTCATTGTGAACTCTTTGGTCGGTAAAATCTTGTATATTATTTCTTTTCATTTATAAAACCTCTTTTATAAGAACATGAGCTTTCATGGTTGGCATTTTTTTTTTTTAGTGAGGAAACAAACTTGTTTCTACAGATTCTCTCACCCTCTTAAAAAAATACGTATTTAAAAAAATACTTTAAAAGCAGCAGTGCTGTTCACCTTGTAAATAAAAAAGGTTTAAAGCTGGGTTGCTTGAGTGTAACTTTGTAAGAGACTTTCACTGTTCCCAAGGGCCTTTACTGCGCAGAATGGGTAAGGCTGAGGTCCTGCAGCCTTGTGGAGTGCTGCTGCTCTTCATCCTGGCTCCAAAGTGACCTGTGAGGAACCATGGTGTTGGTGTTGCCTCGCTGGATCTGCCCTGAGCACAAGAAACAGCAACAGATACACAGGACAGGAGACAATGTAAGTTGTGGTTTATATAATTTTTTATTTTCTCTCCCAATAGAGTTGTTTCTGTAGCAGTTTGCGACATTTTATTTCAGCTGTGAAGGGCCTGTTTTCAAGTTGTAACCATTGAATTGGAGTGCAATCTAACCTTCAGCTCCTGGGACAGGAGAAGCCACCATCAGCCATGTCACCCCAGCAGATGTGGGTTCTTCAAGCCAAGACTTGGAACTTTAAAGTAATAAAAGTGGTTTTTAAGTGGTTGTAAATGTGATTTTCCTTCTGGGATGTGCACCAGTGGTTGGCCAGGGTCTCCCCTGGCTGCGGCTCTCAAGTCCTGTCACTGAGGAGTGGAAACTCCAGAGGCGGCTGGGGGCCAGGCACAGGTTTTAATTTATTCTTTTTACTCTTCATTCTTCCCCTTTCAGAGGAGGAGAAAAGAGACTGGGCCAGGTAAACGTCGGGGTTTGCCTGAGCTGTGTGGGGTGGCTGGTACCGCCGGAGCGCGGCGCTGCACAATCCCGCCACGCGAGGCCGCCATTTAGCTACTCGGAGCCCCCCGCCTTCCCGCCCAATATGGCGGCCGCCCTCAGCTCCAGCCCACTTCAGCGCCAGCCCCGCCTCTGCCCGCAGCCAAGATGGCGGCAGCGGAAACGGCGTTACGGAGCGGAAGCGGCGGCGAAGCGGCGGGGCCGGGCGGGCCATGAAGCTGTGGTGGGGCGCGCTGCGGGCGGCCCTGGGGCTGGCGCTGCTGCCGCCCCTCCTCAAGCCCGCGGGCGCCGTGGAGCCCATCAGCCTAGGGCTGGCGATCGCGGGTGCCGCCGCCTCGGCCCTTACCGGCTTCATCTCCTACCCGCGGCTGTACTGCTACTTCAGGGAGTGCTGTCTCCAGAGGCACGACCAGCGCGCCGCCGCCGGTGCGGGCTGAGGGGGTGCGGGGGGTCGGGGTGGGGGGGAGGCGCGTTGTGGGGCTGGCAGGATGGCGTTGGGGGGAGGGTAGAGGTTCCCGGTGCCGGGCAGGGCCTCTCCGCAGGGCGCAGCTCCAGCGCGGCCGGCCCTTTGCCCCTAGCTCGGCAGCCTGCGCTTCAGGATGGGTGCTGGACCTGCCTGGAAGGCGGCGGGACCCCGTGTCCGTCCCCTCGTCGTTGTTGATGGTGTGGTTTCTTCATCCAGCTCTGCAGGAGAATCTGGAGAGGAAGCTGTTCGGGCAGCACCTGGTGAACAAGGTGGTTGTCAAGGCGGTGAAGGGCTTCTTGAACAACAGCAACGCCAAAAAGCCCCTTGCCCTTTCCTTGCACGGGTGGACTGGAACGGGGAAGAACTTTGTCAGTAAGATAGTCGCCGAAAGCATTTATAAAAGAGGTCTGCAGAGTAAATATGTCCATCAGTTCGTGGCCACTTTACACTTCCCTCACGCTGACAGCATCAGTCTCTACAAGGTAAGAGTGTGCCCTGGGGCACTGGGGCACAGCTCTGCTGCAGTGACTGCTGTATTGATTTAGAAATGTCACAGCACGATCGGTACTAGAAACCTGCAGGTTCTTTTATGCAGTAGAATGTAGCCTGTGCCTGTTTTGGAATCTTTACAGAAGTGGGTAGATCTTAACATCCATGGAGACAGGTTTTCCCATGAATATAAAGGGGGTTTTGTGTGGTTTCTGAGCCTCTCTTCAGGGAACAACAATGTGGTTAACGTTTGGTTTACACTTTGGTTAAGGATGTCACCTGCTCTAAAGATAAGAGTGATTCAGCAGGTTTCCATGGTTAGGTGGCACATGCCACACATGTGGGCACAGCAAGAAACAACAGTCCCTGGCTCTGGGGAACCACCCGCTGACCTCCAGGTGTGGCAGGTACCATGACAAGCTGAAGCTTGCTCTCAGAAGCATGGGTGTATTTGGGGGGTTTACTGCACCCTGAGCAGGTTATTTAGTTTTTCTATGCACCAATTTCCCAGCTGTTACATAAAATCACAAAATACCTGTTGTCTGAAAGATAAAATGTATTTGGAATTGTTCTAACAGCTTGGTGTCAGGTGGGTAACATGTGGAGCAGCAGCTTGGATGCTTTTCTGGAGTATTTTTGTTCTAATTAATAACTTTATTAACAACAGTGTTTCAGTGAGTATGGCTGTCTTGTGTAGATCTGAATATTCTGATATTCAGTTTGTACATGTTAAAAGTGGGAGTAAGATGATCTACAAACCCAACTTCTAAATGGAGGAAATAACTGTTCTCTCTTCTACAGCTTACTTCCTCCCTTTCTGCAGCTGAGCTGTTTTAAAATAAAATGGATTCTTTTTTTGCTTTTGTTTCACAGTGATTACACTTGGAAAACTTGCTCCCCAAGGCAGCAGGAGGAACTTTTGCTTTTCCACAGTACATCTGATGCCACCTTCCTGTGCTGCCTCTGCAGTTCAGGGACTGAGCAAACAAATATCACAAAAATGATGAATCATTATACATGATCAGAACAGTTACTACTTATTCAAGCCTTTTTTTTTTCCTGCTTACATCATTATTGATCTAAAATGTAACACTTAGTGAAAGGAAAAATGCCATCTTGAAGTGAATCTTTAAATACAATAAACCATCATCCTAAGAAGGGCTTGTAGTCATTTAACTTCTGAACCATTAAAACACAGGGCTGAGAACTGAATTGTGCTTCTGCCAGTGACTGCAGCAGTGTCTCACTGGTGCTGTTCAAGTAGCAAATTTAATATTGTTTATAATTTTGACACTTAAGGATGTTTAGACCAAAGACAGTAATCATCTTACCTGTCAGGGCTTTACTTTGTGTTGCATTTCCTTGGTGGTGCCCATCCTTTGTCCTGCTACTCACTTTCATTTTTGCTGTGTTTACAGGACTATCTCACTCACAAAGAGATTTCCTGCTCATCCCATCCCATCTCTTAGTGTCTTTATTCTTATTTTTTTCAGAACCAGCAGGAGATTTGTGTAAAGATTTATTTACTGCTTTTAGCAGTGTTCTACTCAAGAAGCCAAAGATGTTACAATGGCACAATTGAAACGACTCGGGACAAAGGTCAACAAGCAGAAGTGCTATTTTCTGTCTTTTCAACACAAATGCTCTCAGCATCTTTTATTTTTATGCACCTCAGGACCAGTTGCAGTCGTGGATTCGGGGGAATGTGAGCATCTGTCCCAGATCACTCTTCATATTTGATGAAATGGATAAAATGCCTGCAGGACTCATTGACTCCATCAAGCCATTCCTGGACTACTATGAGTTTCTGGAGGGGGTGTCTTACAGACAAGCCATCTTTATATTCCTCAGGTAAGAAGTGGCTTCTAGGGGTTGCTGTTCTGAACATTGATGCCTTTTAAAACTACCTGCAGCCACAACTTTGCTTTCTCTTTATGTAGCAATGCAGGAGCTGAAAAGATAACAGAGCTGGCATTAGATTTCTGGAGAAATGGGAGGACAAGGGAAGATATACAGCTTACAGATATACAGAATGCACTGTCTGTGTCTGTCTTCAATAACAAAAATAGTGAGTAAAACTGGGATTGCTTTTTGAGGTGGTAAAAGTTCCACAAAGCTGTGTTTAGCTATGTTTTCATGGCTATGGTTTCCACTTGATGTGGCCTTCAGTTTTTGGCTAGCAAGGAGCCATGATGCGGGTTTGGGGTGTATAAATGGCTCTTGAGATGCAGATTAAGGAGCTCTGTGTGCACCTTGGCTATCAGCATGTTTGCTGTCCATTGAATTGTGTATGTTGGGGGAAATCTACACTGAGCATTTATTGACACAGTAATGGGCTAAAGGCAAAGAGAAATCCTGACAGCAGCTGAAAAATCTTTAACCAATAAAAAAAGCCACTTCCTTGGCCCCAAATCCACTCAGCCTGGCTTGCTCAGTCTGGGAAAAGCCTTCAGGCAGTTCCTTAGGAGCTGTTTTACAGAATCACTAGGTTGGAAAAGACCTTTGAGATCGAGTCCAACCGTACCTGTCCTCTACTAAACCATATCCCTGAGCACCTCATCAGCCCATCTTTTAAGTACATCCATGGCTCATGACTCAACCCCGTCCCTGGGCAGCCTGTTCCAGTGCCCCATAACCCTTTTGGTGAAGAACTTTTCCCTAAAGTCTAATCTGACCCTGCCCTGGGGCAGCTTGAGGCCATCCCCCTCATCCCATCTCCTGTCCCCTGGCTGAAGAGACCATCGCCCACCTCTCTGCACCCTCCTGTCAGGTCAGTGGAGGTGGGGAGAAGGTCTCCCCTCAGCCTCCTCTTCTCCAGGCTGAACACCCCCAGCTCCCTCAGCTGCTCCCTGTAAGATCTGCTCTCCAGCCCCTTCCCCAGCCTGGCTGCCCTTCTCTGGACACGCTCCAGACCTTGATGTCTTTCTTGTAGTGAGCAGCCCAGACCCGAACACAGTATTCCAGGTGCAGACAAGCTGACATTCTGGCCCTGCTGCAGGCAGTCCAGTGCTTCCTAGGTTTCCTTGCACAGGAAACGGGGTTTTTAACATAATTATAGTCTGACATTAGCAGTGGAAGCAAGCTTAGTGTGTTTTTCTAAAAGGTTAGATGCAATCTCTGAAAAAAATGAGCAAGACAAGCTGGTTTGGGAGAGCTGATGGGAGACAGAAAATCTGTTCTCTAGGTGAGAGAGGGGAAGGTATGAGACTGGCACTTGGGGAGCAAGGTGTAAGTGCATCCAGATAGGATTCATTTGTTGTGCTCCAGTGGACCACATCTATGTGTCTGCCCAAAACTGTGCACAGAGCATCATGAGAAGGGGCTTGTATGTGGATTTAATTGTCCATTAAAACCCTAGATGGTTTCAAAAGCGCTAAACCCACAGGTGAATTCTTACTAGCATGCAGCAGAGGGCTGTGATACTCCTCTCATTTCCATTCAACCCATGGTAGTGTTTAATTAGGGGAATTAAACCCCCTTCTCATTCCCTTTGTAGTTAAACCCCTTCTCTTTCCCTTTGTAGGTGGATTTTGGCACAGCACCTTGATCGATCGGAATCTCATTGACTACTTTGTTCCCTTCCTGCCTCTGGAATACAAACATGTGAAAATGTGTGCCAGGGTTGAGATTGAATCACGTGGCTACACTGTGGATGAAGACATTTTAACCAGAATAGCTGATGAAATGACCTACTTCCCCAGAGAGGAGAGAATTTATTCAGACAAAGGATGTAAAACTGTGGATGCAAAGCTGGATTATTACTATGACTTCTAATGCTTTATTGCTACAACCTGCAAAGAAGCAAATTTAACTTAATTACAAAGTGGAGAACCTGGGACATTTCATTTTTAAGCACTTTTAAAAGAAAGGAACATTGGTGTTTTTTTTTTACCTGGTGTGTAAATAAGTGGCAGTGCCTCTGCATTTTTATTCTGTCCCTAGTCACAGCTCTCAAGTACTTCAGCCTTGTGTTGCCAAGGTAAGAACAAACTGTGTTGTGAATGTGGGGGTCTGTGTCTGACAGTGCTGAAGAGTCCTCTCAGATCGTGTGTTGAGCATCAGGACTGTTTGGCAGACTGTTGGCATGTATAGAAGGAGTGGGACTATGACCTAATTTTAATTGGAAATTGGTCTGATGTGGATAATCTCTAGAGAATATTGAGAATTTTAATCAACGTTCCTGTGTCTCTGAAAGCCTTCATTTGGTTTGTGTGGGAATATTCCTCTAGCTGCATTAAAAGTAGGATATGTGTCTTTTTTGCCTTTAAAGCTTGGTTCAATTAAAGGTAAGGAAGAGATTATGTAATTAAAAAAAGAAATAATTGTGTGGTACTGTTGTTGTTCTCAAAACAATGGTATGAATTGGCCTCCTCTGTGTCAAACCAAGAACATGAAAATCTTTGATGTGAATGGTCTTCCAAGGGCAGATGTAATATCACAGGAAAAAGAGTTAAAATCCTTGACTACCACTTCAGTGTTGGTTCCTATTTTTGGTTATTTTTGATCTCTAAAGATGCCTACAGTGTGTTCTCCTGGAGGGGACTGCTTCTTGGGAAGGAGGAAAGCTGTTTTCTGACAGTCAGCTCCATGGAAAAAATGTAACTTAGTGGGAAACACAGGTTACATTTTACACCAAGGAAATGGAAAAGAGGGGTTTTTTCTCTTCACCTACATGTGAAGTTCAGGGGCCAGCTGGCAGATTTTCTTTTTATCCTGCTCTCAAAAGGGAGGGATGGAGACAGAGCCAAAAGCATTTGAAATTAAAGGTGAAACATGTCAGCTGAAGTTACTGCAAAGAGTCTCAGGTTTGTTTCTGAATGAGCACTGCAGAGGCTTTTTTTCACTCCAGTTTCTATTGAAAATAAACTCTTCTCATCAGAAATGTATTTCTTAGCTCCCTTCTGGTGTTCTTTGCATAGTGATTTGATGTTAATAGTGCACAAACTACTTGTTGAGGAAGACATGCCACATTTCTGGTCCTTCACTACAGGTTTCTGCCTTCTGGAGTTCAAAGGCAGTAGATGTGACTGCTAACTGGTGAAAGGGAAACAAAGGGAGTGGAAACTGCCCTTCTACACCATCGGTACTAATGACACTGGTGTGGCTTTTGTAGAGGCAGGCTTTCTAGATATACATGTGCTGACAAGTATAAAGATGAACTTGCCAAACCCTGGGTTTTGTCTCCTCCCACTGTGGTTGCACAGACTGAACCCCCTCTGGGCTCTGACTGAAGCCACCTGTATTTTAGGCAGCAGCATCTTGAAGTTTTCTCTGACAAAAGGGTCAGTAAAACTTCAGCTGTCCAGTTCTGCTCTGAGGTTGTGTAATATGCAAATGATCAGCCCTCGTATTTGTCAGCAAGTGAGTGCTTTGAACTTGAATATTTAATCTGTTTCTTTGACCTCCTGTGATAATAGCAAATGATTGGCTAATGGAAAAAAAAAAAACCTTGTGAAAATGATAAACTTTTACTACTGTCTGGCACCTACTTATGGAAAGACACAGTTTGACCAAGCAGCATTGTGGCTGTTCCAGCATTAACCTCACTCTAGTTCTGTTTTAAGTGCCATCACAGCATAGGTACTAGCATTTGACATGTATTTTGACAAGTATTTAATTATATTGTTGCCCTAAATGGCTTGGGGTAGATGGAAGCTTCCTCTAGAGGGTGTGGAAATGATGTTTGGAGGGCAACCTCTGTTTAATCTCTCTTCTGTTCCTGAAACAGCAGATCTGGCAAGGAGCATCTCCTGCATGTTGGTAACAGGAACCTGGGTGTCTGAACTCACTCCCAGCTTTGATCCTGTCATGATTCCTCTCCTTTGAACCCATACAGTCTAAAGTGGAGGTCTTTGCTTTGTCTTTCTTGCTGTGACTAGGTACCTTTGGCCATTTTTTAATAGGCCACTTGAAACTGGATCAGACAACTTGGAGAACATCAGAACAGGGGGAAAGGTCTGATCCCTAGAGAAACAAGTCCCTGAGCCAGGTGAGAGGTGCTGAGCAGGTGCCCAGACTGAATGTTGGTTCCTTACCAAAGTCCAAAACAAGCAATATTTACTTTAATTCAAGAGTCTCCAGCAGGAAACGTTCCCAAATCTCATGCTGTGCTCACAAAATGAGAGGTGATGCTTAAAACACAGTGATGCTAGAAAGAGGCAGCCTGGCCCTAGAGCTTCATCTGCCTGGTGCCCTGGGTTAAATGGAGAGAGCAGTGGTGTGTGCAGAGCCACACACAGGGCAAAGTCCTGCTGAACAAGACCCTCCTTAACGAGCTTCCTTGTGTATTGTTACAGCACAACAGGCTGATCCCAACAGTGTAAACAACTGATTGTTCAGTGAGGGGTGAGTTGTCACCAACAGCTGTACCTTGATTGAATTCAGTGCTTATTTACACACTGGCTTTTTTTCAGTGCTAGAGAGGCAGCAGATGCTCCAGCCCACAGAGATAGGATGAAAGCCTTTGCTGGCTCACCATGAAGAGCCACCTTGAATGACAGCTTTCCAGACACAGCACAGAGAGGAGCAATAGTACACAAGCTACCTGAGGCTACCTGCAGGTCCTGGCAGTATAGTAGGAGTTGTGTTAGTAACTATGAAGCAGAGCAGACAGAGACTTTTAAGGCTTTTTCACTAGTGTTTGTTTCTCCTGAGCTGTTTTTAACTGCTGAATGCCTTGCTGTGCTGTTGGGTGACTCAACATATTTTAATATCAGTGGGCTATTTAATCTGATTTTCTGTTTCTAAGAATAAGGGAAGCTTAAGAGAAAGCTGCAGTGCAGCCAGTTGGAAGATGCATAACCCAGTACTTTCCTACTGCTGAAAACCCATCACTGAAAATTACTCAACCAAGAGAGAAAAGTGACTTAAGGTTTATTCCAACTGCAGTACAATAGTACTATTTAGTGTTTTGAAATTGCAGAAGTATTTTGCATTCAGAGTAACTGAAACTGGATGCAGCATTTACACCTAGGAGTAAGTTAATAGGCAAGACATATACATGGAGAAGTAACAGTCCAATGTCCCAAGGTTAACAGCTAGCTAGCGTTTGGCTCTGGAGATTGCATCAGCATGAAGAGTTTGCCAACATTTGGCAAATTCCAGGTGGGGTTGTAAAAGGCAATTGACACTTTTTGTTTGGAGCTTAACATCCATGCTGAACTCCCTGTTGTAATTTGAATTAGCATAATAACATTGAGACCTCTTAAATTTTACATCACGTGTACTTGAACATGAAAGTTTAAGTACAAGTGGGGGGGGTAAATGCTGCAGCACAAAAACAACCCAATTCCCTGTACCCATTTAAAAACCACATTACAATCAACCATGTGATAGGCACTTCTGTCTTGCACTGTGGTAGTTAAGCCCCAACTGATGGATGATGAAAGAGTTAAAGCTTGCAACAGCACCGTAAGCCCCAGCTTTACCAAGTGGGTGAAGGTTGAATCATCTTTCCCAGTTTCCTAACCCATCACTCACCCTTCAACATAGACAATTCTTTAAAAAAGCTACTATAAAACATACTTAATGAGGTATGGGATGGTTGCTTGCTCCCATTTCCCATAATCTCTTCTCTGTGGGTCTCTAGGAAGAGCTTTGTATTGCTCTTGCTTACACTTCAGTATAAAAATACATCATTAAAAATAAATTCTACCATCAAAGTGTCTTCCAAGCAGGGTGAAAGCAGCAGTACCCAGTCCTGGGCTACTCATTGCAGCTGGGAGGGACTACTGAAGATGTCTTAATGACTTAAGGCCCAAGAGCCCAGATGTGGATTAACCTGCCAAGCTGTAACTGTCAAATCCTCATGAGATGTTTTCCTGATTAAGAAGAGTCTCACCTAGTATATTTTAACATAACTCTTAGATCACTCTGCTTAGGAAGACAAACACTCTGGAGTTGCCACACAATCAATGTAAGTTTCTTTTACAATTTTTTTGCTCCAAAGCAGCACAGGGGCAAACAGTTACTCCCCTACACCTTTTCTCTACTCTTCAGCAACAGATTTCCCTGAGCTCATCCTGACTTTCCATATTGCTGTAGCAGATGTGCTATGATGCCACAGCTCAAAGTATAACCGTGCCCTTTGGTGCCTGAACACTTGATGCTCATCTGTAGAAGCCACAACAGCATCGATCAGCTGTGAGCAACAGGAAGCCACCACCATACCATCTTCTTCCTGCAGCACATCAAGGTATTCACCCTTGCAAGACACCACTATAGTCCTGCACATTTCATTCACCCAACAATGAGACCACATACAAGGAAAGGCATATGACTGCCTGAAGAATTCCTCTGTTCTCCTTTGTTCTAGTCTAGTTTTTGTAGAAAGAGGAATTAAATATCCAATAATGCCAGCACTTGGAAGAATAAAGCAGCAGAGGCTGTATCCAGTGCTATATATGTCTCACACTCAAATTCTCTACAGGTTGAAAGAAAAATATGGATACCATCCAGCTCAGAGAAGAACAGTGGTATGTTAAGTTAAAAAAATAAAAAATAAAAAGCCACACAGGTCACTCTAGCATTTTCACCATACTCCCTGCAACAGTAAAAAAGCTTAAGTGCAAATACACAGATTTCCAAAAGTCCTGAATGTGCTTTGGAGACCTGAAGGGGAATCAACCCTTGGCTTTCATATCTCTTATGGTAACATCTTCATGAATATCCAGCTTGGCCTGTACAGTCTTGCAGCCTTTATCAGAGTAGATTTTCTGGTCCTTGGGGAAGAATGTCATCTCATCAGCCACTGCTTGAACCACCTCCTCATTGACATCGTAGCCACGGGCTCTCATTTCAGCCCTGACACACATCTTCACGTGCCTGTGCTCCAGGGGCAGGAAGGGGACGAAGTAGTCGATGAGGTTCCTGTCGATGAGGCTGCTGTGCCACAGCCCACCTGAAGGAGTTGGGGTAAAGGGAAAAAAGCAGGGCAGGGTCAAGAGATGAAGTCTGTCTTAGGAAGTGAAAGGAATTTCCCATTTTTCTGGGGAAAATTACTTACTATTCTTGTTATTGAAGATCCCTACGGATAGCATGGGCTCCAGGTCTTTCAGCTGAATCTCTTCCCGGTGCCTTCCACTTGTCCAGAAGTCAAGAGCTGCTTTATTAATTAAGTCACCACCTGCATTGCTGTTCATAAAAGAAGAAACAGTGGTGAATACAGACACAGCTGAACCAGCATTTCTTTTTTAGCCAGTTACACGTATCACTAATGTTCTTGATGTCAAACAAATAACCAAACCAGAAACCCATAAGCCAAAATTTAGGGAAATTCTTCAGTTCTTTAAATAGCCATCAGTGTGTGGTGGGTTGGCTCTGGCCAGCAGCCAGGCACCTACACAGCCACTTGCTTACTCCCTACTGCCTCAGTGGGAAGAACAAAATGAAGAAGACGTGTGGGTCAAGACAAAGTATGTGATGAAAAGAGGAGGAAAAGATCCCAAGGCAGGCTAAGGTGATCACTCACCACCCACAGTCAGACTCATACCTGAGTAGCCTCCAAAGAGCCATCACCTTGGAAGATGACCACCTCCCCCCTTTCTTTCTCTACTCCCAGACATGACATGGTATTGAATATTCCCCCAGCCAGTTTGGGTCAGCTGTCCCGCTGTGTTCCCTCCCATCCTCTTACACACCTCAGCCTGCTCGCTGGGAGCAGCATGGGAAAAAGAGAAGGCTTTGGGGCTTTGCAAACTACAGCCAAAACATGGGAGCATCATCAGCACTGTTTCAGTTGCAAATCCAAAACAGCATCAAACTGGCTGCCATGGAGACGCAGTACAGGGTGCACCCATACCAGAGAACTCCCCCAGAAAGCAAACTCTTGTGTGATCTGTGCTTTGGGCCAGGCTTGTGAGCTCAGCACGCTGCAGTGGTCTGCTGCATGGTGTCAGAGCTGCTCAACAACAGCCACAGACTAGCCTGTAGTGCTCCCCTCTGCCTTTAGAGAGGATCTCTACTCCAGAGCAGTTCTTTCTCTGTTCCTTGAATGAGGTCCCATAGGAACATCCTTATCATCTTTCAAAATGACTGAAATCACTGCTACAAACCTGAGGAAGATGAAGATGGCTTTTCTGTAGGACACCCCATCAACCTGCTCATAATAGTCTAAGAATGGCTTGATGGCATCCATGAGGCCGGGGTGCATTTTGTCCATCTCATCAAATATGAAGACAGAGTGGGGACAGGCACTGACGTTGCCCCGAATCCAGTTCTGCAGCTGTTCCTGGAGCAAGAGGAAGAAAAAAATAGAGGTCTCCTGGGGACATCCTGCAAGATGCTGGTATGTGACATCCTTTCAAACATCAGCATCCCACACTCAGTGGTTACACCTTCTGAAGAGAGGACCATAAACTCTCTGACTGATGCCTTTAACATGCAACACTGAATTTAAATGTAAATTCTTTTCCTGCTCACAAATGGAAGACTTTCCCCAGTCTTTCTGCTTAGTGTATGGAGAAGGCACAGAAACCAGGCTGAGATGGGAAATCCTGAAGAAGATAAAGCTTCTTTTTTGTTTGTTTAAAAAACAATAAATCAATGTTTTCTTTCTTCATACCAAAACCAGAATTACCAGTTTCAGGTACATTCAAACACGACAATCAAAAATCTCCAATGTTTGAGGAATGATTTATAAATCTCTCACACAAGGTATACCTTCTCATCACGTAGTGCATGGCCAGCAGCCAAGCACCCCAGCAGGAAAGGTGAGAGAGGACAAAGAATAAAAGCAAAAAACCTCACAGACTAAGATAAAGACATTTTTATAGGTGATGGGAAGAGGAAAAAAAACCCCACACATACCTACAGACCCATGCCCAGCCAGTGTTAGAGCAGCAACCACCTCAGAAGCCAACACCCCTAACTATTTTCTTCTTCTTCTTCACCAGGTTTTACTGCTGAGCAGGTCAACAGAAGATCCCTGCAGCAGACTGGGGTCAGCTGTCCCAGCTTTGTCCCCTCACAGTGTCTCACCCACCCCAGCTGGGAAGGAAGGGAAAGCAAGGTTTGAGGCTGTGGCTGTGAGGGAACAACACTGGTGTGTTACCAGCACTGGTTTTGCCACAAATGCAAAGTATGGCACTGCAGGTGCTGCTATGGATAAAGTTCCCTCCACCCCAGGCAACCTGTGAGCACAGCTTTAATGATGGGGTTCATTCCAAACAGCAAGCACTGGAGGAGTCAACAGCAAAACACTGCAGGAATCAGCAGATGTCATCAGTGAGAGAGAAGACAGCACCAAGAGATGACCCTCACTTTGGATTTCTTGGCATTGTGGTGCCTTTCACTTTCTGAATGCACTTCCTCCTCCTTCCCCCTGAGCTCCAGCTTTGGAAATACCCAGCTGTGCACCTCTGGGTGTCAGGTATATGGGGGACACACGCAGCACAAAGAGCCAAACCCCCTGCACTGGGGGTGTTTAGAGACTCGGGGTAACAGGATTACCTTGTGTCCCTCCTCACCTTGTAGACCGTGACTTGGTCTTGGTGGGGGAAGTGCAAGGTGGCCAGGAAGAGATGGACAAACTTGCTGCGCAGGCCAGCAGGGTGGACGTGCTCTGCCAGGATCTGGCTGAGGAAGTTCTTGCCAGTGCCGGCCCAGCCGTGGAGCGAGAGCGTCAGCGGCTTCTTGGGGCTGGGGTTGTTGCTGAAGCCCATCACCGCCTTCAGCACAACATCCTTGGCCAGGTGCTGCCCGAACAGCTTGGTGTCCAGCTGCACCTTCAGCGCTGCAGAGGGGGACAGGGAGAGCTCAGCATCGTGTCGCCGCTGACGGGTGCCAGCCACCGGGCAAGCTCCGCACGGCCACTGCCAGGCACACTACCCCGCGCAGTGACCGGTTACCGGCCGAGCTCCGGGGCAGGGCTGAGGAGCCCGGCGGCGCCTCCTCCCCCTCCCTCCCTCCTTCCCCGCCGTACCGGTGGCGTTGAGGCGGTGCCCGGCGGTGGGGCAGCACTCCACATAGCTGCAGTAGAACCTGGGGTGGGACAGGTAGCCGGTGAGGGCCGAGGCGACGCCGATGGCCAGGCCCACGCTGAGCGGCTCCAGCGCCGCCAGCCCCGGCAGCAGCAGCCAGACCAGCGCTGCCGCCCGCGGCATGGCGACTGCGCGCCCCAACCCGCTTCCGCCCGCCGCCGGCCGCGGGCGGGAAAACCCCGCCTCCCGTCCCCGCCTCCCGTCCCCGCCTCCCGTCCCCGCCTCAGCCCTTAGCCCCCGCCGCCATCTTTGTGAAGGGCACAGGCGGCCTTTGGTTGTCCTGCCGTGACGTACCGCTGGGGCGATGATGACGGGGGCGCTGTGTGACGCAATTAGTTACCTCAGAGTATCTTTACCACCTCCATCGCCTCGGGGGTGAACGGACCCTGTCCCTGCCGTCACCCCTCAGAGCAACCCAGCCCCATCGCCTCTCCTCCACCCACCCGCTTTTCCTCCCCATCAGCCACACAAATGGCGCTCACTGCCCTGTTGCCACAGCAGGAGCCTCCTCGCCCTCCTTCCCCACCGACAGCCACGGCTGGTTGCACTGGACCGAGCAAACCACAGAGGAGCTGCCTGTAGCCCCTGGAGAAACAGCCCGGGGACACAGTGTGGGGACTGGGGGGGCTTTCTGCATCCTGCCCATTTACTGATCCTCAGCTCCCAAGCCAGCCTGCCTCCGGGCCAACCTCCCACTTTCATACAGAGCATGACATCATCTGGTATGGAGTATCCCTGTGGCTGGTTGGGGTCGGCTGTCCTGGCCGTGTCCCCTCCCAGTGGCTTGGGTGCCCCTTGCCTTCTCGTTGACAGGCCAGTAGGAGAAGTTGAGAAGTCTTTGCTTGGCAACGACCAAAATATTAGCATGTTATCAACATTATTCTCATCCTAAACCCAAAACACAGCACTGCAGCAGCTGCTAGAGAGACAGTTACCTCTATCGCTGCTGAAACCAGCTCACAGAGCAGGCATGGAACAGCCCTGGTCACTGAGGACCGCCAGCCTGCTTGTCACAGGGATGTGAGGCAACATGTCCTGCCTGTCTTTGACATTACAGCACTCCACACTTGAGCCAGGAGTGAGGGGAGAGGAGCTGCTGAGCCACAGCAGCACCACCCATGAAGACTAAAGTGCTGGGAGGGTCCAAAGCTGGCACCAAGGTGTGTACAAGAGTAAAGAATACAGCAGCATCCAGAAGCCCCGTGATGGGAACTGAAAGCCAGCCTGGCTCAGCAGGAAAGGAAAGCAAAACAGAAACTGCAGAATAACTTCCTGGAGTGTGGAGCCTGAGGCTGCTCCAGAGGGTGGAAGCCAAGAGCCCTGTAAGCTGGAGGTGTTAATGAGTTAACAGGCTTATCACGCTGCTCCTTGAGAACAGAAAGTGGTGTGAGCAGGGGATCTCTGCATGGGTAGAGTGAGCTTCATCAGAACAATCCCAGCTCTGAGGGGAGCAGGACTGGAACCTGGCTGCATCTTAACTGAGGTGTTAATTGGTCTGGTGATTAACCAAGAACATAGCAGTGCTTTTTTGGGGCTTAGGCCTGAGGGTGGCAGAGCCCAAAGGTCTCTGCAACAGTGGCTGGAGCTCTGCAGCTCACAGGGTGGAACACATCAGAAAGCTGCTTTGTTAAATCCAAGTTCTCAGAGCAGGTATTTTGTCCTGACAAATTCATGATGTCACTCACCACCAAAGACACCCATTTGCAAAGGCAAAGGACAGGCACCAAAGCAGCTTTTGTTTCCTCAGCAAACTTTTATTTTCTTAAATGAAAAAAGTATGAAAAGCATTTTGAAGTAATTCTCATTTTATTTTAAAAAAATCTCATTGGAAGAAACACTGAGCAGCATTATTTAGTACTCAGAATACATGCTCAAGACTTGACACCTCTCTTGAAATGAGTGCCCTGTGCTACTGACTGCTGAGAACCTGGGAAGCTTGGACTCATTATTCCAAGTTACTTCATCCAGACGCCTTACCTACAGAGGGGTGTCCTCAGAGCCCCAGGATGGGGACAGTGAGGAGCTCAGAGCAGGACTTGGTGGGCTTTCCAGTGGCAGTCTCTCTGTTGGGAGACATGGTGGAGGCTGGAGGAAGGAGTTGATGGTGGCATGTGCAGGTTTTCATGTTTCCTGGACTCTTCCAGGGCAATTTTGGAGGCAAATCAAATGCTACTTTTAGAAAGATTATTTAATACCACTGGAAAAATAAATACTGGGAATTTTCCAGTCAACTCCCGTTTCCTGGATGCACTGGTACCCTCTTGCTTTTGTCTGTGCTGAACACTAGATGGGGTGTTGGACACAGGCTTTGGTCTGCAATGTACAGGGTGGAACAACTTTTGGAGAAGACTGAGTTGTGCCTATGAAAATCAGAGGAGAGAGGAGCACACATCTGCAGAGATGACCACTTTTGTTGTGAAATGTGATTTCTTGGGATCCCACACAACCCTCAGGGTCTAGGGAGGGTTCAAGGGAGAGTGAGAGCCCCATAGGCAATTTCAGCAGAGGGCCAAGAGCAGCCAGAGCCATCCTGCAGAGGCAGATAGAGGGTTTGGGTAAAGAAATGAGGGTTAAGCTGGGATCTGCAGGTTGCCTCCTTTGTGCATCTGAACTAAAAGCACAAGCAGGTTGTGTTGCTCACCTCACAGGCTTCAGCAGATGTTCCACTGACGTTTCCCTGAATATTTCCTAGTCCTACCATGGTCCCTTGAACACAGGAACCGATTGCCACTGCCGAATCTCCCTGGGGTAAAGCGTGGTGCCAAGTTGTGTCTGGCAAAAGGTGAACTGGCTTCACAGTTCACTTTTAACCCTTTCAAACCCAGATGGCATCGAGTCTCTGCTGACTGCTCTGTGGAGGGGGCAGTGAGATCTCCCTACTCAGTTTTTCCTTGTGGTCTTGTGTCCTGTCACAAAGTCTCAGCATTCTGGAAGGGACAGCATCTCCTGAGACAGGAAAAGCAAAGTGACAGGCTAGAAACAACACAGAGGAGGAGAATTACCTCAGCTACACGAAAAGAAGGGGTAGCAGGGGACACATTTATAGATCCTCTCTTTTCCATGTGGGAGGGAGGTGGCATATATTTCCTATACAACAATAGGATGTATGCTCCATAACAGGTACCAGATGCGTGTTTAAATAACCTTCAGCTGCAACATGTCATGCTGTTATCTCATTATCCCTTACAAGTTAAATGGGTTCAAGCTGTGCCTGGACATGGATGAGATGTCTAATAGCAGTGGTGAGGCTGACATTGATGGCAATTTCCTTCAACAGCTGTCTGGAAGCTCCAAGTGGAGCACAGACCCTGCAACACACGGTCCACAGTGTAACTAACGTCTCATTGCCTGTTGTATTGTGCTTGTGAAGATGTTGCTCTTCCATCTCACCCCCCTCCTGTGCTCTGGGCAACCTGTCAGGTAATCACAACGCCCCCTCCCCAACCAGTATAGGGGTGGTGGTGGTCAGCCAGCAGCTGGTCATTGCGAATCAGCTCAAAGTACTGAAGGTTTCTGGCTGAGTAAAGCTTTCAAAGAGCATGGGTTTGGAGTATCTCTGGTGGAAGGGGTGTGGTGGGAAGGTGAGGGAGGGGTAAGGGCATGGAAGGGTTATGGGGAGAGGGAAGGTGGGGGTTTGGGGAGCAGTGGTAGGAGATAGAGGGTGTGGGGTGTTTGGAAAAGCGTGCTTCAGCTCTGGAAAAGTGCTAAGGCTGTTGTGATGGGTAGAGATGGGGTGGGTGTGTTGCAAAGGGAGAGATAAGGGGTGCAGAGATGGAGTACATAAGGCTAAGGAGGAGGGAAGAAAGTCCCAGAGGAGAGCTCTGCCTGGCTTTACTCTGCTTTCAGCATGTTTTCTGTCACCCACCCACACATTTGATTTGGGTTTAAAGTCAGCTCTCTTAGGACTTTGGGCTCACAGTTCTGGGGCAGAGAGCCTGGAGCCTGTGGGATGGCACTGGTGAGCACGGCTTTCTGCAGCATACCTTGCACTTGGCTGGAGAGCAAAGAAACATCATGTCTCCAGCCAGGGAACAGGGTGCTAGGAGTCGGTGTTGCAGCCCTGCCTTGACTTCACAGAGTGCAAGAGGTTTCCAGGTAAGAATTGTAGGGTCAGTGACTCGATGCTTTTCCCAGAAGTCTGTGTTTTTGTTGGACATACTGAGGACCTTATACATTCTCCAAGTGCTTTGTGAAGAAGGTTTGGTAATATGAGTGCTGTTTTATGCAAGGTGCAGGGCTGGCAGGAGGTTCTTGCTGAAGGTTTTCAATTGGAGAAGCAGCTGGAGACTCATTTTTCCCTGTGTTCAGTGTAATTTCTACCTAAACACGTCTGTCACAACACTTCTCCCCCTGCCTTCTGACCCTGGCTAGACACTCTCTAATACTCAGAGTTTTTCTAAAGGGAGTTGGTTGGCTTTTGACCTTTTCTTTTTTTTTTTTCCCCTTGCATGTGTGGTTTTGGGTTTGTTTTCTTTCCCTGCTTCAATTTCATCATCATCATCTTCCAAGTGCTCCTTATCCTAAACATAAAGATGAGGCAGTGACAGGAAAGGGCTGCCACTCTGACGTACGTTGGGGTCTCTGAAGGGTGGGATTGTGGTGGGCTTTACCTAAATACAGAGCCTGGTTAAGCTCTGAGGACCATGCTAATGCTGTGGGGAGGCTCCAACTCACTGGAATGTTTGTTGACCTTTCTCTAATCTGGCAGTAGCAATAACACAACTCACTGAAATTATACTCATGTTGAGCAAACACTGTCTAATCCTGCAACACCCAGGGAGTCGAAAGACTGTCACCCTTCTCCTGCAGGTAGGGAGACTGAGGGTTGCAGATGATGAAAGTTCTTCTGAACATGGTAGCTCATAGCGAAGGGTTTAGCAGTTCTTTGACATCTGTGATCAAGAGCTTGAGCCATTATTTGCCTTGGGCAGGCTTAAAACAATCCTTGTCTAGGGTGCAAAGCCACCAAGTCCCTTGAGTCAGTGTGTGCTGCTGTGCTGTGGGAAGAGGGACGGTCCAACAAGGAAAGGGTTGGATGACGTTTGGGTGAAGTGGGACATCATACACATGTTCAAATAAATCCACCCATGTGAAATAACTCCTGTGATTGTGTCTGAGCCCCTGTAAAATTCTCAAGTACCAGGAGGGTGGGGTTGTTTGGGGTTTATTTTTTGCTCTGGTTGCTGTTTCTAGGAAATACAATGGAGAGGTTCTTCCCTACAAGAGAAGAGGGTTTCCCAACCCGAAAGCCCCATTGCCTGGGCCTGATTGCAGCCAGAGACCAAAGTCTCACTGTGCTGTCCAAGCAGAATGAGTAACGAGCCCAAGGACCTCACAGTGTTTGGCTGGTCCAGACCAGAGCTCTACCTGGCCTACACTGGTATAGCCCTTACCCACAGCAATGGCCAACAGCTGAGGAACAAGCAAGGTTTATCGGTGCTGCTGATGCCCTTTGGCCATGCTGAATGCTGACAGTCTCTGTGGAGGGAGACAAATGTGATTCTTAACCTGATAGCAAGTGGTTTTCAGCAAGAGGAGACACACAGATTGTGTTACCTGGCAGGGACAGGAGGGAAAGGTGGGGGAGAGGAATTGTTTAAAGCCATGCTTGATCTACAGCATCGCTGGGGGTGAGGGAAGGGGCCATCTCACATTTCTTGCCTCCTGTGGGAACTTCCTTGAAAGGCAATGTTGGATAGAGAAAAGCACAAGGTGACAAGCTGGCAGGGCACTCTTTACATGGTGAGACTTGGTGCTGGAACCTGGTTGATCTTTCAGTGATACCCACTCCATCCAGCAATGATGGATGGAGAAGATCTTGGGAATTTTTTGAGTGCCTGACACCCAAACTGGCTGTGCTCCTCTACAGACAGCTGTGTGCTCCAGAGGGAAAAGGGATGGAAGGAGGCAGCCCTTTGGCTTTGGAAAAAACAAGAGGTTTCTGTTCATCTGAGCAGGGCTGCCATAGTGACAGGCTTTGAGGAAGACAGCTTTCTGAATGATTCAGTGATATGTAACCACACAGTGTAATCATACAGTGATATGTAATCATGAATGATTCAATGATATGTAATTTTGATTCTTCATGATCCGTAGCTGGGTGATCTCAACAGTTATCCATGGCTAAAATGGATGTTCATGGCACAGACACGCTCTGAGCTTTGGTGCCAGGAGTGAAGAGGTTAAGGTATAGAGCCTGGAGAAAATTGCTCTGGAGAGTTTACATACCAGTTCTGCATGGACACCTCAGGTGGGTGTTTTATGTGCTGGCTTGGGTGTCTCCCATTGCAGGGCAAGAGGATACAGCAGCTCAGGGTCCCATGGTGCCACCCAAAACCAGGTGCAAATAAACAGCAGCCAGCTATGGACCGTGCAAATCCACCTGGGCTGGCAGCTGGAAGAGGCACCCTCGGGGCAGGAACTGGGGAAAGCAAAGCAGGGTGGTGGGATGGGTGTTTTACCAGCCTCGCCTTTTCACCCCTTTGCTGGCTCTGCTCCTGCTTAATTGCCTCCTGGTTCTGATTTCACAGGGCCTGTGTTGTGCAATGGTGAGATTAATAATGCATGGAGCCGTGGTGAGAAGAGGCAGTGGCCGGGCTATCGGCTATCAGGTTGCACTTGCATGCTGGAAGTTAGACTCTGTTTTGACTTGTAAGCTAAACAGTCATCCTGGGGGCAGACATCCTCTGTGGTTAGACCTGGGGACTGCATTTGGACTCTGGAGATCAAGCCCAGGCACTGTCACCCAGCTCTGAGCAATGTGGTAAATCATAGCATCTCTGTCCATCATTTCCTCCTGGGTAGGATGGGGATGCTGTGAGGGTTGGATGTCACTCACCACAATCCTGCCTTTGGTTTTTCATTCCTCCTGTATTAAATCTGAGCCCAGAAGCTGTAACTGGAGGCTGTTGCTCTTGGGCTGGGATCTGCTTTTGTAATTTTGTGATCTGCTTTGGCGTTTTTTGTTTCTGGCTTGGAAGCAGCTGCAGTGGAGCAGCTCTGGCATGAACCTGTCTGCTGTGTGTAGCAATAGCTCTCATGGAGAGAGCAAGAAATGAGAGGAAAACTAACCCACAGTATATCTTAAAACTTGAATTCTGCTGCACATCATAATTTTTGGACAAAAACTGTGTGAAAGGGATGAAACCTGAACTTAATGAAATACATTAAATTCATAATAACACTCTGCTTAATGTGATGGGGCAGTGACTGCTACAGGAAGAGGAGTATAGGGCATGAGTAACACTGTGCCCTCGTTCCAGTCATGGGCTCTAATGTGGTGAGTGGCTTGTATTTTATCCAAAGTACATAAAGTGGTGGTGTTATTAAGCAGACATCCCCATCCAACACTTTGGGACCCTTAGGTGAAAGAGGATTTAAAAGTGCTCAGTAGGTTTTGAGTTGGACCAGAACCAGAGGCTATGTTTGGCTTGGGGTTTGCAAAACTAAACACCCCCCTTCTTTCACCCATCTCCTGTGGACAAGCTTTAAATACAGGTCACTAAAATTAGTCTTGCAAAGCAGCTATTCTGCCTGGCGCCTCTCTTCTCTCTGCTCCTCTGGCTCCGGCTCAGGCTTGGATCAAGACCTCTGCCTGGCTTTAATCAGTCCCAGCAGTTGCCACTGAGGAGCGAGTAGGTTCATCAGGAGAAAAGAACTCTTTGCTGCTGCCATAGTTCCCCAGTTTGTTTGGACAGGCCAGGTCTGGCTGCCCATGGAGGGTTGGGGAGGTTACGGAGGTGGGCTCGGAACTTACTGGCTGGTTCAAGGCAAGAGGAGAGCACCAGGCAGTTTGAAGGCTAAAGGACAGCAGTGCTTCTTCAGGTTCCCCCTTTGCTGGAGAGCCTCAGAGGGGACCTATAACCAGTGAGCAACTGGGGTGGTTAGCATGGCTTAGGAACTAGCTGAGTATCGGTGCTGGGTGGTGAGTTGTGCTGTGCATCACTTGATTTTGTGGTATTATTATTATTATTATTATTATTATTAACCTTTTATGCCCTATTAAATTAAGGTGCTGGAACAGGCTGCCCAGAGAGGGGGTGGGTGCCCCACCCCCGGGGTTGTTCAAGGCCAGGTTGGATGGGGCCCTGGGCAACCTTGTATAGCTCCAGGCCTGGAGTTGGTGGCCCTGCCTGTGGCAGGGGGTTGGAGCTCTGTGATCCTTGGGGTCCCTTCCAACTCAGACCAGTCTATGATTATGATTATGAAATTGCCTTCATCTCAACCCACAAGTTCCACCTTTTTCTTTCAGTTCTCTGCCTGACCCCACTGGTGGGGTGGTGAGCCAGGGGCTGTGTGGTGGCTTTGGCTGCCCACAGGGTTAAACCATGACAAAGAGCAGCCTTAAAATTATTTCCATGTCCTGAGCATTCGGGGAGGATCTTGTTGCCTGGGGGCATGAACCTGACTGACTGCAGCCACTGAAGTCCACTTCCTCGACTGACTGGAGGGCTGCAGCAGCAGGGAAAAGCATCACAGTGTTCAGAGCTGCTTTGGGTGGTTCTGAGGGCTGGAAGTTAAAGAGCTCTTGGGCAGGTGAATCTCACAGACACACTGGGCAGCAGCTCTGCTCTCATCCCTTTGAGGTGAGCACCACCCCAACCAGCATGCCCGCTGGCTTTCCCAGTCCCCTCACTCCAGCTCCCAGGCTTCTCCAGCCACATGCAGGTTATTTCTCTGTGTACTGGAGAAGACATGTCTTTTTTTATTCCTGAGGAGGAAAAAGGGACAGACACCAGAACCACACCAATGAAAGTTGTCTCTAGGTCTCAGTGTTCAGAAATATGTCCCTGTATTTACACCAGACCAGCTGAGAGGTGTTTAATTCTTTCCTTTCTGCAGTGTCCAGCTGAAGGGCTCTGTAAGGACTTCAATTCATGCCTTGCTCTTCTTCTGGATGACCTGGGAAGAACCATTCCTGTGTAAGTGAGCAATGTTAAATAAGGATGAAGGGCCAGGAAGGGATCTGAAAATGCTACCTTGTTTTCCCAGGAGATATGTTATCTAACAGGAAGAAAAATGTGCTTTGCTAAAATACAAGATCACGTGCAGGACTTTCAGTTTCCAGCTATTGTTAAAAAGTACACTTGAGAGCTGTGAACCCTGTGGGCAGGGGTGGGCTGGAATGAGTTGAAAACAGGAGAACGGATGTGCTCTACAAAGAATAACGCTAAGTCTGTGGTAATGGAATAGCTGGAGAGGAGACTGTGCTGGAGGATACAGAAAAGCCCTGAAGGAAACATGAGCAAGCCCGATCTTGGCTAGCTGCAGAGGCAGTGAGTGTCTCAGGGCTGTCTTCTGTAAGAACATAGCTGGAATTCCTTCCATTTGGGAGTAGCCCCTCCAGAGTACTAAATAACTCTGTGGGGAGTCGTCCTGGACCCCTTGAGTGAATACTGTGGTGTTTAGAAGAGAACTGAGATACCAGGAGGCTGAAGGATGGTTGGGGTGCAAGGGGTGAATGGAGCTGGCAGTCACGTGCTGGTCATCTGCTTGCTTCAGCGTTGGAGGGAAATAAGAAAGGATGACTGGGATAATGAAAAGCATGGGGGAAAGTCCTTTGAAGAGAGATGAAAGCAAATGGGACTATGGTAGAGCTGAGTAAGAGGTGATTTCACAAGCATGTATTGAAGGAGGAATATGCTGCCCAAAGCTGAGCTGCTGTACTTCCTAACCCTCAAGTGTCCCTCTGTGACATGAGCAGAGGGCAAGGAGATCTCATAAAAATAAATGTATTTTAATTATCTTCATTTACATCGTGTTTCATTATGGAATTTACTGTTCCAGGAAGCAATTTAATGTTAACAGTTTGGACTGTGACTTGGTGCATGTAATTGTCCGGCATCACTGTCATGTATAACAATGAAGTTGCAAGAAATGGAATTAAACCTGTGATTCAGAGCTCAGGGTAAGCTCTGCCTCCCAAAGACTGGCTCAACCAGGGTGGGTGTATGAGCCTGGAGCTTCAGTCTGTTCCCTGCTGCTCCCATGGGCTTGTGGTGCCTTGGAACCACAGCGAGCCTTGGGGCTGGTACCACCCATCAGGTTCCTGTAGAAGAACAGCAGCTCCCTTCCACCAGAAAACACTCAACACAAACTTCCCCTGGCATGGAACAGCTCCCCGCCCCTTTCTGTCCCCTAACTCTCCTTGTGGGACAGCTCTCACCCCACTAACGTGGCCATAGCATCCCGTGATCCCCTGCTCCTGCATCCTTTCCAAAGCTGCCTGGCTCCTGGATCCAGCTTCTCCCCTGCTTTTGGGAGAGAACTTCATCTTAGCTGAGCTGGTGGCACTGTTATCAGCCACAGGCCATGCTACAGAGATAAGCATGTGTCTCCTTCTGGGGGGGGCTGCACCGAGCAGTCAGGGTTGGGTAAACACAGGGATGGAGCAGGTTTCTGGGGTACACATTATGGTGGTGAGGTTGCAGCCTGCAAATCGGGAGAGTACTCAAGGCATGGGACCTACACAGGTTCCTGGGGTCCTGCTGATGGGTTGTTCAGGCAGGAAGAGATCTGAGGGTAGTTAGCCCAAGCATCACTGTCTGTGGAGTAGCATGGAGAGGCTTCTCTACTTCCTTTCATCAGTCAGGCCATGATGAAGTTGGAGCATGACTCTGGGAGGTCCTACATCTCCTTGCCTTTCCTCCCTGTGGGTCTGGGGAATAACACACCAACTGTTTTTAACTTTCAAGTGCAGTAGGTGGTGTGTTGCACAGGATACATAATCCCTGCTGTGATGCCCAGGCAGGGGTCTGTGAGCTTCATTCCCTTCCCATATCCCCCCCTCTGCTGCCTCAGGCCATGACTGCAGCCCGGGTCATGCTCCCACTGCTGTGAGCAACTGGACAGCTGAGGCAGCACCACAGGAAGAAGCTGCCAGGCAATGGGGGCTATAAATGATGCAGCTAATTTACTCTCTGCATTCCAGACTGATTATGGGGAGGGTGGTTTGTTTTAGCTTTCTACGTGGGAGATGTTTCTTAATAATGTCTGAGTGGAGACCTGGACCACTTTTCTCCTGACCACTGAGATGACTAAGCAAGCCCAAAAGATGCGCTGTGCATCACTCGGTGTGGGGAAAAGAAAGGGAAAGTTATAACATGTGTCTGGAGCATAGCTACAGGCTGACCAGTGACTCAACTCCAACAATCCTTCAACTGTTGAGAAGCTCTGACTTGGGCCTGAGTCAGGTCTCGTGTGAAGGAGCCCCTGGTCTGCTGCTTGAGGAAGCCCAGCTCTGAGAAGTGAGAGCATTTAGGAGATAAACATGTGTGATAAAGAGATTTAGCAAACATGACCTATAAGGAAATGCTGCTGTTTAGTCTAGGGGTGACAGAGGGGATGCAGAGAACCTGGGGGGTTAAAAATAAGCTCTGTGATTTGGAAAGTTGTGTGGTGGGTGAAGCTCTACGTGAAGCCATGAAGGAAGAGTCTCCTTAGAGTTGGTCTTGCCTGGTTGGCGTGGCCTCCCTCCTCTGGGGTCAGGGACAGGCAATGAAGCTCTGACCTTTCCATTCCATCTTGGCCCATGTTCCCACGTCTCTGTGACAACTTTCTGTTGAAGACAGGAGTTTACAAGGCTTCACAACTGGCAAGCTCTGAAGCCTGCTGTTCTTCCTGCGTCACAGGCAGGGTTAAAGGCCCATGAGCAAAGAGGTACCCACCTGCTAAAAAAGACCCCCATTCTTAAGTGCCCCATGGTGCTTCTGAGGGTGAGCAAAACCCTGTGGAGCAGCACAGCAGGAGGTCACAGTCCTCGATCAGGTACTGGAGAAGAGAAAGGCTGTCTTGCTTTGTTTTCTCCTTGAAGCTGCTCATCTGCTGTCAAGTGTCAGGTCTCCATAAGGCTGAAATCTGGGACCACATCTACCTTCTGTCCCAGCCCTGTTAGTGAGCCTGTGCTCCTAACACTGCAAAACATGCCCCAATTCCCATTTCTCCATAATACAACATGTGGGGGCAGGACAGCAGAGCATCCTCTACCTTTGCTCTTGCTCAAGAGCATCCCACCAGGGAATCTGTATTTACTTTGTAGTCTTTCAGATGCTTGAAGCCTAGAAACATTTCCCAGCTCTGACATTTTTGGCAGCAGGGTTTGTTTCTCTTCTCTCCCAGCCTGGTGGGGAAACTCCCTCTTTTTAGGCAATAACACAAGCGTAGTTTTGCCTGTTGTTTACAGGAGATGGGATCTTGTTCCCGGGAAGAGAAACACATTGGGAGTTGCTGCGGTGTGGTTAAGTGAGGGAGATGCTGGCTTCCCACACACCCCAAGCCCTGACCCGTCTCTCCCACTTTTGCCCCTGTGGCAGCACAGGCAGGTGCAGCTCTGCCTAAAGCCACTTCTCAAACCAGCTGGGGCAGGGGGAGAGAAGTAAGTCCCTCTCCCAGCAGGGCTGCATCCCTAGAGACACAGAGCAGCATAGCCAAGGAATTCTTTCCTCTCAGAGAAAGCCCAGGCGTGAATCCATGTGGAAGCTTGGAATAAGAGAAAATAATCTGCCTCCCACATGTTCACAGCCTGGTGGCCTCTCTTCTAGTGTCTCCATGCTGTCACAGCAGCAGCGGACAGTGTGACTCCCTGCAGCCAGAGTGGGGATCGATGGTAGTTTGGGGCAGCAGCGTGGGGGCAGGCAGGAAGGGATGGAGCTGGTGGGAGAAGGCAGGAGGATGTGCCACCAAGTCTCACTTGGCCCTGCTCCCTGTCCAACAACACCTCCTCCACTTCTCTTCTCTGCCTGAGACCCGGAGTCACTGCATCCCTGCCCCTTCCCTGGGCCTCTCCTGCTGGCTTTCTCCTGCTGCAGGCATCTGGTCTTCTGAGCATGAAGGACTGTTTGGGCGAGTCTGATTCTACATTCCTCACGCCTGAGGCCTTGCAGATAGCTCCAGCCAGGACAGTCACTTCAAAATGCAAAACAGGCAAAATCTGCCTGAGTTTGCCAAAGGCTGCAGTTGGTTTCAGGAGATGCTAATGCTGGTGCTTCCCCTGCTGAGTGACTCCCATATCTCCTGCCTCCCTGCACTTACTGCGGAGAGCCCAGGAGCTGGGGGATGGGGAGCTGCAGGTGATGCAACAGGGTTTCATCCGTCTGAGGGATGAGGTGCATCACCATGAGGTGACTTTTCATGTAGGAGAAGTGCCTTTCTCCTTAATAAATAGCTAAACTTGCTCATGCCTTTACTTGAAAAGGTGTCTGCGTGCGATGAGCTAGAGCAAACCTCTCGTAGGCGGCCGGATTTCCAGGCTTGGATGCAGCCAAGGGCAAGTGCTCACTGGGGCAGGGCATGTCCACAATCTCCTAGGCTTTGTGCTGGGAGAAGCAGGAAGAAATAGCAGGGAAAGAGGGCACTGGCGCCCGCAGCAGCGTCGGAACAAGCTGGGAATGTGGCTCAATGCAAGAGCGAGATCATCCCAGCTGGGCTCTGCACCTTCTCCACCTGCTCGTGGGAGCACGCTGGAGAAGTGCCACCCGCCTACCTGTCTCCTCCAGGCTGGAGCAGGCCCCTGGGGCTCTTTGCCTAGCCTGGGCTGTGGGATGTAATTGCTTGTTTGGGAAAATTTTGGGGAATCTGAGCTGTAATTGCTCAGAGAACCCACTGCCCTTTGAGATCAGGTTGGAGCCCAGGCCCTGCCTCCCTGGCATATGTGCCAGCGTTCCATTTGTTACAAAACCAACCCTCTCATGTAGCTGCCACCAGGAAATTCCCCACCAGAGAAAACATCTACTTATAATACTGGAGTGTAATTCAGCTGGTCAAATAAATAACAAACCCATGTGGGAACGGAGGGTGAGTTCTGTTCCACAGCCTTTCCAGAGCAAGATTGTTATGAGAGGCTTCAGTTTTTCAGTACTTTTCTCAAGCAACTCCCATGAATTTTTCATTCCTTCTGCACACTGTTCAGCCCCTCCTCCAGCAAACCCTTCCATCTTTTCCCCACAGCTCCAGGGGTCAGCTTCACCTGATGACTAAATCTTTCAAAGCCTGACCCTGATTTTTATTAACAAGAATTTCTCCAAAACACACAGTGCTTTTTGCCAGCAGTTGGTTTTGGGTAGGTCCTGTCCTGGGCTGAAACCTCTTCTACTAAAGGCTTTAAGGCACAGTGTGTTTAAAGACACGCTGCCCTTAGGACCTGGTCCCCATCAAGCAGTGGCTCTGTCCTAGCAGGATGTGACCCTGGGGGGAGGATCAAACTGTTAATATTAACAACCTGCTTCCGCCTGGATTAATGGGATGGTTGAACATGCTCCAGGGAGCTGGGTTGCCTTGGGTCAGCAAAGCTGGGAAGGTAGGACTGTGGAAGTCTCCTGCCCAGCATGAAACCCCTCAACCTGAGAACTCGAGCAGGAGCCAGGACCCCAGAGGCTTTACACCTGCCTTTACAGGCAGCTCCCACCCCTCTCCTTAGCCACGTAGGTGCAGACACTGGGGCAGACACCAGCCCTCCCCGCTGAGGCTTAGCTCCATGCAACAGGGAAAGGGTCTGTAATGCATAAACACGTGGGGAAAACAACTGTGCTCCCATGGATTTCACACACCATGGAGCCCGCCTGGCACATGCAGCACCCATGTCTGGGTCTGCCCCAGGGGCTCATGCCTCAACAAACTACGCTTCGTGATCACTCCATTCAGCTTAGAGCTGTGCCAGCAGCTCGTGCAAATTCTACAGGGCTTCCTGCCAGTGCTTGAATAATGCTGAAGAGGAGAAAGTCTGTCTGGTGAGCAGGAGAAGTCCTGGCTTGTCTGCAGGTGGTACCAAGCTTGTGTGTATCCTGGCTGCTTGGCAAGGCATGCCGGCTGCTGCAGGAGGGGAAGAGGTGCACAGAGGAAAAAGGTCTTGTTGCTGAAGGGCCCGTGGGCTGGATCTTCATCAGCTGGTAAAAACTGGAGCGACTCCATGGAGAGTGTGATGTGCGTTGGTGAAGGGTCTGGCTGCCCGCCCTGGCCCCAGGCTCCCAGGAGAACCTGGGAAGGGGCTGCTGGAGGATTGAGCTCTTGCATCACCCCAGTCCTTGGGCACCAAGGTCCTTCCTGCTGTGGGATCGCTACCTATCCAGTGTGGAGAGGGGAGATGGGAGGGAAAAGTGTTCAGGATGTGGTTTTGCCATCAGGTGTTTATGCTTGGTGTCATGGCATATATCACTGCTGAGACCTGAGTGGGGCTGGGATGCTGTGTGGTGGCAGCATGGGGCTGGGGTGAACACCCCAGTGTTTGCTCCCACGTGCTGCTGTGCATCCTGCTGTCCCCATTCCCAGCCCTGCAGAAGCGGCCCGAGGGAGGCACCCCCAGCACCGGGCTGTGCTGGGACTTGTCCTGCAGCCGCCCTGACGCTAGGGTGGTGGTGACCAGCTCCCAGCACCTCTCCCTTGAAACCCAGCGCTCAGGGTTCCCAAAGGCTCTCTGCATGCTCAGACCTCACAGGGCTGAGCTGGGGCATCACAGCGAGTGCTGGGGCATCTGTGGATTCGTGGTGTCAGGGCAGAACAGCCACAGTGAGGGAAATTCCCAGGCACACATGCAGAATTCCCTGCTGAGAGGGAAATCGTGTGCTTGAAAGGTCCTTCTGGCTTGGAGCCCTGCACTGTTCCAGGCTGGGAGCAGTGCAGGGCGGTGGAGCTGGGCTGGAAGGAAGGATGTCTGCTCTGTGTGGATGTAGGGAGAGCTTGGCCCTTGGCTGGGGTGGCCAGAGCACGTAGCTCATATCTGAACTGAGCACAGCAGGAGCAAATCTCTTTCACAGCAGTGATCCTGGCAGGAAAGCTTCCCTGGGGTGACTCTGTGCTGATTTTATACAAGAAATGGTGGGACCATCCCTTCTGCAGGGACAGAGCCGGGGGCTGGCCTGCGGCATCGCTTGGCCTCTGGTCAGGGCTGGTGGGATAATGCCATCCAGATGGAGAAGTGACTGTTTTCCTACTTCACTTGCTCCCTTTGCTTCCTTGCTGACCTTCTGGATCTACCCACGTAGCCTTGAACTCACACCAGCACCCCAGGAAAAAGGCTCCTGTAGCCTGTTCTCCCCTGGGGAGCTGGGTGCCACCCACGTCCCATTGCTGGGGACAGTGATGGGACTGGAGCCTGGTCCTGGGCTGAGTGTGCTGCTCCCCTGGATCCTGTTGGACCCTCTTGGAGAGGTCAGGATTAGTTTTGCTGAATGGCAGTTGAAAAGCCCTGAAGAACCAAACCAGTTGGCATTTTGATAGATGGGTTTGTGAACAACAAACCATCATATTCTGTGGGGTTTTTGAGGCTTTTCTGCAGCCTGGAACAACTCCTTTTATTCCAGCATGTTGGGTAACTCAAACTCTGCTTTCATCCTCATAACATTCCTTTTCCACGTTCACGTCCCAGGAGTTTCCATTTTCCTGAAATAAGGCTTTGTGGTGGTTTTTAACTCCTCCCTAAAGGAACCAAACCCCAAATCCTGCCCTTCAACACTAATAAACTCGGAGAGCTCCAGTTGAACCCCCACTGCCGGCTCTCCTGATGTTTGCTGCCACCAGCATGGGGGCCAGGGAGGAAGGAGTTAAAGTTTTACTCTGGAAGAGCAGCCCAGCTGCCTGCAGAGGCTTACAGCCCACTTCTTTCTTTGATGGCTGGGAAAAGCCAGCTCCAAACTCAATTCCTGCTTTCTAGACTCAGGATAAAATTACCTGTGACTGCCCCGGATTCACCCTCTCGGATTGAAACCGGACGAGCTGGGGCAGGCTGCTCGTTAGTCTGCTCACAGGTTTGGGGCTTTGCTGTCTACAGCCCGCCTGGGTGTGCTGGTCACTGTGGGAGCCCCCCTCCCAGCTGGGGTGGGGGTGCAGGGGCAGCCCAGGCTCCGGGGTGATGGGCACTGGTGGGACAAGGGAGAGCCCTGTGCCCCATCCCTTGGCAGGTGGCTGTGAAAGGGAGGGCTGGCTGCCTCTGTAACCGGCACTGGGCGGGACTGGGGAGTACTGGGAGCGCTGCCACGAAGGGGTGGGATGTGGGATCGAGGAGGGATTGGGAGGACAGGGCTGGATGTGGCTGTGGTAGGAACCTACCTCCTTCCTAATCCTTCCCAGGGCAGATCAGCGTCTGTGGGTGAGTGGTGCTTGCCTGAGCAAGGGATGCTCTGTGCAGCTCTATCCCTCTGGAGCAGGCAGGAGGGGAGGTGGGACAGGGATGGGGGTCGTGATGGGCTGTTTTAGGGAGCCAGGAGGTTGAGCTTGGCCAGGCTGAGCTTTGCTGTGGCCCAGGGGACTGAGGGGGCTGTATCCTCACGTTGTGGGGAGCCTACTCCACACCACCGTGGGGTCTGCCCCCAGCAGCTCTGCCACATCATTTACTCCTCTCTGGCCCGAAGGAGTCTACAGGGGGCTGTGGGCTTTTGCTGAAGAAACACTGGTGACTTCTGTTGTCTTTTAACACGGCTGTTCCTGCCCCTTCTCCCACAGAGCCCTCTCCCAGCCCGAGCAGGATCTCCACTGGCTATGAGCAGTGCAGGCGACTGAGCGGCACTCCCCCCAAAATGATGGAAAACGAAGTGTTTCTGTCATTCACATTCTACAGCACGATCCTGATCTTAAAAATGTACGTTGTTGCCATCATTACAGGACAAGTCAGGCTCAGAAAGAAGGTAAGCTCCAGTTCCCTTTACCTTTTTCTCTCTTCCTGGCATTTTCCTTGGGTTTCTGTGGTTTTTCTTTCTATTTTTATTCCTGTGAAGGCTGACAAAGCTGTTCTGAAGCAAGCTGAGCTTTCTTTGCCTTAAGTTGAAAGCAAAACATGTTTCAGAGCTGCGGCAGATAAATATCTCACATCTCTGGCTCTCACTGTTTGTTTCTACCATCTGTAGCTAAATGTTTATCATTTCTTAATCACAGTCTAAATAGCAATTTCAGATCTCAAATGCCACGCAGGTGAGCTGCTTTCTGCAAAGAGACTGTTTACAGTTAATTTCCCATGTCTGGAAGAAAAGGGAGCCAAGGGGGTGGTGGTGGGAGGGGATGGGTTTAAGAACAAATCACTGCAGTGCTCTTTTTTGCTTGTGATGTAGCAGAAAGCTTTTGAGATTTCAGAGGTTGAATCACTATGTGAATGGTCCAGGACAGCAGAAAGTCACAGGGAGTAAAAATACTAGCTGGAGGAAATGGTTCTTGGGCACAGGGAGGAGCTGGAGCATCAGGAGATGGGATACCCAGACCTTTCATTTCCAGCAGCCCAGGTTGAACTTGTGGCAAAACTCAGCTGCCTGTAAAATCTGTTTGATGGTATTTGAGGAGTTTGGGACATCAGTGGAGCAGGAAGGAGTGATTTCTGCTCTCAGATAAAACACCAGGATAGATATTCCTGTGCTGGAGCATAATTGTAATGGATGATTTTGGCTTATCCCCTCCCACTTCTGAGTGATGCTCCAGCCCTGCGACAGTCTGGGCTTGTGACATGACTAAAGTGCTGGGGTCCTTTCCAGGCTGCCACGTATAACCAGGACCCTGAGGATCACCTTCCAAACATAGGTGGGAAGCTCATATAAATCACTTTTATTTGTAAGTTTATTAGTGTAGGATCTGATTTCCCAGGGGCTGGTTTCAGCCACATGGTATCACTGCCAAAAAGCCAGCCAGGGAATACCCATTCTCAGGAGGGTAAACTAATCTGTCACTCCCATTTATCTTTTGGGATGCCACGTGCAGTGTCTGCAAGCTCAGTGCCAGCGGTGATCTCATTTGGTGGCTGGCAAAGACTCCTTCAAATGGGTTTTGGGGGGGGAGAAATGAACTGGGATCAGACTGAAGCCCCCAGGTTGGGACCTGCTCAGTGGGATTTTTGGAGGATAAGGAAAACCCATCAGGAGAGGCAGGGTTTAACCCCCAAGACTGTGCACATGTCTCTGTGGAGGTTGGTGAGAAACTGGAGCTGGAAGGTGTCCTTGGGCAGGAAGAAATCCTCCTTCCCCCAGCTCTCAAAGACAAGGAGTAAACCATCAACCTGCAAAGATCCTGAGAACACTGAGCACATGGATTACAGGGACTCTCTCTCTCTCTTGCAGGCCTTTGCAAACCCAGAGGATGCGCTGCGCAACGGGGGGCTGCAGTTCTACCGCCAGGACCCCGACGTGGAGCGGTGCCGCAGGCGAGTGCGCGGCGGTGCTGGCATTGCCCCTGCACCCCATCCCTGGGAAGATAGAGGGCTCGTTAATTGAGTAATTACCTAGATGGGTTGAATGCCTGCAGCTTGGATGTGGGACCCTGTGTGTGATCTGTGCTGGGAGCGTGGTGTGCGCTGGGGCGAGCTGGTGAAGGGACCCAGGTTTGGGGTCTGACTGACACTATTAAGCTGATTTCTAGATGCTCAGTGTCCCTCCAGGCCCTGTGGCTTGTCCCATAGTCACAGCTGAAGGCTCCTTGTACCCAGTTCATACAGGACCCCAAATCCTCCAGATCCCTGCACGGACAGACAGGGAACGGTGCGACTGGTCCCAGTGCCGTGTGCTGCCCCAGCTGGGGATCTGCAAAGAGGCTGGGCACAGTGGCTGTGATTTTTGACTCCAGGGTTGGGGAAACAAACCTTCTATCGGGTGTCCAGCCCCAGATTTGCTTTGGTGAGGTGCCCTGAGCGCTGGGCTGGTGAGGGGCAAGAAGAAGCTGGAGCTGTGCCAGCTGTCACTGAGCCTTCAGCTGCCCACTCCTCCAGGACCAGGGCACTGCACTGCTCACCTCTTGCCTTCTGCAACCTTTGCTTTAAAAACCATCCCATGCCACCTAATCCTTGGGATTCCAGAGGGAGGGGGACAACAAATGAGCCATTTCCTTGCTAGGAAAAAGAAAATAATAGCAGCAATAATTATCATCATCCTCTTTTGATAAATCAGAAAAGACAAACTTCCATAAAAATAAATAACCAGAGCTGCAGCCAAGGCCTGGGGAAGTCTGGGGTCTGGCTTGGGCAGTCACAGCACTCAGGATCAGTCCCTGCTGATCTGTTTGCAGCCCCAGGGAAGACAAATCAAACCCAAGGTGTTTGCCCTGATCAGCAGGGATGTTGGTTTTTCTTCTCAGGTGTTACCAGGGTGGGAGCAGAGCCACAGCCATGCTGCCAGGCTCTGTGCAGGACGGGGCACTGCAGGGGGGAGCAGGCAGCAGTGGGAGGTTCCCTCCTCACCTCTCTGAGAGGCCCCCAGATGCATCTCAGCCCCAAGACAACAATTTGCCTTTTCTTTCCTTTCTCCTCCCTGTTCCATTTGTCCTTCCAGCTCTGCTGAAACCCCAAGTCCTCGAGGGCTCTGACATGGGGCAAGGTGGTGGGTGCCCAGCAGCTGCTGTGTCCCAGCCCTGCTGACACCAGCTCATCACCACAGGCCTGGCTGGGCTGGGGGTTGTGGCGGGACCTGCAGAGGTGACACTGGTTTGGGAAGGCAAGGGTGGCCCTAGGGTGGGCAGGGAAGGGGCTGTGAGGAGGTGGACAGCCCATCCTCGTGTCTGGGAAGGAGATGGCTCTGCCCAAGGACCATCTGGCCAGGAGGAGCAGAGGGCTTCCTGCAGCTCCCCACCCCACTCCATGTTTGGCAGGGAATACGTCTCCTCCCTGTCCGGGTTCTGAGTGGCTCATCCCCACCAAGTGCTCCTGGTGCTGCTGCTACAACAGCAGGACTCCTTTTAGTCTCTTCTCCAGGCCAATTCCTCCATGCTGTCCCAAAATCACACCCAGGCAGCAACTGAAATAGGGTTTCCAGAGGGTTCCTTGCCATCCCCCCACCTTGCCACGTCCCCCCACCTTGCACGGGGATGTGGCTCTTAAGCTAGGGACCTCTCCCCATGCAGGTGGGAGAGCAGGCAGGAGGGAGCCCCTTGCTCTCCTCCCTGTGCTGAGGATGACGGGGTGCTGAAAGTGGTCCCTCCAGCCGGGCTATGGGGCAGTTAAGCAGGAGCTGCTGGCACAGCACAGGGATGCAGGGGATGCTTGGGACACTCTTCCCTGGTCCCCTGTGGGTGCATGTCCTTGTTACTGTGCAGTGTGGCCACATGTGGGGCTGTGCTGTGCTGGCACTGCACCAGCTTTGAGTCTCGTGGGGTCTTCATCCAGCTTGCTTTCTTTTATTTATTTATGTTAAAGCTGTAGCCCTCAGGCTGTCATCCACCACAGCAAAGGTGCCCCAGTCACAGAGGGCGAGCTTCAGGAGCACAACATCCCAAGGGAATGACAGAGGGTGCAAAATCCTGCTGCCTGTGTGTGTGTAGGAAGCATCTGACTCTTTTGGGGGCTGCACCTGCCCCATCCAAGGGAGGAGGGGGGACAGCAGCTCCCTGGAGTGGGAGCTCCAGCTACAAGGGGTGGGAGACAGCAGTGAAGCCTAGTGGGAAGGAGCAACCTTATCTCCCTTTCCAGGGCCCACTGCAACGACATGGAGAACATCTTTCCCTTCCTCTTCCTTGGAGCCATCTACTCCCTCCTGGATCCCAGCCCCACAGTGGCCAGGATCCACTTCTTCATCTTCTGCGTGGGGCGCATCGTCCACACCATCGCCTACCTCCTGCAGCTGAGGGCACCCACGCGCTCCGTGGCCTACAGCGTGGCACAGCTGCCCTGCTTCTCCATGGCCCTGCAGATCCTCCTTGCCACCATCCCCTACTGGTAACACCCAGCCAGACTGATCACCCAAACCCCCTCATCCTGTGCTCTGCTGGTTTCCCTGGCTGGACTGGGTGATGTGTGTGTGTGTGAGTGTGTGAGTGCATGTGGTACCCTGCCAGGGAGGCACCCCAGGGATGCTCGGTGCAGCCTTGGTAAGAGACCCTGTGCTGTTGAAATTGGGCAGGGAAGTCACCAGAGAGAAGGGGCACATCTCCCTCTGGAGCGGGGAAGGGGATGTTGAGGCAGGTTTCTCTCACTCCTGCTAAGGGTGGGAGGGGGAGAGCAACCAGACTACCCCTCAAGGAAGGGGTTTAGTGAAGGAACAAAGTTTTTCTGGCCCAACTGCATTCAGAGCTGGGCAGGGGAAGATGTGCCCTTTCCCCTTGGTCAGGAATACCCCATGAATCACCAAAGGAGAATCAAGAGGGTCCCCTGAAATCTTTTGGGCAGCAGACATGGGTGGTGGCAGAGGGGAGGGTTTTAAAACAGCCACCCTCCTCCTGTGCAGCCATGGGGGGGTTTGTGGGGTCCCTTTGGTTCCCTCTCCTATGAGAGGGGAGATGCCTGCCAGGCAGCATAACAAAGTCTCAGGGGTGACACTGTGAAGCCACCCAAGTGCTCAGTGCTCCCAGCACCTCATCTCACAGCACAGTGGGAGCTGGGCCACAGGCAGCCTGTCCCAGCACGATGCTCCACAGCCAGTGCTTGGCAGCTCCCACCCAGCAGCCGGGGCTTCTCCATCCCAGTCTCGCCGTGGCAAGATGCAGAGACACGTGGCTGGAGCAGCTGGCAGGAATCACTTACCCCATGGAGAGCTGGACACAGAGTTCTGGAACTTCTGGGAAGACTGAGATGCTCACACACAACGGGGGAGGGGGCTCCAGTGTGCAGACAGAGCTTTCTCCTGAGGATGGTACCCGTGTCCACATGCTGCTGATGCCTAAAAATGCCCCCAGGGCAGCAGAGAGAGTTTCTCCCCCCACTTTGTTTGTAGCCTTTCTCCAGCCACAGAATGGCTGTTGCTATTTGGGGAATGTGACTGCTTCGGGGGTGTTTTCTTTCAGCTGTTTCCTGCTGTCCAGCGCTGCCAAGCCCTGCACAGCTTGGGATTAGCTGGTGTGTGTAGAAAGCTCTGGAAATAAGCAGAGTGGCTTTGAACTGCAGGAGAATAATCGCTGCTCTGCGGTGTCGCCAGAGAGCCAGCCTTGCTGGGGAGGCTGGGACTGGAGTATCACAGGATGACAAACCCCCCTGAGCTCCTTGGCCATGCAGCTCTCCTGAGGTGCCAAGAGCTGGTCCAGGGGATGGCAGCAGGCAGCAGAGCACCCTTTGGAGGGCAAGGCAGGAGGAAGCCTCTGCTGTGCAGCACCTCCTCTGAGAGCAAGGTGGAGCTTTACTGACATCGCTGGGACAAACCAGAATGAGCACGAAATAAATTCCCCTTCCACTTTTGTCCTGAGCACAGAAGCTGTTCCCCTCACCCCACTGGCCTCAGAGATGCTCTTCCTGGGACCTCCCCAAGCACCTGCACCCACAAAGCTCGAGCTGAAGCACCAGCTCAGACTGATGCTCTGAGACCTTGCCCAGGGTAGCAGCATCTGTACCCCCAAATCCTGACCCCAGTGGGCTGAAGCAAAGCTGTTTGGAGAGAAGCAGAGTGTGCTGCTTACCCTGGGGGGATGCAGGGCCTGCAGAAGGTGGGCAGGACTGTGGGCTGAGCAGTTTGCCCTTGGCCTCTTCTCATTTACAGATGTCTGGGTAACACATACCCCTCTTAACAAGCCTTTTCTGCCCCACGTGGTGCACAAAGTCTCAAGCCCCTGTAACACGGCTCTGCTGCTGCACATGCATCCTGGTGGCAGGAAGCAAATATTCCCAATAAAAACAAATCCTTGTGCTCTGATACATCCTTCCTTTCAGGAGCAGCAGATGCAGCTGGGGAGCAGCTGGGTCCAGCCCCAGCAGGATGGCTCCCCAGCTGCAATACACTTTGCTGAACCCCTCTACAGAGCCTGGAGTGCCCTGGGATTCCCAGAAACATCCCTTTCCTCAGGACTCACCTGTCCTGCAGAGGAAGATCTTTGCCAGGTGTGTGTAGTTTGTGCTGACCCTTTAAATTCAGCAGAGCTGGGGAGGTGCAGGGCAGCTCTGCTCAGTTCTCTTGCTCAGGGCAGTGGGTTGTTACTAAAGTTTGGTGTTCATCTAAACCTCCTCCATCCCAGCTTCCCCAAAGTCAGGCTACTGGTGTGAGGTGCTTTGTCCCAGCAAGCTCTCTCTTTGTGCTTGGCTGGGTGCTTCTTGCCTGTGGAGCCAAGCTGCTGCTTAAATCCCAGAGGGCTGGAGAAGTTCAGGTAAGATGTGGTTGCTCTTATTTCTGTGTGTATGACTTGCAAAGGAGCTGCCTGTACTTACCATAGACTCACAGACTGGTCTGGGCTGGGAGGGACCCCAAGGGTCACAGAGCTCCAACCCCCCTGCCACAGGCAGGGCCACCAACCTCCAGGCCTGGAGCTACACAAGGTTGCCCAGGGCCCCATCCAACCTGGCCTTGAACACCCCCAGGGATGGGGCACCCACCCCCTCTCTGGGCAGCCTGTTCCAGCCCCTCACCACTTTCTCTCTGGAAAGAGCTTCCCCATAATATCCCCTCTAACCCTTCCCTCCTCCAGCTTCGCTCCATCCCCCTTGTCCTGCCATCCTGTACTTCTTCAGCTCAGCATTCCCCTTTTTTTGCTGGGAAGCAAATACATTTCCCTGACTTTCCCCATCTTCTCTAAAACTCTTGGGGTTTGGGAGCTGCTGCCCTTCTGGTGTCTGTGTTAGCTGGTTGAGATGGTCAAAATGGCTCTGTTTGGTGGGGTTTTTTTCCCCTCATGCTTTGGTCTTTCCAGTAAGAAATGTGGTAACTCCCTAAAGTGGATTCTCTCCAGTTTGTGTTGCTGTAAAGCTGGGACAGAAAGGAGATTTTTTGGCACAGAGAAGGGGCTGCAAACCCTGAACTCCAGAGCTGCTGGTTCCTTCAGCCTCTTCCAAACTGTTCTGTGCCTGGGGCTGATGCCCTGCTCAGGGGAAGTGAGGTTACACACAGAGCTGTTTGCTGCTTTTCTTATTAAAAAAAAAATAAACCCTGCTGTACTGGCTGCAGGGAGAAGCTTGGGAATGTGAACTCTCCTGGCTCCAAAAAAACAAACAACGAGCCCACAAGGCAAACTTCAGAGAGGCCCAAGCACTGAGCTTATTTTAAAATGCTGGGGAGGTTTGTGGGAGGCAGGACAGGACCCAGCTCTTGGCTGCCTGGGCAGCCCAAGCCCCTTCAGGTCTCTCCCAGGATGGAGGTGGTGGGAGCTGCTGGCCCTGCCCTGGGCACAGGGGGGTGGGTGCCATGTACAAGGCAAGTGAGGAGCTAAAGCATCCTCTGCCTCTTCTCACATCATATCCTAGAGCCAAGGTTCCTGCTCTGGAATCAGCAGGGGAAGGATGTGTCCACCCAGGGTCTCCTGCAGCCCCAGGAGAGTGGGGATGGTGGCTGCAGGTACCAGTGGCTGGGGTTTTGGGGGGGTGTGGTGTCAGTGCCAACAATTTGGGTTTCACACCTGGAATTGTAGAGGGCAGGAACGGTTGGACTTGATGATCTCAAAGGTCTTTTCCACCCTCATGATTCTGTGGCTGTAACGCTGCAAACCCACCTGGGGCTGCAGAACAAGGTTGGTGCTTAAATACCTGAATGTGAGACCCTCTGCTGTGCTGAGCCCAAGGAGTCTGGGGGGTGGGGGGGGAAGCAAGTGGAGACCCAGCACCAGCTGCTTCCCCTCCCTCATGCTCAGCCCCAGGATCCCAAGCTTTGGGCTGACCCCTTCCTTACCTGCCTGCAATCCAGGCCTTTCCCCAGCGGGCTCTGGGACCCCCCTTTGGGCATCTCCCCACCGTGCCAGAGGTCACTCAGCCTCCTCCACCCTCCCCACATCTCCTATTTCCTCCAGCAAACAGGGGGCTTCTCCATCCCACACAAACCCCCTCGCTCCTCTCGAGGAACTGGGACCTGTAGGGATGGCAGGAGAGGCAGCTCTGGGCATCCCAGAGGCCAGACCTCCCCCCTACCCCGGAAAGATCAGGGTGCTTCCCTGCCCCCCGATGCCCGAGGGTGAAGCTGGCACAAGGGACGCTCCATCCACCGGGTGTTTCCCTCCCGCCTGCGGAGTTGAGCCGTGGGATGGCCCCTCTTTGCCACACGGGTGCCAGCCCCGGGGGAGGGCGGGGGGTGTCCCTGGCCCCGTGTGCGGAGCGGAGCACCCCGATGGGGTCAGCAGCGGCTTCGCTCCGCACCCCCGACCTCCCCGAACCTCCGCGGGCTGCGCTGCGCGGGGCTGCAGCACCCTCGTGTGGCTGCGGGGTGGACACCCCGCACCCCCCCAGCCGCCCGGTGCCTCGGGGAGCCCAGCGCGGGTGCTGGCAGGGGCCATGGAGGGGGGATGTTGAGGTGTTTGGGGCGGGGGAAGGTTGGGTGGGTGCTGGGTGCTGTTCCTTGGCTCGGGGCAGGGATGCTCTGCGTGCGGTAATTCCTCCCTTGTGCTTCGCTGCTTCCCAAAGGGAACCTTGGCTGCTCCCCTCCTCCCCAGGCTGCTGGTGTTACACCCCCAGCAGAGAGCTACCGGCTCCCCAAAGGCATCTCTGCTTCCTTCTGGGGAGAGAAGGGAGAGGAATCCCAGCTGCAGGGGGAGATGTGCCATCCAAATGGAGCAGAGTTTGGGGTGGTCATCTCGTTCCCCCAGACAGGAGGGCCTCAGCTGCTGGGAGATGCTGTGATGCTGTCACAGTGTGTGTGTGTATGTAGATAAAATATATATAAAATATATTGATATAAAATATTTATATACATATATTTATAGGGTTTATGTATTTACATACATATAATATATATTACATATAATATATCATATAGAAATATTATGTCTAATATATAATCATTATATAGTTTATATTATATATACTATTTTGTATATTTATATGCATACAAATATATTTATCTATTTACATCCATATCTAAAATATATTCATATGCTTATATATAAATATTTATATATATATAGATATTTCTGTAGCATGCAGGTGGTGCCAGAAGGACTTGGAGGGTCCCTAGACCATCCCATTGCCACCAGAGGGAGAAGGGCTGAGCGCAAGAGCAGAGGCAGAGGAGGATGCTGTAACCACTAGATGTCTGTAGGATTCGCTCTGGATGGGGATAACCAGGCTGGCATCCCTGGGAGCTGGAAAATCTGAGCTCTGTTTTGTCTTGCTGCCCTGGCAGCCGATGCTGGTGACGGTATCACATTGTTCTCAGCTGAAGTTTGCCCCTGTGATGTTTACTTGTCATCGGTCAGAAAGACATGCGTGGTGTCAGGCTGTGGGGTTAGTGAGGAAAGGGGGTACAGGGGGGTCCTCATGTCAGCTGAGACACATGCTTTGGGAGTGGCCCCCTGGCTGGAAACCAACAGCTTGGAGGAAGGAAACACAACTTGCAAATAATGGGCTTGTGCCCTTGCCCTGCACCTGAAGCTGTGTGGAGGGAGAGCAGCTCTCCTGCACAAGTCCATTCTGGTGTCTGTGACAGACTGCTCCCTAGGAGGAAAAATCTGCCCCCCATGCTGGAAGAGGAGAGGAGGTAACAGAAAGCCTTGAGCTCCTCTTCGTTGGCAGCCTCCCCCCCAAGCACATCCCTCCCCTGTGGAGTGCTGAGCCTGCTAGGTGAGCTGCAGCTCTCCAGGCTTGCAGAGCCCTCAGTGGTATTCCCTCTGATCCTGGGAGCTGACAGACCATGGGTTGAGCCCTACTGCTCTAGCAGGAGCTGGACTGAAGCTGGGATGGTTCAGGCAGGAAATAAGTGACATATTTCCAGCAGTTAAGAGTAATGAGTCACTGGAAGAATCTGCCCTGGGATCTGAAACTCTTTACTTCCAAGGGTCTCTTGCCTAGGGGCTGGATGCCCTCCCAAGGGATGCTCTGCCTTGGCCACGTGCTGAGGACATGAGGATGCTGCATGGGATTTTCTGTGCCTGGGGCCAGTCAGGAGGTTGGACAAATGACCCTCACAATCTGCAAGCTGGTTATTGAATGGTCAAGGAAGTGGTTACAGAGCAGTAGTGGAGCAGTATGATAGGGGTGGTTAAGGGATTGGTGTGTGGGACTGTGGTTGCTGGGGTGGTTTGGGGGAGTTCATGTCCCTCAGATCAGATCTGTATGCTGTGCATGGAGTTCCCTGAGTCCCAGCAGCCAGTGGTGGTTCTGCACCAGCACAGCACCACGGCTTGGCTAAGGTCTCCATGTCTGTGTGTGGAGCTGCCCAGTGCCCCCAGGGTGACACAAGGAGCTCTGGGGCTGCCTGGTGAAGGATTCACGCTCCTTTCAAGCATTGCTATTGTGTGGCTGCTCCCTGCTCTTCCTCTCCTGGAACTGCAAACAGGGTGGGAAAACCCAAAAGCTCAGGCAGGCAGTGGGCTGGGGGTGATGTCCCACAGTGGCTTGCTCCCTCTCCCCTGGGTGCTGTGCTGAAATGGCTGTGCCAGCACCAGCAGCTGGGATGAAAAGTGATTTATCTCATTTTCTTCTGGAGCACTTGGGTGTGTTGCCATGAGGGTCCCTCCTCAACCTGCTTTTTGGTCTGAGTGGTTTCCCCTGGGCACACCTCCATGCTGCACTGCATTGTCTCTGAGCTCCTGGAGCTCTTTTTGGCTTTGGCTGCCCTGGACTACTTGGTATCACCTTTGTCCGACCACTGTGTCCTGTCCATCCCCTGCCCCTGATTTTGGGCACTTTGGTCCTTGGGAAGCACCCAGCAACCTAAGAGATGATGGCTTGGTCCTCCCATCTTGTTTCTTTAGCTAGTGGTCTGTGCAGAACCTGACCCTTCTCCTTGCTGCCTTGTAGCTCAATCCTGGAGGAGAAACCCCCAGGGAGGCACACGCTGCTGTGTGTGTGCCTGGCTGTGGCTGCAGTGACAGTGTAGATGACCATCACTTTATTTCTCCAGTGCCTTCAATCCTCTGAGCTGGTCCAGACCTCTGCATTGCCTGTTTCTGTCTCCCAGGGCTATGCACTTTCTGGTGGTTGCTGCTGGGACCATTGCTGAGTGCTTGTCCCAGGAGAACAGGATGCCTGTAGCAGTTGCTCATCCCTGACGTCTGTGGAGCATCAATTAGTATTTACAGGCTTCCACCCCCATTTATGATGCTGGATTTGACCCCATAACCTGGCAGCAAAGGGCTCTGCTGCCTGCTCCTGGCCCCAACCCATTCCCTCACTGCTGGGGGGGGAAGGTGGGTGCTGTTCCTGAGGCTGTGGGTACCAACTGGGACCATTGTTAATGTGAGCTGGGAATGTGTGAGCTGCCTGGGACAGACCCTAAAATTGCTGCTACTCCCAGGAGGACTTTGAAGGGGAAGAAGCAAACTGAGCCCTTTTCTAACCCCTCCCTCAACAGCCCACACTCATTACCCTGGAGTGACATAAGATGGATCCAGCAAGGCTCTGCAATTAGCTGGTGGCCTTTGTTAGGCTGTTTTCTGTGCCCCTTGAGCATTTCGGCCACCTCTGCACAGAGTCTTGAGGCTCCCCAAGCTGGGGGAGAGCCCCACATTGGAAGTGGGGTCCCTCTACCCTGTCTTACACATCTCAACACACTCCCTCCTCACTCCTGCCCCTCTCCTGGGGCACATGGACCACTAGATCTGGATCTCTGCAAGATGCCACCAAGTGAAGGTGGCTGCATCCTGGCTCCCATCCTTTGCCCCAGGGCAGTCAGTCCCCTTCTGATGCTGCAAGTGGAGGGCAGGTGAGGAAACCACATCAGCTGGTGAGAAAACAGCCACGTCCCCATCACATGCACGGACACATCTCTACTCAGGAAAATATTTATTCCTCCATTATTTCACAAGAGTTGTTTTTACAAAAACCTTACAAAAATTTCCAAAACACAGACATGCAGGAGAAGAAGAAGGGGAGGGAGGGAGGGAGGGAGGGAAAAATCCACTGTGGATCTTGTTACAAGTAATTGAAATGTCCAAACAGAAAGGGTGAGAGGGGAGCTTGGGTTACAATAATCCCTCCATCCTGCTACCCCTCCATGGGTGCAATTGGTGTCTCGTCCTGGTGAGGCTTCAGCATCGACTGACAGGCTGCAATAAGCTGCTAAGAGCATGGAGAAGGGGGGCCCTAAGGTAAGGAGCGAATGTTTTCCAATATATATATACACATATAGATATTTAGTGGAGAAATATTTATTCCCTGCCTTTTTTTAGGTTTACAGACACGGCATCTGCAAACTATTACATGGGTTTATTTTCATTAATGCTCTGAGAGAGGCAGCGACATTTATATCCCTGTGGTTTCGTCTTGTATAACCCAAAAAAGAGCCCTGTGCTTTCCATGGGAATAGGACACCCCCTCCTGCCCCCCCTCCTCCTGCCCCAAGTGGTGTTTCTCATGGCAGATGATTTGACTTGCAGTGGATCCATCTTCCTGGCCTGGCATGTCTCAGCTTTTGTCAGGTCTCTGTGTGGTGTCACTGTGGTCTGGGGAGCTGCGTGCTCCCCTTCTGGCATGGCAAATAGGGGAGATATCAGCCCTGGAAATAAGGGGGGGGAGGGCATAGAGTGGGTGTTTAGGATGGCTTTACTCCCTGGATGAGGCTGTGCCCCCTCTCTGTGTGCTGTGCTTGAGGAGGTGCTGGCTGTTCCCAACCCAGAGCTGCGTTGGGTGGAGCTGGGAAAGTCAGGAAGAGGATGGAGTGGCTGGTTGACCCCAACCAAAGACGTGCTCCTCTCCTAGTTCTCCCATCAGGTCTCCAGCTGTGGGTGTTGGGTGAGTCCCCTGGGGTGAAGCTGAGGGTCCTGGTGTCGCAGCTCCCAGGTACCACGTGTGGCTCCCCAGCAGGGAAGGGAGAGGATGCTCCTGGGAGTGGTGGGGACTTGGCTGGGCACCCACATAGCTGGGACACTTCCAAGCTTGGCGTTGCACACTGGAGGATGTTGATCTGGAGGAAACACGTTAGCGATTGCTGTGCTCATCCTGGGATCTGCTGCTGTGGTCCCTGGTGGGGCTGAGCCCTTCTAGGCAAGCAGGGTTGGTGCTGCCTCCATCCAGGCCACCCATCTGAGCTGGTGGTGTCCATGTGCTTGGCTGGTGGCTCTTTGCAGCCAGCAAGACAAGAGTGGTCTGGTTTCCAGAGGGCTTTGTCTTTAGGGTAAAACCTCCATCCCTCTGGCTCGTCCCCCTATTGCTGCAGTGTGGGGAGGGGGGGGTGCATCCCTCTGCAGCTCAATCCCACAGGCAAAGGACTGAGATGACGAGAGCCCTGGGGCAACATTGCCCACTCTGTGTCCATCCCCCTGCACGTATCACCTTGCAACCTCATTAAGACTGCACGGTGGGGTGGGATGAGAGGAGGGGAGTGGGGGGGAAACCATTTCCTTTCTGCAAAACCAAGAAAGCCAACCCCCACGGAGTCACCAGCCCCAGACCCCCACACACATCTGCGGAGCTGCCGACGGGGAGGCTGTGCCTCCGGAAGGCGAGGCCTTGCTTTGCCGTTGGCACGAAGCGCTGGGAGCCGCCTACTCAGCTGAAACCCAACAGCTTTTTCCAATTTTCTCTTTCCCTGGGACGGTTCAATGACATGGGGGCTCTGCAGAATCGCTTGGCAAGCCCACCGAGGCAGAGTAGTGGTGCCTGCTTGGAGCCTTGGCGATGCTCCCCCCCCCACCCCTCCCCAGCCTCCCAGCTTGTGGGAGAGCTCGCAGGCTCCCAGCGAGTCTGTTGAGATGCTCCAGCCCTCCTCACCCCTCTGGGAAGAGAGAAAACCTCATGCCATGGATATAGGCAGCTCCTAAACGCAGGCAGCGCGGTGTAGGGGGGCTGGCTGGGCACAGCCAGGGCAGGGGGGCGAGCTGATGGCTTCCCAAAGTCTCTCCCAAGCACCGTGGCTGGGGATGCCCAATAGAGGCGAACGTGCGGGTCAGCGTCGGCACAGGCAGTTGAGCGCCGGTGGAAAGGGGGGCTTGTGATCCTCCCACTGCCACATGCTGTCCCTGCGGGAGGAGAAGACCCAATAACTCTTTGGCTCTCTGGGCAAGATACCCAACTTGGTCAAATCCAATAGTCCAAAATCCTTCCATGTTTGGAAGCAAATTCTTGTTCCCTTGGCAAGTCTGTTTGTCCTCGAAGAGCGCGTGGGGGGTATGTGTGTGTATATATAGCCTTTATTATAAGGGTGTGCGGAAAAGCAAGTTTCTAACCAAGTTTGCTCCATATGTGGCTATAATTATGTGCCACTTCGGCCTGGGACTGACTCTACCTTCAAAAGGGAAGAGGAGAAGGAGAGGTGCTGAGTCGTTGGGTTGAGCGGCGTGTGGGTTGGGGCAGGCGGCAGGTTCGTCCTGGACAGGCACAGGAGCTCCGTGCTGGATCCTGGGTGGGCTTTTGCCTTGGTCAGTTCACGGTTGGCACCTGGTTCTGATGGAGGCTGAACTCTTTGGCTTTGAGGCGCAGGCTGGCGATGCTGTTGGCCATGTTCACCCCTTGGGTGGGAGTCGCGGTCCCACTGGAGCTGTAGGAAGGCACAGTGCTGCAGGGAGGGAGCAGGGGAGGAATGAGGCATGGCCCACGGAGCAGTCCCTTTGCCCTGCATGGTCCTGCCAGCTTCCCAGGCCAGATTGGCCGGTCTCTCTTAGACGTGTCCCACAAGAGCAGTCAAGGCTTCAGCATTTTTATGTGGCTGGATGCATGTGGGAACCCCTCAAACTATGCACCAGGAGGCCCTGAGCCTTGAGCTTTTGGATGAGATGGCTGGACGTGAGAGCTGGGAACCAGAAGGGACCCATGCCACCTCCCGTGCCGAGATGTGGGAAGGGTCAGCACGAGGCCAAGCGAATCCCTTGCGAGGACCAGGGCCCCCGCTCCGGCTCCGAAATGCATGGAGGCAGGGAAGCCTGCTCAGCAGCAGGCAGGGGATGCTCAGATGGGGTTGAAACGGGTTCCCAAAGCCAAGCCAGACGAGCTCCTTTCGGCCCTGTAAAACTCCCCACGTCCTCAGCAGCGGCACAGAGCTGCACTCCCGTGGCAGCGGGGTGGTCCCTAGGCAGCCTGTCCCATGGTCACCTCCTCCCCAGCTCCTCCAGTGCCTTGCACCTACCTGTATGGGGAGGTGCTGGTCCAGGAGAGATACTCTGGGGTCAGCGTGGTGGGCCGTGGTGCCATGGGCTGCTCGATGGCTGCTTCCTGGCTGTAGGATTTGAGGAGCGATGCCGATCGGTTGGCAAGCATCGCCCGCTCGTTACGGCGGAATTTAGCCCTCCGGTTCTGAAACCAGACCTGAGTGGGGAGGGAAGGCAGTTAGAGGGGGACCTGGTATGAGCAGGGATGTCCCAAGCATCTGTCTTACTGATCAGGGTCACGTGCAGGATGAAATGAGAGGGGACAGTCCCTGCTCCTGCCTGGGAATGAGACAGAGGAGGGTGTTTTCTCCCACACAAACCTGTGCTCACCTGGACTCTTGCCTCGCTGAGGTTGACCCGTCTTGCCAGCTCCTCCCTCACAAAGGCATCGGGGTAGTGTGTCCTCTCAAAGACCCTCTCCAGAGCCTGCAGCTGGCTGCTGTTGAAGGTGGTGCGGTTCCTCCTCTGCTTCTTCTTCCTCTTGGCTGCCCCACGGCTCGGGCTCAGGCTCTCGCCTGTGGGGAAAGCACAGAAGAGGCCATGGAAAACCAGACCCATGTGAGACCCTACATGAGGACCTGGCTGGGCTTGAGCCCTCCTGGGGGTCTGTGCTGCTGTGCTCCCTGCAGGCTCCTGGGACCCTGGAGGGAGCAGCATCTGTGCAACCCGTGGTCTCTAGAGGAACCAAAACCGATTTCAGGGCCCGCTGGAGCTCAGGGTTAAACCCACCATTTGCAAAGATCTGGTGGGTTTGTGCCTGGCTAAAACCACCTGGACCTGAATGCCATTCCCAGGGGATTTTGGGGCAGCACTTGCCTCAAACTGCTGGGACTGCATCTCACAGTCCCCCCTGCCCAGCCACGGGGGCACATCCCCAGGGTGTCTCAGGCTTGGCTCTTAAGTGTCAACCTTTCACAGATGGAAATTCTGCACCAAAACATCCCTGAGATGTGGGTCTCAGGGTCCCATCTCCACCCCCTGAAAGCTCTGGCACATCCCCAGGGTGACACAGGGACTGCAGCCGAGCATCTGCTCCCCCAACCCTGGTCTTCAGAGCTCGGAACGAACGCTGCTGCCTCTCAGCCCCTCACACACTGTTTATTTCTGGCTCTGCTGGCTCATGGAAACATGAAGCTGAGGGTGTAGCTTGGTTTCTCAGTATTGATCTTGGGCTTTGAGCCAGGCTGAGATTAATCTCCTCTTTGTCACTAATATCATCAGGTTTAGGGGAGTTTATGAAGTCTTTTTTCCTAGACACACAGTCAGCTGCCTGCAAAGGCTCCATGGGGAACGTGTCTTGCTGTCCTTCTTCCTTATGGAGGTACTGGTTAATTATTCTTTCTGTTAATGAAGCATCTGGATCCAATCTGTACCTACTGGTGGGAAAGTATTTGGGAATTATTTGAAATGTTAATAGTTTTATGACGTTCTGATTCATAGCAGGGTTATATTGGGGTTTTCTGCTCTGTATCACTGCAGAGGCTGGGATGGCAGGAATTACAGCTCCCTGAGTATGCTCAAGAAATAGAGACTTGCTAATAAGCTATCTTGGTACTTATTAAACAGGTACAGCGTTTTCAGGTGATACTTGAGCAAGTAACAATATCTACTGGAAGGGATATTAATTCTCCTGCCCCAAAACACCACAAAGCTGTTCAACAGGAGGAAACTCCAGGACCTTTAAGGCCAGAAAAACCTTCTTGGACCTTAATTCTGATTAGTTCAAGCTATGAAAACTCTACTGAGTTCTTCATCAAGTCCCTAAAGTCCCTCTGTGCCCAACTGTACTGCCCTCAAGGGCTGCCCCATCTTGAGATGGGCTGTGAGGATCAGAGGAACCCAAATATCTGTTGGGAGGTGGTCCCACACTCTTCCCAAAGCAGGATCCAAACTTAGAGCTGCTACAGAGCTTCCTTGCACCTTTCTCTGGAAACCATGCTGCTGGCTGATGCCACCAACAGCATCCTGGTGCCAAAGCAGAGCCAGGCCAGGGGATGTGGCAGAGGAGGAAGGGTTAAATTCATTTCCATTGCTGGCACTGGCCTCCTGGAAAGAGCAGATGGCTTCTCTGGGGCTTTGCTATAGCAAGGACCAGCTGCTGCTGACATTCTCTTGGTGCTCTAGGTCTGTCTGCACCTTAGTTGACCATCCCTTGGGCTGGAAACAGCCCACGCTCTTGTATTTGGGACATGGCCACCTCGGTTGGGTAAAGACTTGATGGATGGTGCCATGCCTGAGATACCTGGGGGGTTGAGGTCCTTTCCTCAGCCAGGAAACCGCAGACTGCCCTGTGCTGCTGTTCATGTTTAAAGGCTCACAAATAAAATTCCCCAGATTCCCTCCAGCACTTGTTCCTGCAGCTCCAAATGTCCTGCCAGTCTCTGCTTTCCAGTTGCCCCTTTTAGTTAAACTCCTTTTTTGGTCCTGTTTTCCTTCAGCGAGCTAACGAGCCGCTGGATGAAAACACATGAAGTCCAGCCATGGTTGTCCCTGAGTTTTCCAGGAGCCTGGGACCAACACAGGAACCATCAGGCTGGGAAGGAGCTACAGGAGGTAACGGGGCAAGAGATGTTTCCTTGCAGGTTTATGGCCACCCCATAGGCCTTCTGGGGAAATCAGAAACTGGGGCTTGGTTCAGAAAAATGCCAGCACCAAGGGCACCCGCTGCCCCCCCTCCCCAAAACCAGCAATGATTTCAGCAGAGCCCTAGTAAAGCTATAAATAAAATTTATAACCCCCCCCCTTTGGTTTTGTCCCCAGTATAAAACCTGGCTGGAGGGCTTTTCCAGAAGTGACAGCTTCCCTTACCTGCTCTAATGGGCTGAGAGCAAGGAGGAGGAGAAAAAGTTTCTGAAGTTAACTCTCAAACCAGCTCTGTGGGCTTTGGCCCCATTTCTGGCAGCTTTTTGGTTTCCCCAAACCCATGGGGGCAAGAGCTCAATGGCTGGGGGAGCTGGGCAGCGTGTCTGGGTGCTGGTGGTCCCAGGATGGTTGGAGCCCTGCAACCTGTGGGCTGTGCCAGGGTTGGGGTGTTTTGTTCAGCTCCATCTGCTGGTTTTAATGGAGAGATTTTCTCCCCCATGGAGAAACCCCAAAACCCATCTCCACATGGGAGCACCACAGAGCCCTGTGGGATGCTCCAGGGAGCTACTCAGAGGATGTTGGTGGCCAAAACCCCTTCCCCAGCTACTCATGCCTCCCCTAAACCACACTGTACCCAGGTGTAGCTCAGAACTCCCCAATCCCCATGGAAACCTTTGCTTTCCAGCTCCACTCTCCACTATCTCCATTCTTCCCCCCACCACCCCTCGTTTTCCACCCCAGCTCCACACTGCATGGAGGCAGCTCCACGCCCAGGCTGCCTGCCTGGGTCTTCTGCCCCGTTCAAGGATGAGCCTTGATAACAGAACATCTTTTCCCCATCAGCTCAGGCATTTCAGGCTTGTGGGACCAGATAAATGCCCCCCTAATTGTTGGTGGCGTGTTTCTGACAGGTTTACAGCGTGCAAAGTCGGGCTGGATTGCTTCTATCAGAGATGCTTTAATAACCCCAAATCAGCTTTCCAAACCAGAGCATCACTAAGTGCTCTGCAGCACTGGGGAAGAAACAGGGAAGGGGGGGGTCCCCTGAAGACACCCTGCCATCCCACTGCCACCCTTCAATGGGAATCAGATTGAGCCAGATTCCTCAACACCTTTGGTGGGGGAATTGGAAACTGGGTCCCTGCCCCAGTTTATTCCAGGAATAAGGGTCTGGAATTGCACCGAGTTAAAAGCCAACTTGACACTGTGTGTTGCCCCACAGCAGTGCCCTGGGGGGTACAGAGAAAGCTGAACCCTTGCCTTTGTCAGGTATAATGTGGGGGTTCGTTTGGGGCCTGGCTGGCAGCATTGGCTTGCTTGTCCAACCCCGAGGTCAGAGGGGACTCCTGAGCCCCCCAGACCCCCTCACCTTTGGTGTATTTATCTTCTATCAATGACAATTTCCACTCAAGGAAAAAAAAAGGCAGGGGGAGGGGGTAAACCATGGGGGATAACATCACTGAATAATGAAGGGTGCTTTGGGGGGGGGTAAGATGGGGAGAGGAAGGCACAGGCCCTTTGTGTGGCACAGGACAGGCCCTGTGTGCTCCACAAAGCCAGCCCTGAATCGCCCCAGCGTAGGAGAGAAGGCCTGAGTCTTCTCACCCATGATGGGGGTGAGGTTTGGGGTGCTGGGTGCAGCTGGGGAACCTTCCAGCCTCCTCCCCACCGTGCCCAACCTCAGGCACAGCTGCCTGCCTGAGAGCTGGGGGCAGTCTGGGAGCGTGGGGGGCAGCACCCTGCCATACAGATGCCAGGGGGTGCCGGGAGTCACCCCAAAACTCTTCTCCACACAGGAGCACCGACACTGGCAAGCCTGGCCTGCACTGAGCCACCCTGTCACCCGTGACCAGGGAGCGACAGGCCCTGCTCCATTCTGAAGGCGAGGGCCCCAGTGCCATACTGGTTCTGCTGGGCGCCCACTGAGCCCGGCGCTTCTCCTGCTCTTGCCTTTTCCCTCTCTGCTTCCATTCCTTCTTCCTAGGAAGCACCTAGCAGGTTTCAGCTGGGGTGCTGGGCTTGCCAAGGGGAGTCCTGCACTGGCAGGGTCCCCAACCTCCACCCTGCAGCAGCCACCGAGCACTGTGAAGGGGGAATTTGCAGTAGAGTTCCACCCAGGCTTCAGCTCTGCCTTACACCCTCCATTAGTGAGCAGTAAATGACTGTGTGCAGCTGCCATCTGGGCCTGACCAGCAGTTACAATCCCGGCCACTCACACGCCTGAGCCCCGGGGACCGCGATGTCCCCAGGCAGGGATGCTCTGGGCAGGACAGCTCATCCCTCGGGATGACTTCTGGTGCTGGGTTACATTGCCAAACACGCCCAGTCTGCCACTGTGGGGCAGCTTCCCTCTGCACACCCAGTTTGAGGGGGTTCTTTCCAAAATGTTCATCCCAGAGCACACAGCACCGTCCCCACGAGCTGGGCTGGTCCCCTCGTCTGAGTGCCAGCCTGTCTCTTCCCCCCCAGTGATGCCACCAAGTCCCCTCATGTTTGGCCATGCCTTAGGACAGGTTTTTCTAGCTCAAGCTCTGCCACTTGACTTTGGGGTGCAAATACCACCCCAACACCCTATTTTTGGGGGCCAGGAGGGAGTAAGCTCAACCTTCTCCCACAAAACAAAATACCAGGCTCCATCCCCTGCAACGTGTTTCATTTTCCAGACCCCCCCAGCCCCCAGTTTTCTCCCATTAAATTATTTCACACATTCCATTTCTTTGCAAGCCCTTTGCCAAAGACCTTTTAAGCTTTAAATTCCTCTCCCCCACCAAATGATCAAATCTACCCTACCATTTACTTCCTTTCTCTGCCTTGGAACACCATTCCCCCCCCCCTCCCCCTTTCTTTTTTTTGACTCCTTGGGTATAATTTAAGGGTTGAAATAGCCTGGAGGGAATTAGCTGTAAATTCTTCCTAAGACAAATAAATTCAGCCCTCTGAGTTTCTACCTTTTTTTTTTTCAAACTGTTGAGAGACGTTTTTGGGTTTGTTTTACTTGAAATAATGATCATGGCATATCTGACCCTCAGGCTGCGGCCGGCTCTAACCAAATAAATAACTTTTATTAATTAAGGTTTATCCTTAACAAATAAAACCCCAATTTGATCTCAGGCCGGCTGAATTAGCAAAAATAAACAACGGGTTCTCCGGGCACTTGATGTGGATTTAACAAATTAACGCTGGGCCTTCATCAGGGAAGCCACAGGGTGGTGGAGGCCTTTTACAGCCAAGAAATCCTTTGGAAAAACAATGTCTTTCGTTTCTCCCATGGTCTCTCTTTCTCTCAGTAAACATGTGGAGTCCCTTCATCCCTTTCTGTGCTCGGGGGAAGCGAGGAGAGCTCTGGTGATGACGTCCACCACAGTTTCATGTGCAATTGTTTAACTTGTTCCTCTAAATCATGGGATGGGGAGGAAGCGTTTCCCTTCAGAGCGTGGTGAAGCGTGCCAGAGAGAAGCCCTCAGGTTTGGGAATTGCCCCTCCATGGTGTCCCCCACCCAGCTCCAGCTCCTTGTTACACTGTAAGCTTCAGCCCAGACACCCAAACCCAAGGGTTGGGGGGGGGATTTGGGGGTGTGTGGGCAGCTGAGTGCAGCTGAGCCCCCTTTTGGGCAGCTGCTGTTAGCTCTGCTGTGTCTTGGGATGTGGCAGGGGCAGCTTGGGACCCCCCAGGGGTGTTGCCTGTCCTCACTGGTTTGCAGCCAGGAGGGATGCTCTGTGGGGCCAAAAGGGAGCTGGGGGCTTCCTCTTGGACACAGTGTGTTCCTCTTTGTCACAGGGGTGATGCTGGGAGCTGCCTGCACTGCTACAGGTCTCTAATCCCCCACAACGGGCTGGGGAATCCTGGAGGTTGAGAAGCAGCCAGGATGCTGCCCCTCCACGGGTGCTGGGTCACCCAACTGTGGTGCTTTTCCTGCACCCACCAGTCAGCCCAGCCTGGGTGTGTGGGACCAAGGCAGCAGCACAGGGCTAAACCATATGACATCAGTGTAATGTCATTTTCTGGGTGGTTTCACCCCACCACCCAGGGCAGAAGCCCCTTGGGGCCACCAAACCCCTGCCCATGTGGTGCCAGTCCCAGCTTAGCTTGGCATGATGCTGCAAGGTCCAAACCCATCCCATGGGTGCAGGGGACTGAGCATCCTGGGGAAGCAGGGACTGCTGGCCTCTCCCTGGCTGCTGGGAGCAGGCTCTGACCCCTTCATCCAGACCCCTGCCCCCCTTTCCAACCCAGGTACAAAGACCCCAGCAACCCCAGAGGCTCTGTGAGCTGCGAGGAGAGGGTTGAGGAGGTGAGGAAATGAAGCTGGGTGGGGGGGTGTGTGGGGGGGTCCAAATGTGCTGAGTCCAAAGGAAAGTTTCTCAGCTCAAGTGGCACACATGAAAAATTTAAGAGAGGGGGCAAGGCTCAGCTACTGGGGAAACACTGCAGCGAAATGTTTCCGAGGATGTTTCACCTCATTAATTGTGAAAAAACTGAAACGCTGACACGTTTTTACAGGCTGCCAGTTTTGCTGGGGGAAAAGTGTCTCTCTTAAAAAGGAGCAGCAAAAGCCTGGACCAAGAAAGAGGCCAAGGCTGTCCCGGGAGGGCCTTAGCCACGCTCACTGACAGGCAGCAGCAGCCTGGTTTATGGTTATAGAGCTGCTGCTGCACCAGGCAGAAACCACCCAGCGCCGCCGCTCGCTGACCGTGGCTGTGTGGGCGCCCTGTTTTTTAGGAGGATCCTGCCCAGTGGTGCTGCTTCCACCCCAGGGATGCTCCATGCAGCCTGCACCCCTTGAGCCCAGGAAGCTTTTCCCCTTGCACCCCCAGGGCAGCGATGCTGGGGATGGTGTGTTGTGGCCGAGCATCCGCTGTGGTGTGTCCAGCTGAAAGCCTGAGCAAGTTGGGAAGGTGCTGGAGAGCAGGAGGAGCCAGCAGCATGGCTGCATCCAGCTGGGATGTATCCAGCCTGTGCTTGCACCCTGACTGAGGTGCTGAAGCCTTCTTTCCTCCTCTTTAGCGCAGCAAATGAGGTGGGAATGTGATACTTAGCTGGGTTTTGGGACCAGAGGAACCTGGAGGGGAGGAGCCCCGTGTTGTGGGATGCTGCCTCTCCTTAGGGATGGTCCCAGCCCATCAGCAGCCACCAAATTCGTTGGTGAGAGCTAGGAGTGGGTTCAAAGCCGGCTCTACAGCAAGGGTGGTGGTGATTCATCTGCTGCAAAGCCCAAGTGCATGAGGAGGACAAGGTCAGGAGGTGTCACAGAAGGAAGAGAGGGCATGAAAGAACAAGGGGATGAAGAGAGGGGGGAACCAGATACTGGAGAAAGTGGGCAAGGACCCAGCCAAGTCATGCACTGTGATGCCCAGAGGATGCCCTGAAAGCTGGTGAAACCCATGGGCTGTGGTTACCTGCAGCAGGTAAAGCCTAGAGGCTTTGACACACTGAGCCCTCCCCAAACACTCTACAACCCATCCCACCACGCTGGAGGCTCCTGCCCTGGCTGGAGGCTGTGGCACAGCCCAGCCCAGCATGGTGCTTGCCCAGCTGGGGCCAGGCCCTGGGAATGGTGTTTTGGCACGGCCAGCTCCTGCCTCAGGGGAAGTGTTCAATGAATTAATTGCAGCCACATTCCCTGAAGGAGGAAGCAAGGTCGGGGGGATGCTGTCAAGGCTCAGGAAGGGGCTGGGGAACACCTCTGGCCTGGAAGCTCCAGCAGGAAAGGGCTGAGCAAGAAATTCCCCCCTTCCCTCTCCCTCTGGCTGGGGGAGATGCTGCCATCCCTGCCTCCTACCCAGGCTGGGAGCTGCCTGCCCGTGGACAGACCTCTGGGGAAGGGGACACAGACAGACCCCAGTGCCAGGCTCAGGGGGTCTGAGGTGCACAGATCCAGGTGACAGAGCCTGGCTCCACCAGCATCCCCTGCAGCAACTGCCCCAGAAGCAGCCTTCAGAGCCGTGGCACAGCGCCGGTGCACAGCGAGGGGCTCAGCAAAGCCCCTGGCTGTCCTTTCCCAGCTGCCTGGCTCCTGTGCCCCCCAGGAGCCATTGTGCAGAGCTGCAGGGCACAGACTGCCTGGCTGCACCCAAGGACGGGTGGCACTGGCCCAGGGCATCCAGCCCGGCACCCTGGGTGCTGAGCACATCCCTTGGGCTCAGTGATCTGCAGGCAGAAATATCCCCTCCCGGGGCTGTGCCCATGCAGAGGGTGACCCCAGCCTGATGAAGGGTTCCAGGAGCTGCCAAGAGCATCCTGTGTGCTCAGAGGAGGCTGCAACCACAGCCCAACACAATGGGCTGTCCCGGCTCCAGCACCACTAGTGCCTCCATTGTGTCAGGTCTCTGCAGGGTTGGAACCGCAGAGGAGCCAAGGGGGGAGGAGTTGGGGTGATGCTCCCTGCTGGGTACCCCAATTTTCCCCAAAAGCTTCCTGGGAAAAGTCTGTCAACTGCATGAGCTTGCTGGTGGTCACTGCTGGGCATCCCAGTTGGCTTTGAGTGGCCAGGGTCTGGCATCTGGCAGGGGAACATGCAGCTCAAGGGGGTTCACTCCTCTCTAGGGTCCCCCCTTGTTTACATGGGGACAGGGTCACCCCAAGGCTCTGAAAACTCATCCACTGGTCTGGGGCGTCCCAGGGAGAGGGAGACATAGGATAGAGGGACATGGTGCCTGCTGTGCTGTGGCTCCCAGCTTTGCCCCAGGGATGCTCCAGGAGGCTGTGAGCGACCAGAGGGTTCCTTGGGCAGATGCTCCTGGCTGCAGGGCCAGGGAGGCAGGAGCTGCCCGGTCACAGCACAGCCAAACACCTCAGGAAAAGGCATTGTGGTGGGTTTGAAGGCCCAAGCTGGGCCAAGCACAGAGCAGCACCAGCTGATGGGGGACCAGGAATTTTAATTCTGTTCTCCTGTGACTCTGCCAGCCCCATGGCACAGGCCTGGGGACCAACAAAAGTGCTGGCTGTCCCCCAGCTGCTGGCAGCTGGGAGCCTCCCCAGCGAGGAGGCATTCACTGGGGGGGTTTGCTTTCATCTCCTGGCCAGGAGACCTTCTTGTGGTGGGATAAGACCAGTGCTTGGGGTGTCTGGTGCCTCCCAGCCTGGGGAGACCCTGGGGAGACCCTGGGGATGAAACACCTCGGGTACCCACTCAGGATGCAGCCTTCCTACGTTGCCAGCACGGGTTGTGCTGAGCATTAAAATAGCAGAGCACAGCGAGTGGCAGTGCTGGTGATGGTTAACAGATGTGTGAACGGGCTTCTGCAGCTCAGGGAAGTGGCCAGCCTGGGTTCTGCTGCCAGTGCCAGGCTGTGGGTCAGCCCTGGGTACTGCAGAGAGGGGCAGAGGGGACAGCCACCAGCGAGGGGGATGCCGGGATGGATGATGCTGGGATGGATGATGCTGGGACAGACAATGCTGGGACAGACAGACCCCCACCATCCTGCACTGGTGCTGAGCATGGTAGGTGCTGCTTCTCTCCCCATCCCACAAATATTTCAGGCATCATTTGGTGCATCCCTGATGCAGCCACAGAGGAGCCAACACCGCTCACACGCACCCGCCGGACATCACAGGTCGCATGGTTTCCCAGCAGGACACAGGGCATGTGTAATTAATTAACACTAATGAGACTTGCAGGAGCACCAGCACCCTCCTGCACTTGCAAAGCTCCACTGAGAACTCAACTCTCACTGTGAAGTGGTTGTCCCCAGGGGGCTGGGCTGGGGACGGGCTGGCGGGTGCCTCAGCCCATCAGGGTGCTGAGAGCTCACTGGGGTTCTTGTGTGCTGTTTGGAAAATAAAAACCAATCAACCAGGGCTGCAGAGCAGGAACACTGTGCAGAGGGCTGGCTCGCAGCCAGGGACCCCTGGCATGGTGATCCCAGCCTGCCTTTCCCCACCCCAGCCCAAAAACATGAGTGGTGTCTTGAGATTGAATAAGCAAAAAGCCCGTAGCAAGGCAGGCTCCATGGCATCTGGCACTGAGACCCAACCCTGGGCTGCCAGGGGAAAGCACAGACCCCCCATGGCATCAGGAGTGTTGGCAAGAGGGAGGGAAGAGGACAGGGGGGATATGGTGGGACCCCCATTGCACCCCTTCCTGCTGCCTCCTTCCACCAACCCATCTCCCCTCTCTTTTTCGGAGGCCAAATGGGTGTTTTTCACACCCAGGCTGAGATGCCACCAAACTCCCCTTATAGCAGCAAGTTTAGCACCTGCTGAGAGCCTGTCCCACGACCCAGCATCCCTGTCCAGGGGACATCAGCACATTCAGAGCGTGGGATGGATCCAAACCCTCAGCCAGGACCCCATCCCACCGCTCTGAGGGGGACCCTCGTGGGCGCACACATGCACAAACGTCCCACAAACCCTCTCCAGCCAGCAGCATCTCTGGCCTCTGGTCTGGTTTTCATTTGAGGTCGGTGGCCTCTCGCCAAATTTATTGTAAAACATTCATTTTAATAAGTGGCTCGTAGCTTTCCCCCCCTCCCCTTTTTTAAAGCCAGCCTGGTTAACTGTTTCCAGGTTAAAGCAGAGCCAGGCACAGGGATGGTGGGGGTGGCACTGATGGGGGCTGGGGGCAGGTGCCACTTGTGGGGACAACACCTTGAAGGTGCCAGGGTGGGAGTGGCAGCATTGGGGTCCCACTTCTGCAAAGCCCAGTGGCACGGAGACCCTCACCCTCATCACCCCAAGCCTTCATCCCCTCTGGGTTCCCAGAGAGCCCAAGCATCGTTTCACTGTGCTGTGGATCCCAACCCCAGCACCAGACCAGCTGAAGCCCCAAAACCCAAAAACCCAGCCAGGGGTGCAGCAGGGGACACAGTGGCAGAGCTGTTTGGGGTCCTGGGGTGGGGGTCAGGGACCTCTGGGCACTCTCAGCTGACAGGTAACTGGGTCACTCTGAGCACACGAAGGGCTTTGTGAAATGGACAGTGCCTGGTAATTAGGCTTCAGCATTTGTTTTAGGTTTTGCAAACCCCCCTCACTAACAGCAATGCTTCAGTGTCTTTTAATTTAAATGAAAACAGTTATTTTTTTAATTTAAAAGCTCCCCCGAGGTATTTACAGCCCCCAAACTGCAGCCATGTGGCTGAGAAAGTGAAACCGGTGAGGAAGGAGCGTGGTGGCTGCCCTGGCCCAAGCTGAGCCCAGCGTGGCCCTGAGCTGGTGGCTGTCCCTGTGTCACCCATGTCCCCTCCACAGCACCCCATGGATGCTTTGCACCTTTGCTGGGGAGGTTCCTGGGGTAACCAGCCCCCCAACTCGCCAGCTGCCAGCTGAGGCTGATCCCTGTGGGATGGCATCCTTCTGTCTTTCCTGCCATCCTTCAGTCCTCCATCCTTCCCTCTCCCCCCATCCATCCCTCTCCACCCATCCATCCCTCTCCCCCCCATCCTTCCCTCTCCCCCCCATCCTTCCCTCTCCACCCATCCATCCCTCTCCCCCCATCCATCCCTCTCCCCCCCATCCATCCCTCTCCCCCCCATCCTTCCCTCTCCCCCCCATCCTTCCCTCTCCCCCCATCCATCCCTCTCCACCCATCCATCCCTCTCCCCCCCATTCTTCCCTCTCCCCCCCATCCATCCCTCTCCCCCCATCCTTCCCTCTCCCCCCATCCGTCCCTCTCCCCCCCATTCTTCCCTCTCCCCTCATCCTTCCCTCTCCCCCCATCCTTCCCTCTCCCCCATCCTTCCCTCTCCCCCCATCCATCCCTCTCCCCCCTATCCATCCCTCCTCAGCCATGCTGCTGGACCAGGCTCTCTGCTCCCCACCATGTGTGGGGTCCCCACATGTTCCCTTGCAGCATCACTGCCACTCCTACCCCAACACCCCCACAGCAGTGTAACCCCCCCCAGCCCCTGTGATGCCCCACATGGCTCAGGGTGCAGTGCACACCCCCCCCCCAGTGCTCAGTGCAGTTTGGGGTGCGATGCAATCCCACCCCCAGCCCCATCCAGGCAGTGACAGGTGTGACTTGGGGTACCACACAACTCCCCTGCACGGGGGTGCAGTGCAGCACTTCACAACCCCCCCACAAAAAATGCCCTGCACAGCTCAGGGTGCAGCACAACACCCCCCTACCAAGCCATGTGCTCCCCAAACTGGGGTACACCACAATCCCCCCGCATGACTTGGGGGGGCGATGCTTCCCCCCCCACCCCAGCCACACCCTGAGCACCCTGCATGTAACACCCCCCACACCAAAGCACCCCACGATTCGGGGTGCACCCCACAGCACTGGGTGACACACCCTGCTGCACCAGCACCTCCGCTCCACCGCCAAACCCAGGCTGCTCCCCCACAGCATCCCCCTCCCCACAGCATCCCACTCAGCCCAGAGCCCTGCCCTCTCCCCCAGGCCCCTCTCCCACCTCTTCCCTGTGCTCCCCTCTCCCCCAGGCCCCTCTCCCACCTCTTCCCTGTGCTCCCCTCTCCCCCAGGCCCCTCTCCCACCTCTTCCCTGTGCTCCCCTCTCCCCCAGGCCCCTCTCCCACCTCTTCCCTGTGCTCCCCTCTCCCCCAGGCCCCTCTCCCACCTCTTCCCTGTGCTCCCCTCTCCCCCAGACCCCGCTCCCAGCTCTTCCCTGTGCTCCCCTCTCCCCCAGGCCCTTTTCCTACCTCTTCCCTCTGCTCCCCTCTCCCCCAGGCCCCTCTCCCACCTCTTCCCTGTGCTCCCCTCTCCCCCAGACCCCTCTCCCACCTCTTCCCCGTGCTCCCCTCTCCTCAAGGCCCCTCTCCCAGCTCTTCCCTGTGCTCCCCTCTCCTCAAGGCCCCTTTCCCAGTGCTTCCCTGTGCTCCCCTCTCCCCCAGGCCCCTCTCCCACCTCTTCCCTGTGCTCCCCTCTCCTCAAGGCCCCTCTCCCACCTCTTCCCTGTGCTCCCCTCTCCCCCAGACCCCTCTCCCACCTCTTCCCTGTGCTCCCCTCTCCTCAAGGCCCCTTTCCCAGTGCTTCCCTGTGCTCCCCTCTCCCCCAGACCCCTCTCCCACCTCTTCCCTGTGCTCCTCTCTCCCCCAGACCCCTCTCCCACCTCTTCCCTGTGCTCCCCTCTCCCCCAGACCCCTCTCCCACCTCTTCCCCGTGCTCCCCTCTCCCCCAGGCCCCTCTCCCAGCTCTTCCCTGTGCTCCCCTCTCCTCAAGGCCCCTTTCCCAGTGCTTCCCTGTGCTCCCCTCTCCCCCAGACCCCTCTCCCACCTCTTCCCTGTGCTCCCCTCTCCCCCAGGCCCCTCTCCCACCTCTTCCCTCTGCTCCCCTCTCCTCAAGGCCCCTCTCCCAGCTCTTCCCTGTGCTCCCCTCTCCCCCAGACCCCTCTCCCACCTCTTCCCTGTGCTCCCCTCTCCCCCAGGCCCTTTTCCCACCTCTTCCCTGTGCTCCCCTCTCCCCCAGACCCCTCTCCCAGCTCTTCCCTGTGCTCCCCTCTCCCCCAGACCCCTCTCCCACCTCTTCCCTGTGCTCCCCTCTCCCCCAGGCCCCTCTCCCACCTCTTCCCTCTGCTCCCCTCTCCTCAAGGCCCCTCTCCCAGCTCTTCCCTGTGCTCCCCTCTCCCCCAGACCCCTCTCCCACCTCTTCCCTGTGCTCCCCTCTCCCCCAGGCCCTTTTCCCACCTCTTCCCTGTGCTCCCCTCTCCCCCAGACCCCTCTCCCACCTCTTCCCTGTGCTCCCCTCTCCCCCAGGCCCCTGTCCCAGCGCTGCCATGTGCTCCCCGGCGCTCCCCCGGCTCTCCTGCCATGTGCTCTCCAGTTTGGTTGCGTGTGAAGGCCGCCGGCTCTCAGATTCAGTGGCTGGGAAGGATGGCGCCTCTCCACATCTGGTTCGGAGCGCGGGCCTGGCGCCTGGCTTAGCCGCAGTCTCCATTCAGAGACACACAGACTTTAATAGACTCACACAATTCCTCCTGATCTGTCACTGCAGCCGCAGCTGAAAAGCTGCTTTATTATACGCGCTCCGAAGGGGGATGAGGAGAGGAGGGGAGGGCAGGGGAAGGGAGGGGAGAGGAGGGGGCTGGGGGCTGGCGGGGACGCTCTCTGAAGGCTCCCAGCCTGACCGGCGTCCCCCCCACCCTCTATTCCCAACATCCCAGCCCTGCTCTGGCTCCCCAGGAGTGTTTGGGTCCCCCCCCCTCCCCAGCCCCGGGGTGGAGGAGCAGCGCTGCAGCCTCGTTAAGGCTCCTGCTCAATTAATGCCTGTGTGTCCCCCATCCCCACCCTGAGCTGCTGTTTGCAGCCTGGCAGTGTGCATGGACAGGGCAGAGCTGCAGGGGAGGGGGTGTCAAAGGGGAATCCCTCTGCCCCCTAACATCCCTGGGGGGAACAGGGGTGTCCCCCAAGCTGGGACACATTCCCCCAACCCCTCCAGCATCAGTGTCCCATTCAGCCCTCAACCCCCTTGCCAGGGAATCCACAACTGGAGCTGCTGGTACAGGCTGCCATAGGTGAGGGGCTGCCCCACAGATGGGTGCTAGACACCCCCCACCCCACCTCAGTGATGCCCCCAGCAGGTCCCAGTGCTGGGACTGGTTTTCTCAGGGGAAGAACAGAGAAGAGAAGTGTCCAGCCAAGGATGCTGAGCAGGGACAGGGTGTTTCATTAAGCCATGGGAAGGCTGGAAAACGTCACCCAGAGCCACACATCCCTCGGGCAAATGCAGGGGTTGGGAATGCCTCAAGGGGAGGGTGGAATTTAGGGTCTTTTTTTGGGGTTTTTTTTGTTTTAATTCTTGGAAATTTGGCAGCATTCAGTGAAAAACAACCTGGGTCAGCAGTGCCAGCAAACAGGCATCAGAAAACCACCTGGAAGCCCCACATCAACCCTTCCTCACCAGGAGGGTTGTTTTCCCCATCCTCACCATCCTGGCAGGGCATCCCTGTTCCCAGGCAGGGGACAGCAGCCTCTGCCCACTGCACTTTCACCCTCTTCCCAGTTGCCTAATTTGCATTAAACCTGATCTAAACCCTTGCCTGGTGTCAGCTAAACCCAGCTACAACCTACTGCCCCTGGATTTTATAGGATGCTCTGAGCCTGCCCTGCAGCTCAGCGATCCCAGCCTGGGAGGGAAACTCCTTCCAGCTGCCTCTTACACCCAAGAGAGGGGAGAGGATGCCCAGCCTGAGGACCCCAAACCTCTGCCAGCCCCAAAGCGTTCAGATCCCATCCTGCTTCAAACCCCATCCCTCCAGCTCAATGGTTTTACAGCTCAGGGGCGGAGGGGGGGGGTGTGTGGAGGGGAGATAATTCCTGGTGGCCAGAGGAAATCAGCCCAGCTCCCTGGGAGAGAGGAGGGTTTCTAATGAGGCAGCCTCAAAGCCCCAAATCATTTCATCAGCCTCCCAGCTACAGACACACGCCCAGGCTCTCTCAAAATGCTGATTCGTTGAAATTCGCCCATCTTGGCTGAGCAGAGTCGAAATTTCATATTTTTCCTGTGAATCAGCCCCATTCCCTGAAATAACAGCCCAAAAGGAGAGGGGAAATAGTCTTGCACTGAGCTGTTCCTGGTCGAGCTAGACATAACAGCCCTGGGGGGGGGGGGGTTTATGGGTGGGGGGGGGACACAGGCAAGGTGTACCCTCACCCTGGCACCCTCCTGGGCTGGGCATGACTGTGCCATGGGGCAGCTGAGCTGCTGCTGGGGCTTGAAGCACATCAGTGGGTGCTGCTCCCAAGGGAGTGGGGTAAAGCCCTCTGTGTGTGTCATCATCCCCCCCTCCCCTGCTGTCACCCTGTTTAGGGTGGGGGGGTGGCTTTCACAGCTCTGCCCCACACTCCTGCACCCTTTCCCTGCTCTGGGAACGAGCATCCCCCTGCTCACCAGCGTGCCAAGGGCAGAAAAATCCCAGCACTGAGATGGGGGATAGGGGCAGAGAATTGATTTTCCTGCCCCTGCCAAGGCTACTGCAGCCCTTGGGGTCCCCAGCAAGAGGGGACCCATCTTCCCACACCCAGGGTTTGTTTCTTTTTCCTCTCTCCACTCTGGCAGCTGCTTCCCCAGCACAGATGCGAGCGTGTGCAGGGACCCAGCTGAGCCTGTGCAAAACGTGCTGCTATTTCTTTTTCTGCATCCCTGGGGAGGGCTAGAAGCAAGCAGGGCTGCTTCCTGGGGCTGCAAACACCCCCACCTGAACCCAGAGCCCACCCTGATCTGGGGAGGGGGGATGCCCTGGAGCCCAGGTGTGGGGTATTCAGCTCATTTTGGGGGTAAAGTTTTAAATTGGAGCCCAGGTGCTAGTGGTGAGGAAGAGTCTGGCTGCAGGGCATCCTCCCAGAGCACAGGGAGGAGCAGGGTGGTGAGTAGACATCACTGTGGGGAGGAGGGGATGGTGCATGGGTGTCACCCTTCGGGGCAGGAGGTGATGGGAGGCAGAGAGCAGTGGTACCATTAGACCTGGGGTCTCCCATAGGTGACCCCCCCAATTCAGGGTCCCTCCCTTCCCGTGCCTGGCAGCAGTTTGTGCTGCTCTGGCTGGTTTTGGCAGTGCTGTGACTTGACTCAGCCTCTCACCCTGCCCATGCCATGGGAAAAGCATTGCTCCCACCCACCCCATGGTTTTTGGAGGGACAAGACTCAGGGACCAGTTTCCCCCCATCTCTGGGGTAGGGGACCCTGGGCAGCCCATGTGGGACTCACAGCAGTGACACAGGGCGACAGGGGAGATCCCCAATTAGGGAGGGGGAAGCCAGGCTCCATGGAGGGCTCATGACACAGCTTGGAGCCATCCCTGGTCCTGTGCAGCAGCCTGGGAAGGTGCAGGATGGGTCCCTCCCTGTAGCCCTTTATTTTTTCCTGGCTGGGATATCCTGGGTTCCCTGCAAGCGGCTGGAAACCGCCTGGGACACATCAGATCCCCATCCATCCATCCATGTGTCTGTCTGTCCATCCCTTGCCTGTCACCAGTCTCACACTAAGTGCAAACAACTGTGGAGGGCTGGGAGGCAGGCAGGGGTGTGGAGCTCCCACCCAGATTAATTGGTGCTTGCTCAATACACGCTGATGGATGCTGCACCAGGGACCTGCCAGCATCAGGCACTGGGCAAGTGCTGGGCTTGGGCACAAACCCTGCTGTGCTGTCCCCATCCTGGGATCATCCTGCTCCAGCAGCCCACGGGCACCATCCCTGCATGGAGACAAACCCCTTGTCCCAGGGTTTCAAAGCCCTGCAGGAAAGGAGGTGGCTCCAGCTTGATGAAGGTGTTTTGTCACTAAAAGTCATGGCCATGCAAGTGTGGCTCCTGTCCCAGTGCCACCCAGCCCAGCTGCACAGGCCTTGCAAAGGCTGAGACACCTCCTTTGCATGCCACCATCCCTGGCTCTAGCACACAGGGACCATACCTGCCAGGGGAGGATGCCACAGAAAGGGGCTCCTCTGCCAGGCACCCTCAGCTGCTGCTGGTTTGGGGAGCAGCGAGGGACCACAGGTGCTGTAAACCCTGCACCACAGCCTGCTGCATCCCAATCTCATCCCCAGGCTGGGGTGGGCAGGTCCTGGTGCCACTCTGAGCCCCTGGGACCTCTGCTGTTCTCCTCTTCAGGGATCAAAAGCCCAGGAGCCTCTCGTCAGGGAGCTGCAGCCATGTCCATCAGACACTTCCCAAAGCCTCCTTCCCCCAATGGGGCTGAGCAGGGGTCCTGACACCCCCATCCCTCCGTAAGGGGTCACCCAGAAACCACAGAAAACCTCCTGGGCAGAGGAGCTCAGAGGATCTCCAGCACTTTGGGGCTGTGGAAAGCAGATGGGTGCTGGGGGGAGGTTTGATGGGTCTGGGGTTACAGGGCAGGGGGACCTCAGCTGGCTCCCCACAGCCCAGCACCCCCAGACCCAGGGGTCTGTGTTCCAGGCACAGGGGGTTGGCCACGAGTTAATGAGCCTGGTTTTAATTGCAGGTGAGCCATGGATGTCCCAAGGAAGCCAATCCCAGTGGGCACGTCCTGCCCTTCTTCAGCAGCATTATGTTACAGGGCTCCTGCAGCCAGAGGGACCGAGGTGTCCCCAAGCTGTGCCTCGTGCCTCGTGGGGATGAGCAGCATTTGGGAAGGCAAAAAAGCACAGCTGAAATGTGTACTGTGAGCCAGGACCAGCACAGCCCCTGGGCTGGGCCACCATGGGGACACTGGCTGGGATGGCTCTGCCTGGGGGAAGGTACCCAAACCCTGGGAGGCAAAATCAGCCACAGCTTGCCCACAGGAGCAGTCCCCTTCTGCTGTTCCACTGTCACCAGGTTCCTGCCCCTCCCTGTCTCACTTCTCCCCTTTCCAGCTACTCCCCTTTACATCATTAAACCCAATTTTCTTGGTTTAACATCATCTTAATCCCCTCTGCCCCCCCCATAGGTGCAGCCTCTCCTGTCGCTTCATCGCTGCTCAGCATCCGCACAGCCCCAGCGTGGGATGGAGGGGACCACCACATCTTTCCCCATTCCACAGCCCACTCCCACCAGCTGAATGGGCAGTGGGTGCCTGCCCCATGCCAGAGGATCCCCTTGAAGGGGCCACAGCTCCTTCTCCAAGCCTGGCTGTGACAAGAATGGCTCTTTCTGAGTTTCCAGCCCCGGAGCCAGCGCCCGGCTCCCTCTCCCATCCCTTACCAAAAGTAAGTTCATTGTTTGAAAAGCCATCAGTCAAGGCCTGCTGGCTAGAATTACCCCTCCTGCTTTATCATCTTGAGAACATTAGGGGCTGTTGTTAACAGATGTTTCGCGTTACACATTATTTGTTAGTCTAATGAAAGGAGGTGAACAAGCTTTCAAGACCTCAGAAGTTGTGGGGAAGGTTTTGCCATGGGAGGCTGCTGTGCTGCTCCAGGGGAGGAGGAGGAGGATGGGGATGAGCCCTTGTCCCCTCATTGGCATCACCTCGCTCCCACCTGGCTTGTGGGATTTCTGACTCTGGATTTTTGGGTGCTGGGAGAGCAATGTGTTGTGCAGATGATGTTTGCAGCCGCCCCCCACTGAGGATGCTCTGGGTGCCCTGGGTACCAGTTTGGGTCTAGAGCCAAGGTGGGGGCTGAGTAGCCCCCCTGGGTGGAAAAGGAGTGGGGAGAGCTCTGGTTCTTGGTGCTGGTGGGAAGGGATGTACCAGCCCTGCCAGGGATGCAGGCAGTGGCTGCAGAGAGGCTGCTCCTGGAGCAGGGATGTGCCCAGGGCCCTGGATGTGTGGCTCTCCCCAGGGAGTAGGATAGGAGCAGTGGGTGAGGGCTGGAAGGAGTTGAATCTCCCCTCTGCAAAGAACCTAACCCTGCCCTGAGCTTCTCTGGCTCTGCCAGCCTCAGGAACAGAAACCTCCTCCTGCTGTGACCACCTGGGGAAGGGGAGAGGTTTCCATCGAGATCACAGTCTGCTGAGCACAGCCTGGGGCTGCCTAAAGCATCCCAGCATCAGCTCTGCCCCCTGGCCCAGCGTGAGCCCTGCCCATTGGAGGGGCTGCCAGCAGCTTTGCTGCAGGCTCCAGGCTGCTCCTTCTCCATCCCACCAGCACAAGGACCCTGATAACAGCTTCCCAGCCAGAGCTCATCCCACAGAGAGACATGTAGGTGCTGGGGGGGTCCCTTTGCATTGATAATAAACCCACTGCCACCAACCTGTGGGGCTCCAAACCTGCATCTGGCAGGAAAATAAACCCACCCCACCCCATGATGGTGAAGAGAGAGAATGCTGAGAGGCTGGTTTACTTTAGGATGCCAATAAAAGATAACGTTACCAGTAAAAGTTCCTCTGCTGTCATCACGCTGATGCTGAAAGCATCACAGATGGGTAGCAAAAGGCTGATGCTCACAAAGGCAGGGCTTTTCCCTGGTATTTAGAGTCTCCCCATCTCCATTTAGGGCACTGCATCCCAGTTTAGGCAGTGGGTAATGGCTCTCATGGGTCGATGTTGGCATGCACATAGGTTTTCTTCTCTGTTTCCTTGTTCTCTTCTCACTTGCTGCTCTCAGTCTCCATCACTCAAGTATTTCTCTCTCCAGGTGGGATCAGGGGGGGAGAAATGCTTCCACTCTGGATGCCTGGTTGGAGCATCCCAGATGCTGACAGTGCCTCCATCCCTGCAACCCCACTAAGACAGGTCCTAATGGGAAATACCCTTCATTGCCCAGTGGTGCTGGGACCTGCAGGCCAAACCCCCTGGGGCCTCTGCCCCGGGAGAAATGAGCTTTTAGGGTAAAAAATGGGCTTGTGGGGGACCAGCCAGTCCCCCTTGCCTCTCTCCCTGGTGTTTGCATCGCCCCTGGTCCTCACTGAGCTCCTCAGAGGTGCATTAGGAGCTCAGCAGGGTGGGAGTTTCTCTGCTGTTTTGCAAACAGCCCTGTGAGAGCAGCTGGCTGCTGCAGGCTGGGCCAGGTCTCTGGAAGCTGTGCTGATCCCAGGCGGCACACTGTCCCCTTGTATGGTGCCATCAGCAGGCAAAGAGCCTCCCCGCAGTCCCAAAGGCAATGTGAGAAGTACAAACAGAACCCAAGGGAAGGGGAGGGAGGATGGAAAATCACGCCGAAAATACCAGATACCATCCCAGAAAGCAGCGCCCAGCCTCACCCAGCCCTCAGCATCCCAAGCAGAGGAAGGATGGGGGGCTCGGGGGGGGGTGGCTCTCTGCAGGAGGGTGTGCAGGGAGTGAGGTGTGGGTGGGAGAGAAGGATGCTTCAGAGCCGCGGGCAATGTGGGAGGGGACAGAGAGAGCACCCTTCGCCGGGGAGAGGGTCCTACTGGGAGCCCCTCACCGCGGGTCTGGGCAGCTTCCAGGGAGACGTGAGCCCCCTTCACCAGCATGGCTTCCCAGCTGGGCTGTGCACCCCTGGCCAGGTGTGGGTCAGGCCCACGGAGGGTCTGTCAGCACCCGAGGGGTACGATCTGGAGGCCACAGAAAACAAGCCTGAGGTACCAAAGCCCAGCCGGGGGGGGGCAGCTTTGGGGGATGCCGCCTCCAGGGTCCCCTCAGGGTGGGCACCACAGGACGCCGTCGGGGGTTGGCGGGGCCGCACGCCCCACCCCCCGCTCTGCATCCCCCCCTCTGACAGTCCATCCCTGTCTGCCCTCTGCGCCCCGAGGGGGCACCCGGCTCTGGGGTGTCCCCGGGCCGGGGTTTTGCCGCAGGGACGGGGCGCATCCTCCCCGCCCCGGGCACCGGGATGCGCCGGGGCCGGCGGAGCGGCGCGGAAGGATGCGCGCTGCCCGGCGCAAGCGACAGCCGCGGAGCCCCCGGCCCGGCGGGGGTGTCCCCGTTAGAAACGCGTCTCCTGCCAGGACCGAGAGCCACGGAAACCGCGTCCCGGGCCGATCCCCGTCCCCAGCCCCGGCTCTGTCCCCGCCGGTCCTTTGAGGCCGGTGTTACCGGCCCGGAGATGCGCTGCGGTGGGATCCGGGAGAGGAGTCGCTGTGTCTCGGTGCCCCCGGCCCCACCGGACCGCCTCCGCTCCCGGGGCCCGGAAGCCGAGGCGGGGAGCCCCGGGGGAAAGGCCGCGCAGCCCGGGACGCACCGGCTGCCCGGGACCGTCCCGTACCCGGCACCCTCCGGTGGCGGCGGGCAGCCAGCCGGTGCGGGGTGTCCCCCCACCTCGGTGCGGGGTCCCTGTGCCGTCTATCCCCGGTGCGGGGTCCCCGAGCCGCCTATCCCCGGTGTGATGTCCCCGTCCACGGGTGCGATGTCCCTGTCCCCCGGTGCCGGGTCCCTCTGTCCCAGCCGTCGGGGTGTCGGCACCCCCGTAACCCGCCCCGACGGGGGTCACCCCATCGCCTCCACCCCACTCCCCCAAACCCCTCCGCGGGGGGACACCGACCCCCTTTGTGCTGGGCGCTGCGCACGGGTCGCCCGCTCCGCAGCCCGGCACAAGCTGGGGGGTGGTTGGGAAGATGAAGACACACGACAGCGGGGACACCCCATCCCAAGGCTGCCCCAAACCGGGGGAAGAGGGGATATAGGGGGGTGTCCCATCCCGGGGCGGCGGGACTCACCGTCCTGGGGCGCTGCCTCGCTGCCGCTGCTGCCTCCCGACGGCTCCGGCATGGCCTTGCCGCCACCGGCGGGTGGGGGGCCGGCTGGGGGGGTCCCGTTCATACCGGCCGCTACCTCCTCCAGGTCGAGGAGGTGGCTCACGCTGAAGTTTTCCGGCTTTGAGGGTTTTCGGGTGGCTCCGGGCCGCGCACGGCGCTGGGGGCGAACGGTTTGTCCATGGCGAAGGCTGGCGCCGAGTCCATGGCTCCCACCCCCCCCAGCCCGCAGCCCACCCCGAGGTGCCGGGTTGTTCCCCGGCCCCCCCTTCCCCTTCCCCACCCCCTCAAAGGGGGGAAAAAATTGTTTTAAAAAGAGAGAAAAAAAAAATATATATATTTTAAAGTGGGGGGAAAAAAAAAAAAATCACGGCTGCCCTGTGAGTCCGGCTCCCTCCCCAGCCCCTGTTCCGCCTTGTGCTGACGTCTGGGGAAAAAACCACGCTCCCAGCCCAAACTTTCTTCCCCTGCTCTTTGCTCTGGAGCTGTTCAAAACAAACGCCCCTGCTCCGAGCTGAGCGGGGCGGCCCCTCGTCGTCCCCCCCCCCCACGGCACGGCGACCTGCCCCCCTGCCAGGGGCCGAGCACCGCCGGCAGCCAAGCCTCGGAAAAGGCGGGGGGGGGGGCCTGAGGGGGAGGGTGGTGTGGCAGAGAAGGAGGGAGACCCGCTTTTCCCCCCCCTCTTACCCCATCCACATCATCATCTTCCCCCCCAACCCTGCTTTAAGTGCTTCTATCAACAAGTGTAAGTGGCTGCGCTCCGTGGGGAGGGATTGGGGGGGGGGGGGGGGGGGCAGGGAGAGGGGCCGGGTTTCCCCAGCCCTAAATAGGGCTGGAGAGAGAGGTGACCCGCAGGTTAGCGGGGGACACGGCCCCCCTCCACCTCCAGTCTCTCCCCCTCCTCCCCTCCGCCCAGGGTCCCCATCAACCCCGGAGCAAGGTCACCTCTCCTGGGAAAAGCCTGGCTCTCTTGCCTTAATGAGATAATTACGTCCTGCACCACGGTTAAAAACTCATAGGCTCTTTCCCTTGGGGTTAGAAAGAAACCTCCCTAATGAAAACCAGCCACCAGGAGAGGAAAAAGCAGTTTTTCCTCTTTAAAAAAATTATATATATATATATATTTACATATATACAGAGATATGCAGGGAGGAGGCGATGGGAGGGAGGGCAGAGCCAGCGGTTGGGGCCGGTTGCTGGTGTCCGGCGAGGGTTGGGCTGAGCTTGTGGGGGGGGGGGGGGGGGGTGATGAGCAGAAATCGAAGAGGTTAACGGTTATTATCCCTTCCCCTTGCTTGCAGCGTGCTCTCCTGCCCGCTGCTGCAGGCACATATGGACGGGGCTGCGCGCACGCAGGCTGCTCCGAGCGAGCATCGGCTGCCGCAGCCCAGCTCTGAGCTCATAAACATCCCCCCCCCCCCTCTCTCCAGCGCGGCCGAGGGAGGCAAACCCCTGGCTGAGTTAGTTTAACATTTGCCGAAAGCTTTTCCTTGCTCTCCCTTCCCCTGCTCGAGTCGGAGGCGTGCGGGTTCCGAAGCCAGCCAGCGCTTGCCAAAGCTGATCTTCCTGACGGGGAAGCGGCTTCCCAGAGCTCTCCAGCTTGGAAGGGGTGTAGCTGAAGGCAGAGTTTGGCTCTCTCCAACTCTGCGGGGGGCTCCCCGAGTGTGCAAACAAGCCAGCCCAACCTCCCTTCCCCCCCTTTTTTTATTTTTGGTTGGGGAGGTTCCATTTATTGCCTTATTTGCCCCATCTATTGCCTTATTTGCCCCATCTATTGCCTTATTTGCCCCATCTATTGCCTTATTTCCCCATTTATTGCCTTATTTGCCCCATTTATTGCCTTATTTGCCCCATTTATTGCCTTATTTGCCCCATTGATTGCCTTATTTACCCATTTATTGCCTTATTTGCCCCATTGATTGCCTTTTTTACCCATTTATTGCCTTATTTGCCCCATTGATTGCCTTATTTACCCATTTATTGCCTTATTTGCCCCATTGATTGCCTTTTTTACCCATTTATTGCCTTATTTGCCCCATTTATTGCCTTATTTGCCCATTTATTGCCTTATTTGCCCATTTATTGCCTTATTTGCCCCATTTATTGCCTTATTTGCCCCACCTATTTGCCCTAGAGCCACGTTAGGAGTCAGCTTGGGTGCCTGATCCTGTCCCCCTTGGCCATGTGAATCATGGGCTGGAGTCACTGTGCAAACAAGCCAGCCCAACCTCCCTTCCCCCCCGCCTTTTTTTATTTTTGGTTGGGGAGGTTCCATCTATTGCCTTATTTGCCCATTTATTGCCTTATTTGCCCCATTTATTGCCTTATTTACCCCATTTATTGCCTTATTTACCCATTTATTGCCTTATTTGCCCCATTTATTGCCTTATTTTCCCCATTTATTGCCTATTTGCCCCATTGATTGCCTTATTTACCCATTTATTGCCTTATTTACCCATTTATTGCCTTATTTGCCCCATTTATTGCCTTATTTGCCCATTTATTGCCTATTTGCCCATTTATTTGCCTTATTTGCCCATTTATTGCCTTATTTGCCCATTTTATTGCCTTATTTCCCCATTTATTGCCTTATTTGCCCATCTATTGCCTTATTTACCCATTTATTGCCTTATTTGCCACATTTATTGCCTTATTTGCCCCATTTATTGCCTTATTTTGCCCCATTTATTCACCCTAGGGCCACGTTAGGAGTCAGCTCGGGTGTCTGGTCCTGTTCCCCTTGGCCATGTGAATCATGGGGCTGCTGTCACATCACTTTCTGCTCCTCCTTCCCCAGGGGGCTGCTCCCCAGGGGTGGGTATTTTACCTCTGCCCAGCACCCAGCTGGATAGGTCCCCGGTGGTGCGTGGTGCCAGGGTGATGCTGGGTGCTGCAGGCATGCTCTCAATGTATACATTAGAATATATAGATTGGATATATTGCCATCAGCCCTCCTGGCTGCTCCGTGCTCTCTGGGGGGAGATGCTGGCATCACCCTTGGGACCACCATGCCCCAGGGGACCCAGTGCACCCCTGTACCACCCCTCCTTGCCCAGGTACCTGCTTTAAACCTGCTTTTCCTCCACCATGGCTGTGGGGACAGACCCTTCCCAGGATGGGGATGACACTGTGCCTAGGAAAAAAGACTAACCTGGGGGACAGAGATGTCCTCTTGGAAGGCAGTGACCCATAAGTAATGCACTCCAGCCAGCCAGGGCTTGGAGGGGGGTGATGCTGGGGCAGTGGTGGACCCCCTGTCCTTCCCCCAGCATTTCCCCCTTGGCCTCAGAGGCTGGGAACATCTTGCTGTGATTATTTTGGGGGTGGGGGGGGGAGCTGTGAGGGCAGCTGGGCTTGGCCCATGAAGGGGTGAGGGCAGAAGGGGGGGGGGATGGAGCAGCCCCAGCCCCATTTATAACCCTCTTCCTCCTCCTTGTTCAGGGCCAGACCTTCTTCTTGAACTGTCTGGCTTTTCCAGGGGAGACAGCTTTCCCCTCAGCTCACGGCATTAAATAATTAAATGGAGGGAATAATCGTTGGTGAAACCCCCTTGGGTTCGCACTTCCTCGGGCCCTGTGATTGCTGATATTTTTTTGGGTGAAATATGACCTTTTTTATGATCAAAGGGGATCAGAGTTCCAAAGGAAAGTTAAAAAAAAAAAGAAAGAAAGAAAGAAAGAGGGCAAAGCATTTTCTTTTTTTTTTTTTCCCCCCCAATCCTAACGGTCTGGTAAAGTTTCTTTAGACATGCAAAGATTTACACACCTTTCTGCAGGGTGCCTTAAATTACCCCTTCCACTCTTTACACATTTCCATGAGCAGAGCAAGAACAGTAAGTCATTGAGAAATTAACTGGCCTTTCAGTAATATCCCCTGTCGGCCTTTCAGAAGGAGAATGTCTAATGACTTTTTTGAAGTAGAGGTCAGGGTTTGCTTTTTTTAAATAAAACAATCTGTATTAATGCAATTTCCTTTTTAGCTGTAGGATTTGCCCTTCTTTTCTTTTTTTTTTTTTTTTTTCTCCCCAGCATCCTTTTTTTTTTTAACTCAGCCAGCCCCACCAGGCATCCAAAGTGAGACCCAGTTGTTTGCAACCCACCCTCCTGGTGTTTCCTAACTCTCTTGTGCAAGCTTTTCTTTCCCCCCACCCCCCCCACCCCATTTTTGGGTAGAAAATGTGGTTTAAGTGATTCAAACTGAACCTTGGAGCTGCTGGCAAGGTGACTTTTGGCCAGGCACAGAGTGGTTTGGAGATGAAGCTGAGTGGGTTTGGTTTGCCTGACACTGAGCACTTGGGTTTTTGCTGAGCTGGGGGGGGGGTGTGCTTAGAGTCTGGCTTTGCTAAGCTGGAGTGTTTGGGCTCATGAACCAGTGTGGCATAGAATGGCAGGGCCACACAAGGCTCTGAGGGTGAGGATGGGGCTCTCCAGACCCTGCCAGGTTTTGCCATTCGCAGCCCTTGGCACGAGTGTGTTTGTGTTTGCTGGTCCTTCACCTTCAGCTCTTAAAATAAAAACCCTTGACCCCCAAAAAATCCCCAGCCCCCAAAGGGGATTTTTGGGAGCGTTGCTCTGTGTCCTCCCAGGGCTTTCCTGGTGTTACCCTCATGCTGTGGTAACACCTCACTTGCACTCAGTGTGGCACAGACTGTGCTCTGCCAGCCCCAGCCCTCCTGCTCACCCCCCCAGCCACGGCACTGCAGCATCCTTGGGGATGCTGCTGCTGCTTTTGGGACCCAAGAGCTTGTTCTCCTTAGTATCTCCATAATCTTGCCCCCTGAGTGTTACTGTGCAGACAAACTGGGCTGGTTTAAACCCAGATTGATGGGTGATGGTTTTTGCTTACCATGGAGCTGCACCTCTGCTTGGCTCTAAGGAGGGTGTTGGGAGTTCAGGAGACAGTAAGGGGTAGAGTAAGGTGGGGGCTTGATGGTGCCCAGCTGGGATGGGGTGGGGTGGCTGGGGATCAGTCCCTTTCCCAGAGCTGGGGAAGCAGGGCTGCCTGCTCCATCTGCTTAAATCAGAGCTAAGCCCAGTCCTGCACCCTGCCCAGGGCAGGGGACCGCAGCATCCCCATCCTGCCCCACAGCAGCACCAAGGGCGTCAGGGCCAGGCAGGGATCAGGACAGCATTGCCCATGGGGGTGACATCCAAGGGGCTCTTGCTGGAGTTGTTCCCTGGTGCCAGACCCCGTTGTGAGAGCAGGAATGGTGTTTCTGGATCCGCTGAGCAATTCCCCTTTCCCTCCATCCCTGCCAGACCCCAAAAGAGCAGCATGCCCTGGGCTATCTCCCCTGCTCCTCCTCTCCCCTCCAGCTCTCTCTGCTCCCCCTCATTCCCTCCTGGCTCCTCGTCTCTGCGGTCGGTGGCATTATAAAACCCCAGCCAGCCCCTTGGTAAAGGGTTGGGGGTTGGTTTTTTTTTTATTTCCCAGCTTTCTTATTCCCTCTGTTTCTGCCTCTTTCTGTTGCTCCCTCTTTCTCTCCCTCAATACTCCGTGGCTCTGCTATTTCCCTTTTATTCCTCCTCTCCCTCTCCCCCTCCAACCCCCCCCCTCCTCTCCCCTCCTCCTTTTCCTTCAACAACGAGATGGGAAAAGAGTGAACTAAAATAAAAAAAAAAAAAAAAAGAAAGAAAGAAAGAAAGGGGAAAAAAAAAAAAAATCAAAGCTGCACATATTGGATCCAGATGTGCTTACAGCCCTTTCCAGCAATTTAATTAAATTCCCCCAGACAGCCAGGAGGATTTCTTAATGATCAAATTTCCCTGGCTTTCCTCCTAAAATGCCCCTCTTTCTTCGGCTGGCTCTTGCTCTGTCTCCCTGATGGATAGCCAACTCGCATTCTTCCTAGTCCAGCCCGCCGAGGCGATGGGGAGGAAGGGGGCAGATCCTGGTGCTGGGCACTGGAACACGCTGGCCAACTTCCCCAGTGATGTCTAACTGCAAAACCAGTTCAGTGTGGGGATGGGGAGTCACCTCCCCACAGGCTGTGGGTCTGTGGCATGGTCATGGCAGGACTGGGGCAGGGATGCTCCAGGGAAAGGCTCCTGTGTGCCAGGAGTCCCCGCTGGCTTCAGTGTGCTGATGGCCAGGGAGGGGCTTCAGCTTTTGGGTGTCTGGGTTTGACACCTCCCAGGGTTGGTTTTTGGCGGGTTTGGCTCCACGTTGTACCCCCAAAAACCTCCTTTGCAGGCGGGGGGGGGGGGGGGGGTGTGTTACTGAGGAGGGAGAAAAGCCTTTGTGGGGTTCGTAAGGGGCACGGCCCGTTGGGGCAGCCTTGGGGTCCCCTCTCATCTCCTGGGGTCAGAGGTGTCAATAGGGTGACCCACACTTACCAGTCCTCTTTTCCCAGCCAGCAGTGGGGAACACAGGGGGGATTCCCCCCCCTCCCCAGAGTGGTGTCTGGACCTTCCACGGTCCCCCCACGCAGCTGGGGACAGCGACTGACTGGTCCAGGGCTATGTGTCAGACCACGGAGGGTTTGGGCTTTACTTGGGACTCGTGGAGGATGTGGGGTTCCCCCAGCTGCTGGTGGCATCGAGGAGGCATCCAGTGAGGGTTGTCACCCCCCCCCCCAGCCACCCCAACATGGGGTCCCTCCCCCTGGCCAGGCTGTGCTGGTTTGAAGTGGGCTTGTAAGAGGCATCGAGCATCCTCCATGCAGAGGGGGAAACCTGTGCTCCCCGTTACTCTTCCTGCTGCTCTTCCCTCTGCTCCCTGCCCGGGGTGCTGGGGCGAGGTTATTTCCACCCCCACCCAGGATGGTACAGGGATGATGCCCCCCCCAAAAACCCCTCCCCACAGGGGCTGCTGGGCTGCAAAGTGGGGGGTCCACGCATTGAATCAGTGCCACCTCATGGCGCCATAGAACCCTCTGCAAAGGGCGGGTGGGTTAGGGGGCTCTGGGCACCAGGGTTCCCCCCCCCCGACCCTGGCACCCGCCCGCTTCGTATGGAGATCTAGAAGCTTCCACCAGAATAAAGCAAAGCCAAGGCAAGCCTCAGCTACGGCCGGTCCCCGGAGCTCCCCGCGCCCTGGGGACTCCCCGGTGGTAACGATGATGATGATCCCAGCGGTAAATCCCGGGATAACGCTTCCCCCGGCGGCTCTTTGATCAGGCAGAGCGGCCGGGAGCGCTGCGGGCAGCACCGCCCCGCACCCCCCCGCGCAACCGCAGCCGCTCGGTGCCACCCCCGCAGCACCCCCGGCAGGGCAGGGTGGGTGCTCCTAGGGGGGCAGAGGCAGTGTTTGGGGAGCGGGGCTGCACACACACGTCCCCGCACACCCCCCCCAAACCCCCTCCCCACCTCCCGCGGGGGGGGGGCAGAGCCGGAGCGGAAGGTTGTCACACGCCCCCGGAGGGGCGCAGGGGCGGGGGGGGGGGGGGCACCGGGGGGGTCGCGTTGGGGCATCTCGGGGGGGTTGAAGGGGTGTGCGGGATGGGGGGGGGGGGGTGGGGCGTGTCTGTGCACGGGAGGGTGGGTGCGGGGGGCTGGCGCGCCTTGCGGTGGGCACCGGAGGCGGGAATGGGGGGAGAGGGGGGGGGATGCCCGCGGGATGCCGGGTACCCGCATACGGGGGTGCGCGAGGCGGAAATCGGGGGGGGGGGGAGGGGCGGGGCTCTCACAGGCCACGCACACGCAGCACGCGCCCGCCCCGCACCCCCGCGCGCCGGCCTCGTGCTGCCCCCTGCCGGCCGCGCCGAAGCCAGCCCCCGCCCCATGAGGCTCCGCCCCCTCCCCGGCTCCGCCCCTAAATGCTCCACCCCCCCAAAGGCTCAGCCCCAAAAGGCTCCGCCCAAGGCTTCCGCCCCCCCAAGGCTCCGCCCCAAGGCTCCGCCCCTCAAGGCTCCGCCCCTAATGTTCCGGGGGCCCCAGGCTCCGCCCCCCCCGGCTCCGCCCCCTCAAGGCTCCGCCCCCCGCCCCGCCCCGCACAACCGGCTGCTTCCGCTTCCGCGGCGGGGCCGGGCCCGGCAGGTGAGGCGGCTTGCGCTGCGGAGCGGGGGGGGCCGGTGGCTGCAGCCTGCGTGTCGGCGTGTGTCCCCTCCCTCCTGTGGGGCTTCCAGGGCTCAACCCCCGCAGGCGCTGGGCCTGTCCCCTCCCGCTGCTGGCGGGTTTAGGGGCCTCTCGGCAGCCCGCTGCGGTTCGGGGGCGGGGGCGGCGGGCCCTGGGCCTGCTCTCGGGGGGTTCGCGGGTCCCCCCTCGGAGCCCCTCTTTGCTCTGGCCGCCCCCCCCCGTCAGGCCCCGGCGGTGTGCGGGGCCTGAGGCAGAGCCGCTGCGGACGGGGCTGCGCCCGGCGGGTTTCTCCCTGCGGCCGGATAACGCCGTGCCTGGCTCTGTGTGCAGGAGATAACGGGGACACACCTCTGGTGTGTGGGAGGAGAGCCTTGCGCTGCGCCCTGCTGCCTTTTAGAAGCTCCTGAGGAGGGAGAGAGGGGGGCGGCTGGCTGGCTGAGGGGGGTTTCTCATTGTCAACCTGCTTGTTTGTTTGGAAAGGAGGAGAAAGGCCTTTGGGAAGCAGTGCCAGGGTGCACCTGCCCGGGTCCTGCGTGGGGGAAGACGGCAGTGCCATGCTGGAGGCCCCTGGCCAGGCTGTGTGCAGAGCAGAGCACGATGCCTTTCCTGCACGGCTTCCGCAGGATCATCTTTGAGTATCAGCCCCTGGTAGATGAGATCCTGGGGGTGCTGGCGATACAGGATGAGGAGCGGCAGAGCAGCCTGGAGAGGTAACTACCTGGGGCTAGCCCCCCCAACACACACACACACTGGTGTTTTAGGGGGTGATGGCTGGAGCTCGGTGGTGCAGCTGAGGGCAGGCACAGCACTGCCTGGCAACCAGCTGGTCCTGGTGAGCAGCTCATCCCACAGACCCTGCTCTTGCTGCAGTTATTTGGGAGCGGGGAGGTGGAGCAGTGTTGGGGAAGACAGCAGGCCTGCTGGCAGCCTAGCTCTCTTCTCCCAAGATTTAGGCCCTGACAATATTCTTCTGTTCCCATGAGAGAGGAAAAGTTCCTCATGCTGAGAGGATCCTAACAATCACATTCTCAAAACACAGCAACCTTGTTGATAGGGGTACAGGCTGCCCTAAACCAAGAAGCAGATATGGGAAGGTATTTGGGAGTAACAGAACATGTTAAGAACCAACCATAACAAGAGGGTCAAAACAGCAGGTGTGCAGATACTTTTAGGCATTAAAGGTAAATTTATGATATTTAGCTATAAGATAGGTTTATCAGAACCCATTATAATTACTAACCAATCAACACAGTGTGTGTAACCAATTAGCAGGTTTTTAGCTTGCCACATTTGCAGTAATAAAGCTCTATAATCTGTGTGATTGCACCTAATAAATGGCTTCACCTAAAATTCATCTCGAATTGCATGTTGCTCTCTGCTGGTCGCCACAGAGCAGAGCACACCCAAGGGCTACGTGTGCTCCCCAGGAACAGCTCCCTCTGCCTGACCCTCAGCAATAGAACCTACACTGGGGTTAAGCTGTGTCCCCAGAGCCATCAGGTTTGAGACCTGGTGGTTATGAAACAGAGAGAGAGGCAAGGGTTGTTTTTTTTCTTCCCCCCCTTCCTGGTGCTACTTTGACCCTTGCAAACACAGCTGGTGTGCTGCTCAGGTGAATAACTGATTGTTTCTGTGTGTCCCAAGCCCTGCCTGTCTGGGCAGTGACAGGAATCAGCTCTCAGCTGTGAGACGACTCTTGGAGAGGGAGACCCACTCCCCGTTTTATCAGGAAGCCGTGAGCTATGCCCTGCTGAAGGTCACTGAGCTGGGGCTCGTCCCTGCTGCAGAAATCCTCCTGGAGTTTGGAGCTGACCTCAGCTTTGAAGGTAAGGCTGGTGAGGAGGGGGCTGGGCCTGGGGCTCTCTTTTGGGCTGGCCAGGAGGAACCAGCTGGTAAGAAGCTGCCCTGGGAGGCAGAAAGAGAGGGTGCTGCCAGCTCAGACCCCTACTTTGCTGGGATAGCATGGATGTGCTTTGTGGCAGCCCCTGTCCAGACCCAGCTGTGGGGATGGCTGGGGAGGTGGGGGGCAGTTTGAACCTCTGAGGATGTTTTCCAGAGGTGGAGCCATGGCAAAAGCAAGACCCAAGGTGCCTATGACAGCTCCCTTCTCCCAGGCTTTGCTGTGTTCTCAGGGCTTACCCCAGCTGCCCCATTCTACATTTAGCAAGCCTCTGCTGTTCTGGGGAAGCCCTTAGTTCTCTCTGACTGTGTGTTTTTTGTCTTCAGATCCAGTCACCTACTACACCCCCCTGCACATCGCGGTGCTCCGCAACCAGCCGGATATGGTGGAGCTCCTGGTGCACCACGGGGCTGACATCAACCGCAGAGACAGGGTACAGGCTTAGCTGGGCAGGGCTGAGTGGAGCCTTAACTGCCAGGGATGGGTGTGTGGGGACAGCCCTCCCTGCTTCCCACCTGTTGTGCTCCCGTGCTGTGGCAGTTCGAGCTGCCCCTGCAGTGGAGCAGGTGGGAGGAGGCTGGGGTAGACACCTCTGCCTGTGGTTACACTGGGGAAAGTTCACTTGGACTTTTGGGTATGGGTTCAGCAGCAGCTCTTTGGAGGAGCTCACTGACTTGAATGCTGAGCAGTGGTTTTCTCCTCTGTCTCTGTGCAGATCCATGAGAGCAGTCCCCTTGATCTGGCCAGCGAGGAGCCCGAGCGGTTGCCCTGCCTCCAGCAGCTGCTTCAGCTGGGGGCTGATGTCAATGCAGCTGACAAAAACGGTCTGTGTGCCCCATCCAGCTCCCCATGCTCTCTCTTGGGTGGGCTAGAGAAGGGCACGGGATCCAGGTCCTTCCATCTTCCTGCTACGAGTGCTCTCTGGTTGTAAGCGAACTGGTCTGGGAGTTGAGTGCAGGCTGCAGACCCTCCCTGGTGCTCTCTGCTTTCTCCTTGTGTCTTGGCTTTGCCCACTGCAGAAGGTGACCAAAACCAGCTCTGTGCAGTGACAGGAGATGGAGCTGTGCCTCCATTGCCTGTGCACTCTAAACCCCCCTTTGCTGGGGCTGCCCCTGGCCCTGCAGCCTGTCACCCTCACAGGGACAGTGTGACCCTGTCAAACAGGGAGGGGTTATTTTGCCCTGTGTTTGGCTGGCTGGTTGGTGGGTGGATTGTTTTCCTTCCTGCCTTTTTGGGGTGTGACCTTATTTTCACCTGACCAACCCATTGCTCTGTTGCAGGCAAGACAGCTCTGCTGCACGCCCTGGCCAGCAGCGACGGGGTCCAGATCCACAACACAGAGAGCATCCGTCTCCTGTTGGAAGGAGGTGAGGGCAACCTTCTCCCCTCTCCATGCACAGTCCCTCCAGGCATAGTGCTGGCTGATTCTTTGTCTAGCTCTGGACACTGCCCTCCCAATTCCTTTACATTCCTACTTGAGCAACGCCCAGTAGCCCCATAACATTGTCCTGGCCTTGTTGGCTGCAGTGCCAGTTACATTCTCTGCTCCTTCTTCCAGGTGCAGATGTCAGAGCCGCCACCAAAGATGGTGACACAGTCTTCACCTATGTCATCTTCCTGCTGGGAGAGATGATGTGCAGCAACACTGAGGAGGCACAGGTGATCAACCGCTTCTGCTTCCGTGTCACACAGCTGCTGCTGGCTCACGGTGCCAACCCCAGCGAGTGCCCAGCCCCCGAGTCCCTCACCCACCTCTGCTTCAAAAACTTCAAACGCCACTTCCCGCTGCTGCGGTTCTTGCTGGAGTCAGGTGCTGCCTACAACTGCTCCCTCCACGGCCCCTCGTGCTGGTCAGGCTTCCACATGGTCTTCGAGTGCCTCTGCTCGCACCTCAGCGCCTCTGAAGATGACAGCTTCTCTACAGACCTCATCCAGAAGGGTCAGACTCTGTTGGAGCTCATGATGGCCAGTTCACAAGCCATCCAGCTTCCCAGCAACTTTGAGGTCAACACCAGCGGCTGTAGGTACCATGGGGAAAAGATCAGGACTCTGTTCTACTCTCTGAAGCAGCTGGAGCGCTCCCCACAGGCACTGAAACACCTCTGCAGGGTGTTTATCCGGCAGCGCCTTAAACCATGGCCAGTAGATGTCAAAATCAAGGCTCTACCTCTCCCAGACAGGCTGAAGTGGTACCTCCTCATTGACCACGCCGCTGCTGGGCACAAGGACCTCTGAGCCTGACTGTGCCTCTCTGTTCCCCCCCACCTCCATGGTCGTGGTGTACCTGCAACTGCCAAAATCTCTGCTCTGGGCCAGTTTTCTCTGCAGCAGGAGCTGTTGCTGTCCCTGTGTCTGCAGCTTGGTCAGTGCTGCCCGTGGTGCCCCTCTCTGCTGCGTTTTGGGGGGTGTACCTTTTTGGGCGTGATGTGTCTGGAGGCCTCTTTGCTCTGGGGCATGTCATAGGAAGGTGGGTAGAGCCCTGTGGCTCCCTAGGGGTGAAGGAGAGGCCCTGGGCGTTGGGGGCTGGGTGCAGGACTGGGGGGGTGGGCTTTAAGGAAAGGCCTGGTGGGGTGGGGTGACTGGAGAGGCTGCAGTGGCTCTTTCCAGCCCTGCTGTGTCCGGGGCAGGGGGTGAAGCGGTGCCTTAGGTGAGCAGCAGAGTCTTGACACACCTTGGGGTGTTCCCTGTGCCAGGAGAGTGCTGGCACCCGTGTCCTGGTGTCCTGCCTCTGGTCTGCTGGTGGGAGGCAGGTCCAACATCTCCCCGTGGATGTGGATGTCTTTCCTTAGCTGGGCCTCTGAAAGCAGGAGCGTGGCTGGGGGAGGGATGTGGAGCTGGGGAGGGGCAGCCAGCTGCACTGCACCTCTGAGTTTCTGCTGGGAGCACCCATCCTCCTGGCACAGGACATCTCAGAGGTGCTGGTCTCTCAGAACAATGCGTGTTTGACTTTGTGTTCACTGCACAAGGAACTGCCAACTGCTGAGTGCCTTGTGCCTCTGCTTCTCTGTTGGAGGGACCTCTGGAGATCCATCTACTCCAACCCCCTGCTAGACCAGGGTCACCTCAAGCAGGCCACACAGGACAGCGTCCAGCCAGGCCTTGAATCTCTCCAGAGGAGACTCCCCAGCCTCTCTGGGCAGCCTGTCCCAGTGCTCCATCACCCTCATAGTAAAGAACTCTTTTCCCATGTGGAGATGGAACTTCCTGAGCTCCAGCTTGTGCCCGTTGCAGAAGAGGATGAGGAGGACTCTGGTGTGAGCAGGTACAGTGTATGGCAGGTGGGTCTGGGATCCAGGGGCAGTTTGGCTGCAGAGGGCTTGTGTGCCCCCCGTTGCCCTCCTGGCAGCACCCATGTTTTACCTTCTCCCACCCCGTGGAACTGGAGCTGTGCATCTGGGTGAATTGCTGTTAACAATAAATGATACTGTGATCAAATGCTCCCCTGGCATCTGGGCTGGGAAGTGAGCAATTAAACGAGGCTGTTTGTACTCGTTTCTTCTGCAGGAGGGTGGGACAGAGGAAAGGGCTCTGTGGGGATGGAGGGGGGTCATGTGTGAACCCCCCTGGAGAGACGGGCTGCAGTTGGGACCCATGTGTGGGGGCTCACTGACCTGTCAGGTGGCTGTGCTGGTGTTGGCTGTGCTGGGTTTGGTTTGGCCAAGGAGGAGCTGGGAATGTTCAAAGGGGGGTGATGCTGTGGGGGTTGGGGGAGCAGCTGTGGTGTCACCGTGGTTGTGAGGGGCTGGGCAGCACTGTGAGCGTGTGGCAATGGCTGGGGGGGCAGAAGCAGCTCACAGTGGGTTCCCTGTTAACACCAGCACTAGCTCCCTCCTAGGGTGGGCAGGGCTTTTCTGTGTTACCCCTATCCTAGGAGGAGGATGTGGGGCACCCAGGATTATATCCACCTCTTGCTGCAGAGGTGGGAGAGCTGCTCATGGGTCTAGAGGCCCCCCTGAGCAGGGAAATAGCAGAGCTTCCTCCCCTTGGCCTTACACAGCTCATTGCTGCGAGCAGCACCGTGTTCAAGGCAGGAAAGGGTCCAACACCCAAGCAAAGAAGGGAGCCCAGAGCTGTGTGGCTGTGGTCAGTGACCTGCTGGTGCCCCTGGAGCACAGAGACAACTCTTGCTCCCCTTCAGAGCCCCCAAAAGTGGCATCAAACCAGCGCTGCCACCAAGAAAGGCCACGTGCAGGAGTGCAACAGCAGGAAAATGTATTTGGCAAACACCTCTTCACAAACAGCAGCAACGTGGAAGACAAAGCCCCATCCTCACCACCAGCCCTGGAGAGAGGGAGTCACGCCACCCTCGCTGCCGTCTGCCACCCCACGGTGAAGGCACGGCCCTCCCAACCCCAGCAGGAACCGTGCTCCAAGCTGGCCCTGGAGAGAGACCTTCTCCTGCCACCAGCTGCCCTCATCTCATGGCGAAGGTGTAGACGTGGTAGATCTCATCAGGGAAGTTCTCCTGGCGCTCCTCAGCCAGGAGCTGCAGCCCAGCCCGGCGGATGATCTTGCGCACGACATCCAGGTCCCTGCAGACGCTGCTGTCCACATCGTCCATGATCACACCCTCCTGAGCCATGTTGTCCTTGATGACCACGATGCCGTTGGGTCGTAGGCCGGCACGGCAGCGCTTCAGGAAGTCAGAGAGGTGGTTGTCAGTGAGGTGTCCTGGAGGGACAGAGTGGTTGTTAATAGGGCACGGGGTGACCACTGGCAGGACCCCCAAACAGAACATGATATGAGGGAAGGAGACAGGAGACTGCGGTTGGGATCCCTCTGGATGCAGGGGAAAGCTTGAGGGTGTCCAGCTTGTGTCCCACAGGCTTTCTCCAACTCCATCCAACCCACACCTCTGAGGGGACAAGACCCCAAGGGGAATGTCCATGTGCCCACAGAGGGCAGGTCCCCAACCCAGCCTCCCACCCACGCTATGGTGCTCATCCTTAATGCAAACCTCAAGCTCTCCTGCCTAAAGCTCTCCCAGGTGCATGGAGCACCTTCCCCTCCAGAGAAGCCAGATGGAGCACAGGCTGGTGAGCCCCCCCCAGGAGCTGAGTGACCCTCACCGATGACCCACTGGATCCAGATGACATCGTAGGAGTTTGGCTCTGGGCTGAAGTCCTGCAGGCCGCAGCAGAAGTAGTTGCGCACCCGCCTGCCCTCCTCCCCCAGGTAGCTCTTGGCCTTGGTGAGGAAGTCTTCTGTCACGTCCACCATGTCCACTGTCTTGAAGAGGGGCAGCAGCAGCCGCTTGGTGATCCGGCCGATGCCTGCCCCGCAGTCCAGAGCGCGACTCGTCCCCGTCCGGTTGGGACCATCCTGGAACAACAACCACAAAGGGCTGATCCCACCAGGAGGTAACCTCAGAGGAGACATGATGGGGCTGGAGCTGTAGGGCAAAGCTCTCCCAGCACGCATGCAATGGCAGATCCCACAGAGTAACTCAGAGAGAAGAGCCCAGCTCCGTGCTGGGAGAGGGATGGAGCTTTGGGAGCACAACAGGCCACCTACCCGTAGAAACCTCTGTAGGAACTTCCTGGAGCTGTTGATGTCGATGCTGGAGATGTGGCCGTAGCCCCCCAGCATGCCATCCACCGTGGCAGGCACATCCTTCCAGTACTTCTCAGCCTTGGAGTAAAACTCAAACTCGTTCTCCACCACCTCGCTCGTCATGCTGGCTGAGGGGCTCGTGCCCACACGGGACTCGCTGCTCCTCCGAGGTGGGAGAAAAGCATCTGTCAGGTCTGGAGGAGCCATGGGTGCAAAGCCCACCCCCAGCGACCAGGGAGGCAAGGCATCAGCTCTATGAGGGTCCCCTTTTTCCTCCCCAGGGCTATTTCAAACCTTAAAAACCTTTAGCTGAGAGCAAGGAGGAACAAAAATCAAAATCTTGGTATTTTCCAGAGCTCAAAACCCCTTCTAGGGGGCAGGGACACCTCAGCTGGGCCACACACAGCTCAGCAATACACCCAATTATATTCTTATATATATATTTTTAAGGCTGACACACTGACACCTATTCTGCCTCTTCTTTCCTCCCTTCAATGTGTTTATCTGTGGTGAGAGCTCTGGTCACCTCCAATTTACAGCTGGAGTTGCTAAAAGTTATCCTAAGCACCTACCTGAGGATTGCAGAGCTCACTGTGACCATAAGGTGGGTATTTGCAATATAATAAAGTCAAGGTCTAATCAGCAATACAAGCTCTAAATCCCCCCCCCCCCCCAGACATCTCCTCATTCAAACCACTGTGGATTTGATTAACTGTGCTGGGGCTTAGAAACTAGACTTCAGGTGGCCAAAGGGTAAATTCAAGGACTTCAAACACCTTTAGAAATAGAGAGATACAATGTTGGTGGCTTGAATTTGCTGGCAAATATCCCATTAGACACACAACCTTTTCTCTGGCAGCTTAGGCAGGTTTTGGTGGCCCCACGTGGTCTTGGACCAGCCTGGGGATGGAATATCTCACCTCACAGATCACCGGTTGAAATCCAGTTTGGCTCGGTGAAGCTGGGAATGGGTCTGTGCTGTGATCTAGGGGAAGGAAAGAAGATTTTAGTCCCCAATCATCCCTCTGGTCCTGCATGAGTCAAGCGTTGAGCAAGGCTGAAGGCAGCCCCAGGGAGCCAGAGGTAAGAGCCACCCCAATCCCACAGGCACCCTCCTGGTGTAGCTGGGGGTAGGAGCTGGTGCTGCCTCATAGCTTGGAGGTGGCAGAGGCTGTGCCACGGGGGGCAGCCAGGGTGTGGAGGGTTCTGGCCCTGCTTCAGGCAGCGCTGCTGTCTGATCTCAGGGGTTGGGACCCCACTCCCCCCTCCCAGCAGCATCCCCCTCTTCCTCACCCCCCGGTTGGGCTGGGTAACCCCCAGTGATGTTTTTCAGGGTGTCACAGGCCACCGGCACAGCTTGAGAAGACCCAGTGGGGTGACACTACCCACCAGTGTGCACCCCAGTGCCGGCATCTCCCCGCTGCCCTGAAAGCCCCCGAAACGTGGCAGCTCCCCACTGATGTGTGGGCCGGTGAAGGTGGGTACTCACCCCTCCGCTGGCAGCAGGTCACATCAGCCCTCCCCCCGCTGTGTGTGGGGGTCACCCCATTCCCCAAACCCTGAGGAGGCGGCAGGGAAGGGGGGGGGGGGGGGTGGGAGGAGGCGGGGCGCGGGCCGGGGGATCCCCAGGACGGGAGGGGAAGGGGGGGGACCGCCACGGGGAGGGGGGGGGCAATTGGGTCCTATGGAGGATGGGAGGGGGGCCTCCACCATCTGCGAGGGGCCGGTTCCCGGCCCTTTCCCCGCTCCCCCCCCATGGAGGGGCTTGGCCGCGGCGTGGGGCCCTCCCGGGGAGCCCCGCAGGCCGGTGGGAGGGGCGGGATCCAGCCCCGGCCGCTCCCCCGGCCCCTCCCGCCCTTCCCCGCCGCTGTGGGCACGGGGCAGCGGAGCAGCCCCAGGGACGAGGGGTGCCCGGTCCCTCCCACCCCCTCGGGCCGCCCGGCCGCGACCCCCCGGCTCCCCCCGGTTACCTCCGCCGGCGGCCGCGCTCGGTCCCGTCCCCCGCCGTGACGGGCGGCCGGGAAAGCCAATGAGACGGCGGGTCTCGCCGTGACGTCACGCTGATGTCACCACGGGGGGCGGGCCCTGCCAACTCTCCTACCGGCTGCCCGCGGGGGGGCGCCCCGGGACGGGGCCGGATGGGGGGGTGTCCGCGGGGGGACGGACCGAGGCGGCCGCGGGCAGGAGGGGACCTGTCCCGTCCCGGTGCGGGCTCCGGGACCCTCGATGTGTGCCCGCACCGCGTCACCAGCGGCCCCGGGGCTGCCCGCGGGCTCCAGCGGGGCTTCGTGCCTCTCCCCGCCCAGGAAACCGCCCCGGGTCCCCGCGGCGCTCCGGTGGAGCGAGGGGCGGGGGGCAGGAGCCCGTTGGACCCGGTGCCGCCGGGATGCCAGGGTCCGGGGCTGCCGGGGAGGGCGGCGGGGTCACCAGGGCAAGGGCTCCTCAGGCTGGTTACCGGGTCGGGCTGCCCGCCTGCCCCGGCCCGGCCCCTGCCCCAACCCGGCCGCTGTCCCGGCCCGCTCGCTGTCCCGGTCCGGTCCCGCTGTCGCCGTTGTCCTTGTCCCGCCCGGTCCCGCCGCGGCCGCGCGGTGGCGCTGTTGTCCCGCCGTTGCGCCGCCACCGCGGCGGGAACTCGGCCGCGTCCTGCGGGCGGTGGGTGGGGAGCGGGGGGCAGCGGGGGGACCCGCGCCCAGCCCGGCACCGACACCTGCACCCCGCACCACCTGCCCCCCCCCCCCCCCCCCCCCCCCCCCGGCTTTTACCCCTTGCCGCTCCCGGTGACGGCCCCGACTCTCCCGTCCCGCCGGGCCAACGCGCGGAGCTGAGGCCGGACGGGCTCATTACACCAGTGGCTCCCTCTACCTCGCACCCTCGACGCCCGGGCTGCAGCCGGTGGGGAAGCTGCCTCCCTCCCCAGTGAGGGAGCAAAAGCCCATCCCATCACCTCCTGCCTGTCTCCCACCCCAGGCTGGGTAGGTTTGACCCCCCTGGATGGGGAGCTGCAGCGCCTGAGGCCTTTGGAACGGGCTCGCTGGGGGGAGAGTGACAAAACGGGGTTTGCTGGGCCGTGTCCCCGAGGAGAGGTGGCTGCTGTGGGCTCCGGAGGCTGCTGTGGGCTCTGGAGCCTAATGGGGTGTGAGTTCTTCCCAGGCAGGGCACGGACCCCTCCCTCACCACATCCCCACATCGACTCTCACAAAACCCACAGGAACCAAACCTGCTTGAAATCACCCAGCAGCAGCAGGGTCCAAGCTGCACAGGCACAGGGGGTTCCCACCCAGCCAGCACCCGCTAACACCCCAAAAATGTCCTAATGGCCCCAGCAAGGACCCACTGACCCCAAAACAGAGCTGCTCACCCCACAGCCACCTGGGAATCCATGGCACAGTAAGGATGCAGCCTCACTTGGAGCCCTTTGCCATCATTCCTCAGTGCATATGCCAAAAGTAAAGGAAGACCCCAGCTTTGGGCAAGCAGCTGCCACCCCAGGATAGTTTTTGGGCACCCATGTTCCCCCAGTCCCTGCCCAAGGACCCAAGTGGGCTAGGGGTGGCAATGACCCGAGGTGGGGGCTGATGGCCGGGGACTGGGAGCACCAGTTTAATCCTCTGTGGAGTTGGGGATGCAGTGGGAGCATCTCTGAGCACAGAAAACCCTGCTTATGTCCTGTTCTGCTTCCCAGATTTCTGTGGGTCTCTGTCACTGGGGGCGGGGGGATGCTGAGCACAGGGCCCCAGCACCCGCCTGCTCCCGGGGTAGTGTTTGGGGGCACCTTAATGACCGAAGCCCCCCAGTTTTCCCCTCACTGAAGCCAGCAGCAGACATGGCAGCACTCAGGCCATCGCCCAGGTATTCAGGCAGGCCATGGGGCATCCGCATCCCATCCATGCCACCCACGGGACCCTGCAGTATTTGGTCCCCCTGCTTCCCAATTAAAAAAAGGACATTTTCCTCCCTTTTTTTCCCCCGTGCTGCACCAGGGCTCTTGCAGCCCCTTTCCATTAACCCAGCTGCTCCCTCCAGCCTTCCCTTTACAGTGGCAGGGAGGGGATGATGACCCCGTCCTCCTCAGGGGCCGGGGCTCTGCATCGGCCCCTTGGGATTTCCATGAAACCTGTGGCAGTTGCCTTGAACCAGGGACCAGTCTCACTTGCAAACATCCCCGTTGCCTCCACACTGTTATTCCAAGCTGGAAACTAAGAGCGGAACAAGAAACCAGTTGAGTGCCCCTCAGCTCCCCGTGCTCCTGAGCTCCCAGCAAAGGGCTGGGGACAGGGATCCCACCGCCAAGGACACCCTGTCCACTCCTGCTCTCCACTGAGGACGGGTCTGACCTTGGGGACCAGTTTATACAAAGCCAAATCTGCAAGGAGCGTGGCCACAGCAACGGCTGCGCTGCAGAGCCCCCCCCCGCTCCCCTCCTCGGCTCAGCTGCCTCCCCGCGGTCGCTGCTGCCGGGAAATGCTTTTCCTCTGACCGGTTTCAATCTTGTCACTCGGTAATTCCTTGTGTGACCAGACAGAAAACACCCCCCAGACCCCCTTCTCCAGCCCATTTGTTTCCCTGCACCACACTCCTCCCGCTCCCTCGCTGCCTCCACGGCAATCACCGGCGCCGCAGTCGCTCTTCAGGAATATATAGGGGGCTTTTTTTTTTCCTTCCCCTTTTCCCCAGGTGCTTAATCACCCTTATTACCCTTTTCTGATTAATTAATTCTAATTAATTTTGCACTATCATTTTTGAGAAGAGGTGACCAGGACGGCACATGTTGTTGCAGGTGATTTGCACGGCAGGTCCTGTGGTGCCGGCACAGCCCCTCTCCTCAGCGGGGTTTAACCTGGGTCTGGGCGGGTGCCCACTGCCCCTTTTGCTGCCATTAATGGCAATTAATAACATAACGAACCCTCTGAGGCCCTGGCAATAGCCCTGAGGTCTTTTGCTGGGGAGCTGTGTAGGATGCTCCCACCTCCTTTGCTCCTCCGAGGTGTCAGGGTTTGAGCACGGCCAAACCTGCCCCTGTGCCCCACGTGTGCCCAGCTCCTTCAGCCACCTCTGCCATGCCGTGGCCAAGGCTTGGGAAGTCAGAATAAATTAGGTCAGGGCTCCTCCCTGCTCACTGAGAGCTGCCAAGGCACTCAGCGGGGTGGCAGGGACACGGGTCCCTTTGCACCAGCCATGCTCTGTCACCTCCCATCCTCCAGCACCCGTGCCAGCCCTCCGCTGGGCACCCACACAGGCTTCACCCCACATTGTCCTGGGGGGTCTCCGGAGCCAAAACCCATCGTGGTTTGGGTGATGTTTCCCTTGCAATAAATATATGTATCCTGGGGGTGCCCAGCCTCCCTTTGTCCCAAAAGCAACCCCTGGTCCACCTCTCATCCCCAGCACCCAGCAAGGAGAAGGGACACAGGCTGAGAGGCTTGTCAGGGCTTCCTGTGTCCCTGTCACCAGGCGCTGTCCCCAGCCCCAGACACAGTTGGACAAGTGATGCTGCTGGCTCAGCACAGCTTGGGGCTGGGGACCATCCACCCCACCTCACCCCTCAGCCACTGGCTCTCACTGGGAGGCTGAAGCATCACTGACTCTGCCCAAACTCCCCAGCAGCCCTAAATATATAAAAGGCATTTATTATATACAGTGTAACATAGGCTACGTACTCTAAACCGTGTGCTATACACCAGGTAGTAGAGGATATAGTATATATGTGTATATAGTGTGTGTAATATTGTGTGTGTAACATCTGTATGTGTGTGTGTACATACACATAGTGCAAATGGGCCACTTATACCTATATGTCTATATGCACCTGTATGTATACAGCATATATAGGCACACCCAGAGGTATTTACACACCAGATACACACAGGTAGATAGATGCATGTGGATATACACACACACACACACACACACAAAGAATACATCTCAAGATGTAAACCTCATTTTCATGTATGTGTGCATGGTCTGGGGGGGAAGAGGAGGAGGATGTACATGTGTGTAGCACACAGTGAAGCTGCCCTGGCTCTGTGGCAGGTACAGGGCAGCAGGGAGGAAGAGGAGGAAGAGGAGGAAGAGGAGGAAGAGGAGGGAGACAGAGAAGCGCACATCAGGGAGAAAGAGGGAGAATGCAAACTGCTCCCAGTTACAAAAGCTCCCCTCTTTGATTAATTGGACTTTCTGTTTGATAAATGTTACTCATGAGTATAAAATATGCAAAGCACTTAGCAAGTTCACACTGTTTAAAGAACTCCACTAACTAAATTAAAATTCCATGATAGGAACGGAGCGGCTGAAGAGCAGCGTGGCAGCAGGGGCACCAGCCCGAGCAGGGACCCTGTGCCACGGCCACCCATCCCACCCACACAGCCCTCCCTGGCAAACTGAACCATGCCCAGGGAAAGCACCTCGGGCCTGGCTGCAGTGGGTGGTTTTGGCAAGGCTGTGGGTGAGGATTTCTCCTGTGAGTCCCTGTGGGGTGGTGACGGGGTGTCAAGGAGCAGCCTGGGGCATCCTTGCCCCTCGGCTCTGTGGTGCTGCCTGCCCAGGGTGGTGCTGTGTGGGCAGGGGTGACCCCAGTGCTGGGCTAGCTGCTGGCTTGGACAGGAGGGCTGAATGATTTGCTCTAACTCCCATCTGATCACCACCACAGGTGGCAGCGACAAAGGACACAGCCCCAGGGACCAGGGTGGAGCTGATGGGCACCTGAACCCCCAGACTGGGGATCTTCCTGTGCTTCTGAGCCTTGATGCAGCACCCCAGTATCCTACCCTGCTCCTACGTGTGGAGTGTGAGGATGCAGTGAGCACTGGGAGGATGCGGTGTGAGCACTGGGAGGGTGCAGTGAGCACTGGGAGGATGCAGTGTGAGCACTGGGAGGATGCAGTGAGCACTGGGAGGATGCAGTGAGCACTGGGAGGATGCGGTGTGAGCACTGGGAGGGTGCAGTATGAGCACTGGGAGGATGTGGTGTGAGCACTGGGAGGATGCGGTGAGCACTGGGAAGATGTGGTATGTGCAGTGAGAGGATGCAGTGAACACTGGGAGGATGCAGCGAGCACTGGGAGGATGTGGTATGTGCAGTGGGAGGATGCAGTGAGCACTGGGAGGATGTGGTATGTGCAGTGGGAGGATGCAGTGAGCACTGGGAGGATGCGGTGTGAGCACTGGGAGGGTGCAGTATGAGCACTGGGAGGATGCAGTGAGCACTGGGAGGATGCGGTGTGAGCACTGGGAGGATGCAGTGTGAGCACTGGGAGGATGCGGTGAGCACTGGAAGGATGTGGTGAGCACTGGGAGGATGCAGTGTGAGCACTGGGAGGATGCGGTGAGCACTGGGAGGATGCAGTGTGAGCACTGGGAGGATGCGGTGAGCACTGGGAAGATGTGGTATGTGCAGTGAGAGGATGCAGTGAACACTGGGAGGATGCAGTGAGCACTGGGAAGATGTGGTGAGCACTGGGAGGATGCAGTGAGCAGCAGCTCCCTGAATCCCAGCACACTCACGTGCCCAGTTCACCCTGGCCTGTGCCCAGCTGCCCACACTCCATCCCAGCTGGTGGCTCTGGGCAGCAGCTCTCAGGGAGCGGCTCCCTCCTGCCCACTGCAAGGAGAAAGGAGGAGGAAAACCTGGATCCAGCCTGGCCAAGCATCTGCCTCTCTGGGACGATTTAAGAGCCCCACTTGCAAGGGGTAAGCACGTCCCCAGAGCTGCCCCCGAGCCCTGGGGTGTCCACTGGGTCTCATTTTTTCCCCCAGTTGGTCTTCACTGGGCCGATAAATCATTCTGTGGGGCACGACCCGACACCTGCTCGGCCTGGGGAGGGAGAGAGTAAAACAGGCCACACTTTACCAAACCTCCTGGGAGCTTTCACTGTGGGGGGACGAGCTGGCACTGCACAGTGAGCCCCGAGCCCCCAGCACGGCCTGGAGCCCCCCCAGCACATCCCATTGCAGCCCGGCCTGGTGGTAGCTTATCCTTGCAGTTGGAGCAATGATTTAACCCCCCCCTCGTGAACCCACCCCGGCTGTAAATCCTGAGTCCTGAGCATTCGTTTCAGGCAACGCCGTTTGTGTCATCTGAGCATTAGCATTTCCACTCTTATTAATTAATACTTGTTAAACTGCAACTAAAAATAAAGCGCTCGGCTCCTCGGCTCAGCTAACGCCTCTTTGCCCTCGCCTGGCTGGGCTGTGCCGGGCCTGGCACACGGCTGCTCCCTTCTCCACAGCCACAGAGATGGAAAATAAAAGGGCTGTGCTGAAGTGGGGGGTCTTACTTGAGTGAAATCCCACTCCCCCCCCTATTTCTGCACAGCCTTGGTGGGGCAGACCGATGGGCTGGGCTTTTGTTAGGGGTGCGCAGGGGTGTGAGGCCTGTCCTGGGATGAGCTGTGGGGTGACGGGGATGGCAATGCACGCAGGGTTTGACCTTCCTTTAACCTTCCCCCTCTGCTCTGCCCTGGTCAGGCCCCACCTGGAGTATCGGGTCCAGTTCTGGGCTCCCTGGGATAAAAAAGCCAGGGATCTCCTGGAGAGAGTCCAGAGGAGGCTACAGAGATGATGAAGGGCCTGGAGCATCTCCCCTGTGAGGAAAGGCTGAGTGAGCTGGGGCTGTTCATCCTGGAGAAAAGAAGACTGAGGGGGGACCTTATTAATGTTTATAAATATCTTAAGTATGGGCTGCAGGGGGAAATGGCCAGCCCCTTTTCAGTGTCTGTGGGGACAGGACAAGGGGCAATGGCTGCAAGTCAGAGCATAGGAAGTTCCACAGCAACATGGGGAAGAACTTTTCCCCAGTGAGGGTGAGGGAGCCCTGGGACAGGCTGCCCAGGGGGGTGTGGAGTCTCCATCTCTGGAGAGATTCCAGCCCCATCTGGACACCGACCTGTGCGACCTGTCCTAGGGAGCTGCTTTGGCAGGGGGTTGGACCCGATGAACTCTCGAGGTCCCTTCCAACCCCTGTGATTCTGTGATTCTGTGATTCTATACATCACACACGGAGCTACAGCACATGGAGCTGCACAGACCAAGCTGGGGACGCGGCCGGCGTGGTGCCGGATGGATGGGGCTGCACCGGCTGCGGCTCCCCGGTGCTATTGCTGGGGAAGGCAGCCTGCTCTGCTGCATCTAATAACAGTATTTAGCAGTAATAATATTAATAATAATAATTATTATTATTATTATTTGTTAATTGACCTTTATTAATGAAAACTCAACGCCTGCAAATGTCGGTGGCTTCGGGAAAGCCCCAGGTTACCAATCCGGAGTGACTTCAAATCTTGCCAGGCTTGGCCATGCCCTGGGCTCTCCCCAGAGCTGCTCAGCTTCCATTGTCTTGGAAAGCCCAAACTCCATCAGAGCAAAGAGACCAGGATCCCACCCTCCTCACAGCCCAGCTGAGGAGGTGGAGGGGCTCTGTGGGAAGGGAGAAGCTGCTGCCCAGGTCCCCTCTGAGCCAGGGTTGGGTGCCAGAGCCGGCAGCGCGGGCGGCTCTTGGCGATGCAGCGCGGCTCGCATGCATTGGGAGTGAATGTTAATGGTGCCAAGCTCCTGGGAGAACTGATCAGATTCTCTGTCTAAAGCGGGGAGGAGAGGAAGGGGAGGGGAAGGAAGGGAAAATAACTCCACAGATTAATTCTTCTGATGGAAATTAAAATCGGGCATCGCCAAACCAACCCCAGAACAAGCTGCTTCGGAGCTGCAGCTCAGCCCCAGCCTGGCCACAGCCACCCTCCGGGGTTGGGTCTGCCTGAGCTTTGCTCCTGCTTGTCCCCCAAAAGTCCCCAGATGTGTTAAGCCAGCAGGCCCCCACATGGGTAAACGTGCTGCAGCCATGGGGCAGGAGCAGACCCTGGAGCCAGGAGGGTCTTGGGCTAACCTGGCTGTGAGCATCACAGCTCCAAGGGTTTAGCTGCATCTCTGGTGCCTTTGCTGTACCTGGCTTTACCTGCCCAGAAGGTGAGTTAGAGCACCCCAAATCCTTAGAGCCATTTCCACGCCAAAGGTTAGAAGAATGAAATGCTGGGGGTGGGTATTTATTTTTTATTAACTTCCTGTGGTTTGAGCCTTTAAAGCTTTACTTCCCCCCCGTGCTCCTGGTGAGGACGGCTCTGAAGGTCCCCCCAGCCTGAAGCCAAGGCAGAGACCCAGCAGCAACCACAGGACTCCAGGAGCTGCTGCTCTGACAAGCAAAACCAGCTTTTAAAGACACAATGAGGTAAGAGCTTGGGGCTGTGCTGTGCCATGTGCAGGATGCGACCCTCTGGGCTGGCAGCTCCCTGGGCTCTGCTCCCACTGGAACTGGAAAACCTCCTGCAGAGCCTGGGAAGTCTCGTGGGAGTGACACAGGCCCAGCATTCCTGGGGCAGCTCTGGGGGGACGAGGGGACTCTCCTGGCTTGGGCAGTCATGGGCACATCGGACGGTGTCAAGGAGGACACAGGGCTGTGCTGGGATCGGGGCTGCATCAGTCCCAGGGGAGCACCCATGGGTGGGATCCCCTAGCCTTGCATTCCCCACTCTGCTGCCCCCCACCATCCTGCTCCCCTCTGCTGTGCCCAGCCATCCCCTCTCCCTGGCTGATTTCATTCTGATGGCAGGCTGCTTTCCTCCCTCCCTTCATCCCTCCTCCCTCGCTCGGCGCTGCCAAGTCCGCAGGTTCCTGCTGTGACCTTGAGCTGGTTCCTGGAGCTGGTTGTGGGTTTCTTAAAGGAGCCATGGGGGTTCCTACCACCCCCCACCCTGCTCCCCTGAACTCCAGCACAGCCACATGCTGTGATCCCCGGGGATTGGGGGACAGGAGTGAGAACAGAGGGGCCCTGGAGAGGTAAAAATGGGGACAGGGTGGAAGGAGACAGTTCTGCAGCCACGGGGCCACGTCTCAGCCATGCTCATCACCAGCCTCTGTGTCTTCTCTGAGGCCAAACAGCTGCTGGGGGAGCGGTCCTGGTCACTGGACCTCACACTGTGCAAGGGGTGGGGTGGGAAAAAGCCCCCAGCTTGTGTGTGGTGCCCAGCACCAGCAGCACCATGGGGAGGGGGAACCCGGTGCCGGCATCAGGAGGTACAGGGGTGCTTGGGTTAGTGGGACACACCCCCCCTCCCTAGAAGAGTCTTAGCAGGGCAGAACCCCCCCTCAAACTGCCCTCACCCCATTCCCTCCCCACACCTCAGGCCCTCCCAGGAAAAAATCCTCTGGGATTTTTCCACCTCTGAACCCTGTGTGAGCTGTGGCCTGGCCTGGGGGGGTGGCACACACGGGCTCTTGGGCAGAGACTGAGAAGCCAAAAAAGCATCTTGAGAGTGCCAACATGGATGTGCCCATGGGTACCCCGCTCCCAGGAGCAGAGGTGTCCCTGCACCCTCACCACGGAGGTTCTTAAACTCCAGCTTAGCTAAGCTGGCAAGGCTGAGCCCTGAACCCTGCTTGACCAGCCAGGGCCACACTAAAAGCTCCCTCAGCTGGAGAGGACCCCAATCAATAAGTGCCTTCAAGGCAAGTAATAAAACTTTGACATTATGCAGGCAGCGCCCGGCGCTGCGCAGCCAAGGTGCTGTTTAATTCATGGGGATGCTCTCGGGGAACCAGGGAGGGGGGTCTTAAATTAGGGAGAAGGAGTGAGGGGCTGCACTGCTGCCATCTGCACCAGGTGTATGGATGGGCTTGGGAGATGCTGCAGTGATGAACCCGCTGCTGAGCCGTCCTCCCTGCAGAGCAGCACCCCATCCAAACCCACCAGAGGTACTGGAGGGATCCAAGGGTGCCCCCAGGCTCCAGCTTTGCTTGAGCATCTCTCCATCCAGGGGAGATGCTGAGCACTCAGCATTGCTCTCTGCTGCCTTTGCTGGGGCATGGATCACAGGACACCCACTCCCCCTTCCCCCCAAATCAGGCTTGGGACCCCAAATCCAAGTGCTACCCTGTGAGCTCAGAACCAGGACACTTTCTGGCCTGGACATGGAGCCCTTGGTGGCTGGTAACAGTGTGGGAGAGAGCAGCAGGAGTTCTCAGCTCTGTCTCTTCCAGACTCATGTGGGAAACTGAGGCACTGTGGGGTTGCAGAAGCAGAAGAAATAAAGCCAGTCAGGAGCCATGCAGCAGGGCTTGTGCTCTGCATCAGACCACCTGCTCAGGGGATGGAAACCTCCACATCACCCTCACAAATACACCAATGGCCACTGAAAGTCACAGCCCAGTAGCCAGGGCACCCTTGGGACCCCTTGATCACACCAAGGAGAGGAGAAATCACTCTTCTGCTGCCTTCATCCGAACTTCTGTGACTGATGCTCCATGCAAGGAGCTGGGTCCAGCCCACAGGTGACAGGAACCAAAGCACTCAGAGCTGCTGGGGCAGCACAGGAGGCTCAGACATTGTCCCCACCACCACGGGGACAGCTCAGAAAGCTGTGTGGGGACACAGCTCAGCCAGCACCATGCTGGGAGGAGGAGGAGGAGGAGGAGGAGGAGGAGGAGGAGGAGGAGGGATGGAGCAGGATGAGGTGGGAGAGAGGGAAGAAAAGGAGAAAAATGAGTTTTCCTGCTGCCCCAGTGGTGTGGCGATTGATCGGGTGCAGGCTGGTGTGGAGCGGTGCTGAGAGCCTCATTCCCCACCGCCAGCTCACAATTATTGGAAAAAAACCGGCGCTGCTGCTGCAGTGAAATTAGTTATTGATCTCTTGTCTGGGTGACAAGCACGGTGCTCAGCTGCGGGGCTGCTCTCCCCGCCAGCCAGCCCCCCAGCCTCCTTCGCTCACCCCAACGGGGCTCAGCATCCCTGGGGCTGGCCCATGAGCACTGATGAGGAGGTGACTAGAGGGCTCTGTGCTCGCCCTGGCTCCAAAGTTGTTCCCCCAAGGAGGTTTCACCCACCCCCCTCCGTGCAATGAGGGAGAGAAGGAGGAGATAAAGGGCTCTGCCCCACACAGGATGGGATCCCTGGGTGCTGACAGCCCCCTCCTACAGCCATGTCTCACCGGCACTGGGGGTCCCAGCACCCAGGGATCAGGGTTAGGATGTCCTGGGGCCTTTTCCACCATCACAGGGGGAGATAAGGCAGCAGGAACCCAGGCAGCCAGAGAGCTTTTGTTGTCTGGAAACACTCTGCACATCCCTGGCCACCGCAGCCAGAGAGGCTGGACCAGCATCTGTCCCCAGCCCCTTGGGGACAGGGACACAAAGGGCAATGCAAGGCTTGGGCAAACGGCTTCCACCCATCCTGGGGACACACTCCCAGTTCCAACAACAACAACAACAAGAAGAAGAGTGTTTATTTTCTTGCTGTCATTCCCATTGGGAGGCAGGAACAACAGGGGACATTTCAAACAAGCCTGTTTGCCTCCAACCCTGGTCACCTGAGAAACGCTTCGCTCTGGGCAGAGCCAGGGCTTGGTTTCCAGTGAGTCCATCTGGGGTCTCACCTTTGCTGTGAGTTAATTTGGGGGGGGGTTCATCTGCACAGAGCCAGGGGTGCTGCTAACAGGGCCAGGGTTTTGAGGCTGGGGTCCCCTTGGTCTCATCAGGGTTGTTTGGCTGTTCACAGGGTTTGGGATGGGTTTTCCCCCCCTCCATACACAACTTTTTGCCCCAGGAACACCCCGAAGTGACCCCTCCCCAGGGTGCAATTAAAGTGGCTTTTTGGGGATGCAAATGAAAAGCCACCTGATGGGCTCTGCAAGATCCCCAAACTTTCATCCTGGGATTACTCTGTGGGGTCCCCACCAGGGGGGTGCAGCCGGTGCCCCTCTGTCTGCAGCATCCCAGGGGTGCTGGGTACAGAGCTGCATTTGGGGGTGTCCCTGGTGTGGCCACGAGCTGGTGGCACTGCCGAGGTGGCAGGGTGACAGAAGGGAACATGGTGGTGATAGGATGGACCAGGACTTGTCCCAGGAGTCTCTCCCAGGGATGGGCAAGAAGTGGCAGTGGGGTGGTTGGTAATCGGGATGGCAGCTGGAGGTCACCAAGGGGGCTCACAGGGGGTCCCCAAACCCTTCAGTGAGGGGCTGTCACCTCCTACATCCCTCTCAGCATCCCAGGCAGCACAGGACCCTGTCAGTGCGGGTGTCCCTGGGGGGAGATGGGGGTTGCAGCCCCTTCCCCAGCCCTGGACAAAAGCCTGGCAACAAAAGCCTGCTGGATGCGCCCCGGCCAGCGGTGTTTGTTTAGGCAGGGAGAGGAAACTGCATTTCAAAGCAGCTCACCCTTTGTCAGCGCCCCCTCCAGTGCCCCCTGCACGGCTCAGGTTCCCCTTCCAGAGGGCACTGGGTCCCCTCCAGCCAGCTCCGGGTCTGCTGGGGAGGGAACAAAGTGGAGTCCAGCCAAGAGGAGGGGGCAGGGGGCTGCTGGAGCAGTTCCCTGGCTCAGCCCCTCTCCGGGTGCAGAAGTGGAGGAGGCTCCAGCTCCAGGGACAGACAGTCGTGTCTCCCCATTGCTCCCCATTCTCATTGAGGGGGGGAGGGAGGGGAATTATTACCCTGGGCTTGGATCAAAACCACTGCCAGGCCCCTTCCCCATCTGCCAGCACCCAGAGCAGAGCCATGGGTGCACAGGTTGGCACCCAAGGGGGTTGGCTGAAGCCAGCCAGGCAAAGCCCAACCCGCACAGACCTGCCTGAGCCCACCAACACTGGGGTGGGGGGATGTTGGGGGGAGATCTGGCTGTCTCCAGTCGACCCTGGGCTGCTATTGCAGGTCCACCTGCCATATCCATCACCCAAAGCTGGGCACATCCCTGCACAAACCCCCGGCACCTCCAGCCCTGGCTGCAGCACCAGCCAGTGCTCCAGGGACCCCTTCACCCACATGTGAAGCCTCCCAGGGCTGGCCTGGTGTTTCACTATCCTAAGAGCCCCCATTTCCCCCCCCACCACCAAGATCAGGCAGGGAGGGGCAGCAGAAACAGCCGTTGGCATCTTCTTGCAAGAAACAACCTCCCAGTTTGCAACTGGGCGCTCTCCCAGTGAGCCAGCCTCACCCTGTCCCTGGCACAGGAAGGCAGAGGCGCAGCCCCAAACCCCAGCAACGCTGGGCTGTGGATCCTAACCATTCCTGACAGCCTCCAGAGCTTCACACTCCTCAACCACTGCACAGGGGGAGGGTGGAAGGGTGGGGGAGAAAGGTGCTGAGCGAAGCTGCCTCCATCCAGCTCTCTTCCCTCCGGCACGCTGGCGGAAGCCGAGCCCACGCCGACGGCGGCGGCTGGGCAGATGGAAAGACCAAATGATGGCTTTGCAGGGGGCCTGGGATTTGTTTGAGCCATGGCTGTCTCAGTGAGTGACTTCGAATAACGGATTCACTTGAGAAAATCACCATCTGCTCCCGGACACTTCGCAACCAGAGGAAAAGGTGAAATAAATTCAGCGGCTCTAGTAGCCGCCTATCCCCAGCTCCAGCGGCAGGGTCAGGCTTTGTGCAGCATCCTCACAGCAACTGGGGAATGAGAGGATGGTTTGGGATGAGGAAAAGAGTAGGAAGAAGGAAGAGGGGTGGAAGAGGTGAGGCCCCAGGATGCTGCGCCCGCTGCCAGGCTCTCCTGGCATCCTGGGTTTGGTGAGTTTTGGCAGGAAGGCAAAAATCTCACCAGATCCATTCTCTTTTTTTTTTTTTTCCCCCCTCCCCATCTCTGAATTTTAAGTGCCTCCTGCTTCCAGCTGGGCTGGAAATACCACAAAAACAGATGCTACAATGCAGCACTTTAGTGCTTCGAAACTGGGAGGAAACCAGACATGAAAAATAAATGTAGGGGGGTTGTAGTGCTGCCCCCCACACACACACACACACCCCCAGGGGTGGCTGGAAGAGCCCTCACACCCACACACCAGCCCCAGGCAGGCTCAACAGCTCCAAAAAATCATAGAATCATTGAATCCCAGCCTGGTCTGGGTTGGAAGGGACCCCAAGGGTCACAGAGCTCCAACCCCCTGCCACAGGCAGAGACACCAACCTCCAGGCCTGGAGCTACACAAGGTTGCCCAGGGCCCCATCCAACCTGGCCTTGAACACCCCCAGGGATGGGGCATCCACCCCCTCTCTGGGCAGCCTGTTCCAGCACCTTACCAAAAACTCAAGCCCCTCATTCTCAGTAGAGTGAATCCATCTCAGGGAGGGGTACAGGTGCCCCTGGGTCTCTTGCTTTGCCGTGTACATGAGCACAGGAGCCCCACAGCTTGGCCAGTTTTAATGGGAGGGGGATGGCACCCCACCATCGCCTTGGCCAGCGTGGCCACCTCATCCCACCTCATCCCACCCTGCCAGGGCTCCAGCCCCCAGCAAAGCCCTCCTGGCTCTGGGAAGAGGCAGCAGTGCCCTCACACCCAGGATACACACTGGGCCTCGGTCTGTGTGCTGCTGCAGCCCCATGGATGTGGGACAGGGTGAAACCCTCGCCGAGGGGCAGTGGCTGGTGGCACAGATGCATTTGGTGTGAGCCCCTCTGACAGGACTGTGGATAAAAGCTCCTGGTAGGTTCTTACAGCAGGCTGGGGGTGGCCAAGGTGCCCGTCAAAGGGAGAGGAAAAGGCCTGTGCCTGGACACACATCATCACAGGGAGCCCCTGGCTGGGCAACCCTGCTGGGGGACCTCAAACAAGGCTCTGGGGAGGGCTGGGGGCTCAGCAGCGAGCCCCTGCCGCAGCCACGCACAGATCCAGCCACCAGCACCCCAGCAATGGGCAGGATGCTCTGTGTGCCTCGTGCTGAGGGGGGCCTACAGTGCTGCTGCCATCGCTCCCCGCAGCCCATCCCCTCCTTCCAGGGGATACCAAAGGCTCTGTGTGCCCACCAGCCCCACACCAAGCAGCTCTTGCTCCTTCCAGAGGCTACCAAAGGCTCTGTGTCCCCACCAGCCCCACACCAAGCGGGCCTCACTCCTTCCAGAGGCTACCAAAGGCTCTGTGTGCCCACCAGCCCCACACCAAGCAGGCCTCACTCCTTCCAGAGGCTACCAAAGGCTCTGTATCCCCACCAGCACCCCAACCAGCCCCACACCAAGCAGGCCTCCCTCCTTCCAGAGGCTACCAAAGGCTCTGTGTGCCCAGCAGCCCCACACCAAGCAGCTCTTGCTCCTTCCAGGGGATACCAAAGGCTCTGTGTGCCCAGCAGCCCCACACCAAGCAGCTCTTGCTCCTTCCAGAGGCTACCAAAGGCTCTGTGTGCCCAGCAGCCCCACACCAAGCAGCTCTTGCTCCTTCCAGGGGATACCAAAGGCTCTGTGTCCCCTCCAGCCCCACACCAAGCAGGCCTCCCTCCTTCCAGGGGATACCAAAGGCTCTGTGTCCCCACCAGCACCCCAACCAGCCCCAGGCCTCGCAGGCCTCGCTCAGCACCTCGCAGGAAAGCGAGTACCCGGGGGGAGGCGGGGGGCAGCCTCCTGAGGAAGATGAGGCCGGGGAGGCAGCCCCCAGGGCCCAGCCGCAGCGAGCGGGAGCGGGAAGGCGAGGCTGAGCGAGCGAGGGAGCGGGAGCAGAAATCTGTTGCCCAGGCTGTGTGTGCTTCGCTGTCAGGCGGCTCTGATTAACGGGCTGCCTTCCAGCTCCGCGCCGGCTGCGTTCCTGGCAGGAGCGGAGCCCCCCGGCTTCCTGCCGGAGGAGTGGCTGGCTGAAAGGTTACATTTGCACAATGTGCCGCTGGAAAAGCGGTGCCAGAGGTTGCAGGAGAGGGGGGGAAGATGGGCCGAGCGGGCGAGCAGGCAGCTCTCGGCTCTGCTCTCCGCTCTCCGCTCGGCCCAGCTCTGCCTGTGTAATGGAAAAAACCCTCTGGGGGATGCACAGGGAAAGAGCAAGTTGCACTATCCCCCCCCCACTCCCAGCACAGCAGAGCTGGGATGGCCCTGTATGGGGAGGGATGAGAGGGAGGGATGCACACACACACACACACCCCCCCCCAGACCCTTTAGTGTGGCTCTGGATCCAGGGGAAACAGGGCTTTGCCCCTCCACACCCCCCTCTCACCATGTGCTGCGGGCAGCAAACCCCTCCTGTGCGATCACAGCATCACAAGGTTGGAAAAGACCTTTAAGATCATCGAGTCCAACCATTCTCATCCTAAACTAAACCAGATCCCTAAGTACTTCATCTAGCCTTTTTTTGAACACATCCAGGGAAGGTGATTCGACCACCTCCCAGGGCGATGCTGGGCTCCTGGCTGGGTTTCACACTCCCCATCGTCAGGATCCCACCTGTCTCTGCTGTTCAGAGGGGGGAGATCAAGGTGGTTGAGGGGAAACTTCCCAATCCACTGAGGAAGAAGTCCCTTTGCTGGAGCAGCAGTGCACCCCACTGATTTACACAGCCACAACTCCATCCACAGCACAGCCACGACTCCAGCCACCCACACGTCTCATCCCCAGTTTTCCCAGCCCTGCTACCCCCTAAATTTTGGTCTGGGAGTATTATTTTGGCCTCTGGAAAGTCCAGTCCTTGGGGGATGGCTGAGCCCACCACAGCATCCCATTAAAACCAGTAACTCTCTGCTCCCCTCACCTATCAACCCTCTTGCCCTGGCACAGTCTGCTTGTGAGCAGCTCTGCCCCCTCTGGGGTGAAGCCCTGCACCCCTCCCTGCACCCCTTCCTTTCACCCTCATATTTTTTTTATTGCAGCTCAACCTGGTCAACTTTCTTCCCCCAGCCACGGAGGAGAGGTCAGGGCAGCACCCACCCAACCTCAGCCCCGGGTGCTGGAGCCAGCTCACCCTGCCTTGCAGGAGTCAACATTTTCCTCTCTGTCTCACTTGTTTCCTTGGTTTCAAGGTTTTTCTTCCTCATTGAGCCCCTAATTTAAAAAAAAAACCACAACAAACAAGACAAACTCAGGCAGGCTGCTGGGTTTGGGGTGCTCAGAGGGTGAACACAGCCCCGCGGGGGGTGGCACCCAATGCTCTCACCCTGGTTTCTTGGTTTTCCCCCAAAGCTTTTAAATCTCACACACACACCCCCCTTCCCCAGTGCTGGAGCCAGCTGGGCTCCAAACCCCACCACGTGTCCCTGCTCAGCATCGCCCAGATCCCACTGCCGGGGTGTGAGTCCTCCCCCTCAGCCATCCTGGCTTCCCTCTGTGTGTGTTTTCATTAGGAGTTGGAGATAAGCTCCCCAAGAGAAGCAGTGCCTTTAACCACCCCGGCCTCACCAGCCAGCACCCAACCATGTGTGGCTCAGAGGATGCTCCAAGGGAAAAGCAGATCCCAGATCTCCAGGTTCCTCCTTCCCCAAGGTGCAAACCAGTCCCACAGCCTGTGATATGTCTCCAGAAGGCACTGGTGGCTTTGGGACACTGTTTGTACCCTTCATGGTCCCTGCCTGGGGACAGCAGTGTCCATGTGTGAACACAACCCAGGGATCATGAACCTGACCCAGGGATTGTGGACCCAACCCAAGGATCAGCTCTGCTCACCTGGATTTCATCCGTGGTTCTGTCCCTGGCCTGGGGATGACCTTGGGAAGCTGTTTCCCTTCCCTGGGTGTGTGTTTCCTCTTGGTCTCTCACTATCAGCCCTTTTTAAGCCCAGCAATGCCATCCCCAACCTCAGCCTACACCCAGCTTTGCATCATGACCCCCCCAAAAGCTGGGCAGAGAGCAGCTGCGGCTCCTACATCCTCCAAGCACTCACCAGAGCCCCCCATTCCTGAGCCCACCCCCACCTCCAGCCCAGCCATCCCATGGCTCGGTTTTACAGCATGTGTGCAAAGCCCTGACCATACAAACCAGCCCCCTGCGCTGCTCTGGGGGGGGACAGCTCCCCAAATGACCCTTGCCATGGAGGTGTCACCTGCAACAGGGCTGGAGATGCTTCACCCTCTTCCTCCAAGTCTTCTAGACCTGGGGCAAGGAGGGGGGAGTCCTCCAAGGAGCAGGATGGGGGTAATGCCCCATTAAAGACTCATCACTGGAGATGTTCAAGGCCAGGTTGGATGGGGCCCTGGGCAACCTTGTGTAGCTCCAGGCCTGGAGGTTGGTGGCCCTGCCTGTGGCAGGGGGTTGGAGCACTGTGCTCCTTGGGGTCCCCCCCAACCCAGCCCAGCCTGTGATTCTATGATTACTGGGTATGGAGGAGCACCTCTGCTGTGGTGGCACAGGAAGGGACACAAGTAGCAGCCATCTCTACCCATCACACACAGGACCTTGGCACACGGGGTGCAGCTGCTGCTGCGGGATGCTGCCAGGGAGGTGACACATCAGACCCTGGGTGCTGCATCCTGCTCACACTGCAGCCCTGCTGAACTGGGGCTGGGGACAGCAGGGACAAACATGTCCCATGTGAGGTGCCCCCAGCGCAGAGCTAATGTTTCAAAGAGCCAGGCTCCCAGAAACCTCCAGCACAAGCCCAGTTGCCAGGGCACACAAAGAATCCCAACACCACAACGTGGCCAAGACCCCCAGCCCTGTGGGGAACCAGACCTGGCCACAGTACCCAGCATCTAGAGCTGTGGGCAGCGTGGTGGCTTTCAGGGACACGTGTGTCAAGCTGGGAGCTGCTGGGTCCCCCAGCCCCCACCCTGCACTCAGAACCTGTCTCAGGGATGATGGTTTCCAGCCCTTTCCCCAAACAAGGACCCCAACCACACGGCTCAAACCTTGAGTCCACGGAGGCCTCGCTTGTGGACAGCAGAGCTCTGGCTGATCGCACGGGGTTGGCTTTCTTCCTCCTTTCCAGCTGTTAAACTGCATTAGAGACAGTTAAAAATACATCACATACTTTCCTAATGTGACTTTTCCGTGGTAAGCAAGCAGCACAGCTGCCACTGAGATGTTGGAGGGTGCAGGGAGAGTTGCTCCCTTGTGCCCATGGATGGCTGAGCGAGCACCTCCACCCCGAATTTGGGTCCCACAGTGGGGAACCATGTGGCCCCACGGCAGGTTTGGCCTCAGCAGACCAACCCCCATGGGCTCATCATCTCCTGCCTTGGTTTCACCACTTGTAAAAGTGTTTATGGCCCATCCTGGGTGATGAGATCTCACATGAACCAAAAGCTTGGCATTCTCTGTTGGGCTTCACAGACAAAAAGGGGGATCAGAGGTTAACAGGGTTGAGCTAGACATGATCTGCTGATAGTGGAAAAGCCTGATTCCTGAGTGTGACTGGAACTGGGAGCACAGATCCCATTGAAAACCCTGGCAGGACACAGCCTGGCCAGAGCCTGCAGCAGGCATAGGGCAGCACTGAGCTCAGCCTGAGGTGGTGGCACAGCCACAAGCCATGTGTGAGCCTGGATGGCTCCACTGAGGTCTGGGGTAGGTGGGTGGCTGGCCAAAACATCTCCATTCAGTTTGCTACAGCGCTGGAAGGAACGACCTGTGTCCCCAAGGATGGGTCCCCTTGCAGCTGGGAGACAGCCACAGTGTGGGGAAGGAATGGGGAGAGCAGAGCTGATCCCCATGGAGAGGGAAACCCCCTCCTCCTGCCCGCCCTACAGAGGTGAAGGTGGCTGGAGCATCCCTGGGCTGGTCCCACACCTGAGGGACAACCGAAGCCGAGCCCTGGGATGCCAGCAGCTGGGGTGCTGGGAAGGAGGGTGCATCCGTCACCTTCACCCCACCAGCCTGTAGCCAACCCAGACCCCTTCTCACAAGACCAACACCACAGCCCCCAGCATGGGCAAAGAGAAACCCAGCACCCCAAAGCAGCCAGGGTACCCCAGAGCCCCAGCAAGGAGCTGGGATGGGGAGGAGAGCCTGAGAGAGGGTGAGGAAGGAGTTAAATCCCCAGCACTGCCAGCCCCCTCCACTCACCCCCCTCCTGCTTCTCTGCTAACTTTGGGAGGAAGGGAATAGCATAAAGGTAAGAGTGGAGGAAGGAGAGAGGAGACAGCTGAGAGAAGGAGCAAGTGAGGGAGAGGGGGAGCGGGAGAGAGGAACAGACGGCAGAGAGGGAGAGCGTGGGGGGAAGATGCTGACGCTTCTCCTCCATCGCTGTGAGAGGCAGATAGAGGGGAGCAAGGGAAGGCAGGGGGGGGAGAGGAAGGGAAGAAAAAGGGGGGATAAAAAAAAAAGAAGGCAAAGACCAAGGGAACATGGGAGAGGGAGAAGGAAGGAGCTGGAGCGAGGGAGCATGTGTGAAAGTCGCAGTGAGAGAAGGGGCCTCTTTGATTCCCCGTGCCTCATACCAGACAGTGTCTAGACTGCAGCAATTATTGTCAGCTCAGAACACCCAGGCATTGCCATTTCAGCTGAAAGGGAGCTTAACAAAGAGCCAGGGAGAAAAAAAACCTACCCTGCCGGCAGAGAGCTGGTCTCCCTCCAGCACAAGGGGCTCTTCGGAGGGTCCTCCATCACCCCGAGCCCCCCAGCAAGCCCCAGCCCCAGGTGCCCTGGCAGTGGGGGGAGCAAAGAGTTTGGCTGTGGAGAGAGGTGGCTGCAGGGTGAAAGCTGCTCCCAGCGCAGCATCGGGGCCTTGGCTGGTTTTGGGGTGCTGCTGCTGGGCTCTGCTCTTGCCACAAGAGGAGGTGATGGGGCTGTGGGTAAGAGGTGCAGGGCTGGGGGGGGGAAGGGGAGATCCCCCCTCCTCAGGGAGGTGGCTCGGTGGAGGGGCAGCTTCCCCACGGGCAGGATTTGGCTGTGAGTGCCCAAGGAGCTGCTCCCTGGCACCATCCCTGGGTGGATGGGCAGAGGGACACCTCTGCCTCACCACGGAGCCCAGGGATGCACACACCACCTCTGAGCAGCCCACCATGGAGGTGGGCACCTGCCCCCTCCTCAGGGACCCTGCTGCACACTGATCCACCAGCTCCTCAGCTCCCTTGGGTTTGAGGAAATGATGGGAGGTCACTCATCCATCCCTCCTCTCCATCCTGTCGCCCACTGCCATCCGAGGTGTCACCCTTTCCCTTTACCCTCTGAGGGGCTCTTAATGCCTTTGGAGGTCTGGGATGTGGCTGAGCCTCCTGGGAAGGTGTTAATGCCCAGGACTGGCTAAGAGTCAGGAATTCCTGCTGTCCACTGGAAAGACCCACCCTGCACCCACCCCAGCTCCCCAGCTCTGAATACCTGGGAGGGGAAGGGGTGAGGAGGAGAGCTTGTGTGTCCTCTCTCCACCATGCCCACGGTTTTGGGGGTGGCGATGATCCCACCCCCCTGTCCATGGAGCTGCCCTGCAGATAAGCCCCTCTGGGAGCATCCCCATCTCCAGGGTTGTGCCACCCACCTTCAAAATTTGGGTGCAAAGAGCAGCATGGCCAAGCGACCTTCTCTGCTGCGGGACAGCACCAAGGACCATCCCCACTGAGGCTCATGGGGGTCTGCTGGGAAAGGCAGCAGATCCCTCCAGATGCTGGAGCACAGCTCAGGTTTAATTAGCACTTTTAATGCCTGGAAAGGAGGCACAAGGGAATACCCAGAGGGTTGGCCATGTTTTCCTCACTAGCAATCCAGGTTGGCGACAGGGAAGCTCTCCAGCTCCAGCTTGCTGTGCTGGGATGGGGTGACAACACTCTGGGGGTCGAAAACATGGCAAATACCCTTGGTGACCCCCACTCAGACCCCTCAGAGCAGGGGCACCTCTGTTAAAAGGGGTTTCTGTAGGAAACCCAAGCAGTCAGGATGTGTTTAAGAGGTGCCTGACCCAAGGCTCGCTCAGCTGAGCTCTTTGTCCTTCTTCCCTCCCTGCCTTTGAGGAACAATCCCCACTTTCTGGCCAGGTCTGGCCATGCCTGCTGAATCAAGGACTTCTCCTCCCTCTCATACACAGCACTGATGTTCCTGTGTGGGTAAAACCAGCCCCACTCAGGACCTGGCCACTGTGGCAGGCCAGAGGAGATGGCAGCAGATGTCCTACAAAGGACTGGGATGGCAAAACCTGCCTGGGGAGGGACTTGTTCCCTCACTTTACCTTGGCTGGAGATGATGCTGTTTCCCAGCACAGGGCTCCCTGGGTTGGAGGAGGAAGGTGCCAGCTCTGCCCATTGCTCACATCTCCCATCACCGTCGTGCTGCAGTGGTGCCCTCAGCTCCCAACCTCAGGGACAGGATCTCCAGCACCCAGTTGCTGTGGCAAAGCCCAGCACCCCGGGTTTGTAATGCTCCCACCATGGAGGGCACCAGGTTCCCAACGAGTGTGGGTGCTGCAGTGAGACACACACGTGGTATGAGCAGTGGCAGGTCTCCACCTCCTGAACTTGGGCCTCCTGACCTTCACAGGGAGCTTTTGGCCAGCCTGCCCCAACCTAGGGCTGGCTCATGAGGAGCCCAGACCTGTGATGTGACCCTGGGGTTGGGGAAGCAGCTCCCCATGTTCTCTGCCCGTTGTGGGGCTGTGGCTGCCCTGGGGATGCAGCTGCTGTGGCCTCTCTGCAGCTCTGAAGCTGGGGAGGGGCTAGAAGAGGACTGTGCCTTCACCAAACCTCCCGTGTCCCCCCCTCGGGCAGCCTCCTCTGCCTTCCAGCTCAATCTGGGGAGCCCCAGTGTCCCCGCCAGCCCCACGGAGATGCGGGGGTCTCACCAGCAGCCCCTGAAGCCAGCGTGTGCCCACCCTCCAGAGCCCCCTGCGCCCCCCAGAGCCCCCTGCGCCCCCCAGCTCTCTGAAACGGCCACAGACCCCAGCCGGGGGGTGCGGGGGGGCTGGAGGAGGGACCCGGGCAGCCTCAGCCGCCGGTGTACGGGCCCTTTGTGTGCGAGCGGGTGGGCGGGGGCCCGGCCCCATCCTGCCCCCCCCCCCCAGCACGGCAGCGAAGGTGGGGGGGGGGTGGTTTAGGTGGGGGGCTTTGGGGGGGTGGGTGCGTCCTGGGCTCCGCGGGGACACCTCCCGCCGAGGTTGGCATCACTCCGCGCCCCGACCCCATCCCCAACCACCGCTCCAGGCTGGGCCGTGCGAGGTGGGGGGGGGGGGGTACCCGGGGCAGCCTTCCTCCCTCCTCCATCCTCCATCCCTGCCCCACCTCCCCTCCACAGAGCTCTCCCCCAGTGCCAGCCGCCACTTTTCCAGTTCCTCCAGCTTTACATTCACCCTCCTCGTCCTTTTTTTTTTTTTTTTTTTTTGTTGTTGTTGCGGTTGTTTGGTTTGGTTTGGGTATTTTTTTTGCCCCCCCTCCCCTTCCCTCCCCTCCCCTCCCCTTCCCTTCCCTCCTCCCCTCCCCTTCCTTCCTTTCTTCTTCCTGGGTTAAAAATAATCAAGTTTCTGGGAAGCAGCAGCTCCTGCTGCGCTGCCTCCCTGCACCCGCGCCCCGGAGAATAGCTGCGCTCCCGGCTCTCGGCTCCGGCCCCTCCTCGCTACTCTCTCCTTCCTCCTCCCCACCCCCTACAGGGATCTGACTAATATGCTTGGGCTCTGCTTGCCAGCTCAGCTGGAAAGGAATTTAACCATTGCCTGGCCTGGAGGGAAGGAGAGCACAGCCCGGACCTCCCCCCCCCCCCCGCAACACCAGGAGAGGAGGGACCCTTCCCCTCCATCACCCTGGAGTGCTGGGTGCCTGCCCTGGCTGTGCTCCCCAGGGTGCTGGCTAGAGGGGGATGGAGAGGGGGGGGTGCATGGTGCCAGCACCCCATGGAGAAGGGCAATCCCAGCCCCGAGCCCCATGGGGGTGGGATAAACCTTGGGGACTCCTTTGGAGGGGTCCTGCCTTCCTGAAGGCCTGGTAGGGTGAAACACAGCACCCCAAAAGCCAAGGTCCCCATGGCTCAGCTCCTGGGAGCTCCTCATCCTGCCATGGGCTCCTGAGCATGCAGCTTGCCACAGGCAAGGGTGGGAGTGGGATCCCACACCCTGAGGCTTGGGGGGGGGTCACAGTGGGACTAGCAGCTCCAGCCCCAGAGGTGTTTGGGGAGGGGGACAACCACGGGCAGCAGGAGCTGTGGCTCAGCCCTGCTGCAGTGCAGCTCTGGCAGGAGCCAGCAGCCCTCCATGGAGTGCTGGGACTCAATCTTTCCTACAACACCGTGGGTAGGAACTGGTGAGCAGAGGCAATGTCATGCCTGGGTAAAACCCAGGAGCAGCAAAAGCTCCTCTGTGTCCCCCCCTCCCCATCTAAACCCTGGTGCTAAAAAAGCTGGTGTTTGTGCAGACCCCCCCTCCTCTGCTCCCCCCTCTCACCAGCCAGGCTCTGAGCACAAGGTTTAGCAGCACAGAAAGAGCAGGAGCCAGGGCTCTGCTTCACAGCAGGACAAGCAAAGCACAAAGCCTTGACCAAGGTTACCCCAGCAAGTCTGTGGCAGAGGGAAGAACTCTTCCCTCAGCCCCCCCATCCCAGGCACCAGCTCGCTGGTGTATTGCAGCATCTCCCTGCTCCATCAAAGCTCCCCTTGAAATCCCCTGGCCATTGCAGGACGACTTCAAGGCCAGAAATCTGAAGCCCAGCACCCCAAGGGCTGAGCTGAGCCAAGAGGCACCGGTTCAGCCACCGTTAACCCCCCGGTGCTGCCTGGCTCAGCACGGCTGCTCCGGTGCCAGGGCACAATCCGTCCTGGAGAAGGAGGATGTTACCTTTCCCAGAGCCTGACTGTAAGCAGGGCCCCTCCGTGGGGCTGAGGAGGGGGGAGGAAAGGGCACAAAGTAGGAACCCAGAGGGCACAGGAAAGCTGCAGCCAGAGGATGACCCCCTTAGCTGCTGGGATGCTCCTCAGAGTGGGGTCCAGCCTGTGCTGAGGAGGAGGAATCTGTCAGAGGAAGATGTCTCCTCTCCAAATCCTCCCTTCAATGGCAGTTCTGCTGTAAAATAGGGCAGGATGGAGCTCAGGGTTTGTTTTCTCTGCAGGACCTGAGCGTGGCTCAGCCTGGGACAGCAGAGTCCAGCCAGGCTCCCCACTGACACAGCCCCTGGAGCAGCACAGTCTGCACCCCAGCTCGCTCCCACAAACATCCCTGCAGAGCCATTGCTCAGGGACTGGGGGCACAAGAGAGGAGAGGAATAAGCACCCAGCTCGCTCCCACCTCTGCTTGCTGCCCCAGCTGCCGAGGCTTGAGGCAGCAGGATGGGTGCAGGGGGGGCTGTGAGCCCTCCCTGTGCACCCTGAGGTGCACAGCCAGAGCCCTGCACAGCAGGGGATGAAGCAAGTGATGGCAGGAGGCAGGCAGGAGCCAGAGCAGGGCCAGGCTCTGACCATCCCCAGGCGAGCATTAGGCTCCCGTTTGCTCCCCCAGCCGAAATTCCCCGGTCCCCCCAGTGTCCCCCCCAGCTCCATCCCGGCCCTGCCTGCCCCGCGGGCCCCACAGCAACCTCAGCAGCCAGGAAACGCTGGCAGGAGGGAAAGGGATTGAGAAACTGCAGGCAGCAGGATGAGCCATGAGCCAGCACAAGCAGGATGTGACTCGGGGGTGACGGGACTGCCGGAGGGTGTCACCGGGCAGCAGCACCTGGGGCCCATCCTGTACACTCAGGGCTGAGCCCCAACCCAGCGTCTGCCACCCACACGAGTCCTGGGGGGGTCTTTCCCCACCCACCTACACTCCACTAACGGCACAGGGACACCTTCTCCCTCCTTCCAGCACAGGGGTTGGTATTCCCATCACCCAGGGCTGTCCCTGCTGCCTGGGACTGTCCCCACCACTGCAGCACCCCAGCCCCATCACCCCATCACCCCATTCACATGGCAAACCTGATCCTTCCCAAGGTGTTTGATGTTGGTGGGGGTTTGTGGGAAAGGGGGGGGGGGCTCAGACCCCCTGGACCTTGTCCTTACCCTGCCCCAAACCTGCTGTCATCGTGCTGCAGGGAAGCAGAAAGGAGAGGATGAAGGAAGACAAAAACAACCCCCAAACCCAGGAGAAATGACTTTCCCCACCCTGGACACCCCAAGCAGCTTTTTGCTTTGCTTTCCCCCCAGCTGAGGCTGCTGGTCCCATCCATGGGGCCTCTCTTCACTGCAGGTCCTGTCTCCTTGTCCCTCACCTGCCTGTGGTGGCCCCAATGGGGACTCCAGCTCATCCTCACCCTCCATAGCACCAACGTGGCCAAGAAAAGCCACCAGCACAGCTGCTCCTGCAAAATCACCCACCTGGGAGGAGAGATCTGAGCCCAGACACAAGCCACAGCACCCAAGCTATTAAAGGGCAAGAAGGGAGGAGTGGAAAAGAACCCCCCATCACCCCAAAGTGCATTAAACCCCAAGGGCACCAATGGTAAGGCTGGACATGGACTCACTGGCTTTGTGGCAGTTCACCCCAAATCAACCCTGAGTTTGGCTCTGAGTGCAGAGGAGTCGGTGCTGTGCTGACCCCTTGAGCAAGGGCATCCCTGTCACTCCCTCTGGTGAGGAGTCAGGGTCCAAAAGAGGTCCTGGGAGGGTCCCCGGGGCCACCCCATGCTGCTGTAGGGTGTGGGCCAGCTTTGCAGAAGGGGTATGTCTCTGGGGAGAAGGTGGGAGGTGTCACCCCCTTCTCCTTTGCAGGGGAATGGCTCACACAAGTGTCACGAAAAGCCAGTGCTCAGCCAAGGGCTTTAGTGCCCTTCCACCCAAAAGGGTTCAGCTCAATTCCCAACCTCTCCCTGCTGAATCGTTGCACCCAGGCTCACCAGCCATCCCTCTGTACAGGGTCTGAGGTGATGGAAAACAGAGCAACAAGGAGATGGATCCAGCAGTTTGGTCCAGCAGAGCCCAAAACTGGATCAGCTGCTTCCTTGCTGTGGAGCAGGACAACAGGGAATCATCAGCCTGCCATGGGGCAGAGCCCAGGACCTCCAACCAGAGCCCTGGACCCCCATCTTGCTGCATACCCCTGGTAAGTAAGGGCATCCCACATCCTTATAGGATGAAAAAGGCCCCCAGCTCTGACCCTGGGCAACAAAACCACAAGGGCTCCAAGATGCTGCAGCTCTGCTTTTCCATCTCTCCCTGCAGGCAGGTCAGCAAAGCACAAGGACACGCTCCCAGGGGAGAGAGAAAGCTCCAAAGCTTGGGAAGGAAGAAGGGGAGTGCAGGCATGCAGTTTAGCCTGAAGGCCAGAAGATTCTCCTGGGACATATCTCTGGACCCAGGAGGATGCAGGAGCAAACAACCACATCAGAGCATCTCCAGGAACCATCACAGTTGCTCCCTGGGCAATGCAATATCTCCAAGATGGGGTGAAATCTGTATCCTCCAGCCCTGATCCAGGAGGGTCTCCATTTCCCAGAAAACAAGGGGTGTCTTTCCATGGCCAACTCCAACCCCAGCACAGAGACATCAGCTGTAAGGGGACTCGGTGCTGTGCTCTCCTCACTTGGTCTCTCTCATCTTTCCCAGAGCTGAGGGGGGTTTGTTTCCTTGGGTTTTTGAGGAATGGCAGACTTCTAAAAGAAAGGGAAGATTCCAAAAAAAGGCTGAATCATCCTGAAACTTTGGGGTGAAGCTGGAAAGTGGTTTGGAATGAAGGAAATACACGTGTTGGGCAGGGGAGAAGGCTTTGAGGGTGTCAAGCCACCTTCTCCCATCATTCACAGGATGAATTGTTGTCTTTTGGCAGGTTCTAAAATAATGCTTTTTGCTTTTATCTTATTTCCTTTTTTTTTTCTTTTCAGTTAAAAAAATTATTTCAATGTAAAAGAAGAGATCTAATTAGAATAGGCAACCCCCCAAAAATTAACAAACCCCAAACTTTGCAAGCCAGCCCAAACATTCTGGCTTTACCTAAAAGAACTATTGCCACTGATCTGGGGCAGTTAGTGGCTTCTCCTGATTTTTTTCTTCCCCATTTTGCCAGCCACTGCCTGCTAAATCCCTGTTTGGGGTTGATAAAGTCCAATTCCCACACCCAAGATGTTCCCTTTGGGCACCAACCAACACTCTTCCATTCATTTTCCCATCAACAGACCAGCCCACTGGAGTAACATCTCCTCCAAGAAGGCCCAACACTTGGTTTCACCTTGCTTACAGACCTCTGAGCATCCTGCACAGGACCCTCACCCAACCACAAAACCCTGGGTGTTGGAGGAGGCTGAAGCCTCCTTAATAACCACTCAGGAACTGAACAGCCACCTCTGCTCTTATAATGGAGGAACCTTCTTTAGGGAGGAACCTTCTCTGGGGAGGAACCTTCTTTGGGGAGGAACCTTCTTTGGGGAGAGGAAACTAACTAACCCTAGGGATTGGACTCGATGATCTCTTGAGCTCTCTTCCAACCCCTACAATTCTGTGATTCTAAGTCTCTTCTCAAGAGACCTGGTCTCCAATCCAACCCAACCTGACTCAACCCAACCTAACTCAACCCAACCCAACCCAACCTAGACTTCACCAACCCAACCCAACCTAACTCAACCCAACCCAACCCAGACTTGACCAACCTAACTCAACCCAACCCAACCCAACCCAACTCAACCCAACCTCCTCCATCCCACCACCCATGGCCCCAGCCTCCATGCCATGCCACCCAGGCTAGATGGCATCATGTCCAGCTCCAAGCTCACCACAAAGCCATGGCCAAGAAGAGAGATTGAGCACCCAAAAAAGGCAGGTTTCCCTACAGCTGCTACGGGGGAGGTTGGGGGGTGGGTGTTATCAGACAAAAGAGCTACCAGGCTGCATTTCCAGCCCCTGTGCCTGTCTGCAGAGACAACCAACATCAGGGCTGCACCCTCTGACCCCAGGCAAAAAGGTGGAACCCCAGGAAAAGTAGCAAACAAGTCAAGGTGTAAATACAACACGAATCCCCAGCACTTGCAGCGCGGTTCGTTATCTCGGCTCAGACCGGAGCCGGTGGAGCTGGGTTTGAGCAGAGCAGGAATATCAGCAATTAAAGATCCATCGTGTCAAAAAACCTCTAAACTGATTAAAGTTGAAGGCTCCGTTTTCTTCTTTTCATCAGAGAAGGGAATCAAAACCTGCCTGGAAAGATGCGCTCCCCCCGTTCCCAGCGCTCCGAAGGCAGCGCCTGCATCCGTCCTGCTGTGTCCCTGCATTTTAATTACCACCTTATTAATATTCATGAGGCTAGGCACTCAAGGGGGATTGCAGTCTGTCATTCTCTCTCTCTTTCTCTCTCTCTATCCCCCCCCCCCCACAACCCCAAACCTCTCTCTGCTGAATCTATGGGGGTTTCTTTTCCCCCTTCCCAACAGTTGGTGTGGTGCAGAGTGGTGCATGCTGAGGGTGCAAGGGGGCTGGGGTGTGCTCAGGGTGCTTGCTGATGGCAGGTGGCACAGCTTTGGGGTGCAGGGGGTGTGGGGATGAAGGATTTCTCCCTCCCCTCACACACACACTGCGTGTGGCATCCCCCAGCATCATCCAGGGATGAAACTTAGGGATGCTGAGCGTGGTTGCAGCGTGTGTGTGTGTGTGTGTGTGTGTGACTCGGGGTGTGATGCTGGTACATGAGCAGAGCAGCCCGTTGGGGAGTGGGAGGGCTGGGGCATGTGTGAGTGGGTGTGCAAGGAGGGGAGGGTGTGTGTGTGAGGGGGGGGGGACACGCACACATCTGTGTGTGCTCTGCAGAACTCCTGGCAACAGCATCACTGCTGGGTGCTGGGTGATGGTGTAGGACCTGTTTGGGAAGCATGTGCCTGTGCACAGAACAGCATTGGGTGCCATCAGCCCCCCCACCCTGACCCCTCTCCCTAGGGACTGAGCATCCTGCACCCCAATTCACCCTGCACCCCAATTCACCCTGCACCCCAGCTCTCCATGCTCAGGCAAAGCAGGAAGAGAAGCACCATGACATGGCCAAGGGTCCATGGTGTCCTTGATGGAGCCACAGCCTTGTCCATCAGGGTGGAGTAGCACCTCATGGGGCTTGCATGCATCCAGCAAGGGGGTTACTGCCCCCCCCCACCTGCACCCCAGTTTGCTGGCTGGGCAGATTGGATCCCATTTGGTTTCTGAGGTCCAGAGCGCTGCCCTGGGAGGAGAGGGCAGAAAGCCTGGCCTGAGAGGACACAGAGGGAATGGGCTGGCCCTGGAGCTGGAGGTACATCAATCTTCTCATTCCTGGGCTGAGGAAGCTCCTCGCTGCCATGGCACATGTCACCCCATGTCACCCCCTCCACAGTCACTATGCACAGCAGAGCCCGTGTGGGCAGAGTTTGCCTGGCTTTGCACACCCTGCTCCTCCCTCTCCAGTGAAAACCCCAGGAGGACCAGGCTGTGCCCTCCCAGGCCCCCATCCCTCACTGAAGGACTTCTCTGGGGTGATGCAGAACGGTGGGCAGGTGCCCCCATCACCCCAAACCGCTCCAACCCATTGGCAAAGAGGCGCATGGGGGCTGCCCCATCCCAACATCCACCAGTTGCAGGCTGGAGCCCACCTCCTTTTTCCCAGGCAGTTGCAGTCAGCCCTCAGTCTCACCTTTCCCCCAGCATCTTCCTCCTGGGTCAGTGACACCAGAAACACCATCCAAGAGCCTGAAGCCCCTTTGGGGAGCCCAGGGTTCTTCCTCTGCATCACCAACCACCTGCGAGCAACCTGTGGAGAGACACTCCAGCTCGGCGGCTCCCCAACGCCCCACTTGCTCAGCTCCACAAATATTTGAATTAAGGTCCCCTGGGGAGCTGCAGTCACAGAGTAACTGATTTCTCCTCCTTCATTATATCTCTGTGTAATTTACCGAGGGACGGCGGCGTGTGCCTCCGTTCCAGCGAATTCCCAGCAGGACTCCCCAGAGCTCACAAATCAGGCAAAGGCAAGGCATTAGAATATGAAAGGTGAGGCTGGTCTCCCCACCAAGACTCATCTCGCTCTTCCCTGGCTCTGCCAGCCCTGAATTGGGGTTTATTTTCACCTGCTGCCTCTTGGGTGAGCGGGGAGGTGATGGGTTGGGGATGGGCCATGGGGCTCTGTCCCTGGCCCCTGCTCCTTTCTGGGCAAGAAGGGGAAAAGGGTCTTCTCCCTCTTGGTAGCGTCTCAAGAGATGCCAAGGAAGATGATGCAGCACATGTTTCCCAGTGAAACCATGTCACCTGGCCCTAAAATCTGACTTGGCCTGGAGAAGTACCCCGTGCCTGTTTCTACAGCTACAGAAAAGGGTGGTCACTCCCTCCACTTACCAGGGTGAGACACCCAACACACAGAGGTTGGAGTGCTCTGAAAGACAACCTGCACGATGGATCCATCCATGCTGCATCTCCAGCAAGGAGGAGCTGGAGGACAAGTTTGCCAACATAGTTCTACAGCCTCCAGAAAGACCCCAAGGGGCCAACAAGAAGGAAGAGAAGAAAAGGCAGAAAAATGAGGAATTTGGTCCAAGGATGGACAATGGAGCAGCTCGGTGTTGTTATTCTGTGAAACATGAGGTGCAAGAAGGTTGGACTTCAGCAAACCCACCTCAGTCCAAACCCAACCCAAGGAACCCACCTCAGTCCAAACCCAACCCAAGGAACCCACCCCAGTCCAAACCCAACCCAAGGAACCCACCTCAGTCCAAACCCAACCAAAAGAACCCACCTCAGTCCAAACCCAACCCAAAGAACCCACCCCAGTCCAAACCCAACCCAAGGAACCCACCTCAGTACAGACCCAACCCAATGAACCCACCTCAGTCCAAACCCAACTCAAGGAACCCAGCTCAGTCCAAACCCAACCCAAAGAACCCACCTCAGTACAGACCCAACCCAAGGAACCCACCCCAGTCCAAACCCAACCCAAGGAACCCACCCCAGGCCAAACCCAACCCAACGAACCCACCCCAGGCCAAACCCAACCCAACGAACCCACCCCAGGCCAAACCCAACCCAACGAATCTACCTCAGTCCAAACCCAACTCAAGGAACCCACCTCAGTCCAAACCCAACCCAAGGAACCCACCTCAGTACAGACCCAACCCAAGGAACCCACCCCAGTCCAAACCCAACCCAAGGAACCCACCCCAGGCCAAACCCAACCCAACGAATCTACCTCAGTCCAAACCCAACTCAAGGAACCCACCTCAGTCCAAACCCAACCCAAGGAACCCACCTCAGTACAGACCCAACCCAAGGAACCCACCCCAGTCCAAACCCAACCCAAGGAACCCACCCCAGGCCAAACCCAACCCAAGGAACCCACCCCAGGCCAAACCCAACCCAACGAATCTACCTCAGTCCAAACCCAACCCAAGGAACCCACCTCAGTCCAAACCCAACCCAAGGAACCCACCTCAGTCCAATCCCAACCAAAAGAACCCACCTCAGTCCAAACCCAACCCACCCCAACTGACCCCATGACCACCCACCCCATCTCATCCCCACAATGAGGTACCAGGGTGGGAGCAGGTCACCCCGTGAGTGGGAGGTGATAGCTAAGGGAGGATACCCACACCTCTCCCAGGTCTTTGCAGCATCTACAGGCTGGGTAAGGAGTTGTCCCTCTCCAAACCTCCCACCACGGGGGATGTGACACCAGAGCAAAGCATCGCCCAGGCTTGGAGGCAGCAAACAATCCATTCCAGCTCTGCTGCAGACAGTGGAGGGCAACATTTTGCTTCCTGGAAACCCAGAGGAAGAAGTGTGGTGGTGAGGGGGTTTGGGTTTTTTTTTTCCCTGAAGAGCTTGCAGCTCAGAGGCAGCCTGCAATGGAGAGTTCAGAAACCTGGGTGTCCCCCCTTCCACCTACTCTGCGAAGACAAAGACTTGGCAGGTGGTGGTGGTGCTTCACAGGGCTTCTGCTGGGCTTTTCTTTGGGTGCTGGGTGGTGAACCCTCACTCTTACACCTCACCTTAGAGCTACAAAGGATGTGAAATGTGCCACAACCCCCCCTGAGCTGGAGTGTCCCTGGGCTATCTCAACTTCTCAGAGCTCTTGGAACAGGCTGACTCAAAGACCTGGGGCTGTTGAGCCTTGAACAAAGAGCTCCTTTCTCCCCAACCTTCCCCAGCCCCTGGAGTTAAATAGGCTGTGCTGAAACCAAACCAAACAAAGCTCCAAATCCTCATCCCCTGGCCAGAGCTCTGGATCTGCCCCTCTCCAAAAGGTGGGCACCATGGGGGCTCCAGCAGTGGGGTTGTATTTGCTCCTGTGCTTCTTGCTGCCAGGCATCCGTGGGAGGTGATGATGGGGTGTCTGGGGGGAGGGGGCGGGGGGGATGGAAACCCAGCACTGAGCTGCTCCAGCCTCTCCCTGAAATGCTCCTGCTCCAGAGGATTCACTCAGTGTTCTGACCAGGCTGCTGCCGGTGCTGTGACCCCCCCCCCCCATCCCTGGAGCAGTGGTCCTCATGGGCACCACGTGGCTTTCCCCCACCAGCACCTTTCCAAACACTCTGCCCAACCCACCCCCCACCCCTTGCAGCTCCCACAGGGCACCTTCCCCTTCATTTTGGGGAGGGGGAAGAGGGGCATCTCCCCATCATTGGGCACCAAGCCCTGTTCCCCCCTCCCCACCACCGCCACAGGCACCGATTTGCCGAAGCAGCTGCTTTCCCTGAGCAGGGAGGTGATGGCAGACAGGGGGTCTCCATCAGCAGAGAAGGTGGGGGGGGGGGGGGGAGTGTGGGGGGATATTTTTTGGCAATACCAATCCCTGGAGGGGCTGCTGGCTTCCGGGCTCCAGGCTTGAGAAGCACGGGGGTCCGGGGGGGGTGGGTGGGTGGGTTTGGTGGGGGGGGTGGGTGTCTGTGTGCAGGCAGCTGGTGATCAAAGTGTGGAGCTCAGCCCGGGGCCAGGGAGCCAGGAGATGAAACGGAGCAAAGTTCTCCAGGCTCGGACGCTGGGAGTTGGAAAGGATTCGATGGCAGCTTGGAAGAGGAGGAGGAGGAGGAGGAGGAGGAGGAGGAGGAGGAGGAGGAGGAGGAGGAGGAGGAGGAGGAGGAGGAGGAGGAGGAGAGGGCTGGGAGCAGCAGCGTTCAGCAGAAAGGAATGTCCTGATGGGACAGCAGCCTGAACGCAAGCCAGGACCCCCCCCACACACACCCCTCCTCTCCTCACCCCCCCCCCCCCCTTTCCCTTCCCTTCCCATCCCTTCCCTTCCCAAGGCTGTTTAAAAGCCCCTGGACCTCTCCAAGCCCTTTAATTGGGGCTTTAAAAAACTTCCTTGTTCCCTGACGCAGCGAGGTTGGTGTTTCATGCCCAAAATGACTCAATTCCCCCCTCTCCCCTCCAAAAACAAAACAAAAACAAAATAATCCCCCCCCCCCCCCCCAAAAAAAAAGTCCCCCTTTGGAAGGTTCACTAGAAACCAGCTCCAACCCCCCCCACACACACCAACCCCAGGAGCCCCCAACCCTCACCCCCACCAGCCTCTTGTGTGTATTCTTGTTCTCCCCCTAATAATCCACATCCCAGCTGCCTCCCTCTGCCTCCTCCTCCTCCCTGCCTCTCTCGCTCCCTCTTTCTCTCTCCTCCCCCCCTCCCTTCCCCTCCCCTCCCCTCCCCTTCCTCCCCCTTTCCATAACTCAAAAGCTTGTCAGGCTGGTTCCAGACTGCTGGCGCCAGGCTTCACTCCAGGAAAAAAATAAAGCAAAAGAGAAAGGCATGCAAGGCAAAACAGCCCCGCCACATGAACACACATCAAACCAGCCCTTTATCTCCCCGGAATGCTCTCTTCCCCACTGCAGAGCTCCCCTAGTCCTGGCCTGCCACACGCCTGCTCCCCAGCCCTGGAAGCCTCATGCAGCATTGCCAGGCTGGAGCCCCGGCACGGGGAAGGGAAGGAGCAAATACAAGATCTATTATTTATCAGTGGTATCAATTATTTAGAGCTCCAGCACGGGGGAAGGGGTGGGGGAGAGGAGGCTGTGGTGGAGGTGGCTTTTACCCCAGTAATTCAAGCGAGGGGGTTCTGCCTTGATTCATCATGTGTGTGTGTCCCCCTCTCCCAGCCCCACCTCTCCCACAGCCCCCCAAGGTGATGGGGTGTCTCCAACACCACCCCTTGTGTCCCACCCCACTGACCTTTGGGGTTGTGTCTTACCCCAAGCCTTCCTGCCTTCAACCAAGAGAACCAGGTCTTAGGGATGTGGTGTAGTTTAGGATGGGAATGGTTGGACTTGGTGATCCTCACCCACCTCGTGGTGATTCTGTGAAAGCAGGGGTTGCTTCCCCCCTGCAGCGAGCCCCAAGATCTGGCTCCAGGAGCATCCCAGCCCCAGAGGCATCTGAGCAAGGGTGGCACTATCCCAAAAGCAGGGTGGTTTGCCCCAGGGTGAGGGCTCTTGCATGCAGGAGCTCAGCACCCCTGCCTCCTCACCCAGGAACTGCTCACCCCCCAGTGATGTGGACTTTGGCATCGACAGGCACTTTCTTAGGCACTTCCAGCAGTGCTCTCCCTGTTTGGGGTGCATGACTCCATCCCAGCCTGGAGGATGCAGGGTCCTGCCCATCCCCATCCAAAACTGCAGCTGTGCAGAGCCCCACAGCACCCCACAGCCAGCCCTGATGGAGCTGTGTCAGGGCAGGAGGAGGAAGGTGCCCACGGCTCTCCCCCTCCCGAGGGTTTCAGGTCATGCCTCGATCCCAAAAGGTCCAACCCAACATCCCAAACCCAAGACCCAGCCAAACGCTGCAGGATGAAGACTACACCAGCCTACACAACCCCCTCCAGCTCTGCCTTCCTCTTGGATTGTGGAGCAAACCCCAGCCCAGCACCTTGGTGATGCCAAAGGGTCCCAGTCACCAGGCAGGTGACACCGTTGGGCACGGGTCTGTCCGTGGGCCAGTGCCACAAGCTCCCAGATGGCTAGCACAGCCTCCCTGCAAGGTAGCTGCCTTTCAGCAGCAGATCACACTAAAGCAGCTACAGCAGGAACGTGTGAGGAGGTGGGTGTGCTAAGAAGAGTCTTTTTTGGCAGCCTTTGGCATGACTTTATTGCTCACAAGTTCTCGAGTCATGGCTGAGTAACACACTCATCTCATGGCTGAAACAAAACCAAAGGGGAAAACAAGCCCCAAATCCCTCACCCCAGCACAAAAGGAGCAGCCTGGACACAGTGTGGTTGCTTCTCTCCCCTTCCCAGCTCTGGGGTCTGGAACCTGAGGCAGAGCATCATCATCTGCTCCGGTGGGAGCCCTGGAAATGACACAACTGTGGGTGATGCAACCAGACCCACCAAGCCTTTCACAGCAGAAGGACCTGCTGTGGTCTTAAGTGTCTTCTTCAAAGGCCAAGAGCTCTGCCCTGTGGTGCCACATCCCCAGCCAAGGGCTGTGAAGGCTCTGGGCTGGGTCAGGCAGGACCCTGTGATGCACATGGAGGATGAGTGTGTGACCTGCAGCTGCTGGTTTGGGTGCTGTTCCTGGGTGCAGGGAGCGCTCTTGTCAAAGGACAGACACATCCCCACCTCTGGTGCCTTCAAGCCCAAGAACTGTCCTTGAAAAGCCACCACAGAGTATTTCTAACCTGGAAGGAAATCTCCTGTCCTCTACATCACATCTGGCCAAATCTCTGCACCAACCCAGGGTGTTTAAGGTCTTAACTACCCCCCTGAGCCCAGGGGTGCAGAGGAAGAGCCCTCCTCCCTCCCAGGCAAAGATGGACAAAGAGGCTTCCCCAAGGTCACCTGGACAGGTTGCTGGGGAGCTGAGAGCAGACCCCAAGACCTGAGGTTTCTACTGTCCTGCTCCCAAGTCCCCATATCCACCCTGACCTGGGTCACCCCCAGCCCTCCCACAGCCCCACAGACCCCCCCATGGCTTCTGAGCATCCCTGCACCAGGGAGGGGAGAAGGTCAGGAGCACAAGCCCCCCCACATACACAGCTTTTGGGTGTCAGAAGCTTCACAAGCTCCTCTCCAGCCCCAAAGGAAGGACCTCCACTGGGACAGAAAGATCTTTCCCTTGAGTAAAGAAAGAGCAGGAGCTGCTCTCTGCCATTCACTGCCCAGTTCTCCCACACCAAGGGCTAAGGACAGAGGAGAGCAAGGGGGAAATGACTGAAATGATTAATCCTGTTCCATTTTCGTGGGTTCAAAAGGGAAGGTTTTAGTTGAACTACACTTTCCTACTTATTTATCTTTTTAAAAACAGCATGCCAGAAAAAAAGAAAACCCCAACCCCAGCCCTTGTGTTTGCTGTTCCTCCTCCTGAAGGAGCATCTCTCAGGGAGGAAAACACAGGGCAGCTTTGGAAAGGGAGACATTGCACTGAGGGGGGAAGGCAGGAGGAACCCTTCATGTAGAAATGTCACAGAAGAAGAAGGAAAAAAAAAAAAAAAATCCCATTATGATGAGAATTTTTTCACACAAAAACTTTGCCTGTGTTTGTTGGGGTTTTTTTTCTTTTTCTTAAAGGCTGGGGGGGGGGTGGGGTTTTAATCCAGCTAAAAATAAAACTCCACGTGCCAAAAAATAAGAAGTCAGCCATCCCTGGGCACAGCTGAGGGTGCTGGAAGGGATGGCAGCTACCCTGGGATGGCTTGTGCTGGCTCTCACCAGGCAGCCCTGAGCGTGGGGACACCACAGCTCCTGCTACACACCAGGGAAGGGTGGGAGAACGTGATCTGCCCTGTGCCACTGTTCAGCAAACCTGGGGAGCTGGGTTGGAAATGCACCATGGTGGAGCTGTGGTGAGCTGGAGGCAGCAAGCACCAGATCTGGGATGGTTCTGTGCAGCCAGCTCCTGGCATGAGGGGATGTGGGTGCCCAGAAGCATCCCTGGGGGCACAATGTGGGTGCCCAAGAGCATCCCTGGAGGCACAGGGGGGATGTGGGTGCCCAAGAGCATCCCTGGAGGCACAGGGGGGATGTGGGTGCCCAAGAGCATCCCTGGTGGAATGATGTGGGTGCCCAGGAGCATCCCTGGTGGCACAGGGAGGGGGGATGCCAGTGCCCAAGAGCATCCCTGGTGGAATGATGTGGGTGCCCAAGAGCATCCCTGGTGGCACGGGGGGGGGGGGGGGGGGGGGGGGGGGGGGATGCCAGTGCCCAAGAGCATCCCTGGTGGCACAGGGGGGGATGCCAGTGCCCAAGAGCATCCCTGGTGGCATGATACAGGTGCCCAGGAGCATCCCTAGTGGCACAGGGGGCATGCCAGTAACCAGGAGCATCCCTGGTGGCACAGGGGGGGGATGCCAGTGCCCAAGAGCATCCGTGGTGGCACAGGGGGGGATGCCAGTGCCCAAGAGCATCCCTGGTGGCACGGCGGGGGGGGATGCCAGTGCCCAAGAGCATCCCTGGTGGCATGGGGGGGATGTGGGTGCCCAAGAGCATCCCTGGTGGCACAGGGTGGGGATGCCAGTGCCCAGGAGCATCCCTGGTTGCTTGCAGCTGCTTGGCACCTCCTGGCCACGCTCCCCAGCCACACCAACAAAGTGAGTGCTGCAATCCCCAGTGGGCACCTCTGGAAGCCCAGATCTGTTGGGGATGGAGTGGGATGGCCCAGCCCCTGCCCATTCCCCCAGCCCACCCCTGGGGACAGGAGAGGAGCAGCAGAGAGAGGCGCTGGCTGCCGGGGCCGAGCACAGGGCCGGTCCCAGCTGTATCCTGTTCCCATCCCGGGCTCCCCGCCCCCGCTGAGCTCAGCTCCGGTTATTCTCTCCCCTGTTTCCCCTGCTCCTGCCTTGCCCTTCCCGTCCCCCTTTGATATTTCACCTTGGCTGCGTCATCCCCCCCCCCCCAATGCTGTTTTGGGGTGGGGGTTCACGTGGACGTGCCTATCCATGCTGGGGGGGCTGAGCCTTTCCATCAGGGGCCACATGTGCTGGGGAGCAGAGGGGATAACCTGGCTCACACAGGTAAGTGGTCCAGCTGAACAAACAGGAGCCCCAGAAGCTGAGTTTGCACCAAGAGCCTCGAAAAGCAAAGGGCTGAGAGGGGGAAAGGCCCTGAAAAAATAATGAGGAGCTGGGAGGAAACAAAGGCTGGGTGAGACAGGGAGTGATTCCAGCAGATGGAGATGGGCAAATCCTGCTCAGGGTGCTGGGCTTAACCAAAGCTGAGCAGGACCTGGCCCTGGGTTGGGCAGAGGAACCATCTCGTGTTGCCCAACACCACTAAACTGGGGGAAACCCCAACACTGGGTGGGGGTTGATCTCTCCTGGGTGTTACAACGGGACCCCTGAGCCCCCACTGAGCTGAGAGGGGGAACAGCAACCTGCCACAGCACCAGCAAACCCCTGGCAGGGTTTGGGAGTGAGCAGCTTCCTTGTGCTCCCAGGGAATGAAAGGCTGAAGAGCTGGAGGGGCTGCAGTGCTCACACACACCCTGGTTCAGCCCCAAATTGCCACCAAGGAGCCAACAAACGCCTGTGCTGGCTCCCAGCACTGCCTGCTCCCCACACAGCACCAGCCAGACCCAGCAATGAGACACCTTGGTGTGGAGGTGGGCTTCCCTCAGCAGACCCCAGCGAGGAGCATCACTCACCCCACCACAGCAGAACCCGGGCTGGCAGCGCCCACCCATCAAGGCAGCCACAGAGATGGGGTCACTTAGAACTGCCCAGACCCATCCCATCCCCAGGATGCCATTCCAGCTCCTCAAGCTCCAACAGCTGATGTCTGGCAGCGACCTCCCAGGCACAGGCTGCAGCTGAGCCGTGTCAGCCAGATGAAACGCTGCGCATGGGGGATGCTCCCTGCGGTTTTAGGGAGGAGGTGGGGGGACTCTCCTGACAGGAGAGCCTGGAAGAGGGGCCTGACCCCAGGTTACAGATTTTTTTTTGCCTGTTTCAATGGCAAAACACTCACAAGTTGATATTTTTTTATTCAGAGGGGCACAAGCTTATTGTGCTGAGAGAGAGGAAGGCTGCGTGTCTGCTCCCTGTGCTCCCTGACCAGCTGCTCCTTTCAGCAGAGCCTCAGCCAGCCAGGGTCACATCCCACCCTGCTCCCGGGGTGCTCTGCAGCCAGGGACCACAGACAGTCCCCTCCTTCTCCCAGCAAAGAGTAGCTTGCTTTGCCAAATGGGTTTCAGCTTCCCCATCCCCTCAGAATGGCATCACCTCTGCCACTGCTGGAGAAGGATCATAGACTCACAGACTGGTCTGGGTTGGAAGGGACCCCAAGGGTCACAGAGCTCCAACCCCCCTGCCACAGGCAGGGCCACCAACCTCCAGGCCTGGAGCTACACAAGGTTGCCCAGGGCCCCATCCAACCTGGCCTTGAACACCCCCAGGGATGGGGCACCCACCCCCTCTCTAGGCAGCCTGTTCCAGCCCCTCACCACTCTCTCTGCAAAGAACTTCCCCCTAATATCTCATCTCACCCTTCCCTCCTTCAGCCTCACTCCATCCCCCTTGTCCTGCCATTATCTCCCCTTTTAACAAGCTGAACTCCCCCCTCTCAATGCCCACTCCACCCTTCTTTTAGCTCATGGATGATGCCTCCAAACACCCAACACAACCACTTCTCAGCCTGGACCTTGGGGGTTCTTCAAGGAGGGAGGAGGAGGAGGCTGAGAGATGAAGGATGCAGAAACAAATCAGCAGTAAACAGCTTGGCAGCCCTGGAACCCAAACCCAGCTCTGGATGGGGACGCTCTCCCAGCCCATTGCAAAGGGGAACAGGCACCACTTTGTGTTTTCAGGCTCAAAAATAGCGTGTTGGAGTGAGTCAGAGGGATTTTTTGTCCCTCTCCTGGAGGCCTTACATTCATTCATCCCTCCCTCCTTTTGTCATTTTCGATAACCTGAAGTATTAGTCAGCTGGGCCAAACCTGCAGGTTTTACTCACCCCTTCCAAGAGGGAAATATGACTAAAATAATACACCACAACAGCAGGCCCAGCAACCCCGAGCAGCCAGAGCTCCTCCAGCTTTCCAGGGCTTGGAAAAAAAGCAGGAACCAGCCTTTAAAATAATGAGATGTACCAGGAAAAGGAGGAAGAAGAAGGGAGAGCAGTTGGCTTGCTTTGATTTCCCTGTTGGCTTTCGAGCCTTGAGGCTGCTCTGATGCCATGCTGCTAAGCTTGCCTCTGCATCCATGAGGTCAGAAACCAGCACGAGCTGGGGAAAAAACCCATCAAGAAGGAAAGGAGGAGATGGTGGGAGCTGAGGGCAAACTCAAGAGGTTTGAGAACCTCTCATCAGACAGAGAGGAGCATCAGTGGGCAACACAGAACAAGCAGTGCCTTGGAAAGCCCCTCTCTGCGCCTGTGGGGGCATGGGGAACAGGGAAGAGGGGTTTGGGAGCAGGGCTGTGAACATCACCGAGTGCCAGCATGGCTGTTAGGTGTGGCTGGCTCTTTCTTGGCCATCAAGGAGGGTCCCAGGCAAGAGAAAAGCCTTCCAGCAGATCTCAGGGATTTCTCTCCACTCCCCAAGGAAGCGTGTTTGTTGGAAGCCATTCTCTGCATAGATCTCCCTCTCCTGCTGTTCCCACAGCCTCAGGCTCAAATCATCCCCTGGGCTTGAGGGCACCAACCCACAGCTTCCTAGGTGGATCCACAGGGCTCAACCTTGAGCAAGAGACTGAAGACATCCCCCAAATCCTGCCCAGAGCCCACCCAGCTCTCCCAAAGTGGAGCTCTCACATCCCCTCCCAGCACTTTCCTTCAGGAGGGTCTCAAAGCCCTCAGCAACCTCAAGCCTCTTTGCCCTCCACATGCATCCCAGAGGGAAGCACGACCCCAGGTCGCTGCTCAACACACAGAGTGAGGAGCAGCATGCTCAGAGACCCAGCAGATAAGCTGAGCCTCAGACCCCAAAGGACTGGGGAAGAGCAGAGAGGGAGACAGCCAAGTGACAGGGCTCTCCCAGCCCGTGCCAGTGTAGGAGCATGGACCTGGTGATGGGAACAGGTCCCTGCTCACACCAAAAGGAGGTGGAGGTCCCCTGAAGGGCCTGTCCAGCAGTGCTTTGGGGGCTGCAGGGGACAGCACTGAGGTGGGGATCCCCCTCCATCTGGCTCTGCTGCTGACCCTCCTTGGTTTAGGCTGGGACAGGCTGAGCCTACACATGCAGCAGCTTCAACAACAAAACCACTTGAAGACCGTGACCACAGTGGTGAAAACCACCGTGCAACTGGGCAAGCATCCCCAGCAGAGCCCTTGCCCAGCACACCAAGCCCAAGCAGCCCATGGATGTCAGGATGCTAAGCTCCTGGCCTCAAGTTTAGGGCAGGGAGGGAGGAGGATTTTGAAGACTTGAGAACATCTCTGAACCTGCTGGGGGGCTGAAGGCAAAGAGACTGCAATGCTCTGGAGCTGGAGATGGGCAGGACACGGTTAACGCCTGGTTCCTCACGCAGGATCAGGAGGAACTTGGCTTCATATTTCATGGGTGGGATGTTGCAAGAGGACAAGGAGCCCTGAACCCCAGCAGCATGCATTCCCCAGGCTCCCTCAGAGGGTGGAAACCACCAGGTGCCCTGACTCCACAGCAGCAGGACACCCCCCTTCCCCATACAGAGCGCACTGCCAGCGAAGGACGGTGCCACCACCCACCAAGAGACCCTACAGAGAGACCAAGGCCGAACAGACTCCTCCACAGCAGCATCAAGATGCTGCCAATTCATAACAAACCTCAGCCAGGCTGATGAGGAGGGGCTGGTGAAGCAGCCCCACGTGTGGTGTGGAGCAAGGAAGGGGCAGGGGGGTGGGCTTCACCCTGCCTGGCTCCCCAGCTCTGGGGTGCAAACAGGATGGCTGGGCTCCCCCCAGCCCTGGCTGATGCTCCCCCAGCCCTGGCTGATGCTCGACCTCTCCGTTGTCCTCGCTGCAAGCCTGTCCCAGTTCCAGCAGCCGGTTGCTACAGCAACTGAGCTCTGACTAATCATTTGCGCAATGACCTTTTTTCCCCCCAGAGAGAAGGAGGGAGGGAGAGGGAGGGGAGGGAGAGGAGAGGCAAAGCAAGCCGAGGTTAGCAAGAAAAAGCACTCGGGGAGAATGGGTTTGGGTTTGGTTGGGGGGGTTTTTTTAGGTGATGGAAGATTTTTTTGGGGGAGGGGGGGAATTGAAGGGGTGGAGGCAGTGGCAAGGGGGGAGGAAGAGTGGGTGTTGAATGGGTTTTTTCAGCCCCCACTCCCACCACTCCCCTCTTCTTGGTGCTGGAGAAAGGATGGATGGGGGCAAAGCTGGCTGCCAGCAGGCAAAGCGCCTCGCTGGGACCGTTTCCATGGGTGAGGGGGTGGGGGGGGACTCCAAATGGGGCTGACAGCACAACCCTCCTCCTCCTCCCCCTCCCCCTCCCACGCTGACCCCGGCCGCTGCTGAAGGGCCAGAAGTCATGAGTTTGGCTGAGCCTCAGCACCAAGCCCCTGTGAAGGGCTGGTCAGCCTGGCTTGAGCACCCCGAGCACAAAAGCCCACCGTGGGTGGTGTTTGGGGAAGCAGTGTGGGGTATGAGCTGAGCTAAACACCCCCTCCCCAACCCCATGTCAGCATTACATCAAGGGGGAGCACAGCCAGACCCTGCTGAGCCACGAGAACCAGCCGGGGAAGAAACCTGAGCCCAGGACCAGTGGGTCTGATGGTGTTACTGGGAGGGCTTCGCTCCCACCTCTGCTGCTGTCAGCTGGGTGAGACCAGGGTCAGGTCTGGCTCCAGCTCCAACACAGAGTAAATAATGCAAAAGCCTCTTTCTGCCCAGCTCTGCAGAGCACACATGAGAGCACATCGTCCCACTCAGGAGGAGAAAGCAGGTTAGAGGTGGCACGTTGCTCCTCATGCCACTTGGCACTTGGGCAACAGAAGCTGGTGACACCAAAGCAGCAGCAGGTCCTCACCAAGGGGTGGATGGCTGTGCCTCCAGCCCTGAATTTTCACAGATTCAGGCTTTTGGCCAGTTGGATCCCCAGAAAGTCCCATCTGACCTTGACCAGCCCCAGGCTGCTAACCCAGAGGAGGGCAGCAGGAGAATGGGGTTGGCTGTTTGGATGGCAAAGGAAGTTTGAAGAAAACAACATGTTTTCTGTGGACAGATACACCACAGCAGAGCCTGACAAGCTGCAGTGCTGCTGTGTGAACCGGAGGAGAAGGAGGACTTGGGATGACTAATGAGCAAACCGAGGGAGAACAAGCTACACTCTGAGTTCTGCTGAGCACACGCTCCCCACACACAGCTCCTGCTGAGACGTGCTCAGGGCCAGGAGCTCTCATTGGGTAGGACAAAACCTCATCCAAAGGGGTATGATGGTGGTCTCAGCCACTCCATCCTTGCCCTGTCCTCCTGCACCAAAGATGGGCCCTTTCCTTAAGGCAGCTCAGGCAAAGTCCTCGCTCCAAACGCCTCCAAAAAGGTCCTAGAGCCTCTTTGAGCTTACAGTCCTTCCCTCTGCCCTCCCAAATAACCCAAAGGCCAGGAAGCTCCTAGCAGGCATTTCCCAGCTGGTTTGTATGGCTAGAAAACAAGACTTGCTAAATCCTCTGCAGCTTATTTAAGGCACATCAAGGAGAGGCTGGGTTGTGAGGAACACGCAGCGCTCACCCAGCATGTTTCCCTTATCAGCACCCAACTGGGTGCTTACAAATAGTCCCACTGTGGCTTCTGATCCCAAACTGGGAGAAGCCAGCAGGAGGGTTCACATTGAGCCCATCCTGGTGCCCATGCTACATGGGGCATCACAGGCAGCCACGGCTGGCAGTGCTCAAGCAGATCCAAGCCACATCAAGCCCCATGTAATAAGTGTCACTGAACGATAAGATACATCAACTTGGTGGCCACAGTCACAGGGCTTGAAGATCCAGCCCTGTGCTCACCACCAAACCACCTTGTAGGTGAACCCAGGGCTGCAGCAGTGAGGCTGAAGTGCAGCACATAGAAATAAAACTCCTTTCCACCTCTCTCTTGGGTTAAATCGCTCTGCAGGCTGCAGAGCTCCACCAAGGACAATTATTTCCAGCATGTGCCGTGCACGAACGCTGCAAGCAAGAGAGAGCTGGAGTTTCATCATAGCCCAGCTTTGTGTGCAGAGAGAAGGAGGAGGAGGGGGGGGGAAATGAGAGAAGGGGGGAAAAAAAAAAAAAGGAACTTGGAACTAGAGGCCCCCCCAGCCTCACCCTGATCCTGAGGAGGCTCCGCTCTGCTCTTGCTCAACCCGACTCTGAGAATGAGGAAGCAGAGGAGACAGGCGGGGGAGGCAGAGGAATGGTCAGGCTGAAGACAAACAGCCTCTGAGCTGGGCAGCTTGGGAGGCTTTGGGAGGAGAAGGGCATGGGAGCAAAGAGCAGGGCATGGTCCGTGCTGGAGACCCCTCTGGAACGTCCCCATCCAGGCTGAGCTGGAGGATGCTCTGGGTTTTTGGTAACCTGAGTCTGGGTCTTAAAGGTGATGGGCTCTGGCACAGAGATCCACCAAGTCCCACTGCATTGCCAGCCCAGACCCTCCACCCAGATCTCATGTACCCAGATCTCACATACCCAGACCCCCCTACCCAGGCTGCAGCACCCACTGCCACGCTCCCTGCCCCGCTCTGTGGCACACAGGGCGGTGGAGCTGTGGCAGCAGAGCTGCACCGTGCCAGCTGCAGCCAGGCAGCGCTCCCCGTGCTTGGCTAGAGCCAGCTCTCTCAGCACAGTTGGTGGCTCAGCAGCCTCTGCAACACCAGGAACCACAACTCCCCATTCACTGCAAACAGGAGTTGACGTATGAAGTGAAACCCCAGCCAGGCAGGAGCTGTTTCAGGTGGCTGCAGGTGCCCAGGGCTGGTTCTCTCCCATCCCCACACCCTGCACCTTGCCACAGAGCAGGCACCTCACCTCCCCTCACGCCACGTGCTGGTGGCTGCTGACACCTTCCCCATCCACACACGTGGGCTGATCTCTCCTCCTCCTCCTCCTCCTCCTCCTCCTCCTCTTGCCCTGGGGAAGGGAAAGATCCAGCTGAAGGGAGCACAGTGCCTGCACAGCCCCACTGATGACACACCAAGACACACCAACATTATATTCTCCTGCTCATCTGCCCTTCCACCCTGGGAGACCAGCAAGGGGGTACCTTGCTCTCATCCCTCTTACAGCAAAGGACACTGCAGCAGGGACTAGGAGGGACATACCTGAGGACAAGGAGGACAGAAAACCAGGCAGAAGAGTCAGTTGGACTCACTTATTTGAATTTCTTTATGACAACCAACATTAGCTCTACCCCAGCAGTGTCACTGCCTGCAAGGGAGGATGAGACAACCATGACTGATCAGCTCAGGATGACCCCAGAGTGAAAGAGGCTGCCCAGCCTGCAGGCAGGGCTGTCCCTGAGCATCACCAGGGATGCAGGCACCATGTATCTTCCTGGCCAGCCAGCCCAGGATCCCACCCAACTTGTGACTCTTCCACCATGCAACACACCCACTGTGTAAGGACCTGGGAAGAGCCATGGCTTAGGTGGAAAGGAGCAAACACATAAGGTTGGGGGGATGCATCAGTTTAATTTCTGTTGAAACCACACCATGAATTCACCTGGCCCAGGAACCATCCCTAGAGGGGTTCATCACATCACAAACCCCACACCCACTCTTGAACCTCTCTGGGTCCACCAGCAAATGAGAACCAAGACACTGAGATGCATCAGCCCCATTGCCCTGCTCCTGGAGGTTCACACCAGGGGTTGCTCACAGGGATGGAACAGCTCAGGGGTCACCACATCCCCTGAACACACGTTACACCAGCTCCCTGGCACTCTGAGGTGAGGGGGGCTATGGGAGGAGGGAAATGGGAGGTTCCTTCTTCAGGATGGGAATGGCTATTTCTGGGGTTGATGAAACCCATCCCAAGTGAAATGCTTTGCTGTTTCCCAAGAGAAATGGCACATCCCAAGGGATCAGCCCTTCAGGAGTGCCAGGGAGGCAGCCAAACCTAGAGAGGGACCAGAAAGGAGAGGGAAAATCCAGAAAACCCTGAGCAAAGTGGAGTTTTCTTTCCCTTCCAAAAGCAGGAGCTGGAGGGGTGGGGGAAGGAGCCTTTACCCCCCTGCCCAGGGCAGGGAGTGGCAGAGCCCACCAGAAGAGATGCTGTTGGGAGGCAGGTGAGTGTGGGGCTGTGTGTGATCACCTACAGCAAGTGGCAATTCCAGTAAGTTTACACCCAGCTTGCATTCAGTCCCGGAGGTGTTTTACATTAAGAGCATCCCTGGAAGGGGAGATTCACTGCCAAAAACCCATGAGCTCCTCCTGTTCAGAGTTTGGAGGGAAGGCAGGTTGTTTGCATTTCCAATTTGGCTGAGAAACTGGAAAAAATACAGACCTGAGAAACCAATTCCCTCCAGCCCATCACCTCCCCCCAAAACAGACCAGTCTCCAACCCAGAAAGATGCTGGACTGGGACACCAGTGGGAAGCCACATGCTGTGGCAGGACTCATGGGACCTTTGGAGGAGTGACAGTGGCTCTACAGCGTGCAGGGACCAAGGGGGGCTTTTGGAAATGGGGCTGAGGGAAGAGCAAAGGTGCCAGGACAGGGGACACCAGTCCATCACCTCTGTCCACCACCAGTGAGGAATGAGTCCCTTGGAGCAACGCTGCTGGGTTGAAGAAATAAACACAATTCTGCTGAAAAAGGGGGGGGGGGGGGGGGGGGGGGGAAATAAAAGGAATAAAGGATGTGGCTCTCCAGTGCCTCCTCCCCTCCCAGAAACCTGTGTGCTATGCAAATGTATGCAAATAAGACACAGAAGGGGGAATGAAACCAGCTCTCTAAGCCAGTGTGGTTTTAGACTGGGAAGCGCTGGAGGCAGCTTGCTGGGAAGTTGAGGCAGAAATAGCTGCACCATGAGAGGGACAAGTGATGCTGACTGGAGGGTGTGTGTCCCAAAACACCTTTGGTGGTGAGATTGGCTCCCACAGAGTTGTGCCAGGATGCAGCAGCAACAAACCCTCCCTCCTCCTGGCACCCCCAGCTCAGCAGCTGATCTGGAAAGCACTCCCCAAACCCCACTTACTCCCAAGCCCAGGTCTGGGGGGGTGGGGAAAAAAAAACCCCAAATAAACCCAGCAGAAAATAAAAAAAGAAGTAAAAAAACCTTGTTTTTCTCTTTGTAATTCCCCACCCTGATTCCCAAGAAGGGACAGCAAAAAAAATCACTGCAGTGCATGGAAACCCAGGCAGCTCGGTCCAAAGCAGGGGATGGCCAACACTGGCAGGCTGGGGTGATGCTCCCCAAGGTGGGTGCTTTCCCTGGGGACTCCTTAAGGAGTGACACCTTTCTTACATGAAGAATGGGATCGTACAAATTCCAGCTCGTTTGGCCCAGGCAATTTATCCACCCAAGAATTGCCTTGTTCAGTAACATTTTCTCAAGGGGTTTGTGCAGAGAGAGGCAGGTGAAATCTGGAAAGTCTAAAGGCTTCAGGGTGTAAACACCATTTGCCTGAGTGATGCTGCTCACGTTGAGACTCAGTGCCTGAGCGTTTTTGGTTTTTTGCTCAGAAACAGGAGGGGGGTTTTTTGTACTAAAGACTCTCTCTGCTAAAGAACAGACCTGGCTGGAGCAAAAAGCCCCTTCCCAGGCTCCTGAACCAGCACAGAAGTTTTCCAGAAATAGCTCAGATGCTCTGAACTCAGTGGAAAGTTTTGGATGGAGTGCCAGCATCCCTGGACCACAGCAGCCCTGTGATTTCTGTCAGCATCCATGGGATGCAGTTGGGAAGTCGCCTCCTGCAAGCGCAGGGCTTTCAAAACCCATCCCAGGAGAGGACAGGGGAGAAGAGAGGGGGTGATATCAGTACTGGCAGAGCTGTTCTTCATACACCTTGAGACTGAAGGTGTGACAGTGGGATCTGCTCCCTATCCTGCAGTGGGATGCAGAGGAGCAGGTACCTGCTAAAAGCACTGGGAAGGACTCAACTGCTCTGAGGCCACAGAGGATGGCAACCTCCCGCAGTCACCTCCCCAGTGCCTCTGCCACCTCAGCTTCCCCCAGGAATGTCACAGTGCTGCATTCGAGGCTGATCCCACAGCCCTGCATCTTACTTTGCCTTTAGTGAGACAGGTAAAGGAGAAGGAAGAGCAGCCTCCAGCAGTGCTGACACCAGTCCCCAGCATGGTGGGCACTGGGCTTCCATCACTGGGTTGAGCGGGCTGCCAGCTGTGACAGCCCACGTGCACGTGTGCCACACTGTCATTTAGCAGCACTGAGCAGAGGCACCCTCCATCAACACACTGCTTTGGGGTCCCTGTGGGGTTATCAGGGTATATCCAGCCCTGTCCTGCACCCCAGAACTGCCCTGACAGGTATTCCAGATCACACATCCTCTAGACAGAGGTTCATTCCCTGCTGGCTGCAGCATCCCAGCACCAGAGCATCAGCTTCCCTGGACAACACAAATAAACCCAGTTCCTTTACTTGACCTGGTGTGTGACATGGGGACAAGCTTGAGCATCTCTCCTGGTGGCATTTGAAGCAAGAATGAAGCATCTCTGCCTCCTCCCCATGTCTTTCTACCCTTTCATTGAGTCCTTTCTATCCTTCATCACCCTTTTTACCGAGCGTCCCTGACACCCTCTGGGGAGCTGCCCTGACACCCGGGCTCCATCGAGCATCTACACACCCAGCATTTTGTGAGTCTGCATTAAAAACACAGCCTCAACCTGCCAGAGAGCTGCTGGGAAACTACAGTGGGATGGCAAACCCAGGGCATACCCCAGCAAAGGGAGAGGAGCTGCAGCTCCCCCACCCACCCACCCTCTTCCCCATCCCTTCTCCAACTCCTGCCCCCATCCAAGAGCTGCTTGTTTCTCCCCCTGCCCATGTGGCAGAACCCTACAAACCTGAGAAAGAAAAGGCCCAGACTAGCTGGGATTTCAAACTCTGTGATTAAGGATGGAGGCGATTTCTCCCCTCCCCAGGCTGACAGAGCCAGCAGCGGATGAGGATGGCTTTTTGTTGCGTGCTGCCAGCAGCTGCGATAGGCGCCTCTGCCGTCACCAAGCAGAGAGATTATTCTCTGGATCTCCCAGGCTGTTTATCAGGAAGACTCACTGCTGCAGCCACTAAAGCAGCTTAAATACCAAAATGAAACAATAATTACAAAATATAGATATATTTCTTTAACCTCAGAAGGAAAGGGAATGGGGAAGGGGAGGTAAGAGCATCCAGGAGGCAAGTTGGGGTCTGGATAAAACAACCACAGGCATTATAGGCTCCACAGCCACCTCTGTGGGGATTGATGTCCCCAGGCAGAGGAAGGGAGCAGCAAAACCCACTGGCAGGGGTCTGAGGGACCCGCCTGGAGCGGGCAGCTGCCAGCCTTGGCCAGCGGGCACATGGCTGGGAAGCCAGGATGAAGCCAGCAGTGCCTATGCTGGCACATCTCCCTGGCCCTGCCTTCAGCATCATGGGGTGAGGAGCTGTTGGGAGCATGTGAGGAGCAGCAGCTTCACCCCTCAGCCAGGGCAGCCTGGCTTGGGTACCTATGGAGGAGCAGCAGAGTGATGCTCCCTTCCCTACGCACAGCTGAGGAGGGAGCAGCTCACGTCAGGGATAATAAATTGCATGAGAGTCCAGAGCTGGGGAACTGCATGGGAAGCAAAGGCACAAGGGCTGATTTCCTTGGGCATTCGGAGCCTTTGAAGATCAGAAAGCAGCTAAGTGCAAGGCAGGCTTTCAAGCTGCCAGTGCGGGTTAGCGGTGGGCCTGGGACTCCCCGGGGAGCAAGAGCTGTAGGATCCCGGCTGCCGGGTCAGATCCTGCCTCCCAGCTGCAGGAAGGTAAATGGGAACAGCTCTATCCCTGCTGCACAAAGTGCTCCTTGATGGGCTGTTTAATTAGCACGTGGGTGCAAGCTGGGGAGCACCAGGGCTGCTGGCTTGGGGCTGGCTGGGTGCTCGCTGGTTTTGGATCAGCCAGGCACATCCCCTTGGCTGTGATTTCCTCCTCAATGTCTGTGTCCAGGGATGGTCCCATCCTCTGGCGTTATGGGCACAGTACCCAGCAGGGTCCTTTTTGGGCAGAGGGGTTCCTGCCCTGCTTCAGAGGCAGTCTCCAAACTTCCCAACTCCCCCAAAATTCAGCACAAGCAAGCCCCTTCCTGGGGTTTGTGGCAGGCAAGGAACATCCCAACCACTCATCTGAAAGGTTAAGACCACTTTCCAATTAGAGAGGCAGGAGCCATCGCAATAAAGCTCTTCTGAGGGGATATTAATCAGGGCATCTTCCTCTGGAGGAAATGCAAATCAGCAGAATGGAAACGGGAGTGATTAGAGCCAGGGAATAACCTGGGTACTGTGATCCCAACTCCACAAGCAGCAAGGGCCACGGGGGAGCAGGAGAGCTTCCCTGGGCTCTCACACCACCCCCAGGGCTTGGAAAGAGGTGTGGGCTCCACCTGGGAACATTCAACATCTGGTTGTCAGCCCCACGCTGGCATCAAGGCCATGAGAACAGCAGCAGTTAGAGCAAACCATCCCCCATGAGCTGGCTGCTGGGCTTTGGTCCATCCTCTTGCACCCAACCCAGGATGGAGAGTGAAGGAGACCTGGGCAGCACAGGCACGCAGGTCAGGGACCTGCCCAGAAAGATGGGGAAGACAGCAGCACTAGATAAAGGGTGCAGAAGGGAAGGAGAGAGGATGAAGAGCAGGTGGTGATACAGAAAGGGGCCAAAGCATGAGCCAAGGTGGTGGGGTGCACAGAGCACCTCCCTGCCCAGGGAAGGGCCGCACCGAGGCCGGAGACAGCGCAGCAGGAGGCATTAGATCCAGCTGAGCTGCTTCAACGTGGTGTGCATGTAAATCAGCTGGGCAGGCAGAGAGGAGAAAAACAAGGGGATGAGATAAGAGGATAGAGAGAGGTGCGAGGGGAGGAGGAAGGAGGAAAGGGGAGGGAAGGAGAGGAGCAGGTGTGGGGAGGAAGGGAAGCAGAGAGAGGGCAAAGGGAGAAAGAGAAGGGGGAGGAGGAGGAGGGATGGGCAAGCTGAGAGCAGGAGGGCAGGGCGGTGGGTCTGGGTTGGTCTGTGCACTGCAGCCTTGCTCAAGCACGTGCCAGGATGGGGGCAGCCACAGGCAGGGACCCCCACTGCCCCAGGCAGAGACCCCGGGTGAATGGGGTGGAGGTGCTAGGTGACAACCCAGCCTGGGCTGTGGTGACCATGGGCTGGGACACCCTGCTCCTGGCCCTCAGTTTCCAAACTCTGCACCTCTGCCAGGACTCTCCTGGGGTCTGGGGTGAAGCAGCACCACACAGTTGAGTTTCCAGCCATGAGGGAGATGTCTGATGGCCACACAAGCAGCCAGCCATCCTGGAATCCCTCTCCTGCAAACACAATTCCTGCGAATCACCTGTCCTGAAACCCGATGTAGAATTATGATGGAAGAGTTGGTGGGTACCAAGCTTGAAGTGACTGCACCTGTGGCATGAAACACCACAGACACATCACTTCTAAGTCAGGAACATCTTGGAAGAGCACAGCAAGTGATTCCCTATAAATAATCACTGGTCCCTGTCCCTTTCAGCCAGGGGACTCCAAGGCTAGGAATTGGTATTAAACCCCCAGGCTGAAGATCAGCAGCTTCATGAGTACTTCTCATGACCAGGCAGGACACACACAAGGACCTCCTGACACCCCCACACACTACGCAATCAATGCTGATGCAAATACCATCTGCTGTAATTGTGACATTGCCTTTAATGACATCATGAATGAGGATGTCCCACACACAGAGTCCTGACACCATCAGCAAAGCTGGAAGAAGGTCTAGGGTAGGATGATCAAAAACAAGCAGACAAGAATCCAAAGGAGGAAGATCTCAGCCTGGAAAATAAGCAGCTAAAGAGGCACATTTGTGGCCACCAGAAGGTGAACAGAGATTGATTCCTCGCTGCATCTCCCAATAAAAGAATTAGGACATATTCAATAACGTTAAGAGGCAGCAGGTTCAAAAGAAACAAGAGGAGATGGTTCCTCACGTGGTGTGTGGTTAAGCGGTGGAAGTCCTTGCCCCAGCTCTCTGGGGGTGATGAAAGCTTACATGTTTACAGAACAAATTCATAGGAAATCCATTGAGGGGTATTAAAGACAAAATGCCACTCTGGCTCAGGGAGTCCCTGAGCTGCCACGTGCTCAGGGCTGGGATGCTTGGGCAAGGTGCATTGGTGCTGGGCATCGTGGGGTGGGCAGGGACAGCCCTGCACAGCTCCTTCAGCTGTGCTGAAGGTGTCAGGTGATGTCTCCAAGCCAGCACCCTGATGTCTGTACCTTCTGCCCCACTGCCTGAGTGACCCCAAAGTCCCACCAGCCGGGTGTATTTACACCCCACTCTCAGGAGAGTCTCATCCCCCCAAGACACAGAAGCCCATAGGAGCAGGACCACGCAGCACCACTAACATAACCAGTTTAACACAATGAGGAGTCACAGAATTGTAGGGTTGGAAGGGACCTCAAGAGCTCATCAGGTCCAACCCCCTGCCAAAGCAGGGTCCCTAGGACAGGTCACACAGGTCGGTGTCCAGACAGGTCTTGAATATCCCCAGAGAGAGATGCACACCCCCTTGGGCAGCCTGTCCCAGTGCTCAGAGGAGCCACCATTAACCTCACCCAACCCAGCACCGGGTCACCCTCACATCACTCTGCCAAGCACCATTTCAGACACCCCCCCTCACACCCTCCCAGGAGCCCGGCTGGACACAGAGGTCCATCCCTCAGGAGCTGGACCTCACCCTTCCCCGTGCACAGCATCCCTTCCACGCACGCAGAGTCCGTGCACGTAGCAATCCCAATTAAACCAAAAAACCCCATCGCAGAGGGGCCTGGCAGCGCTGCATTTATCAGCCTGCCTGGAAGGGGCTTGTGCAAGCTGTCCCCCCGGCTGACGGATTAGACAGCAGACAATTAGGTTTCAGGCACACACACACACACACAGACACCACACACGCTCACGAGCACACCCGAGCACACACAGGCACACAAATCCTTTCTCTCCATCCATCTGCAAGGCCGAGGCGGCCGGGCCCAGCTGCGTGGCCGTCCGGTGCTCTCTGAAGCTGCGTGCAGCTGAATAAGAACGAGGCCCTGCGCCTCAGCTTTTCAGCGCCCGCTCGCAAAAAAATGAGCCAGAGGTCCCCAAAGAGATGACACAATTGCAATGGAAATGGGTTAACCCTTGGCAGGCTGGTTTCACCGCCTCCTCCTGGCTCTGGATGGCTCAAACCTCCCACTCTTTGGGTTGCAAGGACAAAGCCGGAGCGCGTCGTCGCGGGGAAGGAGCCACCTTGTGCTCTGAGGCGAGCTGGGTGTGGGGGTTTTTTTTGGAGAGTGAACTATTTCAGGCACATCCCTTGGTTACTGGGAGATTCCCAGCTCCTGGAAGCAGGGATGGTGTCTCAACACCAGTCACCCCACCAAAAGCATTGCCTCTCGGTGCTCAAGACCAGAAACTACTAGGCCCAGATCCCTAGACACAACCCAAGCCAGCATTGCTCCTTGGATTGTCCCTTCTGAGGGCTCTCCAGAACAATAATTCAACGTTTCAAAATAAATTGGAGACACAAAATGGCTGAGATAAAAACTGGAACAAGCTGGGGGGGCTCCTGAATGGCAAAGGCCACACGCCCACTCTGGGAGAGGATTTCTGGTGGAATCACCAAAACAACAGGTAAAGGGAAATCAGTAGGTATAATTTCTTTGGATTGTCCTGAAGCCTTTGATAAAACCCCACAGGAGATGCTATTAGGGACACCAAGGATCGCTGGGCAAGATGTGGGATACTGCTGGGGAGCAGGAAGCCTGTGAGGGAGGAGGTGGTTCAGGCCCTGCTGGGACAGAGGCCTGGGAATCTGGAGCGTGACTCTGAATCACAGAACGTTAGGGGCTGGAAGGGACCTCAAAAGACCATCTAGTCCAACCCCCCTGCCAGAGCAGGGTCACCCAGACTAAATCACACAGGAACACATCCAGACAGGTTTGAATGTCTCCAGAGAAGGAGACTCCACAACCTCTCTGGGCAGCCTGTCCCAGGGCTCCCTCACCCTCACAGGGAAAAAGTTTCTCCTTATAATCACATGGAACTTCCTCTGCTCCAGTTTGCACCCATTGCCCCTTGTCCTATCACTGCCATCCCTGAGAAGAGCCTGGCTCCATCCTCCTGACACTCGCCCTTTACATATATATAAACATTAATAAGGTCACCCCTCAGCCTCCTCCGAGCTAAACAGACCCAGCTCCCTCAGCCTCTCCTCATTAGGAAGATGTTCCACTCCCTTCATCACCTCGGTGGCCCTGTGATGGACTCTTCCAAGGAGTTCTGTGTCCTTCTTGAACTGAGGGGCACAGAACTGGACACAATATTCCAGGTGTGGTCTCTCACACACACGGTTGGAAAAGACCTTTGAAGATCTGCTCTGAGCCCAGCTCCTGCCTCAGGAGCAGGGAACTGAGCAGCAACACTGCAGGATGCTCAGGGCACACCAAAACCTTCTCAGAACAGCCCCTGCACCTCGAGGCAGGCATGGGTATGGGGTGTGAGCAGCCTTCTCTCCACCCCCCTCCACTGCTCACACCTACTTGAGGAAAGATCAGCTGAACACCAAAAAGGATCACGTCAGCCTCTGGCCTCTCTCCTCACACTCACAGCCCCTGATCTCCCCACGTCCTTTCAAGATGTCTTTCAACCATCCATCTGGAGAGGAGAAAGCCCAAGGACAGCGATCTCCCATCCAGTGTTGGGAATAGGACATGCTAGGGGAGGGGGGTTCCTCTGGAAACACCACACTCAGCCGTGCAAAGAGCTTTCTAAAAACAGCACAGCGTTTTAAATTGTCTTGCAGTTCATTTTTGAAGGAAAGGAGATCAGACAAGGAGAGCCCATCACGGTGCCTGGTACCCACCTCACCCAGGCAAAGGGCACAGCCCCCTCTGAGACAACTGATGCCCAGGTGGAAATGACCATGAAAGCAACTCAGCCCATATCCCTCAAACCAACACCAGCCGTTTTTGGAAGTATGTTTTCTTAAAGAGAGACACAAACCCTAGAGTTACAAGATTCAGCAGGCACTAAAGTTAGAAGAAGCTCTCCAGATGCACTAGGGAACATCTAGATGTTTACCAGGGAAGATTGCTGCTCTCCCTGAGCTCTGATTATTATTAGCAGCATAACAGTGGAGACTTGAGGATGGACCAGGTCTCACAGAACACATCACACAGGAATTTAAGACTGCCTGGAGGCTGCTGCATTCATTGCCTGCGAGCAGCCAAGTTGTGCAGCCAGCTCTGCCCCATCTCCACAGCCAGCTTTCTCACCTGCTGGCCCACAGCCTCAGCCCTCCCAGAAACCAGCTCCCCCATTTTCAACCTAAACTTACTTGTGGGCAGTTTCTAGTCATTTGGTTCCCTGCCAACCACATGCATCAGTGAAACAGCTCCTCTCCCACCCCAGTGCTCTGTGTCCCCCGCTCTACCAGATTTGCAAAGCTGAGCTTGCAGAGCCTCAGGAGATGGGCCATTCACTGCTTCTCCTTGGGGACTTCACCATCGTTTCATGTATCAATCCATAAACCACCCCTCCAGGTTGATCAAGGACCTGTACACTTCCCTCTGCAGCACTGAGCAGGGTACCAGGGAGAATTTTCTGATAACTAGGCTGCACTTTCCTCTCCTCCTTTCATCCCATTACCCATGGCTATATCCCTTAGACCACTCTAAATAATTACTCAGGTGGGTGTTTATGACCTTCAGATATTTGTGCATCCCTGGTCTCAGGGAACTCCTCACCAGGCTACGCTGGATATTTAGACTACACAGAGAAACGCTCTCTGTTCCAAATACTTCCAGGCTGTGGTAGGAAGTTGGTAGAAAGGGCTGATCCTGCACCATTTGCCACATCTCTGAGGCCATTTTTCAATCCCAGGCAGCTTTCCACTTCCTCCATGAGATGTTTTCCTCATTTAAACCCCCCCAACACCTGGAAATCTCCCTGTGTGTGCTTCCCCCCCATCCTTAGTGACAGTTGATGCCCCTCACGCAGGGGTGTGAGATCTCCAGATAAAGCTACCTTCCTTTGGGAGGAAGAGCTGGGTTGTAGCTCTTTGGGAATTAGAGGGAATGGAGGAAGGGCCCTGGTTGCTCCAAAATAACAACTGACAAGGCAAGGAGGACCCACTTTCCTCTGTGCTAGGAGCATCACCACCATCAACAGGGATGCCTGCCTCCCTCCAGCCTCCCAGAGATGAGGGTCAGGGCCACAGGAATGGATGGAGATTTACTGCTCCAAGCACTATTAGCTGGGCCATCTGGATATAGAGCATCAGCACCGAGTTAGAGACCTCAGCCTGATGTCCAGTGGGCACAAAGGCTGGGAGAAGAGGGAGATGCTGCAGTGGCTTCCTCAGTGGGAGATCTGGGAGGGCTTCTGCTGGAATAAAACCCTGCCCAAGGGAAGGGGAAAGGGAAATGCACTTGGACACTGCACTCACAGACACCAACACTAAGATGCTGGTGTGCAAGGAGCACGCTCATGCCCAGGCACAGCGCCAGCATCTGCTGCAGCGGTGAGGAAAGGGGAGAGGTGGATGGAGGAGGAGGAAAAGCAGGACAAGATTCCCCACCCACAGCACCACCAGCTCCAGGCATTCACTTGTCATTGCCAAGCCCTAAATAAAATTATGAGGGGAGGTCTAAGAGAGTTTGTGTCTGAAGAGCACTCAGCTGGGGGATGGTTACAGCGTGTCTTCTGCTTTTTTTTTGATGCTTTAGGAGGTCACATTTTCCTTTATTGCTTTTTGCTGCCCCAAGAGTTGGAGAGACTACCTTTACTGTGCTTTTACTGAAAGCTGAAACCTTCTTGTGGCCACCAGACTCTGACCTGGACCTTTAGCATAAGTATCTGTCATTGATAAAGCCAAGAGTGTGGGTGGGTGACACCGTTTTGTAGGGCAAACTCCCCAGGCCGTGGCACATGGACACTCTGTCTCCTCTCAGAGCCAGCCTCAGTTTCTGTTCCCTCACAGTGAGCTTGGGCTCAAGGGTTAGTGCTGATCCATCCCCCACACGAGGCCCTGGCCTGACTCAGGGAGGGGAAATGACTCGCTGTGGTTACAGAGCATCACTTTCTCAGAGAGGAAAACAATCCAGCACGTGAATCAAAACCTCTTCCTTAAAGCAGGGAGGAGACACCAGACAACCCAACCTGATCCCCACACAGCCTGGGAAACAAAGCCTGGCTGGCAGGGGTGGAGGAGATGTGGAAAGGTGCATCCACCAAACCTCGGTCAGACCCTGGGATCTCCAGGTACCACCCCAGATCCTTCACCACCACCACAACCCAAAGCCTGGAGCTGTTTCAGCACGCTGTGGGGAATGCAGCTGCCCCCCAACCTCCAGCCCCAGAGGGAACAGACCTGGCTCCATCCAGCCCTAAGGGAAGAGCATCCTTCACACGGTCCCTTCAGCCCCCACCCCAACAGTGCAGAGAAATACCCCCCCTCTCCCAGTCACCCCAGCTGCTTCAGCATCTCCTCAGAGAGGGGGAATTCTGGCTGAAGAGAAATCACTGTGTGAGGGGAAGAAGGCAAAGGGAGAGCCAGGAGGCAGGAACAGGCTGGGGTGCAGGGGGCTGCGGGGCTCCCACAGGTCTCAGCCCAGCACCGGGCTATTTTCTGCCTGTTCCTCTTCCTCACTGCCACGTCACCATGGCAACCCCATCAGCTGAGTGGCTCTGCTCCTGACTCTGCTTCTGCTCCGTGGGGAGTTCTGGGGTGGGTTTTTTCCACCCATTCTCACCCCAATTTCCCACCCGGGCTCCATCCCAGGGAGGCTCCCAGCCAGTGCCTGGCAGTGCTGACCTGAGCACAAGGGGTGCTCAGAAGGTCCCTCCTGTGCACTCTCTGTCTGGGGGGGGATCACCAACAGGACCCCCAGCTGATGGTACCCTGCCTGGTGGGGCACTGCACCAGCTTTGGTCCAGAGCCCTGTGCCAAGGGGATTCCTACACACCTCTCCCTGCCCTGGGAACCATTCTCCCCATCACCCAATGCCCCCAAAATCCTCCCCATTACAAAGAGCAGGCACTGAGTTTTTGGGCACCTGCCCCATGGAATGGTGCTGCCCCAGGAGGCAGATCTTACCCACAGAAACTTAGGGAAGAAGCCCTGTGGAGGGTGAGGGTCTCTCTCAGCTGGGGAGAAGTTAGATAAACACCATCTCAGCTGCCATCAGGGTACATCAGCCTTCAGATGTCCCCTCCAGCTCCATTTTCTGGGGCCCTAGAAGGCTAAATGCTTCATTAAGAGAAAAACCCAACCACTAACGGGGCCAGAACTGTGGGGTTTAGAACTCAACAGAGGGAGAAAGATGTAGCAAGGCCAAAGTGGTGGTGGAGGATGCAGGGGAGCTGGAAGAGGAGGGAATGGGAGGAAGGAAAAGTAAGTCTTTCCTGCCCTCAGTTCAAGCCACAGGTGTGATGAAAGAGCCATCCACAAGGACAAGGGGGCTTGAGAGCATCTGCTGCCCTGAGATACCTTCTTCCACTTAAAATCACTGCTCTCCTTTGGCCCTTTAAAAGCCCCAGCCTGAAGCACAAAGGAAGCTCTCTGGCACCTAGAAAGCTCAACTGAGGCACATCCACAGATTAATCTCCACAGTACAAGCTCCTCTTCCTCACCTCATGTTCAGCCCTGACGAGCACCAGAGCATCCCCAGAGCACCATGAGCTCATCCTGCCTGCTCAGCTCCTCACCAGGACAGGGGAGTCCCTTGGGGGTGTTTTGCATTGGTTTTGGTGCCTTCAGAATAGCTGTGGTTGGAAATCAGAGGCTGGGTTAATCTGACCCTGTCACACACATCAGATGTGCAGCAGAAACAGCCCTCCAGTAAGTGTTACCACGACATTTGGGGAGGCTTGAGGGGGTTTTTTCCGCCCCCCCCCTCCTCATTTTTTTTATAGCAGACATCTGCAGTGGGAAAAAGAAGAGGGATAGAGGGGGAAAAAGGAATGAGAAGAAACAGCAGCTCTTACAACCAGCCAAATCCCACTGATCCAAAGCCCGCATCACCCCCAAATCCTGATTTACTCGAGGTCAGACCGAAACCCCACTGGTGAGGAGTGGGCTCAGTGGGGGATGCACAGAGCTCAGCACAGCCCCCAGCACACAGGGAGCCCTGTGCCAGGCTCTGGGTTTCTTTATACACAGAGTCACGCTGACTGAACTGAAGGTGCAATTTTGCAGCTGCTTGCTGGGGAAACCGAGTTTCTTTCAATGCGGTTTAAGTCAATTAGGAGCAGGTTGAAGCTGAAGTGAATTAAGGCTTTCAACCCCAAATATGAGCCCCTGCCTGAAGGAAAGAGGAGGGGAAGGCAGCTCTGCACCACTTTTTAGCTAATCCAGTGCAACTCAAGCGATACAAATCTGAGAACAGGCAAGGCAGCATCCTTTCTCCCTCCTCCTCCTCCCTGTTCTCACTTTTTCTCCCTACTCCTTGCTTCTCCCTCATCCCATCTCCTGCTGTTCATCCCTTCCCCACTTTCTCAGCCCCCCTCCCAGTACCCACACAAGGGGGCTGGGAAGCAGTTGGAGATCAAACTCCTGGCAGCACCAAAGCATCAGCCATGCTGAGAGCCTGAGACAGCTCCGGAGCAAGGAGGCAAAGGAGTGGGATAGTGAAGAAGCAGGTGGGTTTGGGTGTGAGCAGAGGAACTGCTTGCAGCCTGGGAAGCTCAAGGAGACATGATGACAGGGGAGAAAGTCTGTTTTATAGCACCAAGCAGACAGGAGGCTGCTGGGGTTTGGCCTCACACAGACCTGATGTATCCAGCCCGCTGCCAGGACACAGGGCTGGGAGAGCCAGTGTGTCCTAGGGACTGCTCCATGGCAGGGAACAGCCTGGCTGGCTGAGGGACATGCTGCCTGGAGCAGGCACTTCTCCAGGCATCCACCTTGCCTTCCACAGGGACATCAGACAGCAGCTTAGAGCCCAATTTTTAGGGTGTTTAGAAGCTGTAAGGACTACTATGGATGCAGGAAGAGGTGCCAACACGGATGCCACAGGGTGTTTATTACAGTTTAAAAGCTCCTAAAGTAGCATCTTCCTCTGCCTCCCCCCAAAAAAGTCTTTAATCTCACAGATTAACATCCATCAATAAACCCAGCAATGTTTAATTCCTCCTAGACCCCATCTAGCTACACCAGTGTCAATGCCCCTGGAAGAAGGATGGCTTCTGGCACGGTGGTGGTGGATGCAGGTAGACCCTGTGCACCCCAGGAGCCAGCTCCAGTCGCTGTTCACAGCTTCCCTCAGCAAAGGGAAGAGCACAGAGAGGATTAAGCAGCTCCTAGCCTGGGATCTTGGCCTGTACTGGGTTTCTTTGCTGATGTGGAATATCTGCATCCATCCCCCTGGAGCCACAAATGGGTTTTCCCCAGGAGGCTGGTGAGGATGGGGGGGGGGGGGGGGGGGGGAAGAGGAGGAGGAGGAGGAGGAGGATGTCAGTCCAACCCCACAGAGCTGCTCAGGGGCTGTTTGGGGGGTGCCAGAGCTCTGTGCAAAGGTATTTGCTGTGCTCTGGCTGCTACAGAGGACTTGCACATCACACAACCAACCTGCACAAAGGAAATGCCACCAGAGGGGATCCCCACACACCCTGCTCTGCACCACAAGCAGAGCTGCAACATTCTTCATCCCTGGGTGCTCCCAGCAAAAGGACAAAGGCACCAGATATTTCCAGCCATCTCTGCTGCAGGTTGAGCCAGGAGCACTCTGCAGCTCACAGCACTGGCTGCTGCCAGCAAAGGAAAGGAGGAATTGAAGGGGGGGAGAGGATGGAGCAAGCACAGTGGGGGAACAGTTAATTAGAAAAGCTGCCTGACATGTGGGCTTGCCAAACAAACTTTGGGATGTTCCTCCATGCCTCATCAATGCAAATGAAGCAGGAGGACCCAGGAAGACATCCTGGGCTCCCAGTTGGATTTATACCCAGATAAACTGGAGGGCAAAGCTGGCTCCTGGCTGAGGATGCTCCCCCAGCATCCTCTGCCCCATAGCGGCAGCCTGTGACTTCAGAAAGGAAGGTGGTGTGGACAGGCTTACATAAAGAAGCCCAAAACCCACCACAAACATCTCCCCCCTCCCCTCTGCCCTTCAGCCTACCCAGCATCCACACACCCCAACCTCCTTCTGCAGACACACAGCCCCAAGTCCACCTTGGGACTGCTGCAGGGCTGCTGTGGTCTCCTCAGGAGCCAAATGCCTCCAAAAAAATGCCAAATCATTATTTTCTACCTAAATATAGATTTCCTTCAACACCTTCTGGGGTTAAGCACCCAAAAGAAGCCCTTTCCTTGAAGGAAAAGCAGGAATAGCCAGCCCTCCCTGCACAGGGTCTGTGCTGCCATCCAGGAGATCCCAGGGTTGGTAGAGGTATCCCAGGACCTGGGGCAGAGTTTCAGGAGGAGCCAGATGCCAATTCCTGCCTCTTGTCCCCAACTTCCCCCATGATCTTGGGCAAATTCCAGGGGCACCAGATTTTCAGGCAACATCTGCTCCTGTTTGGGCCCCGACTTAGAGCAGAGCAGGATGGATGCTGAGTGTGTGGGAAGAGCCAAACCCTGGTCAGCACCTTGGTTCCTCCTCCTTCAGAAGGACATTCCAAGGCTGCCTTTCTGCCACTCCACTTCCAGATCATTTTTTGGAGGTACTGGGGTGGGAAGGAGATTTGTGTGGCTCTTTGGGAGCTGGGGAAAAGTCCCTCTCCTCTGAAATGCCTGGGGGTAGGAGGGAGGTCCAGGAGGGGAGGTTCAGGAGGGGAAGCAGTAAAGAAAACCCTCCTCAGAAACCCAAGTGTTGGGTGTTGGTGCAGAGCCAGGGTGGGTTCATGAGTCCCATTCTCTCAAGGGGGGGCAGACACACCATTTAGACCAGTAAAAACCTTCTGGGTTGGAACCCAACAAGGCTTTGCAAGGGACTTTGATGTTTCCCCAATGCTCTGGGGTGCCTGGAACCCAAAACTGCCCTAAAACAGGCAACACCCGTGCTTTAAACTGCTGCTGTAGATGCAAAGAGCTTGGAAACAGCAGCAGCAGAGAGAGCACGAGATCTGCTGAGCCCCAGCAGGCACACGTGGGCTGGGCTGGCCTTGGCTCTCTGTTCTGCTGTCCCCAGTAGTTGTGTAGCTGTCACCCAGCACAGCTTTTCGGAGACCCTTTGGGGCAGGGCAGCAGGGGTGAGCCAGCACCTAATCCTACAACATCAGCTCCCACCACTCCATCCCTGCCAAGCACCAGCAGCAGCAAGGAGGAACGGAAAAATACAAGGAGGACCTGAAGGAAGCATCCTCACCAAGGGGCTCAGCCCCCCTCTGCAGACCCAGTTTGCCCACCCTCAGCCCCTCACCTTGCCAGCTGCAGGGTGCAGCCGCAGCGAGTGAGCGGCTCCGAGCTGCAAACTTGAAATAGACCCCCCCCAAAAAAAAAAAGGGGGAAAAGAAAAAGAGAAGAAAATAAATAATAAAATAAAATAAAAAGGAGTGAGGTAGCGAGCAAGAGAGAGAGAGAGAGTGTCTGACTACAGCCCTAAGGGCTGTCACAACAGATAAAACCTCAGCCAGGCTTCGCAGTTTGAGCTCCTGCACGCTAATGCACAGCAGAGCTAAAAATACCGACGTGTGGAGAAAGCAGAGGCTGCTGCTGCTGCTGCCTTTCGAGCTCCAGCGTCTCAGCTAGCCCAAAGCAGCCAGATGTACAGCCAACTGAAGGGCAACTGCAGCCCCAAATTGGGGCAGGGGCAGCGCAGAATGGGTGGGGATGGGTTTGGCTAGGTTGTGCCCGGCCAAGCTGTCTCCTGGGAAGGGTTGGGGTGGGTTTGTGTTGATGTGAAGGAAAATATCTGGGCCAGGAGCTTCTGGCTCTGTGGGGAGAGTGGGATGGCAGCAGAGGGATGGAGCAGCCTTGGGGAGAGGGAGGGATGCACAGAGGAAGGGGAGGATGGAGCTTGCGATGAGGAGGAGGATGTGGAGAAGCTTTGTGAGGCAGCAGGGAGGCAGGACAGATCCAGGGCTACATCCCTTGGGCTGCCAAACGAGGTGCTGGGTGCTAATCCCCAAAGGCAGCCTCACCAGAGATGGGAAGGAGCTCACAGCCTGTCCTCACACTATCTCCCAGTTTATCTGGCCACCCTCACTGCAGCAGTCACTGTCCTGCCTGTAGCCCAGGAACTGGGACATCCTTAACCACACACTTCAATTCAAGCATGCACTTAGAGGCTGTTTCCCTCAATGGAGCTGAAGGATGTGCTCAAGGGTTAGCAAGTGATTAGCTGCTTCCAGCAAAGGGCAGTTCTCTGAACTGGGGCCTGCTCCAAGCCCCCTTAGCCCAAACCTGGGGTGTCCTTATGCTGTTACATCCCCTCCTCCAAATCCAGACCGAGCCCACTGCTCCAGGGGATGTTCATCCTCCAAAGCACTGATGGACAGCCAGCACCAAGCCACCATCACCTTCCTGTGGTAGGTTGTGCTGCCCCTGTCAGGCACTGAGAGGTGCCCAGATCCCCCAGAACTGTAGATCAGGAAGGTCTCAGTCCAGATTTGGAACCCATCAAGATGAGGAAGGGTTTGGATGGTCTCCCTCAGCTCAGAGGCAGCCAGGCTGCATCTCTTGCACACCGTGCCCGCTCCTGCTGCATCCCACAAAAATATGAGGGACACAACCAGCTTGGTGCCACTTCACCCCAAAGCCAGGAGCCCAGATTCAACCTGGGGACACCAAGAATAGCCTCCAGAGCCCTGGCATACCAGCTAACACAGCCCATACTGCCTTCCCACACCTCACAGGGGTTACATCTTCACCTGTTCTTCAGGCTGGGAGGAGCAGCTCACCCTCCCCAGTCAGCACCCTTACATCAGCCCTGCATCAAGCCTCCCACATCAGCGCTGACCCACCTCAGAGCTCACAGCCCAGTTACCCCATGCATCACCCAGTTCCTTGCCTACTCACAGGAACCTCCCAGACACCAGCACAAAGCCCCTGTGGATCCGTTTCAAGCTGCACTATCAGCACGTTTGGCATTTTCATCACACTCAGGGGACAGTCCCCTACAAAAGGGGCCAATTTATCTGGAAAGCAAACCCCTGCCTTCGAGCCTGTGGCTTCCAGCAGGCAGCAGATGTGCCAACACAGCCTTTGGGCAGGGTGGGGAAACCCAACAGCATCAGCATCATCCTACGCTGGGACAGGAGCAGCAGCCCCAGCTCAGCCAACTACCCAAATTTCCCATCATCTGAGCTGGTTATTGTCACCATATCAGTGTAAGCCACAATAGCAGATCAGTTCCTGAATAATAACTATTAGTTAAATTAATTGATGTGTGGAGGAATTAAAAGGAGGGGGCCCATCAACAAAAAAACCTGCTACCTAAGCCCAGAGGATGAACGCGACTCAGGAAGAGAAGAGTAAGCTCTTAAAGTAATTGCAACATCAGTAGTTAAGGATTAGGCCAAGAGGGTCCCCCCCAAGCTCTGGCTGTGGCTGGGCCTGTCTGCAACCAGCCTCACTTGCCCAGGAGGGAGCAGGAACCCTTCCTTTCCCACCCCAGCACGACCTATCCAAGCTGAGCACCAGCTGCTCCTCTGTGATTTGTTTTGCAGCACAAGAAAACCCCACAGGAAAACCCCAAAACATCAAAACCTCCCCCAACACCCCCCTTCCAAACACTTGCCAACCAGCCAGGCCAGCCCCACACTTCCAGGGTCCATCTCAAGGGCTTCCCCAGCCCTCTTTGTGGCTGCACACAAGCACACACATATGACATCTCTGCCAGCTATGGAAACTTTCCATGTTACCAACCCAGTGCTGGCAAACACCACAGCACCTTCAGAAGGTGTTACAGAACCTTCTGGCTTTCACAAAGCCCCTGCTCCCAGGGTCATGGAGTTATGGAAGGGGAAAAAAAGAAAAGGAAAAGCCCCAAACCTCTTCTTTCATTAAAAGGGAAAATTCAGAGCCCTCAGAGCTAGAGGCAGAGAGTTGAAAATGAGCTCTGCAAACATGGCTCCTAGCCACAGAGAAGCTGGAAAACACATAGAAATCAAGGTGTTTCACACAAGTTTCACATCAAACACTTGGTCTGGGGGCAGCAACTGGCATTACATTCACTCTCCTTCCTCACTCACACTTAAGGATGGGAAGAGGATGGTTCCCAGCAGAGTAGCACTCCCAGCCAGGACTGTTCTTCCAAACAGCCAGCACCAGCAAAACCCCAGATGCTCAGAGAGGAGCCTGAGCAGGGGCTGATCCCACCTAACAACCACTCATGATCCAACTAACAAGGAGCCCCACAACCCAGGATAACCAGACCCCTTGAGCAAGCAAAACCCCCTGCCCCAGTCCCACCCACAGCACCCAAAAAACATCCCCAGCTACTCACCTCTTCAGAAGATCACCAAACCACCAGGTAGCCTCCTCATCAAGCTTTTAATTGGGAACCCTCTAGAGGCAGTGCTGCACCAGCTGTGGTCACTTAGGATGGTCTCACACCATTAGCACCCTTAAGGAGCCAAAAAAGGAAATAAGGGGGGGAAGAGAATCTCCTACCTGAAGGCCCAGGGCCTGAGAGCAGCTCTTCACTTCTGGCAGGCTGATGCCCAGGTTGGACCTCAAGAGGTGGCACTCCTTCCTCACCTGATGCTTCAGCTGGGCTTGATGATCTTCAAAGGTCTTTCCCAACCTTGTGATTCAGTTGGGTTTGTAAGAACTGTGAGACAAAGAGCATCTTGTGCATTGGTCCTGCAGCCCCAAAGCAAATGTTAAAGCACAGCCAGATGAGTGTTAATTAATATGAGCATGCTCATCGCCATCAGCGTGTCCTTGTTGGCCTTCCAGTTAGGGTACCCAAGGAAGAGAGGGGCTTTGGGCTTTCATGCCTCGGTGTTGTCCCACCAGGACCACATCCACCACCCAGCACAGGGAGGTCACCCCACAGCACTCCCTTTCCCAGGTTTTGGGGCAAGTCAGCCCACCCAACTGTTTCTCCTGGGGTCAGTGCCACCCTCTCTGCCTCTGCTGCCCCATCTCCAGCCTCCTGCCTGAGCCGTGAAAAACCCAGAGGTGCTTCAGAGGCACGTGCTGTCACTGGGGTGAAAAGCCAGGCATTTGGGCAATTCAGAAACCCCCCAAACCTGCCTCCATGCAAACTCCTAAGGATGTCCTAAACCAGTGCTTCCTGAGGGTGCTGGGGCAGGCCTCCCTCACACATCCCTGTCCTGAGTTCGTCAGGCCTCTTTGCCAGCTCCAGCCTCTTGAAATTCTGCACACTAATAAAATCCCAACTAATTTACATCCAAGATGGGGAGTGAGTGGCAGCTGTTGCTATAGAAACCCTCTCCTGAGCCCTGGTTCCTGGCTGCAGCTCCGAAATGAGAGACTGGAAGCCAGCTCAGTCCCCAGCCCCGATGGCACTGGGACATCCCAGGGTGCTTGGTCATCCCAGTCTGGGCTGGACACACTGCTGCTGCTTCCCAAGGCCCCACTGCAGCAGGGATGCATGGAGGGTGTGGTGCCCACCCCCACCAGCCAGTCCTGGGTGTCCTGTCTTCCTCCAGGCCTCCATCACTGAAGGGTCTTCCCTGCCCACCACCCTTCCCTGAAAGTCCTCGACCTCCTGGAGCCAGGGGTGCATGTGACAACCCCCCCTCTCGTTTGGGGACAGCAAATTGAAAGGACAATAGAATGGAATTGCTCACTGAGCTACCAGACTTTGGGGAGATGTCTGGTGGGGAGACTTTGGGGGGCGTGGGGAAGCCTGAGCTGAGGACCCCACTGACAGGACAAGACTGCAGTGTGTTTAACACTTGATGCAGTGGGGTTTCCTCAAGTTGGACTGGTGGTTCTTCAGACCCACGGGGGGTTAATGCTTTGGGACCTTATGATATGGCCCGTTATGGTAACAGCACCTTACACCAGACCCCTCCTCAGCTCCCAGCAGGCTGTGTCCTGGTTTATAGCTCAGCTTACAGCATGAAACCTGGACCTGTCACCAAGGCTTCACTGGTCCCCAAGAGCTTTTCTGGGCACAGAGACATCCCATCTCCATGGTAAGGCATCCAGGAGCAAGCTTCTCAAGCAGAAAAGCCATCAGAGGACATCATCTCTGCAAGGAAGGGAAGAAAGCAGCTCCCATTTCAGCACACAACCAGGGGACCCAGAGTGATTGTCCCACCTCCAGCCTCCACACCAGAGCCAGGTGGTTGTACCATCAAGGGTGCTGGGCCCTGAGCTCTGCTAGTCAGTGAATAAAGGTATCTGGGCCCCAGGGCCGGATCCTGCTCTCTGTTACACCCATGTAAGGCAGGAGGGAATCAGTCCTTGGATGGACACATCAGTTGCTGTGTCAAGGAGTGGCACAGCACCCTGGGAACGTGCTGGTGGGGTGAACGTGCTTCCTCCCCCACGCACATATTCCTCAGGTCTTCCCAGGATCCAGCTGATGGCACAGGTACTCCTGGTTTCCCTTGGCCAAGACATCGAGGATGTTCAACAGAGATGTCTCCCTTGTCTCCTGCATACATGCCATGCCACATGGGCACCACGAGTCCAGGATGGAAGGTGGTGAAAGGCTCCTTGCCTGTCACCTTGTCCTCAGGGCTGGACATCCCCGACATACCTCAGGAGCTATTTATTCCTCCCTCCAGCCCTCAGCTGCCTGCTCCATCATGCAGACACAAAGTGACTCAGACCTTCCCAAGATAAGGAGACCACATCTGCAGCTCAGCTCCCCAGGAACACAATCAGAGTAGTGACCTGCAGCCAGGCAAGGGAAGGAAGGAGGGGGCAGGATTTCTCACTGCTGACTCCGACCCCCTGATGGACGTTGCCATGGAAAGCCGGCAGCCAGCAGCCCCAGCTGGGGTCCTGCTGAAGGATTTTCCCTGCCTGGCCTGAGGCTAGGGCAAGGGGAAGGGGGAGGGAAATGCCTGGGAAGAGCTTGCATCTGGCTAGGACAGCTATGACAGCCCAACAGCCCACCTCTGCTAGCGGGTGTGGAGCTCACCTCCCTCTTGGCTGGAGCATCCCGAGTTGGTTTCGGATCCAGAGGTGGGCTCAGGAGCTTGAGGGGGTGTTTGAAGGCTGGTGCAGAGCCACAGATAACAAACCCAGCTCCTATTAATGACAGAGGGACCAGGAAAGGGACAGAGAGACAATAACCTAAGACCAGGATACCATCCCCTGAGATGGTGAGGAACCCATCCAGTTCCTCTCCCCTTCTGCCTGTTTCCAGCCCCTCATTTCTGCATGGAGAAATGGGACAGTAATTTCTCTCCCACGGGGGAGAAACAATACAGGAGCTGCAGACAACCCCTCCCTGGCTGCCTGAGCAGGCTGATGTCTGGGGGAAGGTCTGTACAACTTCCCTGGGGGAAAAAACCCCACCTCAGTTGGAGACTGCACCAAGCTGGGCACTGTGTGGCGGTTTCTTGCCCTGGTGCATTGAGATGGGATGGAAAGGACCAGGGCTTAAAGCTGCTTGTTTATCCCAGAGCCTGGATCAGGCACTAGGAAATCTGCTGCCAGCAGCAAGCACCCAAAGGAGCCGTCACCCCTCCTCCTGCCTCACAGGGAGCTGGCAGGAGGGGATGGACAGCTGCTTCTCCATAATCATCTCCCCACCACTGACAACATGCTGGAGCTAATTTTCAGAAGACACCTTGGGAAGAAGAATGCATTTACAACAGCCAAAGCACCAGGAAGAGCAGCTCCTTCCAGAGAACCAAAGCAAAATGAATCGTTGCTTCTTGTTAACCCTTTGCCTGCGCCTCAGTGAGCAGTACAAAAGTTGCTGGTCCGATCCTGCCCCCCAGTTCACAGCCCTGTAGCTTCTCTGATTGTCTTGGCAAAGAGATGGTGACTCTTCAAACACATTACTGATCGAAAACCTGTCCCAAAGAAGGGACTGTGCCTGTTTGAAGCCAAGATTGGCTCCCTCAGATACCTGCTGAGATCACGGTCCCAGCTGCTCCTGGCACCTCTCAGCACACGTGTGGCACACACAGCAGCCAGGATGGGGGGGATGAGGTGCAAAAATCCATCAGGTAGAGATCCCAGCCCTGCTCTGGCTTTGAAAAGCATCCCTGGCCCAGGAGGTGAAAGGAGAGCTGGAGAAGGGGAAGGGGAAGGGAGGGGGAACACCACCTGCGTATTGATCTGACGATATGAAAAGGGTTTTTCTTCTGGTTCCTGAGCTGGAGACAGGAACCTATTGGATGAAACCCTCAGCTCTCCCGCTGCCCTGGTTTCAGCCACTCCAGGCTGCTGGTTAATTAGATGAGCATTAGCAGAAAGGCAGCTGGGAGGGGCCTGGCTTTCTGCACCCCGTGGTCGCCCACTCGACGGGAGCGTGCTGCTGTCGGAGGCACCGCTCAGCCGTGCCCACCCAGACACCCTCCCAGCTCCTCCAGCAGCCAGGCTGAGCCCAGAGGGACCAAGGAGGAGACCTGGCTGACCCTTGAGGCACTAAGACCCCAGCAGCCCCCCCATTCCATGCAGTCATTAACCCTTTCCCCCAAATTTCCAGCAGCCACATGTGAAGCCCAGGGATGGGACAGGGTTTCTTCTCCCATCGGCCTCAGATTTAGCCCAGTAACCACCTGAGAACCAAGGAGCCTGGAGCATAGAGCAGGCATTTTTCCTGCCTGGGAGAAATTACAAGGAAGTCATGAAGGATTTGCAGTTATTTTCACACTCCTTTTCCCAGATTAACACATGGATCCACTTTCTGTTCAGCACTCTGAGGGCGTATTGTTTGGTCTCTGTCGCAACCTCACGCTCCCCCATCCCAGGGCTTCCCAGCACCCCACCGATGGGTATGGGATATCAACAGGGATGGAGGAGCTCACTGTAATTAGCATGCACTTCTTATTTGAGCAGCAAGCTCCCCCAGCAAGTCAGAGAGCATTTTGTCTTCCTTTTACAGACCTGGGAGCAAGGAGGCAGCAGGAAGACCAATGCTCATGACCAAGCGTGGTCAGTAAGAAGGTGGCAGAGGGATGGAGAAATGCCCAGAGTCCTCCCTGTCCCCACTACCTGCACCAAACCCAGCAGTGACCTGACGACAGCTCACTAGAATCACAGAGTTATAGGGGTTGGGAGGGACCTCCAGAGATCATCGGGTCCAACCCCTCTGCCAAAGCACCATCCTTGGGACAGGTCACACAGGTTGGTGTCCAGACTAGAGCACCCTGTTTGCAAGGAACAACGGGAAGATCCTGCTTTATCCACTTGCACAAACCAGCCTCTCTCCCTTGCTACCCACAGAGCGACGTGGATTCAGGGAAACTGGGTTAGATCCACGTTTCTCTAATGATGCAACACTCAGAGGTGAAGCAAACTTCCCCCAACTGTCAGACTGATGCCAAATCCCACCAGGGACAAGACCCTACCTAGATGGGGCTTTATGCCAAGGCTTTACCATGGACACAGGGCAAAGCTCTCGTTACATGCTGTAAAATAAACTTTCCAGCAAGCCCTGGGTGCAGCTGGATGTTTCAGCTGCTTTCAGCAGAAGACATTATCTGCAGAGCAGATAAACTCAGCTCAGCCTTTACCTACAGCTCTGCAGCCGGCTCCTCCAGAGCAGCGTCAGCACTCAGCTAGCTGCTGTCATCACATCTGCAACACATCCAGGCTGGAGCAAACGTAAGCCTGCTGCTTTGGAAGGAGAAAGGCAGAGCTTTTGCATTGTTCTTCTCCTGCAGTGCTCTGGTCTGGCTGGTCTGAACTGGCTGTAGTGGGAGCAGGAACGTGTTGCTCTGGTTTCTCACCCTACCACTGGGGTTTTGTCCTCATGGCTTTGGGGTTGGTTCCAGCTCAGTGTGGAAACAGAATGGGAATTGGATGTCTGTGAGCTCCCACGTCATGGGGTACCCACCAGCTACCAGGTCTTCTGCAGACCATGGGCTGAAGGGCTGCAGATGCTGGTGGATGCAGCTGTGGGATGGTGCACCCCACAACCAGGCTCTCCAGGGCCAGAAGTCAGGAGGGATGAGGAGCAGACTTGCATTTTCCCCTCACTCTCTCAGTGTTCCTCATCACCCTCACAGTGATGCTTTCACGCTGTGTGGTGTTAGCAAAGATGCACAACCCACCAGAGAAAGCTGCTTTGCCCAGGTCTGGGACTTCTGCATGGTCCAACAAGCTCCAACCAGCCATGTGTTGTGCACCACTAGGTCTGAAATCCCTCCACCTAGCTCTGGAAACAGGTTAGAATCATAGACTGGTCTGGGTTGGGGGTGACCCCAAGGATCACACAGCTCCAACCCCCTGCCACAGGCAGGGCCACCAACCTCCAGGCCTGGAGCTACACAAGGTTGCCCAGGGCCCCATCCAACCTGGCCTTGAACACCCCCAGGGACGGGGCACCCACCCCCTCTCTGGGCAGCCTGTTCCAGCACCTCACCACTCTCAATATCTATGGAAATATCTATGGAAAATGAGGATAATTTGGGAGTAGGGAACCAAAGGGTCAGTGGAGATGGACGACACTGAGCCTATCAGCTCCATGATGCACTGGGATGCCCAGTCTCAGCTCTGGGGCTGGCATCCCCCCGTGCTGGGATGAAGCACACTCAGGGGCTCTTTCTCCTTCCTAGAAACCCAAAGGATCAGATTTTCTCTGCTGTGTCACAAGCCCCAACTCAGCGACTGACACACACGACACTCTCCGGCCACTGAACCCCACCACCGCACCCACGAGGACCAGAAGCCACACATGTGCAAAGCAGCCAGCACGTCCCACCAAGGAGAGACAGAGCTCCAGCAGGAACTGCAGGGAGGACTGTGCCTACACCTCCATGCAAGCAACCCGCCGGATCCAGGCAACAGTCCAGAGCAGAGCACAAGCTACAGGCGCCAACGTTCCCCTCCGGCTCCCAGCATGACTCACACCCGTTGCCATGAAGAAGAAGTCAACATTTGCATGCAAGCTACCCCACGGTGGAATGAGAAGCTCCCTCAGCTATTTGCTGGCTTTCTGGGGGAGAGCAATGAGCAGTGGGACCTCAGGGGCCAGCGTGGTACCAGATGGCAAATGCTGGGTATTTCCACCAGCATCTCCAGGCTGACGCCGTGGTCTGTATGTACAGCAGAGCCCGGGTGATGCTCCCCTGCAAATGAGATGTTCAAAAGAGAAAGAAGGGAGCTGGGCACCCAACTCATATTGGATTTAGTTTTTCTTTTCAGCTTCTTTAAACCTCTTCCAGCCTCAAAGCTCCCCACCCTCACCAAGCACCGCACAGAATTAGCTACACGCGGGCGATCGATGCCGGCGAGGGAGAAGCACACGCAGGCTCGCACCCACTCAGCACAACACCAGCACACAGACCCCAGCCCAAAGCTGAGCTCTGGCAATAGCCAAACCCACCATATCCATGGATACTTTCTCCCAGCACCGAAGCTGGAGGTGTTGTCCAGTGGGACGGCTGCTCCCACAGGCATGTGAAAAGCCCCGGCTTGGGAGAGAAGGGGGTAATTATATGCCAGGGGAGCAGCTGATTCAAACCCTTCCTGACCCCAGGCTGAAGAGTTCTCCTGATCGATCATGAAGATGCTCTTTCATTTTCCTCAAGCGTTTCGCTGACGGATGGAAAAATCAATGCCCAACAGAGGAGTCTGGAGGGGGGTGGAGCAAGGGGAAGAAAGGGAGAGAAAGGGGATGGGGAATGGGAAAGAGAGGGGAGAGAGGAGCACTCAGGGGAGGTGGGGGCTCTTGGAGTGGGGGGGTGGGAAGGTGGGAGGCTGGTGGCACCTACAGCCTGCCCCAAAGGTCTGGGATCTCCCCACATAGAGGACCGAGGGAGAGCAAGGCTGCTCCCAGCTGTGTGCTGTGGATCCTGGGCACTGCTGGTCTGGGGCCCCTCTGGGCTGGTGCCTCCCTCACTGAGCACTGCTTCTGCAGCACGTTCCATGCCATGGGGTGCCCCCCGCAGCAACACCATGGGTTTCCATAGAAACACCTCCCAGGTCCCCACACCGAGATGTCCCTGGTACCCATGGGCAGATGTGGGGGAAGAAATGCTCCAGGCTTGCAAGGCTTTTGGGTGAAAATTCCCCATTGCCTTGTTTTTCATGAGAATAGCTCTGCTGAAATCCCCAGCTCTGACTCGCTATGCAGGTGAGGTCCAAGTACCATCTCAAGGTCCCAATCTCCCCACACAGCCCTGTGGGGTGCCCTGGGCTGGGACAGGGATCCTCAGTGCCTCCATGTCAGCAGACCCTGTGATTCCAACACTATTGCCAGTCCTGCTGGGCAGAGATGCTGCCAAAAGGGACTCCATCCCTTCCAGAGGGGAAATCTTTGCTGGGGACCGAGCTAAGACTCACACAACTCATCCAGCTCCTCAGTTTTGGGCTGCTGTGGTCTGCAGAGAGATGGTCAAATTCCTTCACCAACACCAGCCACTGGAAGAGGCAGACACTGTGAATGTCCCCTCGGGTCAGGGGAGAGCAGGCTGGTGCTGCTGGACACAGTGAGGTGGCAGCTTGCCTCCAACAGTTGGGGTTTTCCAGTGTTTTCTTCCCCACATCCTGTTAATAATTAACACAACAGCAACCAGACTGGCTTTTAAGAGGCTTCACTACCACAGACTGCATTACAGCCCCTCTTCCAGGAGCAAAGGTTTGTCTGTTACTACTGGAAACCAGGAAGGCTCCAGTCTGGGCCGGGGATACCATCCTCATGGGAGCCTGTGGCTGTGTCCCCACCGAGCTGAGCTGACCCATTGTGCTGGGAGCTCGCATCCAGAGCAGAGATGAAGCAGCCCTGCCAAGGCAGCCCATCCTCAGCTCCTTCCCAAAATCCCACCCTGGGTTGGAGACAGCTCATTGGGGCTGTTTTAAAATCACCACGCTCATCTCCTTGAGGCTGACCAGGATGTGAGCTCACCAGGCAGGAGGACAAGCTGCTCATGCTTGAGATGGGATTTGGAAGTTAAAGGACGGAGGTTGGGGATGAGGGGGGGGTGGTGTCTGCCCCCCTGCACAACCCCATCCCAAGGCACCTGCAAAACAGCGAGTGAGCAAAGCCAGAGCAGCCCATGTGAGGGCATTCTGGGGGATGTTTTGCAACATTTCCCTTTCCAAAGGGCACGGAACTCCTTCCAGATCACCACAGCTCCCAGCTGCCCATCTGACTGTGCCGTATCAGGCTGGGGACAACGCTCTGGGCCAGGAGAGCAGGATCCAAGCCATCCCCAAAGCCCAGGATTCCAACCCAGCAACCTCCACACCTCCAAACACCCTGCTCAGGGGATGGGATAGAACCAAACCCCTCAGCCCCACCAGCAGTTGCTTTACCCCCGCTGGGCTGGGGCCCCTGAGCCCCACGCCGGCCCCACGCAGAGCGGCCACACCGGCTGGGCTGGTTGGGGCGGCCGCATCGCTGCGGGAGGCAGAGCCGGGCCTGCAGCAGCCCTGGCAATAAACAGCTTCCACATGCAGGCTGCCTCGCCTCCCCGCCCCAGCATACCAGCACACTTATTCATCGGGCCTGAAGCAGCAGCACGGATGCTTGGCCCTTGTGGGCTCCAGCACCTGAGAGATGCAGCCCCTCCTGGGATAGGGGCGATGAGCACCCCCATCCCTGCGGTCCCTGGGTGTGCGGGTAGCTTGAGGTCTCCATCCTGCAGCTGTGCTGCTGTGGGACCCCCCAGGCTAGCAAACATGCCACCCCAAAGGTGGACATCGACATTGGCAACACCCCTAAACCTCCTTTTAATTGGATCCCTAGTTTTCTTCCTGCATCCCCCAGGCCATCGTGCCGTGCCTCCCATTTGGGGAGGATCAGATGAAACCCACCAGGCTCCAACTCACATCAGCCCATCCCCCTGACCAGCAACAGCATCCTGACCCCCTCTTTGTCCTCTGCGTGATAAAACCCTCCCAAATTAGGGATTGGGAAAGACTTTGAGGCTCCAGCCCTCTACAGAGCTGCAGCCATGGGGGCATCAGGAACACGTAGTCCAACTAGATCCCACTGCTGTCCCATCCCAGTTGGGACATCCAGGGATGGTACAGTCCCATCCCAACAGCCTCAGGGGATGATAAACCCCCTTTGAAGGCAGAGAGCAGGCAGGGCTCCGGCTTGCCGGCGTCCTGGTGGGTTTATGAGGAGATTTTTAGCAGCACCAGGAACAGTCCCTGGATTAGAGCTCCAGGCTTCAAAAGGAGCTGCCGAGCGCGAGAGCCGAGGGCTGGAGTCGCTGCGGCTGAAAAGGGAACGCTGCACATTATAAATAGCTGCCTCACTGGCAGCACATCTGTTTCAGGCAGCGGCTCGGGAAGGCTGTGCGTGTTCTGGTTTGGCTATTTTGGGGGAAAAGAGATTTGAAACTCACTCATTATTATTGTTCACCCAAGAGATGTGAGCGATGCCTGTTTCTCCTTTGCCTTTTCAAAATAGCAAGCGTGGAGAGGTGAGTTTCAAAGCTCCCGGAGATGGCAGGTTCCTGGGGAGCTGCAGCTCTCGTTGGGAGGTGGTACCAACAGCCTGGTGACACCTGGATCAAGGGGGTGGTGGCACTGAGCAAGGCTGGATGTGGGATGGGAATGGCACAGCCTTGGTCTCTGCTCAGCCACGAGCCACCTTGGAAAGCCGTGGGGGTGGGAGGGGGACAGGCAGCTGCAGGCAGCAATGGGGCTGAGGGCAGGTGTTGAGATGATGCTGTAAGTGATGCTCCCCAAAATGCACCCACCAGACAGGACACTGCTGATGCCACCACAATCCCCCAATGTGCTCTGACTGTCCCTGCAGCGGGGGAGATGCTGGACCACCCCCAGCACTGATCTTGCTGCAGAAGAGCAAGGCCAGGCAGTGGGATGACGCCCAGAGCCCTGGGGATGCTCCAGCACCAACAGGGCTGGGGACAGAGGGACGTCCCACCCCTCGAAGAGCCAACACCTCACCCCAGCCCGCGTGTGCGAGGACGTACGGGGCCCTGCCCGAGCGAGCAGCCCCGGGGTGAGCAGGGAAAGGATGAAGAGGTGTCCGAGGTCCAGCAGCATCAGAGCACAGCCCCACAGTGCACAGCCCGGCCTGAGAGCTCCCGTACAGCCCAGCAACGGCTCATTAATCACTCGGCACCGCCGCGGGATGGAGGCCCTCGCCGACCGCCGCCAATCCCCGCGCCGTTACCACAGAAACAACCCTTACCCTGCTCAGGCTTCAAAGGGTTTTGTGCGTGTGCCTGTGTGTGCTTCTCCATCTCTCCCCCCACCTCCCCTCCCGTTGTTGTTTTGTGTGTGTGTGTGTGTGTGTGAGGAAAAGGGTTGGGGAGGGGGGTTCCCTCTTCCCTGGGAAGCGTTGGGCATCAGGGCTCAGCTCATGTGCAGAGCGAGCATGGGAGGGATGGACAGACAGACGGATGGATGGATGGAGCAAAGAACTGGGAGAAGCAGCGTGACAGCCATGAGGCTGGTGGGGGGGCTTGGGGAAGGAGAAGGGGAAGGATTGGGGAGGGGGGAAGTGGGGGGGTGGAGGCGGCTGTGGTGCTAACGAGTCAAAAATAAATATTTATACGGGGAGAGTTTTAAACCCCTATTTTGCATCGTTATAATAAATTATTCATCTGCCTGTTTCTCCTTGCCCGCCTCTCCTGCTAGGGAGCTGTGAAGGGGATGGTGCTGCAGGCTGGGTGAAGGGGGGTCATGGCTGACCAGGACCCTGCAGCACCCCAGGGAGAGGAGGCAGGGAGGACTGGGGAGGGAAGCAGGGACACAGCACGGATGCAACTGGACCCTGACATGGCCACACTGGTGCCAGATGGGGAAGGGTCAGGAGAGGTGGGTGTCAAAGGTGCCCAGGGGATTCAGTGACCTCCTGGCCAGAGGTGTCAGAGACAGCGTGGCTGCTCTTGCACTGTACCCCAGGTTTGGCTGGAGCCCCCAGATTTGGCTGTGGCAAAGCCAGCAGTTTCCCCTTGGCTGCCCCTCAGTGTCCTTCTGAGGAGCAGGGCATGGGGAGCTCTGCAAGGAGCCCTGCGACCCAGCTCCCCCTCATCCCTGGCTCCCCCTGCATCCTGGGCTGAGGGCTGGCTCACAGAAGCAGGCAGTGACACCTCTCCCTCCTGCCCACACTCCTGCACTCACCACCGGCTGGGACAGCACTTCCAGGAGCCATCCTCACCTCCACATCTCCACCTACACACCAGCACATGCCCAACACACCCCACTGCCACACTGGCAGCAGCTTCCCATCAAGGGCCTCGAGCAGCAGCATCTCCAAGGCTGCCCCCAGACCCCTTCTGGGTGCAGCAATTTGTTTTGGTCACTGTTGCCCAGCTGCCATCATCTCCACCAGCAATAGGAGGTTTGAACAGAGCCACCAAGCACAAAGGAAAGGTTTTGAGAGGAGAGGCTTGCTGTGGCTTTTTCCAGGCTTGCTGCAACTGCATTTGCCAGAACTGCTGCAATAGAGACAAAAACCAAGGAGAGAGAAAGGCATGAGCCTGGCTGAGCAAGCCACAAAAAGCCCCTTGCCTAGCTGGAGGCTTCCAGCATATGGAAGGGGAGGTGAAAGGGCTGGAGAGGATGAAAAATGATCTTCTGGATCACCCTGCTATCCCCTCGACTCCCCTTCAGCCTCTCCTGACAGCTGCTCATCCGACCTGCCTCTCCAGTGACTCCCCAGCAGCCTCCTCCGGTGCTTCACCCCCAGGATATCCAAACATCAAACCTAAATCTCCCTTGTGCTACAGTTTAAGCCCATAATTTCTTGTCCTACCCAGCACAGGACACGAAGAATCGTTTATTCCTCTCCTGTTTGCAGCTGCCACTGACATATTTTTGAAGGCTGTTATCACATTTCACCTTCAGTCTTAGACCTTTTCATGAAAGATTGAACAGAAACACAGGTTTGTGACGGGGAGGAAGGACAGAATAACAAAGAGACTTTTCTGGATCACACGTGGAAATGGGGAAAGCCGGTGGAAAGAGAGGGAGTCAAGGCAAAGAGCATCCTGTCACACCAAGAAGAAGTTTAGGTGCCACCAGCCAAGTCCAGGACTTAAGAGATGCTGGAGACAGCAGGAAGGAAGAGTGATGGCATGAGGGTTGTAGTGACATGGTGCAGAGCATCAAGACAAAATGGGCTGGGGGTTCCCACACAGGGTGATGTGGCAGTTGAGATTTGAGGGGTGTTGAGATTTGAGGGGTGTTGAGATTTGAGGGGTGTTGAGATTTGGCTGCAAGCAGGAAGAGGAGTTATCTGGCCTGGCTTTTGCTGGTACCATTACATACAGCTTGGTCCTAAGGTCCTGGGAAGGCGTGATGGAGAATCAGAGGTGTGAGCAACAGGCACACAACACCACGACCCAGTATGCCAGTGGTGCCTTTGCACAGCCACACGTGCTGAAAGGACTTAGAAGAAGGAGCTAATCTAATCTGATAAGGGAGAGGGTAGAGCAATAACACTGTGGGCACGGATATCAGGAGCGGAAAACAAAGGAGAGACTGCAGCAGGCATCTGCTACAGACCCCCAGGACTGGAGGAGAGAAAGAAAGAACAAAAAGATTCCTGAACCAACTATCAAAGAGCTCACAAACACAGGATACTTGTACTCAGGGGGCACTTTAACCACCCAGACATCTGTTGGGCGACAAACACATCAAAACGTAGTCGGAACGGTCCCTTCGTTATGTAGAGGACAATTTAGAGATGAAGGAAGTAGAAAGGCTCCACGAAGCTACTCACCAATAAAAAAGAGGCTTGTTAAAAAAGCAGCACTAACGGGGGAAGTTTGGAGCCTGTGATCAGAAGCGACACAAACCCACCGGAGTGAGGTCACGGCAGCACGAGGTATTTACCCCGCAGCAAACAAGGATGGAGGGGAACTAAGGGACAGCTGAGAACAGGAGAGCTGGAGCTGTTCCTGGCAGCTCCCCACTCGCCCCCTCCAACACACAGCTGTTGGTATGGGACAGGATGGGCCTCCCAAAGGTGCTGGGAACAGGAGAAGCAGAAAGAACAGCCCTTTGCATCAGAGTCAGCCCTAAACATGGGCTGTGGACCCACCTCTGCCAGCAGCTCCTGCATGTCTTGACTGCCAAAGGCAGGGGTTTTTTGCCCAGAGCATGGGGGAGGTAGAGGCAGGAGCAGGCAGCCCCTAAGAGCTCATCCCCCCCAGCAGCAAGATTTCCACGCCAGCTGCACGAAAAGAAACCAGCTCTTGCACATCACAGCAGGAACTGAGCACCCCCAAACACCAAACACCTCCTGAACATCACCCCTCAGCCCCTCTTAACCTGTGCCACAAACAGAGCCAAGGCCTGAGTTTCACAGCCCCCAGCACAAGGCCTGTGGCTGCCGTGGCTCCAGCCTTTTGCCCAGCATGGGCATAGCTGTGCTCCTGCCTGGAAAGGGCTTTCACAACCCCCAGGGTCAGCAGCAGCTCTTGCAAAACTTGGAGATGCAAAAGTAAACACATCTGACAAGGCCCTGCCGCAGCGGAGGGGCTTTCCCAGCTCACAAGGCCCTGTGGCTTTGAGAAAGGAAAGTGCTTTGTCTGTGAACTCCTGGAAGAGCTGGGAGAAGATCTGGTTTCAGAGGTATTATCCCTGCTCCCAGATGGATTATCTCTGCTCCAGGGGGGCACAAGGAGCAGGCAGCTGCCCGCAGCCACCCCCCCACCTTAGGGCATGGGGTCCAGCTCCCTCCCTCCTGGCTGAATTAAGGCTTGGGCACTCTGTGCTGGGGTCAGAAAGCAGCCAGGTTTTAAAGGTGTTTTGTGTTTAATGATTAAAATCATGAATGATTTGAAAGGCCTAAAATACACCTGGAAAATTGGTACCTTTTTGTATTTAAAGGACTTAAATTTCACCAAAGGGAGGTGGGATACAGCATGGACTTCTGTCTCCCCTCTGGAATTTTCTGGGTGATGGCAGGATATGTCATCTCCTGCTTCCCACACCAAGAGCAAGGACCTCCTCAGCCTTACCAAGAAGCCACAGAAACTGGAGATCTGGCTTTAAAAAGTACCATCCCTTGGGGAGAGGAAGAACTCCCCCACTCCTGGCCGCACTTCCAAAGGTGCTTCCCACATTTTTTGGGCTTTAGCTGGAGCACAGAGTTTCCCATTTTACTTCTACAAACACAGCCCTGGGTATGTGAGAGGCCAAGTTTCATGGGTGTCGGGTTTGAAGAGCTTTGGAAAAATACAGCAATTAAAAAAGGAAGGAAAAGAAAGCAGCAGCAGCAGCCACACGCTGCCCCTTTTGCAGGGAACAACTCTAGACTCCTCACTCCTTATTTATTTAAAAAAATAGAAAAAAATAGAAAAAATAGAAATCCAACATTGCTTTCCAGGCCTGAAACCCTGACTTCAGTTCCAACACGTGTCTATTTATTAGGAGAAAAGCTGAATATTTCCACTATCACCAGATTATTGCCAGGGTTTGGATTTTCCCCTAACCTCCAGCTAAACCCCTCTGAGCCAACGCTCTGAAAAGGGAACAGCATACCAAATACACTCAGCGAGCTGGAGCTCCCCCACCCCACCCCAGCCCCAAACCCTCCCCTTCGCTGCCTTTCTCCCAATAAACAATTTTACATATATTCCAAGCTCCTTCCCTCTGGTTTCCCAACACCTTCACCCCTCCCCAGCAAAGAAATTAAGAGGGGAAAGAAAAATCCTTTCTCTCCTTTTGTTTTTTTTTTTCCCTCTTGCACCTCCATCTCTCAGCGTTTCAAAGGCAGTCTCCTCGAATGCAGAGCGGAGCAGGAGATGGGCAGCAGTAATGGGAATGTGCTCCTGACTGTGCAAACCCACACAGAGAGTGAGGACAGGAGAGGCTGCATTTGCATACATATTAAACGAGAGCAGTAAAAAATGCAGACGTGCAAACCATTTGGACATGGCTCGCCTCGGCGATGCGCCCTGCAAGGGAATCAATCTTCTGCCTTCTTAAAGGGGGGAAAAAAAACCCTGTTATGGAGCAAAAAAAAAAAAGCAAAAGCCAGAGAGACGTCCTCTTGCAAACACAGTCAAGACAATCTGACCTTCTGTTGTGGGTCGCAAAGACTGGCTGTGCAAAGGTTGTTGTGTGGAAGGGGGAGATCCTGGTGGGAGGTTCCACCTCTTGCCCCTGCCCTGGGTTTAGCAGGGCAGGTGGGTGGTTTCGGTCCTCTTTCTCCCATCGTGAGTCAACCTCGTGGCTCCCTGCTTGAGCTGGAGCAAGATATTACAGAATCACAAGGCTGGAAAAGACCTTTAAGATGATCAAGTCCAACCAATCCCATCCTAAGCTAAACCAGATCCCTGAGCACCTCATCTACCCTTTTTTTTAAACACACCCAGGGAAGGTGACTCATCACTTTCCTGGGCAGCCTGTTCCAGGTTGTTCACCTCAACCAAGCCCTGGGGTGAGGGCAGCACAGAGACCTCCCAGAAATGGCCCAAGCCACAGAAGAAACAAGTGACACCAGGATGTGCTGAAGAAGCCCATAGGATGGTGTTTCCAACTCCTGCCCCTGCCCTGGGTTCAGCAGGGCAGGTAGGTGCCTTCAGTCCTCTTCCCACCATCGCTGTCAGCTGGTGGGACCCCCATTGTGAGCCAACCTCATGGCTCCCTGCTTGAGCTGAAGCAAGATATTGTTCACCTCAACCAAGCCCTGGGGTGAGGGCAGCACAGAGACCTCCCTGAAATGGCCCAAGCCACAGAAGACACAAGTGACACCAGGATGTGCCAAAGAAGCCCAACCTCTGCATCCCAGGACCTTCGCTGGCTGAACAGTGAGTACCAAGCCACACATCCCACTTTTGGCCCTGGGTGTGATGCCACTTATGTCAAGGTCCAGAAAGAAAGGAGACGAGCCTGGAGAGCGACACTCCCCAAAATGGCTTTGGCACAAAGTTTTTTGGGAGTCTCTTTGCTGGCTGAGTGTGGAGCTTTGCATCCACCCTACCCCAAGTTGGCTGCCTGCACCACATGGGTCACAACACCACCACACACACACACGTATCTCCCATCCTCAGGATCTACCTCACCACGAAAGAACCCAACCCAACCTCACCTCTGCTCATCCCAATGCCCTGGTTAAAGATGTTCCCAAGATAGGACGTTATATCCAAGACAAATACAGTGGGGCTCACAGAGTAGATGATTCCTAGGTGCCTGCAAGGGGATGGATGTAACAAGGCAAAGCACGCAGGCAAACCTCCTGATTTCAAAGTCTGCAGGTTCAGATGCATAAAAAGTGCAAAATCAGTAACTTTTATATTACCACTCAAGGAACCACAAAGATAAAAGCAATATTCTGGGAGTGAAGATGCCATGAATATTTCTCATCTGCACTTAGAAGGGATATTTGGGACCAAGGGCTTGATTCTGCGTTAGCCCTGTTCAAATGAGATAATTTACATTCCCTGCTGGCTGAAAACAGGCTGGCAACATATTTACTTGTGTCAGGTTTTCACTTCCCAACCATGGTGCCAAAAAAACTCTAGGTGCATTTGGAGAGGGGAGGCGGACAACAAATTGGTCCAGGATCAGGCCAGGATGGGGTCCACCAGGACAAACACCTCGGTACACTCCAAGCCTGCAAAGCGTAAAGGTCCTTTCAGGGTGGGACACCAGTTTGCATCAGCAGCTGCCTCTTGGCATCACATCCTCCCAGTTTCATCCTGTAATGGTTCCCTCTGGAAAGCCAGGAGCTTGTCAGGTTCATCCGTTCATCCCTGAAGATCTTGAGGCTGCAGACAGACAACCAGACATACCTCCTGCTCAAGCACTGTGACCTGTTACTGCAGGCACCACCTCCTGCTGACTGGACCTCACCACCCCACAGGGTCTGACCCCTTCAGCTCCTGTGGGAAATGCTGCCCAGAGCTTCCCTTCCCTTCCCTTCCCTTCCCCCTAGCTCTCTGGGAACCTTCCCCACCAACCCCCAGAAACTTCTTCCAGGTCCACCAAGCCCAGCAGCTTTAACTTGCCTCTGCTTCTCTACCACCCCCAGCCCCTCCAAACAGGGCAGTTTCGGGGTGGGAAGGCAAATGAAACGCCTGGTGGCTTTTCTAATGTGGATTCTCTGGTGTCTCCTAAGGGTTTTGCTCCCATGCAGCTACCAAGCACTGAAGTCTCTCCTCTTTACCCACCCACCCATCTTCACAAGGCTTGTGGGAGCCCTACAGGAGCTCTACCCTTCAGCCAAACATAACAGCAACTCGTCACTGGCTAGAAAACAGGGGGAGGCGGGGACAAGTAGAGAGAGAGACACACACACAGGTAGGCACACATGCACAGACTGCATCACAGAGGCCCTATTACCTTCAAGAAAGGGAAGAACACCCCCCCAAAGTAAGACAACGGTGGCAACATGCACCAGCTGAGCTGTCTGCTTGCTCCTGCACTGCAATCCCACCCCTCTGCCACAGCTGCTGGGGATTTACAAGCACGAATGATCAGGGAGGGTGGGTTCATCCCCACACCCATGAGAGTGGCCCCCATTCCAAATAGCAAGTGACAACTCAGAAGGAGTTTGGGCTGTTCATTAAATTCTGATTGGATTTTTAAATGTTTAAAAATGATTATTTTTTTACTAGTGATGCCCCTGTGGAAGGGCTGTGGTGGGAATCTCAGAGAACACTGGGATTTCCACCCAGAAACTGTCCCCATCCCACTCCACCTTGCTGGAGAAACAGGAAAACAAGAGGCAGTGGAGTTTGACAAGGCAGAAAACCAACTTACTGAACAAGTCCTCACTGGGCAAGTATATAATAATAATAAATATATTAGTGGACGTGTTGGTATTAGGCTCATATCAAAGGGGATGAACTTGCTAATTGCCTGTGCTGAGAGAAAAAACCCTCTAGTTTAGTGCCATGGGTCTATTGCACCTGCCTGGTTAAATCTATTTCCTTCTTTATCTTAATTTGAGTTAATGAGAAAGTTATGGTGTAACCACAATCCAAAACCACCCCCCCCACACACACACACTTACTCTCTTTTTGACTGACCCTGGTTCAGCATCAGCCTGACAATCCAGGGCAACCAAGGGCCAAGGACTTGATCTTAAAGGTCTTTTCCACCCTTGTGATTCTATGACTTTATTTGTCAGTTTGGGGTAGTTCAAGGTAGAAAAATGGGAGTTCTTTTGCTCAGAAGCTGGTCCATGAGCCTCCCCAGTGACGCAGCGTGCCACCTCCCACGGGCGCCAGGTCCTCCTCCCGCAGGACGCGCATCCCAGCAGAGCTCAGCGGTGTCAAACTCACCCCGCAAACGGCCCCGAATGACATTTTTGGAGAGGCTCCGTTATCTGAGACTCCAAAATTAGCACCGTGTAGCAGCCTCAGCTCTGCAAGACGGGTCCCTGCCAATGTCAGCGGCGGCGCTGTGTGAAGATCAAAGGTAAAGCACAGCCCTTTGGTGACAGCAGAAGTTTGGGCTGGTGGGAGAGCAGGGAGGGAGCACGGTGAAGCCAGCTGCCCTTGAGCAGAAGCAGCCCCCACTGAACCCCAAAAAAGCTCCAGAGGAAAAATGTAGTCCTGCCATTTGCCTAAATTAGGGACCCCCCTACGCAGAATCCTTTAGGAATATTCAGGAGCTGTTTCAGTTTAGCAACAACAGCACTGCCCTTCTGCTGAAGAGTTAATAGCCCTGCCAGTGAATCCGAGGTCTCGCTCTTGCTGTGGGATTTCTCCCAGTAACATGATGTTCCCACTTGGAGACAAGTTTCTTTGTTTGCTTTTCCCCAGTTATATAAGGGACATAAATTTTTGTTGCAGAGAGAGAACTCCAGGCGATCTGCATCTCCCTGCAAGTCTGCATCTCCCTCCAAGGCTTCTCACCACGTTTCAGCTTGAATACTACTGCTGTGGCTGCAGTTTTTCCAGCTCCTGCCTGCGTCTGCACTAAACCCTCTCCCCTGCCCTGGGAAGCAGGAGCGTGCCCAAAACACAGCTCCCTGTCAGGTCTAACCCTGCTGAAGCTGCCAAAGCCCTTTGCCACCTTCCCATCTCCAGCCTGTGGCATCGCAGGGGCGAAGACACGAGCACAGATGAGCTAGAAAAACCTCAGGCCAGCACAAGGACGTGCCCAAAGACGCTCCCCTGCACAAGAGCATCGCGGGTGAGCTGAGCGGCAGAGCTCAGGCTGCTGCTTTGCAGCTCAACTCCTTTCCAACCCATCTCTTCTGGCCCCTGGTTTTGCTCTCCCAGCAGGTCCCTGATCCCCAGCCCCATCACTCAGCGCTGAAGGAACGAGCCAGGGGAGGGGAGGCCATGCCGGGAAGGCTCTCACAGAGCTCTGGAGAGGGCTGGGTGCTCTGGGCTGGCCGGCGCCGCATTGCACACATACCAGCAAACCTCAGCCCAGCAGCCCCGGAAGGGGAACGGAGGCAGCCAGCAGCAGCTCCCAGGCCAGCCATGAAGCCTTAACCCCTTCCCAGCTACAGCCAAGAGGCTCCTCAAGAGCCATGAGGGAGCAGGAGAAAGGAATCCACCCTAAGGCCAAGCATACTGCTGCTGCATCCCTCCCTCCCTGCAAAAGAATCCCAGCAATACCCTAAAAAATCCCTGGGAACACAGCTCTCCTCTTCCTCTTCCCAGGGCCCGACAGAAAGGCTGGGGACCATCCTTACCCCTGGCCGAAAGCCATCAATTTGCCCAGCAGCCAGCACAGCCCCAGGCAATTTGGAGCCCTCTCATGTCTTGGAGGTACCCGTCTGCTTGGGCTCAGCCCCTGGGAGACCCCTGCCCTGCAAGACGGTCTCAGCAGGGTCCCGTGGGGGGTCCAGGGACAGCCAGAGCCTGGCAAGGTTTATTCTGCACCCCAGGGAGTGGGTGCTTTGAGCCCTTCCATTCGTGGCACTTAAAATCCTGGTGGTGAGGAGGGTTTCCCATCATCTTGTCAGAGGAGAAATCCTTTGTGGGGAGGGTCTTCTGCTGTGGGGGAATTTGCACATAGGCACTTGTACCTATCAAGAGCTGTTTCACACCCACCGGTGCCCAGGGAAAGCCTGGCTGTGCCAGCCCTCCCCGTCCCCTTTCTCAGCAGACACTTGGGCTCTGCTCTCCCACCAAGGCAGAGCCAGCACATCCATCCCCAAGAGCCAGGGCAGGAGGAGGTGGCATATCACCCCCAAAGTAGGTACCAGCACACCTTACTGCTGAAAAAACAGCAACCAGACCTTACTTCAACCCACGTGAATGGACCAAAAATGCCTTGGGCAGGGCTGCAAGACCCCCATTGGAAGCCAGCTTGGCCTGAGCAGTCTCCAAACACAGCTCTAACAGCTTCAAAATCACATTTATGGATCCAACGTGTCAGCAAACATTTTTCCCATTTAAAAAAAAAATATTTTCTTATTATTAAGTGGAGAAAACAGACAGAGCCCTTCCCAGCACAGGTAGGATCCCTGAAACCCAGGGGCTGAGCCTGTGGCTTTGGCAGCAGCTCCAGGGGCAAGGGGTGTCAGCCAGCCCCATCGCCCCAGGGCCACGCTGCCCTCCCTCCCTCCTGAGATCAGATCTCCCACACCAACATTCAGCTCTGCTCCCTTCGCTCCAGCGCCAGACCGATCAGATCAGGCCCAACAGGATTAACCACATAACGAAGCAGCACAAGGCAGGTCAGCCATTTAAAAAGAAAGAGACTCCAAAGTCCATGTGAAAGAAACTACTGGGGGTTCAAAAGTTGCCTCCAAATTTAGGTCTTCTAAAAGGAAGATTTCAGGGTTTGGTTCTTTTTGTAAGATAGAATTAGAGCCTTCATAATAAATTAATAATCAAAGGCCCACAGAAATGTTTCCATAAACTATTTTTTTTTCCCCTTTAATTCCAAAGGAAATCATTTGTTTAAAAGAAGCAAGTGTTCCCCTGCAGAGCCGGCACTCCAGTAATTGCAGCATGATGATAGAAAATGGGGCTGGAGAGCAAAAATAACTTAAAACTATTCTAAACAACCAGGAAGCCGAGTCATCTGTTTCAAAGTCCAAATGGAGATACCCCAGTGACAGGGCCTGCCGAAAACGCAAAGGTGCATAGTTAAAAGGGGAGGGGAGAAACAAAAACAAACAGTAAAAATAGTACAAATTCCTTCAGATAACTATTTGTGACAAAAGAGGAAAGCTAGGAGTTTCATCCTCTTCCCAGAATCTTGACTGTGGAGAAGCTCAGGGTTCCATCATCCCCGGCACCCCTCACGCAACAGTCCCCTGGGTGTGAAACCAACACTGAATATGGAGCCTACTGTTCCTCTTAAAGAAAAAAAACCTCAAAGAATAGCAAAGGCAACCTCTCCCCAGCTGGTATCAGCCAGTGCAACCGCACGAAGAACAGGGGAAGGAAAGGCCAAGCCCTGGTCTCTCAGCCCTTTGTACTCCAGGTTTACTTGGACGTGCTGCTATCACGTTACAGAACGTGTACGTAGCTGTATGAATGGCAAGGTGCCACCGGCATAAATATATTCGTATCTGGACAAAGGATCTGTCCACACGTCAGGATCTTCATTAAAAATGAGTCTGGAAGCACTTCCCCTCATTCTTTTGGTTCATTTCCACAGAAACAAGAACGTCGTGTGGCGTCAAAAGCGACAAGGACACCCCAAACGCCAGGCCGGGCCTAGCGCTCCGTGCTTCAGACCAAGCCAGCGGCGGGGTCACAGCACTCCTGGCTTTCCCAGGCTTGTGGAGGCCTGGGTTTAAAGTGGTGGGGATTGATCCTGGTAACAAGCTGGATCTAACAATGGGTACATCTGAAGCACAGCCCAGTGCATGTGCGGTAAGGCCGTGGGTAAGGCCTGGTGTGGAAATGCAGAGCCCAGGCGAGAAGCCGGGGACACAGAATCATTCACAGAATCACAAGGTTGGAAAAGACCTTTGAGATCGTCAGGTCCAACCATTCCTGTCCTGTACTAAACTGTATCCCTGAGCACCTCATCTACGCAGCTTTTAAACACATCCAGGGGGGTGACTCAGCCCCCTCCCTGGGCAGCCTGTGCCACATCCCAAAACACTTTCAGGGAAGACCTTTTCCCTAACATCTGCTCTGACCCTGCCCTGGCACAGCTTGAGCCCATTGCCCCTTGTCCCATCTCCTGTCCCCTGGCTGAAGAGACCATCACCCACCTCTCTGCACCCTCCTGGCAGGGCAGGGGAGGTGGGGAGAAGGTCTCCCCTCAGCCTCCTCTTCTCCAGGCTCAACACCCCCAGCTCCCTCAGCTGCTCCTCAGAGGATTTGCCCTCCAGCCCCTTCCCCAGCCTGGTTGCCCTTCTCTGGGCTTGCTCCAGGACCTCAATATCCTTCTGATGGTGAGGAGCCCAGAACTGGACACAGCACTCGAGGTGAGGCCTCATCAGTGCCGAGTACAGCAGCACAGAACGGTGAGGACTCGGGATAAAACCACCCTGGCTATTTAAACACAAAGTTGAGGGTATGGCACCTCGCTCGGGTTTCTCGATGGAGGTTACTGGAGATGGGCAACCACAAAGGGAACATCCTCAACATGTTGGTTACACATACCCTCTCCAAGAGGGATGGAGCTTGGCAGACCTGGTCTTCACCAAGGCAGCCAGTCCTTCACACCCTGCTGCCAAGGCTAGTTAAAGTTAGTTTGGGTAGATCCAGGGACACCAGGCTACGGGGATGGCCCACAGCAAGTTGACAGCGTGATATTTGAAAGTCAACTGGAAGGTGCTTCAAACTGTGAATGGCAGCATTTCCAGAGCTGCTCTGAGAGCCGCTCAGCCCTCCCTGTGTGAGCAGCCATGGAGGGGGCAGAACAGGAGCCACCTCCACTGTCCCCCCCAAGCCCTGGGGCACTATCTTGTGGCTGGGGCTCTGGGGACAGTTCAGTCCTGTGGGATTTCACAAGGATCCCTGACAAAAACAGGAAACCCAAAAGGAGGTGACAAAGTGACAGGAAAGCCTGTGGGAACAAGCAGCCTGTTAGGACCAATGGCCAAATGACAGTGACAAACCTTTCCTCATGCATGCTCCACAATGACACGCTGGAAACCTAGTGGCCATTCCTGCTGCCAGCACCTCCCTCTCCAAAATCCATGTCAGACATCCCTTCTCCTTCAAAACATCTGTCCACCTTAAACTCTGCCTTGTGGTGCTGTAACGAGGGATGGGCTCTGTCTTCCTGCTTACTGATGAGGAACCAATATCCCAAAGAAAAACCCCAAAAGAGTGTGGAGTTTTCAGGGAGAGGCCATAGCTTTCATCAGCCCAACTCACAGAGCTGGAAAAACAACCAGGCACAACTGGCTTTCTTCGAGGTCTGTCTACGCCGCATGCAGGAGAAGCCCATGGGTAAGACAGGGTGTTCCAGTTTCCTTTCCTAGGCTGCACCCTGAGTTAAAACCACCACTGGCTGAAGGAAAAAGCAATGAGCTCAAAGAGGAAGGCATCTAAAAGGGGGATTTCCAAAAAAGGTGGGGAAGAAACCATCAAAGCAAGATTTCCAAAGAGCTGGGTGCGTGGGGTGCTCTTGAGCAGGGAAAGTTTTTCCAAGATCTGACTCCAGGACAACCACAAGACAACAGTGTCATCAGTGTGTGAAGCTGCCTCAGTCCCCACTCCTCCAAGACGGGTCCAGGTAGGCAGGTGACTCAGCTGGAGTGAAGAACAAAGCACGATGGCAGACCTGAATCTCATGTCCTTTTTACACAACGTAAAGAAATCATAACCCATGGAGAGCCAAGCCTCTCACCTTCATCACCAACAGTTCGATCCCCCACATAACCAGGCAGAAAGACTGTGGGAACTTTATCCCAGGTCACTGCTGGAGCACGCGAGCTCCTTCCTCATCCAGTGGTACAACATCCCCTTGCTGAGTCTCCAGCAGCACTGCTGGACCAGATACCTGCTGGGTTTGATGCCTGACTGGAGGGATGAATCCCTTCATTTGCTGAAAGAGCACACAGAAGAGGATGGGTTGTTCCCCAATGATAAGCACCACTCAGATTTGCCCAGCCTTACCCAGAAGGCTGCTCCTCTGTGCCTGAAGTACATCCTAGGCTGTCACCAAATTCACAGGTCTCTCAGTCTGCAATGTACTCATCCTCTGACCGCCCCAAGAAGCAGGACAGCACTTATCTGTGTTTCACAGATGGGTCACTAGAGGCAGAGAGACAAAGCTCCAGCTTCCTTCAGCATCAACCCCTCAAAGCACCAGGTTGGAGGATTTCATGGTGTTCAAGCACCTGAACCTGGGTCCAACATCGCCCAGAGCAGAGAACTGACACCAACATCCCTGAATCCAGGCCAAAGAGCCCTGACCACCCCTTGCCACATCCCAGCCAGCTGAGATTGCTCTCTTAGGTTTCATCCAGCCTTCATGCTCTGGACTGTCTCAGAGGAGCAGCTTGTGCTGCTCACAGACCAAAATTCAGCCTTTGATGCCATTGGCACCTCCTCCATTAGTGGCTTTGAAGATTAAGGCCAGAGCCTTACACTGGATTCGGGAGCTGACGGGGAGCCAGCGGAGCAGCTTGAGCTCCCGGTGGCCTAGCCCTTTGGGGAGGTGAGCTGCTGTGCCCTGCACCAGCTGGTCCCACCACACTGCTGCTACTTTCAGCTTCTGCTGCACACAGACAGAAGCACAGTCAGCTTGAGCCAAGCAACAGCATGGATAGAGTGGACAGAATTGTCCCCAAGCTGGAGGGAAGAAGGCAGCAGTTTTTGGAAATAAGTGTTGCCTGGTCATCACAGCCAGGAAAGAGGCTGTAAAAATTTGGACTCTCCAAGCCACACCCACAGTTCAAGGCAGCACAGTGACAACAGACAGCAAGGTGTCACCACAGGCTTCAAAGCCTCATGTTTTCCAACTCCTTCCTCTCCATCCTCAGCTTGAACCAGCTGCTCATACCTGCACCTCACAGCAGCAGCACCTCTAGAGGTTGTGCCAGCTGGGAACCAGAAACATGCCCATGGCATCTCCATCTCCCATCCTGGTGCTCCCATCACCAGACATCCCCAGACTGCCCCTACCCCCCTGCCCCAAGGATGGTGGGCAGCAACAAGTGCAAGGTCTCCTGGGGGTAAGGAGGTAGCATAGAGGCATCAGGGCATTGATGGGAGCCTGGAGTGGGAGCGTCTGGACATGGTTTTGGTTCCTCTGTGTGTTTTTCACTGGACCAGTTCTGCACTGGCAGGGTTAGGCACTGCACACCCAACACACAGGCACCATCTTCACTCTCCTCTGTACAATTTCAGCACTGAATAGTGCCTGCAGAGCTCTGCACACAGAGCTCAGGCTCCAGGCACTCAACAAAACATCTGTGTGTGTCCCCAAACACATCCCCTCCCTGGCCAGGAGCTGTGAAGCAGCACATCTGGATTTCACCTGCACCCACCACCCAGCCCTGCAGCTTCCCTTAGGACAAAGACCCTTTTGCCCAAATTTCCTTCAAGCCCTTTGGAACCCGCCAGCTCAAAGGATGCTACAAAAGGAGGTGCACGGACCACAGAAAAGCCACAGCTCCTCTCCCCAGTCAAACCCAATCCCCAAACGAGGGAGGGAGGGAGGAGATCCACGCATGCCAAACTTGCTTCCAAAGCATCTCACTCCTCCAGGAGCCAGGGCACGGAGGCAGCAAGACATGGTGTACCGTGAAGTGACACACACTGAAGTAACATGTGGCACAGTCACAGCAACTCTATTAATTTAAGTTAATTTCCTGCAGTTCTGTCTTAGTTTTTTCCAGCAGATTCAGGACTTAAAGGTTAAAGCATAACCTTGTCTCAGTAGCTTGCTATTCGCTCCATGCAAATGTCTACCTACAGCCTGGTAATTACATGCATTTCCAAAGAGCCAATCCGCCGTCAGCCTGACAGATACTGATCTTCCCGTTTTATTTTTAGCTCTGTGCTTCCCCCTCTAGATGCAAAAAAAAATTCTGTTTGTTCCATCTTTTGCTGCAGCTTCTTTTTTTCCCTGGCTCACCAGCCAGCTCCTGGCTCCGTCGGGCTGCAACAGGGAGCAGCGCGGGGTAGAAGGCTGGGTGGGCGCTGGGTTTCTGGTGGGTGGTGGGTATGGGTACCCACCATGGTGAAATTGGGCAGCTGGCACCTTTTTTGGGGGGTCGTGCAAGGGATTTGTTTCTTCTGGCAGGGAATGGTGTTTAAATGGGAAACTCAAGCCAGGCAAGGAGCTATGCGCCCCTTGGAAGGAGGTGGGTGGTTTTTCTTGGGGACATCTCAGGGTCACACACATCCTGCCAGGTTCCAGGCTAGAGAAAAGGGGCCAAATCTGGTAAAATTCAGCTGTGTGCTAGTGGCTGTGTAAGTCCCAGGGTTTGTTATCTTGCTGAGGTGGGTGGCTTCCCCAGTTAGCCACACAGGGCCACCCAGAAAGAGGAGACAACGCCGGGAGGGCAGGGAGCAGAGGCAGGTCAGCCACACAGGGAAAGCTCAGTTGATGCTTCCAACCCCAAAAATGGGCTCACCTGAGACTAAGTGTGTGTGGTGCCACTGAGGCCAAAGGCTGTCCTCCTCCATGAGCTGCTCTGGTGGCTTCGGGGAGGAGGCAAGGAACCCAAACCACCAGAAATCTCTATCCTCCAGAAGCTGAGATCCATCAGGCAGCCCACCACCAAGGAACAGCCCCAAAGGCTGTCTGTAAGTCATGAGACTTGGAAGAAACCGGGATCAGGTTGTTCTTTGCCTTTCCTTTTGGAAGGAGTCTGGATTGGGGATGGGTTGGGCTTTGAGGGGTGAGGTCTGCATGCTTTTCCCACCCCCACCCCCTCCCCAAATGCATACTTTAGATTTAAACCAAAACAGATTCAGACAAACTTCAGTCATGTAATGGGGAAAAAACACCCTGAACCTCAGAAGTGACACACAGGGACAGGGCTGGCTGATGGCACTGTGGCACCGAGGCCAAACTCACCGTGGCCAACACCAACTCTGGTACAGCTCAGGGAATAAAGGGAGGAGGAAAGTGTGTGAGCAGAGAAAGGCAAACTCGTTGCAGGGAAGCCACATAAGAAAATGCATTAAATAAATCATAGAATCATAGAATCCCAGACTGGTCTGGGTTAGAAGGGACCCCAAGGATCACAGAGCTCCAACCCCCTGCCACAGGCAGGGCCACCAACCTCCAGGCCTGGAGCTACACAAGGTTGCCCAGGGCCCCATCCAACCTGGCCTTGAACACCCCCAGGGATGGGGCACCCACCCCCTCTCTGGGCAGCCCGTTCCAGCCCCTCACCACTCTCTCTGTAAAGAACTTCCCCCTAAGATCTCATCTAACCCTTCCCTAAATTGCTGAAGAGAAAGAAGAAAGAGGAGCAGGGATGTGGTGATGCAGGGGGAAGGGTTGAACAGCAGTTGCAACCTCTATGAGACTCTGAGTAAGGCTGGTGGAGCTGGGACTGATGCATCATCTCAACACTACACACTTCTTTAGTGCTCACCCCTGCATCAGCTACCCCAGCTCCACCACAGCCACCCAGGAAGTCACAATGACATCTCATACCTGCAGAGAAAGGACTGTTTGTCTTATTATAACTCTAAGGAGCCTCCTAGTCACAATGGCATTAAAAAAAACAAATAATCAAGAAATTACCACTCCTGGTGGCATCTGCTCAAACCTCACCACCCCTCCTTCAAGTTTCATAACAAATGAACCCCACAGTCCTCAGGAGCAGCTTGTCCAGCTGCCTTCAAATGTTTTCCACAGGTGGGCTCAGGCAGTGAGTAGGAACAAGGATTTACAGAGATCTGGGCTCTGCTGTCCGAGTTTTCCCCTCCCATAGCTCCTAACCTGAAGGCCAATATTATATGCATTCAAGGGAGCAGGAGCCATCCCAGCAACTGGAGTGGTCACTGGATGACAGCGTGGGACGAGAGAGCAGAGAGTGATGGGGGGAAGGTAATTATCCCTGTTACAGAGCTGGGAGAGACAAGGGATGGAGATTACACTATTTACTTCACAGCCCACAAACTAGGGATCAAGCTCAGATCCCTAGACCCCATCTTTCTGCACCAAAATCAATCAATCAACCAACCAACCAACCTGCTTCCCACCAAGGAGGAGCTGGGGAACTCCAAGGGACCTTCTCCACCCTCCACACAACGCAAGCCCTGGCTGAGCTCCACCACAACCAACTCCTCCCCATGCCAACAAGTTTAGCTGAAGGAATTTAGGGCAAGCAATGAGAGAAGACTGGTGCACACCTACCCCTTCACCACGTTCCTGCAAAACACCTTTAAATCTGAGAGCTCCACGGAATTGTGTTTTCAAGGATCCAAACCTGGCCCCCCTCAGCCTTTCCTTTGAGAGTCACTGTCTTCTGAGGGTTCATTTGGTGGTTGATCCTTTTAGTTTTAACCACTATCCAGCCTCCATCCTCCTTTGTGCAGTTCACTCATCATTGTTCCCACCTTTAGCTTGAAGTTCTAAAGGCTGGGTACCCCCCTAAGCCTCTTTCTTTGTGTTTACACCCCTTTTTTTAGGGAGCCAGGACAGTCTATGCCACACATCGTTTAACTGAGGACTGCACCCAGGGCTGCAGTTGTTCTCTCCCATCCTGGACACCCTCACAAAGCAACCAGCAGAATCCAGGGCCTTCACTCTTTTAACCTCTCCTCCCACACTTATCCCTCAGGCTCCATGTCACTGCTGTGCTTTCCTCCAGATCCCTTCCCAGAGGGTTTCCACTAGACTGTCACTGCAGCGCCCAGGCTTGGGCACCGGAAAACAGCGCTGGAAGCACGAGAGAGAGAACCAGGGGAGGGTCTCCAGGGCCGTCTGACACGTGGCCTCAGCATCTGTTGCCCAAAAACCGTAAAAAGGCAGCTCTAGTGCTTACACAAGACATGCAGCACGGAAGGTTTCAGCCTTTCTGTGACCATAGCCAGCTTCAGAGCTGGGTCCTCACCATTCAGACCGGTGCTTACATTGCATGGTCCAGTCCCATGGCAACATCTATTCCAAGACTTTAATTTCTTCAGATGTTCTTCAAGAAGCTCTTTCCCTCTGGATCCCTGTTGTGGTTACATCCACCTGCCATTTTTCAGGTGGCATGGTTGTTTCTGCTTTCTTACAGCTGACCTTCCCAGGCTTCCTCTGGATTTCTTTCCCCACCTAAAAGAAACAGGGATTTCTTTTCCCCTATTTTTCAGTTTCTCTGTCTTTCCACAGCTTATGAACCCACTCCCACTGAGGGGCACCAGCAACATGGACCATACTGAGCAAGATCCCACAAGGGAGGATGCGATCTGCTAAATGAAGCTGAGGCTGCAGTCAGACCCTGGGCTGGGTGCTGGGTGCTCCCCATCACTCCATCTACATCAGCTCACCTACATCTTTCCTTTACAGCACCTCACCACAGCGTTTCGACCCACGGCTGCACCCCTCTCCAGCAAGACGTCCGGAGGCATTGGGTAGAACTGGCCATGGAGCACTGTGTCCATGGAGCTCCCTTGGGCTGCTCAGACCCAGGACAAGCCCTCCCATGTGACACACCTTGCTCCTTCCCACAGCCCCACCACCCCATAGCACCAGCTCAGACATCATAGGAGCAAATGTTTAACTTCAGGCGCACTCTGGGAGCCTCTAAACTCCACCTCTCTGCCAGTGCCAGCTCCATTCCTTCACTAGACACCACTATCACGTGGCCAGGGGGAAATCAACCCACTCAACCTACTTTTCTCCCTCTATCCCCCCTTACCCCAGAATTTCCCACCCCAACTCACATTTCTCCTATGTCCCAGGTGAGATGCAGGTCTGTCCCTGCAGTGGGGACATCTCTGACCTGCCAGTGCAACATCCCAGTGCCAGATAGATGGGCTCAACAGGAACCTCCCCTCCAACTTCACCAGCCTCTGGCTTCATTCCTCTATTCCTCTTGGCCTCTCTATTCCCTCATGGGCTGCTTTTCTATTTGGGAGCCCATGATTGTATCTGACAAGGTCTCCTAATTGTCTCCACTGATTTTACCAGCGACTGATTTTAAAAGCAGCTCAGTAACTTCGTCACTTCAATATCATTGCTGAATCCAGCTCCCTCATTTATTAATGAGCCTACTTTTGCTCTTTCTCCCCTGATATGTTTGCAAAATCCCTTTTTATTTCTCTTAACCCCTTTGGCTAGCATTAACAAGCAAAAACTCAGTAATATTTGATATTATATGTGTATAAATAAAAGCAGAAAAAGATCTTATTCACTCCTGTTACAGCTGCTCAAGCAGGCCTAGGGCTCTGGAGTAGCAGCTCCACTGCATACGTTAAATATCTCCATGACTTTATTAACACGTGGCGTTGGAATTTTATTGGATAGTTTGTGTTATTTACCTTACAAACTAACACAGGCATCACAAACTGCAAAAAGAGGGCATTTAGTACCTTCTCCTTAAGTCTGCATCTCCACAAACAGAGGGAACACAAGCTACAAGCCCCAAAACCTCATGTGCTGAATGGGGTTCTCCTTCTTTTCCATGAGGTGGGGGAGGATGGGTGAGGGGACAGTGGTGGTTATGCTGGCACCAACACCACGGCATGTTCTTGCTCGGGAGGAATTCAGACAGGCAGTCTGCAAACAACAATCCCCACTTGCTTCTACAGCCATGATGCTGGCTGAGTGGTGCTTTGTGCTTGCCAGCCGTCAAGGAAGAGGTTTTGGGGTGCCTCTCCCTCACACCCCAAAATAAAACCTCACAGGAAAGAGGGGAAATGAAAAACAAACCCAAACCACACCAAACAATGCAGGAGTGGTTTCCAAGAGGGAATTCCCCACCTTCAGTATTTTCACTGACTTCCTAAACGTGGCTCAGCAATCAGAAGCAGGTAGCAGAGCAACCAAACCCACCCCTGCTTTGAAAAGTCATTAACAGCATGAAAATAAGCTGGCTAAGAGGCCAGCTCCCTAACTCTGCAGGCTGAGCTTACCTGCCTTTAAATCTCTGCCTTAAAGACTCCACAACCTCTGCACCCAGAGACCTCTCCACAGGGAGCCAGAACCCAGGGCGAAGCTCAGGGGGTCACTCAGAGGGGTGCCCCTGGGTGCTGTGCCCAGATCTCAGCTGTACAGCTCCCTCCCAGTGCAGAGGTGTTCCTAGCACAATGGGGCTGGGTGAGATCAGCTTTGATGACTGCAATTAGGAGCTGTGGGACATCGCTGCTGGGTGTCCCAAGAAGAAATTCACAGCATTTGCCTTTCCAACACAATCTAGGGAAGAAAAAAACAGGAATTTATCCCAGAAACCAGAGCAGCACTTGAGCCTTGGCTGGGCAAGGCTGAGCCCACAGCTCAAGCATCAGCTGCCCTCGCCTCCTGCAAGCTGTCACCCCATTTATTTGCTACCTTCCCCTCTTTCCTCAGCAGATGTTGCCCTGCCACACACTCTGCTACCAAAACAAGGGAGGCAATACCAAAGGAGTTGCCAAAAATGGGCACATTGGGCTTAACATCTGCCTCAGTTTCCCCCACTCCAGCTAGCACTAGTCCCCAGCAGAATGAAGAGACAAGAAGGTGGCTGGTACAAGGTGGCCTTTGCCAGACAAAGCCCTTCCCAGGGGTCAGGATGAGACATGGCCATGGGATGAGCCCAGGAGAGGAAGGATGCTCAGACCCCATCTCTGCCAGGTGCACAGTGGCTGCAGGGTGAAATCCTGCCTGGATCCACAACGATGGGCAATTTGGGGCAAGCTCAGGTCACCCCCCAGCAGTGCTGAGGTGACAGGGGACACAGTTGTCCCCAGCTTCAGCCCTACAAACACTTCCCACCCACTTTTTTTTGGGTGCAAATCCACAAGAACCCAGACTTTCCCCATCACTCTCTGCCACGCTCCCTTCTTCAACTCCCAAAACTTCCCCCCCACCGCCAAACCTATTTTCAAACCCACCCCAGTTCAAAGCAGGGGCTGGGAATCTTCCATTCCTTGCTTTATTTTCCTGGGGGCTGTGATTTTAGGCAGCAGCAGGGAGGAAGAAGCACCTGCTGCCAGCCACCCCGGAGCCGCACGCGATGCTGCCCGCAGACCACAGGCAGCGAGAGGAGAGGGAGGGCAGGCGAGCAGGCTCCCCTTGCAAAGTCTGTCCTGTGCTGTCTAATAACACAAGGTGTCATTGTATACCCAAATCAGTGCCTGGAGCTTTATTTATAACAACTGAAACACAAAACCCAGCAGGGCCAGAAACGGCAAAGGGAGCGAGAGACCGGGGAGGGCAGGGAAAGCAGTCGGGTGAAATCTCCCTATTTAGTAGGATTTGCCTTGAGATTTTCAAGCTGGATTGAGGCTGGGGGAGGCTGTGGGGGGCCACAGGAGGAGGAAAGAGCGATGAAAGGGAGGGAAGAGGGAGCTGGCGGAGCAGCGATGCCGCTGCGGCGAGGGGATGATGCTGCGTCTCCCCGCCAGAGCCCTGCGTGGAGCGATGGGTTGCCTCGCTCACAGCCCCCCGCCAGCCAGCAAAGGGAGGTGTGGGGAGGCTCCAGCTCCCCTGGGGCTCACTGGCTCTTACAGCAGCTCTTTTTTAAAGGCTGTTTGTGGGGTTGGTTTTTTTTAGTCACCCCCTCCATCCCAGGAAGAGCTTTGCAGCTCAACAGCTGGCTCCAGTGCACTCCCTCTCGCAGTGGAAGAGGTTCTATCTGCAAACTTGGCAGGAGCCACCCAAAGGGACTCTCCCAGCCTGGCAGGCAGCAGTCCCAGCACGCTCCCTCGGGCACAGCTCCTATCCAACCCAAGGCTTGCAGGACCCTGCTCCTGTGAGATGCCAAGAGCACCCTGAACTCTTGCTGAACTCAGTGGGAGCAGAGGTGGCTCAGCACGGCAACAAAAAAGTCCCAACCCTGCACTTACAGCACGGGGAGATGTGTTCTCCTCGGGTGGGTCCAGATGTTATCACCACCGTTGCCACCCCTGGCAGCTCATACATCTGCTCCCTTGTGCCAGAGGCTCCTGCATGCTGTTGGGTTGGTGGAACAGCTCTCCAGCTCTGCTCCACAGCTCCTGGGCAAAGGCTGGCAGCTTTGCCTAAAGCCTCTTTTGCCCCTGGCAGCTGAAGAAAGCCGCTCTCAGGCTCTCTGCTCTGTGGGAGCGTTCATGTCCCATTCTTCTGACTCACCGTGGAGCTGGTAGGGAGCAGCAGGAGGGAAATAACAGCTGGAGGGGGTAAAGGGGGAGGTAACGTCTTTAAGCAGTTGCAGCTAGGGCTGCTGTTTGGTGATCACCTCCCCTGCAGACAGATATTTAAATCTCCAGGTGTAAAAGCCACTGAAAGTTCAGGTTGAGTCAGAGCTCCAAAATTTGACCCGCTAACAGACAACCCAACAGGCCCATTAAGAGATAAAGCTGAATCCTGAGCCTGGCTTGCCCCAAGGGTCACTTTGGTCCAGCTTTCCTTCTGCTGAAGCCAGCAGGAGCCAAACCAGGCTCCTCACAACAAACCAGAGCCAAGCCAGGAGAGCAAATCCATAATCCATAACAGAAAACTACTCCCATTAACTTGACCAGGACTTTAAAAATCTCCCTCTCCTCCCACTCCATCTTGGTGTTGGCCTCAGATATTTTCTGACTCTTCATTTGAAGAGGGGAGGGGGGGAAACAAACCCCCAAACCCAGGAGGTGCAGTGGAAAGCAGCTTTCCTGTTCCTCCACTCACAAGCGCTCCCCAGCGCCATCGCAGCTGCACCTGCCCCCCTCCCTACAGCCTCCCCCCCCCAAAAAAAGCCTACCTGCAGAGCTGCATTTACAAAGCTGTTGCCCAGGAAATGTGCAACTAAAATCTGTGAAATAAGCATGCCAGGAATCAGACGTTCCCAGTGTAGTTAAACGACCGTGCCTTGAAATGTGCCTCTGCAGTTCGCCACGCTGCCATGTACGGAGCCACCAAACAAAAACGCTCCCCTTGTTTCACATCCCAGCCTTCAGCACTGGGACTCTTGTTCCCTGAAAACACCCAAACTTCTTCCCCCTAAGGGGCTTTAGGAACGTGGCAGCAGGGGGAATGGTGAGATTGGGGCCCTACACCCACCCCCCGTGTACAAAACCAGCGCGGAGGGTCGCAGCATGGGGTATTGCCCGTGCACTGAGCTGCAGCCATGCAGGAAATAAGAGCCCAGCTGCCTCCAAGCAGGGGAAAGAGACAACCAAGACACTGGAATTCCCCATCTCTTCCACCACGTGCACCTCTTTGCAAGGGTAAGAGGTGGTGGGTACAACGTGACCTCAGCCACCTTGTTTGAGCTTTCGTGGGGATGGGTGGGACCCCCAGGAAACAGCCACTGAGGGCTGTCTGGTGGAGGATGGAGCTCTGGGGACAAGCAAACCACGTCAGTCTCACATGGAGCATCAAGAGGATGAACTGTGGGTCCCCACAACCTGCATAAGGGCTAGAGATGCCATCACTGGTTATTCCAGAGGATAGCTTAGAAAGCCTGAGCCCCTCTGGAAACTTCTGGGAGGTGATTTCAGAAGGGTTTGTCCTCTGCAGCAGGAGGGCAGGATTATTTTTTTATTCCTTTTAAGATTTTTGAGGACAGGAAAACATCTCCTTCCCCTGTCTGAACTCACCATCCCAGTCTCAACTCACCATCCCAGTCTCATAGCGGGGACACCCCTTCCACTCACCTCTTTTCCCAGCAGCAAACAAGTCTTTACTCTGTTTTTCCTTCCTCAGAAGACTGAGCTGTGCAGGGAGGTGGACAGCAGAAAGGCAAGTCCCTCCATGAAACCACAGCACTGCTGCAGCCCCCAACCACTCACACGGAGTCCCCAGCACTGGGGGGAGAGCGTGGGGTCCAGATTTCCCCCCAGCCATGCTCAGCTGCTTCCCAGGTTTCACACAGCACTAGGATCAAAACTGGTGCTGATCCAGAAGGGTGTTGCCTGCCCAAGACAATCAGGTTGTGTTCGAACTGTGACCTCAAGGAATCAGCTTAATTATAGTGATATCAAATATGACTTCATCTAGAGAGACAAGACACATCTGACACCCCTGCCAGCTGGTTACAGGGCTGGAGAATGACCGAAACCTAAATGACATCCCCTCTCCAGGCTGGTTTATCAGCACACATTTGGTGACAGTGCAGGTTTTGGGGAGAACAGCCTCACCAAACACAACATCACCACAGCATCACACCAGCCAGATGAAGGGCCATGTTGCTGTGTCACTCTGACACAGGCAATTTGAAGCCATGGCCAGGTAGAAAGCCAGGGTCTCCCCCAGAAAGCATCCCAGTTTCCCAGAGCATCTGAGCAGGGGTTGACTTAAACTGTTGTTTTAACATACAGATCAGGAGGTCTCCTCAGGGAAAGGCAACCAGTGTCGCACATGAAACAGCATGTTCCACAGCCTGATCCATGGGTTTCAGCTAGCATGCAAATATCTGGTGTTATTTCTCACCTGCTGATGGGTCCTGACCGTGGGACAATCACACAGTCAGTCCCAGAGTCACAGACAGACCTACAAGAGCTCCCCAAAGGGTCAGCACCTCCCTCTCCAGCCCTCGCTCCAGGGTTGCCCACCTCCTCCCACCAGGCAAGTAGTCTAAACCAGCAACAACAACAAAACCCCCACAACCCCCTAAGCTGATCTTTGAGGCCAAAAAAGGGGTTTGAAGCAAAGGGGAAGGGGGAGGGGGAGGTGGGGAAGGAATCTGAAGTTGCATCACTTGGAAATACCCGAGCGCTCCGGAGATGTATGTACATGTTCAGCTTCCTACTGTTTCTCCAGGAATCTACTTGGTAACAGCAAAGTGACACCAAAAGGAGCCCAATGACACTTGCCTGAAGCAAATCAAAACAGCCTTGAATTTAACCCAAATTAGCCCACATGCAAAATATTCCCTTCCTTGGAGCTAAGCACTTCAGGGGTTTGGAGCTCTGGGCAGATGAGAGAGGTTCTGGGGTGAGAGAGGTTCGAACTATAAATCAATCAAGAGCCTTTGCCCTTTGGCTGGGCTCAAAACCAACCCAGAGACTTTCTCAGTGGTGTTGCAGAGGTTTCTCAGAACATGGAACTAAAAGTAGGCTTTGTTTCCTTCAGCAGAAGTCACTGTGGCTCCTTCATGGCAAGGAAAATAGATCGGAGGGGAAAGTCTTATTTTCAGGAAGAGTTTTGCTCGCTCAGAAAGCCAGGCTCCTTTCCAGGCAGCTTCCCTGCAGACCAGCAAGGAGCTGGGAGCCGTTCCTCCCACTGCTGCCCACGCTGGCACAAGGAAAGCTCACGGACAGCGCTGCAAGCACGGCCACGCTCAGGGAACGTGGTGCCCTCTGGGGAGGCCAGTTTCAACATCCAGCCAGGACACACCTCTGATGGTGACCAGTCTGGGTCTGGCTCAGCCAAGGATACTGGAGCCGTTGGAGATGCTGGGCCAGGAGTGGACCTGACGCTTCTTGGCCAGTCCCAGTGATGTGAAAGGCTTTTTGCTCGCTGTGCAGTGTGGGCAAGCCTGCCTGCTATCCCCCCTCATCCCAGACAGATCTGGTTCTCCAGGGCCTCCCTTCTGCAAGGTGCAAGGTAGGAGGAAAGGGAACTGTTGGAGAGGGGTCAGAGGAGGGCCACGAAGATGATTAGAGGGCTGGAGCACCTGCCCTACGAAGAGAGGCTGAGGGAGCTGGGCTTGTTCAGCCTGGAGAAGAGAAGGCTGTGGGGGGACCTCATTGCAGCCTTCCAGTACCTGAAGGGAGCTTATAAGCAGGAGGGGATTCAACTTTTTAGAAGGATAGACAATGACAGGACAAGGGGGAATGGATTAAAACTAAAGGAAGGAAGGTTTAAATTAGATATTAGGGGAAGTTCCTTACAGAGAGAGTGGTGAGGGGCTGGAGCAGGCTGCCCAGAGAGGTGGTGGATGCCCCATCCCTGGAAGTGTTCAAGGCCAGATTGGATGGGGCCCTAGGCAACCTTGTGTAGCTCCAGGCCTGGAGGTTGGTGGCCCCGCCTGTGGCAGGGGGGTTGGAGCTCTGTGACCCTTGGGGTCCCTTCCAACTCATACCATTCTATGATTCTATGAATAAAAAAACCTACAGGCCTCCTGCTCCATTTCCAAAGGCGGCCGCAAGCCACCGACCCAGACTGGGAGTGGCTCGACTCGACGCTTGCAGCCGCAGGAAGAGGCTCCTCGCTGGGGCTGCTCCCTCTCCCCGAAGCATCCCCCAGCCCCAGCTCCCACGCATCCCCTGGCGAGCTGCCCAGCGCCGCTGCCGTGCTGCTCCTGCCTGGGATGGTTGAGACAGCAGGCGGGCCCAGGTGGCTCAGGTGTGCGTGCCAAGCAGCTCCCGTCTCACCTGCAGCGACTTGCGGAGGGGGAGCTGCATCTGCCCTTTCTTGTCTGGCTTTAATCTGCCCGGGGAAAAGGGAGAAGAGGGATCAGGGAAGGGTAAACACAGCTAAGGCAGCTGCAAGTCCCAGCAACCAAAGGGCTGAGCAGGTGATTCAAGGAGCTGGGGCCCTGCAGACACCCTGTCCTCTGCCTCCTGCCCACATCTCCGGTGATGGAAGTGGACTGGGAATTGCTGAGGGGGAGAACGTGCTGCTGGGGTCGCAGCATCCATCGCTAGCCCGGCAAAGGCAGGACAGGGAGTCTGAACTGCAGGGCCTGGGGTAAATTCCTGCCTCTTGCTCTGTTTTGTTGCCCCCCTGCAAAGACTGATCCCACCCAAAGGACACGGGACCCAAGATGAGTGAGGCAGACCATTGGTAGGTCCTGTACCAGCAAAGCATCCAGCACTGCTGCAGATGCTGTGACCTCCCCCCAGACCCCTCCCTGGTGCTGCCCCTATAGAAACATGTGAGTCCCGTCACCCCAGCCACAGCTTCCTCAGAGTTACTCTGCTCCACAGGACCACACTACCTCCATAAGCCCCTCTGCTCAACAGCCTTTGCCACTAACATATCCCAGCATCAACAGCTTCCTTGCCCTTGGCAGCAAGAAGAGACCAGTCTCAATGAGATGGAAGCTCACTTCTGTCTTTGAGTCCATCAGCCTTTCCACAAGCCAAAAAAATCCTAGTGAACTAATTAAAACATGATCATTTTGCCTCAAAAGAGGGCTGAAGGCTTTTAGTATGTGAGCTGATGGCTTTTCACCTAAGGTTCTTACATAGCGACCAGCACTGTCACAGACACCACCTCCACATCTTCTGCTGGGACACAGGCACCCCCAAGATGGAGCTGAGCCCCACTGCATCCAGCCCAGGGTTTGCACAAGCTCAGGACCACGGGTGTTTGGTCCTCATCCAGCTGCAGAGACAGGTGCTCCTGGGGGGAAGGAACCTTTCCAACTGCAACCACACCACTGGAGAAGCATCCCCAGCCTTGCCCAAGACCTGGGAACCTGCCCAGCCATCCAGTCAGGGATCTTCTGCCTGGGTGAATCAGGTCTGGGCCCAGTGAGGAGCCCCAGTGTAGGGCAGGAATGTGAGTGGTGACGGGAGTGCACGGGGCAGGCGAGGGCAGCCACTCCATCAAAACCAGGCTGCAGCTTTGGAGAAGCCATGCAACCTTCTCCCCAGGCACCGACACCTCTCCCATCCCCAGGGAGGGCAGGGAGCCAGGCTGGCCCCACATATGGAAGGGGCTCACCACCCTGTGCCACCCATGCAGAGCTGGGAGCCGCTGGCCCCACACATGGTGCAGGCAGGGCCAGGCAGTGCTGCTTTGGGGCAGGGAGAGCCCCTGGTGCAAACCCAGGAGAGCTGCTGGGCTCTCACTTAAGCTCCATCCTTTCTCCACCTCGGAGGCTCAGGGTTACAGACACCCTGGTGCACAAGGCAGGGGGCAGCTTCCTGGCTTTGTGGGGAATTTTCCCAGCCCTGCAAACAGCCAGAACCGAAGAAAATCCTTCCCATGCCTGTCCTCTCCTCCCTGAGCCAGGGACAGCCATAACCCATTGCAACCCCTCACCTGACAGAGCCCCAGTGCTCAGAGCTGCCCAGGAGGAGACGGGAGAGCCAGTTTGACTGGCTTGGGGTTCGCTGAGAGCTCCCTAGGCAAGCAGCCTTCCTCACCTGGGAAGCACTGGGAGACCTGTGCTCCCAGTTACCTCCCAAGCAGGTCAGGACGAGGGCCCTTCATCACCCAAGTCTTTGGACTAATTATTTTCATTCCTGTCCCCACACCCTGCCCATAAGAGCAGGGATGATGATTCCTATTACAGCACACGTGTTCTGGAGGCGCTGCCCTGTCTGCCAGCAGTTTAGAGGAGGCAAAGAGGCCAAGCTGGAAAGAGTGAGCTTTGCAAGGCCAGCCTATGAGGTTGAATCCAATTTCATAGGCACCACATGTATTTGGAGCCAGGCAGATGGGGCAGGAGATGCAAACACCCACCTAGGTTCGTACCCAGCACATCTGCTGACAGCTCAGTGCTCACATCCATCAGTGGGATGCCAGTGCACCCACAGCAGCAAGGCTGAGATTGGGAAGAACTCTGCCAAAAAAGGTCCCATTGATTCCCAGGTGGCACCAACACTGCGTGTGGTGAGGGCTGAAAGGTGCCTTAACTTATAGCATAACCAATAGGAGGGGAATGTATAGGTATGGGGAGGAAAAGCGTGTGTATAGGGAGGGAAAAATCAGGATAAAATACCCTAAAACAAGGAAACAAGAGGAAAGAAGTGCTGGAGTGAATGAATGTGGGTAGAATAGTCAGGCTCTGGCAGCAGTTAAAACTTCCATGTGTTTAGAGCCCGGAATTGATGGTTAGAGATGCTGCAACAAATGTCACCTTCCTGCGAGCACCAGAACTGCAATTTTCTCATCATCCTTTTTTTCCTGTTTGTTTGTTTGTTTTGTTCCCACCCTTTTTGTTCCTGTTTGAAGCTCGTTCAGAGGAGAACCTGGTGGGGGCAACCCCTGTCCCCAGCAGACGCCGGGGTTTTTCTCCTGGGTTCCCCCTCTTTGTCCTGCACTCTGTTGCTCCTGCACACACCAACTCCCTGTCAAGTTTCTGGCTGATCCAGAGGGAGACGTCAGTCCTGCCAGCTCCAGCATCCAACTGCTCTTCCCGGGCCCAGGAGCTGCAGTAACCATAGAAACTGCATCCAACGCGCAGGCTCCGCTGGGGAGGCTGAGAGGATGCTCAGACACATGCACAGGCAGGTAGGGACCAGCCAATGCTCCACCAAGCCACCTCCAAACGATGCCCAGGTTGGGAAGAGGGATGAGCAGAGAGGGGGGGTGGAGGATGAACCAAGTTTTTCTCCCCAAAACCTCACAGAACAGCTCAGAGAGGCTCTGGGAGGTGTTTCATCCCCAGGCTGAGTGCTGGCTAGCCAGTTGCAGAGCTGACGGTGCATTTTACAGCACGAGGGGAGATCGGTGAGCTAAGTGGGAGGATTCTGTTGCAAAGCTTTGTCTTGGTCTGGCCTGCATTTTATCTGCAGACTAGATGGGTACCCAGGGCTCCCGCTGGCCCGAGAAGTAATCAGTCATTAATCCTTCCTTTCTTTTTGCACCATGAATATAAACAGGCCAAATCCTATCCCTGTCTGTGCTGGGGAGAGTCTTTCTGTAGATGGCACTGGCAGCAACACACATGCCTCCAAGGAGAAGATTTGGACCAGCACAGTTACTTAATGAGCTGATCCAAATACTGCATTAATTTTACACCTCTCCCAGCGCAGACATAACCCCCAGTTCCAGCAGCATGACTCGGAGTGGGCTTGAACTACAACCACCTCAACAGACAACTCACACCCCAGCCTTAAATCCACGCATGGCTGTGGAAGAAGCGTGATTTTCAGAGTCACTGGGCACAGCAGATGCTCGGTGTCTACAAGAGCCAGACAGCATCCATTTCAGCGCCAGGAAAGCCAATTGGAGGGGGTCTGGTGAGGAAGGGAGGGAGGGGAAACTCTTTCTTCAGAGCCCATGGTGCAGGACATGGCTCTGGCAGCCATAGAGTAGCCCAGGGCAGCACACAGAGACAACAAACACATACGATGGAGACAGCTTAATGGCTTCACCAACCATTGATGGCATCTCTCTGTCCCTCTCACGAGCCGTGGATGAGTGCTGTGATCCTACCACGGGGTTTTCCTCCTCTCTATCCCTCATCCCCATCGTGGCAGCCTGTGGAGTGAGCCTTTCACCCTTGCACCAGGACAGAGGCGTCTGGTTTGCAAGGAAACGTAAGCACCTTTGGGATGGTGCAAGGCAGGGATAAAAATACCAGCAGTCCTGCCTTTTTAACACCAAAAAACAAACAAGTTTGCACAACTGCCAGGCTCCCTCCTTTCTTCCCCCACTCCAAGCCAGAAATACTCCACAAAATCCACACACACAAACAAGTCACGGCCTCCGGACAAAGAGGCCCAGCCTCCGAATGGCTACCAGGTGCCTATTTTGGGCTGGAACTCGGCCGGGGTGGAACAAGCAGGCTCAGCTGTCCTCCTCATCCACAGCCCGCAGCCGGGCCGGCCGGGCCTCACCCCCAGCTCCAGCCCCTCAATGGCCCCATTGTTTGGGGCTGGGAGCTCAGCTGCGACGGCTGGGGCGGCCTGTCTGGCTCCCTGACATCCGGCAGGGTACAGGGCTGCAGCAGGCCGGGGGCCTCCGCCATGGCAGGGGGTTATGCCAGCCCCTGACTCAAGGTGCCTGCAGCCCCCCTCAAGGGGAAGGAAAGAGGGGAAGGGGCCAAATCCAGGTAAGGCAGAGTCGGGGGTAGGGTCTCCTCCTTGCCTAGAGCCTGATGGACACAGCTCCCACTTCTTTTGGGGGCTTTTTTGGTGAGGAGGGGGGGAACATGGCGAAATGAGACACATGGGAGACAAACCTTCTTCTCCCACCCTAGAAACAGGGCTTAAAATCTCCCCGCTTCCCCAGGCAGCTCCCCGTATCTTGTTTCCCTGTGTTGAACTGGGGGTGAAAGGAACCCCTCCCTCAGGATGTTCCCATCTGTGAGCAGGGCCAAGCGATCGCAGGGCAGGCATGCACACAAACCCTTCAAGCAGCCAAGAGCAGACCCGAGCACGGCTGGCGTCGGCGCGGACACACTTCAGCAGATCCCAGATCTGCAGGAGATACCGGTACCCATGGAGCCTTCCTGCGGCTCGGCACCCTGCCAGCCCAGTGCTGCCAAAAATCAGAGCCCTCAAGCTACAGCATGGAGAGGCTCCGGCACCCTCCGCCCAGCTGGTGGCTTCAAGAGCTCTGCTTGACACGCAGACACTCCATCAGGAGCCAAATTCTTCCAAAAGGAAGGTCAGTGTCAACGTTGCCTTCTGAACTCCCAGGAGTTTCCTCCTGAAAGATGCAAGGAAAGGGCTGGGAAAAAAAATCCCTTCCTTGTGCAGCGTGAGGGCAGCATCCTCAGCAAGCTTCAAACACCACCCGAGAGAAACAGCTAAAGAGACTAAAACAACCCAAAAAGCAGCCCAAGGCATCTCTAGGCCATTGTTCTTTCTGGGCCAGAAAGGGTGGAAGATGCTTTGGGACAGCAGCTGGACATCACTTTTAAGACCAACACGGCACATGAGGGACTATGTCTCCTTCTGTGTCACGTTGCTGGGTCTTGCTCTGTTCCCACTGCATGTAATCCCTGCAGCATCCCACCCCAGCCCCGTGATACCGATTGAACCACAGCAGCCAGGGCGATGCTGTGTCCATAATGGCACAGCCCAAAGGGTCACCCACATCAGACACATCCCCACGTCAAACCTACCCCACGCAGCAGTACCACCACATACTGGTTGAACTGGCAGGTGGTGCCTATGGATACAAGACGTGCCTTCTTCTTGCAGAGCTCATTTCTCTCTCCTGAATGAGAATAGCTTTCCTGGCAGTGACAGTAGCCCACGCGCAGGAACAGCTTGCTGTCTGTACTCGAAGCAGTGAAGTCGCAGAGCAGCAGAGCCCTGTTTTACTTACTGCTTGAGACAACATTATTGGTGTTTAAATAGCTGTTGGCCTGCTGCAAGGCTGGGCAGACCTGAGCAGGGACCAGTAAAGCAAAGGATGGTTTGGATTCTCCCTCAAACACATCCCCGTGGGGGCAGCTTGTGCCAATTTATTGGAGGAGACAGGATTTAAACCCACTCCCCCTTCCAGTCATTCTTTGCAAATGGAGCATCTGCAGCTCTCATGCCATCCATGCAGACCATCTCCAATGATCCCAAGTGAAGAATGTAGATGAGCAGTCCCTAAGACCAGCTACAGTAGCTGACACACCTTAGGGGTCCCAAAAATAAGGGCAGCAGGCTACCTCTTCCTCCCAGCACATTCCCAGACCACACTTGGGAGAAGACAACCCATCACCACAGTGTCATGTGTGCTGCACAGTTCTCTCCCTCCCACCATCCTCTTCTTGCAGTACAAGACAAGTCTTTTTGCATCTGTTCCCTGCTTTGGAAGAGTCTCTGTGATGGATTACAGGAGAAAGCCAAGCAAAACCATGAAAGTCTAACCGAACCATCTCCTTCACAAGCTTTCCTCAGAGGATTTCTCTCCTGGGCCTGACACCTCCCTGTACCACACAGGCTCCGCAGCATCTTTCACGAAGATCATTTAGCAATCGGCTCCTTCCCCTGGATGGATATCTTTCAGCTGCCAGAGACCCACCTCAGCTCACAGAGAAGGACCTAGTGAAACAACCAAGTGCTGCTGAAGACCCAGGAGAGCCCTGCAAACTCAAAAGATGCTTCCACAAAGGGAGTGTTGCAGACTGGTCTGCCCCAAACCCTGCTGCAGGTCACAGCAGCAGCATCATACACTCCTGCTAAAACCCCTCTGGTTGCCCCTTCCCCTGTAAAGCCCAGCTCTGGATAATCAGGCCATCCCAGCAGGGCTTTGTTTGCTGTTGCTGCATCCAGCAAACAAAGCTGCAGTAGCAGAGCGCTGCGTGATGCCATTTATGGGTCATCTTCAAGTGGTTTAGCCCAACTACCCTGGAAGCAACACTACCTCCAGTAGCCAGTCGGACACAGCGAGAACCCCATGCCAGATCTCTGCTCTGACAGCTCCAGAAGATGATTCACTGAAGAAATATTCAACCCAGGGTCTCCCCATCCAGAGGGAATACCCAGGGATCTGATCTCTCCGACACTATATCTTACTAAGCGTTTAACACTGGCAAAACACTTGATAGGACCCAGAGGGATTCCTGCATTTGCTGATCCGCTGCCTCCTCTCTCTGCTCCTCTCCAAGTTTTCATTGTTGCCTTGAATTTGACTTCAGCCTGCTTCTTTTATGGTATGATGCTGATACCATCACGTTGTATCTCCCCAGAACTTTTAAACCTACTGACCCACTTCCAGCCAAGTTTACCAGAGACCTCACAGATAACATTCCTGCAGCCACAGAGCTCGATCCTGGGACAGGCTGGGGTGCAAACTCTGCTGGGGCATCACACAGTTGGGTAGTTTTTCCCCCTAACCACAGGGAAACAAAACAGAACAAGTTTCAGACCTGGAGCTCACAATTTAAAACCCAACTGCTGGACAAAGCTGGAGGAACTAGGTTTTGCAGGCTCCAACCCCTGCAGAGCACTATGTCCAAAGTCTTTCCATCTACAAGGCCAGAAGAGAGGGGTGAGACCCTGGGCTTCAGGTGTTTGCTGGAGGAGATGTTTCAGAGCCAGCCACGTTGCTCCCAGCAGAGCCACTGCAGCACTATGTAGATTTAGTAGCAGAGAGCTGGGGGTTATTAGTCACCATATATACATACCCCACTGCAGAACACCCCCTTGTCCCTGCCCACCACCACCCACTTTCCCAGGCACTGCCTAATGAAAAAAGCCCAAGAACTCCAGACAAGGAGCCACAGGGCCAGAGCTGGAGAGGTCAAGGACATTGAGAACAATTCCTGTTCCTTCAAGAGCAGGGTAAAATGCCCTGGGGCTCCTGGGAAGGGATCATGCCCCCTGCTATAGAGCAGGTGTCCTATCAGCATAGCAAGATTCAGGATGAGAAAGCTCAAGTCTCAGGACAACATTCCCCACCCCCAAGCAGGCATCCTGGGGATTTAACACCCCCAAGAAGCATCAGCACATCCTTCTGTTTACAGCACACCTCTTGCCGTGCCCAATCTCCCCATTTAGAAGACAGCAGAAACAATTTGAGGTGCTGGCTGGATACACCAAGGGCTGCAAAGGAGTGAAAAAAACCCAAATCAGGCAGGAAGCCCATAGAATCACAGAATCATAGGGGTTGGAAGGGACCTCAAGAGATCATCGGGTCCAACCCCCCTGCCAAAGCAGCTCCCTAGGACAGGTCACACAGGTCGGGGTCCAGAGGAGTCTTGAATCTCTCCAGAGATGGAGACTCCACACCCCCTGGGCAGCCTGTCCCAGGGCTCCCTCACCCTCACTGGGGAAAAGTTCTTCCCCATGTTGGTGAGGAACTTCCTGTGCTCTGACTTGCAGCCATTGCCCCTTGTCCTGTCCCCACAGACACTGAAAAGGGGCTGGCCATTTCCCCTGCATCCCATTCTTAAGATATTTATAAACATTAATAAGGTCCCCCCTTAGTCTTCTTCTCTCCAGGCTGAACAGCCCCAGCTCACTCAGCCTTTCCTCACAGGGGAGATGCTCCAGGCCCTTAATCATCTCTGTAGCCTCCTCTGGACTCTCTCCAGGAGATCCCTGGCTTTTTTACACCAGGGAGCCCAGACCTGGACACAACACTCCAGGTGGGGCCTGAAGCTTTGAAGAAGCTTTGAAGCACAAGCTTAACAACGCAAGGTCATCCCAAATTCCTCTTCCTCCCTAGCTCCTGTTCATCAGTCCCATCCAGAAACAAGGTTGAGAGCTGCCCAGACCCACACTGACCTTGTGGCCTGGAGGAACGGTGCCTGGTCCATACCCCATCCCAGCTACCACACCATCTTTGCCACCAGCCTGTTACCGGACATCCCGTTTCATTAAGGATGAGTCGTCAGCACACCGGCTGGCACAGCCTCACCCAGCTGGCTGCCCAATTTACTCCACCTGCCCCAACTCAGGGACAGGAATCTGTGTCAGGCGATCTGAAGTTATGATCTGATTAGCCTATTTGATATTGCAGTGCCTGATTCAATACCCATGGAAATCAAAAGCCCCTTGATCTCAACAGGCACTAAATCAAGCCCTGGCTCCCTCCAGCCGAGCGCAACCATCCCATCTTCACCAGTTACTCCAGCAGCCTAGGCCAGCACACATAATTAGAGGGCATAATGCTGGGTTTAACCCAGCGCTTTTCTTATCAGCTGTGAATTTCCCCTTGCTTTGGACTTCCAATCCAGAGGAGTTAAGTGCTATGAAAAGCTTCTCTAACCACTCGCATCTGAGGATCTCCAAGCACTGCAGAGACACCAGGGAGTTATGTGAGCAACTCTCCGAGGAGGGTTTGAGCAGGGTTTAATACAAGGCAGAAATGGAAGCGCCAGGAGATTAAATTGGGTCTATCCCAAAATGTCCCTGAGCCCAATTACCATCTTACTTTCGCTGCAGATGCGAGTCAGAAGGAGCTACCCCAAGCTGTGGAGCTGGGAAGGGAGCAGAAGTCTGGCCCATTGCACACAGGCTGCAATTTGAGATGCTATTTATTTTCCTTTTGCTCACTCAGGAGCAGAGCTGCCTGTGTTAGCAGCCACGTCAGTTCTTGGCTCCGTGGGACCCAGGCTGAGAGACAAAGCAGGGAAGGGAAGAGCAAACCAGAGACCACTCCAGGCTGTGTGACCCAGTCCAGGAGCATTGCTGGGAACGCCACACTTGTGCCCATGGTATTCCAGAGTGAAAGGGGACAGGAGACCCCAGCCTTGCCACTCCTCTGCAAACACATTCCTCAGTTCAGCCTTTTGCAAACTGCTTTTGAAGCAGCAGGAAGACATCCACAAGGATCTGGCCATGTCTCACTGAGCCTTGGGATTTGTCTGATCCCAGGATCCTCATAGGGAGTAATGAAGGATAAAAGGGACACTCAGAGCTCCCCACCAACAGCATCTCCCCATTCCCATCTCCCAGGCTGTCCTAGAGCAGGGGCTGGGTGGCAGCACAGGGAGGGAACACTCCTGCCTCCAGCACAAGAGATTCCCCATTTGCTGCTCCAACGACAGCAGCTGAGACAGTAAAAACTGTGGCACGAGCAGGACGGGGAGAGGGACGGGGCTGGGCAGTGAGAGGGACTCAACCTCCCTCACTACAGCAATCACTTCCCTTCCCACTCTGCCAAAAGCAGGAAAATCCCTTCCATAAATAAAACAAACAAATAAATAAAATTAAAGCCTGGGGTTGGGGGAAATGAGAAAAACCCAGGGCTAAAGCAAGGCAGCATGTTGGCAGCTCAGTCCTGCTGGTCGGCAGTGCAGCAGGAACAGCAAACAGAGGAGTTCCCAGCAATGGGCACTGGGAGCTGCAGAGCGGGTGGTTTATAGGCCAAAAAGTGGCTTTATAAAACTGGATCTTTAAATATTTGCTCTGAAAGTGTCTTGAGTCCCATCTGCCATGGCAGTTAAAGGCTCACAGTCCCTCACACAGCAGTTTGGGGAGGGCGGCTCCAGCATGGCAGCGATTCCCTGCCCAGAGCCCAGACCCAGGGTCTCCAAGCACGATACCAACCTATCCATGCACACCCAGCCTGCTGAAGGAACAGTTGTGGAACCCAGTTATTCCATTCCTGCCTCTCAAAGAGAAATGACAATATCAAGTTAGCAAAAAACCCCCCCACCCAGAGCTGCTCCTTTTGGTGGTGATGGAAACGTCACTGTCTGAACCATCTACTCCAGAATTAAGAGTAAGGGGATGGAAAAATCGAACAAGCAACATCATGAGGACCACCACTGTCATCTGCTTTGGGGGTCTGGATGCAAGGACCCTCCAGCCACTTCTGACCAGGAGTAAGTGGGAATGGCAGGTCCCCAAAGGGCAGCAGGGAGAAACAGTTCCTGCATGGCAGATCTGGCACCAGCCAGCTTCCCCACTGACTTCCAGCACAGCAAAAAGAAACATGAGAAGACTGAATTCCTCCAGTGCCAGGCCGGATGCCTCTGGGCTTTACAGAGCCCTGCTGAAACCCCAATGATCCTTTCAAGCAGCTCCAGCAGGCTCAGGCAAGGCAGGAGGAGATCTCAGCTTCCCCAGTCAGATGGGGAAAATTTAAGCCTGGGCAACCAGAAGATGCTGGAGGCACAGAGCAAGGACACAGGTTAATGCTTCCTTTCCTGCCAGAGAAAGGGCCATGAGCAAGGATTCACACAGGAGAGGACAGGCAGCATGGGAGCAACAGGAGGCAACAAGAAGGAAGGCAGAGGGACATGGATTAGACCCTCGATGCTCCATCCAAGCCCACTGTCTGTACCCTTCCTGGGCCCCTCATACATCCAGGCACCCACATGCAGATATCCCATATTCATGGCTGTAGCTCTGCTTGAATGGGGGGGGTCACTAACACCTTGTCCCTGGGCTGCTATGGGACAGAAGAGCCCCATTTCTCCCAGGCAACCAAGTCACAGCTCCACATCAAGTTTGGAGGAATCTCCATGTCTCCCAGCTGGGCTCAGCCCTGCCTGTGGCACAGCCAGTGTGGGCAAAGGAGTGGGGCTGTGAATCTGAGGGGAGCCAGAAAACCCCCAGTGCCTTTCCCACAGGTCACCTCTGTGACAGGCACACCAGCAGCCCGAGCAGCAGTCTGGAAGCCATGTGTCCCCACCAAGGGAAGCACACAGCCTGTCAGAAGAGCTCATGCACCAGCCATTGCTGCTGACTCCTCAGATTTTCCACCTCCAACCTCCATTCCTTCCCATGCTTGGGGTCCTCCCTGGCTCAGAAACTCCCCTGGCACTTCCACAAAAGCAGCTGCTGCCATCAGAGAGCCCCAGGATCTCCCTTCTCACTCCTGCACAGGAATTTGGGGTGACCAGAGATGCTCCCCACAGTCCCCCACAACTCCTCTTGTCCAAGGACAGCATTCACCCAGCCTGCGTGTGGCTGGGAGGGGACACTTGACCAAGCCCTTGTGTGGCACCAGCCCAGTGCAGAAACCTCACGTCCCTGCCTGGAGCAGGCAGGAGGGTCACAGTCCCCTCCCAGGGACAGCTCAGCACCAGGCAGGGAGCGAAGGAGCACGACTCACACAGTTCCTGGCTCAGAAATGGCCTGAGCCTGTCCATGTCTGAGCTGTTTCACGAGCTCAAATCACTGGGCTTCTGAAGCTCCTTCACTCTAGGAGAAGCAAAACAGCTGCAGCAAGCTGGATTTCTGACCACGCTGCTGAAGGGCCTTCGTTTCCCAACAACTGCCTGTCTCCAGCTGAGGAACACAGGCTGACCTTCCCCACACAGCACCCAGCCTGCTCTGTGCCAAGCTGCCTTCCCTCCCCAGCACCTTCCTGCCTCCTCCCCCCACCCTCCAGCCCCCTCCCCAGGGCCAAACACACTCATTTTCTCATTAAGAGCTTGAAGATGCATCTACAGCCCAGGGAAACAAGCATCCAAGCTGCATCATTTTCTGCTCTTTCCCTCCTCCAGCTCTCTGCTGAAGGAGGAGAGGCTTCTGCTCTGCACCCCGAGCAGCCTCCAGCTCCCCAGCTCGGGAAGTCGTTCCTCTCCTTCCCTTTGCACTGGGGCTGCTGAGCAGCTGGGGAAGCAGCCTGCATGAAAGGTACTGACAAAATAAAGTTGGATTGTACTGCATTATTGAAAAAGTGACCTCCAGTGGTCAATAAAGCCTTTGCCCACCGTTTCCAGGCAGTGGTGCCTGTTGTCAAGCTCTGCCTCGGTTCAGCAGGACAGAGGTTCGTCTCTCCTGCTCCCAGCTCCCATGGGTGGCCCCTTAAAACTCGGTGTCTGCACTTTGGTAACGAGGAGCTCAACGTGCTCTGATGCAGGGATGCAATCACGGATGCAAAGAGGCTGCAGGCAAGAAAGCAGCAGTGTAACAGCGGGGCTGTTCCCCCTCCGTCTCCATCCTCGCAGCTGCTGGCTCTAGGCAGGAGCACAGGGGCTGGGAAGAGGAGCTGGCAGGAGGCACAGCTCTAGGACCAGGCACTTTTTGGTTATGCTGCAAACCCTGAGCCACTCTACATGGGGAGAGGGGTAGGGTTCAAGGGCCACCATTCCCTGGGGCTCAGCACCTTTGAGCTCAGTGTCTGGAGGGGGAGGAGGTTGATAGACCCAGCGCAGGTAGCACATAGGTTCTCCTCAAAGATGCCCTCGTCTGCACCGCTGCATTCCCACTCCTTTCACATGTGATTTCTACCCACAACTGCACAACAGGCTTCCTCCATCACTCCCCTGCCCCAACTGCAGAAGGCAGGTCTGTCCCAGCCCCATGAGGCACGGCTGGAGGAGGTTAACCCTGTTACACAGGGGGAGCAGCCCACCGGCAGCACCCCCTCTCCCAGGCACCCCACCCTCCACGCTGGATCCCAAAGCACAGTGGAGAGCAGAGCTGGTTTCCCTTCACATCCCACACACTGAGGTGTGTGGGTACCCTGCTACACGCACCCACAGCCCCAGGCTGCTGGGAGGAACACACACAGCACAGCAGTGACCTGTCTGCAGGATCAGCAGCTCGCTGGCGAGCACAGGTGCTCCCTCCCTTGGGATCCAGGCCCCTCTTCCTTCCCCCTCTCCTTTTACAGCCTCAGCAAGGCAAGCAGCACCCCCTCAGCATCCCCAGGCAGGAGGCCAGCTGGGAGCTCTGGGCTTGTTGGGATTAGCTTTGGGTAGGGCCCAACCACAATGAGATGACATTAGGTGACAGGAGGTTTGGGGAGGACAGAGAAGATCCAGCATCCCCCATCGAAATGGAGGGAAGGCCCTGAAGCAGCCTGGCTCTTCAGGATCCTCCTTCATCTCCCAGTGCCACCACAGTGAGGGATGCCTTCCTCCCACTGGGAAAAGCAGCACAGCACTGGCCATCCCCTCCAGGTCCCACACCATCTCAGGAGCAGCACTGCTCAGGATGATGTCCTCCCAGCTTGTCTGGGAAGGATCCACACCCAAGGAACAGCCCCAACACCTTTCTAAGCCAGGCTAGGCTGGGAAGAGCTCCCCACACCTTGGCAGACACTGATGATGGGAGCTGGAGCCTTTGTGGCATCACCTCCCCTTCCTGCCAGGGAGATCTGTCCAGGGCAGATAAGCTTCACAGACACCTTGCAGAGGGGTCACCAGCCAGCAGGGTCCAGGAAACACAGGCAATGAGGAGTGGGGAGAGAAGGGGCTAATTAACCATCTCCTTCCCCAGGGGGACTGGTTTAGACAGCATCCAGGATTAAAGGTCTCCAGGTTGCAAGGGGAGGTGGAGGGGAAGCATCTCCTGCCATGCATGGACACAGACAGAGCTCACAGCACCATCAGGACCAGGCTGTGAGCCATGGACATGATCTAGCACACCAGGCAGACAGAGAACTCACAAAACGGTGTTCTCCTAAATTTAGCAGCCACTGTGCATATCATCTCCCAACCCTTCACCCCCACAGCCCACCCCCAGAGCTGTTGCAAGGCTGATTTCCATCAAGGGCTGCCTTGGAAGAGACTTTTTCCATTTCAACCCATCTGCCAAGTGCAAGCAGCCTTCCCCAGAGCAGCTCCCCTCTTCTGGGGTGTGCCAGCAGCAGAGGACCCAGCTCCTCTCCACCTAAAGCAGCACACCCATGGCACAGGGACAGCAGTTGCCTACGTACCACCTGCAAAGCACCCTCCCCTTGCATGGGAACACACAAATCTGGGTGTTTCACAGCAGGATCCCAGCACATTTATGGTCCTCTGCTGGTGGAGCAGCCACCTCCCTTCGTTACTCTACAGTTCACAGCCCCAGGATGGAGAGCAAAGCTCACTGCTACCCAGCAGCTCTCTCCTTCAGCTGTGCACTCACACAGCTCCTGCAGCCAGCAATGGGTGTGCAGCATCCCTCCCAGGAGGGCAGGGGCAAGGAGCTCTGCCTGAAATGGTTATTTGAGTGCTGCTCTCCAGACCCCAGCATCTGGCACGGCTGTGACACCAAGGGCAGGATGCCTTTGGATGGAGCCAGGAGGTTGCTGTGTTCTAGGGCAGGTTTCAAGCTCCCAGAGAAGTGGACCATGACATGCAGAGGGCCAAAAATCACAAGGCTGAACCCTGCTGCCTGCAGCAAGAGGGCATGGTCTTGTGATGGCCATGCATGGCCAGGAAGGAGGGGAGGTGAAGCTTTTGGGGCAACAGCACAGCCAAACCCCAGCTGCCTCTGGGCTACAAGGCACATCTCTTCCTGCCATGGATGGGTTGGATCACCTCATCAAGTGGAGGCCACCTAGACAGACAGCTTGGCACAGTCTGACACCAGGGTGCAGACAATGGCCCAGCCGTTTGTCCTCCTGGGGAACAGGAGAAATCAGCAGCTCCTTTCAGCCCCAGGAGCTGCAACTGTTCCCTGTGATACCCAGCAGAGCTTAACCTTATGGGGCAGCCACAGAAACAGGGGCTGTTTCAAGCTGCTGAGAGCTCCCACTGAGGCACCTCACAGCATCTGGTCACAATTCCTCTCCTCCTCCACATGCTGCTGCCATTCAGCCCCTTCTCCTGGTAGGGCTGCTCATGGTGAGAGCAGCTGTGGCAAGGGTACCTTCCCCTCCCACCCCCCAGAACAAGGTCAGGGATGGTATTATGGGCTGGATTTTCACATTTTGCCTCTTCTTGTGGTGCTGAAGGACAAGCTGGACCAGCCCCAGAAAATGCCTGTTTCTCTCCAGAGACATGAAAACATTCCATACCTTAGAGCAAGTCAAGCCTGGGTTTCAGGATGCCAAAGGCAGCCTAAAAAAGCAACCCCCTAAAGCTTGGGCTGCAAACCTAAAGCTGAGCCCCATGGCTGGGTGAAGGTGGGGACAGGGTGGGATCCTGTTGGGTCTTGTTTGGAGCTCTACCTGCCACAAGCAGGCATCACATCCAACCTCGTGTCCACTGCTCCATCCCTGGCAGGTCAGGTCTATCTGGTGTATCTGGACCTAAGTTACAGCTTTGCAGCTTCAAGCTTTAGAAGTTTTAAATAATAATAAGCCATAGCCTCACATCTCAGATCAAGCTCCCTCTTGGATCATCCAAACCCCAGCTGGGAGTGCTAAACCAGACAGGCAGGACCAGAAAACATTCCCATCCTACCTCTTGGAAGAGGAGCCTCCATCCACACCCTTCCAGTCTGCCCCTGGGGTATCTGTCTGACAGGCAGAGCAGGGCTCTACTGGTTAAGGCAGCCTAATCCTGCAACCCTTCCATCAGTGGGGCCAGATCCTGGCTCTTTTGATTCACCCAAGGTTGGGATGCAGCTGGGAAGGGAGGGGACACCATCCAGGGGCAAGAGAGGGTTGATTTAGGGCCATCATATACCAAGCAACCCAGCACAAGCTGGGATAGCTCTTCTGTTTTCTCTGCTTCCCTCTTTCCTTTGCAAACCCCTCTTGGCTTTGCCTGGAGACTGAAGCTCAGCCCAAAACCAGGCTGCACCTGCACGTGTGGGTGAGTCAGAGCTGCCCAGCCAGCCAGACCCCACCAAGCCCTCCCCACAGCCCCTTTTAACTTCAGCCTCCTTGGCACATCCTCACCAGCAGTTTGAAGTGGGCTTTTTTATCCCCCTCCCCCTTTTTTTTTTTTTCTCCCCCTTTTCTGCTCTATTTTTTTTTGGCTTCAGCTCTCCTGGTGGGTGGGGAAATCCCAGGAGTCAAACTTCAAAGGAGAAGCCTGAGTTCACATCCCATTCATGTCCGAGGCGCTGCCTAACCACAAGCTCCTGCCCACACCCAGGGCCAGCAGGAGCCCTCATGGGGCCTGAGGAGTTGGGCACTCTCAGAGGATGGAACAGCACTGCTGCCTCCCCTCCCCACAGCCCAGTTGGGCTGGGGGTGTCTGTTTGTCCATCCATCACTCGATGCCAGAGAGGAGAGGAAGGTTTTGGATGTGGAGTCCTGCTCAAGGTGGGTGTAGGGCTGGTATTCCATCCCTGCCAACAAGCCCATCCCAAAAGCAGAGCTTCTGGAGGTCAGCACTGCAGGAAGGACAGAGAGAACCCCTCTCCTTCTCTTCCCAGCTCAGCACAACATCCCTGACAGCAGCATTAGTTGTCATGGCCAGCATGAGTTAGAATCATAGAACCACAGACTGGTTTGGGTTGGGAGGGACCCCAAGGATCACAGAGCTCCAACCCCCTGCCACAGGCAGGGCCACCAACCTCCAGGCCTGGAGCTACACAAGGTTGCCCAGGGCCCCATCCAACCTGGCCTTGAATGAGTTGTTAGGGCTGGAACAGGCTGCCCAGGGAGAGGCTGAGGCACCTTCCCTGGATGTGTTCAAAAAAAGGGCAGATGAGGTACTTAGGGATCTGGTTTAGTTGAGGATGAGAATGGTTGGACTTGATGATCTCCAAAGGTCTTTTCCAACCTTGTGATGCTGTGATTCTGGCACAGCCCTGCCACCTGCCCCACAGGACATCTCAGAGGCACAGTGCAACCCCGGGATGCTTCACACCACAGAGCTTGCTTTGTGCATTTGAATATCACTCTTGGTTTGGGAAGTTTTTTGCCAGAGGCTTTTGCCCAGGGCAACAGAGCAGCCAGGCCAAGGAAGAAGCAGAGCACAGACTGGCACAGAGAGGCACGAGGTATGTCCCATGCTGTCCAGCCAAAACCCAGGAGGCACCCTGCAAGGACAGTGGGGATGGGTGGCTGGACAAAGCCACCCACATCACACCTGCCATGTCCTGCAGAGCTCGGGTGCTCTCTGCACACCACAGAGCCCCCAACCTCAGCCTTCTGTTGCTCCCACCAACAGCAACCCTGGTCCAAAACAAGCCACCTCCTTCCCAGATGAACAGAGCAGGGCAGTTTGGACCTGGTGCTTTCATAACAAACCTATTTTCTTTCCCCCAGTCACCTGCAACAAAGAAAACCAGGTACACAGAGAGCTGAAGGAGATGTAGCACCTATTTGATTTTCTATTGTAGTCCTGAATGGTAAGTTAAAGCCTATTCACAGCTGATTTGGTTCTGTTTTTGGTGGCATTTGAGCCCTTCAGGCTTCATGGGGAGATGAGCTCTCCCACAGAAGAGCTGGCAGGAGCCAACCTTCCAGAGTTAGAAGCCAGGTCAGTCCCAGGAGGTGAGTCAGAAACTCCACACAGAGAGGGGAAAGGGGGATGCCTGGAGCAGGAGAGCCCAGACCTGCAAGCCTACACCAGGAGTCCCACATTTAGAGATGGGAAACAGCTTCACTCCCTGCCAGGAGCAGAGAGAAATGTCAGAGTGGCATTTTGTTGAAAGGGGGTGAGCAGGAGCGTGGGAGGATGTGTTGATGCTCCCTCCTCCCAGGAAAGGGCACAGTTTTCAGTGAGAAAAAGCTATCCTGGCTCAGTAGCTGTGCCAGGAAGGACAGGGAACACTGGATGGGCAGCACTGCCATCTCTCTTGATGCCCAGAGATATATCAGGGCAGCTCTGACATCCAGGTCAACCCACAGCATCTCTGGCATCCCACCTCTGCCAACCATCATCTCCCAAGCACATGCACCATGACTCCAGTTCCACTCAACACTGGGTGTGTTTGGGGCACCCAGCACCACCTGGGAAGGGGCTTTTCCCCCACCTGCACCACCAGGCACGTGGGGTGCTGAGTGCCCAGACAGACCATGGGGCTGGACAGCAGGATATACAGGCCACCAGCTGAATAAAAGCCTCAAACAATGATCCCACTCCAGTGAACACAGTGGAGACAACGTGGCTGGAGGTGCACCCACTCCAGATGCCTGCTCTCAAAACACCTCCTGCAGGTTTGGGTCCAGCAAGGAGCCCACCTCCAGCAACCCAGAGTCAGTCAGGCACTGAGAAACCAGCAGTCCCACTTGTCCATGCAGCCCATGGTGTCCAGAAGATGTGTCTAACCAGGTGAAAAGCCATTTCTGGTTGCATTCACCCTCTGCTCCCTCTCTCCAGGTAAACAGGTACCCAGAGCACCCCCCACATGCAGGCATGGGAAGGGTGCTTTGAGCAGCACCCAACTGCAGTGGAATAAACCACTGCTCAAGGACCACCAGGATGAACCTGGTTTTTAAGAAAGGGCTCCAACATCCTGGAGTTGCAGGAGGTCTCAAGAGGTAGGACACCCTCACAGCAAGGTAGCCAAAGAGCAGCACCCGTATATCCACCTAGGCAGGTCAGGAGGCCCTCAGCATCTCCCCAGGGCTGCCCCCAGAAAACCCTCCAGCCCCTCAGTGCCCCTCCAAAGGCGTTTCCACCCAGGAGCCAAGGGAAGGGGGCTGCTGTTCCCCCAGCCTGCCAGCCAAGGGGGATGCACGTGACTAGGTGTTGGCTTGGGTTTCCCAGCCCTGCGACAGCACCAGCTGCTCCTGCCCATCCCTCTCCCCCCAGAGAGGCCCATGGATCAGGTTTCCCAGGCTGATACATCCAGGTGAGTCCCCACAGACCTGGCTGACATCCCCCTCTCTGCAGCCATTCCACAGAGACTCTGGACCAGCCCAGTGGCAGGTGAGCACCAGAGCATCCCCAACAAGCTCCAGACAAGGCATGGGTGAGGGAAGCCAGTGTGTTTCACCTCCTGCCAGCCCAGGGGATGTGAGTGCTGCACTAGGCAGGGACTCACCCCCAGGAGAAACCAGATCTGGGCTGCTCCAGACCCAAAAATAACCTGCCAGCTGCCCAGGAAGAGGGGAGAGCCAAGCATGTACAGATCACACATGTCAGGAGAGGAGCCCTCTGCACCCATCTGCAGGGATAACGGCAGAGAATCACAGCCTGGTCTGGGTTGGAAGGGACCCCAAGGATCACAGGGCTCCAACCCCCTGCCACAGGCAGGGCCACCAACCTCCAGGCCTGGAGCTACACAAGGTTGCCCAGGGCCCCATCCAACCTGGCCTTGAACACCCCCAGGGATGGGGCATCCAGCAGAGCAGGAGCATAAAACAGCCTCCAGACCTTTTTGGGCAGCAAAGCAGCAGACAGACAGACCCCCCAGGACCTCATCCTCTATCTGGGGAGGAGTTGCCATGCTCAGGGGACTGCAGAGAGCCCCCATGCAGCTGTGCCAGGAGGAGAGACCCCTGCTCAGTCCCTCCTCTCCTCCCATGAGAGGCAGCAGCAGCCAGAGCAGCCCAGAGAACTTGCAAACTCGTGCTGGGTTGGGAAGGTGTTCTCCCACCCCTGTTGCTCCAGTAATCACCCAGAAATGCTGTCCCACCCTGAGCAGGGGTGAGTGGTGCTCAGAGCAGGCTGGGGAAGCAGGAGAGGAAATCCAGATGTGCAGGCCAGAGTTAAGGAGGCACTCCTTGTGTGGCTGAGGAGCAGCAAGAGCCCTGATCTTCATGGCTTGTAGGGAGGAGAAGGTTAAGGTTTTGTCCCTTGGATCAGCCACAATGGCTTGTCAGGGCTCAGGAGCAGCAGGGACAGGGAATCCAGAGCTGCCTTTGGAGTGAATGCAGTCAGACCTAGTCCTTTGGCCAGACAAGAGCTTATAAGCAGGAGGGGATTCAGCTGAACAGGAGGGGATTCAACTTTTTCAAAGGGCAGACAATGGCAGGACAAGGGGGATGGATTAAAACTAAAGGAAGGAAGGTTTAGATTAGATATTAGGGGGAAGTTTTTTACAGAGAGAGTGGTGAGGGGCTGGAACAGGCTGCCCAGAGAGGGGGTGGGTGCCCCATCCCTGGGGGTGTTCAAGGCCAGGTTGGATGGGGCCCTGGGCAACCTTGTGTAGCTCCAGGCCTGAGGTTGGTGGCCCTGCCTGTGGCAGGGGGGTTGGAGCTCTGTGATCCTTGGGGTCCCTTCCAACTCAGACCATTCTATGATTTGGCCAGACAAGAGTCCTTTGGGCAGACACAAGGTTACCATGGCCCATGCACATCCCACCAACACATCCCATCAACAGAAATGAGATGAGACTCTCCAAAAGCCTTCACACTACCAGCACTGGGAAGGTGCCATCCCTTCTGGGGAGCTTTCTGGAGCTCCATCACACCAAGACACCCTCCCTGGGAAGTGTTCCCCAGCAAGGCCACAGATTTGCCACAGCAGAGAAATATGGTTTTCTGATTTCCATGATCACACACCCATCACTGCCAGGGTGTGGGGTCAGGATCACTGCCAGGGTGAGGCTGAACTAGAGAAGCACCAGGTAACGTTTCTTCATCAACCCATACTTCAAGGAATCATTTTTCCCCCCCTCATCTTTCCCAAACCTTCCACTCTTCTTGCCTCTTCCCACCAGTGAGAAGCTTGCAAATGATGCATTTCAAGACCTGTCACCTCAGAGCAGGTCAACACCTGCCCCAAAACCCAGGCAAGGAGCAGAAAGACCTGGCACAAGTCACTCAGCACCCTGATTCCATCAGCCTCCTGGAGGCCTGGGCACTGCTCAGCTCCAAAGGAGGGCATTCCCCAGGCACTCCTCATGGAAACACGCTGGAAGACAGGGTACAAGCCAACCTGGGAGAGCAGAGCAGACATCAGGGGGAAGGCAGGAGCGTTCCCAGCCCCAGGAGGGGAGCTGGCAGGAGCAGCACGAGGTGCAGCACTGCAGGATGCCAGCGCTCACCACCTCCTGCTGCCTCCCAGGGATGGGAGCTGCTGCCTCTCCCTGAGCCAACCTCCCTGGGCAGGAGGAGACAAGCAGGAGCTCTGACAGCTGCTGTCCTCCCCATCCTGGCAGCAGGGGAAGAGAGCAGCATGGAACAAGTCTTGGGTTGTTGGCTTCTCAGCACCCTCAGCAGTGATGCCCATCCCAGCACGGTGCTCCTCCACCTCCTTCCCTCCTTGGCATCACTGTGTCTGCAGTGAGAGGAGGAGCAGCTCTGCTTCCCAGCCTGGGGTAACAGTGTCTGGGGGCTGATGGAGGCAGCTCCTGCCCATTTCCCAGTCCCAGGGCACTGCACCAGCCAGAGGGGAGCATCTGCCTCCTGCTGCCCCAGCTCCTGGTACAACAAAACCCCAGCATGGGACTCTCACTTCCCTGGGAAAGGCTCATCAACACAAGGAGGATGAGGAAGTTCCTACTATGGAGTGAAACTAGGAGGCCCTGGTGCTTTCCAGCTCTATCATCAGCTCCCTGCAGTGGTTTGGGCAGAGCCACTTGGTCCAACTGTTCCTGCCCCTTGCTGGAGGGGAAGGCTCACCCCCCACAGCCAGACTCTGCTCCTTGTGCTTCACCAGAAGAGCCTCCATGCAGTTCTGGACCAGACTCTCTGGTTGCTATCAATAGGTCTTCTGAGCAAGGAGGTTTTAGAGCTTCACACATCTCACCTCACCAATCTTACTGGTGTGGGGAAAGACCCCTAAACACTGCTTTCCAATGCAGGTCCTCAAAGCACCCACCAGGGATTAAGACCCTGCTGTCCTGACCTTCAGCACCCCGAGGGGCTGAGCACTGCCTCACACAGCCAAAGACAGCAGAAGCTCCACACTGGTGCCCCACACCATCTAAAAGCCTTTGATTTCACTCCACTCACACTCTCAGTTCGAGCTAGGTGCCAATACCTTGAGAAACACAGGCTGGGGAGACTCAGGATCTACTTTTGAGGGCTTAACATCCATTACACTCTTAAAAACATTGTGCCCTTGAGCATCTCCACAGTGGCTGCCCAACACCCATGCCAAAAACTTCACCCATTGCTTAAGCCTGACAAGTGGCACCTCAGAGAGGCCCAGCAAGGTGCTCAGCTTGAGCCCTGGGCTCCTAAAACCTGACCAACAGCCCTGGGAAAGATGTTATCCCCCCAAGAGAGCCAGACACCAGAGGGGAGGTTTATGTCCTGGAGCTGACATTGCTGCAGCCAGCCCGTGGCAGGATGGCTTGATGTGAGTTGGAAATGCAATTAACTGTGATGAGCAAGGGGATAAGGCAAGAACTGAGGTTCCTATGGATGCAGTTGCTCAGCTTTTAACTCCTCTAGCAACACCAGGCTGGCAATGGTATCCATGTTTTATTTCTAGCCTTTCCAGAGCAGGAAAAGTTCCCTTCAGCCTTGGGAAAGTCATGTAAAGCAGCACTGCACCCAAAGGGCTTCACCTCCAGGACCCCCAACAACTCTCAGCTCCTGCTGCCTCCTCCAGCAGCTGCATTTCACCCTTTGGGCTCCAGCATCAGAGTGGGAAGGGGCTGGGCTCAGTTCAGGTCCAAGCAGGACCACATCAGAGGGGTGTGCACCTCAGCAGGCTCAGTGCAGGGCTCCTCTGGGGCACCTGCTGCAGCACAAGCATCACAACACATTAGTGCTGCTGGTACAGGGCTCCCAAACAGCAGGCAAGGGAGGAAGAGCAAGAAGGAATAAGCAGCAGAGCTAGACAAGCCCATGGGGAGCTTTCCTGTGCCTTCCCTTCAGCAGGCAGCCTCAACAAGGTCCACATGCAGCCCCTGAGCACCCCTCCACACACCCCCCAAATGCTGTACTGGGGCTCCCACAGCCTCACAGGTGAGGCCAGGCACAGCACACACGTAGGAGAGCTGCTTGCAAGCCAGCAAGCTGTCAGCATCGCAGCACTGAGCGCAGGGAGTGAGGAGCTGGCTGGAGGTGAGGTGGGCATCACCTCACCTGGCCCCTGAACTGCACCCAGACACCATGGGGACATGTTGGACTGAGCCCCCCACCCTCCCCTCTGCATCCAGAGAGACAAATTGCATTCCTCCTACTCCATCCTCTCCATTCACACCTTGCTCTAAAGGATGCAGCGGTCACTCTGTGCTCCCACACGCTGCTGTGAGCTGGCCACAGCCAGGGGAGGGTCCTTCCCCACCACCCAGTTGCTAATTTCAGGGTCCATGAGGCAGCAGGCTGGCTGCACCCACAGCACAGAAGCAGCACAGGCTCCCTGCACCCCAGGCACCCCGCTGGATGCAGCAGCCAGCAGCTCACTGCAGGCAGCCTCTCCCACTCCACTGTTCCCTTCAGCACAGAAAAGGACCTAGAACAGACCCCACCACGGTCTTTGAGGGTCTTTCCCTCTGCCCTCAGCACACACAAGAGGTCACAGCTGCCTGGGTTATGATCCAGCATCCAACCACACCAGTCCCCCAGCCTGGTCCTGGCACTGCAGAAGCTCTGATGGGCTTCAGACCCTCTGCTCCCACCACGTCACTCACACACCAGAGGCTTTCTACACCCCAGGGAAGAGGTCAGCCCTGCCACCCAAACCCTCCCCTTGCCTTTGCACCACTAACAGCCCACAACCCTGGGCAGCACAGGCAGCCTGCCTCGAGCATCACCCAGCACCAGCCAGCTAGCTCAGCTCCAGCATCGCAGCCCTCCCCACCAGTGGAGCTGGAGTGGTTATTCCTGCTTTTCCAGTCAGCAGGGTTCCCCTGCTGCACCCCAGCAGCCCCTCTCCAGCACGTTTGCCTGCCAGAGGGATTCCATCCCTCCTCCACTGAGGCTCAGAGGGGCTGGAAGGTAAGGACCACCAGGACAGTGCAGCAGGGACAAAGCAATTTGAGGCTTCAAAAGCTCTTCTGAGCCACATGTGCCACAGACACCCCCCCTCACGACCCCAGCACAGGGTCACCCACCCAGCTATGGGTCCCACCAGCCACCCCACAGCAGGCAGGAGCTGCCAGGGGCTGGATGCTTGGCTGTCACCTCCCTCCAGGTCTGCACAAGCTGTCTAGAGGTAGCTGCTGGCCAGGGGCCAGGCGAGCGGCGGTGGCTTTGATGTGGGTGTCTGCTGGGCAGGCGCCAGGGCCAGGCCAAGGGTGTTTGGCTGGAGGCACCGGGTGCCAGACTGAATTAATGCCAGGGGGAGGAAGAAATCTCCAGGTCACAGCTGCGCCACGGTGCCATGAGAAATCCACCTCGCTGCCCACAGGGTCCCTGCTCCGCTCCGGAGCTCTTTATCCCCAGGGCTGAGGAGCAGGGATGCTTTCCCTGTGAGCAAACAAGCTGTGCTGCTGCTTTGCTGCCGATTTGGTGCTGATTTTTCCCCGGCACGGCTTGCTTTTTTTTTTTTTGGCACCCACCTCCCAGCAGCACCGGATTCCCGAGCACAGGATGCCGGGTTGGGAAGGATGCTCTGGGGAGGGATGCTCAACCCGAGGTGGTCCAGCCTGGAGCACGCAGCCCCGCGGTGAAACAGACCCCATCGCTGCCGGTACCCAGGCACCGAAGGGGTTACCGGGAGCGGGAGATGTCGTTAATAACGAAGGCCACGAGTGTGGTTTTTCCTCTTTAAAAAGCCCGCAGCCCGGGTTGCGCGGCTCGGCTCGGGAGCTCGCTCGGGCACAGCCACTGCTCCTTTAAGGTATTTAACAACAACGTGGGTGACACGCTGGCTCCTCCCCGAGACTGCACATTCCCTCCGGGTCCCCCCGCCCCAGCCACGAGTGGCAGCGGGGACCCCCCCCCCTTCCCTTCCCTTCCCCTCCCCTCCCCATGCCCGGACTACGAGTCCCGGCATCCCCCCCGGGTCCCCCGGGCTCGGCTCCCTTGCCGGGGTTTGTAGTCCTCCTGCCCTCCGGCCACGGCTGGAAGGGCTCTGCCGGGAAGGCTGCAGTCCCCCCGCAGGCAGCTCGGATTAACCCTTTCGTTGCCCCCTGGCAGCACCCACTGCGCACCCCTCGGGTCAGTTTTAGGGAGGAAGGGGACCCCCCCCTCCGCGCCTGTGGCAGGGAGCCCAGGTGGGTCCCAGTGATGGGCACTCCCCACCGGGGCCACAGCTCCAGCTTGGATGTGTTTTTTGCCCTCACAGGGTTGGAAAAGACCTTTAAGATGATCAAGTCCAACCAATCCCATCCTAAGCTAAACCAGATCCCTGAGCACCTCATCTACCCACCTTTTAAACACCCCCAGGGGGGTGACTCAGCCCCTCCCTGGGCAGCCTGTGCCACAGCCCCACAACTCTGTCAGGGAAGAACTTTTCCCTCCCAGCTGAGCTGACCCAGCCCTGGGGCAGCTTGAGCCCATTGCCCCTTGTCCCATCTCCTGTCCCCTGGCTGCAGAGACCCTCGCCCACCTCTCTGCACCCTCCTGGCAGGGCAGTGGAGGTGGGGAGAAGGTCTCCCCTCAGCCTCCTCTTCTCCAGGCTGAACACCCCCAGCTCCCTCAGCTGCTCCTCAGAGGATTTGCCCTCCAGCCCCTTCCCCAGCCTGGTTGCCCTTCTCTGGACTCGCTCCAGGACCTCAATGTCATTCTGCTGGTGAGGAGCCATAAGGACATTCAGGTCCTCCCTCCAGACCTGGCACACACAGGGAACAGGGATGGATCTGCCCCTTTGGATGCTCTCAACATCAAGCACCACTGCCTGGCACAGGGAGCCCTGGGAAGGTGCTGGGCTGGAGACTGGAATTGCTGTCCCAGGAGTCACCCAAGGGTGTCATGTGTGTCCCCCATGGTGCCAGACTCTGCCTGTGTGGTAAGACAGGCCCTGCCCTGCCCAGATTAGGATCTGGAAACCACAGGACAGGGTAGGTGGGAGGGGAAACAGAGGCACGCCATTAGCCCTGGATCACAGGTGCCTGGTCTCCAGGTCCTCCCATCACCCAGTTACAGCTCTGAGAGCTCACTGGTCCCACTGCTAGCAGGGAGCATGGCTACAAATCCCCCTCCATCCCCAGGGAGCCCTGCCCTGCTCCACCTGGGACACAGGGAAAGAGATCTGCAGGGAGCATCCCTTGTTCACACTGGTGCAGGAGACACTTTCCAGTTAGGGCAAGGACTGTGCTCCATCCAGCACAGCCACATTTACAGCTCTAACACTGGTCAGGCCAAGCCCAGGGACCAGCCCTTGGGTACACAGGGCTAGAGAGACCCTGGGGTATTTGACATGGCATTTAAACAGGGTCACTGTCAGATTCCACAGCCCAGCAAACAGCCCTGGCTGCCCAGGGAGTCTCATCCCTCCTAGAAGTGATGCTCTGGGGTGGTGGCAGCAGCAAGACCCCAAAGCAGCTCCAGAGAACCAGTCACCACCAGCTGCCAGGGAGCCCTCAGCACAGACCTGCTTTCTCCAGGGAGGTGGTGGTCACATCCACAACCTCCAGCAAAACTCACACCTGACCTGGGGCCAAAGGCAGCAAACAGCTTTGGGGCCTTGCTCTTGGGTTTGTCCCCAGGACAACCCACTGACATGCCAGACACCCAACAGAGAGGCAGCCTGACTGCTCAGCACACAGCCAGACACAGGGACAGACATTTCCCAGGCAGGGCTGGAGCTCAGAGCTGTCCTTTAGCCTGGTATTCCCCTCTCCATGGGCTCTAAGTGATGCTCCTTCCCATCCCCAACCCAAAAGCCACCACAGATCAAAGCATCCTCCCAGGAGTGACCCCACAAGCCATGCTCACAAGACCTGCCCTAGCACCCTGCAGCCCCAGCTCTGCCTAGATGACAGTGAGTGCTGAGCACAGCCAGGTTTCAGGGACAGGAGACCCCCAGAGTTTCTACCCCTGTGGCACAGCCCCTGCCTGTGAGCCAGGAGAGCACCCAGCTGAGCTCAGCCTGGAGCCTCACAGCCCTGCAGCCAAGCTGAGCCATGGTGCTGGGACCACTGCAAGCTGCCAGGCTCAGATCACCTCAAGACACCAGGAGCAGGGCAGGGGTGGTGTGTTGGGTGCTCCCTGCAGCAGCTCCAAAACACTCAGGGGAGCTGTGGGGATCCCACTGATGCAAAGTCCCACTGCAACCCCCAAGGATCCACCACAGTGGCTGTGCCTGCCCCATGCAGGCAGCAGAGTAAGGTCAAAGGATCCCTCTTGTTCCCAGGAGGGCAAATGCCATGTCCATCCATGAGCTCCCTGGGGCAGCAGGCTCCAAGGGAGCACCCAGACCAAGGCATGACAACACTGGCTCACTGGAGAGAGCAGACACCAGCTTCACCCCTTGGTCTCAAAAGGGGGGCTCCTAAGCTTGTTGCACCCAGCTTGTCTTGTAGCTGTATCATTCTGCAATGGTTTTTGGGGGAAATCTAGGTGCTCAGAATGCCAGAAACAAGGAGACAAAAGCTGCAGCAGAGAGCAGCACAGTAGGACAGGTTGCTAGAGACCTGGGGAAGCACTTGTAGCCAGGAGCTTTAAAATGCTGCCCATGCAGAGCATCACCCCAGCGGCTCTGGGTACCAGGCACACCAAGCAAATCACACTGACACCAACTGGGACGCTGCAGCGCCCCCCATGAACACCCACAGCCCTGCTCACAGCGTCAGCAGCTCGCTTCCCCCAGCTCTAGCAGGGAACAGATCTGCTACTGCAGCCTGAGCTGTGGGCACAGCAAGCCAGCAGCAGAAGTATGCACAGGCTACAAAGCATCAGTGCAGGCAGAGGCCCCCCCCTCCCCTTCTCCTTTGGGTCACGGCACCAGCTGGCCAGTGCAGCAGGATCAGCTGAGCCCCCCCTCAGAAGCCACCAGCAACAGGATCCTGGTAGCAATCACCTCCTCAATTCCACCCTGGCAGAATTACTCCAAGCAAGTCATGCAATTCCCAGCCACAGGGACCTCCCAGCCCTTTGCTAGGAGCTCAGGAAGCACTGGGAAGGTTCCTAAGCACCACCATGGGCACAGGGATGTTAGGATGTGCTTGGCCACGTGGCAGAGAGGGGCCACAAAGCCACAGGTTGCACCCCAAACCCTGCAGAGCAGCACTCAGGGTACAAGAAATGTAGGAGATGAGTTGGTGCAGTCAGGGAGGGACAGACCAGCCCCTCACAGTACTGAGCACTGTGTCCATGCTCCATCCCACAGCAGTGCTTGGGAGAGATTATAGAGCTCCCCAGCTAAAAGCAAGGGGGAACAATAATGAAATGGATGGTTTCTTGATGTGGCTTTGTCCCTGTTTTCACCAGGGTTTTTACACAAAGCTCTGTGGTACCAGAGCTGTGAGAAAGCAGCCAATGGCTACAGGAGTGGGGTGACAGCCTTACCCATCACACAGGGAGCAGCATGGATGGGTATGCTGCTCCAAGGGCTAATGGCTTCTGGAACTGACATGCCCTGTCCCCCACTCTCTGCAGCAGACCCCCATGGCTTGATGTGACATGTCCCCTCCAAGTCCAGGAGCAGTTTGGGAGGGGAGGCAGACAACACTGTGCCTGGCTGGCACAAAGGAGGGGGTTGCAGAGCCAGCCCTGCTCCCAGAGCTCAGCCTGAAAACCTTGTCCTGGCTTGTTTTCCCCACTAGGCTTTGGGTGCCTGACTTGTAAGAAGCAAGCCTGAAAAGCAGGCTCCTTTTCAGACACGCCAGGCACCCACAGCCCCAGCTCACAGACGTGTCTCCAGGGAGCCAAGTTCCAGGTGCACCCAAAGAAAAAACAAACCCCCTCATGTTTCAACCAATACCAAAATGCCTCTGCTTCCTTGTCTGAGAAAAGCTGGGCAATGCCCAGGCCCAGAGAGCAGCCAGTCTAATTGAGCTGAAAAGATGAGATCAAGTAGCAAATTCTGTGCTCCCTGCACCGGGTGGCAAAGCTGCACCCACCCAGCAGTGACCACAGCCCCAGCTCCCATCCCTGCAGCTTCACAATCCAGTGGGAAGGGAAGGGAAGGAGGGGGTTAATGAAGGAGAAGCATTGCCAGTTGGTGCTACCTAAAAAGGGGTTTCTCCTCCTAGCTGAAGCAAAATGGTTTCTCTTGCCAGCTTGTTTACTGTGCAGCTGAGAGCAGCGGGCCGCCAGGTTGTGCTGCTGGAGCCTGCTGCAGGGTTGATGGCTGAGAGACACCAGCCCTGGCACCAGGACATCAGCAGGGCTGGACTGACTGGGCTACAGCTGCAGCATCCCCAGCCCAGCCCAGGGCCAGCCCCATGGCACCCACACCACAGCCTGAGCCCCCAAGAGCCACGGTGTTTGTGCAGGGAAACACACTGCTCCAACCCTCCAGACTGCAAATCCCAGGCCCATCCCCTGTTCCTCTGGGGAAGTGATGGTCCTCACCATTTAATGGCCAGGTACAAGCTGCAATTACATCTAACCCAGGTGGTTTCACACCAAATGTCACCCCCCAGCAGTAGGGTCCTCAGGGCCCTTTCCCACGAGAAGGGCACACAAACCCCAGTGGAGACCAGGGAATAGGGATGCTGGACAAGACACAGAGATTTTCCTGGGAAAGGCAAGCACCAAACAAACCCATCCTGCCCCAGCTTGCTGCTGCAGAGCCAGAAAACGGACAGGACTCGTTATCCTCTCTTAGAAAAGCTGAGCTTACACTCATGTGCCAAGACAGGTATCAGCCAGATTCCCCTCTCCAGGAGTCCACGGGCCAAAACTGAAGCAGCACAGCTTTCCCAGCCCACCCCAGCTCCAGGATGAAAGCCTCTGTATCTGCAAACAGAACACTCACACCAGCCAGGAGAGCTGGTTGGGGAGGAGAGGCAGCCTGCAGCTGCCACCAGCCTCACCAGCTGCAGCCTGGTGCTCAGCAAGAGGATCAGGCCCATGGCTTATAGCCTTTGTAGTAATTACCCAGAGTCTAAATAAGATTGAAGTTTTAATTCCATCTTCATCTCCTAAAGGCTCCTGCTGTGCTCTTGGGTTTTCCCAGTGCCACGAAGCTTCTCAGGAAGTTACAGCAGAGGGCACTTCCCTGCCAGCATCTCCCTTATCAGGGATGGATGTCCCCAAGACGCCCAAACGGGTGGGCCACCCTCTGCAAGGCCACCTGCACCCTCATGAACCCAGCACTGCTGCAGGCAGGGCCCTGTAAAGTCCACCTGGCCCTTCAGTTAAAGCCACAATCTGAGCCCACCCCAGAATTAAGAAGCAGAGGTCCAGTGCTGGGCAGTGTCCCACAGCCACACCACAAGTCCAAGCCAAGGTGGGATGATGAGCGGGAGCTCGAGGCAGAGGATGTTTGCCAGGGTGATGCTTTGCAGCTGGCACCATCTTCTCTGCCCAAGCCACCCCGTAGCAGCCAGCTGGGGGGCAGTTCATGCTCTTAGCCCTGACCACCTAGGCTGGAGTTTTACAGCTGGAGATGGGCCAGAGAGCAGCAAATGCCAGTGGAGCAAGAGGGGCAATCAATGCCTGCACTGGCTGGGTGGAAGATGTGGCACGGGGCTGGCAGCATCCCTGGTTCCCCTGTGCCATGGAGACCACAGAAAACACTGAAGAGCCACAGCTGGGGCTCAGTCCACGAGCACCAACACCCCACGAGCACCAACACTCCATGAGGGCAGAGCCTTTGATCCCACTGAGCAGGATCAACGCCTGGCTCCAGCCACCAAAGCCCTCAAAGCTCATCACTGGTCTGTGCCACGTGCCCCAAGCCCCAGCTGCACCCCATGTTACTTGTGCTGGTCAGCTCTGGGTCTCACCTCCTGCATCTCCAGTCTTGGAAAAGCCAACCTGGAGCCAGGAAGACCACAAAGAGAGGCCAGTGGAGGAGAGTATGGGCACAGAACAACCCCCCCCACACACCTCTGTGGTTATTTGTCCACGTTACAAACAAGGAAAGCAGGTCAAGAGCATCCTACAAGAGCTTGGGAACACACAGCATGTCACTCATCCCAGTCTGCACAGCTGAGGGCAGGTTGAGAAGAAGCTTGCTCCAGGAGCAAGGCTGCACAAGGAAGATAACTCAGCCAGCTGATGCTCAGGGGGCAAGGAGCTGCCCCAGCCCAGCTGCTGTTTTGAGGCCTCTTCCACAGGGAGAAAGCCCAAAGGGGTCCACAGGGGACCCTCTGGGAAAATGGGGGCCAAAAGGAAGTCCAAGGTGGCCAAAGGGGGCACTTTGGGAAATGGAGGCCAAAGAGGGACCTCTGAGAAAATGTGGCACAAAGGGACCTCTGTGGCACCAGGCCTGTTCCTATTCCCTTCAGAGAGGGGGACAGGTGAGATAAACCACCAGAGTCCAGCCAAGCCAGGAAGCAAGCAAAGCCCCCAGCCCCTCCACACGTGCCCCCACATCCCCTGGGCCTTGCACGCTGTCCCCAAAGCTGATGAGCCCAGCGACAACCTTGTACAACTGCCCCTGTGGTTTGGGGGTTGAGCCACACCAGCAGGACCAGGGGCTTTGGAGGTTTCCTATCCAGTGGGTTATCCACACACCCTGTGGATAGGAGGCTGCCCATAGCCACCAGTAAAGCACACACACCAGCACAGCACCCAGAGGGGGTGCCCAGCATGGGGAACCCCCCTGACCTGCAGGAAGCAGAAGGTAGGGGAGGGAAGATGCTGTTTCAGAAGCAGCTCTGGGCCCCCATTGCCCCAGCACTGTGGTCGCTTCCCAGGCTCCACAGCTCATAAACCCTTCTCCCACCACAGCATCACAGCCCCCTGCCCCAAGACCCTCCCCAGCTGCACCTCAGGCTCTTACCTGCAGGTCAGGGGCTGCTCCTCTGAGACACCTCTAACCCCTCCCAGCACTGCTGCTCCCCGGGCAGCCAGCTGCATCCTTGGGTGGCCAGGTCCTTCAAGCAGCATACATGGGGATAGCTCTGAACCCCCTGCACCCCCAACCACCCCACGATGACCTGCCTGGAGCTGCCTCCATCACACACACCCCGTGATAAGCCCCCACCCTCTCTGCCCTGTGGATTCACGGCACGTGTGTGGGTGCAACAAGGTGGGAGGGGATCCCGTGATGAGCAACAACCTGGGCACGGTCCTGCTCCCGCTCTGGGAGGGGGGACACAGGTGCGATGGGGCACTCTCTGAGCAGCATCGGGGCTCTGTTCCCGCAGGGGAGGAGATGTCCGGCCCCACGAAGCGCTGGGTGCAGGGGGGGAGCTTGTGGGGCTGCCGGGGCCACCAGCCCTCCGTGTCCTTTAGCGCCGCGGGGCTGGGGGAGCCCAGAGCCGAGCGGGGCCGCGCACTGGGGGCTGCGCACAGCCGGGGAGGGGGCAGCGCCCAGCGAAGGGACCCCGGAGGATGCTGTGGGGGGGTACCGGTACCCCCGGGGGTGCTGGGGTGGGTGGTGTTGTTCCCGCACACACACACATATACACCTCCCCCGTGCGGGGGGCCGGTGCCCCCAGGGAGCGGAGCGGGGCAGCCCGGGGGGCGTCCCACGCCGCATCCCCGGGGGGGCATCCCCGCCTTCACGGCTGCTCGGGGCCGCCCCCCGGGCCGGGAGCCGCCGCCCCACACACACCTGTGCGAGGGGAGCGGCGCGGGGAGGCTCCGCCACCGGGCACAGCCCCGCCGGGTGCCCCCTTCCCCCAGCACACCCGGCCGAGCCCCCCCCACCACCCCCCTCCCAGGCCCCGCCGCGCCCGTCAGCGTTTGAACAGCGTGAGGAGCCCGCCTCGCTCCCATTGGCCACCGCGCCCGCCCATCAAGGAGCCCGGCACCGCCCCGTTGGCGGGGGGGGTGCAAGGGGGCGTGTCGCAGCCGGCGCCGCGCTATAAAAGGCGGGGGCTGGGCGGGTGCGCGCTCAGTGCCGCTGCGCGACAGGTACCGGCCGGCGGGAGGGGGGGGCGGGCGGGGGGGTGGGGCAGGGGGCGGAGCTCGGAAGGAGAGGGTGGGCGGGGCCGGCGCGCGCGCCCGCGCGGGGTGGGGAGGGGGGCGGGCAAGTGGAGGAGGAGGAGAGGGGGGGGCGGCGCCGTGCGGGGAGGGCGAGCACCGAGCACCGAGCGCGGCGGCAGCAGCAGCAGCAGCAGCAGCGGGAGCCACCGGCGCGCACGGCGATGCCCGCTCAGCTCCCGCCGCTCGCCGCCCCCTGAAGACACCCCTCTTTTCTCCCCCCCCGCCCCCCCTTTCTCCTCACCCACACCCCCACCTCCAGCGACCTCAGGCTCGTCGTTCTTCCCCCCCTCTCCCTTTCCCCTTCCCCCCCCTTTCTGGTTCCCTCCCGCCCCCCCTCCCTCACACACACACCCCCACCCCCCCACCCCCTCTCTCTCTCCTCTTTATCCTCCTTTTTTTCTTTTTTTTTTTTTTTCTTTTTCTTTTTTTTTTTGGATTTGATTTTTGCGACCCTCCGCGCACCCTCTCCCGGCTGCCGTGTGGATGCGGGCCGGGGTGGCTGGCTGCGCGGGTGGCGAGAGCAGATGCTGAGGGGCCGGAGGAGGATGGAGTGCACCCTCGATGCGCAGAGTTTGATCAGTATTTCCCTGCGGAAGATCCACAGCTCCCGCACGCAGCGAGGCGGCATCAAGCTCCACAAGAACCTACTCGTCTCCTATGTGCTCCGCAACGCCCGGCAGCTCTACCTGAGCGAGCGCTACGCCGAGCTCTACCGCCGCCAGCAGCACTACCCCGACGGCGGCGGCCCGCTCCTCGCCATGCCCGCCTGCCCACCGCCCGCCGCCGCCCCGCCGGAGCTGGCGACGCTCCCGCTGCCCGCCGATACGCAGGACCGGGAAGCGCGGAGCTGCGCGGTAGCGCGGGGCGGTGCGGAGCTATTGGAGGTGCCGGTATGCGCGGCACCCCCGGAGCTGCAGCGAGCACCCTGCAGAGACTCATCCCCGGGCTTTTACCGGGCCGCCGGTAGCACCGGTCCCGGTGGTGGTGGTGGTGGCGGAGCGCCCCCGGGGCTGCTTTACACCGCCGGCTGTGACTTCGGGAGCGGCGGGGCGCCGCACTGTAGCAGCCGCACCACGGTGCTGGATTTGGACACTCACGTCGTGACCACGGTGGAGAACGGGTACTTGCACCAGGACTGCTGCTCGCAGTGCCCCTGCTGCTGCCAACCGGCACCGGGGCTCGCCTCCCCGCCGCCCACGCCGGGCACCAAGCGCAAGTATTACCCGGGGCAGGAGGAAGAAGAAGAAGAGGAGGGGGTGGAGGAAGGGGAGCCGGGGGGAGGCGGGGTGGCGGGCGGCCCCCCCTTCGCCCCGTGCACCAAACGCGCCCGTTTCGAGGAGTACAGCGCCGAGCACCCCCAGGACTCTTCCAACATCTCCAACTTGATCTCCATCTTCGGCTCCGGTTTCACGGGGCTGGTGAGCCGGCAGCAGGCGGACTCGGAGCAGCCCCTCAACGGGCAGCTGTGCAGCAAGCAGGCGCTGGCGAGCCTGGGAGCCTGGACTCGGGCCATCGTCGCGTTTTAGAGAGGAGCGGGGGGAGCAAAGCGAGGAGAGAAGGGGGGCAGGGAGGGGTGTGTGTGTGTGGGGGGGGTGGTGGTTGTTTGCAAAACGGGGGTGCGATCCGAGGGACAGCGGCTCCGGAGGGGGGGACCCTGAAACAAAGGAGGGGATGGGAGTGGGGGGGGGGTTGGGGTGGTGGTGGTAGGGGGGAGAGGTTGGGGCGAGGGAAAGGGAGGGTTGGGGGGTGCCGAGGGGTGCGCAGGGGAGGTGGGAGGGCAGAGCCACGCTAGTGTTTTATAAATTGTACAATAAAGAGAAAAAAATCTAAGATCTCGGGACTTTATTTTTGCAGAGATGAGAGAGAGAAAGAGAGAGAGAGAAAAAAGCCCAACAACAACAAAAACCCCCAACCCCAAAAAGCGATCAAACCCGAAAACAAAAACAAACACCCCCCACCACCCCCCCCCCCACCAAAACAACCGGCAACGAAGCACCTCTTTAAATAATCCTCTTTGTGTCCGCTCGGGTTCTCTTTGCGGCGGGTTTCCCGGGGCCGGTGCTGGCGGTGGGGAGCGCCACGTGAGAGCCGGGCCCCACCGCACCGGCCCCGGGACCCCACGGTGGGGGAGCACCCACCCCTCGGTTCCCCTCTTTCACCCCGGGCTGCCCCAGCGGGGTCCCTCCGCCCTGGGCTCCTTGGGGGTTTGGTTTTTTTTGGGGGGTGCTGGGAGGGGAGAAGCGGGCGCTGCCCGGTGGCTTTTGTGCGTTTCTTTATGTATTTAAAAAGGAGAAAAAGAAGAAACAAACAACAACAACAACAACAAAAGAGGTAGAAATGGAAACATCGCAACTTTCCTCCCCAGAGAAACAGCGCGCTGTGACTTCTCCTTCCCACCGCTTCTGCCAGGGCAACGCTGGAGGCTTGAGAGAGCTGGGTTTATTTTTTTTGGGGAGGGTTGGGGATGGGTGGGAGGGGGTTAAAGCAAAAACCAGGGGAGGGGGTCCCTCCGGGTTGCTCCCTGCCACCCTGGGGAGGGGGATGAGCCGCCCCCGGCAGCCCGGAGCCTGCGGCTCGGTGTGTGTTTGTGATGCCGCAGGTAACCGTGTAACACTACTCACGTCGCCGGGGTGCTCTGTCCGGTCTCGTACTCTTTTTTCCTTTCCCTTTTTTTTCTCCTTCTTTTCCCCTTTTTTTTCTCCTTTTCCCCTTTTTTCCTCCTCCTTTCCTTAAGTTCAACCGTTCTGCTTTCAGCCTTCCAGACCATAAAACCAGCATTGTTTGGTCTTGTGAAGAGATCTGTCTCCTGTAGAGTGTCCTGATTTTTATATATATATATAATTTTGTTTTTCTTTTAAGAAAAACCTTTTGTTGTTAAAAGGTGGGTTTTCTGGTCGTGTCCCCCCTTTCTTGTTTGGGTTTTTTGTTGTTGTTGTTTTCTTGGGGTGGGGGGGGATGCAGCCTGCCCACTCCCAACTTCACAGTACCAGCACTCTGTGGAGCTGAGGATGCTTTTGCCAAACGGGCTGGTGTGTGTGGGGGGGTGTCTCTTTTTCCCTTTTTCCTTTCTTTTTGGTTCTTTTTGGTTTTTTTGTTCCTCCTGTCCCCTTTGTTTGGAAGCCTGTATTTTCGTGCGTATGGAATTGTATATCACCGGGGGAAACTGTTCAGATCTCTTTACGTTTCTAATCTTAATAAAAAGTCGATTTTAAAGTTGCTGTGCCCTGGCTTTCCTTCCCACCGCAGCCCGCGGAAGCCCCGAAGCCCTTCCCCGGAGCCACCGCTTCCCCCCCGCACCGGGGAGCCTTTGCGGAGGCTCCGGCATCCCCCCCACGCCCCCCTTCCACACACACACACACTCCCCCCCTCCCCGGGCCCAGCAAACCCCCTTTGTCCCCTCCCCAGCACCCTCCAGCATCACCCTCTCCCCGCAGCCCCCCCCTCCCCCGGTTGGCGGAAGGCAACAAAAGCCCCCCCACCGCTCCCCACCCCCCCCAAACTCCGTGGGGCTGGAGGTGCCACGCACGGCGGGTCCCAGGTGGGGAAGGGGCCGGGGTTTGTATCCCCACGGCGGGAGGGGAAGGCAGCAGAACCCCCCGGGCCCTGCCCCTACCTGGTGCCGCCCCCCGCACCTGGGCAGCAGCGCCGCCGCCTGCGCGCTCCTTGCGCGCTCCTTGCGCGTCCCCCGATGCGCTCGGGAAGTTTTTTTGAGTTGGAGTTTGTTATCGCCGCGCGGGGCCGCTCGGCCGTGCGTCAGGGGCTGCTTTTTCCCCCCCCCTTTTCTCCTTTTCCCTTCCCTTTTCGTGTATCCCCCCACCCCAAAATCAATGAAGCCGGGGCCGCTCCTCACCCCCCCCCCCCGGCCCATCTCAAGAGAAATGTTAATTTCATATATATATATAATATATATATTAAAATCCCATGTCAACATCTCCGTTTCCAGCATCCAGCTCAAACCCCTCAGCTGGAGCCCCTCCTCTGCCCCCCCCCCCCCCCCGCCACCCCTCCCGCCCACAGCACCGCACGGGCAGAACCCCTTCCCCAGCCCCGCGCATCACCGCGGGAGCGCAGCCTTCCCCCCCTCTCCCGGATAGAGAGACCCCTCCCTTCCCTCCTCCCCAAAAAAGGTCTTGCGCAGCCGGGGAGGGGGCCTGGGGGCTCCGCAAGCGCGTTACAGCCGCAGAGAAGCCGAAGCGCGGAGCGCTCCCCCCACCCCCCCTCCGCGCTCCGCACCCGCGGCCCGCTCCGCGCCCGCAGCGCCCCCTGGCGCCTGCCGAGGGACCCGCAGCCCCCGCCGGGGTTGGGAGGGGGAGGTGGAGGGTCGGTCCCGACCCCGCTGCGGGGCAGAGGAAAGGGCAGGGGGCGGCCGCGTTGCGCACACCCCCCGCCCCGCCCCCGGCCAGTCACATCCCGCTCTGGGTGCCGGACCTGGCGGAGGGGGCTGAGTCCCGCTCCCCCCACCTCCTCCTGCCCCTCCAAACAGCCCCAGGGCACAAACACCACGCATGAAGCCCGTAGCCCACCCCCCCTCCAAGTGTGGCAGCTCCGGGTACCCCCTGGGGCATCCCCAGCCCGGCTCAAGGCTCCCCCGGCACCGTGCGGCGGGGAAACGGCGGCTGCAGGAAGGGTTTGGGGGAAGTTTGGCAAAGCCGGTACTCCGGCGGGTGCCTGCGGGTCGGTACCAGCGGGCACCGAAGCTCCGCACCCCATCCCGCCCCGGGCAGCCTGGCTCGATGGGGCCGGGGGTGGCTTGAGCCCAGCAGCCGCACACACGCACTCAGCAGCCCCCCCCCAAGCGCTCCCCATCCCCTCCCCTCCGAGACAGGGGGCTTTCCAGTGCGAAGGAGACCACTCCAAGGAGATTCCCCCCCCCCTATTCCTGCAGGGCTCAATCCCCCCTTCCCAGACACGTCCATCTGTCCAAACCTCCCCTGTCCCGAGGGGGGTGTGGGGGGGGGGGGACACACACCCAGCTCTCCCCCCTGCTCACACTGGAAGTTTCTGGGGCTTCAGCCAAGGGCTGGAACTGGCAAAACCGCCTCTGCATCACAGGTAACCACACAGGGTGGGGGATACGGGGTTCATGTGCCGTGGGGACACACATAAACCCCCTCCCGCACCCCGCGGAGCCGCTGAGCCCCAAAGCGCTCCGGGCTGCGCGGTTATTTCTTTATTTCAACCCCCGGTACATGACATTTCTCTGCCTCCGAAGGCGGCGGCGGCAGAAAGCCCATCAACACAGCCTCTCCTGAAAGCGGAGCCTGGAAACCAGAGCCTCATCTGCATATTCATAAGTACCTGATAAATTAATCATGATGGCAGAAGCATTCAGGCTGGAAGGGAGGTGACAGGGGAAGGTTGCACACCCACCCCCCCCACCCCATCCCCAGCACAAGCCCATCCTCACTCTCGCACACGCTCCTCATGTTCCAGGCACAAAGTGTTTTGATTCCTTTGCAACTCGGGTTAAAACCCCCCCCACCCCACCCCGGGTCCTCGCAGGGAAAGGGGGGGCCGTGCCCCCTGCACACCCTGAGAGGCACCTGCCGCTTCTCCTCCCCCCTGCTCCGGTCCTGATCTCCAGGGAGAGATGCTGAACAGATGGGCTGGGGCAGGGCGGAGGTCCCACAGTCCGGGGGGGAGTTTAACTGACACCGCCAGAACCCCCCCTCCTCTCCAGCCCCACCATGAGCTCTGCTCTCATGGCAGCACCTCCCCAGTCCGGATCTGCCCCCCAGCACGGTTCAACACACCCAGCCCCACCCAACCCCCGACGCTGATGCCAAAGAGCTTCACCCTAAAAAATATCCCCCCACGTCCTGTTCGTGCCCCCCCCCCCCCCCCGGCTGGGGCTGAAGGGGCATCACCAGGATTTCGTGCCCAGCAGCTTGGGAAACAAAGCACAGGGGGTCCTGTGGATGGGATAAGGGGGCTTTTTGGCTGACACAGCGCTGCAGGAGGTGGGGGGAGAGCAAGGGGAGCTGGGGGGGGGGGGTCCTGCATCATGCCATGGCAGAGGGAGCTGCCTCCCTGCACACACAGCTTCCTCCGCCAGCTGCGAGGCAGCTGTGCCTTCCCCTCAGCATGGAAACGCTCTCTGCAGGCAGAGCCAGCTCCTGGGGTGTCCTCACACTGCTCTGCTGAGCCCCCAGGCTTGGGGAAGAGCCCCCCAGCCCTGGGGGCAGCTGCCATCTCCAGTAACAACATCCTGATGCTGGTGCAGCGCCTGAGCCCACCGAGCTCTGCCCAGAAACCGCCTCTGAGGCTGCCTGGGGAGCCCAGGAGGGTCAGGCAGGGGTGGAAGGTGATTGTGGAGGTGGCTGCTGGGCTGTCCCACAGCAGAGGGTCAGCACCAGTCACCAGCAGCACCCCACAGGGGTTTGGAGGGCTCAGATCCAGCATGGGGATCTCTCAGCCTGTGAGGGGGCATCACTGCACCCACAACAGGTCCCCCTGCACCAGGGGAGACCCAGCAAGGGGGAACCAACACCTCTCAGCTCTCAGGCTGCCAGCCCAGCTCTGCCCCCAGCTCCCTGAGAGATGTTTGACACCCACCCAAGGAAAACCCACCCTTGCACCACAAGCCAGGCACCATTTCCCACACCTGGAGCTTCTCCACATCCCCCTGTGCCACAGGGACCAGGAACAAGCCTGGACCCAGCCCCAGCAGCACATCTCCCAAAGAGCAACCCCACACCCTGCTGGTCCCAGTGCAGGATCCATCCCTCCTTCAACCTGGGGGCTGTGAGGTGGACCCCTCCCAGCTCAGGCACACAAGTTTAATTTGGGGTCTGCACGTGTGAGCAGATGCTGGGAGGAGATTGAGTAGGGGAGCTATGGGGGGGGACACACACAGCAATGTGGTCCAGAGGCTGCTCCCTCCCTGGGTTTGGTCTGGGCCTGGGTAATTAGCATCTGAGCAGTAATTATTCACACTTGGCCTTTCAATATCCTGCTCCTAGGTCTAATGAGTAATGTCACTCCTTGAGTGGAGCCCACCCTGGATTTACCAGCGTGGGGAGGGAAAGTTAAGAGGGGGCTGTTGTGTGACAGAAGACACTGTCCCTCACACCCCACAGCAAAACCAACACGACAGGAGGATGAGAGGAAAAAGCACTTTGCACAGAAGCAGCAGGGGCTGAGCACAAAGCAGCCATCTCAGCAACACACCAGCAGCACCACTGACACACCAGCACCTCGGGTGTGTGGTAGGAGAAGCAGAAACCTCCCCCAGCATTCAGAAGATGCTGATACTGGATGCTTTGGGGGTTCACTGGCACCACAGAGACACAAGCAGGGCAGATCCCTGCAGCAAAGGGGGATGCACAGACCTCCTCAGGCATGTTTCCACCACAGAAACCCAACATGGGGTGGCCAGAGAAGGACCTGCTGCCCCCACAAACTGGGAAACAGGGAGACCCAGCTGCTAACACCTCCATGCTGGGGCTAACACAGCTCAGCCAAGTAAAATCCATAAGCCAGCAGTGAGCTCACCTTCTTTCCTGGGCATCGAGCTCCCTGGCATCACTGCTGGCCCCAGGTGAGGGGGTTGTGCTGCCCATGAGGGTCCTGGTCCCCCCTGCAGAAGTACCTGGGGCAGGTTTGCAGCACTGCTGGCCAAGCCCCTCACAGACCCAGCGTTCCTCCAGCTGCTCCTCAGGGCAAAAGGTGTTTTTCCAGAGGAGCTGCTCTCCAGGGCTTCTGTGCCAGGCAGGGAGAGGGCCCCAAGCTTCAGCCAGGCTCCTGCCCAGCGCTGAATTAATCACATGCAGAGGAGCCAGCCAAGCCCAGGGACAGAGCTGCTCCTCTTCCTCAGCACTGACAGACTCCAGGTCCTACAGAGGAAGGAGAGGAGCAGAGAAGAGGACGAAACCCTCCAGCCCCTGCTCTTATCCTCCCTTCTGGCCGCCTGATTGGGCCAGGTGAGCAGAGGCACCTGCCCCACACCTGTGGGGATGAGGTGGAGCATTAACACTGGGTGAGGAAGGGAAAGGGCTTTCCCCAGAGTGATGAAACCCCCCTGAGCTGCCCAGGATGCTGCTGTGGACCATCCCTCCCCCTTGCTACCCTCCTCCAAGGCTGCCCCTGGCTGGCAGGTCCCACTCTGGTCAGACCCAAGGCTGGGATGGGAACGTTTGAGCCCTGCTCCTGCCCTGCCCAGCTCACAGGGACCCACATGTATGGGACCTCAGCCTGTGCCCTGCGCCCTGCTCCTGCCTTGCTGCTGTGGGGAGCAGGGATGGTGGCTGCAGTGCCAAGGCAGAGACCCTTCTCAAGTCCATCCCCACCAAATCCACTTCCATTCTCCTCAAGCAGGGTAAAGGGTCACGTCTCTTAGGGCTGGGGCTGGACCCCAGCAGCCATTCCCTGGCCCCACTCCAGCTCAGCCCCACGCAGGTAGGAGCACCCCAGGGTTTGGGGCAGCCCCACAGACCTGGAGTCCCAAGTATTTCATTTCAGGGGCTTGGCTTTTTTATAAACAACCCCCAAAGCAGAGCACCCCCCCTTTGCCTCTCCCCAGCGAGGCTTCTCCATGGATCTGGGTGAAGCTGCTCTTCTGGTCTCCCCCTTTCCCCTTCTCCCCAGGTTTTACAGCATGAAAGTGGCTGTCGATGTCAGTGGAATTTTGAAACTGGGGATGGGGAAGTTCTGCTCTGGGAGGCAACTATTTGCTCACAAACTTGCCTCTTCTCAAGCTCCCTGATGAAATTCTGCACAATTATTACTGGTTAACCCCCCCTCACCCAGCCAGCCCCGTGCCCGGTGCTGCTCCAGCTTTGTTTCCCCTCTGCTCCCTAGTGAGGATGAACAAAACACCAGCGTGGGGTGCTGTGCCCATGCCATGCTGTGCCATGCCATCTTGTGCTGTGCCATGCCATGCCATCTCATGCTGTGCCCATGCAATGCGATGCCATGCTGTGCCATGCCATGCCCTGCCATGCCATGCTGTGCCATGATGTGCCTGTGCCATGCTGTGCCATGATGTGCCTGTGCCATGCTGTGCCATGCCATACTATGCCATGCCATGCCATGCCATGCTGTGCTGTGCTGTGCTGTGCCATGCTGTGCTGTGCCGCGCTGTGCCATGCCATGCCCATGCCGTGCCATGTCGTGCTGTGCCCATGCCATGCCATGCTGTGCCATGCCATGCCATGCCATCTCATGCTGTGCCATGCCGTGCTGTGCCCGTGCTGTGCCATAATGTGCCTGTGCCGTGCTGTGCCATGCCATGCAGTGCTATGCCTGTGCCATGCCATGCCGTGCTGTGCCATGCCATGCCGTGCTGTGCTGTGCTGTGCCATGCCATGCCTGTGCCATGCCATGCTGTGCTGTGCCATGCCGTGCTGTGCTGTGCCTGTGCCATGCCATGCTTGTGCCATGCCATGCTGTGCTGTGCCGTGCCATGCCATGCCATGCTGTGCTGTGCCAGTGCCATGCCCATGCCATGCCATGCCGTGCTGTGCTGTGCCAGTGCCATGCCATGCCCATGCCATGCCATGCCATGCTGTGCTGTGCCAGTGCCATGCCCATGCCATGCCATGCCGTGCTGTGCTGTGCCGTGCCATGCCATGCCCATGCCATGCCATGCCATGCTGTGCTGTGCCAGTGCCATGCCCATGCCATGCCATGCCGTGCTGTGCTGTGCCGTGCCATGCCATGCCCATGCCATGCCATGCCATGCTGTGCTGTGCCGTGCCATGCCATGCCCATGCCATGCCATGCCATGCTGTGCTGTGCCAGTGCCATGCCCATGCCATGCCATGCCATGCTGTGCCGTGCCATGCCATGCCCATGCCATGCCATGCCATGCTGTGCTGTGCCAGTGCCATGCCCATGCCATGCCATGCCGTGCTGTGCTGTGCCGTGCCATGCCATGCCCATGCCATGCCATGCCGTGCTGTGCTGTGCCAGTGCCATGCCCATGCCATGCCATGCCGTGCTGTGCTGTGCCGTGCCATGCCATGCCCATGCCATGCCATGCTGTGCTGTGCCAGTGCCATGCCCATGCCATGCCATGCCGTGCTGTGCTGTGCCGTGCCATGCCATGCCCATGCCATGCCATGCCATGCTGTGCTGTGCCGTGCCATGCCATGCCCATGCCATGCCATGCCATGCTGTGCTGTGCCAGTGCCATGCCCATGCCATGCCATGCTGTGCTGTGCTGTGCCGTGCCATGCCATGCCCATGCCATGCCATGCCGTGCTGTGCCTGTGCCGTGCCCGTGCCATGCCATGCCTGTGCCATGCTGTGCTGTGCTATGCCCATGCCTGTGCCATGCTGTGCCGTGCCTGTGCCCGTGCCCACTTCTCCTCCCTGCGGTGGCTGCCACACACAGCCCGGTGCTGCTCCGCACCCCTCGTGCCGCTGCTGGTGGCACAACACACTCAGCAGCGTTTGGGGCTGCACAACCCAGGCAGGAACCTGCTCCTGGTTCTAAACCCTTTGTAAGTGGGGATGTGGGGTGCTCAGGGCTGGTTCCTGGGCACTTCCCCAGGGCCTGTTGGGTGCCCAGCTCAGGGACGGGTGTCATGGAGACTCACTGGTTTGGTGCTGGAGAGCAAGCACCAGCCTGAAGTTTGGGTGTGAAGCGATGGGCTTCACCCTCCTCAGCCTCACCCGGGTCAGGATGCAGGATGAACCCATGCCACAAAAGCCTGGAAGGCTCTCAGGGTCAGGGGACACCCCCCATGCCCAGGCCCCACTGCTGCTCTTCTCCATCACCCCTCTTCCCCCAGCAAAGATCCTGCTCGTGATCCCTGCAGCTCCACGATCTGCCTGGCTCTTCTGCTCCTGCCTGAACCAGGAGAGACCATGGTTAAAAAGCCCCAGATGCCAGGACACCAACGTCCCAGGCTTGGCTGTGCTGGGCTCAGGGACAAGAAGAGATGAGGGGCAGAGATGAGGGTTTGTTTGTGGGGTTGACTCAGCCCAACAGTGTTTCAGGAGCATTTCCATCCAGAGCTCCTTCAGCCTGGTCCTCGGTCACCTGCTGGGTCAGGTGATGCCTCTGCCTCACACCTTGGCTGGGGATCTGGTGCCTCTGGAAAGCACCCAGGTTTTGGAGCACATCTGCTAAAACTAGCAGCATGTGGACATCCCAGCTCCTCCCCTTCTCCCACTGACCATGGAGACCACACACTCTGGTCCAGCACGAGGAACAGTGGAGCTGAGTGCCAGCCAGGGTGGGTCAGTGGTGTGTCACCTCCAATGGGGCACTGTCCCCACAGCCTTGCTGCTGCTTTGTGTCCCCCACAGCCCCCCAGCACCAAGGGGCAGTGAGCAGAGCATCCCAGAGATGGGGACAGGCAGGATGAGAGGCTGGCAGCTCGCAGGAGCAACGTGTGGGAACTGGAAGATGGAGCCAACCTGGTGCCCCTGACCCCAACTTTGAATTCATCTCGCTTATTTTTTGTGTCTTAGCTTGAAGTTAACAGGACCACAGCACCAGGCTGGGCTGAGTGGGAGCATGAGGAGCTGCTAGAAGCTGGGAGATGCTCCAGCCGGGCAGCACAAGGTGCTGAGAAGCCAACTGCCACCCCAGCTCCCAGGATTTCCCATTACTGGTGTTATTTATGTCACCTCCTGCCCAGGTTGGCTGGGTTTATGAAGCAGGACAGTGCTTTTGTTCTTGTTCTCCAGGTGGGAAACAGAGGTGATGTCCTTCACTAAGCTGACAGCGGGGTCTGGGCTGGGAGTGGGGCTCTGAACCCAGACCTGACCCCCCCCAAACCAGTGGGCAGCTCTCTCATGTACATACAATTTCCATTTCCCTCTCTCCAGGGACTCATGTCCCATCTTCCCCCTTTAATTATAAAAATTAGTAGGGTGGAGATGTATTTGAGGGGGTTTCTTTCCCTGTGTGGACACAGCACAGGACGTGATGCCTCTAACCCCAAATTCTGTGTGACACAGCCACCCCAGCAATTACCAACCCCCTCCAAGCTGGCTCCATAAACCCCTTTGCTGTTGCTATTAGTATGCATTAGCATTTTATTGGTGTTACAGGATGAAACATCCAGTCTTGCAGCTCCAGTGGGCTTGGGGATTTCCAGCATCCTGCAATATGTATCCGTGCAGAGGAAATTAAAATGTGGATGGATCAGCAAGATACAGTCAAATCCTCGACAGTAATTTGGAGAAGACTGAACTGGGGTGCTAGTGGAGCATATTCTGAGCGCTCTGACAGAGAGCTGATGATCTCTGTAACAGCCTTTTTGTAAGTTTGATTCTTGCCTCCAAGGGGATTTTTTCAAAGGGGGATAAGTTAGACCTAAAGGAACATTTTTAAAGGTACAGGCTGCAAGCACAGCGAGGCTCACACCTTTGTGAGCAGTGAGCACCCAACTAGAATACACTCTGGTGTCTTCCAATCCAGCCTGGGATCCCTTTCCAACCACCACCCTGGACAATGTCACATTGTTTGTGGCTGTTTCAGGATGTAGTGACTCAGGGATGCAGGGATGCTCTGCTCTTTCAGTGACAGCATCACCCCTTGAGCCCCAACCCACGGTGCTGGTACCTAACTCTGCACACACAGAGCTGCCTGCAGCTACACACTGGGCTGGGGTCTGTAGACCTCTCCATCCCCAAAACCCCTGCTTCCACACATAAAACTGGGAGGGATTCCTGTCAAAACAGGTGGTTTGGGTACTGTGAGGGGTGTGATGCAGGCTGCTTGGGTTCCTCTCTGCTGGGTGACTCAAGAGCAGGTGAGGAGCTGCTCCCCTGGTCTCTCTCCCATCTCCAAGCACAGGCTCAGAGCATCCCTGGCTCTACGAAGGGGAGCTGGGATGTGCTGAGGAGCTGGCCACACGCTGACTGGGTCAGCTCCTGCTCCAGGGGGGTTTACACACACCAAGGAGCCCAAGCTCTGGCGAGGGATTGGGATGCTGTTTATTGTCTGCGTTACAGCCGCACCTGGGAACACGCGACCGCTGTACCCACACCCCGCGTAGCGCCCGCCCCTGTAGACATTCCCCAAGCCCAGGCTTTTTATAGCAAGCAGAAGCACCCACTCCACCCCCTCCAAAAGCCTTTTCTAACCTCCTGAAGCCTGTTTGCAGCCCTGTGCTCTTCAGAGCCAGCGTTGTCTCCAAGCTGCAGATACCCGTCACGGTTCAGCCCTCGCTCTGGCTGACGTGGAGGCAGCTCAGCCCCTTTTTTTTTTCCTCCATTTGGCTCATCCTAGTTTGGAGTTTGGCACAATCTGTAGAGGCTGAGTCCAGGGAAAGATGTGCCTGTCCCAAGGACGCTCAAGGAGTTTGTTCTGATGTCTGGGAAGAGCGCTCAGCCACTGAAGGGGAAGCAACGCTGAAGGATGAAGATCTCTCCTCTTGGCTATCAGAGCATGAAACGACCTCCAAACAGCCCTGTGAAGCTCTACATCTGAGCCAGGAGAGTCCTTCTTGGAGATCCCTGTGAGCTCCTTGAGTAGAAAGTTCCCATCTTGGCAGCAGGAGAGCTCAGGTCACGTTAGCAGTTGGTTGACCACCAATTCCACCTTCTCCCACCCATTTCTGCCTCCTCTCTCTCAGGAACTTGTCTCAGGGATGCAGTGCGGTGCCCAGGGCTCTCATGTGCTGGTCCAACACCAGCTCCTTGGGGTACCAAGTGCAGCTTCATCCTGGAAACTCCCAGCTCCAACGTGGCTGCTCAATGGATACTGGTCCCACAGCAGGAAACTGTTTACTGAGCAGCAGGAGCCCAGTGCTACGTGATGGACCCAAGCCACACACCAGGACAGGTTAACCCAGTGAATATGGCACCAAACTGCTCTGGGCTTTGTTCTATTTGCTGCTGTCAGCACATGAGGCTGCTCCTCTCAGCTCTTACTTCATTTATTGCTCGCTGCCATGGATGATGGTGGAGGAAGGGATGGGGGACGGTCGATCTGTGAGACGTGCCCCGTGTCAAGGCGACAGCTGTTCCACAGAAACACAAACCAGCCTCTGTCCTGCAACCCTGAAGGGCCCAGGTCTGAGAAAGGAGCTTAAAACCCCCAGCTGGGTCATTGGGCTGAGCAGGGAGATGGTGAGAAACCAAAACTACTTCTGCTTCCCCTTCGCCGCGCGTCACGTTCACCAGGGGACACGTTCAGGAGGAATTCAAGGGCCTTCAAAGAAAACATCTGTGATCCAAGCTGGCATCTCTGCTCCCCATCCCTCCCTCCCTCCCTCTGCCACCGCTTTTAGCAACATGCTCTTGCACAGTTGGCCTGTGCTGATGGAGAAGAGAGAACCCAGTGACAAGGAAAGCAGCTAAGCACATCTACCCCAGCTCCAACCGCTCCTGAGAAGCTCCAGGTATCATTTCCTACAGCAATCCCAACACAGCTGCTGAGCTGAACTGATGCTGCAAGTCCTGAGTCAGCCCCTACAGCAGGAGAGGAAAAACAGCAGAAGGAAAAAGGTTTTGGTTCTCAAAGCCAGGCTCCAAGTGCCCTTTGGTTGTGAAAGGCTCTGATCCTCCAGAGGGGTCTGCTGGGCTGGGACCAGGCTGTGCACAGCTCCAAGCTGGGAGAGGGCAGGGGGGGGGTGTGGATGGAGTGGAGGGGTTAAATAAATACATCATCCTATAGGACAGAAAGACACCTAAGGAAGGACACAAGGACAGCCCAGCTGGGTTTGCTCTGTGCCATTGAATGAGGAGTCAGTTTGGGGGCAAGAGACCAACAGCCGATGCACCAAGCGCCTCCCCAAAGCCTCTTCCCGGGGCCGAAGGCTCCAGCCATCAGCTCCACTCCCCAGGGGCAGCAGAGCCCAACCCAGAGACCCCCCCCCAGGCAGCAGTGCAAAACAGAGACCTTAAACCATGCTGAGGGGCTGGGTGGGGAGTGCTGCTACGTGTGTGCACCCAGCAGGAGAGGAGCAGAGCCCCAAAACCAGTGATGGGTGTTGGTGGGAGGTGACTGCCACGTGCTGGGGACACAGCCCAAGCTGGCTGGTAAGACTCAAGCTTGGCCACTTCAAGACAGATGTGGAGATTGGGCAGGTGAGGAAGAGCTCTACCCAAGGCTCCTCCCTCATCCTCAGCAGGGCCCAGGGACACTGGCCCCAGGGAGCTGTGGGTACCAGGGAAGGAAGCAACTCCCCACCCATTTTTGGTGCTGTGTTGTGCTCGTGGTGTCCCTTCCACACACAGGAGGCAACATTTCCACCCATCCTTTTGCACGGGAGCCCCAGTCCATGAGATGAGCAGGAGAGATGTGTTCTCAGCAGCTCTGGAACACCACAGCTGGCCAGATGCTGCACAGCATGGCAATGCTTGCCTGAAGCCACACAGCAAGGTGAGGGGACAGGGGGGCATCGCTGGGGTCTCTGCTCCAGGTGCTGGTTGCTCTGTGGGAGATGGATTCACCAAGACCCAACAAGCTGAGACATTTCCAGCACCACTCCCAGCCTGGATCCCTTTGGAAAGCCAAGACAAAACACACATCCCTGCTGAGGAGTGACACAAGACTTAACTCTGGGCTTCTGTTTTCACTGACAACACAAGTTCTTTGAGCTGTTTTGGGCAGGTCCAAAGCCCCTTCCCACCTCTCACCCAGGGCTGAGAAGGAGCAGGACAGCAGCAGGGCTGGAAAGCATTTCAGCACCTCCTAATTTAGACTCTTTTTCTTGCTCTCCCTCCCCTGAGTGCCCAGGAGAACCTCTACAAGACAGAGCCAGCAGGTCTGGCAAAAAGAAAAATGCAAATGAAGTCACAAGCCAGCATTCCTCTTTCCCTTTCCTCCCCCTCACCAGTAAAGCAGAGCAGCAGCAAAAGCTGAGCAGCCCAGATGGGAGCAGCCCCACCACCCCCTCCAAACACCAGACCAGAGCCATGTGTCCTTCCCCCCACCCCAAAACCCAGCCTGGGAACCTTGAGAAGAACCATCCCTTCTCCAGCTGCAAACTTGTGAACAGACTCAGGCAAGAGCTGTGGAGATGACAGCTCATCCCAAACCCAGCACCAGCTGCTTCCACCCTCCTCGAGATGCTGCTGGTACCATCCAGACCCGTCCCCTGGTCATTCACCTGCCTTGGAGCCACTGCTGCTGGGGGCACTGGAAGTGTGGTCCCTCTGCCCACAGCTCAGCACAGCCACACCAGCAGGGAATGAGGCAGGGAAAAAGCTTTCTCCAGGTGCAACTGGCTGTCCCAGGCTGTTCATGCTTCTTGTTTCCAGCACAGGTACACCAAGCCACACGCTTGGCCCCTGCACGCTGCCTTCACCTCCCTAAAGAGCTGGGGAACACACTGCTCAGGGGGGAAACCCCTTCACTGTGGGGCTGTCACTGTGATTTATGACCAAGCAGTGGCAAACATGGTCCCCCTGTGCCACTGAGGCCAGCCCAGCCCTGGGACAGCAAAGCATGGGGGAGGAAAGGGGAGTGAGGAGGGTGGGTTGGACCCAGCGATGAACGTGTGTGAACACGAGAGGTTTTGTGCCCGTGGAGGAGCCTGAGCAGGAGCCACTGGAGCAGTGTCTTTGCATAGCTGTTCCCACAGAGCCAGGTCCCTCTGGGGACCTTATCTCCAGCTCCAGAGTCAGCTCAGACACCCCCAGCCCAGAAGCTTCCCAGCTCCACCCAAGAGAAGAGGTGGTGGTGGGAAAGGAAGACCCAGGGAACGGTGCAGAAGAGATGGTGGGAGGAGGGAGGGGGCTTTCCTTACCCAAAATAAAGGAGAGACAGCACACCCTGGGCTTCCAGCAACCCACAGACCTTCCCCCTACAACTTCCTTTACCCATTTCAGACCCACCCCCCCCCAGCTCCTTGTCCAAGTAGAGGGGGCAGCCTCCAGACATGTGCAGACTCACACCTCGCTCCTCGCAGCGGCTTCCCAAACCAAACAGCAACAGGAAACTGGAGTGAAATTCAACAGGGAAATTGCAGTTCCCACTGCCCAACACACAGACACGCAGTGCCTTCCTCCCCTCCTCACCCCCCTCCTCCCCAGGAAGGGAAGCAGAAGGCTTTAACTCCAAGGCAGCCCCTGCTCAAAGCCCAGTCACACATCCAGAGCCATCGTGTTGGCCGTGGCTGCAGCAGAGCTGAGAGGCACAGCCCCAGTTTGGTCACTGGTGGCACATCCCCACGCTGGGGAGGTGCAGGAAGAGCCACTCTGGGGTCCTGTGTCTCCTGTGCAAGGCCCTTGAGTGCTTTGGATCTGTGGTGGCTGATGAGGATGTGCAGGAATGGATGGGCTGTGTGGAACGGGCAGGGTGATGAGGAAGGGGAGAGGGAAGGAGGAAGAGCGTCGTCTCCGCTGCCTCGACTCCTCCCACGGCCTCCTTAGGACACCACAGGCTGGATGGGGAGCAGGCTGCCAAATTTAAAGTGCTGGATCACAGGAAACTTCTCCAGGCACTGCAGGAGGAGAGAGAGAGAGAGAGGAGTGAATTCAGGAGATGTTTTCACCTCACACACGCAGAGCCAGAGCTCCATCCTGCCCTGGGGCCAGGATGCAGCCAGCTTGAGGCCACTGGGCTCAGCTGTGAGCAGAGGGATCAGATCCCCTTTTCCCCTCTTCCCATTACTCCACTCCAGCCCAGTAACATCTTTCCCTAGGAAGGAGCCTTGTGCCCTGCCTGGGGCTGAGCCCAGCTCCTGCAGCAGGGAGATGGAGTGCTGGGGATGGGGATGCAGCACTGTGCCACAGCCAGGTCTCTGCTCTGAGGCACAGGCAGAGGCACACAGCCTACCCCTGTGCTGCTGCTGTGGGCAAGCAGGAGGGGTTGTGCCCAGAAGCCCAGGCCAATGGCCATCCCTTTGGAGGCAGAGCTCTGGGAACTGGTTCCAGCACAACTGAACTGCTCACAGAGCCCTGGAACCAGAGGCAGTTTGGAGCTGGTGGAGGGACAGCGTGGCTGTGCCCTCTCCTGGGGAGCAACAGCCACATGGAAAGCATCAAGCCTCATGGCACAGGAGAAAAGTCCTATGACCAGCATGGCACATCACCTTTGAAGCTCCCCAAGGCATGGGATGCTCAGAGCTGCTGCCATCTCCCAGCACAGCCACTCAAAGGACCCCTCTGAGGAAGCAGCACTGGGTACTGGTGGCACCAGGGAAGGGCAGAGAGAATGAATGCTGCAGACCTGACAGCTACAACCATCAGCCCAACGAGCTCCAAGAAGCCCCATGGAAAGCCAGGCTGGCTGGGGCTCTGCATGAAGAGACTTTGCCACCAGTGGGGAGAACAGGCATCCATCCCACTGACCACCCTGACACAGCCCAAGAAGTAACCAGAGAAACTTCTCCTCTCTCCAGCAGGTCTAGCACAAATTTACTGGGTTGGGAGAGGTGCCAGGAGACAGGACCCTCCTTTCATGGCTTGTGGGTGCAACCAGTGCAGCCCACAGCAGCTCAGTGGAGGGGACAGATGCATTTCCTTCTCAGCATCATCTTGATCACACCAAAGGCCCTCTCAGGGCTGAGCTAGGGAGTAGGAACATGCTTCAGGTCCAACCTTTAAAGATGGAACTAGGACTAGATTAGTTACAATGGAAAGTATTTCCTGACTGACTGCAGCAGAGGAGGAAAGGTCAGGAGACTCAAAAGCAGGCTCAGGGGAAAAACATCAAGGCTGCTGCTTTAACCACACTCTATTCTGTCGACTTCTTCACTCTCCTTTGATGGGGAGAATAAGAAAAGCCCTTGTGTTTCCAAGCAAACACGTCTTCACCCATTGTATTTATATGAAAATAGACACATCTGAGACTTGACAAACACAGGGAGCTGCAGACATGTTGCCTTCATGCCCATCAGCAAGCACCCTGGAGAGCCAGGATCCAGACCAGGGGCTCCCAGCCAGACTGGAGCTTTCTGTGGGCTGTTTAAAGTCACCCTGCAGAGGGAACAGAGAGGAGACAAAGCACCCAGAGTGCTTCTTAAATGAACCAGGTCTGGGGACCACCCCACTCCTACCACTCCAGAGCAGGTTGTGGTTGTTTGACTCTTCCTGGTCTGGTTCTAGCAAGGAGCCCTTTGCTGTGCTGCCACCTCCCCCCAAAGCCCAGTCACCAGCAGTGCCACACAGAGCACTGCTCAGCCTCCCTAGGCGTGTTATGGAGCTGGAGCCCCCATCCAGTGTCTGATTGCACCTGCTCTCCTTGCACAGGTGATCAAAGGGGCAGGGAGGAGAAGGGAACCTTCTCTCACCTCAACCAGCCAGCCAAAAAGCAACACCCCAAGCCCAACCCTTCCCTTTCAGTACTGTCACCCTCTGAGCTCTGCTGAAGAAGCTGCCTGAACTGGACAGAGACCAGTGTGAGCACTGGGGGGCTGCTGGCTCACGTTCATGTTGACAGTGGAGCAAGGCTACAATGGTGATGGCAACACAGCTGGGTCCACGAGCTGACACCTGCTCCAGGAGCCAGCAGCAAAGGCACAAACCCCTTAGCAGGGACCCTGGGTGCCCAGCCTGAAACACCCAGAAGGATTCAGGTTTCAAGTCAGTGACTCCCAAATATTGTGTCCTTCCCAGAGGATCAGCCTGAGATCTCCTCTGGTTGCACATGGTGGTAGAACCCCACAACCAAGAGCTCTCCCCAGCCACGCTGCTGTGTCCATGCTTGTCTCCCAAGCCAGGCAGGGACCAGCTAAGCCAGCAGTGGGGTGAGAGAATCCCCACATCAGACATAAAGAGCTGCCAAAGGCTCCTCAGAGGGAGTCCCCCCAACTCTCCTCTGCCCATCCTGGTGAACAGAGGCACCATGGAGTGCACCAGGAGAAGACTTTGCTGCATGAGGAGCCTGTGCTTGGGAATATTCATTTAAAACCCAAAAGTGTTCTTTGAGGAAAAAAAAAAAAATAATAAATCCAATTTGAAGTGCTTTAGTTGACTCAATGTTTTCTACACCTCAGCCTAAATTTGTGTCCTTACCCTTCCTGGCAGTTTGCACATTTCCCCTTGACACCCCCTACACCTCTGGGTTATTTCTAGGAACCCACCAGCACCAGACCCAGCACTTCCACACAGAACATCACCTGCTATTCAAAGCAGACCAGGGCCCCCAGAAAAGATCATGTCTTGGGTATAACTAAGAGGATTTAGGAGACCCATGTTTCACTTTAACAGCGCTCCCTGTGCTGGGGTCTTCCCTCCAGACCCCCCTAGTTCCCACACCAGAGCCTCCAGCTCAGGGTTTCCTAACCAGACACATCTCCAGACCCCATGACAGAGCTGTGAGCTGGGGAAGTCCCAGAGGGGCACCCAAGGGCACCCCTCTGAGGAGCAGCCAGCCAAGGGGGTCGACCCCCAGCCTCTCTTCTCCTCTTTGGAGGCTGGGAGGAAAGCTGAGCTGGGGGTGGAAGGAGCCAGCGGGCCTGGGAGTGACACCTCACAGATTAGAGAGGTATGTGGCCTGGAACCTAAACACAGGATGTGCAGTGCAGAGGAAGGGCTGGGGGAGGGAGCTGGCTGAGTTCGGCACAATTAACCCCTTTGTGCACCAGGCCTGAGCAGAGCTGCCTGCCAGCCCCTGCCCTGCCAGCCTCTGCCCTACATCCCAGCAACAAGAGCCTGGGGGACTGGGGTAGAGACCACAGGGTGTGGGATTAACTCCTTCAAACCCCACTGGTGCCCCCCAGGCAGCTGTGCCATCCCTCTCCTCCAGACCCCCAGAGCCAGCACGGTCCCATCCTTCCCAACAAGGGATGCTGGCTGTTCCCTCCAGAGGCCCAGATGCAGCAGTTCCTGTCCTGCTTCCTCAAGCTCAGGGTTAGCTGGAGCAGGAAGGAGAGATAAGGGAGAGCCAAAACTGCCCAGTTCCCCAGGTCAGGGGTCACCAGGAAAGCCAGCTGGGGCAGGGCCAGCAGAGCCCTGGCTGGTGAGGGCTGCCAAGCCAGGGAGGTGGCTGCGACCTCACCGCTCTGGCACACCACACAGACAGGAGGGGAGATGAGTAGGGAGTGTTCAGCCTGCTCTGGGGCTCCTGAAACATGGGATGGTAATTTAGACTCAGGGCAGCTGGTAAAATAGCAGTGTGGGGACCAGAAGGACAAGCAGGTCAAGACATCAGCCTGAATTTGGAGACCTGCAGCTTGCACCATGGCAGGACAACCAGCAAAAGTCATGTCTGCAGGAAAGGCTGTGTGGGGACTGGTTTTGGGGCAGACACTGGGCAGGCAGGAGTCTCCTCCTAGCCAGCAGCACCTGAACTGCCAAGGGGCTGCAAACCACATTTAGTGGGGGGCACGAAGCAGCTGTGATGGGGCCCCCACACCACGGAGAAGCAGAAAAGAGCTGTCCCCTAGTGAAGTGGAAGGGAGGAGCTGTGGCCACACAGCCTGCCCCTGCCCAGGGCGCTCACCTCTGCCTTGTACATGCGGATGAGACCCTGGTTGACCTTGGACCAGGAGGGCACGGCGCTGATGTTCCAGAGCTGGTTGGAGTGCTCGGCGAAGGGGCCAGTCTTCATCTGCAAGAGACCCAGAGAGCAGGGCTGAGAGGGAGCTGGGCCAGCCAGGAAGCTCGTGCACCAGCAGTGACTCACGCTCACACTCTCTCCAAGCAAACATTCCCACCAAGCCCTGTGACCCACGCAGCAGCCACCTCACTGCGCCTTCCCCTCCCTCCCCTCCACGCTCCCTCCCGCTGCGGCCGCATCACATGAAGCTGCAGCAAGCCAGCTTCCCCTCCTCACCCCCCCTCCACTCCCCTGATAAAATTCAAGCTTTTCCTGCCACCCTTTCCTAATCAGACCCCCCCCTGCATACCTCCCCTTTTAATGGTTGCATTAAAAAAGCCCCACATAAGTCCCATTCTCCCCCCAGTAGAGCTCAGCTCAACGCCGTTCCTATTCTACCCAGAAACCTCCCAGTGCAACACTGCTGGGCTTTCCAAGAAAATGACTCATTCCCCATTCAGATCAACAACAAGCAACAGCAACAGCCACTGCTGCCTTCCCTGAATGCAGAGGGCAGCACAGGTTGGCAGCAGCTCCAGTGTCCACAGCCCACTCCACACCTGCCCCTGGCAAAGGAGGGATCTGGAGGGGAGGCAGGAGTGGAGCTGTTGTGCTCCAATCCTGCTCTCCAAACCAGTTCCAGAGCTGCAAGTTGCTATCTTGTGGCAGATGCTTTAAATATCTTTAATTTTATTTCATTTAGAGTTTTGTTTTCCTTCTTTTTTTTTTCCCCAAACACTCCAGTGTTTCTTCTCCCCAGGGCAAAAGGGTTTGGATGGAGGGAGGGCAGTGGGGGGGAAGCTGCAGTCAGGGACAGTTGCATGTGGATTCCCTGGGTAGTCATCTCTCCTTCTCCTCTGTGAACAAAACCAGACCCTGAGGGAGAAAAAGCAATACAAGGCAGCCACTCTGACTGAGGGAAGTTCCCATGACATCAGAAACCGCAAGGCCGAGGCTCACGCTAGAGAGGAGCGTGGGGAGAGAGGAATCTCTTGGACTCGGGGCTCAAACAGCTAACCCCTTCCCTCCACACATGCACAGGCCCGCAGCAAGGGTGGGAAAAGAGCCTCCAAACCACCCCTCTGCCTACTCTAAAAGGAGCAGGGCTGATCAGGGTGCTTTGGGAAACTGCTGCTGCCCTTCTGCGCAGCACCAGCCTGCAGTGGAGAAAGGAAGAGGGGGAAAGAGGGGGAGACACCCTGCTAAAACTCCCCATCTGCTGCTTGGAGAGTGTGTTTCAAACCCACTGACCCCAGGGCTGAGCGCAGAGGGAAGTGGAGCTGGAGTTTTGCTCCCTGCCAGGAGAGTGCAGACACATCCCCACCTCCCCTCGGCGGTTCCTGGGAGCTGGGGGATGAGGGATGAGCCGCTCCAGTGCCTCCTGCTCCCCTCTGCCGAGCCTTTCCTCACGGATCCCAGATGAAAGGGGCAGATACACAAAGCCCAGCATCACCCCATGGAGCTGGCACGTTATTAAGCCTGAGGATGTGGCACCAGCAGGCACCTGAGTGAAAGGCTGCTGGGAAGCTCAGCACCAGGCAGTTGGCTCCAAGCAGGAGATTCTCCTCCCTGCATTTCGATGCCAAACCTTCCTCCAGCATCACCACCCTTCGCAGGGGCTCAGCTTGCATCAGCCACTGCTGCTGTGCTTTGCTTCTCCCCCCTTCCCAAGCTGGAGGGCACAGAGGCGATGAGCAGGGCTGGCTGGCCCCACAGCCAGCGCTGTTGGCCCTGCTCACCCAGTGAGGGATGGCACAGCTATGATTTTAAACCATGGAGAGAGAAATAAGGGGAACAAGGAAAAAAAAAAAAACACAACCCCAAAATAAATCTCCTTCCAGCCACAAAGGGCGAAGAGGGAGAGCTGGAGGGGGGAGAGCAAGAGGCAGCGAGCGCGCTGCAGTCCCGCAGTGACCCCAGGGGAACGGAGTGAGTCAGAGCAGCCATATTGAGCAGGAAATTACTCACAGCCGCGGCGTTCCTGCCTCTCAGTTCCCAAGAGAATCGGCCTTTTGTAAATGGTTCCTCTGTCAGTGCCGGGGGGAGGGGGACGGCTGAGGCCGTGCTTTCCTGTCAGCTCCTTCCCTTCCAGCAGAAACCCGAGCCCTCCCTTCCCAAACCTCCAAATTTAGAAGGCAGATTGAAGCTGAAATTCTTCCTGCCCTTTTGGAGGAGCATCTGCACCGCTCCACTGCAACAGCCAGGGTGTAGCCAGCACCCTTCTTCTGCATGAACACACGCTGCCCTGCCATCGCTGCCCTCCACTGAAGGGATGCTCCCAACCCTCCTCCATCCTCACACCTATGGGTACCACTTACGGTGCACTTAGGCAGGCAAAGCGGGCAGCAGAGGAACAACTCTGGGTCCACAAACCTCACCCTACTCAAAAACCTGCAGATTCAGGTCTAAAAGCACCCTGCAGATTGCCCAAGAGCAGGCCAGCTTATGCAAGGCTGGCTGCTGGGAGGAGGATGCTGGTGGGTTCAGCCTGGACATCATCTCGCTGCTGCATGGAGCCTGTGGTTTAAACAGACACGTGGCAAACACCACGACAGTGAATGTTCATCCCTGAAACAGCACCCAGGGGCTGAGAAGAACATCTACTCCAGAGGATATTCTCTCTGATAGAAGAAAAAGCCCTGGCTTGGTTGTAGCCAGTGAAAGAAACCCACTCTTGTGCTGGGAGGGGGCTGTGGGAACCAGCACAGTGCTCGCCACGTGTCTGACACCTCCAGAGGCAGAGCTCTTTGGGGATGGGAAGTGCTGAAGAACACGGTTCTGGTTATTTCTTGATGTCTCCCATCCTTTCCAGCTTTCTCCCAGCGATTCTGTTTTGGGGGTGGTTTTGGAGAGAAGCATTTGGAGGGAGAGGGGCTGTCTCAGCCCCCCCTAGTGCCTGCCAGGGCCTTGAGGGGAGGGAGAGGCAGGGCTGTGAAAAGCAAAATCTTAAAGAAAGAAAGAAAGAAAGAGTCAAAATTAAAATTAAAAAGCAAACTAAAAGTTAAAAAATTAGAAATTAAAAAATTAAAATTAAAAAGCAAACGAAAATTTAAAAAATAAAATTAAAATAATTAAAAATAGAGTAAGAGAAGGAGTAAGAGAAGGAGTAAGAGAAGGAGTAAGAGAAGGAGTAAGAGAAGGAGTAAGAGAAGGAGTAAGAGAAGGAGTAAGAGAAGGAGTAAGAGAAGGAGTAAGAGAAGGAGTAAGAGAAGGAGTAAGAGAAGGAGTAAGAGAAGGAGTAAGAGAAGGAGTAAGAGAAGGAGTAAGAGAAGGAGTAAGAGAAGGAGTAAGAGAAGGAGTAAGAGAAGGAGTAAGAGAAGGAGATTTAAGAAATAAAAACCTAAAAAATAAAACTAAGGGTTAAAATTAAAAAAGTAAATTTAAAAATAAGATTAAAAAATAGAATAAAATAAAAATAAAATAAAGATAAAAGAAAAAGAAAAATTAAAATAAAAAATAAAAATAAGTTCATTAAAAAATTTTAAAAACCCAAATAAAATGAAAAATTAAAATAAAAAAGAGAAAAGCCTAAAATCTTTTCAGAAGAGGCTGCACCGCCAGTGCCACGCATCCGGTAACCCAAGCTGCTGTCACCCCCCGGCCAGCGCGGAGCAGAGGGCTCCCTGCCACCAGGTGGCACTGGGGAACCCACCAGAGATGGCAGAGTCTCACCGCACGGTGAGGAAGGAGCGGTGGATCCCCCTATCCCGAGGGCCGGCCGAGCGCACTTTCCGCGGGCACAGCGCCCCAGGCAGCAGCGCGGCGCTTCCTACGCGCGGCAGGAGGTGACTGCGCTGCCCGGCTGCTACAGAGGGACCAAGTCACACCTCAGAGCACCACGGCTCCGGCTGTCCTGCCCTCACCCCGGGCTCCTTCTGCAGGAGAAGGAATGGGCTTCTCCAGGGGGATGGAGTGGAGCTGGAGGAGGGAAGGGGGAGAGGAGAGATTAGGGGGAAGTTCTTTGCAGAGAGAGTGGTGAGGGGCTGGAACAGGCTGCCCAGAGAGGGGGTGGGTGCCCCATCCCTGGGGGTGCTCAAGGCCAGGTTGGATGGGGCCCTGGGCAACCTTGTGTAGCTCCAGGCCTGAGGTTGGTGTCCCTGCCTGTGGCAGGGGGTTGGAGCTCTGTGATCCTGGGGGTCTCTTCCAACCCAGCCCAGGCTGGGATTCTATGATCTCAGTCCCTCTTTACCACCCACAGCTTGATTCATCTCTGCAGGAAGGGTTAAACCCTGCCAGGCTGAGCAGGACACAGCACCTCCTGGGCTTTGGGCTCCTATGAAAATACCCAACTGCAAAGGGTAAGTTTATATTCCATGATCCACCCTCTCATCTAAGCACTGAATTAGGGAGGGAAGCAGAACAAAGGGGAAGAACTACACTCTGTCCTTCAAAATTAATCCCATCAACTCTCTCCCACCAGAGACAAGAAATCCCTCACCACAAAGCACGTGGTTCTCACTCTCCAGATCATCCACGGTGGCTGAGGGCACAAAGCCATGAGCTCCCTCACTGAGAAACACTGCCCACAGCAGGAGCACACCGAGTGTCAACAGTCCCCCAACCCTGAGCAGAAACATGGTCCTGGAAACAGCATTTGATGGGCAACTTGTTTGGTAGAATCAAGAGGAGAATGAGCTGCACAGAGGTTTGGGAGGCTGCCCAAAGCAAGAGGAGCCCCAGGCCCTGCCAGGCAGCACCCCATGGCTGGAGGGAAGGGAGGTTATCTTGGCAAGCCCAGCTGCCTTGCAGCTCCTACTTCATCTCCTTGCATACTTGCAGGCACCAGTCTTCTCCATCCAAGTTCCCACTGACTGATCTAAGTGATCACCCAAGGTTATTTGGTTGCTTTTGGTCCAGCTCTCTTCAACTCCAATCCCCAGCCCATCTTGGAGCATCCCCATCTCAACTCATTCAAAGAGAGCACCTCACACATGCAACAACAGTTCCACGAGAGCACCCAACCCAGCCAAGGAGGAAGAGAAAACCACAGCCAGGGCCAAGTATCTAACAGCAAGAGAACTTCCCTGTAGGACAAACCTGCCAGTCCTCACCTCTGTAATGAAGAGGATACACTCCAGGAACATGAAGTCCTTATGGTTTTCATTTACCACCTTCTCATCAACAAAGTGTCGAGGCTCCAGATTTGGATGGTCTAAAAAAAGAGTAAGAGACAAGGGGAAGTAACCTGTGTGGTACCCATCTTCTGGGACTAAGTTCAATCAGGTCTTGTTTTGCCCCTCTCCAAAACAAACAATCCTCCCATCAAAGCCCTTCAGAAGACAGAACAGAGCTTCTCCCCTCCATCTCCTCTCCCAGTCTGGTGCCTCAGCAGTGAGGGCACCTGGTAAACTCCCCAGGGCAGAAAAATAGCTTTTCTACCACCAAACCCAAGAGTCTCCTTTTAAGAAGCTTGCAGTCATTGCAGCACAGACAGATGCCTTGCACAAGGAAGCTTTCCCTCTCCCAACCCAAGAAACCAGTTTCATTTGGAAAGCTGAAAGGAAGAACAAATGAAAATCCAAGCCCCAAAGCAAACTTCTGCTACTTTACAGACAAATCTGACACATCTGAATTTAAAAGTCAGTCCCAAGCCCCATCATCTCTGCAACCCAGACAGATGGGGCAGGCTGGGACATGAGAAGACTTTTTTTATTAGTACCTATCAGCTGGGAGCTGCCCCATATGAAAGGTAGAAACTGGAAGTCATCCAAGCCCCACACGCCCTGGCTGCCAGCAGGCTCCATCCTGTAAGTCTTCTGGAGCTTTCGCATCACTTCCAGGTACCTGAGAGCAGAGAGAGAAGAAGGGGGGAAGACAGGGGCACCTTCTGTCTCCTTTCACTCCCTCAAGGACAGGAATAGCCAGTTTGGAGGAGGGCACAACCTTTATGACTCACAGACAGGACCCCGACATGCATCACAGGACAATTATCTCCTTCGCCTGAGGGTACATACAGGACCCAAACACCAGCACCCCTTAAAAACTGGGGGAAGGGGCTTTACACCAAATTCCCTTGAAAAAAATAAAAATCAAGTGGTAGAGGTTTCTCTTTTATCTGCAGTCTCTTGTGTTGGTGCAGATCTTCCCCTTCCCCACTATGTGAGAACATTGATACTTCATCCTCCTTCAACAACGTCCAACAAAGCCCAGAGAGCTTCTCCACCTCACAGCAACCACTACTTCCACTTTTCAGGAGGAAAGTTAAAGCTGGAAGTGTTACTGAAGGAAACTGTTTCCATGCCACCCAACAGTGACACTGCTGGGATTAGATCTCCAGACCCCAAACACCCATTCCACCAGTTTGGGCACTACCAACTCCACCTCCTGGGCTGGAAACTCATCTAGAGGAGCAGCCTGTTGGCTCCTCTTACAGCTCCTTACTCCCAGATGGGAAGAAAGGGGACACAAGCAGTCCAGACTGCAGGCAGTCAGTTCCACACTTCTCAGACAGCTGGAAGAGGGTGCTGTCAGGGACTTGTCCCCAAGCAGCCTGGTGCTTTCAGAACTTCTCCTTCCATTCCCTCACCTGTTGAATACTTTAAAGACAATGGCCATCTGGTCATCCACACGGAGCACACCGATCTTGCAGAGGCAGCAGAGAAAGGCTGCAAATGCAGCTTCATGCCCTGGAGTTAGAAGACATGAAGAGACATGAAGAGATGCGACATGGGTGTCTCTGGTCCCCAGGACAACCTTTCTGTGGGCACCACAATAGCTCTTCAGCAATCAGAGCAGTCCCTGTCCCATCTCTAGAGCCATCAACCCTATCAGGGCCACCAGCTGGCAATATTTCATCCCCTGCAGCACCCACCCAAAGCACCTTCTAGACATTCATGAAGGGATTATTAACTTGGAGAAAAGCAGATCTTGAGCAAAACCAGCTCAAACACTGGGCACACTGGGAGCAAGGCAGTGCCTTTCCCAGGAGCTTGGTACAGCAGGGGAAGTGGAGCACCACAGTGTTGTCTACTCTGGGGATGCAGGAGAAGCTCACATCTCTAAGTAAACAGGTTTCCTGCTTCAAATGTATTGGTGTTGGAAGGATGCAGATCCCATGAGGCTGCTGTGGGAACAGTCTGTCCCAGAAGGTACTGGGACCTCAGGCTGGGCCCCTGCAGCTTGGTCCTCCAGCTAAGAGCAAGGAAAAGAAACAACCAGCAAACCCAGGAATGTCTTTTAGGGGAAGGAGCTGCATCAGCAGCTCCACACTACGAAGAAACACAGCTCCCAGTGTAGGAACAAGCACACCCGTGCTCCAGCCACTGTGAGCTGGGACATGGTCCTCTGGCTTGGGACACCCAGGAGGGGAGGAAAGGCTGAACTCCCTTCCCCGGGCTGACAAAACCCCAGCCAGCAGGTCCCTTTCCAAAGACAACATCTCCCCCTGGTGCTGGCGAGCCGCAGCTCTCCTGGCAGGCGCTGCACAACCACCAGCTCTTCATCCTTTTACCCACGTCTTCCTCTCCCTGCCCAGGTCCAAAGTCGTGCTTCCTTGCACCCACAGCCTCCCGTTCTCCTGCCCTTCGGTGAGGACACATCCATGCTCCAGCTGGAGGAGCAGAGCATGCCACCGATTCTGGGTTTAGGTGCAGTGGAAGCCAGCTGTGGTTACTCCAACCTGCAACTCAGTGCCTCCTCTGGTGCCAAACACTTCTACCTTCAGATTTACAGTCCCTCTGTAAGCAGGGATGGCACTACCAGACCTCAGGACACCTGAGGTGGTTCCTACTCCAGTTCCAATTCAAGCAATTGGATTATCCCTCCAAACTGGCTACTGCAGACCCATGGGTGCAGGGCTGCTGAGTGAGGTGCAGCAGCTCCTACAGCTTGTGCCTCTCAGGTCACAGTCTCAGAGGAGACACAAGATGGGTGTCACAGCTCTAGCACAGCCCTGCCACCAGCCCCAGGTGTCTCACTCATGGCCCACAAGGGACACAGGGGTGAGGAGGCCCCATGAGGAACATGTTTGCACCAAGCTGGGGCTAAAAACCCACTGACAAGACCCTATTTAAGTGAACACAGCACCAGGCTGTGGCTCCACAGGGACGCCCAGCCCAGGGGTACCTGTGCCGTAGTCGATGCGGGTGCTGTTCCCCACGGACTCCTTCAGGTACACGGCCACTTCTGGTGCAGCATCAGCCAAGTGCTTGGGGATCACTGTTGCCACCAACTTTTCTGCTTCCTGAAAGACACAAAAGACTCCCCTGAGTGAGTGCAGACCTCTCCCAGTCCCCAGGAGTATGTCACTCCTACAACAGCCAGAGCCAGCAGGACAGAAGAAGACATTCTCCTGTTGAAGAAGCCATCTCCAGAGGTGGAACAGTTCAGGGAGGGGTTGTCCTGACACTTTCCTCAGGCCACATGCATGCTGAATGGAAAAAGAAACTTCACCATCTAATTACAACAACCCAGTTACCCAGTAAGTCATCTCCAGGACAAAAGCATTAACAGAGCAGCAGACTGCAGACCTCCTGCAAGCTCGTTGCTGGTGGGAATGTGTCACCTCCAGAGCTCAAGTGCTCTGAGCTGAAGAAAGTCGGGGCAGTTTCACAATCATCCTCTGGTTTTGTGTGTCACTCATCAGCACACAGAGTGAGGAGTTACAAAGTAAAGATGTTCCTTGGGCTTGGAAGGCTCTCCTGGCTCATCCAGGACTTGGAGACCCAACCAAGAGCATTTAGATGGCCCATACACTCTCAGGAGAGGTGAGGGGAGCACCAAATCAGGACTAAGTGATGTATATCAAGAGGTAGGTCCTTCATAGCTTATCTGAGCAACTCCTCTGCCATTCTGCTGTCCCTGAGGGGCATGCTGCCCTTCTGCAGGACCTGCATGCAACACCACACGCCAAAGACATGCTCACCTGGTCTAGTTTGGCATACCAGGTCCTGAAGGCTTTATTCCCAAAGCGAGAGGGTTGATCCACTGGTGGGGTTTCATCGATCCATCTGTCAAGGGTGTTCAGAAGAGCCACCAGCTTTTCAATGGGCTACAGAGACAAAGAGGATGAGGGGTCACAGTGACATAAAACAGAGCAGTCCCTCAGGCTCTGACATCTCTGCCTTGGCATCATTAAAGCCTACACCACCCTTCCCAAGGGTGGCAAGCGGAAATCAGATGTGTCAACCCTCCCCAAACTGCAGAGGGGCTGGGAAAACCATCCCTCTTCCCCCAGTAAGATCAGTCCAGTACAAAGCCCAGCCTGAGGCAGGATCTCCAGTCGCCCACACAGCCTTTCATGAGCTCTAACAGCACCGTGCTCCAAACCCTCTGGGAGAAGAGCTCCTGCAAGCTCCGAGCTGTGGGACACACAGGATTGAGATGCAGGGAAGTGCCACACAATTCAGTGATCTCCAGCACAGGCTCTGCACCCTGTGTCCCCCATGGGGTACAGCACAGTGCTCACCGTGCACCCTTAGCACCCACGTGCTTTAGAGGCCCTTCTCAAGGCATCCTTGTCCTGAAGTGTCCATCAGGAGCCAGGATTAGCAGTGATGGTGATTGCACAGCACCCAGCCCAGCCAGGCATAACTACAGGTCAACTGTCTCAGCATGATCCTTACTGCTTCAAAGCCACAGCAGCACCCAGTGCAGGTGGCAAAACACAACCCACCCAGGGCAGGGGAGCTTGGCTGGCCCACCTGGAGCAAGCTCTCAGCTCTCAGAGAAACACCTCAATACTGATGGGAAAACAAAGGCAACAGCAAGACAACAGAGCCACGTTTCTTACACCCAGAGCTGGAAGGAGAAAGTGAGGAACAGATGTAGGAGTGACCAGAGGAGACACTTCTGTGGCCATGAGAGAAGAGAAGAGGGGTACAACAGGCGATACAGCACGATGGCTCAAGCTGTACTGCTAGGATCAGGACTGGCCAATGCTGTACTGACAGGGAGTGATTACACCCCAATCACCAAGAGGCACCACAGGCACCACTTTAAGCAGCTCAGAACATCTGAGGAGCCTCTGCTGACAACTGGTCAATCCTGCCAGAGGGTCTGGGATTCTCCTCGCCCGACTGCAAGCAGCCAGAGAGCCGTCAGCAGCCAGAGCAGTTGGCCAGGCCCCAGGCAATGTAGGCTCCTCTGTCTCGAGAGGGGATTCCTCCTTCAAGGGGACAAAGAGGACAGCAGAAGCAGCGGCTGGTTTGACTTTGCTGGAGGCATCGACCGTGTGAAGCCGGCTGGTCTCCTGGGCTGCGGTTCAATTCCTCACGCTGCCTGCCGGGAGGAGGAGGAAACAGCAGAGCCCAGCAAGTTTCCAGCCCTTGAAGTGCCTCTCCAAAGGGGTGGGTGAAGAGGCAGCCATGGCAGAGCCATGCTGCTGCTGAACCAGCTGCAGATCGCTCCCCATGGCCTCGGCTCCCAGAGGGAAGGGGCTCACGGCAGGCACAGCGTCCCACCCACAGCGGCTGCGCAGCAGCCCGGGATGTGGTGGGATTGGGATCAGCAGGGGAGGAATCCAGCCACCCCATAATACCTTGATGCTTGGCTGCTGAGCCAGGGGATAGAGGATGGGATAGAGAATAAGCCCTGAGCACATGAGGACCATGAAAGACCCATGTGCTGAGGGACACGGGGGGCAAGAATGCTGCGTGAGGCTGCCAGCCCGAGCCACCAGCACACAGAGAGAGGCAGCACGACCCACTCTGCTTCACCCCTCTGCTGCCCAAAAACCCCAGAGGAACCAGCATCTCCCCACTGCACCAGGCCAGGTTTGGCCTCAGCTCTACTCCTTCCCAGCTATTACATTCCCCTCCAATTAAGCAGCAGCGTGCCCAGCACTGGGTTGCATTAAATAATTAAATGGTGCTGGTGATTTATCCACCAGCAGCTCATTATGAGCAGCCACCCTATTTCAAACCCACCCGGTGCTGCCTGGATAAATGGCTGGCAAAGAGGACCAGCTCCTTCCCCTCCCCTTCCCCAGATCTGCCCCCAGGCCTTGGGGAGCAGAAGAGTTGAACCTCCCCTTCCCCACTCGCTTGCTTTAAAGGGATTAAAAAGCCCCAGCCCTGCTGAACAGGGAGAGCAGGACCCAGCTGCTGGCTCAGCCAAGCCAATAAATAATTAAAGGGATGAGGCTCATTTTGGGCTCAAGGCCCTTTGAAAAAAAAAATAAAGGGGGTTACTGAAAGAAGCAGCTTCCTATTGTCCAGCAGAGGAAAGTTGTACAGCCAGGGTTGACCCCAGCGGGGGGAGAGGGAGGGGGAAGAGCAGAGCTTACAGGAACACAGCCACCATCAGCACTCCTGCAGCCTTGTTTTGCCTGGCTGGGTTTTTAAGCTCTACTTTTTGCTTTACCTTTCTCAGTGATCAAAGCAAGGGCAGCCTCCCCCCTCTCCTCGTTGTGCTGATTTTGCATCCCCTTGACCCTGAGCCTGCCACCGGTCCCAAAGGCAAAGGCAGAGCCTCCTGCACAGCACAGACCTGTCAGCATCTCTCCAGAGCAGAGGCCAGGCAGGCAGAGGTGCTGAGGAGGCACTGCAGCAGCCAGAGCTGCCCATGGGGACCAAACCCACATCTTCTGGGCTCCAGCAAAGTGGGGAGCTGCTGAAATGGGGCATTTGCTGCTTCCCCCACTTCCCTCCTGGAACCAGAGCAAGCCTGGCCAGTTGCCCCCAGTGCAGTGGGCTGTTAGAAGGGAAGGTCTGCTCCTCACACAGGCAGATTTAACCCCCTCCTCACTGCACAGCTCCTCTGAGCAAGCTTGGAGAAAACTGCTCCAGGCTGCAGCCCCAGCAGCAGGATCCCCCCCTCCCCAAGTGAAAAGCACTCCCTCAGGGAGAGAGGGCAGGTCACAGCCTATCACTCATACAACCTTCCACCAGACACAGCGACTACACCAGAGCCCTGAACACCAGCTCAGCTATGCTCCTTGTCAGATGCCTCCAGCAAAAGCCCAGACAGCTCCATGAAATCTTTCAGCATGAGCAGAGCAAGCTCAGCAAGTCTCAGAAGGGGCTCAAGCCCCCCAAAGGATCCAGCAGACAGTTTGGTATCAACACATGCTACTCCAGAAGCCATTAAGCTGTCTCTTTTGAAGCAGAGCAGACCAGACTTTCTCTTCTTTATCCCCCCATCCTCCCATGGCAAAGCAATAGTAGGAAGTAGAGGAAGGGGTATGCCTTCAGGAGGAAGGATTCCAGGAGGTCACCTGCCAAAGGAAGGTGTCCCCAGCATTTGATCAGGGAGGAAGATGGGATGGCACAGCAGCACGTCAGCAGCAGGCACAGCAAAGGAGAAGAAAGCAGAGCAGAGATGCAAGCAGAGGCCACGAGGGGCTGAGCCTTTAAAAAGCACAGATAAGGAGTTTGATCTACAAAGGAACCCCTGCCAACAGGCAACCTCATCAACAAGGCAACCCTGGGGATGCTCCACCCGTGCTCTCCTCAGCCTGAGGGGAAGGAGACACGTTCCCTGCCACTTCCAAAGCTGTCAGGATCATGGCTCGTGTTTGTTCACCTGAACTGGGGCTGTGGCTGGAAAACATTCACTCCAAGAAGGATGTGCTGCAGACACAGCCCTGGTACAGCATCTCCTAGACAGCTGACAGCTCAAAGAGCTGAGAGGAAGAGGGTTTTCTCCCCTCCCCAGCTTTGTTGTGCTGGTTTTTAATGCCTTGTTTCCCCAGACCTGCTCTGTGAATGGTTGGGAATCAGCAAGATCATGACAAAGACAGAACTCAGAGGTGAAATGCAAAGAGCAGAAAGCAAGAGCAGGGCTTGACAGGGGTTTCCAGTGAACTGAAGGAACAAAAGGTGCACACAAAGCCTGTTAGGGAGGGATTAGTTATCCCTGATCCCCCCCTCTTTCACACATTGGCTCCTAGAAGGGAAGGTTGGACTTAATGTGGCAGTTTCAAACCTTAATGACCAGGTGAAGGATCATTCCAGGCTGCCTCCCCCACCTGTGAACACACAGTGCCCAGTCTGCTTCCCATTCTGCCTGGACCTTTTTAACCTATTCCCAGCTTTTCACACAGCCTGAACAGCAAAAACATACCCAAGAACCTTCTCCCTGCAATGCAGGCCAAGGGAGGGGGGATCAGCACCCACCACAGACCCCAAGCTGGTGGCCAGTGTATGCTCTGAGGATCACAGCAGCACCCAGACACCTCAGGCCAGCAGTGAGTGTAGCTGAAGCCACGCCAGCAAGGATGCCTGGCCCTTCCCTCTGGCTCCAAACCCTCTCACCACACCCTGAGAAGCTGAACAGGCATTCAAACTGGCCACAGCAGCAGAGCCAGAAAGAGTCACGTTAATGCAAGGGTTAAAATAGGTCCCTTCTGCCATCCTGCCCCCCTGGGCCAAACACAGTGCCCAGCACAGCCCTTCTGTGAGCTATGCAGCCCCCCCAGACCCTCAGCACACCCCTGGGCCCCTCAGTGACACACCTTGAGCTGTCACACCATGCCTTGGGAGCTCAGTTGTGGCAGAAGCTGTGCAGATGGGTGTTGTTAACACCATCTGAGCAACAGGGAAGCCCAGGGACAGGGAGACACGTGTTTCACCCAGAAAGGTGGTGGGGGAGCAGGAGTGGAACAGATCCCTGGATCCAGGAGGGAACAGCACATCTTCCAAACATCACTGGTTGGAGCCAGGCAGTGAAAACAGGGTCAAAACACCTGCATCCTCCTTCTTCCCCCACCAGCTCCTGTCCACCTGAAGCTTGCTTGGTTTCCCATCCAGCAAGCACACCCAGAGCCTCTGCATCCTGGGTGGGGGGATCACAGGGCTCACATTTGCATTCCCAAGCATAATCCAGCCACATTTATTCTCCCTGGCTCCCAGGTAAGCTGCCAACTCATTCCTCACCTAGGAAATATTCTACTACAGAGCCAAAACAAGGAAATAAATTTTTAAAAAAAGGCAGAAAAGGAGAGACAAGAGGATTCAAACTCTTCTCCTACCTCTGAAACTTTGTATTCACAGGTCAGCTTCTTCCCCCTGACACCTTCATTCAGAGTGAGGATGAAGCCCATGTAGTCTGCATATGCCTGTAAACACAGCCAAGAGAGCAGGGTGTCAGTGGGTTCCCAGGGTCTGTTTGAACAAGCAAGGCAGCAGGGAGCACTCCTCCACACCAAGGAAGCCTTTCCCAACACACAACATTGCTTTCTTGGAGATACCCAGGGTGCAGGGCTTGCTGAGAGGTTACTGCTATTTTTGACAGCCCTCAAAGCCAGATGGTGATTGCACTGAGAACTCTGCATCACTGTTAAAACTGCAGAGAGAAGACTCCTAAAAAAAGCTCCCATGGCCCCTAAAATCCTTCCCTCAGCTCCCTGCTGCCTGTCAGGCCACATCTGAACTCCTTGGCTCTGCTGTGCCTGGACATCCTGCTAAGCACTGCTCCTCCCAGACCTGCAGCCTTGTCTCTGCTTTCCTTCTCCTACTCTGCTCCCATGCTCACACACCCCATCCCAGCTGAAACCAGGACAGGGAGACAGCCCAGGTTCCTCACTGCTCCTCCTGTGAAGCATCACACCCAGCACAGCAGCTCTGTAAACACCAGCCTAGCACAGTGCCACCTCCCCATCCTGGGGCCTTCCTGGGACAGAAATCTGGACCAGGAGCAAGTCCCCAAACCCAGGAGATTTAACACCAGCAGCTTCCCTCAGAGGTTTGTGTGAGACCTGGCTAGATCTTAAACTTCTCCTAAGACATCCCAGATCAGTTGCCAAGCAAGGACTTGCTCCTAAGTGGTGGTGTGTTAAACCAGGCTCATCCCAAGTCCTCAAGGGCAGAGAGTGAAGAACCTGCCTGTTCCACCAGCTCCACACATCCCATCAACAAAACTCATCCAGGCAACTGAAGGCTTTGGCTCTAAAGCCCTACTGCATGGGGGGAGGGTCCTAGGGACCACCCCAGCCTGGTGGGCTCAGGGGGCTGGGCAGCAGGAGGGTGTTCAGGCTGGGTTCAAACCAGCTGGGTTAATCCAGTTTTGGTAGAACACATGGCCCAGGTGGGATGAAGGAATCACCAGCTGCTTGTCTAACTGGTTGGGACAGGGCAGCAATAATTCTTCAGCATCTTTGGTCTCCCTCCATCTCTGGGCTCCCTCCTTTGTCAGAGGATTTGCTTGCCAGACACCACACCTCACCACCAGAGTCATTTGCCTCCAAACAGGCAGCTACTCTTCTGCTTTCAAACACAAATCAGTTCGTTTCCCACTGCCTGCCCAAACCTGCTGCACCTCCTGGCTGTTCCCAGACCAGACCTGGCTGTTCCCAGACCAGACCTGGCTGCCACTGAAGCCTAAGAAGCACTTACCAGCCCTTCCCTGACCCCAGAGCCATACCTGAGAGCGCTTCCACTTGGCCATGTCAGAAACCATGTTTATCTCCTTCTTGGGGATCATGAAGTTCTGCTGGAGGGGAGGAGCCACCTCCTCAGAGGTGCCTGGGAGATGCAAAAAAAACCAAAAGAGGTAAAATAGAGGCAGTGGAGCAATAGAAATCCTCTGGCTCCCTTTCTTGTAACCCAACATTCACTTCCCAGGAGACAGAAAACCAACAGCTCCATCCCAGCTCCATCCCACCAAGTCCTCCCTGGCAAACAGTATCCTCTCAGTCCCTGGATAACATACTCCTGAGGATGCTGCAAGGCTCCAGAAAGTGGCATTAGGTTTGTTTTCACTACTAAAGGTGCTTTTCCCATCCAGACAGAGCAGGGACTAACACAACGGCCAGCTGGTTTAATTAATTCTGTGTAAGAGACCAGCCTCAGGCTGTGCTGAAACACTGAGCTCTCCTAACAAACTGGCTGTGCCTCGGATTTCAGGGTGTTAAGCCTGAACTATGCTCCCCTAAAAAGGGGCAACTCCTGTAAAGACAAAGCTGGAGCAGTTCAGTAGATGGCAGTCCAGAGCTGTGTCTGTCTGTCCAGGCAGCGCAGGGGCTTGGAGGATGCCAGGACACAGTCTCTTCCAGTTGGAAGCTATGAAGATTACACAGTTTCAAAGCTCTCCCAGAGCCCAGGGCATGATATTTAATGCAAATTCAAGTTGTTAACTCATCAGAAGGGCTCTTTTCCCTGGTTCTGGGGAACCAAGCTCCCAACCCTGCCCCACGCTCTCCTGAGCTCTGCTCTCAGCCACCAGCCCCACTCCAGGATGCTGCAGAGCCAGAAACACCCCAGGAAATTAGAGGCAATTTGCATCGTGTTCCTCTCAGTGTGAGTTTTAACAGGGAGGGGCCGTGCAGCAGGGTGCTGGGGAGGAAGCTGGGTGCTAATGGGAGTTTGTGAACTCTCTTTGGTGACACCCAGTTCATCTCTTAGATCCCAGGAGAGCTGAAGGCACCAGCAATGCTTCAGCAGCTGCTCTCCATGCTACAGCAAGCTCAGGCACTGGCTCCCTACCAGGCAGGGCCAAACCCCCAACTCCTTAGAACATGATGAGCTGTATTTACATAGGAAACACCAGGCAGCAGTGTCAGCAGCCTTCTCCACACCAGGGGAGCGCTGTCCAGCAGGCAGAGCAGGGAAAAAGGAGCCCCAAGTCCCAGGAACCCCGTGCAGAGCCTGCAGAGGACTTGTCATATGTAACCTTAGGAAGTCATTTCACTTCTCTGCCTTTCAGGGTCCCAAACGTGGCCTCTCTCATCACCTGCCTTGGGTGTTATATGGGGTTTGGTTCACTCCTCTGTGTGAGCTGCAGGACTCTCAGGCAGAGGGATGGGAGGAACACGAAGCACAAGGAATTGAGGTGAGAGAGACCTGCAGCTCCCTTCTGAAAATTCACCCCACGACCCTCAACAACCTGTGCTGGAACGATACAGCTCTTGGTTTAAGCAGCTTATGACTGTAGCTCCAGGCCTGGAGGTTGGTGGCCCTGCCTGTGGCAGGGGGTTGGAGCTCTGTGATCCTTGGGGTCCCTTTCCAACCCAGACCAGGCTGGGATCCTATGATTCTGTGACAGGAAAATGGTACCAAACTCCAGCACAGCGGCACGAGGAGGGAAACACAGACTTGTCCATCAATACCAACGGCACATAAAGAGCAGGGATGGGGCCAGGGCCTTGTCCTGGACTGGGGGATCCAGCCACCAGCCCAGCTGCTGCCTCACCACAGAGTGTGTCTCATCCACCTCGTTTCTCAAGCGGTGTTTCTGACAGGAACTCTGTGTGTTTCCCCTCAGGGAGGCGGCTGTAAACACCCACGGAAGGAAACACGGCCGGGCTGAGGGGGTGACAGGGCTGAGGAATGGGCAGGGAAGCAGAAGCCCCAAGCCAGGGGCGTGAGGGAGAAGGGGACAGTTTTGCAATGAGAACCCCGGAGAAGGATGATGCTGCGGGGAGGGGGGAGCCCAGCCCCGCTGAGAGACAGCCTTCCCCCGCGGGAACGCCACCCAGCTCAGAAACCCGGCTGCGGATGGCGGCACCCCGGCTGCTCCGGGAGCGGCTGAATCCTGTCCGACCACCCCTGCACACCCCCGCAGGGCTGAGCAACCCCCCCAGCCCGGCCCGGATCCCTGAGGCGGGGCGCCCTGAGCCCTGCCCGGAGCGGGGCTGGGAGCTGCTGGGGCCGGGGCTCCCCGCACCGCCCCAGTCAAAAGGCCCCAAGGTCCCTTCGCGACCCCTGCAGAGCCGCCCCCTCCTCAACCCGCCGCAGGCCCGGGCGCTCGCTGCTGCTGCTGCTGCTGCCGCCGCCGCCCCCCTCGCCCCGCAGCACAGGCCCCGGCGCCCGCCCATCCCTCGCAGCCTGAGCCCGGCGGCCCGACCCCGCGGCCGCCCCGAACGCGGCCCCTGGACCAGGAAGCCGCGCAGCTGCCCCCGGCCGCCCCTCACCTGCCCGCCGCTCGCTCTCTGCCATCTTCCCGGAGCCCGGCCGCTGCCGCCACCACCCCTCACCTCTCACCCCCGGACACGCCGAAGCCGCCGGCGGCCATCTTGAGGCAGGGCACACCGCCCGGCCCTGGCACTCCCGGGGCGGGTAGCCAGAGGCGTGGCCTCTCCCGGCCACCGTTGCGGCCCCCGCCGCCATGTTGGTGTGGGGCACAGCCTCCTGCGCTCACACTGGAGATGGGGGCGGCCATGTTTGTGCGGGGCGCCGGTGTGAGTGTGAGGAGGCGCGCTGTGAGCAGCAGCAGCAGCAGCAGGAGGCCTCCCCTCCCCGGCTGTGGGAGAAAGGCGCCCAACAGAGGAACCGCATCCCCGCGCCCAAAACCGCCTGCGCCGCTCTCTCTCCCCTCGCAGCGGGGCTCTGCCCTTCCCTAAGATGGCGGCGCCAGCTTCGCCCCGCTCCAAGATGGCGGCGGGGCGGCCACGCCCCGTGGCAGCCGAGGGGGGCGGCGGCGGCGGCCGGTGTGGCCGGTGTCCTTGCGGCGGGCGGCGGCCGGAGCCGGGCGCGAAGCCATGCTGGCCTTCGTGGCGAGGGCTGCGGTGAGTGCCAGCCGTGCTCCGGGGGGCGAGAAGGGGCCTCCACCGGCATGGGAACGGTGCTAGATGGCGGCCGGGTCGGTGGCACAGAGCGCCCGGGCAGTGCCGGGCCTCGGCAACGGGCTGGAGCCGCCGGCTGCCAGCAGCGGCCTGGGCGCGGCCCCGCCGGATCCAGCCGCCCGGAGGCGGTGACGGGGCGCCAGGCCCTGTCAGGGAGGCCCAGCCTTGCCCCCTCCGCGGCGCTGGGGCCGCCGGGGAGCCTCAGCGCTCCCTAAGCGCGGAGGAGGAATGCGGCGGGGCAGGGGGCATGCTGCCGGCCGGTGCTTCTCCGTCCCGGAGGGGTGGAAGGAGCCCGGGCAGAGCCGCCAGCGGAGCTACTAAGCGAAGCCTCCGAGCCCTGGTTCCTCAGGGCCTGGAGGCAGAGAGGAGTGCGGGGGGCGAGGGGAGAAGCCCCAGCAGCCGTAGGCCTTGCCGGGAAAGCGAGCGGGGAGCTGTCAGCCCGGCCCCGGGTAGTGCAAACGCTCAGGGATCCCGGGCGGGAGGAGGCAAAGCAGGGTGACAGGATGACTCACAGGACGTCAGGGGCTGGAAGGGACCTGGAAAGCTCGTCTAGTCCAACCCCCTGCCAAAGCAGGGTCACCCAGACTAAATCGCATTGGAATCTGTGTAGTGGATTCGCTCCCAGCTGGTTTCTGAGGGGCCAGGCCGGGCTGGTCGGCTCTGGGAGTGAGGGGGGTGTCCAGTATCTAATTTAAAAACAAAAGACAAACCCCTGTCACCCGACACTAAACACTGTGGCTGCCCTGACCTGGCTCCTGCCCCCCAGCTTGCAGGTGGATTCCCACCAGCTTTGCAGGCTCTGGAAAGGTCATATGTGGCGTTGGAACGTGGCTGGGGAGCAGTGCCAGCCCAGGAGCTGGCCGTGCCCACACGCCTTGCACTCTGTTTTCCCTCTTGCTTGTTGGGGACGGTGGCCACTTGCTCTCTTTGCTGCCAGCTGCCTCCTCCGTTCAGCTGTGAGCGCTGTTCCTCCTCCCACCAAATGCTGGGTTTGACCTCAAACCAGGCAGAGGACATGAAAGAGGAAAGAGATAAATGTGCTCCATGCCTGGACGTGCAGTGTCTTCATTTAACTTGGTGTGGGTTTCTTCACTGTTACCCCAGGGAAAACCTGAAACCATTTGGAATCTTATCTTAGCCATGTAGAACACCCTGTTTGGCTGCCCCTCAATTGGTTAGAGAGACGCAAAGGAGGGGATGATAGTCTTCAGGAATGCACAGTTCTGTTGGCCTGTTGTTTGGGGTGTTTTTTAAGGGTTGACAACCCAGAACTCCCCAAAGTCTCAGCTTGCACAAACACCCACACAAGCAGTTGTGATCCCACCTTTAGCCACGACCTGAATTTGCTCCCATCTCCAGTTAATCCCCCATCACCTACCATCATGCTGGGGCACTGTCTGGTTCCTGGCAGAGAGCTGGCCTCATCTGCCACCCTCTGACTGAGCAAAGGGAATAAATGCCCCATCACCCCCAGAACTGCTCCCTGCAGCTTGTCCCACCTGGTGACAGCCCATGGGGACATGAATTGGGGTCTCTCCTGCCTGGCTTCACTCACAGTGGCCGCTGTAGTTTCACAGTCCAGGCAAAGGCTGAGGTGATGAGTTCCCCAGCACCTTCACTCTTGCCATGGTGGGAGGCCCAGAGCTATTGATCAGAGAGACACTCTGCCCACGTGGTATTGATCAGGAAGCACGGACAGGCAGTGCAGGGCTGAGGGTCAGTGGCTTCAGGAGGGCTTCCCAGAAAGGCACCTTCGTGGCTGTTGGTGCAACCACGTGGTCTGATCACCCCTGTCCTCTCCCTGGCCCATGTCTGGCCTTGAGCCCTCTGAGCAGAGCAGTCATGTGGCAGTTTGCTAACGAGGTGACGCCCTGCATGGGCAGGACATTGTCAGGTGGAAGAGGAAACGGAGACAGGCCGAGGGAGAGCTTTACGATCTTTTCTGTCCTCCCAGCCATGGATAGGAAGCAGAAGCAAACAGAGAAGGTACAGTATGCCCACGCTGCCATGATTAACACCCTTCTTTTCTTCCCAGTCTTTTTTCATGCTTCAGTCATTCCCCCTTCTCTTCTTTTTAACGTTTCTTCTCCAAATCTCGAGCCTGTAGTTCCTGCCAGGTCCTGTGAAGAGCACAGAGCATTTTCTCTGGGTGCTCAGCTTTACCACCTTTAGATTTAGTCTTTTTTTTCCACCTTCTCTCTGCTTGACTCCTGGAAGGAGGTGTGTGTGGGGAGCAGCTCTTTTCTCATTGCCTTGGAAAGCACAGGGCATGTTCCTGCTGGCTTTGCATCCTCAGCACACTGAGGACACAAAGTCCAGAGTCCTGCTGGAGAGTGCCTGGTTCCAGAGATGTCATAGAGGGGGAGGAACAGAGGGAACAGAAAACCTTTAGGGTACAATTTAAACATCTTCAGGCTGAAGGATGTACAGCTCTGCTCACCCAAGAGGATGTTGTTACTCTTCCTGGGGAGAAGAGTAATTGGTATGTTGGTATGTTCACTTCCCAGTTAGCAGGTGGGTTTGTTCCATTTCATTTCTGGACCTGGGGACAGGGTAGAGTGGTTTTGGTGGGTGTCTCCTCCCCAGAGCCTTCAGGCATCACCCACCATTTCCCAAACAGCTCTCACTGTTGCCTCTCCAAAGGCTCCCATAATTTGGCTGGTCCCATACTGGTACAACTGGATAGAGGTTCTTTTAGTACAGCCAAGTCGTCCAGTGAGTGGAAGGTTCACTGGTGTAAGGAATAACTGCAGGTCACAGACAGTCCTTCCCTGACCATCACTGGTGGTGCACCATCCCTGGCCTGTCAGAAAAAAGGCATTTTCATCTTGCTTATCTAAATTCTGCCTCCTCAAAGTCCAGAGAGTAGTTTGATTTGGCACAAAGGTTCTGCTTAACTTCATACCTGTGATAAGAAGCAGCAGTTTGTGACAGTACCTGAGATGAGTGTTTCCTTCCTTTCTGCTTACCAAGGGATGGAAGGATTTGGGTTTGTGCAGGATACTCTCAGCTGGGAGGTGCACAGAGAGTGGGAGATGTATCATTATCCCAGCAGCATCACAGAGGCTTTACCACCTTGCAGATTGAGCCTTTTTTCCCCTTCTCTGATGAGCTGAGAGTTGGTATCTTGGGAGATCAAGTTTTCTCTTGCAGCTTTTCCTGCTGCCCCACAACAGCCTGCAGTGTGCAGTCAGGCTGTGCCTGGCATCTGTGCTTTGCCTGCTCTGCTGGCATGCTGAGACCCCTCTGCATCCTCAGAGGTTGGGATGGAGACCCCCAGATCCAGGTTTTTCCAGTGCCTTGAGTACCTCAGGGAAAGGTTTTGTCTCTACCCTTGCTCTGTGCTTTGCAGGCCAGGCCCTACGGCCTGCTGAAGCCGACAGCTCTAGGGAAGATCCCGGGCAGATTCCAGCTTCACCAGGAAGCCTTGCCCCACCTCCCCGTGCCGCCACTCCAGCAGACACTGGACCGGTACCTGCTGGCTCTGCAGCCCATCATCAGCGAGGAGGAGCTGACCCACACCCAGGAGCTGGTGGCCGAGTTCCGCAAGCCGGGAGGCGTTGGGGAGAGGCTGCAGAAAGGCCTGGAGAGGAGAGCCAGGAAAACAGAGAACTGGGTAGGTCTGGACTCTGGCCCCAGAGGTTTGGGAGGGTGGAGGTCTGACACACACCTGGCTGATGTTCTGGCTGTGTCCACGTGTGGTTTTATGGCGTCACTTTCGTGACCAGTTTGCTGCTGATCTCCCTGAGCTGTGTGAGCTCCTCACCAGGGCTTGGGTGAGCTGATTGTGGTGGAACAGGGAGTCACTGACCCTGCCTGTGGCTGCTGAAGCCTCTAAGCTGTTAGCATCACACAGCTGCCTGGAGAAGTTGAAGGAAATCTCTCAGCACAGAGACCCCCACTGCCTTTCTCAAATCCCCCTCTACCCAAGCAGTTGGTTTGCAAAGTGTGGGACAGAGCTGGGGGCAGGATGCAGAGACTGTTGAGCCAAATTTGCGTCAACCAGCAGCAGATGCTGTGTCTGCATGTTGCCTTTCTCCATCCCAGCTCTCAGACTGGTGGCTGAAGACAGCTTACCTGGAGTATCGCCTTCCAGTTGTGGTCCACTCCAGCCCAGGCGTGGTTTTACCTAAGCAGGATTTTCTGGATCGACAAGGTCAGCTCAGGTAAAGTCCTTTCCTACCTTCCCCTGGGGTCAGATGGGATGAGCTGCTTCTGCTGGACGGGGAGGAGGGCGATTAGGCTGACTGGGAAAGAGTCATGATGATGTGATCCCCAAATTTAACAGCTGTCTGTGCTGTGCAGGGTGGCTGTATGGATAAGGAAAGGCTGCCAGGCTGTATGGAGACTCCTGCTTGCACCTCACTAAATATTTCAAACCAGAGTCTGGTGGTTCAGGTACTAAACTGGGACTAAAATCCCAGGGTTTGCTCTTTGCCTTAGGCCAGGTCTTTGTTGCAAGGTTGCCACACTGCTGGCTGTGAGGATGTGTCTGACAGGAGGCACTGAGACTGCCTGTGCAGTTAAGGGGGAGCACAAAACCTGGCCCAGGCACGTAGGGGAGACAGGGCCAGCAGAGTTTGCTAGTCTAGGGGGACAGGGAGCCTGCTGCAGGGCCTGTCCTTCTGTCCCTTCTGTCCCACTTGGGATTTATGGTTTGGGAATCAACAGTGACCAGCCTCCCTGCTCTGAGCTTTTCCTTGCTATCAAACCCCATCTTGTCCTCTCCTCCCTTTAACTTTTAGCCACAGCTGTGGCAGTGTTCAGTCCCCTGCAGAACTTCAGCACTGACCTTTGCACAGAGTGACCCTGGCCACAGTTCCCAGTCAGGGCTGCTCTGGCAGATCCAAAGTACCAGCCAGGGGTGCAGCAAGGCTGGGAACAGATCCTCCCTTCCCCTCCCTCCCATACACCTGAGCAGGGGTGCAGAGCAGGAGCCTTACAGGGACGCTGCAGGGAGAGACAGATGTTTTTGAGAGCTCTTCCTTGTGTTACTCACTCTTAAGCTATCCAAACAGAAGATCTGGAGCGCTACCAGTTCCCCCACCAGTGGAACTGGAACCGAGCAGCTGGATGACAAGCTGGGCTCCTGCACCAAATACAATCTAAATGCACGTCTGTGGCTGCAGAAGGAAGTTTGCCAGCACAACTTGAGATTAAAGCTTCAGAAACCAGAAGTTTAGAGAGTGGAGATCTCCATTTCTTAACAGTGCTGCTGAGAAGCAGCCAGCTCAGCTCTCCCCCTTGAGCCCTAGCCCTGCTCCCAGCCTGCCTGCTCTCTGGCAAGGAACCTAGGCTCTCTCACTGCTGCTTCCCAGGGGTTTTATTTCCTCAGGTTGTGCAATAAGGCTGGGAAATTTTCACTCAAAACTCCTTTGCAGGCTGCTTTGTTAGTTGTTGAACAGCCCTTAGGATCTTGAAGTTACATCCTTTGATCCACGCTGGGGATGGGGAGGCTGAGCAAGTCACTTGAAAGCCTTTGGAGCTCAGCTGGCTGCGACTTCTTGTCACAGTGACCTCCTGCCTCCCTCCTCCCATGCACAGGTAGGAGCTCCCAGGTCACTCCCAAGCTAAGCAGTCTGATGTGGCTTGTCACAGCCTCCCTCCTCGCTGGGAGCTGGCACTAGGAGAGCTGATCCTGGTAAATACAGCACCTTGGTGACAGCATGCAGTTGTTTGGGATCCCCTGATGCCAGAGCAGTGCTCTTCACAGCTGTGTTAGCAGCACAACACACATCAGGTGGGAACTGAGGCAGCAGTGGCAAGTCCTGGATGCAGGGAGATAGAGCTGCACCTTGGCTTCCAAATCTGAGGTGGCCCCAGGACAGGGAAGGGCAGAGTCCTCTTGTTCCAGTGCTACAGCTCAGAGCTAGGATGGGATAAAATCACAACTCCTCAGGAAAAGATGCTGTGTTAGAGGGTCACCTACACATCCAGACTTGAAAGCTGCCCAGAATTCCTGGGTTACAGGAGTTAGACTCAAGTGCCACAGGGTAGGACCATCCAGCAATCTCAAACCACAACTGTGGAGCAGCTGCATCAGCTGAGCCAGAGATGGGCACAAGGGGGGCTTGGCAGAAAGGGTGACCTTCCTGGGGAGCAGAGAGGAGCTCTGCTCACCCTCCCCAGCTGGTCCTCAGCCCACATGCTCTGTGTTTCAGTCTCAACCTGTTACATTTGGGTTTTTCCAGGTTTGCTGCCAGGCTGATCGAGGGCATCCTGGATTTCAAGGCCATGATTGACAAGTGAGTTAATGACCCTCCTGACTTCTACACGTGTTCCTTGCTGTCACAGAGGCTGAGCCTTGTCAATAAATCTCTCTTCCAAATAGCAAAGCAAGAGAAGACAGACAGTATTTGAAGAGAGATATTGTAACTGGCATCACTGCTCAGTGCCAGGGTCCCCACCACCAAAAGAAAAGCAAATTTACTTTTCTTTCTTCATATTCTTTGTTTACCTCAATACTTTCCTTGGCACATGTACGTGCTTAGAGGGAGTGAGCCCAGCTGATGCTCCTGTGGAGCTCTGTACTTTTGTTTGTGCACAGAAGGAGTTACAGCTCAGGCAACAGGAATTTGTCTGGTGTTTCTCATCTCTAAGCCAGATGGGATGAGCTGTAAGCAACTTGTTCCTCCCTACCCCTCTCCTGATGGCCAGCAAGCCTCTGCTGAGCACACCATACTTCTATGCCAAAAATACATTTCCCAACATCACACCTTTACATCCAAATTCAAGACAAGGCTCACCATGAGAAGGGGTGTTGGAATATGATTGAGCTCAAATGATTGAGTCCCAGTCTAGTCCACAAGAGGCACCACTCAGAATTACAGCCCAGAACCCCCTTCTGCCATTTCACTGGAAACAAGGCTTCTCCCTGTATATTGTGCCCCACGTTCTCCTCCACAGACACTGTGGTGCACACTAAGCTATGTAGCAGGTCCAGAGATCTGTTTTCTCTGGTGTTACAGAGAGGCTGAAGTGAAAAACCAGTAAATGGACATTTTCCCAGCCCCTACTTAGAAATCTGGTAGGAATGGGGAAGGACCCTGTATGTACCACCAGTGCCAACACGTTTAGGTCTTGCTGGAGTGAGTGAGAGCAGCCGTGGCTGAGCCTGTTGTGTGAGGAGCACAGGCTGCCCCACTGATGGGTTTTCTCTCCCCCTTCCTCCTTACCTTGTCTCAGTGAGACCCTCCCAGTGGAGTACATGGGTGGGAGGCCCCTCTGCATGAACCAGTACTACCAGATCCTCTCGTCCTGCCGCATCCCCGGGCCCAAGCGTGACTCCATCGTCAACTACGCCAAAGGCAAGAAGCAGTCCAGACACATCACAGTGGTTCACAACTTCCAGGTATGGCAGCTCCTGAGGGTTCAGGAGGTTTGTTTAGATGCAGGAGTCCCTTTCTGCTAGCTGTAGACCAGAGGAGAGGGAACAAAGTCTCTGCCCACAGGATTAGCCTCACCAGGGATTCCTTCCTGCTTCCTCTATCCCCTTTGGCTTTAGTTGGCCAACAGCTAGGACGGAAGAATGCTCTTCTCATTTCTTGTCCCCACAATTCCTGTCTCTCAAAGCCCAGAGATCATGCCTGGATTTGGAAATTGCAGGTGGAAACTGGTAACAAGCCTGAGTCTCAGATACAGCAGTTCCTCATGTGTTTTGGCTCTCCTTACCATTGTTTCTGAGCTTAAAACCTGGACTATTTATGCCCTACTTGGGTCTCTCAGTTCTGAGCATCCTTCAAAGGTCTGCTTAACAAGCTGAGTAAGATCTTAGGTCAGGTCTTACGTCCTCAAAGTGTCTGTGCCCTGTTTCTGGGGCTGGACAATAACAATGTTCTCCCCTGTTTTGTCTCTGTCCTTGTCCACTCTTCTTCTCACCCTCAGTTCTTTGAGCTGGATGTTTACAACAGCGATGGAAGTCCCCTCACCACTGACCAGCTCTTCATTCAGCTGGAGAAGATATGGAACACCTCCCTCCAAACAAACAAAGAACCTATTGGGATTCTCACCACTAACCACCGGAACAGCTGGGCAAAAGCCTACAACAACCTTCTGAAAGGTCTGGAGAGCCCCAAACACACCAGTGCTAACAAACCCCATGAATCCTTCAACTGCCAACCTCACTGTTGTGCCTGGCTCCTTCCTTTGGAAGCTCATTCTGTATGCATAACATGAGCTTTCCACCTCTAAGGCAGCAAATTGGTTTCACCACAGAGTGTTGGTATTTCTGGTTTGGAAGGTACACAGGTGAAGGCTGAAGCTTGGTTTGTTAGACTTGAAATCCTACAGTTTGTTGCCTTGCAAATATGGGTGGGATGTAAGAACCTTGGAGAAAAGGAGGGTGAAGGCAGCATGCTCACAGCTGTAACAAGCCATCTGGCTACAACTGTACCAACTAAACACCCCAGAATTACACTGAGGCCCAGTGGGAACCCAGCAGCGGGTCCTTCAAACTCCAGTCTCCCTCCAGAGGGAGTTTTTCATCTCCCTTTCCTTATTTGCTGTTCGTTTCTCTCCCAGATAAGACCAACAAGGAGTCTGTGCGAACGATTGAGAAGAGCATCTGCACGGTGTGCCTGGATGCCCCCATGCCACGGGTGTCTGACGACATCTACAAGAGCCGCGTGGCCGCGCAGATGCTGCACGGCGGCGGCAGTCGCTGGAACAGCGGCAACCGCTGGTTTGACAAAACCCTGCAAGTAAGTGCCAGGGGTGTAAAGATCCTGAACATACAGGGCTGGAGGAGAGGCTTTTTCCTGAGGCAATGAAAAGCCTGAGAAATCCCAGCAAGGTTTTTGGCAGTAAGGTTTTCCTCCCTGTCAAGAGAGCGGAGGGATAAAGGAGATGAGGTGTGGTGGCTGACCACCAAGAGATCACAGAATCACAAGGTTGGAAAAGACCTTTAAGATGATCAAGTCCAACCAATCCCATCCTAAGCTAAACCAGATCCCTGAGCACCTCATCTACCCACCTTTTAAACACATCCAGGGAAGGTGACTCAACCACATCCCTGGGCAGCCTGTTCCAGGCCCTGACAACTCTGCCAGGGAAGAACTTTTCCCTCACATCTGAGCTGACCCTGCCCTGGGGCAGCTTGAGCCCATTGCCCCTTGTCCCATCTCCTGTCCCCTGGCTGAAGAGACCATCACCCACCTCTCTGCACCCTCCCTTCAGGTAGTTGTAGGTGGGGAGAAGGTCTCCCCTCAGCCTCCTCTTCTCCAGGCTGAACACCCCCAGCTCCCTCAGCTGCTCCTCAGAGGATTTGCCCTCCAGCCCCTTCCCCAGCCTGGTTGCCCTTCTCTGGACTCACTCCAGGACCTCAGTGTCCTTCTGATGGTGAGGAGCCCAGAACTGGACCCAGCACTCGAGGTGCAGCCTCACCAATGCCCAGCACAGGAGCACAATCACCTCCCCAGACCTACTGGCCACACTATTTCTGATACAATCCTGTGGTTTCCCTTGCAGTCACCACAAGCACTCGTTCCTGCCTCGGGGACTTTTGTCTCTTTGGCTGCTTATGCCCACACTCACTCAGTGCAGCACTTCTTTGTGTTCCTTGTAAATCAATTTTCTGCCTGCAGTGAACAATGCCTGGTCTGCTTGGAGGCAGCCCAAGCGTAGGGAGGTCTGTTCCTTCTATCTCCCTATGGTTTGTCACTTCTGTTTCTGCCAAAGATGCCCAATGGCTTTTTTGTTTTGCTTTTTCAAACATCAGCTGCCAGCCCATGGCATCTCTCTGATCTCTTCTCTATTCAGTCTTGTCAAGAGGCTTCAACAGCAGCTCCTATTCAAGCTTCTCCTTCATTAGTTGGTATATCCTGGCTTGTGGATAGTAGCAACAGTGCTTTAAAAGATTCCTTTTGTATCTGCTGAGCTCTTCATAAGATTTTCAACTATTTTTGCTCCTATTTGAAACTCCTCATTGATGGGATGAAGCTTAGATGTTCCAGCTAATTGAAAAGTAAGGGTAAGCCAGCACACAGCAGTGTTGTTCCTGTGTTACATGTGCATCTAAGTAAATCAAACCCATCGAGCTGCTCTGTGTTGCCAGGGTGCTGAGCACTGTATCTTACACCATTAATGTTGCAGAACTTTTAAGTTCTATCAGATCTTCTGGGCCTGCTGAAAGGCTTCCATTGGAGTTCTGCCAAACAAGACCCTTGTGTCACCTTCCCAGTGTATAAGGATGGGATCACTGTCCATTCTGATACAGAACAGTGAGGTTTTAAGATTTTCTCATGCTTCTCTCTCAGTTCATCATTGCTGAAGATGGCTCCTGTGGCCTTGTCTACGAACATGCTCCCTCAGAGGGCCCGCCCATTGTTGCTCTTCTGGACCACATTGTGGAGTACACGTGAGTTCTGTCTCCTCTGGTGTTCCTCAGCTTTAGAGAGAGGTTTTAAATCACCCAACTCCCCAAGATCACACCTCTCCACAGCTCAGCCCCCAGGAATCTGTTCTGGAGGAAGGGCAGTGGTATGCTAATTAGGTATGGCAGTTCTTAATGAGGATTGCATGGCCAACCTAGTCTAAGTTTTGCTACAGAAAACATTTCATTGATACCCTTTGAAAACACTCTAAAGGCACTGCAAAGAGCTTTCCAGCCTGCAACCAGCATCACAAGGTGCCAGGGAAGATCCCCTGTGTGTTTCTACACAGGCTCTGTTGGGCCTCACATTAAAGGTCTGGTTAAACACCATCATTTCTCTCACAGGAAGAAACCTGAGCTGGTAAGATCACCCATGATTCCTCTGCCCATGCCCAAAAAGCTGAGGTTTAACATCACCCCAGAAATCAAGACTGACATAGAGAAGGCAAAGCAGAACCTCAACATGTAAGTATGAAGCAGTGGACAGGTCTGGTGAGTGACTAATTCACATCCCCTTTGGGAATGTCTCAATGGTTTAAGTGAGGCTTCCCCTGCTGCAGCCAGCGGGTTTTCCCAGTGACTTCTTAGGTCAAGAACACAGAACCTAGCTGAAAATAAAGCCACCTACCAGGAATCAAGTCAAAGGAGCCAGAAGGGGGTAACTGAACCATCCCATCCACTGAGAAAGAGTAAGGCTCTCCTGGATCTAGGAGATACAAGAGCACACACAGGCCCATCTAACCTGGTGAAGATTCTCAGTAGTGGCTAAAAAAGCTTCATAGTGCTGCCCAAACAAGTCTGGTGTGACTGATCTCTGTCCCTGTGTAGATCAGACCCAAATAGCCTGTTCTTTCTGAGCCTCATGAAAGCAAAGTCCATACCTTTACGTTACAAGAACAAGCAGCAGGCAGAGGAACACTTCTTTCTTTCCTTGCAGAATGGTTGAAGATCTGGATGTCAAAGTCAGTGTCTTTCATCAGTTTGGGAAAACCTTCCCCAAGTCAGAGAAGATAAGCCCGGATGCCTTTATCCAGCTGGCCTTGCAGCTAGCCTATTACAGGTAAGACCAGGTAGCTTCTCCACATCTTCACCACCCCACTCAAATACTTGAGCTCAGAGGTGGCACAGACCAGGCCCTGGAAGGCTGCTGAGGCCTGTTTGCCAAGTCCTGTGTTCTCCCCACGCTTTGAGGCTGAACAGCAACTCTCACTTGTGAGCTGCCAACCCACAAGTGAGATGAACTCCTCTCTCTGTTGTAGTAAGGAACCATCAGAGATCAGCTGTCATGGGACTTGCTCACATCAAGTTGTCTGCTTCCCAAGAGGTTGTTCCTTTCTGGATAAACTCCCTTCTGTGACTTTATTCCCCCTCTTCCAGGATGTATGGCCACGCCTGCGCCACATACGAGAGCGCATCGCTGAGGATGTTCCGCCTGGGCCGCACAGACACCATCCGCTCCACTTCCGTAGCCTCCCTCCAGTTTGTGCAGTCAATGGACAGCCCTGACAAACCGGTGAGGATCCTGGAGACCTGGAGTCAGAGGACTCCACTCCCAGAGCAAGAGGAAAGCTGCTGTTTTGGCTAACCCTGCACCAGCTGCTTCCAGCTAAGCAGAACTGTGCCCCATAGGAAGCTGAGCTAAAACACAGCTTGGGGTACCTAGTTACACCCCTTGGGGTTCACCTGGCTTTCCTTTCACATGGATTGAATGCCTGGGGAACCACATGGCATTTCCCCATCAAAAAGATCTATATATCCCTTTTCAAAGCCTGTTTAGCTACTCAAACTAAGCACTGCTACTGAGGGATGAGAATTTCATTCCAAATTAAGGCAGACAAACAATAGGATTTGAAAACTAAATCTATTACATCTAAAAATGAGCCTAGTATAGGCACACAAGGCAGAAATGCCCTCCCATTCTAGAGGAACAGCCAAAATGAGCTTTTGCCTTCTGCAGAAAGTGTTACAGAGAGTTCTGTGTGTTCTCAGGACCAGGAGAAAGTGGACTTGCTGAGGAGAGCCACCCAGGCCCACAGGGAATACACTGACATGGTGAGTGCCCTCTCTGCAGCCAGACTTGGGGTTTCACATAGCAAACAAAGGTTCTGGTGAAAGACAAGCCCCTAAGAGCTTTCTCTGCTGGCACAGCGATGTGGCTGCTGTTGGGTAGGTCTAACACCCGTGTGACAGTGCTCCAGCCCATGGACTGAATGCTTTCTCTCTAGCTGGTGGTTGAAGTGTCCCTTGTGACTGACCTAGAGGAGAGAATCAAACAGGAAAACAGCTTCAGTCCTCACTGTCATTGTTGCTGACAAACACCAAAGTTGCATGAGGCCCCCTTAAACCAGAGGGAGCCCAGAGGCAGGAACTGCACCATTGGTTCCACTGGTGTTTTAAGTTCACAGTCCTCACAGACAGGACTGACTGTTGGTCCTAAAGGCAAGATCTGGTTTCCTTCTAACTTTAAACATGTAGATATTTTTAGAAGCATTTTTTTTTTTTACCCCAAAGTAACTGATGGCTTTGCTAGATGGGCTTTCATCTCCTCTTCCTCACAGGCAATAAGGGGCAATGCGATCGACCGCCACCTCTTGGGCTTGAAGCTTCAGGCTATCGAGGACCTGGTGAGCATGCCCGAGCTGTTCATGGACACGGCCTACGCTGTCGCAATGCACTTCAACCTCTCCACCAGCCAGGTAGGACTTACCTGAGCAAAGACAGATGTGCTCTCTCTCTCTTTTCATTGCCTTCCTTCTCCATGTTTCCCCTTCATTCCCTAATCTTCACTGGGGGAAGTTTTTAAGCCTGTTTCCAGCCCCTCAAAGCTGCAGATCTGGTCTTAGAGCTGCTACAGTCCTTCTCAACCCTGCAGAACACTAGTACAACCAAAGCCAAGATCAGCAGAAGCATGTGGTGTCTAAACACAAGTGGTGTCAGTTGAAGTTAGCTGCCAGAATAGCTTTATGTTCATCTGCTGTCCTGCTGCTCCTACGGATAGAGTTCTGCTTGGGAGCTATCAGGAGCTTATCCTGGGGGGAAGTACTCCCTTGCAAATACTGCTGCTGAATGGTTGGATGCAGCATGCATGTGGCAGTAGGTGGGTCTGACCAGAAAGCCTCTCTTCTACAGCATGCTCAGGAGGTGGTAGCTCTTTCTCCTGTTGGCAGAGCTGTTTGCATTTGATGGCTGCATTTCATACTGATGTGGGACTGTTGGAGAGGGTTCAGAGGAGCTGTGAAGGTGATCAGAGAGCTGGAGCAGCTCCCCTACAAAGAGAGGCTGAGGGAGCTGGGCTGGGTCAGCCTGGAGAAGAGAAGGCTGCGGGGGGACCTCACTGCAGCCTCCCCGTCCCTGAAGGGACCCCAGGAACAGGAGGGGAATGGGCTTGTGAAAGGGCAGAGACTGGCAGGACAAGGGGGATGGAGTGAAGCTGGAGGAGGGAAGGGGGAGAGGAGAGACTGGGGGGAAGTTCTGTGCAGAGAGAGTGGGGAGGGGCTGGAAGGGGCTGCCCAGAGAGGGGGTGGGTGCCCCGTCCCTGGGGGTGTTCATGGCCAGGTTGGATGGGGCCCTGGGCAACCTTGTGTAGCTCCAGGCCTGGAGGTTGGTGGCCCTGCCTGTGGCAGGGGGTTGGAGCTCTGTGACCCTTGGGGTCCCTTCCAACCCTAGACCATTCAATGATTCTGTTTCTCTCTGGTTAGAGGTTTTTAATCACGTTGTCTCCACAGGTCCCAGCAAAGACAGACTGTGTGATGTGTTTCGGTCCCGTGGTGCCGGATGGCTACGGAGTCTGTTACAACCCTATGGATGAACACATCAACTTTGCCATTTCAGCCTTCAACAGCTGCGCTGACACCAACGCCCCCCGCCTGGCACACTATCTGGAGAAGGCACTGCTGGACATGAGGAGCTTGCTCCAGTCCACTCCCAGATCCAAACTGTAAGAGGCCAACGTTGAGACAAAGCCCCCAACTGGAGGGACTGTCCCTCATGCACTGAAGTTCCCAGTTCCTTGGAAAATGATTGATGGGACAACTTCCCCTGACTGGAAGCTAAGAGGGCATCTATGGAATGGTCACCTGCAGATCCTAGACTCTGTGGTGAGAGGAACCATTGTCTTAAGCCAAATTAGAACTGACTGGGCCTCTCCCATCAATGCAAAGTGCACCTTCCTGTCCTCAGAGAGGACAGAACCATCATTTGTATTCCTGTACAGTGAGTTCCATACAGAAAGCACAGTCCTTATCAGTATCTCAGTCCAGTTGGTGAGGAAGGTAGTTCTCCAGGAAGAGCAGAAAATGTTTGTTATAGGACAGAACTCCTCTAAGACCAAGTTCTTTTGCTGGTTTTTCTGAAGACTGCAGCATCTTTTGAAGTTGACTGAAGATTTTTCTGTTGCTCCAGCAAAACATCACCACTGAACTTTGGCAAGGGGAGAAAGAAGTTCTGAAGTCAGAGGAGCTCCAGTCTTGTTAAGAGTGCACTGCACTCATCCCAGGCACTCTGACTTACACCCTTCACATGCCTGGGAATGTTCCCTTCCCCTTGTTTTAGGATGCTGGGATCTCCTTTCTGTTGCACTGACCCTGTTAACAACAGAATATCATTTGCTACAGACAAAGGTGTTTGTTGTTGTTCTGGACTTCTCATTAAGCTTGCTCTTGTGGTCATAGCTGTGGATCTTTAGGCTCAGCATAAAGATTTTCCCCACCAAACTTCTCTCACCCACGTTTTGCTAGCTCTGGCTTTGTGTAGCTTGACATTTGTGGATTGAGAAGGGATTGCCTGGGTGTTTAGCAGGACTCTTGCTTCATTGTACCTTTCTTTGGAGCTGAGGAAAAGAAAAGAGATGCTGTTTACTGGCCACATGCCTCATCTCCTTCAGGACACACGCTGACCCAATCTTTCAGAAACAACCTGTTGCATGTAACATGCTCTGCTTGCGTTATAAGAATAGTTCTGATCATCAACTCCAGAACATCATTCAGTTTCTGGCCCACAAAGTTCAAATCTGTTGGAGCCAAAGGAAAACCAGCTGCAGAATCCCCCTTCCTTCACATTGCTCTGCTTGAAGAGCTGGAAGAAAGCTGAGAGCATGTAGATGTTTGTGCACCGTGGCAGCCAATGCTCCTGCAGTAACAGAGCAGCACCTTTCCTTTCCTTACTGCCAAGTTACTAAGACTTGTGCCAGCTCTGTTCTGTGAGGATGATGTCATAGAGCTTTTATGTTGAGTTGACACACTTGAGACAGCAAAAGATTATATATAAACATTAAATTGTAGCACAGGAGCTGTTCTAAGCACTGAATCAGCCAGAATTCAGGCTCCTGACTATACTTTTTATTTAGTAAAACCATGTGGTCATGAAGAATTCTAGTGCTATTTCTGCCAGAGGAATTTGATATTTAAATTGCACACCCTGCAAGATGTGGCTGCTGGGACAGTGCCATAAACAAGCAGCATTAAGAGTCTGGTGGCCAGCAAAGTGTTTGATCCTAACTGCTGTCCTGGTGATAGAAAGCAAGGGATGTGAGCAAAGTGCCTTGGAGAACACCAATGAAAGGATTTGCACTAAACCTTTTTAAAGGGAAACTAAACAATTATTCTGATTTGCTTGTTGAATGACACAAGCCAATACTACTGCATCTGCTCCTAAAGGATGGTATTTCAGAGCTTCTGTCTTCTACCTAAGGAAATCTTAAAAAGGAAAATGTAACTGAAACTCACCTGCACAGCCAGTGATTGTATGAACTGCCACTTTCACATCATCTACATGGATTTAGTTGATCTTTTAGAAGAATCCTGAATGGAGTGAGAAAGTCTAGATGAAAGCCAACAGGAGCACTGCAGACCTGCAAGCACACATCCCTGCTCTCGACTCCTGGGTATGAACTGGGCTGCAAGAGGATACTCAGTATTGTAAAGTCCAAGTACTACATAAAAGACCAGACCTTGCTGGAAAGATATCTGGGTTTATGGAGCCTTTTATGTTGAAAAAAATACTCCTTTTGCCAAAGTAATGCTCCCCTTGTACTGAATCGACCTCTGTTGCTAGAGGACAAGTTGTTCCTCCCATTTCTGCAATGCCTTCAACCACTGATGCTCCAGTATTGCCACTGAAGTATTTGAGGCTGACCCATTTTCTCCTTCTCTCTCATGAAAGGGGAAAGGCTCCCACAGGAAAGTGCCTATTACAGATGAAGCAGAAGTACCCACTGCTGTGACTGTATCTCAGAAGATGGGATTGATCTGTCCTGGATCTAAATCTGGATAACCCACCAGCTTCAGCAGAGTACAGCTGCAAGCAGCAGATTATCCCACTGAAAGAGATACAAAGATTCATAAACCACTGAATGCATCCTTAATGACAGAGCTGAAATTCAGATGAATGAAGCCCAGTTCTGAAGTGCTTGAAAGGACACTAAAATAATTAACCAGTTATTTCCTTTAGTCTTTTCTTACTGTACAAGCTCTAAAATGTGATGTCCTTTGGTTTCATACCTTCTTAAATTTGTTTTTCTAGTGTCAACTAAATAGTTTTGTCCTTCCTGTTTCTTACTGTCTGCTTGGTTCATCAAGAGACATCCACTGTCTTAAAGGCACAAGAAACTTAAGTTCCAGAAAAACTATCGATTTGGAAGAAGTAATTTAAGAAATTCAGAGACTGAAGAATACTCAGCTAACTTTTGGGATATGAGTGCAATTTCTGACACTGCCTGGTAGTGTTGCATGCTTTGCTGGTTAGCTGTGTTAAATACTGTTTCAGTAGTGTAATCCATGTCATGCAGGTTTTGAAATCTTCTTTGAATAAAACAAACCACAATAAACAGATCAATGCTACAAAAAGACTTAAATCTCCTTTAGACACTGTGAAAGGTCTGTAACTACCCTTATGGGAGGCTGTTTGCATGGGGACAGCAAGAATAGGGAACCACAGCATTCTGTCACCTTCCTTTTATTGTCTTCTCTCCATCCAGCCCCCTGGAGTACAGGGGAGGAACAGAAAGCATCTGCTTGCAAAGCCACATATCCCAAAGAAAATATTCCCATTTCAGAAAACTAGTGGCAGGAGATTTCATACAAGTGGAGGACAATAAGGCAGAGCTCAAATCTTTTTCCTGCACAGCACCATTTAGTTAGAAAAATCCATGGGATCACTAAGGAATTTCCACTAGATCAAGTATTGCAAAGATTTCTGGAAAGGTACAGCAAAAAGTAGGCAGAAGATGCAGATACAAACAACTCACAGAGAACAGAGGAGAGTTTATTACAGTGTCTTACAAGAGCTCTTCTTCCTTTCCCTTTCTCCTAAGGATTCCTGTAGGAAGCTTGGGTTTGAAGGCAACATGAAGTGGAAAAGCTTTTTACTCCATGAGGAGGTGAAGCCCTGTGCTCTAGGTCAGTAGGTGCTTCCACACACAGTTTTTCCAGCAGTCTGCTCTAACAGCTTGGGAAGCCCAGGGAAGCACTAACCACTCCCAAAACCCACTCCTCCTTCAGCCTTATCCTTCAGCAAGACAGTTGTGATCTCCCTTCCAGTTTTGTTAAGTTAACTTACAAGAGACAAAAGAGAAAATAAATGCTTTTGCCAGCAATCAAGGGATTAGTACCAGGTTTCAAACTGAAGCACATAGCATCACCATGTCCTGTGGCCTATCTGATGTCCTGTCTCATTTTAATAGAGCTGTTCTGTCAGATCAAGCATCCTTGTGAAAGCTGCAAGATGCCTCTTTATTCTGATGCCCCTTCAGAGCAGATCCAGTGCTCAGTAGCAACAGGATTGCTCATCTTATGCAAATACTACACAGTTCTTAAAAAAAATATGTATTTGCTGTAACAGCTGGGAACAGTTTAGTACCTGTAGCTACTTGAACATGGACATTAAACAGCTTTCATTCCTGATCTGGACCAGGGTCACTGCTTTCTGCAGCTGACACTCTGGTTGTCCAACCATTTCTACAGCAGCTCCCACTCCAACACACCGACTCCTATGGCAACAGGCACAGATGAAAACTTCACATAAAAATAAGCAAAATGAACAGAAACACATCTCACTTCAAGGAGCTTTATAATGCAGGAGCCTGATTAAAGTGGAGGAGAGTCAAACAGGCAGCAAGACTGAGATGTGATAGTCATTTTACCTCTGCACCGAAGGCACACCGATGACCTCTGAGCCAGTTCAGCAGCTGTCCTTGATCTGTGAAAGTTCAAGTCAATTTTGCTTTGAATAAATACTTCTCCATAGTTTACACTTGAACTGCTGCATTAGAGACCAGAACTAACACAAAGTGCCCATGCACAGCCCCAAAGCACTTGGAGTAGAGCCCTTGCCAGGTGAACTCGGGGCTCAGAGGTCGGAGGCATCACCAGCACACACAGAGGGCAGGCACAGTCCCACAGACACAGCGCCCAGGGTGGAAGAAGGATGGAAAGCAAAACTTGCTCGTAGGAGTTCAGCATTCAAGGTTACTACTGCAGAGCCCTGACTGAGTCACTGTAGTAACTACTAGGAGTCTCTGCTAGGAGAAGCTCACTGCTGGACTTCATGGTTGGATTCTAACAGGACTCTTCCAGAAGTACTTCAGACAGCAGCTGAGCTAGTTACCATTCACACTGTTACTTACAGTTAGCACTTTGTTCATTCTTTAAAATCCCTCCCTTCAGCTTTAACAGAAATTAATAAGAACAAAATAATCCAGTGCTTAAGACAGAGACTAGCAACTGAGTTTTGTAAGGCTTTGGGCTTACTCTTCCTGGAGCCCAGTGCTGCTTATGGGCTTTCTAGTGCCATCCATAGCACACTCAGTACAACAGAAGCTGTACAGATCACAGCAACCCTGAGGTAATAAAAGTATAAAGGAAGAGATGGAATAAACAGGAGATATGTATGAATCTTGCCACCTAGAAGAGATTCTGAGAAAGACACTCTTGCTAATTACACAACAGGAGCAGCAGTGGAAAAAAAATAGTCAGTATATTTCAGTTTTTCCATTGTTTTACACACACACACACACACACACACACACACACACACACTCTCACTCCCCTTACTGGTATCCGTGCAGGCTGCCCTGCAGAGCCATCACTAGTGTTAAGAATCAGACCTTCAGTCTGTCTTTCCATCTGTACAAAGTGCAGCTGGAATTGATTTAGATCTCCCAAACTGGTTGCAGAAAGGAAAGGAAGCCTTCCCCTCCCTTCTGCCTAGCACACCCCATCCTAGGTCCCCTCCCTCTTAAGAAGTTTTTAAAAATTAAAAGCCCTAATTAAGCATGATCAACGATCAACTTGAGATTAGTTTTGTCATCTTCTTCCAAAGAAAGAAAAACCCAAACAAAAAGCAAAAAACCCCCAAAAAAACCACACAATCAATGCCTCACCCACCTCAAAAACAACAGTTCCATTTAAAAAAATAAATAAATAGTGTGTATATTTCATGCTGGAAAAAAAAAAAAAAAAAGAAAAAAAAAAGTCACAGAAAGGATTCAGTTTTGGTTTTCCCTCCCCCAAACATGACACCAGGCATTTTCTCCCCCCTTCCCCTGACGTAGACATGATGGTACATTCCAACCAGCAATGTGCATCTGTGTTGAAAAATGAGTTTCTACTCCTGCACGGTCCCACATGCATCAGGGAGCATCCAGCTAGCTGCTAAAGCAGAGCAAAGGCTCTCAGGTTTTGGGTATGGGTCCCTGCCTGTTCCTTTGGTCCGTCTGTGAAAAGGCTCCTTGCTGCTCCCAGGTCTCTGCTCTTGTCTGTCTCCATTCAAACGTGCACTCTGGTCCCCAGACTCCCCCGGTCACTGGAGCTTCGTACCCAGCTTGCGCTGTCTGTTTCTGCAAGGGCAACACAGAGGGTGAGGGGAGAGCGGTGGCCTGGGGCCTAGCACAGGGTGTTGCAGCACACCAGCAAGGGACAGGGTGAAGGCAAGGCCCTGCTTAGCTCTGGGCAAAGATAAAGCTGCCCCCATCATACTCTGAAGGAAATCCTGCCTACTCTCTGCCTACAGAGAGTGGTGAGGGGCTGGAAGGGGCTGCCCAGAGAGGGGGTGGGTGCCCCATCCCTGGGGGTGTTCAAGGCCAGGTTGGATGGGGCTCTGGGCAACCTTGTGTAGCTCCGGGCCTGGAGGTTGGTGGCCCTGCCTGTGGCAGGGGGTTGGAGCTCTGTGATCCTTGGGGTTCCTTCCACCCCAAACCAATCTGTGATACTCTGTGTCTTAAGTGTACACAAGCTCCTCTGTGGATGCACCACTCAGGCCAGGGAGCTGTAGTTCTATTTAAACAAAACACCCCCAGACTGACCTCCCAGATGCAGCAGTTAACCCCCAACTCAGTGTTTCTTTGCCCTATTCTACCCACAGCAGCAATCTGCATGTTAGAAAATGAATAATTACATCTGGCAAGTGAAACCAGCCACAGGGCTTCAGCCCCCCAGATCACTTACCTTGCCTCTGCTCTGGTGACTGTGTACTCAAACCACAGGATGTTTGGGATGAGGCTGGTATCTCGGATTAAAAAGAACTCTGAAATTGGCCTGGAAAGGGATAAAGTGGGGGAAAGGGGAAATAATGAGACTTTCTCTCCACTGCAATTCTGATTAAAGTAACAATATAAAAAAATTAGCACAAGAACTGCTCCATCCTTAACATTACTAATACCTTTCAGTGTGGGAAAGGGGCATTTTGTTGATTTAATCAAAACCCCCTCATTTCTTGTCCTTAGACAGTGTTTCCAGACTATATTACAACTAAACAGCTTTGCAATGTCACTGATCATTAGATCTTCATTAAGAAAGGTCTGGCCTGCTCAAAAAGCTTCTCCAGCACTTCCACACCTCACAGCTTTAGTAGGGCTTTATGAGAGATTCACAGAATCACAGGGGTTGGAAAGGACCTCCAGAGATCATTGGGTCCAACCCCCTGCCAAAGCAGCTCCCTAGGACAGGTTTACAAACATAGTTACTTAAACTTCCTCTCTCCAGCACCCATACTGGAGAAGGAGAGATGATCCTTCAGGTAGGTTCCATCCCCACACAGCAGCCAGAATACAACACTGAACAGAGCCCAGGAATTCCCATCTGTAACTTCATTAACTCCCACAGCTCTGAGCTGCCTGATTACAGCCAAGGCTCACACAGCTACAACTAACATTTTAGAGGCTTAATCATCTTTAGGTTTGTTCTGCTCCTGATGCAAGGTACAATTTTTACACCAATTCATTAGGAAAACTTTCTTTTGCAGGAAACTGCTACACCAGTGGAACCAGCTTGCTGCAAGGGACTCATTTAATAAGCAAAACAGGAATCCACTGAAGGCAGACTGGCAGGAATAAAGCCTCCACAGAGTAAAGAGACTTACCATGCAGCTATCCTTGGGAAGAGAGGAGTTAGTATCTCCTGTGTGAAGGCAAACCAGGCTATGGCCATAATGCTTCCTGCCACACCTCCATATAAGACTTGGCTCCAGGTGTGGTAAAGCAAATAAACCCTGCAGTGGAAGAGAAGAGTCACCAGACAGGCTTTAAAACAAGAGGAGGCATGACTCAAGAGCAGATGTTTCACTGGACACTCAGACATTCTGAGCAAGTTATCCTCCAGAGGTTAAAAGTGGGTATCTTATCTTTTTTTTCCATTACAAAGCTGGTAAAAAAGGTGGAGGGAAAAAAGGTCTTGTCTGCTATAGCAGTTTAGCTTAAAGCACTCTTAGTTTGAGCTTAAACTCAACAAGCCTCCACATGCTTCTTCATGGATCTTTGGATTAGCTGTGGAACTATCACTGTTACTTCCCATCAGAGACTTTTCCAAAGGGAGTAACAGGACAAGTCCCCTCCAAGCCACCAAAGCTGGAGCTTACAAGCTTTTAACAACACAGACAGCATTTTTGTTATGATTTTGCTGCTCTCAAGTGTGACAGCACAAAGGTTGGGCTCCCACAGCGTGCTTACTGTGACTGCAGCTGTGCAGAAAGCTGTACCAATGCTCTGTTAGTTATCCCTGCACACAAGCTACAAGTCACATGCTAAATTCTTTTTACACATATATCATAAAGCCATTAAGATCATCTTATCTGACCCTCTGCCTAGCACAGGCCCCTGGATTTCCTCAAATTGTTTTTATTTGAATTGGACCATTATCTCTCTTACAAAACTGTCCTGTCAGAATCTTAACCAGTACTAAGGAGTCAGCTCTAATTGTAGTCAACTGTGTCAACAGGGAATTACTTTCCCAAGGAAAACATGGCTTTATTCCTAGCCTAAATTTGTCTGGTTTCCAATCTCTGGAGCTTATTTTATATATATATATATAGGCACACAGAGATATATTTTAATCTACTAAAGGAAAAAATCATTAGCAAACTTTCCTCTTCTTTATTCATCTTCACACAACCAAACCTTGCAAGTCAAACAGCTAGAAATGGTTTTATTAACTAATGCCCAAGCAAAACAATCAGTTTGATCAACTGTAGCAATCCACATGCTGCAGATGCTGGTGTGCCAAGGCATGGGGTAATGCTTTCATGATTAGTGCTGGAAGGAGGGCGAGGCAGTGAGGCTGGAGCGTGGCAATGGAGCCGATGGGGAATTGGCACAAGCTCAGCTGATCTTGGGATTTATAAATGCTTCTGTGAAGCACCACACATGTAGCATCCTTCTTTGCTTATCTGAAGGGGTCTCGTGGCAACACAGCAGCTTCCACAGAGCTCTGACTCGGTACAACTCGGTCATAGAATTAGATCAGAAGTGCAGGGTAAGGAAGGACAGGTCTGCTGGCTGTTCAAGGCCACAGGACTGTATGAGAGCAGAAGACAAACAGTTGCTCCATACCTACTATATGAGACTAGCAAAGCCACTGTGACGAGGCAGATGGACAGCACATGTCGCCATAGTAAATCCAGAAACCTCGCATTGTTTGTTTGGTGCATTCTGAAAGAGATGGAGAGCCATTAGCATCAGTGGCAGGGAGCTGAGCAGTCCTTATCTCTCTGTCCTCACTATCTCTGAAACCCTAGGAAAGCTGTACTCCACAGTGGGGTCATGGGAAGCTCAATACCATCCCAGCAGCAATCTCTCCCACTGGCAGCAGTCAAAGAGAAGCCAGAAAGCTGGGCTTCTCCCTCTCCAACTGTTCACAGGGATTGCTGTGATGGAAGGCAGAATGCTCACCATTACTGCAACTGATGTGAAAGGCACATGCTGAGCATATGCAACAGGGAGCCAAGATGTCAAGAGTCCCTCCATCATCCACAAAGCTAGGAGGAACTGTGAGTTTTGTCTTCCTCCACACGTGGAGCCACAAGACAGAGCCATGCCCCAGCAAGGATTTCAGAAAAAAAAGCACAGCACAGCATGTAAAACCAGTACTTGGTAAGGGAGATGAGCTAAAAAGTCATGCAAGTGGGCAACAGCTATTACCTAAAAGATTGCAGACAACCCCACTGACAAAACTGAGTAGACACATGAGAAAAGCAGCTCTTCTTTCCTCCTCCCTATTCCTCCCCACTTCCCTCACACTGGTGGGTCATTGTGGCTTAGAAAAAGCAAATTGGGAGACCTGTACCCAGACAGGCATAGGAGACCCACCCAAACCCTTCAGTTTTCAGCAATGGTAACTACAGTCCTACATTCAGACTGAGAGAGACATGCTTCATCCACCGTAGCCACAGCAAACTCTGCAGTTCCTCAGGTTTAATGCCATTATGCTACTTAAGTGGCACGCAGTACAGGAGCCATCTATTTGAGGTGTTTCAACATATCAACAGGCAAAACCTGACATTGAATTTTTACCTTAAATAAAGGAACAGAAAGGAATAGACAGAGAAAAACCACATGAATTGGGAGTGGCTGGACGGCATCCCATATTTTGTGGTCACTGTTGAATGGGCTTCTGGGAAGAGAAGAAGAAAGAGTATGGTCAAGGTCTACTCTGTACACAGCAGCTGGAACGCTCTAGATGTGAAGCCAGCTCACTCTGCTGCAGAACGTGCACCTGAGCTCACAGGACACGTCTCTGCTCAGCCTCCTGACTCCCAAACATCCAAAGCCAACATGAGGCAAAGAGGAGAACACCCTGTAACCACCCCCACAGTGAGCATTTCACTCCAAACTCAACCAGCAGCAGGACACCAGTGGGCCATAGCATACCTTCACAGGGCCGAGGCTCCCGGATTACGTGCTTTATTAACCAGTTCACTCCCTCGTTGAACGCCAGCCCTCCCAGGAAAGAGATCTGTGAAGGCAAGACAACTCTTGTCAGCCTATTTAAAACATCCATCTGCTTCCCAGGCTTCTCTCTGTTAACAAAACCCCCATATGTTTCCAATCTTCTTTTTTTGACTATCAGAGGTAAAACCATTAGCTTCAAAATTCTCTACCTGAGGAAGAAAAGCATTTTGTTTGCAGCTACTTTGTCTATTTGGCAACACACTGAGTATATGCAGCTTTTCAGCAGATGAGACAAAGCTTTTTTCACAGAAAGAGACAAAAAATGACACTGTAGAGCAACTCTGCTGGCGTGTTTCCACCAGCAAGTGTGGAAAGTGACACTTAACAGGGCCTGTTTTAAGGATTGTCTTCCCCAATAACCAACAGGGGGAGTGCCCACACTGTTATTTGGGTAAACAGCTTTTAAAAAGGTGACTTTTTAGGCTTTTTGGCTTTTTCCAAGATGAAAATATTCATTGAGAAGTCGCTGTCTTCAGTCTAAAGTGAAGTCTCATTCAGGACCAAGCCAGACTGATAGCATTTATTTTTACTCTTTGATTACACAGTCCATACACCTCCCCTAAATTAGTCCTGCTGCTGTGCTCAAATGTCCAGCTGGTGATGATGCTCTGCCTCCTTAACACTCAGTCCCATTCCAGATGATGAAGCAATTTCTCACTCTATGTCCTGAGCTACAGGTCAGGCTGCTGTTCAGTCAGCCAGTGTCTCTCTCCAGCACAGTGGTGACTTCCCACGTAAAGAACTGGGAGTCAACCTCAACACTTGCCTTGCTGCCAACACCTCACAAGCCCCTGTATTCAACAGGAATTTGTGCAATAGCTATGACAGCTTATTCTCCCTTTTAAATCAGTGAGGAACCTTTGAATTGCCAAAATTCAACAGCTGCCTCTCCTAGCTATCATCAGTAACCTAGAAGTCCCATTCCCAGGTCCCTTAAGCCACTGGTTCCCATGACATCATGGCCCTATATTGGGAATCTGCTGCCAAAATCCTTTTGCTGGCCCTATTTGATCGGTTTTCTGAGGGCAGTTGTTACAAGAGGTTTATACCTCCTACAGGGAATTTATCCATGGCACTGATTCCCAACTACCTGTCAGAGCAGACAGAAAGCATGATGTATTACAAAAAAAAGGTCCCTTATTTGGCATTTGTGCAGAAACACGAGTCTCTTCTGTCCCTGATACTTGATGTGCAGCTGGGAATCAGCCCTTAGAGACAGCTCTACTCCCTCAGGATTCCATTTGTTTTATTTCATATCCCATTTTCTGCCTCACCACTGTTCAAGGAAAACACATCCTACTGAGTTACAGCCACCATCTCCTGCATATGCTGCCCATCTTGCAGGAACCCACTAGTCCTATCATCTTACTGCATCTTGGGAGTGTTCCCACTCTGCAATAGGATTCTTTAGTTCCTCAGCCATCTCCCTCCATGTTTTTGGACACATAATGCCCAAAACACATGGCAGAGTAAGAGAAGGGTCAGCAAAGGCTGAGCAGTCTCTTAGCCACGTGCAGGTGAGAAGTGTCTCCTGCTGTTCTTTGACAGGATGGCCTTACCCAAGCTTGATCTTTAAAGATGGAAAATGAAGTGTGAATACAGGAGCAGCAGGTGGCAAAGGAAAAGACTTCTGTCAGAAGGAGAAGCTGGGGAGAGGAGGACTCACCGTGTGAAGCTCTCTCTTGAATATGATGAGTGTTACAAAGCCAACAATAATGAATATTGGACCCAGACTCAAGTAAGCTAAAAGCTGACCAGAGAAATCACCTAGGGAAACAAACAGAGAAACCAATCAGTTTGAACATCACAGGTACTTGCCTGCCACCAAAGCACAGGCTGGTTGGTGCTGTGAATCACTGCGAGCAGAGGGGCAAACTCAGCGCTGCAGCAAGGCTGACACTGCTGCTCCTTGCCTCTGCTCCTCTCAGGCTGGAGCAGCAGTGCTTACACTGAGGCTGAAAAAACAGGGATGAGAGGAGCTTGGCATCCTTCTGCAGAGATTACTGCTGGCCAATTTAAAACAAGGACCATGGGTGTGGGCCCAGAGTCACTTTAATCCAACACACGCACAAGAGGCAGTGTTTTTCCCTCCCGCTGCCTCCCTGTGCCAGCAGTTACCAGCAAACGCTCCCTAAATGAATCCTTTCCCACTCCCTTACTAAAATGGGTTAGTTTTCAGCTGGATCAGCTCCCTAAATCTATCTCACCATGTGTCTGCATGAACACAGGCATTAGCAAAATGGGGAGGAAATAAATAGCTCAACATAGCAGGAGATACGAAAGGAGACACTGCTTTTGAACCAGGAGCCTGCTGCATCACACAGGAATGATTTTGGGCATCCACCCCAGAGAGCTAATGGTCTAGTTATCCCCTAGGGAGAATCAGGGATCAGAAGAGGTCATAAGGTACCTCAAAACCTTTATCCTGAACTGTTACAGACACATAAGTAGGCAAACAAGGTAAAGAGCAGCTATGTCTCTTTGATCTAAGTTTCTCTTGCCCCATTCCCTAAAAAAGGACACAAAAGTATTTGGAGAGAAGATATCAGCATAAATTCTAATGAAACAAAAAATTATCAGAGTAATTTTGCTCCAAGACCAGCAATTCACATAGGAGAGTAAGAACTATCCACCAGAGAACCTTTACAGGCAGCAGTCACTACGAAAATGTGGTATGAGCCCCATGAGCAACTTCAGAGACAGTACTGTCTATATTGGCTTGCAGAGACTAGTTCTTCTCCATCCCATCTCTGACCACAAAAGGATCAGCCCCCACATAAATTTATCCTTCCTCCCTCCTCTCAAAAGGAAACAGGATGCCTCTGCATGGCTGAGCATTGGATTCATTCCTGGATCAATTCCATGGCAAGATACAGAGTCTCCCCAGCCCACACACCCACAGTTTAGAGCAGCACTTGGCAAAAGGGACTTTAACCTCAGCCTCTGAATACCAGAGCTGATAAAAATAATGGTTATCACACTACTACAAAGTTCACCCTGCTGATGTTATTGCCACCTAGTTGTAGTTTTATCAGGTACAGCACACAGATGTCTTGAATTCCAGACTCTGGGTTAGATTTGGGAACCAGCAACAGCCTCAGCAGGGATTACTGCAGGAGTTTTAGCTTGCAACATCAGTGAAATTAGGAAGAGTTGGAGGACAAAACCCCCCAAGAATACTGGGTTTCACTGGAGTGAGGTTCTGTCTTGTCTTTAACCTGAAAAGCACTAGAAGACATGGAATTCAAAACTTTTCTTGCACCATGTGGCAGGGAAGCCTTCCATCAGGAGAGCTCGAAGTGCTCCCAAAGCAGGAGAGCAGCGTGGATACCAGCAATGATACCTGTTACCTGGCAAGAGAGGATCGAGCCTCTTATGGCCTCCTATAACACACAATCACTCAGCAAAACAAATCCTGTCTTAAATGATGAGGGAATTCACTGGAGAAGCTACCAGAGAACAAAAACTACCCTGAAAGCCTGCAGAATGCTTTCCAACAGTCTTGATTCCAGCACCACCAAGTGAAGACAGCTCATCATCCAGGAATCACCATGGTTCAGATCATTCACTCTGTTAATCTGTGGCACATAAGGGTGTAGAACTTCCAGACTAAAAGCTGTAATTTTGTCAAGGAGAAACCAAGCCAGATTATTTATCTTGTCAGGGGAGTTCTATTTCTTGGGCAGATGGTGGAGAATACTTAAGAAAGTAATCTTTTCATTTAAATAGCATCAGCAGTATCGAGCTCAAGCTCTTCCATGATAACACACCCAATAAATCAAGCCACCCAGACTCCATGGGTGCACACCCACATTCCAACCTGAGGCAGAGAACCAGATGCTTCCAGCAGGCAGAGTACTGGGTCCTTTACTCAGTCTTAACACCATAGCTCCCTGAACACTTCAGCCAGCCATTTAAAACAGAACAGAGAGAGCATTAATAATATTTCCTATTCCTGTGGCTAACAGCAGCCAGGGAATCCCATTCTGAAGCTGCTTTTTTTTAGGGAAGGAGGTAAGTAAGTTGCATGTCAACTGATGGCAACACTTTTGCTGTGCCCCAGGAACTCACTCATGCCACCACAAAGGGACTTGCTAGATGAGCAGTTCAAGGCAGAGCTGTGCTAACTAAGCCAGCTCTGAAGTGACTGGAAACCCCCAGTGAAGAAGGCAGAGTGAGCTCAGAGGCCAGCACTGCTCACTGCACAGCGCTCCTGGGGCCTCAGAGTGTGATCACCGTGTCACTCCTTATCCACACTCACGCTCCAGCACGCTCGGAGACTTATTCCCATGGAAAGGGCACCTGCAGGAGAGCTGACAGTGTGGATTTGAAAGCAATTCCTCCAACCAGTAAGAACAGAGATGAAGCCTCAGGAAAAATGCAAAAGGAAGGTCTATTTAATATAGGGCTTTGGCTTTGTTCTGTTTAAAAGCCTGCTTTTTTTCCAGTCCAGCCTTCTGCAGGCATCATCTGGGGCTTGGGATGCAAGAAATAAAGAACCCAGCTCCTACGTTTTTAGGCACCCAAGAGTTAAATAGGTGAAGCACTATAGATAGCTCAGAAGCAGGCTATTTTTCCCCTCAGCCTTCATTCAGCATCTACTTCTGCTCCAATTCAGCATTTTACCCAGCATTCTTTTGGTGGAAATATCCAAAGCTTTACCTAGATATAGTGTAAAAATGTGAATCAACAGCACTTTAACCACATCCTACCACAAGATCTAGCTTTACCACTGCCACTTCCTATTGAAGGATCTATTTGTGGCACTGCTGCTGGTTGTATGTCCTTGATGAGACACATACATGCAATGTGTGTGTGTCACATGCATTCACACCAGTAAATATTCATGATGGATAGTCATTGCCTCTACTTGTGCATATCCTGGTATCACAAGCTGTGGGGCAGTAAAAATATCTTCAGGAGGCTTTAAATTATGGTATAAGAAGCACACAGCAAACATGAAACTTCTGTGGGAAGGTAAAACTTTAACCCTGCATTAAAGAAAGCTGAACAACTGAGTGGCATCTGCTTCTTTCAACTGGAATTACTCAGCTATGGAAGGAGCCCTGACTGGTGAGCTATCACCCCAAACACAAATCATGGCAAGGATTATCAGAACAAACATTCCTAGAGAAGCAACACGTGCTGATACCAAACAGCAAGGAGAACTGCTGAGCCAAAGTACACACTCAGCACGAGCACCTTTGCTCTGATGGGTTGATTCTGCCTCTTCAGGGCTGCCTGACTGTAGTAAACACCCTCCACAACTGAGAAAACAGGAAGATTCTCAGTCATCCTGCAGAGAATGGGTTTGGCACACCGGGTTTCTCTCCATAAAGAATTTGTCCAATGTGAGAAGAGGAGGGCCAGAAAGTCCCAGGGCTTTAAGAATCCCAGCTGCACTGAAGAGAGGAAGTTTGGGTTGTTTTTTTGTTTTATTTTCTCCAAATAATAATAAAAAAACCCAAATAAACCAGGAACTCAATGTTTCTCCAGTGAAACTCACCCTACAGACAGGAAGTCCCTGAAGATGAGTTTTAGGTCTGCAGCAAAGTCATCCCATGAAAAGCAATGTGTACGGGAAAAAACAACCCTAATTATACACACACCAGGAGAGGACCTAGTTTGGTTGTTATCAAACAAGGAACCCTCAGACTTAGCATGAGCCAATACCCTCAGAGTAGTATCCAATGCTTTGCAGCAGTCAGAAAGGCAAGAAGAGGGTTTTTAAGATCAAAACAAGTTCCTGTTACAGCACTACTGAAATGTACTATGCCATTCTGGTGTCAGGGTCTGAAAAGGGACAGTAAACACAGAAAAGGCAAACAGAGAGGGGAGAAAGATAACAAGAATGAAGGGGTTAGCCACTCAGAAGATATGAAGTAATGCAGATTTGCAGCTGAAAAATGAAAAGAGAGGACACAACATTGCTATAAAGTCATGAATGAGATGGAGAGAAGGAAAGCGAGCACTTGGTACTGCTCAGTGCAGATCAGGGAGCGTGTTGGATGAAGTTACTGAGCAGTGTGGACTTAAAAGCAGAAAAGGAAGAGCCACCACATTGAGTTACAGAGCTCAGTGCCAAAGACACTGCAAGATCCAAACAGAAATGGGTTCAAAAAGCGATTAGACACATTCAGAGTACAGCTCTTCTACATCCATCAAAGGACTTCACAATCCTGATGCAATCACCAGCTGATTACTGGGAAGACATACAGAAGAAGGATTATTCCTGCCTACCTGCCAGCAACCAGACACTATGCCAGATCATTCCTTGGTCTCAGCAAAGCTCCAGGACCAAACATTTCTGAAAGCAGTATCAGGATGGTATTTTTAAAGACTGTTCTCTTCAGCAGCATGTTTAACACACTGACAAGTGACACTGCCTTTGGTAGTTTCTATGTTTGATCTTGACATTCACTATGGGTAGTATTTCAGGTAGGTCTCCAAGATCCTGCAACTCAGACCAGTTTGCAGTTGACCACCACAGCGTTCATCCACTGTCTCACACTTGATCTTGCTCAAGGGTGACATGGTAGAAAACCCTGCAGAACCCAGCAGCTCCACAAGCAGTAAGGATGGGGGCTTGGTGGCTTGCACTGTGTCCAAATTACACCACTATTGATAAGTGGATGAGAGATAAAGACAGGGAGGATAAGTGCTCTTCTGGAGACACATCTCCCCTCCATAATTACAAGCAGAAGCCCAAGATGGACTTCACCTGCCAGACAGGAATCAGCAATGACCTGTTTCAGTAAAGGCAGGATCTATTTCTCCTTCTGACCCCTCTCTCAAGGCTACATCAAGTCCACTGTGCTGAGCACACTGCCAACATCGCTGTTTTATAAATATGCATTGCCTAGCAGCTTTAGGGACCTGGCCTGAAGCTGTACAGAGGCAGAACGTAAACAGCTTTTGAAATAAAGTTAGAGCCCTTTCCCCAAATCCAGGTAGAAGTCTCAGACCTACCACATGACTGCAACTCATTTTTCCAGACCAAAATAAGAAAACTTTCTACCTCCAGCTAGTTTAAGTCCTTTGCCTCTGCTTTTTTCTTAGCCTTTCACGTTTTATCCAAGACAAACACAGTGTTCATCCCCTCAGCACATAACCCTAATCTTGGTGGTGATTCACCCCCTCCAAACAATCAACTTCCCCGTTTGCCTGTATAAAAGCACTCAACACAGAGAGAAAATAATCACATTATGTCAGATTCTTGAAGATCTGACAGATAACCCTCGTGCTGCAGCTGCAATTACCTTCACTTCCCAAGCCAATCCAGCAAACAGCACACAGGGACGCTCTGCTTATACTGCCAGGTTCAGATAAGGAGGTAAGATATAAAGACGAATGTATCAGTATTAGCGGATGGAAAGATTACTTCGCCCCCCCTCCCCCTTCCCCAAATTGTCACATTAATAGATTTGAGAAGGGGGGTGGCGTAAGAACACAGAGGGTGAAGAAAAAAAAAATGCAAGACTGAAAAGGAAATGTCAGCTTTTCACATGAAGTATCACACAGAAACCCCCAACACAGCCATACTGGGAGGGAGCAGGGAGAAACCACCTATTTCCAGCACCAGATCTTTTGGGAGCTGTCACTTTTCAAGTCTTCTGACTAAATGGGTACTTTAAATCCCTGAGCACTTTAGAAGCTTTAGGTGTTGCACTCCTGACAAGCTTTCCCCAGCAACTAAAGCCTAGCTATTGAAACAGGACACACAGCAGCACTTTAAGGCAAGTTAGGGACCTGCTAAAGGGACCAGCAATATTGCCAACAGCGTTAACACCAAGTTTGGATTCTGACCAGTCGAGACCAACACTGACACTTCACACCCAGCTTTTTCTTTCGAATAGAAAAAGCAGCTCAATAAACAGCGACAGTTTTTCCTACCCCCTACAAAAGCAGCACAGTGTGAAGCACCTGAGGGGCTGCTAACAGAGCCACTGTCCCAATACAGACCCACTTGCTCAGGACTTGTCCTACCACAGCACAGGCCAGGCTGCTGACCACAGGGACACGACGCAGGACCCCTGTGATCACACCACAGCCCCACCCTGCAGACCAGCACCCAGCTTCTCACCGCTGACTGAACCCAAACCCACCTCACCCCGATCTCCGGGAAGCCCCACGCGTCTCTCCCACGGCACCACCTGACCAAACACACCAGCGGGACCCATTCCCACCGCAGAACCCCCCGCAGCCAAGCCCACCCCAGGGCTGGGGCTCCCCGGGATGCCACCAGGCAACGCCAGGGCCAGCTGGTCCCGGGATACCAGTCATCCCAGACACCCAGCAGCAGGGAGAGAGGGATGGGACAGGCGGCCCCCACACGGGGAGCGGGGGCACCCTGGGTGAGACCCCCACCCCAAGGCCCGGGGGCGGCCACACGTGGCCGGGCACGCCTGGGGGCTGCGGAGGGGGCCGAGACAACGGTGTGAGGTGGGCAGGGTGACCGCGGAGGGCAGACACGGCCGCGAGGTCCCACTGCTGAGGGACAGGGCCGCGCCCCGACGCCCCCAGCTCCCTTCCCCGCCTGGGGCTCAGCAGCCCCCTGGGGCTCAGCAGCCCCCCGGAGCCCGGCGCCTCGCCAGAGCGCATGCGCAGCGCCGAGTTTCTCCCCCCCCTTGGCTCACTATCCGGCAGCGAGTCCCACCGCCCCCAGCGCGCACGCGCGCCCCGCCGCCTCAGGGCGGCCGCTCAATGGCTCACTATTTGGCAGCTGCCAGCCCGGCCCTTAGGGGTGCCGTGGAGCCGCGGGTGGGAACCACCCAAGAGAGCGGCACGGCGGCCGCCCCGGACGCCTGGCGGGGGTGAAGCGGAGCTTTACCTGCGGGATACTCGACGTGAGTGAGGGATACCGGCCGCCACGGAGCAGGGAGCGAGCACTCTCCGACTGCGGCCATCTTACCCGGATACCGGGCCGGGCCACCCCGGCCAATCGGAGCGCACTTAAGGGGCGGTACGACCAATGGGCGGGGGCACGGAGAGCGGCGGCCCAATGGCGCCGCACGGCAGGTGAGGCGCCGGCCAACCTCCAGCCACCCTATTAAAAACCCAACCCGGGGAGCGGCAGAGCCAATAGCCTGCTAACATCGCTGGCCAATAGGAGGAAGACGCAGGTAGCGTAGCAAGCCAATCGGAAGAAAGGCGGGCGTCATTGCCCTTATTCATTGGCGAATGGGGCGATGCAGATTAGCCAATCACCATCTTCCGTTGCCGCTCGCTCTTAGCCAATCAGCTGCGGCGCTGTGGTAGCTGGCACGGGGGGCTGAGGAAGGGGCTCGGCGGCGGTTTGGCGGTTAAAATGGCTTCTGCTGCCCGCCGCCCTGTGAGCCCTGCTCAGGGCCCGGCCCGGCCTGAGGCGGGGAGCGGTAGAACCTCAGGGAAGGGCTGCTCCTCACCCCCTCCCCGCTGCCGCCGCATCGCCTCACGGCCTCCTGCAGCCGTGCTTGCGGTCCCTGCCGTCATGGGCTGGTTTGGGACCCGTGCCTGAGGCGATTCTCCCTCCTCACCCTCACTGAGTGACACCCGAACGGGCCTGTGCTCCTGTCCCCTTTTCGAGGAGGGAAAAGATCTGTGTTTAAGAAGGAATCTTTCATTTTATACATGTTACCACTCCAGACACCACTACATAATGACTGTTTCACTAGCTGAAGTGAACATTTCGACTTGCCCCAATGCTGGAGTGACTGAGCAGCAAGAGCCAACCCTCTGTTGAAAATATTTATTCTTGCCTTTTAAAGTAAATAGTTATAGCCACATCTCCTTCACAGCTCTGCAATTAAAGCATTAAAAAACAAAAGCCCTTGCAGAATGTCAACAGTGATGAGGATGCGGCTGCTGAAGCTCCCCCCAGCCCTTAAACCATAATGCAAAGGCCAGGAAACACCCGATCCAGGCAATAACCTTTTTTCCCCCACCCCAAATAACCTTCAACTACCAAAATCTCCCAATTTGAAGACCAAACAAAAATTAATGTGAGCCCAGAGAATGCTACTTACCTGAGGAAAAAGCAGAACACCATCAGTGCAGCGCTGCAAAAGTGAGATATGCAAGAGCTTGTGGAAGGCAAATACACCTTCACATCAAACCAGCAAAGTTAATTCCATCTTAAAAAGTAAAACAGACTTATATAAAAAAATAAATCTGCAAGAACAGCGCAATAAACATAGGCAAGGGAGTGCCTTTAATTTTTATATGTCAGGAAAGCACAGGGATTAGGATTTCTATCCCTTAACATGGTCACCTTAAAGGAAGGTTTCAGAACAGGGAGAAAACTCCTTTTCCTGCCGTTGTAATATACCTGTTTTCAGATAGCAATTCTAATTATGTCCCATTAATTTCAACAGCCTCTTCAAAGCTGACACTCTTCCTGGCATTGCAAGAAGAAACACAGCATTAAAGCCTCATTAGTTGGAAAGAAGGAGCAAATATTTACTGCAGTTCAGTTCGTTGCAGAAGACTGCTACAAGGTAGCATGAGTGATTTACCGCTTTCATTATTCAAGTTAAATAAATCTCCTCCTTTCCAAGCTATTGAATATAGACTTATGCTGGCAGAGTGGATTACATTTGATCTATGTACCATGACAAGTACTGAAAATTGTGGGCTTCATTGCTATATTCACCCACTCCTTCCTGAACAGAAGAAGAAAGTGTCAATACAGAGAGCAGCCTTTGCTCTGTTCCTCCAGCATAAGAAAGCACAAAGCAGCTCCGGAGATATAATGAGTATACAGTCTGACACCATGGAAACGAAGATAAACTCCTTTTAACTCTTTCCACTAGCCTTCAGGGTGTGGCATGAGACAAAGATTTTCCTATTCATGAACATTTTATTTGCATATATCCTCGTCTGTGACAGGCTGGCTTGTAATGCTAACAGAGGCTTCTTTATTAAATTGTTTTAAATCTTAATCACCGTGGAAGCAAACAGTCTATCTGATCCAATCTGGTTTCTGTATATTTGAAAATGAAAGTATTTAAACACACTGTTATTATTTCAGAAGAATGAAAAGATGAGTTTCCTGCATTGCTCTGTAGATGGGCATCTCTGATACCAACCCACAGTTTTCACTCTGGGTTTCTTTCACACAGTTTGGAAGGCTGATGAGTGTGTTAGAAGTAGTTGGACGATGTTTAAAAGATTCTGCTCTTTACTGGGATTTCTGTTATCACTTTATCACAGTCTGCTAGGCTCCCCACACCACACCCCAACACAAATCAAACCACCATGGAAAAAGAAAAACCTGAAAAGTTAAACCCCATTGTTTTCAGCCACAGCTCAAAGTACACTGGAGTTGTCTGGTGTGTTCTACAGCCAGCTTCACCTATGGACTTGTCTTCAATAGAACCAGGAAGACTCCCCACCCAAACAAATCCCTTAAGCTTACTTGCTGTGAGTTTAGCATTTTGACCCTAGGAGGAACAAGCCTTGTTTTATACCCTCACTAACACCAGAGGTGTCACCACAACCATCACTTAAATTAAAAACCAAAGGCTGGAGTTTCTGGGGAGTTTTTCCAGGAAATTTAGAAACAAAAACCACAATAACGAAGGAAAGTTTTATTTGACTTGTAATGCCCACATCCTAAGATTAAAGGTATTATCAAAAAAAAAATAGGAAAAAAAAAGCTGCAAAGAAAAAGAAAGCAGCAAACCAAGAACAGATTTGTACACCTTTAGGAAATAAAGAAAAAAAAAAACAGGCACAATTTTACATTCGTTAGATTCAGATATGGCAGAGGAATGTTCTACTGCAGAGGGGTAAATAAAATCCTGCTTTCCCACCTCCTTGTATGAGACAGCACAAGTCATGCTCTTCAAAGCCACACTGATCACATTGATACAAGGCAGATTTTCCCTCTTTCATTAATGTATTTGTGCTTTAAAGATCATAAAGACCTTCCTACAGCCATCTGGTGTAGTCTCTACAAAGATACTGAAGTACTGAGTAGGTACTTTAACCACTGGTGAAGCTTGTTACAACTTCCACATAAAAACTGAGAATCATGCATATTTGAAATTCTGTTTAAGCATCAGAAACTACTGAAGGATTTTGTTCCATAGCTGCTAAGCCATTTTAAATCCCCATCAGGGTTAAAATCGTGCAAAGTGTCAGCCCAGAATGATTTAACCCCTTGAGAATAAGGCTTGATTATCAAAGAGGCAAATATCTTCTCTCTAGAGATTCTACCCCAATCTCATCTGCTACTAATACTGAGGAATTTCTGAGCACCCTTCAGAGGCTGCAAACACTTCTGCCTTTCACCTCAAGCTATGCTGGGATCGAGGAGGGAGAAAGAGCAGCAAAGACACAGCAGGGGAAAGAGGGTGTACAGAAGTTTAACATCCTCCCCAGTAACAGGAAAATCAGTTCATCTCAGCAAACATCCTCAGCTGTTGCAGGAGCAAATTAGTCTTGGCAGGTGGAGAGGGAGAACTCAGCCTTCAGGAAGCTGTGGATGTTTTTGGGGAAGATCTCTCTTTACCTTCCCTGGGAGGGCAGCATACCTCATGTGCAGTAACAGCTAAGGGAAAGCATAAAGCTGTAATAAAACTAGGACGGGGGGTTGTTTCCCTCCCCCCCATCTGATTGATTAAGAATTTACAATTTCTTAGCTTAAAAAGCCACAGTGCAAGTTAGTGTTTGCTTCAAGGGGACCCTGTTTTGGTATTCTCACCCACCAGGATGTGAAAAGATCAAAATCAACGGCCACTGTTCTTGTCTGTACACAGAGCAGGCAGGCAGACCAAGCACCGAGGCCCAGAAGACACTCAAAATACTAAATAAATACACATAAAACAACTCTAAAAACCTGAAAATAAACAGCATCGATCGTTGAGAATTACAGTCTACCTTATTACATTAATCTTCACATTTTAGCATCTTTTTAACCACTGCACAGAACTGCTGAAGTTACTCTGTTCTAAACCAGCCACACGAGAGCACACAACACTCAACATCCACTGGGGTTTGCCAGGTCACTTGCTGTCAGAATACACCCTGCATTCAGGTCACAGTTTACACAGAGCAGGTGTGCCAGGCTAATACAACATCCTCTGGTTCTTCTCTCACTGCATGCTGCCAGGAGTGAGACACCTCAGAGCCCTGTCCTAGGTCCAGTTGCTGTCTTTCAAACCCTTCTCCCAACAGTTTATTCCTGCAGCCTCACTGGGGTCAGCTGCAGCCTCACTGGGGTCAGCTGCTCAGCACTCCTGCCTTGTTTATTGCATTAATCTGGGCTTCAGGATAAGCCACATCAGCCTGATGTGCTTCTACAGCAGCAGATGTTACATGTTCTACACTTACCCTCTTGCAAGCATCTTGTGAGCATTTATCTACTCCTTTTACATCCTCCTGTTTACTTTTTTTCCCTGCTTACTTCCTTCCTGCTTTTACCAGCAGAATCCACAAGATAGCTGAAGAGGAAGAAGACATTTGTACTCTCCAAGCCAAGCAATGACTTCCTACTCACATGGAAACTCCAGATTCTTACTTTTTTTTCCCCTCCCTTGCCAAAATAAGGCTAGTTAGCACCTACACCTTTTACCTGGAACAGACAGAAGAGATAACCAGTCAGTCTGGAAAAAAAAAACCAACAGTGAAGCTTGTGTTTTTGTGAAAGTCCTCATTTTCTTCTTCCTGAAGAACTCCTCATTCCAAAGCTGGGGTTTGGGGCTGAACCAGGTGACAGCATCAGCTGGACCCTCAGCCCTCACCAAGGATGCAGCACATCACTGCAAACCTCACACAAAGGGCAGGGCTGCCTCAAGCCCAGCGCTCTCCACTGCCCCTATCCTACCCTAGCACCCAACGTGGCCATGTCCCAAAGCAGCCAGATCTCAGGTGCCAGCTGTGCAGTCAGCATCACACCCTGCGAGAAGAGCCCATCCCAGCACTACAGGCTCACACAAACACATGCATTTGAGCTACACCCACAGCTACACTGGTTCTCAGGTTTGTCAGACTATTCAGAATCGTTTCCCCTCTCTAGCAGCATGATCCCAGCTTTGCAGCTACCTGCACACAGAATCCCTTCTGTACGTGACATCCAACATCTGTACCTCACTACCTTGTGCATAACAGGAACAGGCACCACACTATACCAGCTCCCTCTGCTTGTGTACACCCCACACCTCCTCCCCAGAAAAAAACCTGCTGCTGGCTCATTCTGAACTACAGCAAGGCACTTTGATGGCTGTTAAAAGACCTCATGCATGCACAGGCAGGATGCAGATCCACCCCCTCCTCACATTAACTCGCCTTAGGGACAAACACAGACCTCAGCAACCTCCTAAGTGAGGATGACCACGGCACAGAGCCCATCACCTGGCCTGCAAAGAGCAGCAAAGGAATGGACTGACTTCCTTAGAGCTTCACACTGATTACCAAAGTCTGCATTTCACTTCAGTGCTTTACAGAAGTATTTCTTCCTCCCTGGGAAAGAAATCTTTGCTAGTCACATCGTGCACCTTAACACACGTAAGGTAAAATCAGCAGTAGTGTCTGTAGAAACACAGTAGAGAACGAACAGTAATAAAAATCCCAAAGCAAACAAACCTCCTTAAGCAGCTAAGGGTCAAGTGCAGAATTTGCCAATGATGTTCCTGCTCCCACACACAATGCTAAACGTCAGGGATCATCTCCCAGAACACACACAGGCGAAACGGGTACATACGTTGCCCTATTCAAGAGAACTGGGCAAAAACCTGGGCCCAGGCAGTTTGTGGTTTGTATGACACATTAAAAAGAACAGGAAGGTGGAATAAGAAATTCAAACCATAAGCTGACAAGTGGTCCTGGATCCATCCCAGCATACACTACTGGCTACAAAAAGCAGAAGGTCCCACCAGGATGCTGTGTGTTGAGATAGTCTTGCTGCCACCACTGAGCACTGCAGGTAGTTTTATCCATCTCTGGGAGGAAAAAAGGTCCTTGTACAGAACTGTTTTCCTCCCCTGACATCAGATGAGCTCCTTCAGTGGCTCGTTGTCACCAGGAAGCATGCCGTTCATCTCAGGGGAAGTCTCAGTGCCCAGATATCCCAAGAGGATCTCGCTGCGCCGCCGCGACAGCTGCAGAATGTCTTCTGCCAGTGACTGCACTGTCGTGTATCTCACGTTGTCCAGATCAAACATGTCCTTCAGATACTGTACTATCTGGTGCTGAGAAGACAAAAGGAAGGTTTGCTGTAAAGAAACAACATCCCACCTGCCAAGATCAGCTCCCGGGACAGCAGCAAGCAGACAGCCTGTAAGGAACTTTGCACACCCAAGCAGAGATCTGCTTTAGGCTGGGAATTGCTTTTGTGGGTAGATCCCCTCATGCCTCTGAAACAGGACAGCAGAGCTGTCAGGACAGCAATGCTGATGTCCACGGCAATATCCATGCAAGCAAGTAGTTAATTAATGCAACACAGCCTCTCATGCAATTATCTACATGAACAAGAGGATTTAGGCTTTGAGATCAAATATGTAACTTCTTAAGATGCCATGTTCTCTTAGATAACATCTTTTAGCACACACACCCATAATCTCCTCCAATACTGATGGAATAAATTGATCTCATCACACAGTTTTGCTGTCAGCTACGGAAAATCATTCTGGGAATTCTTATCAAGCTGAATTCAGCAATCCACATCTCCAAACCCATGGTTTTTGGAAGCCTTTTGTACAGAGCCAAGTTTCTTAATGCCAAGTCAGTCATCAAACACACACCTGCAACTTTATACCAGAAGACAGGAGGAGTCCCACACAGACCAGGGACAGAAAAGCCATCTTACCTTGAAGAAAGTACAGACTTCAGATAGCTGCTGCTTGGGCCCCAGAAAACCGAAGGCTAGAACAGGACTGACATGCTCCGATACGGAGTAGAAATGAGAGATAAAACCATCTGGAACCTGCCACAGGGAAGGGAAGAATTGGTTGGTCTTTATTTTCATAAAGAATTAGCAACTTATTCCATATCAACTACTAAATTCTGTGCCAGAAAGCACCATGCTTTGGTACCTCAAGAGCTACTTAAGAGCATCTCTTCCCGCAGAACTACATTTATCTCTCAGATCCCTTGAAGGACGACTACAGCTTTCTATCTTCATGTTTCTAAACTACTATTTCAGGAGGAAAATAACCAGAGGAGAATGAAAGGCAACCATCAGGCAGTCTTTAGAGACTATTTATAATCTCCAGACCAAGCCAGGAAGAGACATGCAAATACCCACAGCAGAGCTACTGCGTGACAGCAGCAACACAGCTTCCAGCGCTCTGGTTTCTCTGTACTACCTCACAAGGCTCGTTGTACCATGTGGGACAGGAGTTGAAAACTTGCCAGAGGCCACAGACCCTGTGACAAAACTGGGGTTGTGAAGCTGTGGCTTCCTGTTCCTCAGGTCCATGAACTCATCTGCTGCGATGCTTTAGAAACCCACAGATTTCAGGGAAACGCATCAATAGCCCGCCAGCAGTCAGCGCTGAGAGGCACAGGAGCCATTCACTGCGCTGCCAGCAGGGAAGCTACAGTGCAGGAGCAGCCCCTTGCTGCTTGGTGTCTGCAACCATTTCTGTGGTACTGAGAGCAGGGAGAGGGAACTCCGGACAGGCAACGCTGGTTTTTGGATCCTCATGTTAAGAAAAGGGGAGAATAAACTCAGAGTGATTCAGGAAAACACTGGCATGGCACTGCAGCAGTGATGGCCAGACCCCAGTACTCTAAAGATCAAAGAATGCAATTCAGTTCCACCTTAAACCACTTGTTTGGCATGATCTAGGTGTTAACATTGCTGCTTCAAATACAATCAGATCCCTTCCCTTTTAATTAACTTTGCTTACCATCAAAAGCCTCCTTTTTGCTTTCAGAACTGACCAGCAGGCAGTTGCTAAAGCCTGCAATTAACAGGAGAGAAACCATCAGTTACTGGGAAAAGCACTTTACCAACATGTTGCTGCCACAGTATCAAAGCAAAGGCCCTTCTGTGCCAACAACTCTAAAATTAAGGACAAAATCTAAGTGAGCTGCAAGCAGATTTGGCCGCTCCAGCCCCATTCCAGGAAAGCCAACGTGTTTTTGAAGGTTGCTAATATGATCTGACCTAGTTGATGAGCACCCCAGAATGCAACCTGCAAGCAGACAGCTGTTAAAAGGTGCCTCCCGACCATCATCCCTTCAGCTCCTGAAACCAGTCAAGACTTAAATACACAGCTGGGGGCCAGAGGAAGCTCCTCCACTAGAGGAAGGAGCTGTTATTCAAGCCTCAGTGTCTGCTGGGGTACCACTAGAATGGATAAACCACCGACACTTCTCCCTACATTTGATCCTCTTCTCCTCATTCATGAAAATACACATCATCACCTTTTACAATCTCCATGGCATCACTGATAAAGGCCTCTAGAGAAATTAGTCTACTGGAGCCAACCAGATGCTCTCAAAGCTTTCCTATAAACAATTTACATGTACCAGCAGGTTGTTATTTAGTGCTTCAGGAAAGCATGGTATTTCTAAAGAGAGATTTCAGCTCAGCCAGGACAGCTGAGGTTATAGTCTGTCCTAGGCTTGGGCACTGAGCTCTCAGACCCAGCACAAGGACTCCCCAGTTAACACACCGTCTCCTTGAAGCTGTCGGAGAGCCAGCGGTTGCGCAGCACAGCCAGCACGGAGGAGGGTGGGTTCTCCAGATCCTCAAAAGCATCCATGAGGATGAAATCCAGCACAATATCAAAGAAACTCATGCACACCACCTGCCAGAGAGCAGAACAGTCTATAAAGGAAACGGGTTTTTAAAAACAAGGAGATGGACTTTACTCGTTTGCCACCAAGCAGGAGGATTGAACTGTGTGTGCTCAGTTCACAGCTCCTAGAGAGGAGCTGGCCATGAGACTGATTAATCCTGCAGCCAGGAAAAGCCCAGCCAAAAGGCAAACAAATCTTACAGAGCTACAGACAGTAGTCTGTGCCCTATAGAAAAAGTTGGGATTTTGAGTTGGAGTTTTGGGTTTGTATTGTTTTAACCACAATAGTGCTGACATTGCTGAAGGAAAGACTTGCCATGATATTGAAACACCCCAACACCCAATCTTCCCCCATCCTCTCCAAAATTCCTACACATTTGTTATCCTCCAACCCCTCTGCAGCTTCCTAGAGAGAACATCTTTACCAACCCCTCTTCCCTCCAGCTCCTGCTGTGTGGTCGGCCAGGTCTCTTGTTTCAGTGCATAATGCAGCATCTCCTCGTAGCTTTCCAGAAAAGCTTTGGGATTCTGGCAGAGAAACAAAACACTTCAGAAGGTACAACAGTTGTGGGCACATCTCACCAAAGTTTGAGCCAATGTCAACATCACTGCCTCAGACTGGCTAAAGTTTTAGCCTTTTGTGTGGAAAGAGGGAATTTATTTCTGGGAGGTGTGGATGGCCTCAGGTTCAGCTGTGGCTCAAAGCACTTTCCTCAGGGAAGCAGCTAGAGACACCAGTGAGCAAACCAAGCCAGTAAGGGACTAATGCTCTGCAAGCAAGGATCCTGTTTAGGGGTTGCCCTAAGGCAGTGATCTGAGAGTTGGTGTGTGGTTAGTGCAAAGGTCAGATTCTCTTTTCCCTTTCCTGTGTTCCTTGAGATGACTGATGCATAGCCTGTACCCCCTGTTCACTCCAGTGAGGCACAGTATCAAAGTGTGCACAAGAACTACACAAAGAACTTTTGAGAGAATGTGGTTAAATGAGATTAAAAGCACAGGCATTTTATTTCTCTCAGTAGCCACCAGCATAGAGATGAAGTTTTCTCCTTCCAAGACACTGGGATGAGATGGAGGAACAAGAGCTCACAAAGCACAACTGAGCTGTTACACAAACTTCCTACCTTTTCAGCCTTTGTCATCAGTCCTATCACCATTTGCTTCCCCACCTCCCCAAAAAACAGTTGATTGCTTTCATCCTCCAGCAGCTCCTGCAAAGGGAACACAAGAGGTCTCCTGTGAGCACCTACACCCACACGAATTCTGAGTTGGGAGGGGAAAAAAAAAAAGGACAGGACACAAAGCAGCACAATGCTGCATACACCAGTATCATTAACCTTTAATAAGCTGGAGTCTAGAAAACAAAGCTGCTCTCTCCAGGAAATGAGTTTAAAATTAGGCTGAAGGACTGGAAGTGCCAAGAATGGAGGCACAGGAGAGGCAGTGGGGCCAGAGCACGAAAGCTGCTGTTCAGGCTCTAGACAGACATCGCCAGGATGGAGAAGGAAACCTTGCTCCTCCACTTCAGAGGTTTGACTCCTGCCCAGTGAAAAGCTCTTAAGTGGGAGTAGCAGCTCTGAAATTGCCAAACTTTAACTTCCCAGAACTAAACCCCTGTCAGTGGCCACATAACCACCACTCAGGCTGGACACAGGGACCAGGGGAACCTCTCCAAATCAAAGGGACCAGGACAGGTTTAGAGAGTTAAGCAAGGAGCTGCTTCTGCTTTTAGTTCCTCTAGAGGGGCAAAGACTTTACTGATGTACTGAGGAGAACGTGCTGCTGGCAGCAGGGTGCCTGGAGCTGTCCTCACCTGGAAGGCCTGCCTGACGCAGTGCAGCTTCGCGAGGAAATCCTGGTCGCTGTAGCAGCCAAGGAGCTCTGTCCTAGAGGGAAAGGGGAAGGACTGCATACATTTCAGCTCTCCTGATGCCTGCATTCCCAACAGCTATGCCCCACTAAAAATAAACTAATTCCCAGACTGTGTGTAGGAGAAAGGACCCATGGCATTCCCTCTGCACAGCTCTCTGGGGGAGCACAGCCCCGCTGCAAAGGCTGTCACAGCACAGGACCATGCCAGCCAGCCACACAGGACAGACACATTTCTTTAATTACTCAATTCCTGGGACAATTAGCCTTTTTTAACACACACCCTAAAATCTGGGCTTAGTTCCCTGGGAAGCTGGAACCACCAGGAAGGATGCTAAGAGTTTCCATCCATCCCCAGAGGATTATTCTGGTTACAGGGCTGCTCAAAACCCAGTAATGTGTTGACACTGCTCAGAGCAGCCTCCACACACAGACCCACAACTCCAGCTGGGCCTTTACCTCAGCGTCCGGCACGTGACTTTCCCTTCTTTCACTAACTGCAGAGCTTCTTCATATGCTGCTACTGGCTTGGAGAGGTGGAAGGGTCTATCTTCAAAGTGGAGAGAGTCAAAGAGCTGTAGAGGCAGCAAGAGCACGGGAAGGACACATTGATCCCGTTAAATATTTGCAAATACTTGGAGACTGCATGCAAGCAAGCTGGGCCTTCTTCAGCTAGCAAGTTATTTCATGCAAAGCTATTTCTTTCCCCATCAGTTTCAAAGCTGTCTCAGCTCTGACACACACACAGAGCTCAATATTCCCTAAAATGCACACAACTGAACCACCCTACTTGAGATTTACAGTACTTTCCCAGCTGTTATGGCATGTTTTTACAGTAGAGAGGAAGATGACATGGAAATGCTGGTTGGAAAGGGCTGCACTGTGCCCCTAATGAAACAGCTTTTCCTAACATCCATCAGGAACCTCCCAGCTCAGGCTGTTGCTCCACGTTGTATCACTTTTCTCTACCAAGATATGTTTGGCTCCACTGCATGGCTCCCCTCCAAGCACCTGCACTGCTAAACACAGCTGAAACTTAAGTCACCTCTGCTGCAGAGAAGAAGGAGTCCTCAGAAACTGAGCTGTCTTCATCATCTGTCCGAAGCCTCAATGATCCATCAGTCAATGGAAGCATTAAAGTCTTCTCTGGAGGAGAGGAAGAAGTTGTATGTGTTGGAGTTTATAGACTACCACTCCTCTTAGCCACTGTGCTCTCCCTCCCACCCCCCAAACAGCACTTCATCACCTAGCTTACAGGAAAAACCCATAAAATCAGAAAAGAAACTGGTCTTCTAAAGCATTTCTACCCCACTGCCATACCCAGATCCAGCAGCATGCTGTCTGATGGGAGCGAAGACCCAAACTCTTCCTGGAGGTGGTAGGCTCTGTGCAAGAGGGACTCCAGCTTCTCAGCAAACTCCCTTTTCTGGGACTCCTCCTTCAACACACAGAAATGCCCCCCTTAGTTAGACAGCTGGGCAGGGGCAGATTGACAGCACAGGTATGGGAAGAAATTTTCAGTAAAATGGGATTTACAGTTTGCAGATTAAATTATTTTTAAAAAAGAAAAAGGTGAGGCCTCATTAATCCTACAGTGCAGCTAACAACACAAGGGAAGGGAAGCTTCTACACCACCTATTCAAACCCTCTGGCTTTTTAGCTCTACAATTTTGTTTTCCTGTTAAAAAAAAAGGAAGAACAGACTTAAGAACTTTAATCTGCCATCCAGAAAAGCAGGTATTTTAATGAGTTACAGATCATTTAATTCTCCTGACTCGTAACTTCAGCCTCATGTCAAGAGAGTCACATCAGAAAAACTCTGTTGAATGCAACAGAGCATCCAGATAACAGAGTAAGAGTCCTTGGGTTAAGGGTGTAAGCAGTTTGCTGTAAGCAGCATGGGGAGTGGGAGGGGAGAAGGAGAGGAGAGAGAAATAAATAAGACTTACACTGCATCTTGCCTTCATGCCCCTGTGTCTGCATGAGTATCTCACCCAGAAGGCAGAAGCATTAACAAGAAGCATGAAATCTGTTTTGATAACGAATCAGCTGGTTTTGTGTCAGTTTTAGAAATGCTACAGGGCTCTTCAAGGAGAGACAAACCCAAGAGGATCCAGATTTGACTTGGATAAATATTATCCACCCCAAGAGACAAATATCCCACATACTTATGACACCAGGTCCTGTTTGTAAGAGGCTGGGGACACTTTTTGCCAGCAAGAACTCCTGGGGAGTTGGCAGTTCAAGCTCCTTTCACAGTCCAGAGCTACAGCTGCTCTCTCCAGCTTTGTGACTGTCACCGACCCTTCCTAGTTTGGATGTCCTCTTAGCACAGGTCTTCCCTGCAGAGCCCTCAAGTTCAAGACAAGGTGTTGTCCTAAAATTCTTGTTTCTGTAGCTGTAGGCAGAACAAGTTACACATCTCCCTGATACATCTGCTCAGTGAGCAGGGGCATACTTAGCTCCTACCAAGTTACCACTTCACTTTACTCATTAATAGATGCAGGGAGCTGGCCTCTGCACCTCCACCCAGCTTCCCAGGATGGGAGAGTGACCATCAAGATCTCCACTTTCAAATGTGCTTCAGAGTTACAGACACAACACTGCCAGGCAAAAAGCCCTTTCTCTCTGGTGCTGAGCTGTTACAGCCTTTTCCTACCACAGCCTCTGCTGCTGGAGGACTTGTACCACAGTGACTGACAGGATGCTGGAAGGTGGGTAGAAAAGCTGAGGGATGAGGGGGAGAGACTTATTAAAAAGAAAAAGAAATTAAAAACACCCACTCACATTGCATAAGGAAGCCACAGGTATAGACAGCTCTTTAAACAGAGTCTAGCCCAGCTCTGCCCTTAATTTGGTCTTCTTTCAACCTCCTAATTACCACTTCCAGCAACCAGGCTGGTCTTTCAGCATTGTTCCTCAGCTGGCAAATTCAAGGGAAAAGTGGAGACCTACCTCTGAGATGTTCTCAGACAGGCTCTCTTGCTGTTTCTTGCTGTCCCAGGGCACAGGGGTGCTGGTACTAGCACTGTCCCTCTGCCTGATGGTCAGTGCCTGCTCCCACTTCTGCAGGGCCTCCTCAAACAGCTCCATGCCTGGCAACGCAACCAAATGCAAGCCATGAGAAGCCAAGTGATACAGTGTGAGTCTTTGCTCACTCAGACAATCCAGTGAAGGAAGAAGCTTCTTCCCAACTGATAAGAAACCATAAATGGATTCTGTTTCTTTCCCTTTTAAATGTGGGTTGATTGGGATTAGAAGTTAAGGAGAACATCCCAAAACTGGTTCAAACATCAGCCATGTTACTTCCAAAATACCAATGCCCCCACAAGGTGAGCCCCTTGCTCCCAAGAACAGTATTTCTCACTGAGAAAACAAATTCCTTAGGAGTAAATGGGATTTTTATAACAAGTGGCTGATTTTAAGTTGAAAAGGGGAGAGTGCCTCCTATCAGAGCTCTCTGCTGAGCTGCTGATGCTCTGCAGGAATTTACACCCTCTTTTTGCTCTCTTACAACCTCCCCATGGGTGATGTTACCCTTGTGCTTGTTTACCTTGAACATAGAGGCTTTCTGCACTGGAATCACCAGTGGCTCCAGCATCCCCCATTGCCTGGGCTTCCCACATCCCTGCTGATGCTGGTGTTGGACTCGAAGAGTTGACCACAACCATCTGCAGGCAAGCAGCAGAGAGCAGCGAATGCCTTCTGAATTCTCTCCAAAGGTAGCAGCATTAAGACCACACAAACACCTCCACCAGTTAAATCTGAAGGATAAGCCCTTTCCCTTCCCAACTTATGCTCCCCCTTACTGGTACTCCCTGGCCTGGGGAAGGGGAGGGTATCAGCTCCCACCTGGGCTGACACTATGCTGCCAACTGCTGATAGCCCCACAGTGCTGAGAGGGGAGGTGAGGTGAGAAGTCATCCCCTTCTCCACCCAGCATCACAATAGTGTCTTTGAAAACACAGAATATTGTGTGGGAAACACCTTCTCAACCAATTTACACTGAAGCTTCATTAGGAAATGGCAAGCTGTGCAAGGTGAGCACTAGCAGGAGAGCACTGATGGAGGTGACAGCCCAAGAAAGCACCAAAGCAATCACCACAAAGGCACAATGAGTCTGAGAGAGCTCCCTGCTTGCACAAAACCCACTGGAACCCAGGAGAAATGACCACAGTGCAAACAAAGGAACAGATACCAGCAAAAATCTAGCTGAAGACTTCAGCTGAGGGGATCCTCACTCTTTGCTTTGTAACCAAACCTTCTCCTGGGAGGGCTGAGTGCTCAGATCCACACAGCAAGTTGTCACCCTTCTCCAATTTCATACCAGTGCATCAATGTCTTTTAAAGTGCTGGGTTCAAATGCTAACAGTGATCAGTGTTTTCCTATAGCTTAGGGAAAGATGTCCAAATGTAAGGTGATGCTAGGAAAAAAGCTACAATAATGGGCTGACAGATGATTAATCATTGCCTCCACTGATTAATCACTGGGGAATGTTAATGAATCACCTCGAGATCCAGAACTGCAAGTCATGGGTTCCCTGCTGCTGACTTATTTACTAGACAGCAAAGAGGAGCCCCAGGAAGCAGAGGAGAGAGCAGGCAGAAGCTGCAGCAGTGTGAAGGATGAGCTGTTTGCCCCTCAACTAACATGAGAGCAGTGAGGGCAGCGTCAGACACTCAGCTGCCACACAACAGAGGGGGTACAGGACAGACCCTTCTCCCTGTGGATATCCCCTCCCATGCACCAGCAGTGGAAAAAGGAATTTGGATAGGTTCCCTTGTCTGAAGAGAAGCAGACTTCAGCAATGCAAACCCCAGGCAGCATCTGTGAGAAGCCACAGGGGAATTAAATGGACATGAGTCCCTACAGGAGTGGGGAGGCCAGAGCTGGACACAGCTTGGTCCAGATTGATATGTCCCATCGTATCCCAGTTACCCCAGGGGAATACTGGTGCAGGGCTGCACTCCCAGCGCCGTGCCGGCACTGCCGCCTGCTGGAGACACACTTTGGCCAGCACAGATTTTTTGGCAACTTTCTAGTGCTCTGCGAGTACCAGACAGGCTTCAGCAACCATCGGGTGCTGCTGGCCAACAGCTCCTTTCAGAGGGGTGATTCCTGCTCCCCATTCCTGCCCCAGCATTGCCAACCAGCCTCCGAGGCTGGGTGCTGTGGTGGGTGACACCAACGGGGTGTTTCACTCTAGGTCACAGTGCATGAAGCTGCAGAGGTTCACTTCTGCTGCCCACTGCTCCAACAGCAGCAGGCAAAGCTCTGAGCAATGGGGATGTAGAACAGGTCTTAAAACCACAAACACTGCCCAGTCCTTCTGTGCTTGGTCTGACAAGAGGTGGCTGTACTCAATAATGGCTTCTGCTGCCTGGTCAGGCCTGAATGACCTGTGTTTATAGGCTGCTTTTGGCTGTGGAGGAGATAGAACGATGAGGCTGGGTTCCCAAGCTGCACTGTTTCCTGATCAGAGCCATCAGGTTTTGGCAGTTAATCTGGTTTAAATGACCAAGCAGCTCGTGTGCAGCCCCAGCACAGGTTGTGCTGGCACAGGGGCCACCCAAATCCCCACCGTGGAGGGAAGCAAACAGTCTCCCCATTGCTCTGAGACCCAGAGACAACTCAGCCTCCCTCCTGGAGGAGATCACAAAGAGCCCTGAGGAATCACAGCCACACCCCACACTCAAGTCCCTCCTGCAGCCCATCGTTGGCCAAACAAAAGGGGTGTACCCCAGGGATTTTGGGCATGGGACACACTGCTCTGATTTCACACAGGCAACCCCAGACAGTCACTACGATAATAACCAGCACCCACCCTACAATGATGCCATGACCTGTTCTGATCCAAAAGCTTTGGTGTTGTCCAAGAGCCAGGGAAAGCCCAAGGACTCTGTGATCTTGTCACAGGTAGATGCACTCATACCTCCCAGCCCAGCCAAGAATGTCCTTACCGAGGCAAGGCTGTGGGAGGAACTGGAATGTTTGCTGGGCTCGATGGAGGAAATCCCACTGAGTGTGTCATTGCTCTTGCTGCCAGGACTCTGGACTCTCTTGCTGGAGTACCCTGCAGTTGGGAAGGTCACATAAAAACAGAGTTTTAGGCTGGGTTCACTGCAGCTGTGAATAGGGAGGGGAACATCACCCTGTCAAGTGTGACCACAGATGGGCACAGCAGCATCCAAGACCTAGAATTGAGTTATGGGTCTCCTGTATGCCCTGTTTTGCTCTGAGACACTAAGAAAGCTGGTATCAGGGGGACCTGAGGCTGATGGCTGATGAATGAATATATATTCACTGTTTATGGATGGCAAGAGACAAGCTCAAGTGGAAAGCATCAAGGAGAAATTCCTTCAGCTTCCCTTAGGCCAGACCTTGCTCCTTTTGGTTATTATTAACAATGCTTAAAGGTTTTCATATGTTTCACAAAACAAATGCTTAATCCCTAAAGTGCTTTGCTGAGGACATGGGTCAGCCTTACCCCCAAAATCAATCCAATCAGGTGAAGAAGGTACCCAAGGTCTGGGAGCTGCAGCAGAACTGGGCAGACACTGCCTCCTCCCCAGCCTGGGTCAGCCCATTCCCCATCTGCTGCCCAACCTCACTGGTGTGGCTGTGTGCCAGCACCTCTGGGTCAGGCACCATCACAGCCTCACCCAGATCAATACACAACCAGGTCACCGCGTGCCCCGGGCTGTTATTACCAGGGGAAGCATGGTGTAACAGGCACACAGGCTGTCTGCAGGAGGGGGATGGGACCTGCAAACCTTGGCAGAAACATCAGGGACACTTTTTTTCCCCACACAAAGGCCTTGAGTTCAGGATTTCTCCCTTTTCTCCATGAGCCCCATGGCACTGCACTTCAGGCTCCTAATCTCATTCTGCATGGATGCACTAAACCAAAGGCTCTGCTTTCCCTTTCCTACCAGCTGCCAGGAACTCCCCACCACTCCCTGCACACCCAAAATTCCAACCTTTCTTGACAGAGGAGACCCTTCTGGTTGGCAGGATGGGCACTGTGATCCCTCCAGGCTTAAAGCCACACTTCTCTGGAGCGATCTGCTTCTTTCGACGCCGACGCCGCTTCAGCTGATGAGCTGCAAGAGCCAAGGCAACTGTCCCAAGAGCTGTAGCAAACAGCACCTTACGCAGGCCTGGAGAGAGCCGCAGCTGAGAGAAGACAGACTTTAAACACAAAAGATATGAGAGAGCAACAGTGAAAAAACAATTCCACCACCCTTTTTTATTTTAAAGCAGCCTGAAGCATAGGACAGCTGGGCATTCCCCTTCCCACCCCCAAAACACTACGTAAGTAAGGCTTAGCAGCAGAGAAACTGCAGAGCATCGTTAGGACAGAACCTGGAGGACTTGGTCTCAATCCTCATTACCAAAACACTGTGAAATTTGCACACAGACTGTAACAGATGCAATCCAGGTAACCCAAATTCAGCTCTGAAGCCCTGGAATGCAGCTGAGCATTACTGCCCCAAGTGTCACTCTACTCTAAGTGGGAATTATTACTCTTCTTTAAAACAAAAGGCTTTTTTTAGCACCTTTGCAGAAGAGAAAGGTTGGACCTGGGTGTTCTCCCAGGTAGGGATATGAGAAGCCCTTCTCTCCCCTCTTCAAGCCTTCCTAGAGCAACTCTCTCCCACCAGCCCAAACTCTCCACATAATTCTCACAAACCTCCAAACTCCCCAGGATCACCCCATCACACCTCTGTACCTCATAACTAACACAGCCAGCCCCCAAATCCCAAGGGACTCAACAGAAAAGCCATTCCTGCTTGTCATACCTGCCCAAACGTTGTATAAACAAACACAGGGATCTCTGCCACGGTCATTGCCAGGGCCTGGATGATGGACATTCCCTCTGTCCTTCTGAATGCCATGTCTGCACAAGGATCTCGTGCCTCCAGGAGCCACGGAGGGGAAGGGCACTTGTGGATGCTGCGTGAGCTGCTCACAAAGAAATCCAGCTTTTCTCTGATGCCTGGCTCCTGGGGTTGCCCTTCATCCAGCAATCCTCATCCTGCAGGAAGAGGAGAAAAATCAGGTGAGTGAAGGGAACGTGTGATCTGTGCCTCCTTGTACTGCACTTCACAAACCACACACCAGGTCACTTGGAGCAGAAAGCTAAAGCCAAGTGAGGGATCTAAAGCATCTTCTCACCAACAGCAGAAATTGTTTTGCTTGTCCCACCAGCCACAGGAGTCAAGATACCCAAACTGTTCTACAGCAGCAGCATCCTTGGACTTGAGAGCTGCTGCAGACTGGAGGGAGGAGTGGCTGCATGGAGTAGCTGCACGTGGTTGGAGTGATTTTGTTTGCAGTTCCCATATTAAAAAGAATTCTACAAATAACCACATGCACCATGTACACTGGCATCAGCAAAACTCTGGCTTGGCTTTCGTGCAACAACCAAAGGCTGCTCACCCAGGAGGCTTCAGAGCTGCTTGAGTTTATGCAGAGCTTTGCTGGCCGTGCTGGGAGCTGGGGAGGAGGGACATGCTTCATGTCAAGGACAAAGCTACAGAAGAACGTACAGAAACCAGGAGGGATCGCCTTTTAAGCGCTACAAGGTTATAAACCCTTTGTCCCTGCTCCCTGCCCAGCCAGCCTTGGCAGCAAGCTGTCCCTGCCGCTGCTCTGGCCTGGTGTGTGGCCACACTCGGGTCACACCGAGCTCTACCGTCTCCCCACACCACAGGCTAAAACCAGCCTGGGTGTTACAGTCACGCCATGACACCCCCTCACCCCATCCCGGCCTGACCCCAGGGCTGGCAGCAGCACCCTGTGGGTTGGCGTAACCCCGGCTGGGAGCGGTCTCAGGGCGGCTGCAGCCCCGGGGGGCAGCGGCCGTGTGTCCTCCCCCCGTACCCCTCCCAAAGGTTAAACGCAATGCTTTGGGCAGAGCGGGGAGGAGAGCAAAGAGCAATAACCGAGGAAACCCTTCAGCCCGGCCCCTCGCTGCGGCCCGGGGGTGCTAAACCCGCGGCCACGCAGGGAGCCCCGCACAGGGCACTCAGCGCTACCCCGCACCCCTTGGCACCCCCAGCGCTGGGGCGCCCAGGCCCCTCGCATCCCCGGCTCGTCCCCCGGGCGCCCTGCCCTCACGCACCCCGGGCAGCCTCACGCACCCCCCTCACACCTCCGCATCCGAGCGGGTCCCGCACGCTCTGCGCCGCGCTGCGTCCCCCCCAAGCCCCAGGCCCAGTTCCACCCGGGGGTCCCCATTGCCCACCCCACAAAGCGATGGTGCAGCCCACCAGGTCCGGCCACCGCGAGCGAGCGTGGCCGGCACCACTCACCGCGGCGGGGGGGCCGCGCAGCCCCTCTCGGCGCCCGCTCCCCCTGCCGCACGCCATGGCCGCGGAAGGGCAGCGTCTCCTTCCCCCGCGCCGCAGCCTACCCTGAGCGGGGCGGGCCCAAGCGCGGCGGGGCAGGGCTCACACCCCCGCCCGGCCCCCTCCAGCCAATGAGAGAGGCGAGCTGCCTGCCCGCTCACCAATCGGAGCGCTCCCCTGCGCCCGGCTCAAGGACCCGGCGGTAAGCGCCGCTGAGCCGTGAGGGGAAGGGGCGGCGGGCGGAGCGAGCGCCCATTGGGCGGCGGCTGACAGCTCCCCCCGGCTTAAAGGGGCCGCTCCCGCCGCCCGCGCCCCGCCGCCTGAGCCGCTCCCCGGAGAGGCCGAACCCGCTCAGGCCGCCGCTCCGCCTCTCCGCTCTCCTCCTTCCACCGCGCCGCCGCTCGGCTGGTTGGCCGTGTGGCGGGAGTTCCCAGCCGGCGACACGCAGCCCTTTTAAGAGGCCGCGGTGCGGCTCGGGGAGGGCATCGATCGGCGCTATAAAGGGCGGGCGCGGTGACAGCAGGGGCGCGGTGCGGCGCAGGCGGCTCCTGGTGCCGCCATGGATTTCAACGTGAAGAAGCTGGCGTCGGACGCGGGGGTCTTCTTCTCCCGCGCCATGCAGGTGAGGCGGGCGGGCCGCGGCGCCATGGCAACGGCGCCCGCCTGAGGCGGTGGGGGGGGTTTGGGCCTGGCCGGGGCCTCCCCGCGGCCTCCCGCCCGTCCCACGGGCACGGCGCCTCTTGCTCTGCCTCAGCGGGGCTGGAGGTTGAGCTGGGCGTTGGGTGGGTCTGGTCTCTTCACCCCCTACCCCAGGAGCAGCCGCCTCTGGGGGGTCGGAGCGGCGCTGAGCGACCCCGAGCTACAGCCGGGGCTGCCCGGTGAAGGCTGAGGCGGCGCCCAGCCCCAGAGGCGCCTCAGCCCCCAACCTGCACTCGGGCGGGATGAGGGCGCTGCTGGGGAACAGCTTATCTCCCAGCCGCGGCTCAGTTCTCATCTCCCAGCCCCTCAGGGGCCTGTGCCCTTTGCTAGGGAGGTGTGGTAGCGGCGGCCTTGAAGGTGGGCTGCCCTCTGGCTCCTCAGGAGCTTGGGTCAGGGGGGGCTCCCAGGCTCTGACAGAGCGCGGTAGGGAGCTGCTCAGACTGGGCAGGGAGCGTCTTTGGGGTGGGGGGGAGGGGGGGGCTCATGGAGCGCCTTGGGGAGATGGGGTGTCTCATGGAGCTCCTTGAGCGCCTTGTGGGGGGGGGGGAGCTCCTTGAGCACCTTGGGGTGGGGGGCTCATGGAGCGCCTTGGGCGGGTGCTCATGGAGCATCAGGACCCTCCTTCACAAACTTGACTTCAGGAGCTGCCTGGGGATGCAACGACCATGAAATCTGGCCACCGCTGAGGAGCAAAGTTTGCAGCAGGTGGTGAGAGGCGGCTGCTGAGTCCGGCTGCTTCTTGGGCACCACGAGTGGAAATGTGCCCTCAGTTGGGCAGGAGCAGAGAGGCAAGGCAGAGCTGGTTGGGATCCTGCCTGAAAAGTGCAGTCCAGCCAGTGGCTGGGCTTCTCCTTCCACCTATTGCGTGGGGGAGGCTGATAAGCAAACAGAGCAGCGCCGTCTGGTTCCAAACCTTCTGTGCAGTGGAGTAATTCTGGCTCTTTTAGGAACTGGTCTCCTGTAAACAGATATCACCTCCTGTAACCGTGCCAATGAGTCATATGTTATGAAAAAGAGAGGTATTAACTACAGGTGCAAAACAAGGAGCAGATGGAAAGCTTAAAGATGCCGTTCTCATGCAAATGACCTTGGTAGCAGAAGAAAGGAAGAAATGCTGTACAGAAATCTTGTGTTTAGAAATCGTATTGTAAGGCTCTGATAAGTGGTTTTTAAGCTTCAAGGCGTAGGAAGGAGACAGGCATGGGAACAGTGTCTGCACACAGCAATTCCAGAGCAAGGAGGCGTTTATAAATAGCGGCTGCTGCCTGCTACACCTACTCCACACCATCTCCTATATGAATATTCATATGACTAATTACAGTAGTAATTTCTTGAAACAAAATGGGTGCTTGTGGATGGCGCACAGGTTGGTTGTGTAAGGAGAGGAGCCTGGGAGGAAGCTAATTGCTGAGGATGGAAACCACTTTGAGATGTAATTGTTGGGGGAACGGGCCTGTTTGGGCTCAACCTGTAGATTCAGGGTTCAGCTAGCGTGGCTGAGCCCTGCTCTGGCTCCACCAAGAGCCTCCAACGAGAGTGGAGGTGTGCTGTTGGCAGTAAGGATTGGGTTTGTAGCACTCTTTTGCTCAGCAGATCTTCCAGGAGGGGAAAATAAGACCTGTCTGGAATAAGCTCGGTTTTCTATAGCACTGGAGATGCTTTCTTCAGCTCCAGGCATTTAACAAAGTGCTGTTTTACTGGAACTGCAGCCACTGGGAGATAAATGGACTGGCCATTATGTGCTGTGCCACTCAGACAGCATTAGCTAGTGCTGTCTGGCTGAGGTGTCTGGCCATGAGAGCTGAACTCAGACTGGAAGAAGGGCTCATGGCATCGCTCAGTGAGGGGGAAACAAGGCAGCACAGGTCAGCACACCACATCTGGGGGGACTTCCCTGAGGTTTAGGGCAGGAGCTGTCCTGGCTTGAAACCTATCACATACAACCTGAGGTAGGTGCTGGCTGAAGGATTTTGGACTAAGTTTGACTTTACTCATGCCAAAAAAAACCCCAAAAAAACAACCCACAACCTCAACAAACTACTCCCTCCTTCATGTGGCTTTTCCCAGCTCAGGTGCCAGTTGGCAGGACTCCCAGCTAAGGAGAAGCTAGGCAGCTTGAAGGGCTTCTGTGTGCTCCTGGGTGGACAGCCCTGTACCTGTCTCCAGCAGGAGCAGGGCAAAAGTGGCTGTGCCAAAGAAGCTGCAAAAGCATAACTATCTTACCAGGCTTGTGTGTGTGGCTCCCTGACCAGGCAGTGTCCTTGGGCTTCATGGCACCTCTTAATGCTGTTTGGAAAAACAAACCAGGGCCTAGAAGTAGAGGAGGGAGCTGGTGGTGAGCAAGGAACAAGCTTCTAGGCTTGGGCAGCTGCAAAGATAAAGAGCTTTTGTAGGATTCAGCATCCCACTGGATGCACTGTACTGACTCTTGCTGCACCACCACCCACAGCCCTCGAGTAAACGTCCTCGGGGGGGTGCAGCATGTAGCTCCTAACAGCTCCAGCACCCACGGAGATACTTCAAACAGGTCACACTCTTCATCTTCACTAAGAATCAGGCCTTTCTCTTTGATCAGCTGCACCCTGCAAGTATCAGCAAGTGGGTTTGATCCCAAACCTCTGCAGAAGCAGCTCTGCTGACAGCTCCAGCTTTCCTGCAGCCCTGGCACCTCTCCTTCCAAAGGTGTCTGTTCTAGGCAGGCTGCAAGCCGGGCTCTGACATGTCTGCAAATAATTGTAGGTGTCTGTCTCTTGTCAGTTCTGATGTAAACTGTCTCTGGGTGGAATTGCCCAAGCAAGAGTACAGATTTTGGGTGCTCATCCCACTGCTAATATAATTCCTGCTAGCACTGAGAGGCTGACTTAGCCTGTCTCAAAGCTCCTGAAGAAAGACAGACTCCCTGTGTCCCCACTCTGGTGATAAAAGACCTTACTGGGGTTGATACCTTGGATCTTAAGACTCAAGAGAACATGAAGTGAGTGAAGGAAAGGGTTTTAAAGGCACCAGGAGCAGGCCAGAGCAGGTTTCCATCTGAAACGTGCCTATTAATCCTGGAGGGTTGTATTTTTTCCTCTCCCACATGCCTTGCTCATGAGTTAACCAAGCTGTCCTGTTAATGGCTTCCTTCTGTCCTTTAGCACAGTTTCAGTTGGCTCACAGCTCAGCTTTCCTGACTCCTGGTGACCAAATACTTGAAGCACACTCTGTATCCTGTCCAGAGCAGTTGAAATTCAGGTAGTTTTTAGATACTGACTGTGGCTTCTTCCCTTCAGCCCTTTGCCTCAACCCATTCTGCTGTGCCTCTGAGCTCCACAAGAGCAAAGCTCCATAGCCTGGGCATTTGGAGGCTTGAGAAAAATCCAGTGGCTCCAATCTACTGGCAGGTTCAGGAGACTATTCCTGGTTTCATACCCCTGGCCCTGGCTTGGTCTTCATGATTTAAGGTGGAAAATCACAAGTAATGTCTTGCTGGAAAAACTGGGGCCCCTGGAAGTGGTACAAGGGTCTGAACTCTGCTGCCAGATGCTCTGCAAGGGAACTGCAGCTACCCCATCAGAGCTCATACAAGCCTGTGAGGGGAGAGGGATGGGGGGGAAAAGCCATGCCAGCCTGGAAGAGACACAAGTCAACTTGTGCTGCGTTGTGAAAACAGCTGTAGTGTTGGCATAACTTGGTGGGAGCACTGGGATTTTACTGGCCTCACTCTTAAGAGGAGAAAGGTGCTAAAGCTTCAGCAGAGAAAACAACACATGCTATTTTAAAGCCTAATCTCCGTGGCCTGGAGTCTCTGGGGTGATAGGCACAGCCTTTCTGACACTGTACCTGCAGTGCAGAGGGACCCATCCAGCTCAGCACTGCTCCCTGACCCCCCAGCAGTGTCTCTGCCAACTCCCTTGGGCAAAGGGGACTCTCCCCCCAAAAGTGGATGCAGGCAGCTGCCCTAACTGCAGCCCAGCACGGTCTTGCTGCTTCTGGGCCTGTTGCCCAAGTGCTGCTCTCCTGATCTGTCAGCCTGCTGCCCCACACAGGCCCTGATAATGCATCTGGCATTTCTGCTGGCCAGCCAAGCCTCCCAGAGGAAACCCAACCTTTGGCTGAATTATTGATGCCCTGGAATGCAGCACGACTCTCCTTCCTGGAGAGCCAGAGTGGCACTGACAAAAGGCTGCCCTGCATTATTTATCACCTCCCCAGCACCAAGATGGGACTGGTGCTCAGCTGGGGCAGCTGCAGGGATGCTTTCTGCTGGGCAGGATCAGAGGAGCTTCTCAGGATGTCCAGATCCTGGAATTGGCTCAGGGCAGGGCTGTTTACTCAGCCATCAGGTTCTGGAAAGCAAATAGGAGTAGTTTTGCTGCAGCAGGATGGAGGAACTGAAGGTTCTCCTCAGGCATTGCAACTGCAGGGTCTCTGCCCACCTGGACTCCCAGACACCAAGCCTGTGATAAAACCAGGACTCCCATCTGCAACAGACTGGAGCATTTGGGCTGCAACAGACACCAGTGCCCCTTAGTCCAGGGACAGGAGGGGACAAAATAGTTTTAATCTGTCTTTTTGGAGCCAGGAAGCACGAGTGTCTGACCAGCTCATCCTGCATTTCTCAGCCTCACAGTGAGCTCTTATGCCTGCTCAGTGGAGAGGGAAGATAATGACATTTCTGTGAGTGTTGTGGAAACAAATTCCTCAGAACAGAAGTCCTTTATGGGGCAGTCCTGCTTGCAGTGCTTGAGTAGCCAGACTTCACAAACTGCTGCTGTTCCACCCTGCTTTTCACTGGGGACACAGGCTTGGGCAGCCTCTTAGAGGGGCTCAGACCTGTGGCCCCCTGAAAGCTCAGATCTCCACCTGCTCCAGACATGAGGAAGAACCAGCTCTTAGGATAAGGTGGTGGGACTTACCTCTAATCTTCTCCCCTGGCTGGGCTTTCATGAGAAGCTGCATCTGATCTCACTGCAAGCTGCTCCTGCAAGAGGTGGTCCTGCTCTCCCTGTTCCCAGTAGTGCTGAGCTCTCTGATCCATCTAAAAGGTCCTGTTAGAGGTCAAGCTGGGTTGGATCAGTGACTCCCTGTGCACAGACAAGGAGGTAGAAATGTGTTAGAGGGGAGGAAATGAGCACCCACTGCAGCAGCCTGCAGTGAGACCATCCCCACTGCCCCTGGGGGGTGCCTGGGACTGGACTTGTGGGCAGGGGTGAGGGACATGCTGGGGGAATTAAGTGCAGTGCCAGTCTCCCAGCATGGGAGCTACAGCCCCCTGTGCCCTTGTACCCACTTCATGACATCCATGCCTGCTGTCTAACTCTGAAACAAGCCTGGGTAGCAGATTGGTTTCTGTCCTGACCTCTGGAGCCACAGGCTGGGATCCCTGCCCATCCTCCTGCTGGGGCATAGCCTGGCTCACAGTGAGCACCATGGGTCCCCTCAGAACCCCCTGCAAGGCAAACAGGTTTCTGTCTGACCACAGATGCTTGGAGATGCAGCCTGTGAAGACAGCTAAGCACCCCAGAGCTGGAGCCATTCATGAGGCTGGCAGTAGCTCTGTGGAGATGCTGGAGGGCTTCAGCAGTGATCTGACTCTGCAGCAACGCTGCAAGAAGCTGACACATTCAGCTGATAAGAAACTGGGTTTAGGCTTGACAGCTCCAGGGCAGATGATGGTGCAGGAAGAGTCTAAACTGCAGGAAGGAGAGCTGGAATGGAAAGTGAGATGAGATCTCAGGAAAGGGGGGCAAGGGAGGCTGTTCTGCTTGCATCAAAGACTCTTGGCTTGTTTAAGAAAGCTCTTAAACAGATGACTGGAGAATTGGTGCCAAATACCTGGGAAGCCCCAGTTTGCTGCATGGCAGCGACTCAGCCCAGCCTGGCAGAGCCTGAAAACAGCCCTGGGCTTCCAGCAGTGAGGGAGGAAGAGAGCTGAGCCGCTCACACACAGCTGGTAGCTGTGTGTGTCCCCCAAAGACAACCCCCTACATCAGGTACAAAGCCAGACAGACACCCTCTCACCCTCAATCTGCTTTTGGCCACAGGCTCAGGGCAAGACTGAGCTGAGAATAAACACCAGGAACCAGGAGCTGAGGAATAGACCAGGGAAGCAATCCCCTGGTCATGAGTCCTGGGTCCCCACAGGGCTACAGAGGGGGGAGCTGAGAACCCACCACCCCTGCCATCCAGCAAAGCAGATCACTGCCTCTAGCTCGACTCCTACCCAAACAGGTCACTGTGTAAACATACCCACAGGGCTTTATCTCAGCCATCTAGTTTGTGCAGAGCTGGTAACTGGACTCCTCAGGCTGTTTACCTGCCTCCTGTGCTGGCTCCAGGCTTGCTCCTTGCTCTGTCCCCAGCATGGGACTGGATGTGGCTGGAGCTGGGGCTGTTGGGCAGCTGCAGGAGCACAGCTCACCACAAAGCCTTTCTGGAAGGGCAGCAGGACAGAACCCATGAAGAAGGCATCTTGGCCCACCCAGAGCTGAGCTGTGGGATAGGGGAGGGGAGAGAAGGTAGAAGGAGCTGTATTTAATCTAAGACTTTTAGCCAGGCTTTAATCTCTTGGCACCCAACTGTACCAGGTATTGTACAGTACCACATCCTGATAACTCAAAAGTGGCACCAGAGCCCAGAAACAAGGGCTGTGTAACCTCTGTAGGAGGCATAGCTGTCTATAAAGGGGTCTTCTAGCGTGGTCCAACAAGATGCTGGTTCCATCAAGAGCAGGGGATTGTGCTTAAAAATACACTGAAGTTGGCCAACTTCATTGAAAGGAGTGACTGGAAAATGGGAATGGGCTGAGAGGGAATGGGCTCCTCTCTCACAAATCCCCCAAGGAAGAAATGGGGGTGTCCTGGCCATCTGATGCTGCCCCTCCACACTGCCAGGTCTCTCATGTCAGATGTGGGAAGACACTGCAGTCTTGCCCAGCCTGCTTCTCCCTGCTGCCTTAAAAGAACCACAGAGGGAGGGAGAGCCCCTTGCCAGCACGAATCTGAGTGCTGAGACAAGTCAGACACTGTTGTGTTTCTCTCACCCTGCTTCAGCGTGGCCTAGAGGAACAATCACTTACTGGAAACATTTTTACCTAAATCCAGAGTTTGAGCCTCCTGAAGCCTCAGGAGCTCAGCTGGCAGCTCATGAGCAAGGCAGGAGGTGAGCTGGGAGGCAGCGCTGGGCAGCGGGTCTGACAGCTCTCAGAGGGCACTGGAGCCAAACCCAACGTTGTCTGATGAGGTGAGGAGCCAATGTGCCTTGTGAGGTGGCAGTGGCATTCCTGACCCCCCTGGGCTTGCAGGACAGAGTTGGTTAGGAGGAGGTGAAGGGATCTGGCATTTTACCTCCCCTGAAGGATGTCTCTTGCTCTCCTGCATGACGTTCTCCAAGCTGTGTGCACAGTTAATCAGATCCATCACAACCAGAGTATTTCTGTACCAGCCCTTATTAAAAGTTACTTATTCCAGAACCTCTCAGGCCTGGGCTCTCTTTTTAGCTCAATGCTTGTTCCACTCCTGGGCAAATTTTTTGTCCTCTTCCCCTGGAAGATGCCTGGGCTCCAAGAATGACACCTTGGAGGCTTTTCAGCTCTGCTGAGATGAATGCCTGAGACAGAATAAGCCTTGCTGTCTCCTAATAGCCCTATAGCACATTCTAATTTTGCTTCAGAAGAACAGACCTCCTAATGACTGCCTTCTTCCTGCAGTTTACTGAAGAAAAGCTGGGCCAGGCTGAGAAGACTGAACTAGATGCCCACTTTGAAAACCTTCTGGCCAGGGCAGACTGCACCAAGAACTGGACAGAGAAGATCTTGCGTCAGACTGAGGTCCTGCTGCAGCCAAACCCTAGTAAGTCCAGGTCCCTCTGACTCTGGAAGGACAAATACCACTCAGAGCTGGGTGTTCAAAGACGTGCCCTCTGGCAGAGATCCCTGTTCCATGGAGTTTGGGGGCGTTGGAAGAAACCTGGTTTAGCAGGGCCTGTCCTTGCTTCTCTGTGTAGCTGAGAGATGACTGGCTGCTGCTCTGCACTGCCTGGGGAAGGAACACCTTATCCTGGTGGGCCTGCCAGTTCCAGGGGTCCCTCCTCCTTCCTCCAGCCTGTAACCACTGGTGTCATCCTCCTTCAGGTGCCAGAGTAGAAGAATTCCTCTACGAGAAGCTTGACCGGAAGGTGCCGTCCCGGGTCACCAACGGGGAGCTGCTGGCACAGTACATGGCAGAAGCAGCTAATGACTTTGGGCCAGGGACACCTTATGGTAAGTCAGCCTGGCTAATTAAAAAGCCCTGGGAATCCAGCCCTTCCTAAGATAGATTCCCCAGTGCTGATTTGGGTTAAGACTCCTGCAGCATGCCTCTTGAACAGGGCAGCCTGCCTGTTCATGTGTCAAAGCTACTGCCAGAGAAGGGTCTTCTCCAGCACGGAGGCAAAACAGCCCACCTGGAGTAGGAAATCACTCTTGCTCCATGGCAAAGCATCCTCCATGCTGGGGGTGGAAAGGGGCAGGGGTCTCCCCATTCTTTGTACAGCCCTCAAGTCTGTCAGAGCCAGAGAAGAAACAAACACATGGATCCAGCTGGTGGAACTGGTTACAGGAGGCAGAAACTCCTGTGTGCTGTTTCTGTGGCTTTCTAAACTGGCCTGACTGGGGAGTTGCAGTGAATGGCTTTGGCTTTGTCCAGTTGGAGCCCAGTTTCAGCTTAAGGAGGTATCTAGTTGCAGAGTTTCTCTAGACTGAAGGGGAGAGCCATCTGTGTCCTGCAGATGGAGGCTGGAAACCTTTCTCCAGCAGAAAGAACAGGAAAACAGACTTGAGGAGCTCAGTGCTTGGCCCCTTGACTGCACAGAGCACCTTCTGCTCTTAAACTCTATCAAGTCACCTTTTCCTGGGGGAATTTTGGCCTTCTTTAAGCAGCAGAGCTGCAGAGAGGCACAACCTTAACTTCCAGCTGCCCTTGCCTCTGCCAGGAGCTTTGTTACTGCTCTCCAAATCAATAGGTGTTCGATAGTGAGTCCTGCTACAGGCAGACCAGCTGTGGCTGTGTCTGTAGCCAGCACTGCCTCATCAGCTCATTCTTTCTGCTCTGGTGCTTTTTCATTTGCTGCTCTGTTCCTGCTCCTCTGTTTTATGAGGCAAAGAAAGATCCTTCTGCTCAAGCAGGTGGAGTAAGTGCCTCAGCAGATAAGATCAAAGCTGTTCTGGAGCAGCTGAGAAGAGGCCTCAGGCTAAAAGCAGACTGTAGTTAGGACCAAGGCTGGTGTGGTACAGGCATAATCACCTTGTTCAAGGAGGGTACACTGTGCCTTTGTCCCCCAGCACTGGAGCCTGGTGGCTTTGGGTGAGTTGGCACAATGGGAATTGGTTTCTCCTGGAGCTGAAGGCTTCTGTTACTGCAGGGAAGACCCTGATAAAGGTTGGAGAGACTCAGAGGCGCCTCGGTGCAGCAGAACGAGACTTCATCCACTCTGCCTCCATTAACTTCCTGACCCCCCTGCGCAACTTCCTGGAAGGGGACTGGAGAACCATCTCTGTAAGTACCCATACTGGGGAGGGGGAAGCTTCATGTCCCCAAACTGGGGAGGGGGAAGCTTCATGTCCCCAAACTGGGGAGGGGGAAGCTTCATGTCCCCAAACTGGGGAGGGGGAAGCTTCATGTCCCCAAACTGGGGAGGGGGAAGCTTCATGTCCCCAAACTGGGGAGGGGGAAGCTTCATGTCCCCAAACTGGGGAGGGGGAAGCTTCATGTCCCCAAACTGGGGAGGGGGAAGCTTCATGCACCCATACTGGGGAGGGGGAAGCTTCATGTCCCCAGAGACAAGGAGGCCAGGGGGACACAGCACTAGAAGACCTCATTTCCCTTCCCTCCTGAGAAAAGACAGCTCCACACCTCTCCCTCAAAGAACGTAAGGATAAGGAAATAGCAATCCTAGACCTGCCCAGGGCTCCCTGCAGCAGGGAAGAGCTGCCAGCTGAGGGAGGTATCTCCTGCAGCTTAGTGCCACAGCCCTGCCCAGGCTGCCTGGGTCAGAAGGGGAGCCTGTACCCCTGGCAGCCAGCCCAGAACTCTTGCTGATGAGATGAACATGACAATTACTTCTCAGTAGCACTTTTTGCTAAGGAAACAACTTTGATTGTTAGATGATCCCTTGTCCCTTCCCTTCCCCAGCAGTTCCTAAGCAATCTCCTCTTACCCCGCTCTCTGTCCCTGTCAGAAAGAGAGGAGGATCCTGCAGAACCGCCGCCTGGACCTGGACGCCTGCAAAGCCAGGCTGAAGAAAGCCAAAGCTGCCGAGGCAAAAGCAGCGGTAACTCCCCCCCTCATCTCCCTCCCTGTCCTCTGGCCCTAGGCCTGGGCTCACATGAGCAATGCCACATGTTCTCTCCACCAAAAAACTCAGGCTGCCCTGCTGTGTCCTGGCTCTGGCAGGCATGGGTGGGGGTGTTGTGTGTCTGGCATGCAGGGGAACAGGGAGCAGGAGCTACGTGCCTGTTCCTCAGATGTGTCCCATGGGAGGGGTGGGATGTTGAAAACAAATAGTTTTTGAGCTTCCAAAGGCTGGAAATTTCTACTTGACCCAGGCTCCTGTCTCCTGACTGACAGTAGTTGCTGGGTGATTTGTGGTAGTAAGGAAAAGGCTGCATCTTCTGAGGACTTGCTGTGTCCCTGGGGCTCTCAGAGCAAGCCAAGAGAGAGCTGAGCTGGGAGGTGTGCAAGGGAGAAGCACGCTGGGGCTCTGCAGCTGTCCCAGGCTTTCAGACCAGTTAGGATTTGGCCAGCTCAGCCTTCCCCAGGCAGGAGTGCCAGGGGAGCCTGTGGGGGTGGCTAAGGTCAGTCTGTCTGTCACAGGCCCTTCCTTCAGCCCTGCTATTCTCTTAATTCCTGGAGCTCTCTAGGTACAGCCTAGTCTTGCCCTCTGGCTTTGGGGAGACCATGGCAAGTAAACCAGCAAAGCTCCCGGGTCAGAAGTGCAGAAGGGACTGGTAAGTCAGGGACTGGTGTCCCTGGCCACAGGCCTGAGCAGCAGGAACAAGCCCTTCAAAGTGACAAGACCCATCAGCTCGGGGTGCTCCCTGGGCCTGGGGTGTCTGCTGGAGCTGGGCTCTTCCTAGGTGGGGGCTGTGAGGCTGGAGGCAGAGGGGACACAGCCAGACACTGATGGGTTCCCCACAGGGCCTTGGTGAAGCAGATTGCCACCCTGTAGCCTTCCAGCTGCTGGCACGAGGACTTGCCAAGTTCTGCTTCTAACATGGGGCCAGGAGCTCAACTATCAAACCCAGAATCAGAACAGGCAGCAATCCTTGTCAGTCAGTCTGGGATGCCAGCCTAGGAGCCCTGTGCCATCAGCCCATTTTCTAACCATCTGCTCAGCTGGACCTCTGGCCTCACAGGTCCCTGGGTGGCCAGTTCCCAGCTGTTTCCCTTTTCTCCAGCTCCAACTGCCTCTGTGCCATATGGGGATGCTGTGCTGAGCTCAGCCTCCATCAGCAGGCCTCAGGCCCATGTGGGAAAGCCCTGAACAAAGCTTTGGGTGAACAAAGCAATAGCTCCCCTTTTAAAGAAGCCTCAGGTCACTCAGATCCACTGAAGGTAACTTCAGGGATCCCCCATTCCCCTTCTGAAGGGGATGGTGCCCCCAGTTAGTGGGAAGTGGTGACCATTCCTCTATCTTAAGCCCAAATCAGAGCAGGGATTCAGATACCTCCTGTGCTCCCTCCCTTTCCACTCTCTTTACCTTGCTTCCTACATGAAGTGATCCCAGAGCTTCTCACCTGCACACAGCCCCCTGAGTGAGGGGCTTCCCTGCAGCCAGAAAGCTTGGCTTCCCACTGGGACATCCCAGGCAGGACACAGCCAGTCAGAGCTCTCCAGGACACTCACCCCAAGCCATGTTTCAGCCCCTCTCCCTCTTTGAAAGACATGAGCAGCCACAGCTGTTGTGAGCACCCATCTCTTACCCAGCTAAGCTTAAAGGTGGGTTCAGGGTGCCTCAAACTACTACAAGACAAGGCACAGGTGGGCACAGCCAGCATGGGGTGTGGGGAGAACAGCTGCCTCTGCTCTAGGTGTGTGAACTCATCATTGGACCACAACATCCCTGTAACATGCCTGGAGTCCTGTGGCACCCCTCTCCATCCAAACTGGCCTGAAGTACCACCCACACCTCTCCCAGCTCACCCCACTCTTGCTACTCCTCCCCTCCGTGGTGCCAGCTTGTGTCCCCACAGCTCGTGGCTCATGACTGACCCCCCAGCATGCTGCTGCCCAGCCCCTGAGCTGCTGTTGGAGTGTCTGGGCTTCTGCTCTGTCCTTCCTGTTGATGCTGGTTTGGTTACTAACCTTTTTGTTTTGTTTCTTTGTAATTTGCTCAGTGTGAGGGAGATGTGAGTATTGACTGTGCTAACAGTGCTGTGATATTCTTTTTTCCTTTCTTTAACACCTCTCATTGTCTCTTCCCAATTTTAAATGAAAATTTGTCCCCCTGGGACTGGCCCTGGAGCATGTACTGAGCATGGTCAGGGCTGTGGCTGCCCAGTGAAGGTGTCCCAGAAAGATGGAAGCATCCATCAGCTGCCTGCAGCCCCCCTGGAGCCCCCACTGTCCCATCAACGCTGCCTGCAAGCAGTGCTCAAGAGGAGCCTCCCAAAAAGACCTGCTCAGGCTCCTCTGGCTGCAGGCAGCAGGAGGTGGGGTTGGGTGGCCAGTCCCTCTCCTGGAAGGGAGGTGGTCCAGAGACAATGACAGGCAGGTGGTCTGGCTGTGGTGCTGTTCTGTCCCCCAGGCTCCAGGGCTCTGCCCATTCCCCCCATTCCAAGAGCCAAAGGGGGAGGGGTGGGGGGTTCATTCTGACCACTGCTTGCAAACACAACCTGTCCATGTGTGGGGGTGCAAGAGCAGCTTGCCTCCTTCATCCCATGTGCTATATGACTGCTTTTGGGGCTCTCTGGAGACCAGGGAAGAGGAGGAGAGGTTTCTCCAGTTGCTCTTGATTTAAACAAACCAGAAACAACCAACAACAAAACCCCTCACCACCTACTTCTGTGGAACATCTCCTCTCCCTGCAGGGAGAGGTCCAGCCTGGTTGGTGTGCTGGCCTCAAGTCTCACTGATGCATTTTATTCCCCATATTTGGGTTTGCCTTGTCATAGGAATCACTCCTCCTTCTCCCTTCCTCCAGCCATCCCCAAAACTCCTAGATGGTTTAAAAACAAGTCATCTCTTCTTGTTGGGACTGCCTGACTGCTCTTCCACACCCCCTGGTCACTGACTCCAGCTCAGGGCCCAGCAGGTTGGGTCAGTATCAGTAGAGCTGGGTGAGCTGCAAGGAGATTAACCTGGGAGAGGGAGTGTGGGGTGAGAGGATTAACAGTGTAGCTGGGTTGCAGCTGCTACATGCACCAGCCTTGCACACTGACCTGCTGGGCAGGGGGATGTCCTGAGCCATCACACCAGCGTGGTGGTGGTCCTGATGTAAGCTAGCTGGTTGGCCTGGCTCTTTGGGTGATGCTACAGCCCAAGGCCATCCTAGGAGGAAGCCTAGGCTTAGCTTAACTGAACTGAGAGACCACATTACGTGATGCTTAGTGAGCCCAAAACTATGTGGGGGTGGACTGCAGCCCTTGCACTCCCAATGAGGAGAACCTCTGGAGCACTGAAGTCTTCCTGCCCCAGGACAGAGCTATGGAGAAGGTGGCTTGGAGGTTTTGTGACCTCTGGGAGGAAGACTCATGTGCTGCCTTTGGCACCAGGAAGGCTCTGGGCTGGATCTGCCTTGGCTCTGTGCCCTCCTGAAAAGAGCAGATCTGAGCCTGGTAGGAGGAGGAAACATGCCCAGAGGTTCAGTGAGGAGAAGAACAAGAGGTGTTTCTTTAAAAGGCACTATGGAAAGGATGGTGTGATGCTAGAGAAGGTGCCCACTCTCTAGAGAAGGTGCCCACTCTCTAGAGAAGGTGCCCACTCTCTAGAGAAGGTGCCCACTCTCTAGAGAAGGTGCCCACTCTCTAGAGAAGGTGCCCACTCTCTAGAGAAGGTGCCCACTCTAAGGGCAAGGCCCTGTACAGGGACACTGCCAGGTCTGTAGGCAGGAAGCAAGGGGAAAGAAGGTCCTGTCTGCTGGACTATGTCATGAGCAACCCACAGGCTGCAAGAGAACAGGACATGCACTGGAGATTGTCCTGTCTCACTGCACTCAGTGGGAGCTGATACCTGTAAGTACAGGCAGAATTCCCAACAGCAGGAACACCAACAGCTTCCCACCCACCACTGCCCACACTGATGGGACATCTCCCTCCTGCCATCCCATAAGATCTTGACCCAAGCTGCCAGCAGGCAGGAGAACCCCCACTGGTCCCTTCTCCCAGCCCAGCTCTGGACTCCTGTGCGTGACTTGTGCCTGACCCTCTGTTCCCCCCAGGCTGTGCCTGACTTTCAGGAGACCAGACCTCGTAATTACGTGCTCTCCGCCAGCGCATCAGCGGTAAGACTCCCTCCTCCTCCTAGATGCTGCCTCTCCAACCTCTTCCTGCCCCTCTCATCATCCCAACTTCAACTCAGCCCCAGTGCTCTGCTGTTTTCAACATTTTAAGGTGACATGGGCTGCCTGGTGTTCCTCTGGCAGCCTGAAGGGTGCAGATCCCGGGGTGCATGGTCAGGGTCTGGCACTTCTGCTCCTTCCCAGTTTCTCTGCCAGTCCATTTCCACATTCTCCTGATGAGAATGGTTTTAATGAGAATCTCCTGAGTGGTTTTGCTGCTAGAGGAGCAATTGAAAGCAAACCCCAAAGGCTAGCCTTTCTGGATGGTTCCACCTCACAGGCATGACTGCCCACCAGTCCTGTGGTGTCAGTGCTCAGAGGCTTCCTGGCTGGGCAAGAGAAGCAAAGGTGGAGCAATCTGCCACCCAGCACAGCAGTAACTCTGACAGCACAGGATTGTCTATCCTGCAAAGAGAGGTCAATCCTTTTTATCTTGGGGCCTGTTACTCAGCTGGGTGTGCTGGGGGTGGGCACATAGCCCCTCATAGCATCTCTACTGCATAGCACCCAGCAGCTGCAGGCAAGGGATTGACTCCCCCATGCTGTGGTCACTGCTCCCCACAGCACAAGGTCCCATTTCTCATTAAAATGTTGAAAACTGACCCCATCTTGCTTCCTGAATAGCATTTAGAACAACACTGATGCCTGTTCATAGAACAATCTGGAAGTGGAAGGGCTGGGGAGTGGGGTCTGCAGATGTGAAAAAGGACAGCCCAGCCTTCTAGCAAACAAAACCCATCATAGAAACCAGTTGGATTTGGTTAATGGGCATCCCATCCCAGGTGGAAAGAGAGGTATGTGTGAGCTGATAGCATCAGTGTTAGTTCCCAGGGGATCTGTCCTGCCCTTGGAGAGGGATGCTGGGATCAGAAACAGCTTCACACAACAGCTAGAAAAGTGTTTCTCTAGGGAACTGGCCCAGTGATGAGAGTCCTGAGGAAGGAGCTGGTGCTGCTGTAGCAATTCCTTAGTTTCCATCTCTCCTAGCAGAGCAGACAGCGCATAGCCCTGCTTCCTCCCTGAATCAGCACAATAACAGACTAAACCTGAGCTTCAGGAGAATCAGAGGAGAGAAACTGGGCTTTCCCTGCCTCTGGCTCTCTCTGAGTAGACCAGAGTATCCTGATCCTTCCCCAAGGCTTCCCAAAGCAGAGCTGAAGGCAAGTGTCTCTGTAGGATGCATTAGCACCTTGTAGAGCACCCAGAGCTCAGCTGAACGTGCCTGGACATCCCCAGACTGCAGGCTGATCTGTTTGCTGGTAGCAGAGCTGCTCTGGGGAGGAGACACCAAGCACAGAAACAGGACAGGAGAAATAGATTTGGGGGGTGGGGGGTTAGACCACAGGCATCTATCCTGGCACTCCCCTGCCTAGCTCAGTGGTGCCTCTCCAGAGCTCTGCTAGAGCAGCTCTGGAGCAGCAGTGATGACATGGGACAGGCAGAGCAGGGCTCCAGAAGCAGCCAGCACTGACCTTGATCCCTGCATCACCTCTGATGGCTGCACAGCAGGGCCTCCTACCAGAAGTGCCTGGAGGGAACCTAGCAGCCAGGCCAGCAGCAGTCCCCACACCTTCCAAAACCATTCCAGAGGCTGCAGCTGCTGGTGGAAGGGCCACCTGAAGTCCAGCTGCACTAGCAGGGCTGACTTGAATAACAATTAACATCCATAATCAGCAGAACAGGGGCTAAGCCCAGACTGCTCCCCAGCTCTGTGCAGGCAGGATGGCTTTACAGCAAGCTCTCTAATCCCAGCATCCATCCCCAGGGCTCAGCTGCTGCAGCAAGGTAGGAGCTCTTCATGCTGTTGCTCTGCTTCCCTTCCAGGCCAGAGGCCCTGTGTGACTTCACTCTTAGCACCTACTGCCTGTGCAGTGGCTGCTCACTTTGGGGCTGAGCTCTGCTCCCTTCTGGAGGGAGGGTTTGCTTGTGCCTTACAGGTGAGCAAGCAGGTCAGCTCTCTCCTGGACCACGTGCCCTCAGCAGGGCCCCATTTGGATTCTCAGTGGCTGGTTTTGCAGAGGGGTGGATAACATGGTGCTTGGGGGGGGGTGTGGGGTGTGGTTCTCCCCCTCCTCCCATAACAGGGGAGTGAGATGGCACCAGATCCACCTGGAGATAAGCACCTCCCTTGCTTTGCTGGGTTGGAGGCTGAAGGGCCCTTTCTCCTCTCCCCCACACTGACCTGTTGGTGTTTGAAGCTGTACGTGGGCTGCACCAGCCTCAACACCCCTTTCCCTCAGCCCCTCGCTGTACACTGACCCCAAGAGAGACATTGAGTGCCTTCCAGAGGGGCCTCTGGCTTGAGCTGGGGTGGGGGGAGATGGGTGCAGGTCACAGGCTGTTCTGCACCCAGAGCTGCCTGAAACACTTCTGACCAGAGCCACATGGTGCTTCAGCCCAGGGGTAGGTGGGGGCAAAGCTGGAGACCCCACAGCACTGGGGTCACAGCTGGAGGGAGCCCAGCGAGGCCAACAGAAGAGAAACAAACCTGGCTGTGAATTCAGGGGGTGCTGCAGCAATTCAACAGGCCTGAAATGCCTCCAGCACTGACTGCAGCACCCAGGGTAGAAGACCTGCAGGCAGAGTGAAAGCTTCCCCTGGCCTCTGCAGGTAGTCCTCCTCCAAAAGGCCAAGATGTGCTGACAGAGGCCTGGTGCCAGAGCAGCAGCTCAGGCTAGGACCTGCTTCTTGACCTCCCACCACCTGCCTTCCAGGGCAGGAGCTCCCAGCCTGAGGAAGGGAAGGGCCTTGCACCCCCACACGCAGCTGAAGTGGCCCACACCTCATCTGAGCCAGCTCCTGATCTGCAGTAACAAAACACCCACCAAAAGCTCTGAGGAAACACCCAGCCTGGGCACCCTGAGGAGGAGCAGCCTGCAGGAACCAGCCACAGTAACACCAGTCAAAGAGGGAGAGATGCCCATGGGCTACATACCACAGAGCAGGAGCAGAGCTGCAGGGCAGGGAAGCAAGCCAAGGCACCTGGCATCACACCTCCCTGCTTCAGTCCTTCACCAGGACAGGCAGCTCCTCTCAGTGCTCCTTATATGGGCTGGTGGAGTTGTTTCCTGATGGGCCTGGTGGGTTTCAGGTGGGCTCTGGTAGCCTGAGGGCAGCTGCTGGTGAGCAGAGCTCACCAAGGCTCAGCTGGGAGAGCTTGGAGCCCACTGATGATTTCTCCCCAGGGCTGAGGGAGTACTTGTCTGCAGAGGAGAGGCCAAGCTGAGGACCTCTGGAAGGCTCAATGTGTTCTTCTGCCTCTTCTCTTCCTTTCCCATTGCTGTGCTTGATGTTTGTTGTCAGTTGTTTCACGTCCTGGAGCCAGATCCCAGCAAGCAGCTGGCAGTGTTGTGCTGCCCCAGATGTGCCCCCGTGGGTGAGGAGAGCAGGAAGGAGCAGTGAGATGTCTTGCCTGGCCCAGAGGCAGCAGCAGCTCTTCCTGCAGCCACCCCGTGCCCGTAATCCTGGCTGGAGTATGAGCCATTAACCTGAGCTCTCCGGACCAGTGGGTGAGGAACACTGATCTCCATCTGGCTTGAGCCCCTGGCAGTTCCCACCACTGTGTGTGGGCTCAAGCAGCTCACTTGCCCCTCCAAAATCCTACAAGAAGGGCTGACCTTCACCACCAACCTCTGCAGGCTTCAGAGGACTCGGTGGCCTAATCCTTCTCTTCCCAGAGCCTGCTGAGTATGGTTGCTGTGACAGGGGAGCACTGCAGGCTCAGGGGGGCACAGAGTCACTCTCCCCATTGTGAAACAGAGCTCAGGGTTTCAGGAATGAGGGGAAGGGGCAGGGGTTTGGCAGCTGCTGCTGGGTGAAGGGCTAGCTGGTCCCTGGGGTTGGCCTCTTGTGGTTGGTGTTACTGCCAAGTGCTTCTTGACGTCTCCCAACACTGATCTCCTTTCCTGTTGCTCTGTGGCCCCTACAGCTTTGGAGCGACGAGGTGGAAAAAGTAAGTACCCAGCCAAAACTGGGCTCTACCCTTCTGGGTGTGCTGGTGGGCTTAGGGGGTCAGGGGGGTGCTGCAGCCTCCTTCCTGCACACGTGCAGGGGGTGATGATCTGTGGGGTGTTCCTGGTGTTGGTCCGGGCTCCAGTTGCACAGCTGAATGGTTCAGTGGGACTGATGGCAGTTTGGGAGGAGCCTGTCCCTGTGCCCTGGCTGTAGGTGGGTGCAGGGGACAGCCTGGGCAGCCTGAGAGCCCTGCGCTGGGGTGGCAGGAGCAGAGGTGATGCTGTGATGTGGTTCAGCTCTGCTCCTGTGGCAAAGGTCCTGCCTGCTCTGGTTCCTGCATGTGCCATGCCTCAGCCTCGTGTAGCCCCTTGCCTGCTTGTTCTGGAGCTGTGAGCAGAGCTGCAGCCAGGCAGAGGGTGTTCAGCCCCAGCTGGAGGAAGCGGCTCTGCAGGGGGGGCACTTTGGAGCCTGCCTGGGGTGAGCTGCACTCCCCCTTCTGAGTGGATCCACAGAGGCAAAGCCCCAGATCTTGTCTGTTTTCTGGGTTCCCCAAGGGGAGTGTGACTGGTCTGGGAAGATCACAGAGGGGTGCTAGTGGGCTAGAGACCAGGGTGAGCTCTGTGTGGAGCTCCAGAGACCCCTTCTGGGATCCCATTGCCTTTCATTCCCCAAACTCCCCCCCAGCCCTTAGCCTGGGGGCTGAACTGGCTGGCACGTTCCTGCATGCTGTGCACGGTACCAACCTCCTGCTGCCTCACTGTGAGTGCATCATCCCCACTGCCTGGCTGGTCTTGAACTAGCTCATCCTGTGTGTTAGATCCTTCTGTCCCTCAAAGAAACGAGCTGCCTGCAGTCAGCAGTAGTGTGCAAGGCTCTGTTCCTCTGCCTTTGGTCCATGCTGGTTGGTTAGACCAGGCTATGTCAGTAAACCAGCATTTTCTGTGTGTTGGAAAAGCACAAGTCTGGAAGGGACCTTCCAGCTGGCAGCCCCATGGGCTTTAAGGGAAACTACATCCTGGAACCACTCAGAGTGTGTGGGGAGAGGCAGCAGGTGGAATCCCAGGCACTATCCCAGGCAGTGCTGAACGGAGCCTGTCACGAGTTTCAAAGAGCTCTGCTGCCCCTGCAGCGTGGAGCTCACTGGAGCTTGAGGCCTTGTGCTGGTGTTGCCCCTTCACCTTTAAATAATCCCTTTCACACAAAGGAGGCAAGAAAATAGATCAGTTGTGGCTTAAAATAGACAAATCTGATTACAAGGCAGTCACAGCGTTTCTTTGTCCTGGGCTGGCTGCACAGCAGAGCTGCTGATGCTGTTCTGGATGAGGGGTGGGAATGGCCCCACAGCAGCTCCTCTGCTGGCACTGGGTCTGCCTGGGGTGATGCTGCTCAGGAGCAGCAGCAACGTGGCCTCTGCTCCAAAATTTATCAGCCCACTGGATTAGCTCCCTGGGATCAGCTCCAGCCAAGCCACTCCTGTGCTGGAGCAACTGGGGCACTTCCAAAGCAGCAAAAGCAGCTCTCTCACCCCCCTGATGGCTGCACCCTCCTGAGGAAGGGGGCACAGAACCTGTACCCCTCTCCTTCCAGCTGAGCACATCACTTCTGTGCTCCCAGTTGCAGCACATCCTCCCAGGGAACCAGGGTGTTCCTGCTTGTCACCCCTTTGCCCCTGGCACGGGGAGGGGACAACAGACACCAGAGAGCACCCACCTGCTCCAGCACTCTGGAGCTGCTCTCCCTGCAAGGATCCACCTGGCACTGCAGAGCTGGTGCACACACACTGTTTGCTGGGGGAGAGATGCTCTGTTCCATAAATGGGGCTTCTGGAACCCATCTCCTGGTGCTTGCTGTGTAGCTGCCCTCTGGTACCCATTGTTTAATCCCCCTCTAGTACCCACTGTTTAATTCCCCCAAGCTCAAAGGAAGCAGCTGCCTTCCAAGGAGCCTCACAGGGGGTGTGACTGGGGTGTTCATCTCCACCACAGAGACATGTAGTTGGCAGCAGCATTCTCATAGATGCTCCCTGGCCTCAGACTTTGTTCTGTGGTGACAAAAAGGGTACCAGCCAATTACCCTTCTGGAGAGAAGCCTTGGGGAGGTGTCACGTTCCTGTGGCTGTTGGCTGAGGGATGGCTTGGTGGAGCTGCACTGCTGTGCTTTGCAGTGGGCTCGTAGGTGTGCTGAGCACAGGGACTGGCCTGTTCGTGTCAGCTCTGCAGGGGACAGGTACTGGTGAGCAGGACAGGCTGTCAGTTCTCAGAGTCCTCCAAGAGCAGCAGAAGGACGTGGGCTGGCACAGGATAAGCTAACAAAGCCTTTCTGTGCTCTAGTGCTGGGGGAGTAGGAGCTTCATAGCTCGATGCATTGGTCTTGAGCTGCTGTTCCACATCCTGCTGTGATCCTGGGAAGGGTCAAGCAGGAATCGAGCTGAAACACAGCCAGAGGCCTCTGGGATCCCCACCCGGGGCGTCCTGTGCCTGATGCTGGGGTGCACGTGGATCCTACCGAGCCAAGAACACGCTTGTCTCGGTGCCAGAAGAGGGTTTGGAGGAGGAGGTGAGAGCTGCCTGTCCCTGGGAGAGGCAGAACAGGGTCCTTGCCCTGTGCTGGCTCCAACGCCCTCTCCTGTTTGCAGGCGGAACACGAGCTGAGGCTCACGCAGACCGAGTTTGACCGACAGGCAGAGGTGACAAGGCTGCTGCTGGAGGGGATCAGCAGCACACATGTGAGTCTTCCAGGTAACGGGGTGACAGGGACTACAGACACTCTTGGCTCCTCTCATGGAAGACACCAGGAGGGTGCTGGAGCTCTGTACTGGGAGCAGAGGTAGAAGAGATCGTAACTGGAGGCTGCAGGAACCTCCTTGTGAAACCCAGAATACTCAAACTAAACCCCCAGTGAAGCACAGGCTGTGCTGCTGTGACTCCTGCAGCTCTGCAGCCCTTTGGGGCTTCCAAGCCAGGAGTTGTTCTGCCCTTGCTGGGGCTGTGGACATCCCACACCAGCACAGCAGCAGCAGAGACACGAGTGTCTCCTCCCCACAAGGGAGGTGGCAGCTGCAGGACGAGTGGGTCCTGTGCCTGGTACCCACAGAGCAGCTTATGGTCCTTCTCCCTCCAGGTGAATCACCTTCGCTGTCTCCATGAGTTTGTGGAGTCCCAGACCAACTACTACGCTCAGTGTTACCAGTACATGCTGGACCTGCAGAAGCAGCTGGGCAGGTGAGACAAGCACCTGCTCTGCCATCTCTAAGAGTCACTCAGGGGCTTCCCCCAGCCCAGGCCCCTTCCCCACCCCCTGTCACCATTCAAGGTAGGGCTTCTAAAGTCCCCTCCAGGCTCTGACAGCCCCTGTGCTCACCCCAGTCCTGGTGGTAGCACCTTCAGAGCCGCCTCTGCCATTGGATCCATCTGGGGTTTGTTCACCCATCTCAAAGCTGATGGCCACAAGCAGTGGAATTCTCCCTCTAAATGAGTTAACTCACATGGGAGACGAATTCCTGTTGCCAGGCAGCCAGCAGGAGCGTGCTGAGCTGCACAGCAACTGGTTCTGTGCTGCTGGCTCTGCATCCCCTGGGCACGGGCTGGGCTGTTTGTCTGTCAACCTGTCACCTCGGCACGGTGACCCAGGAGGGGCTGTTGCCTCTATGTGATCACTCACTACTCCTCTTCCATTCTCTTCCATGCTCACAGCTCCAAAGGAGAAACGTAAGTAGGATGTGGCACAGGACTGGCTCTGAGAGCTTTGCACCCCAGCCAAACCCCAGAGTCTCTGCAGACTCACTACAGAGGCCAGAGCTGCACTCCCTTAGTGCAGAGCGGAGTATCTGTGGGTAAACTACACTGAGCTCCCTGCTGTCTCTGTCCAGAGAGCCCAGAAAGCCTGGGAGCCTCCAGCTGTGGCATCCAGCTTAGCAGCAGCAATCACTGTCCCTTTCCTGAAGGACTAGCAGGCTAAACAGGTAACACAGCCCTTGTGAGAGCAGGGAAGGGCACTGCGCGAGGAAAACAGCTGCAGAGCCAAGAGTGGCACCTGCCCAGAGCCCTCCCCAGCTTCAGGCTCGTCCTCTGCACACCAGTCCTGCAGTGGGACACTGGAGCCCATCGCAGCAAACATGACCTGTTGCACAGGATCAGCACCTGAGAACTGGGTGTATTTCCCCACAAAAGGGCAGTGTAGCTGCCACAGCCATGAGCTGGAACTCCTGAGTGCCAGTTCTGCAGTGTAACTGCTGGAACGAGCTCAGTCTGGAGCCTCACTGAGCTGCTTTTTCTCCTCTGTAAGATTTTCAGGCACATTCGTAGGCAACGCCGAATCCACCTCTCCTCCCCCAGCTGCTACCTCTCCTCCAGCGGTCGCTGCTGCCACCCTCCCTGCTGTGCCTACCATTCCAGTTGTGCCCACCATTGTTGGGGTGCCGAATACGGTGGCAGAGAGCGTGCTGAACCCCAATGAAGTGAAGCCTCCTGCCAGTGGGACACGGAAGGCCAGAGTCCTCTACGATTACGAAGCAGCAGACAGCACTGAGCTGGCCCTTCTTGCAGATGAGGTGGGTAGCTTTCCTTTCTGTTTAGTTCAGCTGGAACTCCTTGTTGTATTTCCCTTTCCTAACCCTATTTCCATAGAACTGGTAATAATCTTGACACCAGTACCCCCCGAGTTGCAGCAAGCTTGTGCTCACACCATTTGTGGTTTAAGACCATCCCCCCCAGTAACTGCCCCGTTCCTGATGGAGCCTGGGGGTGCCCCCTAACACAACACCCCCATACTTGGTGTCTGCACCGTGACTTTACCCACCAGCAGTGGGAGAAGCTGCTGGCTGGAGGCCTGGCCTAACCATGCTGAGAGGAAGGGAAATTCAGCTGCTGCAGCCTCTGTTTGTTGACCTGATTGAACTGTTGTATTCAGAAGGGAGATGACACAGCACCATCACACTGCCCTGTACACCAAAGTACCTTAAATTGATTTGAGAATGAAAAGGCAACAGGGACATCACTGGGCAGGTTGCTGAAGCTCTTCTGGTGCAGGCAGCTCCAGGGAAGGGCACAGGCAGCAGCTAAACACACCCCAGAAGGGTTCCTTCGGGCCCCATCTGCCTGGGCTTGCGGCTCAGGCTGCAGGGTGAGGCCCTGCCTAACGCTGCCTTCTCTCCACAGATGATCACTGTGTACAGCCTGCCCGGCATGGACCCAGACTGGCTCATAGGGGAGAGGGGGAACCAGAAAGGGAAAGTTCCTGTCACTTACTTGGAACTGTTAAGTTAAACATCTCCAGGAAGAAGAACGTACAAGCAGAATGCAGCCCTCATCTCCTGGCACTTCTACTGCGGATCTCTCCATCCGAGACCATTGCTCTCTCCAGGGTTGACACTCCATTGCTAATGTGGGAAAGAGGGGGTAAAACTCTTACAGGGAGTTTTGGGAAGGGGTTGGTGGCACCCCAGGCTGAGCTGGGTACCTACCAGCACAGCCTGCTTGAGGGTAATCTCAAGATTCCTTGATCTCTTTTTTTCTCCCCTCCCTTTGTTTATCACACTCTCTCCCTCGGCAGCTGCTCCTGGGGTTTGAGTCACACGTCCCTGGTGTCTGGTGTGGGTTTGTGCCCATCTCACTGTCCTGTCTACTCCTCTTCAGTGGGAGAATCAAACCCTGAGCCACTGCACTGGGGAAGGGTCTCACCCACCCAACCCCTCTGACATGTCCTTGCTCTTAAGGAAGGGGAATCTAAGAATTAAGAGCCACCTTGCTCACAGTGATGCAAAGCTCTAGGAGCCACACTTACTCCCGTGGTGCCGGATGGTTTCCATCTAAAACTGTCCTCTGAAGCTGGAAGGAAATCTCTTTGTGAAGACCAGCCTAGTAATAGCGTCTGTCTGTTGAAGCTCAAACCTCAGTGCAAGGGACCATGCATCTTGCTTGCATTTCCTCTGAGAAACCGCTCTTGGACTGCCAAGTTTACAAGCCTTTTTACAAGCTTCGCTCCCTGTGTTAATTGTCTGGGCTTTTCTCTCAGTGTGTCTGTTCCAGGCATGTTTTAGCCTGACTTTACTTTCACCCCTGGCTCACTGACTCCCCTAACCCTTCCCCTCCCAATCTCAGCAGTGAACAAGCCTCAGTGCATCCCAGTACTGTGAGCAACACTCCCACTTGCTGGTATCTCCAAGGAGGAGCTGCTCCTGGCCATCCACACACTAACCAACGCTGGCCACTCTCCATGGAAGGGGTGTTTAGCACAAAGGGAGCGCCCAGCCCAGCTAGAGCTCACCTAAAGGACTTCCACTGCTGCCTAACTCGTTTTCCACTCAAGCTGGATGAAAGAGAAACTCACCCACACCAAGCTCTGCGTTCCCTCCTGTCCCCTGGGTATGTCAGAACTCACTCTGCTTGTTTATTGATCTTTTGCACTTTCCCCGACCTTATGGCGGCCACTCTAATGTAACAGGGCGCCGGGCACCTGTGTCTGTAGGGCTCATGGTTTTCAGCACTTATTTGCCAATAAACAAACTGCCTGACCTCCTGCCTCAGTGTCTGGTGTGGGCTCAGGGCTGCCCTCACTGCAGGGACAGGCTGGAGGGGGGAGCTGGGCCCTGCTGCCACCCCAGGCTTGGAAATCGGGTGTAAAAGCAAAGCAAAGCTGCTCCTTCCTCCCTCTCCCAGCTGGAATTCCCACCAGCCCTTAAGGTTGTTCGTGTCTCTCAGTTCCTTTCCCAGAAAACATGTCTTGGTTGCAGTAGAGATTCAAGAAACAAAAGCTCCTCCTCAACCCCAAGCTAAAATAGAACAGCAGTATGACTTCAGCTGCTGAGAGACTGGAAAGCTGCTCTAGAGCAAGCACAGACTTTGTTGTTGTTATGGAAACTACATCTGCTAATTTAAAATCCTAAAGCCTTGTCCCTCACACCCAGCTCGCAAAGAACTCCTGGGAAAAGCAGCTGTTGAAGTGCTCTGTAGTGTGGAAACAGCACTCAGGTTTTCTAGTCAAAGGGAATGGGGAAATCACATCACGCTCCCGTTCAGTTCTGCAGCTGCCACGATGGCCTCAGACACGGTCCGACCCTCTGCAGAGCTGTCCCTGCGTATCTCCCTTCCCGTACCCCTCTCTCAGGCCAGTGACACCCCATTTCCCTGCTATCCCTCTCCCCAGTGCATTAAAGAGGAAGAAGGAGCTTTAGCAAAACCAGCCACAGCTTAATGATGCAGAAAATGGTGTCTCCTCCCTCGGCACAGCCAGACAGGAGCCTCTGCTGGCACCCCGCTCCCCCTGCGCTGGGAAAGAGCTCAGGCCAAATCCGTTACTGCTTCGTGCTGCCTATCTGAGGCCATCAGGGTGAGGGGCCCTCGGCTGGAGGCTGCTCCGTGCCCCTGAGGGGCAGGTAAACGCCCAGCTCAGCTCCGGCTGCAATGCTGCTGCCTCAGGCGAAGCTGCAGGAGGCTCTGGCTGCATCCGCTGTTCTTTGCTGCCTGGCACCAAGGGCTCCTGCCTGGCATCATGAACTTTAGTCCTTGAGGAGCTAACTTAACGCTTTACTTCCCCCTAAATCCTGTCCTGTCCCCTCTTGTTGGGCACTAATAATGCAATTAGCCTGCTGTGCACAAGGAAAGGCTCCAACAGAAGGAGTCACCAACCACCAGCCCCAAGCAGAATCACAGAACCGGAGGGGTTGGAAGGGACCTCGAGATCATCGGGTCCAACCCCCCTAAATACCAAACTTTTCCAGAGGTACCAGGCTCTGGATTTACTTCCACCCCCCACTGCTGCCTGTCATCTCATTGCACCTTCTCAGTTCTTCCCCTCCCGTCCTTGGCACTGGTGCTCCCAGCTCCCCATGGCAGAAAGCATTAGTGGCTACAGGTAACCCCACCTCAGCTCCCAGCCCTGTCACACACCAGTTCACCCCAGTTTCTGTACCCCCATCAAGCCCAGCTCCCGTCTGCTCAGGGCCGCTCTGCCCCAGCCAGCTCAACTCCCAGTTAAACACGTGTGCTACAACATCCCCGTCCTTCAAAAAACCCTCAAAGCAACATAATCTCATTTTCTCACTCTCATCTCTCAAAACCATCGAGATTAAAAAGGTTCTGACAGGTAAAGCAATCAGGTGTCTCCCTAGGAAGGAGCAGGAAGGTTCCAGGCTCACAGCAACACCGAAATTTGACTTCTCCCCTTAGAGAAGCCTGTCTAGTCTGCTGCAACAGGCAGAGCAGCAGCTGGGACCTGTGCACAGAGCAATCTGTGTGTGCAGAATTGTTCCTGAGGAGTATTTTATAGTGATGCTCGTTTAAATCTCCAACATGAGAGTAAGAGAAAGGGAGTGGGAAAGGTGAGGGAATCAACCTTTGGTTCTACCAGCAACAAACAGCACCTGGATCCTCACAGGCTGCAACTCTCATCTCTGTGAGCTGGGAATTCAGCCCCACTGATGGAACAGAATGACTGTGGAATCAGTGCTGCAAGGCTGCCACATCCAACACAAAACCCCCAACCCAGCTGCTGTCTATAAAGGTTTTAATATCAGTATAAATAGGGCACAGTTACAAAAACCTGCAAGACTGGAGCAATGGAATTTGGACTTAAAAAGTTGGAGCGAGGCTTTGCTCTTCAGAAACACACACAACACACAGACTGCAGGGCGAAGGGAAGGCGTGAGCACACATACACCATCTTGCCTTGAACCATTCAGTACAAAAATAGCAGTAGAAAGATGGTCTCTGAATTGCTGGCTGATCCCTCGGATGTGCCTGAACTGCGGGGAGAGGCGGATCTCACCTTGTGTTAAGAGCAGAGCTGATGCCCAGAGGGAAGGTTGGTCTCCTCCCTCCCTCCATCCAGCCACAGCCTCCCCAGCTGAGGTACAAGCTATAAAAATAAAGGTTCTGAGTGTTCAGCACTTGTCCCCAGCCAGGGCGCTCGAGGAGATGGAGCAGGAGGGCTGCACACTGACCCCCGAAGAGCCCCGCTCGACTCTCTGCGTGTTCACTCTGCTACTGGGCTGCGAGAGCTCAGCGGGATCTGGCTGCTGATGGCAGAGCTGGGTTACAGCACCGCCTGCACCAGGCCTCCCTCCCTTCCCAGGCACGAGCTCTGCCCAAGGTGATGCCTTCCGTGGTGGATGGGAATCACTCTGCTGCGAGTCCTGGAGAGGGAGGCAGGGGCAGGATGGAATCTATCTCTGCACGTGCCGGACAAAGGCCTGCACGAGCTGAAACAAAGGCTCCTGCCCCTCGGGACCCAGCTTGGAGGCTGATTTTCCTTGGGGAGAGGGAAGAACCCCGCTGGCAGGGGAAGAGGGACCACCGCGGCGGAAGTACCGAGACAGGCTGGAGAGCAGAGTACTCTGAAAGGAGAAGCATGTAACATGTCAGCTGCTTTCCAACACGTCCCTCTCCCTCCCCAAACAAGGCACCAGTGTGGCAAACAGGCACTGGTATGTGCAGCCCATCATGCCCCAGGCTGTTGACTGGGAAATGGGCTTTACTGGGCAGCAGAGACAACCAACCTTCTCCCCCCAGACAGGCCCTACAGTGAGAAGGGGCAGTACAAGGTGCTCACCAGCTCAGAGCTGAGCTCCTGTTTCATCCGTTGCTTATCCCGGGGATGCACAGCTGGGTCTCTCAAGTACCGAACAGCCTGGGAGATGAGCAGGTAGAAGCAGTTTTCCATTGTAAACATGAGCAGGGACCTGCACAAAGAAACACAGAGCAGCTGCAGCAGGAAAGGTCAGCACACACTAGCTCCAAGTTCAAAACCTCTTAGAAAGGCTTCACACACAGTGTACCTACACATGAACAGTCTTACTGTGCACAGTCTGCTCCAGCAGGGATACACAAAAGCTATGGTCTGTGGGGTGGAAAGCCCTCTTGGCCATCAGGGAAGTCTGATTTAAATACATGGGTAAATAAGGATCAAACAACTCTCTATGCCGCATCTTGGGACGGGATGTCTTCATACCCCCTCACAAAATATCCCCTGGTTGCTTTGGAGAGCTTCTCTTGGGCAATCTGAACTCCCTGGATTCAGGGTGAGCAGCACCAGCACATCTAAACCTCAGTTCTGATCTGCAGAGCATCAGGCTCTGCTCCCTGGCTGTTTAGACCGAAAAGCTAGGAACTTACTTGAGGGTTTTGGTTCCCTCTTGCATATTCAGCCCTGCAGCCTGAGGGAAAGGTTCTTTCTTCTTATCCAGCTTAAAGGGAAAAAGAGACAGGCATTAGAGACAGGAGATAGAGAAGAGGGAATACTCCTACTCTTCAAAGTATCAGCTGGGCTCAGCGCAGCTGCTGTGCTCTCCCAAACTAACAGCAGTACCTCTCCCAGCATGTTGAGCGCCACATTGACTGTGGCAAGGAGGGTCCCAAAGGAAGGTGCGACATCTGAATCGAAGGCTGGTGTGGTGAAACTCAAAACAAAGAGCACGTTGTACTCAGCAAGGTCCAGTGACTGTGGAGAAGCAAAACAGAAAGAGTGACCCTGAGGCTATAGTGATGGGAACACCTAGTCCTCCTAGCAAGCTTTTTGGATGGAGAACTAGAGGCACTGAGATAATTTCCCAAATCTCAGGATACAGAGGGAGCAGCAGAGTGTTCTCTACAGCACTGCACAGTTGGGCTGTGCAGCTCTCCTCACATGAATGAGCCCTCCCCAGCTCCCAAGCTGTACTAGCTTGCCTCTTGGTGGTTAGCTAAAGCAATGGCTGTTCCCAGGGTGTTTTCAGATGCCTGGGTGTAAGTAGAGGCACGGGACAAGGAAGTTAACTATCCACGCAGGACACTGCCAGAAGGAAGGACTAAACCTTCCTTTTCTGAACATGGAGGATACCAAGAGGCTGCCTCTTCTGAGGAGCAGCACACCAAGGATGCCAATCAGCTGGGTTATTAGCCTGCTCCAGAGCACTGCTGAGCCTTCCTTTCACACTGATCCTTACCCAGCTCCGAAGGGGAGCTCCCTGAGTGCCACCCCCCTGCTCCATGCAGCAGAGAGATGTGTGGCAGGGTCGCTGCTAGAAACAACCCCCTTCAGAGAGCAGCATCCCTCCTCTTTCTCTACCTGGTCAAGGAGGATCTGGCAGACATCAGGGGTGAAATGGCGCAGGGCAGCCAGGGACTTGCTGAGGATCTTCAGGAGGCTGTACTGCACCGTGAGCAGCGCCTTCTGCTCCGCCGCCTCTGACTCGGGGCTGGGATGCTTGGAGGAGGCTTGGGGGTTACGCTGCACTCGTGGAGTCACACTTGATGGAAGGGAATCACCATTTTTTGTCTGTGGAGAAAGGAAAAGTTTGAATCCAGACATGTTTATTTTGCACTGAGATGAATACTTTGAGGGGAATAATAAAATGCACAAAAGCAGTGAGGAAATACATAAAGCACCCAAAGTCTGTCACCAGCCTACGCTTGGTGTGCACCAGGGGCAGCACTGCATTGCAGGGAGGCAGCTGCAGAGGCTATTTAGATTTAATTTTCCAGAAAAAGAATCTCTAATCAACTCACAAAGCCTCAGCCACAGGGAAATAACACAGCAGCAGCAACGCAGCGTCCCCACCTCATGAATGCAGGGGTTCCCCCAGAACAACAGCTCTCTTGCTCTCTGTCTCTTGAGCACATTAAATCAGATCAAGGACACCAGGTCAATGGTGGCTTAATTAATGGCACTCCAGAGTACTACAGCGATGCAGCCTTCTCACTGCTGTGTAAGCAGCTATAAAATGATGGCAGCACCATTCAGACACAGGCTGCTCTTCCTCTAGGATTAGCTTTACACAGCCCAGAGTTTTTTTGAGAGTCCAGACTACACTCTGTGTATTTTGTTGTTGTTGAGAAATGCAAATCGTAACCATTGGTGGTTGTCAATAATCAACACTTGGATTACTGATAATCAATTCACTATCAAATTGGATATTGCCAATATTTTTGCCTCTTAACAAGGAGCATGGGCCTGCAGCACTCCTCACTCAGTCTGATCTAGGGTCCCCCCCCTCACCTGCAGGTAGTGCTGGAGCATCTTGCGGCTGTGCAGGAGGGAGGTACAGGCCTGGCACAGGTAACACAGGTTCACCTGAAACACAGGGAGGGAGAAAGCTCTTAAATACTGAAAAAAAATTAAAAGATCTAGTCACAGCACCACTGGTGGAAGCTGGAATATCCAGTTAACAGAACATGGTGATTATCAACACAGCCTCTTGATTCCCCAGTGTTTTTTCAGAGTCACTCTCAGTTTTCAGTGCCACGTAAGGCACTGAATTCCCCAAGTTATTCTTCCAAACTCTCATCTCTGTCCCAAACAGTTATCTTTTCTCTCTCAGTCAAACAAGGTACTGACAGAATAGACATTTAAGTGACCTCAGCAGCAGCCCCTATGAAAAGAGCAGTTAATAAAAAGATGATGCAATGCCATTTTCTCTGAACACATCCAAGTCCCCGAGCGCTGAGGCATTGTATTATCCACAGCAACATCCTGACTCCTACCTGCATGTCCCTCATAAGCTGTGGCAGGTGGAAGTGCCACTCCTTTGTGAAGTTTGAGAGCTGAAGAATGAAGCCAACAGTGTGATCGGCCTCTTCCAGACAGGCCAAGCTCTGTACCGTCCGTACTGCGTTCAGGCACTGCAAGGGAGAGAGCAGTCCATCAGGCAATGACAGTTACATCACAGAATAATCCATTTCCCCCTCCAGCAGGAAAAACTGAGGATGCAGAGATCTGCCTTCATGGACACAAAATGCATTCATAAGAGCAGCTGCACAGCAGATGGGTCAGACTGAGAGAAACTATATTCTTAGTCAGAGGTCAATGCATTTAAGGAACTGTGCTGCCATACGAGCTCTGTTTGGCAGACAAACTAGCTGTTTGCCTAGGGAGCAGGGACATAAGCAGGTAATTCAGCACCTGGGCAGGAACAAGGCTCTCTGGCACAATGTCTGCACTGACACAAGCCAGGCAGCTCAGGTATTTCAGCACCACAGGACGTGAGAGCTCGCTGACCTGAATGGTGACTGAACCCTCACTGTTTGAGCCAGGCTGAGCTGAAGCCACCTCCAAGAACAGTTCTCTTACTTTTCTTTCCAGAGCACACAGCCACAAAGTGAGGTGCCATCAAGCTCTCACTTCTGCTGCTGTGTTCAGCAGGCACATTAAACACCTGTAGCAAAGTTATAACCCCAAGAGCGAACAGGATGTGTCACCAGCTCTAACAAGTATCCTAACAATCATCTCACCCAAGCAAGAGTATAGCTTGTATATTCCCTCCTCCTCCTCCCACTACTGAATTATTTCTGCTGTAAATCTCTCTGAGCCAGGAGCCTCTTTTCAATGCTTCAACACTGACACATTTTCACTGCTGTTGCAACACAGAAGCCATCACAGAGGGAGTATGTGACCTACCTGAAGAATCCTCTCCTGGTGGACACCCACAAAGTCCAGTGCTTCTGTCAGGAAGTTGTATCTAAGTGTTTTGAGAAGGCGTTCCATCAGCGACATGGAGAGGCGATAGACCCCCGGCCAAGAGGGGGCATCCAGGGACTTTCGGGATGAGGATGTCTGAACAAACGGGATACAGGTAAGAGACTGACAGTGCTGCCCAGCGTGGCACACACCACAAACCCTCCATACCATTTGGGAAGCCTCCAGTCTCATGGGGTGGCTGCTGTCCTGCCAGACTGGGAGGGCTCTGCTCCAAGCACAGCCCGCGAGGCAGCGCACAGCAAGGGCTCCTGGCATGTCCCCACCCAAAAGCTGCACCCACCTGAATGGCTCCATTAGCACTGAGCTGGTACACGCTCAGGAGGGGCAGGCAGACACTCTGTGTGACACCAGCTCCTGCCACTGCTGCTGCTCCCTACGAGACACAGAGCAAACTACTGTTAGAATGTGCATGCATGCCTGCTCTCTGAGCCTGGAGAGGTATTATTTTGCATTAGATATTTCTGTCCTTTGCACTGTTGCCACTCTTCTAGAGAGCATTCCTCTACACACACTTCTGTGTGGTTAAAAATTCAGTATTGAGAAAAGCAACACTGTTCTTCCAGTAACATCTAACCTGCACAGCTGTACTATGAATTCCCTCCATATCACCTGGTTTGCTTCATCATCTCTGAAGAGGGCTGGCTTGGGAACAACCTTGCTCATCTAAAGCCCCACACAAGTTGAATTTGTAATAAATAAAATGTTGTTGAGGCTAATGAGGCAGCAGGTTCCAACTCTTAATGCTGTTTGAACTGGGGTGTGTGTGGAATTTGCATTGCAGAGGAATCCATTCAGTGAAAGTGCCCACTCTGAACTCCAGGTCTGCTCTGGCTGGCTCAGCTCTTCCATCCAAGACATCCCAGTACCAAGAAGAACGAGGCAATATGAAGCAGACACACAGACAGGACCTACTGCTTGCCAGCCTCTAAAAGAACCCAGCAACCCTTCATCTACAGACCATCATTCAGCAGACAGAACACTGAGATAGTTGGTTCCTATTAACAATGTATAGCTGTATGCTCTCATTGCTCTGCATCTCTCACCTGTTGAGTCCTTGCTAAGGTCAGCAGTAAATGCAAGGAGGCCTCTGTGAAATGAAGGTTTTGTTTAACTCTCAGGCTGATCTCCAACGCAGCAAAGATCGTAGGAAGCACAGGGACTTTCCTAGTGATCTGTAGCCAGCAGTCTCCATCTTCATCAACTTCACAGAGCTCTTTAGCCAGGTGCAGCCCCAGAACACAGACCTGCAGTGACAGGGAAAGAACGAGGTGCAGGCTTACATGGGGACCAAGAACATCTTGAAAGCATTTACTAATACAACCTCAAGTTTAATCATTCTCAGGATAATAAATTAAGGCACTTGGTATTCCTCACATTACACCCTGCACACTTCCTGGCTGTATTAGTAATTGTGACATATATTCCATGATTCTCTGATTTTAGGAGAGATCTGAAAGACCAGCAGCAACAGCCAATTTCCCAGACTGAATCGTGCCAAAAAGACATGGGGTAAGAGAAACTCCAAAGCTTTATTTGGAGTTTTGGCATCAGGCTGCAAGGGAAAGTTGTTCCAAACACACATGGCACTTCTGCCTAGAGAGAAGAACAAAAGGCTGTGAGGCAGCTGGATGTGTCCTTTACCCCATCTCGCTGGTCTTTGTGTTTGACTCGGGAGGCATCGTCCGTTTCCATGCTGTCCTTGTCATCTGCAGCATCTCCTACGGTCAGGCTGTGCCGAGTCTGATCAAAGAGAGCAATGACTTCATCCTGGAGTGTTCCACACACGCTCAGCACCAGCTGGGAGTACTGTGGGATCTCATTCACTGTGACACACACAGAGTAGGCAGCAGTTAACACACAGCTCTATGCCCAGCATCCTGTACTAACATCTTGGAAGCACTACAGCGTCACAGGGTGTTCCTGTCACCTGTACATACAGCACCTCACCTTTCATCTCCTTCATTTGCAGCACAGTGGTAAGAGCTGAGAAGACTTTGGCTTTGGTTTTCTCCATCATCTGCTGATCTGCCTGGAGGATTCCCTCCAGAATCTGTGTCAAGGAGTTGATGATTTTATCCACAGAACCCAACTCGCTGACAAGAGAAAAGGGAGAGCTCTTCAGATTAGACAAGATCCATCAAGAAATGCACTGGCTTGACTGAGCTGTCTATATCCTACTTTATATGACCCACACAAATAAAAGCAGTTCTTCCAAGTACAGTTAAAGTCACCACCTGGCTCTCACTGATGATATTCCACAGCACAATGAGAATGCAGGACTGACTAGTATCAAAAAAACTCTTCTGATGCACATTTCACCAGCAAGCCAAACCATAAATGTATTACTACTTCAGCAACAGCCACAGCCCTCTGCCATCCCAAAAGAAATTCTATAAGGTTTTCAGCTTCCTCCCCAAATCCCAATAGAGCAAAACACTTAAACATGATCTCCAATCTCCCAAGTTTAGCAGTTTTTATTTTATTTAGAAATAATTTAACAATTATCCAAAGTACCCACCTCTTCCACTGTTTGAGCAGGATCAGAAGAAGGGTACACAGCATAGACCCCAGCTGCAGGCAGGATACTGACATGGGAACTAGAAGCTAAGAAAAAATACTGCAAGAGTTACAGCTGCAATAATCAGATGTACAAACACTTGAGAAATCCTCAGCCCAAGCAGTTACTGAATAACCAGGTCTGGTCCCAGCAGCTAGCAGTGCTGAGGGAGGCAGAGTCAGGGCACTCTGCAGAGTCACCCAGAGATAACAAGAATAACACATGAAAAATAAAGATTATTAAGAAGTTCATCAATTCAGAGAGAGAAACTTTGTTTCAGCCCAATTTCACAGGATCTAATGCCATCTATGATGGCAAACAACTGCAGAAATAGAGCTCCTCCCAGTGCAAAGGAGATGAGCAACTGGGACATGGAAGAACTGAAAGGGGATCTTATTAATGTTTATAAATATCTCAAGTGTGGGACACAGGGGGAAATGGTCAGCCCCTTTTCAGTGTCTGTGGAGACAGGACAAGGGGTGATGGCTTCAAGTTGGAGCACAGAAGTTCTGCACAATATGTGGAAGAACTTTTTCACAGCAAGGGTGAGGGAGCCCTGGGACAGGCTGCCCAGGGGGTGTGGAGTCTCCTTCTCTGGAGAGATTCCAGAGGAATGGAATGCCGACCTGTGTGACCTGCCCTAGGGACCCTGCTTTGGCAGGGGGTTGGGCCTGATGATCTCTGGAGGTCCTTTCAAACCCCTGTGATTCTGTGACTCTGTGAAACACCACCTACCAAAGCCTTGGTCCCGTTGAGCACATCCAGAAACAACTGCTGGTGAACTGCAGAATCAGTCAGATGCATTATATCCGCCTAAGATCCACAAAGACAGAGATCAGTCAGTCAAAGGTGCACCTTCTTATCAGCCTAACACCAGTCTGCTGGTTTAATTTGTTACTTTAAGAATTCACCAAGTTTTAGAGCATTTTGCATTATTTTAGAGCATTTTTAGAGTGATGCAGTTTGACAGAAATCCCCAGTTAAGTTGATATTATGTTATTCAAAACATTAACTTCAGATGATCACCAAAGGTGAGGTGGCTCTTACGTGACTAGTAGAGATTATCAGCAGCATCCTCCAGGCTGAGATGAGCATCTGATACTCTGTCAGGGAGGCACAGCTGCTGCCCTCTGTCTCTGCCACGTGATAGGCCAACAACTTCACGTATTCTGACCAATAGGCAAAGCGCTTCTTGGTGGAGAAGTTCTTCAGCGTGTCTTTAAGGGACTGATCCAGTGAACCTCTGACCAAATCAAGACAAGAAGTGATCTTCCTTTATTCTTTGGCCAGAAAATAGACTTAGAAGTACTAGTTTCAGGTAGGAAAGGGCTCAGCTTGCAAATGAAGGTTATTCCACATCTTAGACCTGTGCAGGGAATCCCACTTTTTGCATCAAATGTGAAGACAAAAACATGATCCCTGAAGAAAATCTATCATTCTTTAATTGTTTTTTAAACAGAGATTTTAGTTAATTGTGATTTTTCCATGTACTGAAGGGCAGTTATGTTCAGGAGAACAAAATATGTGGAAAAAACTACTAAAATATTACTCAGCATTCATTACAATAGGTGTATTTAGCTTAGTGTACAATTAGCTTTAGTAAACACTGTATATTCTCATTCCAGGATGCAAAGAAAGTACTAACATTTGCACCCACAGGCCAGAGAAACACCCTAACATCTCTTCCTGCAATTGGTGACTGCAAGAATGGCAAGCACCTATTTGTAACTCGTTTACAAATCATTGCTCCTCCCACATTTTCACAGGATTACAGGTGCTTTGTCCTGCAAAGCCTCCACAGTCTAAGATTTAACACACACAGTTTAGAGAACTAAAAAGTATGGGGACAAAGGAGTAGCTACCAAAGACTCACTTGACAACATAGTAGATCTCCAAACAGATGATTTTCATGATTAAGGCACAAGTATCCAAGACACTGAGCTATAAAGACAAGAAAGGAAAAATAAAAAAGCAAAACCTGAGCACCTAGTTCTGCAGGGAAGTGGAACCCAGTTTACCCCCAGATTTACCCCCACCCAGCCACTTCCAGTGACAGATGCTCCAGTTCTGCAGGACGCTTCTCACCCAGCAATAGTTATGTCATGGACTGGTGATAAGGAAAGAATGCTGTGTTCAGTGAGAGCTCAGGACTTCATAATGAAGGTGAAAACTCCCACAGGAAGGGGACAAGAACCGAACTGATTTCCCCTGTGATACTGATCAGCCTGAGCTAGGCCTAAAAAATTAAATTTAAAAAAAAAAAATTAAAAATATTCCATTTCTTTTGCCAAGCAGCACAGGAGGAACAGTACAGGTACACTCCAGACAGCATCCCTTCCAGAGTGTTACCACAGATGCTAGGGAACACCTGGGTTTATATCTTATGCAAAAGACAGTTCATGGCTGTTCAGTCTCTGCAAAGCCAAGAGCATTCACTTCATCTCCTGCCTGCATTTTTTGAGCACATTTCCTTTCAGAAAAGTGCAAGTAGAAGGAAGAGTCACATACATCACTTAAAACATTTCCTGAAGCAACAGAAGTGCCTTCATTTTGTTTGGATGTAACTTACCTCTGATGATTCTGAAGGTGGAGGAAGGGTCCCAAAGAGGGGATTGGTTAAATTTTCCCAAAACTTTGGCCTAAAAGATATGTACAGAAGTAAAATCAGTTATCTTCCCCACACCACAGACCTACCAGCATTCTGACTGTTCTGCAAACTTCACAGAAAACATGCTTTGGTAAAGACAGATTTATGTCATTTTGTATGAAACAAACAGAACAAAATACATTTGCCTCTGAACATGCACAAGAGATGAAGCCCAAAGCCCATATGCTGCAGACCCTGACCAGGCCACACAAAGACTAACACACAAATATCTCTGAAAAGTCTGATAAGCCAAAGAAAAAGTGTTTTGGGGAAAAAACAAAAGGAAGGAATATGTGTTGTAGGAAAAACAACAACTCACTTTGTCCTCAGAACCAGCATGGCGCTATCGCGACGGTCCTGCCACAGGGCGTGCAGGAAGGCAATGGCAGCACGGTGCAAGAGGGGAGGGCACCAGTACCTCTCCTGTAGTTTGGAGTCTATCAGCTCTAAGACTACTTGGAGGCAACTCCACTCCCCTAAGCTGAATTCCTAAAAGGAAACAAGAAAATCTGCATTACCACAGAACCACTAAGCAGGTGCCTTTTTAGAGCAGGATGTGCTTGGTTCCACTTGATCAATACACAACTAAATCTTGAGTACACGATGCTGCCATATATTTTGTGTAAGACTACAAGGAATGTAGCACAGGAGAGAAGGAAAATATCTTAGATGAATAAGAAGTGAGCTAAGATAAGACTTAACAAGACCAAGAACTTTCAAAAGTTCCCAACCCAAGATGACCTTGACCTGCAAAGCACCAGAATGAGTATTCTGGAAAGCTGAGATTGGTCTCTGTACCTCAATCTTTAGGTTTCTCACTGTCAGAGCCAAGAGAATGGGCCAAGGGATCTTTGGTCTGACCCAGTAGATGTTCTCATGTTAACTCAGTATCTGCCTTGAAACTGGGGAAAGTTTCTCTTTGGTTACAGGGAGAAGTGAAGCTGGATAGGAGCACAAGCTGCATTTAGCTTTACATTAAGCCCATCAGATTTTATAGACTGTGCCATGGATGCTACAATAAAAGCTAAGTGTGAGTCTTTGGGCAAATATCTGCTATTCTACCTTTGATCCATCACTGCCATCCTTCACTTCCAAGTTCAGGAAGAGTTCAATGAGCCCAGGTTGTGTCTCCACTGCAACTGTGAGGAACTCCAGTATCATGACCTTAATCCTCATGTCCTCAATCTTGCTCTGCAGGCGGGTGAGGAAGGCATCGCGGATGGCGGCAGCGTCACTGCCAAGGCAGGCGTAAACAGACATGGGTGCAACCTGCAGAAGGCAAGAAGCATCAGACACCTGAAAAAACAGCTCTTCAGAATGCTTCTTGATTTGCATTTAACATTGAAACTCCAAAATATCTGATATTGAACCTCCAAACGTATGTACTTGAGAATAAGTTTTCATTAAGTAGGAAGAAAGCTGCAAAGTGATCCAAAGTTTCCTCTTTGGCAGTTCTACTCTATCTCTCACCTACTTCTCCAGGGTTATGACAAAACTGCAAGATAAAATCAGGTTTGAAATAATGTTTCTTGAAAGAAACCCAGAGCTTGATTTGTATGCTTTAATAAAACAGCACACACAGAAGCACTGTAGCCAAAAAGCAAAGTTGAAAGCTCCCGATAGAAACTTCAATAGGAACCTCTTCTCTGTGAGATGTTAAAATTCCGGTTAGGAAAACACAGAAATTGTATTTAAAACTCCACTTAAGAAAACACAGAAATTGTATTTAAGAGTGGGACTTTAAAAAGTTACTCAAGAAGTGCAAAGAGATCAACTGGAGGTGCCAATACTTTGCAGAAAACACCCCTCTCAGTGTGAAGCCTCTCAGGGAGATGCTGAGTGACTTCCCAAACAGCAGAGGGTGGCATTGAACTGCTAAGGGCCCTTGATGTGATTTATCCTCTAACTCCCAGCTTCCAGTCCACACTGCCTTTAACTGACTCACATTAAGCTCCTGGATACAAACAAGCCTGAAGAAGTTATCTTGATAGTATTTCAGGGATGCAACATCACAAAGGGAGAAGCAAAGGCACGCTTGTGTGAGCCCCATCTTACCGTAGCCAGTCGCTTGAGCAGCTGGATGGCCAGGCGGGGAAGCGCAGGGTCATGCTTGTGGTAGATGTATTTGGCCAAGACAGCAATAAGATTGTTTCCATGAGCACCTGGAGAAAACATCAGTAAAATCAAAGAGAAGTAACTGCAACAGGATCTGTTGACTAAATAATGACTTCCATAGCAGGTGACAACTAGGTTACAGAATCACAGGGGTTGGAAGGGAGCTCGAGAGATCATTGGGGCAAACCCCCCAAAGGGGAGTTAGTCTCCAGAAGAACAAAGCATGGGTCCAGAGAGGCACTAATGGCAGCTGATTGATGTATTCTGCAATTACACCCATCGAATTACACAGCAGCAAACAACAAGCCACATTTGCTTAACGCTCAGAACCTTCCAGAGGAGAAGAATGCCTTAGAGGAGGGAGAACAGACTTTCTCCCATCACTAGAAATCACTTCTTGGAACCTTGAAATCTTAATTACTGTTTGTAACGAGACACACAATGACTAGTGGCAAATAACCAAAAAAAAGCAGAGCTTCTCCCAGGCTGCCCCCAAGGAGAAATACCTACCATGCTGAGTAAGGGCCTGTTCTAATGGAGACACCACGCTCGAGGGGGGTTTCAACCGGATGACATTATTGGTAACTGAGAATGCCAGCTTAACTGTTTGGATCAGCAGTTGACCCTGGCCTTGTGACTCATCACTGTGTTTCAAAGAAGAAATCAAGTCAGTAACTGTGTTGACAAGTGACATTTATTATCTGCAGAACATCTAAAGAGGAAATTCTATGCTCTGTCAGTTTGGGGTTACAGGACGTTTTTACTCAGTCATGTCACCACGTAACAGCTGCTGGAATAAACCCCCTCACAAATCCACAACAAAATACTCTCTAGCCAGCCCTGAGTTTTCAGCATCAAATAAAACAGAAAGAGAGCCTGACAGCCTATTGTTACTTTTGTTTTTTCTCTTGGGGACAGAGAAAACTAAAAGGTGTTAAGACAGAAGAAGAAACAGTTACAGAAATTAGTGAACCAAAACTGGATGAGGAGAGACAACTGGCTCCAAGATTGGTATTCTTCTAAGGTTTTCCATATCAGACAAACATTCTAGAGACATTAAAGCTGAAAAGGCTTCTCAAGTAAATCTCACTTTCTCCTCAACAAATCCGGAAAGTTTTGAAAGAAAAAACTCAGCAGACTATTAGAAACAACCTGCCAGAAAGTTTGGCTATGTGTCAACTTAATTTGGCCAGGAGGAAAGGGAAAAAATTCAACCACAGCTCAAACAAAAGAATCAAGCCTTCAGAGAGCCACACATGGAGGGTAAAGTGCTCAATACTCATGGTATCTTCAACCCTTCCAGGATACTTCAAGCCACCTTCAGAACAACCCTGAACAGACTGATGGTATCTAGCACTTCCAAAATTGCACTGCAAGCTTTATTACAATTTATTAATGAATCACAGAATCACAAGGTTGGAAAAGACCTTTGAAGATCATCAAGTCCAACCATCCTCACTTTGACTTGAACGCTGGTGTTTCCTGAAGACACAGAACTTCTAACTCTGGCTCATACTCTCGATTCTAATTCAGACACCCAAGATTATAAATTGAGTTCAAGTCAGTTCTTTACAAAAACCATAACTGCTGACAAATGTTAAATGACTGAATACACTGACACCTGCTGACATGCTCCAGCTGTCAGTGAGAAGTAGAAAACTAGAACAACTGTGAGAAATGGAGAGTGTACAGCAAGGACTATACACAGATCTGGAACAAGCAAGTTTGTTCCTCCGGAACAGGACAGGCAGGCTGTCTTATCTAGCCACTATTCCAATCCACTGAAGCTACATTTGCTTTTCCTCACACTACTGAAGGGGAACACACCACTCACCTACTGGACTGGGAGGCCATTACCATATCGATGGTGTCCACACCAATGCCCATGATGTTGATGACAGCTTGCCCAGCTTCCATGTTGGCCAGGCTGAAGATGCACAAGGACTGAAGGCTGGGGGCATTGCTGAGAGATACAAACACCACATCATCACTGACAGCACCTGCAGGATTTTCCCACCCAGCACTTAGAAAACTACCTCAAAATAACCTCTTAATTCCTACACCCCCACCACTGACCCCTACGTTATTCTCCCTTCTACTTTCTTCAGAGCAGACACAGCAAACAGGGAAGTGGGCAGCACTCTGTCCCAAGGAACCTCTTTATTGTTTTCTCTTTCCTCAGCAGGTGTTCTAAAAAACAACATCCCTAATCTTCTTCTGCCCTTCCTGTACTCAGTAACACTGAAAAGAGCTGAAACCAGCACTACACAATCATGCCAGTTCAGTCCCAGGCACTCACAACATTCAAACACTGGAACAAGAAGAGGGCAAACAGAGCCCCCCTGCACTGTAAGCCAGGCCAGCACAGGTCTGGAACCCATCAGCTGTCTTACCTGCTGCGAGGATCCATTTCAGGGCATAAATTCAGGATAGCATGGATCAACTGCAGAATAAGGCATCCTAAAGGAGATGAAATGGACAGTTCAGGAAGATCTGTTGCCTAGTTCCTAATACTGCAAATAAATCACAGCACCTAGTGATACTGGTAGACATACAAAGGGAATCCCAAATAGCTGCTAGAAAAGGTATGATAAGGAGTAAAAATTCACACATTGTGTCTCTCCCCTCCTTTTTCTTCCACCCTCAGCATCCTTACCAATTTTCTCTCTCACTCCATGAGAGTTGTAACGCCATTTGTGGTAATTTGGTAACATCTCCTTCAGGACAAACACAATGCAAGGCACAAGTCCTTGGCTCTGGGTGCTACCAAGCTGTCCCTAGGAGAAGCAGAAGTGTTATTGTCCTTCTGGTTATAGAATCAAAGAATCATAGAATGGCATGGGTTGGAAGGGACCCCAGGATCACAGAGCTCCAACCCCCTGCCACAGGCAGGGCCACCAACCTCAGGTCTGGATCTACACAAGGTTGCCCAGGGCCCCATCCAACCTGGCCCTGAACACCCCCCAGGGATGGGGCATCCACCAACCTCTCTGGGCAGCCTGTTCCAGCCCCTCACCACTCTTTCTGTAAAAAACTTCCCCCTAATATCTAATCTAAACCTTCCTTCCTTTAGTTTTAATCTATCCCCCTTGTCCTGCCATTGTCTGCCCTTTGAAAAAGTTGAATCCCCTCCTGTTTATATGCTCCCTTCAAGGATGATAAATCTTTTGCAGGAAGATATGCCATATGCCCTTAAAGTTTGAGAGCACTATCACAGGTTTACAAGCAGCTTCTATTCTTTTGTACATCAGATGAATGAAAAGAGTTTTTTGAAAGAACCAGACTACGGAGAAAGCACAAACAGCAGCACAAAAGAGAGTGCCAGTCAATGATCACTCATGGAGACCTGCTGCAAAGGGCATCTCAGACAGGGCTGTATTTCACTTTCCTGTCCTAAGATCCTACAGCTGACTCCACATGCAGAGTATTCCAGAAGCACTCACCCTGACAAGAGTTGTGATCAGGTTCAGGAAGGAGATGGTAACACTGTACTCGCCTTGAGGCTGTTCTATGCTCATCAGCAGGTTTCCATAGCCCCCAGCATTCATCCCCTCTGCACTGTGAAATGAGCAAGAGGGTTTGTTACAGGAATAGCAGGACAGAGATGTCAGAAGTATAGATTTCACAGTGGTAGAAAGTTCTTAAGAAAGGTTATGAGTAAACTAGGGGGAAAAAAGCCCAAACAAAAAAGGGCTGGGGGGGGGGGATCATGAATACCTAATCATGTGATTCATACTGGACACTGGATTGGCAACAAACGGTAAGAACCCTGTATGGTGAAGGTCAGTCCAAACCTGCAAGAGAAGTACAGACACTCCCTCTCACTCTCATATACATGCCTACCAGTTCCCAAACCCAGTAAACCCAGATGGTCACTTCCTCACCTTGGCTGGCATCCGAGCAGCCAGGACTGTCAAACAATTGACACAGGAAGCGATAACATCCACAGGGGGAGAGATTACAGTTGTTAGCCTAGGGAAAAAGAAATATCATGCATAAAAAGCACTGCCACCTGTAGTATAGCCTATATACTGTTGTTCTGTTCAAAAAAGCTTCTCTCTCACTGGAATACAGAACCAGGCAAATACAGACACCACTGTCTGCACTTTCTGTCTAGACTTGCCACCTCCCCCTCACACCTGAGTCAGATCAATTTACTGCAGGAGGGGAGGCTGGCAAGACAGCAGACTGTCAGAGTGAAAGATAATTACCCAGCAGCACATCAATTCCCAGGCACTTCACACTTGAGAGGAGATTTAATAAGTACAACTTAACCCCTGGAAGTTACTGCTCTAATGATGTGTTTTATTCCCCTTTCATGTAAATGCTACCAAGAAGAAATCCTTTTAAATGGGTAACATTGCTCAACAGTCAGGAAAGAGGTGGAGGAGGGGCCATTCTGCTGCATCAAAGTGCTACCCAGTGTGTAGCCAGAACAGACATGAGAACTGAATACCAGTCTTGATGAGTTCAAGCAGTGAGACACACTTCTTGCAAAGCTCTGGACAAGACTGGTAATTAGCCATTCTTCCAGCTCATTTATCTTCTCAGGTACCTCCACTGTCAGGGGCTTCATGCCAGTCAGTGATTTACCTCTGCAGGAGCATGTAGATTCGTGATGTGATTGGCAGGAGGCAATCTGCTATCGATACATCAGTGCTGATGACTTTATGAACCAGATCAATGATTGGCTTGACCCTCTGGCAATGCTGAATCACATCTGGGGAAGAAAAATAAAACTAGAATGCAAACCCATACTTTAGCAGTAATTAAGTCTGGAGCAATGCACAATAATCTTATCACACATCCTAATGATCATTCCCCACACCAAAAAATGCATTTATTTTTATGTATCTCAACTTCTCCCTCATCAAAAATGTATCTCATCTCACTACATGCTCTTGGCCTTTTGCAGTGAATTTTACAGTATTATAAACATTTTAAAAATCAGGTTTCTTTCAAAATTATTCAGTTGTTCAATCCTACTATTACCCTCAAATTGATACCAATTAACCATTAATTATTCTCTTTTCTCCTCCCAGCCTATCTCACCTGCTGTCGACACAACATGGAGCAACATCTCAATCTCACAGGTGAACAGTGTCCAGCTGCTGTAGGAATACTCCCACCGTACCAAATAAGCCCGATCATCCAGCATCACTTGGCCCACTGTTCCCTGTGGAATCCGCAGGTTTGTTTGACCTAGTCCTAAAGATTGAGGAAGCACGTGAAACAGAGTCACAAATTTACCCAGGAGTTAGAAGCCAGACAAAGAACTAAATCCCTCAAAGCATTTTGATAAGAAAAGGTTAAGTGGCGTTTCCTTACCAAGAGGATAGAGGAGTTTTGGAGCCTGTCTTCGCCAAAGCGTGCCATCTTCATGGGAGATGACATCAGGAGGTTTACGTTTGTACAGCTCAATATAGAAGGACATTTTATCCAGGAAACTGTATACCTGTATACAGAGAGAGCTTAAATAATACAGCCAAAGAGCCAGACCTTCTTAAAAATTAATCAACCAGGTCATTTCCAGGAACAGACAAGTCTTCTTGACATGGACAATGACCTTCTAATATATCATCCCTATCAAAGCATTATTAGACAGCTCACTTGCCCGGACAAGTGTCCTCTAATGAATCAGGAACTGCTCATTATATAATCTGAAAAATTAGGCAGTATCTTAATCTCCAGCTGTTAAAAGTTGAAAAGTTTTCCAAAAGCCAGAGAACAGTCCTCTGCAACAGCACAGGAGCCCCTCCTAAAAAGAAACCCTGTCCCCTGCTCTTAGACAAAAGCTTAATGTCTGTTATCTAAGACTGCAGTTGAAATAAGCATGTGTAATGGGAAGAAAGAATTGCCACATGGCATGTTACCCCTGTCATCTCCCAAACACCCAGAGAGATCCTGTACCTTTTTTGCAGTAGATTTATCAGACACAAGGGCTTGGAGCAGCTGAAGGAGAGGACTAAGAAGATGGGGGAACATCCCACACACGCTGTCCAGGATAATACCCAGACCTGCAGTAGGTTCCTGGTGGTGGAAACAGAAAACAAATGTTCTATTACTAAAAAGAAATGCTAAAATGGTCTCAGCATCACACAAGGATACAGTTCTTTTTGAAATTGTACATTTAACATGATCATGCACAAAAGTATCACTCCAGTCCTTGCACAGACTAAAGCATGAGGCAGTGTGCAAGTATAAGGCAGGAAGTAAGACTATAATGCATTACATATCATCCTAATTCTGTGACAACAACAAAAAAAAGCATGATGCTTTTGCCAGCAGTTAGTTCAATCCTTGCAACCCCAGCCCTGGTTTAAACTATCACCTATATTAAAACTTGTTCCAGTATCCAGAGTAAAGCCAAGGCTGTACCTAAAAGGCAGGAAAGGGCAAAAGTAAATCAAAGATAGATACAAGTGAACACTAGCTCCTCAGGCCCTCCTAGAAACTAATTAGAATCAGTCTGTTCATGTTCCCAAACATGATCTTTCATCAGGTTTTAGTTAGAAGTAGGGTAGGTCAAAGAAGTTGCCAACACACTCACTGTCTTCCAGAAAAGCTGAGGAATGCTGGAAGCTGCCAGAACTTCACATGCAGCATCAATTATATCCTTCAAAGGAAGAGAAACAGATAAAAGTTACTTTACACAGAAGGACTTCATCCCAACTGAGTTCTGCCACATCTTTGGACTTTAAGCTTCCATTTTTACCAGCCAAGATGTAACTACTTCCTCTACTCAAGACAGAAAGAAACTCCCAACACAGCCAAGCCCAGAACGCACAGCCAGCCTAAAGCCACGCTCCTTATCATGAGTGCACCAGCCAGGACAAGCATGTCCATTCTATCTGCAAAGGGCTGTATGATGTCTTCTCAAACTTGGAAATGGAGTCTGTATTATTTATTAGGTCCAAACCCATAGCACTTAAAGTCCAAGATACTCTCTGTCATTATTAATCACAGAATCGTAGGGGTTAGAAGGGACCTCAAGAGCTCATCAGCAGGTCTGCAGAGGTGTTTACTATGTCTGCACTGTGTAAATGCAGTAGGAAAGCCACTCTTTTAGATCTAAGGAAAATACAGTTTGCAGTCTCAAACACAAGATTACAATTTAACACAAGTCATTAGCATCAGTTATGAGAAGTTACTTTATAGGTAACAGCTGCAATGTGCCTTGGGTGCTCACCTGCTGATTGCCCAATGTATGTAATTCCAGTGAGGTCAGGACAAAGGAAAGAAGTCCATAAATACACATACAAGCTGTGCTGGCAGTACACTGGAAAGAAAGAACACACAGGGCTGTTATAGGGGAAAAACTGTGCATTACAGAACACACTGCAACCCCGCAGTCTGCTTTATAAACTGAGTAAATACACCCTCACTGCAGTCAGCCCAGGGGCAGCACATCAGGAAGCAGTCATTAGTTAAGCTCCACATTACCAGGACATATTTCTGTTAATGAAATGAGAAATCTTGCCACTACTGTTATCATTAGACATGCCTTCCAAACATCAGAAGAAGGATTTGCTCTCTCTGATTTCTGCCTACAACGTACTTTACTCTCTCTCACACACAGTGTTGTCTAGTGAAACCATATACAGAGAACAGTGCAAAATTAAATCATCTAATACTCAAGATCTACAACAGCAAGTACATTTATGGAGGCAAATCAACAAATGTGATTAAATGCAGTCTGTTCTGCTCAAAAGAGATGTAGTTCCTCCTCAACTTACAACAGCTTATTTTATTATTATTCTTTGGGGATAAAAATGTGTTTAATTTCAACTTGATCATCACTGAAAGAAGGTAAGATGATAAAACCTGCTTTAGTGAATACTCTGACGTAGTTTGAAAGAACACTGGTTCAAAATCATCTGCTTCCCATCATACATTTCCATCAGCAGTGGTTACAAAACCTCTAAGAGCTGACAAACATGGTCATAGAAAACTCACGTTCTTCCCTCCACTGCTGAGGGACCGCAGCAGCTTTGTCAGGTACTGGAACACATTCAGCTGGATAGCAGTGCTGCCCATTCTCCTGATAACACTCGTTGACTCCTCTGGGTTTATGGTGTGACGGAGCAAAGCCCAGGCCAAAAGCACCAGAGCATGATGTGAGACATCTCCTAACTGCAGCAGCTGATTGTCCATCTCCTGCACACAGACAAGACAACAGCAAAATCATTGCTATCTTCTGAAAGAAGCTCATGCTCAGCAGAAAGCTGTTACATTCCCTGGCTAACAGTCACCTTTCCGTTGCAGGCAAGTATTTCAAACATGCAGCTCACCAAATGACATACTTGCAGCCTCAGTCTGTATTTCTGCATGGTTTACTGACTTAAAGGTGGCCTAACCACAGTATATTCTGTTAGGCCTGATGAGGGGTTACTCTGCCAGTGTTTTACCTGGTGGATGTGGTCATTGTTGGCTAATTTGTGCTCCTCTGTCCTGTCATCCAAAGCACGTTCATGGAGGGAGTCAATTTCCATGCCTTCCACCAGAATGAGAGCACTGAAGTAGCTACAAGCAGGAAAAGAATAAAAAAAAAATAGGTCAGGACTTTAAGTATTCAAGGTTGGGGTTTTTTTTAAATTATAAGTGGTCAAAAATAACCTTTAGTTTGCTTTTTGTTCAGCCCTTCTTTAAAGCAGTAAGAATTTACACAAAAATTAACATCAGGTCATCCAAACTTTATCTTGAAACACTAATATATGGCAGATTACAATCTTCAGGACCACCATTTCTGGTTGAACAGACAAAAAGTGGTCACTGAAATTTGAATATAGCTTTTCCACCTTTGGAACTCTTTGCTACCTGGATGGATTTTCATTCCCCCTAGCCATAGGTTCTGTCTGATGCAGCAAAATGAAGGCATTGCTGCCATTTGTAAGCCGCTCCACAATAGCTTGAGCTGAGGCAATACAGTTAAGAAGAGGTTAGAGAGAGAAGACACGCCTGTGTGCAGGCAGTAGCCAGACTACCAGCACAGGACTGTGAAGACACAATTTCACTTCACCACTAGACCATCTAAGGAGTGGCACTGTGTCTTCATTCTTACCAGAGGCAAGATTATATCCTAGATTAAATTGAGTATCTGGCTATCTCTCTACTTTGCAATCACACCTTCATTTTGCCACAACCCTCCAGCGTGACCAGAAAACCTATCTTGCCTTCATCACAATAAGCTCAGCTTGAAACAAGAAGCAGCAGCAAGAATTACAAATGCTTTTTCCCTGAGGAAAACAATTGCATTGCAGTCCACAAATAAACAGGATACTCACCCAATGCGATCCACCAGGTGATCCATGCTCTCATCTACCAAATGTCTGTTGGTTTGTCTAGTGCCAAAGCCCTGTTCTTTGAACATCTTTGCAAAGGCCAGGAGGTCATCAGGTGCCATCTCAAAGTATGCATAGTAGAGGAAGATGACTTCCAGGAGCATGGACTGTTCGCGGAGGCATTGCACAAACCAGCGGGAGACCTGACGTTCTGTCTGCACAAGGAAAGGTTCTGCTGTGCTGTGTTGAAGCTCACAGGTCATTCTAAGGAGTTAGAAACTGCCAAGTGTGGAGACATTCCCACAGCCTGTGTAACCAGCTGTTTGTATCAGTGTCTGTAAATACAGGCACTGTATTTACTGATGCACAGTAACAGTGCATCACACTGTTGATGTGTGTGTACTGATGCACACAAACAGCTACAGACAAGATCTGTTAGCCTAGGGTATCGATGGATTTAGTGCAGGGAACACCAGGTTCCAGGCAGTTCTCCTGAGTAGAAGTGTGCTCTGTTACAGAGAAAACAAATTCTAGGTTTCTTGCACCAGGAGAAACACCCTTTTTAACTGCATCTGCACATAGACTCTTTCCAATACAGTAGGCATAAGGAAAGACTGGTAAGTTTGATAAATAATAGCAAGAAACAAAATACCATGAGGTTTCCATGTGTTTCCCAAGTAGGAGCTTCTGCTTTGTACAAGGCTTCAAACTGCTTTCTGTAATTAGGAACTAGTTCCTTGTCCAACTTCTCAACACACTGGAAGTATTGTGCCTTAAATAAAAGAATAAATAAATTAACTTCTCACTTGCACAGCCACATACTTTTTACAATGACAAGTGGACAAGTATGACACAAGTCACATATTTAGCCTACTTCAGTGACATCATGTCCAGGAAAAGGCGCCTGTACTCACTGTGTAAGGGTGCCTCTCATCCTGAAAATAAGTGAGGAGGTGGAGGACACAGCGCAGAATGCAGATCCTCTCTTCATAGTAATAGTCAGCAAGCTGTGAACACACAGGGCCACTGCTATCAACTTGTTAATGTCCCTCTCCTACAAGCTTTCCTCTCCCATACGCTGCCAAGGCCTTCAGCACAGGAATACACAGTGCTCAAACATGACTACAGGAGTTTCAGCTAAGCAGTTTTTAGGTTATCTGAAGAAAAGTGTATTTAATTAACTTTACAGAACTCAGTAAGACACCTCCATAGGGACATGTCTATAATTACACTGCTGAGTGAGAAAATTTGGAAAAGAAAGGCAAAACCAGAGAGAGATAACCTCTCATTCCTCATCGTATTACCCTGTCAGATGTGTCTCCATTTCAGAGCTGTCACTTCAGACAGGAACATAGAAACCTGTAAGCTTTGGAAAACACAGGAGCATACATCTGCCAAGCTAAACTCTCTCCTATTAAGCCTAACATTTCCTTCCTGTAGCAGCTATTAACACTGTTCAAAATCTGTTCTTTACATGAAGGAAACACTTTGATTATTCCAAGATTTTCTGGATTCATAAAGTTGTTTCTCTGGCAAAAGATCTTTTCAATGGAAAATACAAATGGAAGTGACCAACCTTCAGCATCAGAGCCTGACTCTGCCTTTCATCCTGAAGAACTGTCTGTAAGCAAAACAGAAAATAAACAATCAGCTACTGCAGAGAGACAAAACACATACTCACAAAAAGACTGATACAAACAAAAGACAAATTTATTTCCCATTTCTTTTGGAAAGAAAGATTCCAAAAGTATAAAGCCGAAACACTCATTTCCAACTGCATATTTGTTCTTCATCTCCTCTCCTTCACAGATCTGTGGTTTTCCTGTATTCTTGCAGGGATTCAAGCACGTTGGCTTTCTAGAAAGTTAGGCCATGACACCTGCTACAAATGTCACTTTAATTTCCTTAAAGTGACCTGTGAGCATTGTAGGTTCAAAGAGCAGCTACAAAATCAGAACTCAGACTCACATGTGACAATATCCATCAACAAACTACTGGTATTAAGGAAAGATGTGGAGTAAATAAAATATAAATGGGAGCTACGGACCTTCAGGGAGTCCCTGGTTCCTCTGTAGTCCTCCTGAAGATAACACTGTAACAACTGCACACTCTGCTCTTCATCCAAACCCTGAAAAAGAGAGATGCACTGAAATTAATAAATGCCAACTAAATTCATTAGAGATGAAGATTCTTTCAATTATTTGGGTAGCTGTTCTCCTCCAAACAATTAAATTCCAGAATTTTAAATTTCATTAAATTAAAAAAAAAATTTTTTTCTTCCAAACAATTAAATTCCAGAGTATTAATTTTGCCTCTACTCAACAAGAAGCCTAAACAAAAGACTCCCAGTAACAGTGCCTTCCAATTGCAGGGATAAAAAGTAGTTAGAACAGCACCTTCACTCACCAAAAACTTGCTGACCCTCAGACCCAACTCTTTTAGTGGAGCTGCTACATCTTTATCAGCTTTTATTTTTTCTGCAGACGTTGCACTAAAGAAGAAAAAGAAATTTTAGCTTTAAAAAAGCAGCAATCCCCAAGAATCAACTTAAGAGGCTTAGTTTCAAAGTTCTCAGTTCTATTAGTTTGAAGTGAACACTTGCTTTTTTCCTCCAAGTCCTTCAGTATTTCAAACAATATTCTGTAATCTTCCTGCCTGACAAAACACCATTCACTATTATTACTGTAATAAATGCAAATTACTATAACAAATGCACACTGTATTTATTCCATCTTCTCCAATAAGGGAATCTGGATATCTCTCTGGGATGACTGAGTGTCAAGAGGATTTATTTCTCCACAGGCTGCACACTTGCTCGTGATCACTGCAGCTCAGCAGAGGGGAGGGTTAAGAGGTGCCTAACATGTCAGGAACGGCAGCAGAAACTCCTCTTACTTCTTTCTAGTCTGTTTTTTACACACAAAAAATGTTATGCAGATAAAGTACTTTCTCTTACTATTCCTCTTCTGACATTTCAAGCCATGCAAGACAGTAAAAATCTATTTTTAAGTAATCAGAGAGAAATATTCAACATGCTTCTCTACTTAATAGGAGCATTTTAGAGATTAATCTCTAAATCAATTACTGTACCTTGGTGGTTTATAGTATGAAAGTCCCTCTAACAGTCTCTGCCAGTGCTTGTTCAATTCTGCTGCAATCTGTGCCTAAAAAAAATTTAAAAAAAACATGTATTGCTGAATGGATTCCTCAACACATGCTGCAGAGTATCAGATTTGTTAAATTTAAGTGAAGCAAAGAAATTCCACCACCACAAAGAGTCAGGAGCACCACAAGAGAAGCATCTATGATTCAGACTGATTCCAGATGCACATTGTATGAGAGAGCTCGCTGCCTTGCCTAATCACAGGAAGGGAGAGGAAACAGGAGGCAATGGGCTAGGTTCAGAAACATTTGGATTTCCAACCTCTGGGCAAATTCTTGAAAGCACGGGCTCCATCCCAGAAAAGAAGGAAGCAGGCTGTACCACTCATGAATACCCCAGGCCAGCCAGTCTAGAAAGTAGCACTTGTGTCCACTCCAGAAAGGAAACCACCTTTTCTCATACACCCTTCCAGGTAGTTCCTGAAGCAGCTACAAACAAGGAGTGGAAGAATGAACAAGCAGCAGAGACAGAGGAACAAAAATTATACTGAGGAAGAAGGAAAAAGCAGCAAAACTTATTTTCAGTAATGCTCAAATTATGAATGATCCAGTCAGTGATGGGCAAACCTGCCCAGGAAAACATGGACTTACTGGTTCTCTTAAAGCTGATCTGCCCAGAAGAATTGTCCACAATTCTCTGCTGCTCCTGTAGAGGAAGAGAAAAGGTGGAGAGTATTTTAATGATGAACACTATTTCAAGCCTCCATTCAGCTTACACCTTTTCAAACCTACCATTAACTCAGACCAGATCACACTGCAAGGTAAGAAAACTGATTTCAGGAACATTATTTTTATCTGACCCAGGAAAGACCCAGAAGGTGACAAGACATAGAGCAAGATTTGCAAACTCCTATCCAGGAAGCATCACATTTATATCAGTTTATTAGCCTGGTCTGATTTTGCTACTTTTGAGTTTGAGTTTAGTAAAGAAAAACCTAATGGAAGTAGAGAGTAATACTTTATTCAGTTATATTCAGTGCTCTCCTCCCAACAAATTCTTCCATAGTAATTTCATCCTTCACTCTAAGTGGAACATAATACTGCATTAGGTGAAGAACTGCAACCCCTTTACATAAGGCAGAACAACTTGCCACAGGTCTTCATATCATTTATCCTTAGCTTCCTTTTTCTTCCCCAGAACTCTCCAGCAAAGCCAGTCTGCACCATAAAGTATTACCGATCAAATCCTGAGTCTGGCATTTGCCCCCAGAAAAATGGGTGTCCCTACAACAGCTCTGAAAAAGCATTATCTGCCAAAAAGAACATTTCAGGAACTCAGACAAATGCTGATTTGATAGCAACCCGACACAAACCTGGAGTTACACATTACAGCTCCCTACGCAAAGGCTGTCTGCAAAGGCAAGAACACTCACTTAGTTTTAGAATAGCATCATCCAAAAAAACCCTCACTATGGCAGTGAAAGTCATGTGTAACTTCCAACACAAAGTGCTACTTCAATGATAAGACCTATTATTTCCAGCATACCTATCAAGATAATTTCCACCTACTAATTCCTTGATAGCTAGGCATACCTCCCTGTGTACAAGCTAACAAACCTCCCCTGTGGGGCAACCTCTCTGGCCCACACAGAGCACTGAAAGGCCACAGAATTTTACCAAAAATAATAATAGTAATTAACCACTTTGTAGAACTGAGCACCAGCCTTGGAGAGCACCAACCCTTCCGCTTTTCATTCACTCCCAACCTCTTCTGTGAATAAAACAGACTGTGGTTTGCCACCAGCTTGTTCATTAGACTCCAAGACAGCTAGAGAATCACAGGACATCGGGAGTTTGAAGGGACCTTGAAAGATCACCTAGTCCAACCCTGCTGCCAGAGCAGGATCACCCAGACTAAATCACACAGGAACACGTCCAGGCGGGTTTGAACGTCTCCAGAGAAGGAGACTCCACAACCTCTCTGGGCAGCCTGTCCCAGGGCTCCCTCACCCTCACAGGGAAAAAGTTCTTCCTTAAACTCCCATGGAGCTTCCTCTGGTCCAGCTTGCACCTTATCCCATCACTGAGCAGAGCCTGGCTCCATCCTCCTGACTCTCACACTTTACATACTGATAAACATTAATAAGGTCACCCCTCAGTCTCCTCTGCAAGAAGAGAGGCCCAGCTCCCGCAGCCTCTCCTCACAAGGAAGGCATTCCACTCCATCATCCTGGCGGCTCTGCAAGCTGTCTTTAGGTGACCGGGTGTCACAGGGGTGTTCTCGTCCCCGTTGGGGGCTACAGGCAGTAATTTAATAAGAACTGGACGCCTAACCACACTCCAGCCCCAAAACGTTACATCAAACATCAAAAAACGCGCTCGGGACAAACGAAGGCACCGACGTGAGGCGGTCGCTGGGCCCGGGGTGCGCTGAGCAGCCTCCTTCGCGCGTCTCCCACATCTCGCTCGGCTCTTGGCGCCCGCGAAGCGCTGGCGAGAACCGGGGCCCGGCTGCCCTGGGCCGCGGGGGGAAGGTCCGACAGACGGTTTGGGGAGGCAAACCGAGCCTCGGCCTCCGCAGCGGCTTTTAAACACGCGTGTTGGACGCTCCCTCCTCAGCGGGGCGGCGGGAGAACCGCGGAGCCATCGCGGAGCCGCCGCGGACACCCGCTGAACGCCTCAGGAAGGGAGAGGCGGGGCCTCGCTGCGCGCCGGGGCGGGGCCAGGCCGGCGCGGGCCCCGCTGCCGTTAACCCTCCGATTCCCGCTCGCCCCCCGCCCCGACGGTGCCGCCGCGCTCCCCCCGGGTCCCTCCCCGCCTCCCCCCTCGCCTAACAGTGGAGGAGCCGCGCGGGGCGAGGCACGGAGCCGCCGCCGCCGCCGCCCCCACCCGCCTCCCGCCTCCGCTGCAGCCGCCGCCGCCGCGTCCCGCACCTCGCGCACGGCCCGCCCGCCGCCATCTTCGTTTCCCCTCTCACGTGACCCGCGGCGCGGAGTCAGCCCCTCCCCCCACCCCCCCTTCCCGGCGCCGGTGTCACGTGGTGGAGCCGCAGTCCCGCCTCCGGCCCGTTGGGTCATGTGACCAGGCGGCGGCGCCAAGATGGCGGCGTCCTGAGAGGTGGGTGCGCGCTCGGCTCCCCGGGGAGGCTGCGGCGCCTCGGTGGGACACGGGGCGTTCCTGGGCAGAGCAGCCGAGCGGCTCCGAGACCTTCCGCTGGCGGCTGCGGCACCGCTGCCGCTTCCCGGTAGCGAAGGCTGGGCTGCGTGCGGGGTGTTGCGGCTGCGGGGCGAGGCGCGGGGGGCGGCGCGGGAGCACAGGGCGGGGCGAGCCCGCAGCGCTGCGGGGATACGGCCGGGAGCGGCTGCTGCAGCGAGCTGAGGGCTGCCGGGCTGCGCAGGTTCCCCACCCGGAGCGACTGCGATAAGGGTGGCGGAACGGGCGGGCACCGGGAGCGCTGGGGGAGCTTCGCGTTACCGGCTGGCGGGGGATGGGGCCGCAGTTCAGCGGGGAGACACGTCGTGTGGCGGGTTCTTGGGGCAGCGGCTCTCAAAGCCGCAGCGTTACAGCGGGGGCTCTGCGGCTCACGGGGGGTTCCTCCCATCCTACAGCCCGGCTGGCCGGCGGGCTGCTGCGGGAGGCTCGGCTGCAAGAGCTGGGTGGCAGCCTTCAAGTTGTGAGGTATTTAACCTGACCTTCTCTAGTGAGCCTGAAGCTTCCCCCTCCCCTGTGCTCAGAAATGAGTAGGACCGCCCCCCCGGACCCTGGCCGGCCGGGGGTGGGACCCCCCCGGACCCTCACCAGCTGGGCTGGCTCATGCCTGTGATAACTCTGCAGTGTTGATGAATTCTTCTCCTGTCCCATTATAAAACAAACTGTGGTAGCAAAAATAATATGTCATGAAGCTGTTTGGCAATCAGGGATTTCAGGCTGTACAAACAAGGACAGTAATCCTTTCATAATGAGGCGTTTTCAGTGCAATCCATAAATAACTGAAGGCTGCAGACCCACAGCGTAAGGGAGTGTGGCAGTAGGAGGGTTAATAGCTACTCCATCGTGTTCCTGCTGAGATCCATCAGCTTTGTGATCCTGTGACACTCCATGAAAACCCAAACCAGATTAAAAAACCCCCTTCTGGCCTTTTATGAAAGAGTGAAGGCAGAGATTAGGGGGAACAACATTTAACAAGCTTACTGCTAATTGGCTTAAGGGTGGGCTAGAAAGGAAGCAGCAGTGCAAAGTTTTGGCTGGAGATATTTTATCTGGCAGGGATGTGTACAGCTGGATCAGCCATTCTGTTGCCAACAGAAACAGGGAAGCAGGTACCTTCAGAGAACCCAAAGTATAACAGCAGTGGCTTCCATCCAGCAGAGCTGGATACTGAATCAGGGATCAGGAGAAAGCAGTAAATGCCAGTGGGAATTTCACAATGTTGTGATTGCCCACAGTAGGGTAGAGAAGATAAGATATGATTTAACTTCTTCGAGCAGTTGTGTGTGTTGCTGATTATCCCAGCTAGTTATCCTGTAGTCCAAAAGTTCCAAGGGAAGGGCAGCTTGGGATGCAGCTGTGAGCCCTGAGTCACAGAGGGTGAAGTGCTGTAAGGGCAGTAGGTGTAAGATGAGGGAGTGTGGGGATATAGAAAACAATGATGGCTTTAGATTATCATCAAGAATGTCTTATGAGGTTTACTTAATCTTGAAGAGTTTGAGGCAAAAGGCACATACTGGAGGCTAATTAAACAAATCACTTATAAAGTGACAATGCATCTTTGGGATGAGACTTACCAGTGGTTGTCCAGTGTCATTAATGACTGACTGCTGTTAAAATATTTCACTTATTGGTACAGATCTAGAGCCTGTAAAATAGGACAAAATAGGGGTGTGGGGTTCTTGCTTGGAAAAGGGGACTCAAGGTAGCTGTGCCATGGGTTAGGGAGATGAAGCCAAGAGCTTCCTTTAAAAATAAGAATAAATCAGGCTCACTCAGCTATGAAGCTGTATAATAGTCAAGTCACGCAGCCACAACACATCCTAGAGTTAAACAGAACGTGGCCACTATATCCAGATGGACTAGAAGAATATTTAGGGGAGAAATCTTTGTAACATATGACCCAGTAGTGCTGTAGAAGCAAAGCAAATGAAGCTGCTTAACACCAAGGGTGCAGTGAACCTCCTTTCATGGCTACAGGCAGGGTAAGGTCTGTTCATTTCACTTTTCCATGCTCACATCTCCAACTTAGCTTATCTGGACAGTTCCAGTAATAGATCAAAATTAGATAAAGTATGCCATTTGACTGTTTTTTCATTACCATGATGTTTTCTTCCCTCCTTCTATTGCAAATACTCCATAGTGTTATAAAACAGTTGCTGCAGTGGTGGAAGTGTGGAGTCATGACACCGGTAACAGGAGAGGTGTGCAGGGGTTTCACACAGCAGCAGGAGGAGAAATATTCAGTAGGATGAGGAACATCCCACAAAAATACAGTGAATACAAAATTTCATTCTAAGGTTCCCTTTACACCTTTAAATGAACCACACTTCAACCTCACACCATCACATTGAAACCTTCTGGGAATAGTTATGGCTCGTTTGCTTCTCGCTTCAGTTCAAAGATACTGCAGCAGAAATAGGTGAAGCTGCGTGGCCACCCCAGCACTCAGCCCTCTCCAGCTTGTATTGCATCCAAGCATGTCTTGAATATCTCCAGAGAAGGGGATTCCACACCCCCCTGGGCAGCCTGTCCCAGGGCTCCCTCACCCTCACTGGGGAAAAGTTCTTCCCCATGTTGCTGTGGAACTTCCTATGCTCTGACTTGCAGCCATCGCCCCTTGTCCTGTCCCCACAGACACTGAAAAGGGGCTGGCCATTTCCCCTGCATCCCACACTTAAGATATTTATAAACATTAATCAGGTCCCCCCTTAGTTGTCTTCTCTCCAGGCTGAACAGTCCCAGCTCACTCAGCCTTTCCTCACAGGGGAGATGCTCCAGGCCCTTCATCATCTCCATAGCCTCCTCTGGACTCTCTCCAGGAGATCCCTGTCTCCATAATACCAGGGAGCCCAGACCTGGACACAAATAATTGGCACCTAACTATCAGTTTAAACTGAGCTTAAGAACAAGACAGCTGTAGCAAAGCTTTAGCTTTTCTAGTAATATCATTAATTATTTGCCTTTTTTTTTCCCCCCCCAATAGGAACGGCAGCAGCGTGAAAGGGAATTCCTCCCAATGGACAACTCCTGAGCGAGACACTGAAAGCTTTACCCTCGTTTGGCCTGGAATCATGTTAAACAAGCCAGTGCTGGTGGAATCCCTGCTCATCTTCATCCTCGTTCTGTCCGTGCACGCAGCGGTGTGGGACCGCTACTCCTGGTGCGCCGTCGCTCTCGCCGTCCAGGCGTTCTACACCCAGTTCAAATGGGACCGTCTGCTCCAGCTGGGTGGGGCCGTGTTCCAGTTCCGCACCGCTGCCAACAGCGGGCTGCTGCCAGCTAGCATGGTCATCCCCTTGCTGGGCATCACCATGAAGGAGAGGTGCAGGGCTGCTGGCATCGTGTACTTCGAGCGGTTCGGCGTAGTCGTCGCGTCCTCTGGCATGCTGCTTGCCCTCTTCCTGTCTGTGATAGCAGTTGGCATCACGAAACCCGTGCCAACCAACACTTGCATCCTTACTGGTGTTGCTGGCAGTATAATTATCTACACCATGAAGCACTCTTTGGCTGTTTCAGAAGTCATAGAGGTCCTAGAAGTGCTGCTAATTTTTGTCTACCTCAGTATGATCTTGCTCTACTTGCTGCCTCGGTGTTTCACTCCGGGAGAAGCACTGCTGGTGCTGGGAGGTTTAAGTTTTGTTCTCAATCAGCTCATTAAACGCTCACTGAATGTAATCGAGGGCAGGGGGGATCCCATAGACTTCTTCCTTCTGGTAGCAGTTGTTGGAGTTGTTCTTCTTGGGCTCTTTTTCACCGTGCTCTTCATCTTCATGGATTCGGGTACGTGGATCTCCTCCATGTTTTTCCACATGATGACAGCAGTGCTTGGCTTAGGGGTCATCATGCCTTGGCTGTACCGACTGATCCAGAGGAACCCTTTGTTCTGGCTACTCCAGTGTCTGTTTCAGACGCAGACAAGAGTTTACCTGCTGGTGTATTGGACCTTTCTGGCTGCTTCAGCATGTGGTGTAGTTTTCTACCAGAATGCTAAGAGATCATCTGAATCTAAAAAGCACCAGGCCTCCACCATCACCAGGAAATACTTCCATTTCATTGTTGTAGCTACATATGTTCCTGGACTCATTTATGACCGCCAGCTTCTCCACGTGGCTGCAGTGCTGTGCCTGGCAGTGTTCATCTTCTTGGAGTATATCCGGTACTTCAGGATCAAACCATTTGGCCAAACCCTGAGGCACTTGCTGTCTCTCTTCTTGGATGAAAGGGACAGTGGACCTCTCATCTTGACTCATATTTATCTCCTCCTTGGCATGTCCCTCCCAGTGTGGTTGTTCCCCAGATCTTGTGCTCCTAAAGGTACCTTGCCTGGCGCAGGAGCGCTGGTCCCCTACTCTGGGGTACTGGCAGTGGGGGTAGGAGACACTATTGCCTCTGTTTTTGGCAGTACCATGGGGGAAATCAAATGGCCAGGAACAAAGAAGACCTTTGAAGGGACCATGACAGCAATTTTTGCTCAGATCATTGCTGTGGCTCTTATTCTGATCTTTGACAGCAGCGTGAACCTGAACTCCAGCTATGCCTGGATTCTGGCATCTGTGAGTTTAGTTTCTCTTCTGGAAGTTTATACTACACAGATTGATAATCTGCTGCTGCCTCTCTACCTCCAGATAATGTTTATGGCTTAGAAGCACTTTCAGGACTAGAAGTTTCTCCTTTTCTAGAGAAAAGTGGTAACAGAGTAGCAGTGTGGTGAGAGCTCAGAGCCCATCCTAGCATTGCTGTTGGTACAGCAGATCAAATCATTAGGAACAGGAATGAAAGGGATCTGTTTAAAATAAAGGTTTGAATTAAAATAAAGGTCTTGGTTTTTCCTCCCTGTTTAATACAGCATGGGTTGGTTTGCCTTCTCAGAAGAACACAAGTGTGATGTAACACAATGATGATGTACTAAACTATTCTGGCATCTCTTCTGGGTGCTCTGAGGTAGAGGAAGAAGAGGTAAGTCACTGAGAGGCAGCACAGCACCAAACCTTACAGATTGTGGTACCTCTGTATTGCATTGGAGCCCAAACTCATTGCACTGTACTGAGCCCTGCCCTCTTGTGTCCCTGCACATGTGAACTCCTCATTCCTCTTACCAGCACCAGTTAAAGTGTGGCTTATAAAAGGGTGGCCACCATCTGCACCGAGGGAATATGACTGTCCCCCTGTATCCAGGCACTGGCAGCAAGAGCCATTCCAGTGCACTGTGATGTATGAGCACAACTCAGTACCTGGGGTTACAGATAAAGCTGATCTGGAGCAGGAGGTTTGGGAGTGGAGGGGACTCTTTACTCCAAGCTGTGCTAATACAAGACTTGGAGGTTTAGCCCTGGGGGTTTATGCAACAAATAAGAAGGTTTTATCTTCCATAAGATTCTAAGCTCTTGCTTCATTCAGAATAGCAGTCACAGGGGGGTGGAACTTAGCAAAGGCACAGAAAAACTAATTACACCTTAATCACAAACAGAAAAATCTGTTAAAGTCAATAAACTTATTTAATACTATTGCAGCCTTCTATTTTCTACATTTTTTCAGCTAGGTGGTTAATCAAACACTTCATAAAAATGCTGCTGTCAAACTGAGCAGAGCTGTTTGATTCAGGCCCTGTAGTTACAGCTGCTGTTCTGTGGCTAAAAAAAAAACCCCACCTGATTTTATGGGTTGAACACTTCTGTACTGACATTCTCTTCTCACCAGGTTGCCAAGTGCCCCTTGTTCCAAGACATGAGATCTGCCCTCCCTGCCCCTTCCCTCCCCTGAGAGGCATCCAAGCAGATGATTTGCATTCCAGGATTCTTGTTCCCAGGACAGAGTTAACTTCTGATGCTGCTTTTTACTCACTTTTGGGAACAATTCTGTGTGCCACACCATTCTGTCCTGCAGTCCTAGGCCTGAGACAGCATCTAAGGAGACTAAGAGTGGAGGTGGAGTGAAACCACTGCTCTGTGCCAGACAAGAAGCCAACAAAATTGGCCCCAGAACCTGATGTTTGTCTCTGCAACAAGCCTGGACTGAAGCAGCTGAGGGACTCTGATAGCCCTGGGGCAGCGTTGCTCAATTCACCCCCCTCCCAGCCTGGGCAGGTCTCCCCAGATTTGATCCCTTTCCTAAGGATGTCAAAATTCTCCAGAATAATACAACTGTCTCAGATGCTCCATAGGAAACCAGACTGGAGGATTGTTTCCTTTGTGTTTAACTGGAAATCCTGCAAATCCAGGCCAGCTTCTGGCTTCTATTTGTGCATTAACTGAAGGGTTTGTGTGTTGCAGTAGTGGTGGGTATAACCAGGGGACAGACACTCCTCAGCTGAAAGGTGCTGTGCTAAATTACTTACTCTTCTAATGGAATGGAAGGGAAAAAGCTTTAGCTGCTTCCACAGCTTTCACTTAATAAAGTAAGGCCAGAGTTAAGGTCATTTCCCTTCCACCCTGCTCCCAGCTTTCAAACCAAGTGCAGGGGAGGGCAGCAGCCCTACCTGCAGAAACCCAACTTGGCACTGGGGCTGTTGCCATTTCCCAGCTTCCTAATTCCAACTGTAGCCCCCTCATCACTCCTCCACAACCACTCTTCCACTGTACCACACCTATTCTGCATCATGACACCCCCAGGGGCTGAAAGGAAACATGTTCCCATAAAGAAACCAAATTAAACTATTTCACATCAAACCAGAGATGGGCAAAATCCTTCTGGAAGGGATGAGTCAGACAGGGGACTCTGAGTCTGACTGGTCTGGGGACCCTGAGCAGCCTTAAGGTTATTACCACATCAATTAATGTACTGGTGATACTGGGCTCCTATCTCAGGGTTGCTGCTACACTGGTGAAATGACACCTACGTGGCTTCTTGTTCAGCTTAGGATACAGGCTTGAGCTTGCCTCATGTGTAACTTAAGTTTCTTAACACTCAGGAAGTTTCACCTCACTTGTTTGGTTTTGTTGGGGTTGTGGGGATAATAATTGTTCCTGAGCACATGGAGAGGTCAAACCGATCATCAGACCACTTAGCACTGGCTCCATCCTTTGGAGAAGGACAGACTGTGTCTTCCTCAAAGAAGAGATGAGATGAAAAGGAGAATTTCTATTTTTTATTGGAATGTTAGGAGTTTGATCAGAGGGTTTCCAGAATTTCAACATTAATCTTTAGGAACTGTAATATTTTTAATCAATGCACCCAGAGATCAAGCACTCAGCTACAGCTTGCTAGAAATACTTCAAAAGGTTGATTGTAAAAGTAGACTTTCTGCTTCGTTTTGCCCACAGAAGAATTCTTTTAAATCACTATTATTCCAACAACAGGACAGAGACCTAACAGGTCAACTGTCTTCTCATGACACACACATTCCCCTGCACTGCCAGGACCGACACAACCAAGAAACACACCAGACAAGCTCCTGACTTAAACAGAATACAGAGTATTTGCAAGAAGAAATACTGCTTAACTGGTCCCAGTCAAGGTTCACTGGTGTTTAATGGTCTATTGTCAAGAGTCTGAAGGAGTTTCCTTGCTGAAAAGGCTGGATGACTATGCTCATACTAGTAGGCCTCGTGCGCTACTGGAGGTTAAGGCAGGCATGGGCCTGGGGGGAGGCTCCTCGTTCTGAGGGGAGGATTAATTAATCTTGAGAGTAGATCTAGTGGAAGTTGTATTTAAAGGAAACATGAACGATCAGAAGGGGATATTGATCAGCTATTGACTCCGGAATCACAGAATCGTAGGGGTTGGAAGGGACCTCGAGAGATCATCGGGTCCAACCTCAAGTGTAGAGTGATGGAAAAGGCAGTTCAGGAGTTGGCTGGAGCCTAGGAAGTAAGGAAGAGGTTAAAAAGACCCCAAAACAACCAACTTCAGAGGCTATTCCAGTTCTACAGGTATGAAACTGCTGCCAACTGAAGTACTACCAATAGAAAGACCCCCCACGAGAAGTTCATCCTGGCTATTGCAGCGAAAAGGCTCTAGTTCCCTCAGCTGCCTGTTTGGTTGGTGACCTTACCAGTTCTCCTTGCTCCAGCTCGTGCCTTTGGCTTCCATCACGTGGAAGGTGAACACGTGGCGAGAGGATGCTGAGCTGTTCAGGTCACTCTTGTGGACGACTTCACCGTGGATGAGGACAAGTCCACCTGTTTGAAACACCCACACAGCTTTCTTTACAGGCTGTGCTGACTTTATAGATATAAGGGAAGCTGGAAGTGCTCAAATACAGTTTAGCTCTTGTTTTTCTTGAGCTGGAAAGCAGCCTTGTTTGGGTTTGGGTTTTTTTACCTTTACTTACAGGCAGAGGTATGAACTGGCTGTCATCATAGGGCGGCTCAGACCCTACAAACTCCACACACGAGGAGCTACCTGACGCTGCACGCACCATCCTCCGGGTAATGCCATCTGCAAACCCACAGAGTAAGCAAGCACACAGAGAAGTTTAACAGCCAGCCACATTCTGCACAGCAGAGGAGCAGTACCTCTTATTTCTCCTGGTAACGATAGGGACTTTGTTATAATATCTTCAGTTTTTCCCTTCATAATCAGTGTGGGTTTTTTTTTTTTCGTTAAGCGAAGATTTAGGACTTTCCAGCTGTGGCAGAAACTGATAAGCAACTTTTGTTTGCCTTTCTGGCTCTGTGCATTGCAACACAGCCCATCAGGGACACAAATAGCCATACACTTATGCAAAGGCAACCTTCGGTCCATTTCTCCTTTCTATAAGAGCAATCAGAGCACAGCCAACTCAAGGGATGAGTGCTTTAAAAGTCTCAAGAGCACTATGATTACACTCCCTAAGTGAATGTTGAGGTGAGCAACAGTTTAAAGCTGATTAATGTGCCTTAGAAGTAGTGAAAAACAGAAATCTCTGCTGGGAATCCAATGGTGGTTACACACACAGAGCAACTAAAGCCAGACACAACAGCCACTACACCAGTCTGTGCTCATCTGGTTCCCCTGGGACACTGACTCTTCTCTGATGGCTTGGATGGTGTCCAAGGGATCCTTGCATAGACTTGGAGGCTTTCCTTGTCTGCTGAAACTCAGCTCTGGCTGTGTAAGAGAATTTTATTCCCTGTATATAGGGCTGTCAGGAGTAAAAATATTGTTGGCCAGGCAAGAAAGGGGGTCTTTGTGAAGGGGGTGTGACCTAGAAAAGAAACAGGTTTGTGAGTGGACAGGGATAAAAAAGAAAAGAGACAAGACAACAGTGATTTCTCAGTGTATTCCTACTCTGGAAGGCAAAAGGAGGATTATTACTCATTGCAGCCCAGCTCAAGTGAGATGAACATGTTCAAGGCTTCAGTTAAAACTGTGGAAACAGCCTAGCAAAGACCTGTTTCACTACAGGAAGAAAGGACATGGTGGTTTAAGACCTTCTTGACATTAAAGTCTGAAATCTCAGCAGCCTGGAGAGGCCAAGGAAACGTCTCAAATACTGAAAAGAAAAGACTCAGGAACGGTTTTAACAGGGCTCAGCTTCAAAGATCATGTCTGTAGCCCATTTTTTTAAATTATTTTAAAACATTTAAAATATTTTTATAATAGACTGACATGATCACAGAATCCCAGGGGTTGGAAGGGACCTCGAGAGCTCATGGGGTCCAACCCCCCTGCCAAAGCAGCTCCCCAGCTCATATTGCACAGACAGGCGTCCAGACGAGTCTTGAATATCTCCAGAGAAGCAGACTGGTGGCCAAGAGCAAAGCAGGGCAGCTCACAACCTGCTGAAAAACGCAGCTGTAGATTTGACAGGAGCCCAGAGATGGATCCTTGTAGTAAATCACGTCAGCCTTTCACCACACAGGAGCAGCAGTGTGTTTCTGCAGGCACTGGTGATGCAGAGAACAGAGCACAGCCCTTGTTCTCCTCCACCCTTAAGACAAAGGAGTGAACTACCAGGACTCTTACTGGTGTGTGAGCCAGGAATGAACCACAAGCAGCCGTTCTCCTGTGTGGCATCTTCCAGGGCGATCCAGAAGCCCAGCACTCTGCCCAGGGGCTCCGTGTGCAGGAAGGTGGCATCCTGGTGTGGGGTCACTGCAACAAGACACAAGTCCTTTAACCCCCAAGGAATTCAGTATGGCTAGGATGATGGCAGGCTCCTCCTCCTCTTGACTTGACCTACCCTACCCTGCCCACACACACAGACTGGTCTGGGTTGGGAGGGACCCCAAGGGTCACAGAGCTCCAACCCCCTGCCACAGGCAGGGCCACCAACCTCCAGGCTTGGAGCTACACAAGGTTGCCCAGGGCCCCATCCAACCTGGCCTTGAGCACCCCCAGGGACGGGGCACCCACCCCCTCTCTGGGCAGCCCCTTCCAGCCCCTCACCACTCTCACATTAAATCATACATCAAATTCTCACCGTTCACTGATCTACACAAATGATGTAGAAACTTTTCTGGAAAATGTGGGTGGGTTTTAATCACTTTAAGAAGGTTTGGCCTGCAAAACTCACAGGCTTAAGTACGATTCACCTGGTAATACTCTTCCTAAAGGAGTAGTACCTGCAGTGTGAGACAGAGAGAACACACATCTCACCTTCGCCGCCAATGCCAGGTTGCTGCAAGAAAAGAAAGGTGAAGTGTGAAGAGTTTCACAGCTTCCCACCCAACAAGGTCTTATTTCTTGAGTGACAGGACAACTCAAATTACCATACCTTGAAGATATACATGCTTTGCACAACTACTGGTCTCTCAAGGCCTAGTTTTCTTCCCAATTCCTGCAAGAAAACTTTCCAAGGTTTATGTTTGCTGCTTCCTGCACACTATTATTCTTTGAAAATATTTAAATTTCCTTTTATGGACAAAATTACTCTTGGGCACTTAGAAAATTAAGATTAACTACTCTGTAATTGATTTTTTTTTTTCCCCCCAGACCATTCTGGGGAACAGCAACAGCTCACCTGCACCTTGGAGGAGTGGGTGATTTGCTTGAAGACAGGGTCATGGGCATGTAAAGCTAAGGGGAAAGAAGAGGCTCAGGTGAGCTGCAGAGGTGACAGCCAAGTAGGATAAATTGCAGCCAGAAGCTTTCATCCCTCCCAGGAGAGGATGTAATGTGGCTTATCACAACTAAGGTGATGTGACACTTGTAGATCTGTACAATCACAGACTGGTTTGGGTTGGGAGGGACCCCAAGGATCACAGAGCTCCAACCCCCCTGCCACAGGCAGGGCCACCAACCTCCAGGCCTGGAGCTACACAAGGTTGCCCAGGGCCCCATCCAACCTGGCCTTGAACACCCCCAGGGATGGGGCACCCACCCCATCTCTGGGCAGCCTGTTCCAGCCCCTCACCACTCTCTCTGTACAGAACTTCCCCCTAATATCTCTCACCCTTCCCTCCTCCAGCTTCACTCCATCCCCCTTGTCCTTGAACAAGCTGATTCCCCTCCTGTTCCTCTGCTCCCTTCAGGCACTGGAAGGCTGCAATGAAGTCCCCCCACAGCCTTCTCTTCTCCAGGCTGACCCAGCCCAGCTCCCTCAGCCTCTCTCCATAGTTGAGCTGCTCCAGCCCTCTGAGCATCTCTGTGGCTCCTCTGACCCCTCTCCAACAGTTCCCCATCTTTCTGGTACTGGGGCTCCAGCTCTGGACACAGGACAATCTCCTTTAGAGACCAAAAATACAATCACTCCCTGGCCAGAAACTGCAGCTGTATGAAAAATACTGTATAAGAGTGAATAAAAATTGAGTATTATCTGACTGGTTTATATGATGCAAGTGACACCCACTGTATGTGACCCTGAGGCACATTAAGTTAATTCATCCTTTAAAAAAAAAACATAGTTAAGACCTAACCAAAAAGCAATTACTGCAAAAAAATAAGCTTGGCTTTATCTTTGGTGCCTTTCAGAGGACCACAGCTCTGACAAAACCATAAAGCAAAGACTTGGAATCCTGCATCCAACTTGCACACATCTCACAGCATCAAATCAGCCGGGAGGACAAACAGCCAGCTCCAGCAGAGGCTGCTCCCGAGCAAGAGATGAGGCAAAGCTCAACCAAAAGGAGTGATTACCCAAAAAAAATGAAGCCTTTGGAGTCGCTGAGGTGCAGGGTCAGCACACAGCTCCAGTTGTTTTCACTTCCCCTGGGGCAAAGCCTAACAGAAGGTAGGGCTGGGAGGGGGAGAATGTTCTCCTGAGGAAACCAAAGAGCAGAGAACTCTCTGTACTCAGTGTCCAAGTTTAGTAAAGTTTAATCTGAGCAAAGTTCACGTGTTTGGAGACGCTGTGAAACCTGCTCTCGACTTCCAGGGAGTGTTTGAAAACAAAAGGGATCAAACCACAGGTTTGGTAGCTGGGAGAGAGGAAATCACAGTGTCAGGAGTTGGAAGGGACCTTGAAAGCTCACCTAAGTCCAACCCCCCTGCCAGGGCAGGATCACCCAGACTAAATCACACAGAAACACGTCCAGGTGGGTTTGAATGTCTCCAGAGGAGACTCCACAACCTCTCTGGGCAGCCTGTCCCAGGGCTCCGTCACCCTCACAGGGAAAAACTTCCTCCTGACATTCCCATGGAACCTCCTCTGCTCCAGCTTGCAATAGATCAAATAGATCAAATCAAACCCAATAAGGGTAAAGAGAAGATGCTGGTGACACCAAAGGAAGGAGAACAGCTTCAGCATTGACAACCCACCACTGCACGGGGCACCAAAGACACAGTGTGATCTGTACTGACCATGACCAGCCTGAGGTGGTGGATTTGCTAGAGCAATCTCTTACATAAAAGACAAAAGTGCTGAAGTCCAAACTCTCCCATGTCAGTGACTCTGTGCCAAACTTAACACAGAAGCCCAGGGTGAAACAGCTCAGGGCTGCAAAGACAGGAGGCCACCACGGCAAGAGGGAGGGAGCTTTGCAGTACTCTGTGCAGTGGTGTCCAGGAGGCACAGAGAAGCAACACAAGAGGGAAGAAGTCATTTCGCTGCCTAGAAAGGTTTCAACTCAGTTGGCCAAGGTTATTTACAGTGAGCAGGTCTGGAGAAATCTCCTGTCTGACCACCACATCCCTTCCATCCATCCCTCTCAGAACCCCATCCTTTAAACATACCGTGGCCAATCTTGCTGATGGATTTCTCCTTTGGAACTAGAAAGTTACCTACAAAACAAAACCAGGACTTAACACTGTTTGCAAAGCAGGAATCATCCCTAAGAACTAGAAACCAGCCCCTGGCCCCTCATCCAGCCTTCTCTTGACCCTTCCCTGCAGCTCACTCAGCCCAGACCTTACCTCTCTCATCCAAAACACCTTTCTCAAAGAAGAATCTAATCTTGTCTCCACTGGTTAGGAAATAATCCGAGCTACCCTGCCAGGGATAAGAGCCCAGTAAAGATAGCATCCTTGAGCAAACAGAAATGAGCCTTTGATCAAAGCATTACTACTCACCTGCATCTTTATTCCCCATCGAGCCGCAGCATAAACAGAACAGAGTCACTAGAGATCACTCACACAAAGGCTTTCCCCAGGACTGAATCCCTCAGCATCGATTAGGACTTTACAAGAACCTCTCACTTACAGGCTCCCCCTGCTTTCCTTTTCCTGGCTGCCTGGAAAATACCTTAATTCTCTGTACAAAGTGATGATGTACAGAGCTGCTTGTGGGGGCTGGAAACACAGCAGAGCCCCACGCACCCCTCTCTCTTCCTCACCCCCCCAGTGAAACCACCTCAGAGCATTAGCAGCCAGCTGGAGAGGGATGCCTCTCACAGCGTTACACTCAAATAGAAGAAAGAGTCATGTTTCTGAGCAGCTATTTGCCTTTTCCCTTCCTCTTCCCAGCCTTCCAACCAGGACAGTGCTGCCTACCGTGGTACCTGTGCCTGGAGCTGCTCCTCTTCCTTGGTGGAGAACTCGGTGCGGCAGTGCGCCGGCACCTCCATCTCCACCACGATCCTCTGAATCTGGCTCCTCATGCTGTCACACTCCTCCCCGGTGAAAAACCCCTCTAGGACAAGGAATCCATCCTGGTGGAACTGGAAGAGAAGTGGTGACTGCTCTCCTGGGGAAAGCAGCACAAAGCAGGAGGAAACTGGCCCTTCATGGAGCCTCCACACAGCGGGAGAGGCTGCCCAGCTTCAGCTCTGCAGCTGGACAACGTGCTCTTAGCTTCTATTGTGAAAGAGATCCTTCCTTAACAGGCTCAGATTCCATACAGTTAAGAACAACATATCTCAACCCCTCAGTCCACAGACAGAGGAAACACCATCCCTAGAGCCTTTGTGGCTTAAGGGTGTCTTATCTGAGATGTGTGGCCAGCACCTATTTAATTACAGAGCCTGCTAACGCTGTCATACTTGGATTCCAGATAAGGGGAGATTCTTTTACAAGCTGCAAAGCATTATTTTCTCTAAGGGAAAAGTCTCTGGGTGATTTCTCACAGTTGGCTACACAATCCCTTACAGAGTGAAGCAAACTCCAGTGGCATTACTGTTTCTTTATATAGAATACCCTGGAGATTATCCTTTGTCGGGCAGATTCCGGCTTCGGGGATGAGAGCTGAGCAGCAGAGACAGACAGAAGGACACCAGAGAAATTCCTCCAAGAGCTCTGAGGGAGAAGGTGCTCTCTGGAACAGTTTGCATCCCTGACAGGGCACCCACACACTCCAAATGAACACAGTTCAAGCAGCTGAGAAGAATATAAAGCATGGTAAAGCAGATCTCTGCTGAACCTGACCACGGGTTAACCAGTACCCACTACATCTTACATCAGCCACCTGTGGTACAGACCTGCCCCTTCCCCAGCTGCAGTTCCTTACCTTTTGGATCTGCTGCTGGGTTACAGATGCCATCAGAGACAGCAGCTCCCAGGATCCCACCAGCAACACCCACGAAGCCACCCAGGCTCTCTGCAGGGCTGACTTCCCCGCCTCTCCACGTGATCCTTTTCCCAGCGTGCGACAAAAGCAAGCGCCGGGCAGCTGGGCTGGTTGTGCAGCCAGGAGCTGCCTCTCGAGGAATTCTGTCCTCATTTCTGCCTGTCTGTTCTTGGCAGGGACGTGTGGGGCTGCAGAGTTTTGCTTTGGCTCTTGCTGCTGCTTAACATGCACAGAAATGTTCTGCTCCACAGCACGATCTCCAACTTGACTGACTTCACTGTGAAGAGGAATTGTGGCTTTAATTAATAAGCCAGATTAAAAATAGAGGAGTTAAGCTGGTAAATGCAGGGGTAAAATAAAATCAGGGAGGGAAAATAAGATTTGAGTGGAATGAAAAGATCTAAAAGTTTTGGAACAAATGGGAAGTGGCGATTTGGCTCCTCCAGACCCCTTGTTTGCTCAGTCAGGGGGTCCTGCCAGTGCTTCAGACCTGGAAGGGACAGACTCCAGCAACCCAGGAGATGACAAGTGGCAGACAAAAGGACACTAAAGCTCAAAAGCTTTCACTAAGGAGTCAGTAAAAGTCATGGAGAACACGTTACCTTCATTCATGGCTGCTCTCTGAAGATTTATTTACACCTTCACTTGCTCTTGTGGCTCCAAATGTGCACGTAAATAGGTGGCACCCAAACCCATGGGTACAGAACAAGAGAGAAAGAGCATGAATTGGGTGCAGATGTGGGTGATGAACAGCTGCCAGCCCAGCAATGGCACTCCCCAACACATCTGTCCCATCATCACAGCTGCCAGCCCAGCAGTGGCAATCCCCACCACCACATCTTTCCATCCCCCTGGAATCCCTGCGGAAAGTTTTGGGTCCCTCTCTGGAAAAAAACCCTGTTTGGCTTTGCAGGAACCACTGAAAACATCCTTTCAGCAGCACTCCACAAAGAAACAACATCGTGGGGGTGGGTCTGTGTGTCACTCACCCAGCCAAACACACCAACCCCCTCCAACAATATAAGTAGTGTAAAATGCTCATAGGAAGGAGTTCACTCCCAAATATAGTTGTAGCAGCAGAAAACCCATCTGAAAGAGATGTTGCCTGAAAAAAATAGAGTCCTCTGTTCTGTAAGGGCATCAACACTGGGTAAAAATCCCTCCCCACCTTGTTCAAGGTTGGGTTTGGGTTTTGAATGAAGAGGGGAATCGGTGTTTTCTCTTTTTAAGAGCTTACAGCTCATTTTCAAGCTTCTCCACACACCAGAGGGTATGGGTTCAGTAGTTAAAGCTAAAATTTGTGAGGGAATTTAATCACCAGAATTTAAACAATCAGCCTTTGGTGCTGCAGAGCTTGTAAAAAAACCATCAGGTAGTTCCTCCTTCCTCTTAACAGGCTCTCACCAACTGCTGGAGCTGAAATGTTTAAGGAAGATGTGCAACCAGTGGGAGAAATCCCAGACCCACTTACCCCCTCGCTGGGAGGCAGCACCCCTGGAGCAACACACCTTGTGCAGGCACTGCCTGGCTGCTCCTCAGCCCCTCTGCAGGTTACCTCCAGCATTCCTAATGTCATCTATTTCTCATTCCCAGTCTTTTTTCCCCCCCAGCAATTTAGCACGTCATCTCCTCCCCTCCCCACCTTACGCACACGTGATGACCTCAGAGGCTGCTTTAGTTCCGACGCATGACAGCAAACCACAGCTTTCCTGTTCCCTGGATTGTTTTGAGCAATATAAACACATCACAGCACAGCCAGTACCAGAAAATAGTAACTGATTGCATGAACTAGGGGAGGCAACCCATCTTGTTACGGGAATGCTCACTCAGTGCCTGTCCTTAGGAGTCCTTTCCCACTCCAGACACGCTCCATTTCAGGCTCAGAAAAACCTTTTCAGAAGAGGAAAGCCCCCTCCACCAAACAATGCCCCCCCCCCCCCCCCCAAAAAAGGTCCAAGCAAAGGATGTCATCTTTGTAAATACCTTCTCTTCCAGTAAGTTTAAATAAGGAAGGTAGAAAGTACTGGGACAAAAGTGGGAAGTGCCCCCCTGCTCCTTCCCTTCCCGCTCCGAAAGCTCTTTGGCAGAATATGAAACATTTTCTTTTGCCAGCTCTGCAAGAAAACTGCACTTCTGGCAAAGCCCATCAGAGCCCCCAAAGCCCAGCCCACGCCTGCATGAAAGGTACAGGACTGAGCCACAGCTGGGACAGGGACAACCCCACACAGCAAAGCACAAGTGTTCCCAACACCTTTTGGAGTGGCAGGATTATCCTTGTTTCCTCCTCAATAAGAGTTCCCATTGAGCCCAGTGGGAACAAGCCAGCTTGCCAGCTCTCCAGAGCCAGTTTAAGCAGCTCATGCTGCTCTGGGAGCTGCCAGGGTTATTAGACAAGGGAAAGCTTCAGCTAGATCTTGTCACCTCTGCTGAAGCCTTTGATGTGATCAGGAACAAGCATCAGGAGGATTTAATGAGGAACAGGGAGCACAGGAACAGAAACAAGGTTTGAATTGTGTTAAATAAGATATTAGCATCTGTTTAAAATGAAATAGATACTGGAATACTTCTGTTTTCCCTGCATGGGCAGTCACTTCTTTCAAGTTATCAGAAGCCTCAGAACTGCAGTAAGTTTTCAGCAAGAGAATTGTCACTGCCATCAACAGATAAACCCCAGAGGGGGTTAGTAAGTTAGTAAGGTGAAAGGCTCACGGTGCAGCTGGGCTAGAGGATTTTACTGGAATAAAGCACATACATCCAGCTGCCTCCACTGCATCCTTATACATTTTGGTGAGCTACACATTAAATTTGGAATTATAAAGATCAAATCTTTTTCCAACAGACAGATCAGTTCTTACCCCTGGGTTCTTTCCCCACCAGGAACCCAGCACACACCAGTGTTCTTTGATGGTACCTTTCATCCTCCTCTTTTGCTCAGCTGTTCCAAGAGCTGGTAGATCCTCCCCAGAAGGAGCTGTGGCCCAAGTGAGCCATAGGTGACAAGGGGTATTTCATCCACTCCTTCCTTGGTTTGGTCCCACTGTTTCATTAAAACCCATCAGTGGCAACAAGCAGCAGCTCAGGCTACCACCCTTCATCTGGCCCAGCCTGTGCACGTCTTCTGTGCCCAAAGTGGGGACAACATCACTCTGGTTGTGTATCCTTGGGACAAAGGAAGCAAGGGAAGGCAAAGCACACAAGAAAGACCTTAAATGAGCTGGACAAACTCAAACCATCTTCAAAAGTTCCCAAATGATTCTCTAGAACACATCACCAACACACTCAATTAGGGAAGATGTTACACACTGGCATTTCCAGTTGGGAAAGAGCATGGGGTGCAGCCAGCTGGGAAACACCTTAAGAACTTGTTACCCATAGCTGGCTGAAGGCACCATTTCTATGGGAACAGGCAGCTTTCCCTTTACAAGGGAAGGGGAGCACAATGTGCATTTTGAAAACCCAACTGAGTTTCTCTGGGGCTACACAAGACAATGTCCCAAGAGTTTTGTATTTGGCAACATAAACCACTTCAGCTGTTTGTTAGCATGATGAAGCACTCAAGGCAGTCTGGGCTCATCACCGAGCAGGATGTCTTTTGCTGTACACCTACTTTTTGCTTATTCATAAAGAAATGTCATAATCCACAAAGACTCATGTGATGAGTAAAAAAAAAAACCCCAGTAATCCTACACAATAGCTGGAATTAACAACATTTGTCTTCTGAAAAGCAAGATGGTGAAAGGCCAAGTGCCTCTGAGTACAGAAAACAGACATAAAAGGAAAAAAGCAAATTAAAAATTAAAACTTTTATTCCATTAAAGTGTCCAGTCTTACAAGTCTTTCAGAGAAAACAATAGCAGCCTTCAGTGCTTAAGGTGGAGGTGCTGTGGATCAGCTGCCCCAACAATCCCAGGTACACAGCGAATGTCATGGTTCTGAGAGGTTACATCAAGTCGCAGGTGCCAAACCACAACCCTGCTCCTACATTTACAGAATGGGAGTGAAGGATATTTAAGCCATGAGTAGCCTCTGACTTAAGTGGAGACATCTGTCAGCTGTAAAAGATGACTCAGGCTCATTAGCCCCCTTCTCATTAAGTCTCCTGGAGAAAAAGTTTCCCCCATTGTTCCATAAACTTCCTTTAAAGGAGACAAGAGGGAAAGAAGAGAAATTCCTGAAACCCTGAAGGAAGGTTTTTCTTTGTGGGGATTCACACCAAGGTGTCACTCACCTTTGCTGCTGGGATCCAGCAACTCCATACAGCTACTTTGGAAAAGGGACTTTGGAGATGAGATTTCTGGTGGATTTCATACTGCTGAAGCAGTAAGTATTAACCTACCTATCACTGGAGCTGGAGGGAGAAAGGTCCAGGTCAAAAAATACTCCTGCCCAGTTCCAGTTGTGCTGCATGCACTGTTAGAATGCAGGTAGGGCAGAAAACTCACACTGGTTTGGCACGTGCTTCTTAAAAGTACTGGAAGCACTGTGTGGCCAAAGAGTGGAGAGGGGGAAATGATTTTAAAATGCAACATGGAAAAAAAATAATCCAAAATCCAAGTGAAGTTCAAGCAATACTAGTTTAGCATTCACACAGCCTCACCTTAGGGATCATGTCAGAGCAGGTGATGCTGCTGTTTACAGTCTGACAATGTTGTTTCTCAGGGGGGAGTCATGCCAAAAGTCAAAAAAAAAAATCTCTCTCCATGGTTGAAAGAAAAAGAATCTGAGGGAACTGCTGGCTTCAGACACTGTTACAAACACCCGTGAAGGAGCAAGTGCCTCTGTGGAGAAGTCAGATTAATGTATCTCTAGAGAAGGCACTGCTATAAATGAGAAAAAAAGTTACTTTTCCCCTGAAGGAAGACCAAAAAACCACTCCAAAAGAATTCCAACCATGCAAGTCCCTTTCCAAAGCAGGAAAAAAAGGGAAAGGAAACAATGTCACAGCTGTTGAATCCATAATACTTGAAACTTTTTTTCCATACACCTCATTCCCTGCAAAGGATGTGTTATTGTTCTCAGAATTCCTAGACTCATTTGGTACAGAGGAAAAAACAGAAACAAAAGCAAAAGAGGATCTCAGTGTGGTTCAGCAACAGAAAGCCACCAAAATACTATTTATGGCAATGAACAGCAAGAACTTACTTGGAGTTAAATGGAGCCTATAAATGGTAATAAGAAAAATAAAAAAATGAGGTAGGATAATATCAGGAAGTGACAATTAATCCCAAAGAACACCACATGATGAGAGATACCTGTAACAGCTATTTAACCATCCTGACAGGCAGGGTAAAGTCACTCCAGCTGCTGAATTAACGGGGGACCAAATAATAAAAATCAGGAAGCATTCTTAAATAACAACTTCAGCTAACATTCCAGTGCATAGTTAGAGAGACACAGCAAGATTCAACACAGTTAATAGGTTTGGTTTTCCTTGCCTTTCTGCTGGTTCAAAATAATTAGTCACAACTTAGTACTTTTTGGGGTATTTAGCAGGAAAGGTAGAATTCAGTTTCACTAACCTTCAGTCCTAGCATGCTTGTGATCTACAGGGGCTCCAAGAACTCATTCAGCTCAGAAGTGCTATTAAGGGAATAGTTGGGTTTAATTCAAGTCTTTGCATTGTTTAATAGCTAACAAATAATCTGGTTTGATACCACAGAGTGCTTTGAAAAGCCTGTCAGGAGAACAGGACACTGACCAGACTATTGATTGTCTGCTTAAGATGAACTTTTTTTCCTGAACATACAGATCAGTCTCTGAAATAAAACTGCTGAACTTCAGCTTGATGGAAACTTAAAGGAAAACATGTCATGTACATGGACTGGAGATTGGCAGATGAGGAAGGATTGTTGGTGTAAGCTCATCCCTCAGACTGAGCAATCCAGACAAGTATGGGAAGTGGATGACTCATTCTGCTGTGGGTTGAGTTTTGCAGGAGTCCTGAGCAGTAAACACACTCAGGACCTCACAGTTTAGACCCTATCCTTGAAGTTCTAAAGCTTCTTTCATCTCATCATACAAGACTGAGACTCTAGAACCAGTATCTATTTGAGGGAAGACCAAGAAGCACGTTATCAGGAGTAAATAATACATATTGCTCTTCCAGAGTGGCAGTGTTATTTCTGTGCCACCTGTGTTTCTGGTACAAGAAGTTATCAGACTGCTCATCCCAATTTAAGCTATCTCAAGCCTTAGCAGCCATGACTGAGAAAATTGAGCTTGGACTATTGTTAAGAGCAGCACAAAGCTAGTGTTTTCATGCATGGTCAATACTGGCCTGTCTTATAATTGCTTTGTAGACCTCAGGCATAGGGCAGTCTCTACCCAGCAAGCAACAGAACTATAGGTCTGTTATCTAATTAGATGAGAAGGTAAGAGACAGTCTCTGACTTCCAGCAGAATAACCTGATGCCCACACGTCCCATGGACTCAGCACTGAGATACATGGCCATTCAGGAGGCTCCTGAGCTTCCAGAAGCGCTGCAGCATACTTTGAGAAGCTGCTTATAGAAACTTCTAACCTAGCTGTGTAAAGTTTGGTTGTATAACCAGGATCACATCTGGAATCAAGAAGCAAAGCACTCATTTACAGCAATCTAAGCAAACAGGAGAAATCTCTCTGCTCCTGACAGCTAGGTGAAAATTCTGCAAGGTGCTTTGCCCTTCCAGCCCTGCCTACCCTAGAACAGATGCACTGTAAACCAGTTAGCCAGTGGCCCCAAATACAACACAGAGTTCAAGCCTCTGTTCAGTAGCCATCACTCCCCAGGACTATCTTTTGGCACAGAGTAGGGGAAACCCAAAAAGTTTCCTTCACAATCCAAACAGCCCCCACACCCACCATGAGGAACCAACTGGAAAACACCATTAGTGTAGCTAAGCCTGAAGCCATTCCTGCTTTACTTCAGAAGCATTAAGCCCACACCTAGCATTTTCTGCCCTTTCTGATATCCCAAAACACTCGTGCAAACAGAACAAGTACAAGCCAAGAAGCATCAGCACTTCCCCATCCTTTCAGCAGCGGCCCCAACCCTAACACAATTTCAAGCCACTAACCCTGTTAGTAACAAGAAGGGCTTTTACAGTACCTTGCCTTCCAGATACGGAGATTTAATTACATTATTCCCTGGACTGTTTATACTTTTCATGATGAATGGACTAAGGGAGGCAGAATTTACATCTTTCTTAAAAGCAGTTTTATAAACAGATCTCCTGGATTTTAATGTAGCTTTATTTAAGCATCTGAACATCAACAAATCCAGAGCCCAGTGAACATTGTTCATGGTTTCAGCACGTTTAGTGTATATATTTCATATCTTACAGCTGATGAAGAAAGCCACAGCGTGCCTTATTGCCACAACATCCATGGGATCACCACAATCTGCTAAGCCAGGGTGCTCCCCGGCCACTTGCCAGGAATCACTGTCGAGGTGGCTGCTGCTTCCCCCTTCTGTACCCAGGAGAGACTCCCAGCTTCTCATGCCTCAGCTTGTAGCACTCCACCTTGGAGCCAACCTGCTGGTCTGATACCCAGTATCACAACCAGAACCTGCAGGTACACGAGTCTCCTCCTGATGGAAAAGAGCAGCATAAGGGTGTACTGTGGGCACACCTTAACCACCCCACCTTAAGGACATGATTATCAGGAGCTATTACAAGTTATCTACTTCTGCCAGTGCAGAAGGTTGGCTTTTTGTTTGGGGTTGAGGTTTTTTTTTTCCCCCAAACAGGTCAGACTTGTTTCAATAAGCACTGCTCTGTTCCAGGGATCTAGAGGAGCTCAGTCCACAGAGGATTCTCATACCACTCCTTAATGCCAAAGGAATGAAAAGGGGAAGGAACAGGAGGACAGGTTTCTTTTCCAGCACCAAGTCCAACCAACATTAGCCTCTTATTTAGATCAAGAGGTCTAACAGGAACTGACAGCTGTTAGAGTGAGGAGGACAACAGAAAAAAGAACCATCAAGCAGCTCTGTAGACTGTGTTCATGAAAAACACCAGCAAAGCATCTGACAACTTAAGGGGGGCTGGGGCACAGCAGGCAAGAGGTGCAGAAGAAACCTGGGTGTTCCTCTTCGCTACCACCACCAACCCCAGGAGACTCCAACACACTGGCCAGTTGTATGTTTGTATCTGATACATGACAAAATACCAGGAATTAAAAAGTAGCTTAAAAACTTTTAAAAAGCCAGATCCTGAAGCAATTCAGTGCTGCCAGGAGAGCAGATTAGACAGTCCAACTGTTTTTTTAACCCAAATCTTCTCCTACTTGTGCTACAACCATCCATTTCAGAACAGGCTAAAGCTCTGGAATGATGTCAGTTAGTGGCTCCAGCACAGCAGCTGGAGAAGGATGCTATGTGATCTACTCATCAACACAAGTGTCTTGAAGTTGTTAAAATAGTGCAATCTTTTAAAAAAAAAAAAAAAAGCAAATAGAGCTTGGGGGTTTGGTTCCTTCTCCAGGGCAGAAGAGAAGGTGTGGAGTGCAAAGGAGAAAGACAATTAGTAAAAATAAAAAGAAGAGATCCTGCATTCAAGCTGATGTGCGAGAAGTTTATCCCCCAAATAGTAATGCCAGCATCTAGATAAAATCAGCTGTCTGTATCCTATCCTCCTCACTGGCTGAATCTCCAAGTCAGAGTGGAACAGTTCTGCAAGTCAGAGATGGATATTCAAGAGGTTTCCTGGTCTCTTGATCTTTGCTTGTAGAACACTGGACACACTCAGTCCCTGACATGTGTAAGCCCCATTTGCAGCAAGCCCTGCATTTTGTTTTCCCCTCCATTCAAAGGTTATTTCTTCTCACCAGCACCATCCACCTCACCCCCCCATCCTGTCCAGAGCAGCAGCATCTCTTACTCCCACTGCCCCTTGCTCTGAGGCCGACTAATCTGTCTTGATCCTCCTCCTGAGCCCAAGCCTCCCCCATCCTGCATCCAAGGCAAGAAGCCGCCTCATTCAGGGTCGTGTTTGTTCAGGGACTCCTTGGCTAGTCTGGTAGTGATCAGAGAGGAGAAAAGGGAGGATGTGGGGAAAAAAGGGACTGGAATGGCCTTTTGTTTCCTTCTAGTTGGTCAGAGCCTTTTCCCTTTTGCCAGGGGTTCAAGCTTGCTCTTTGTCTGCCCTCCACAGCCGCTCTTTGACTTCCAAGGGCAGCGTGTTGAACAGGTCCTCCTCTACCACAAGCCCACTGCGTTTCAGCAGAGGGCACTCTCCCAGCTCCACAGGCAGGCACTCCAGGCGGTTCCCTCGGAGCTCTATCTGCGACAGGTTTGTCAGCTCTCCCACCCGGGATGGGAGTGACTGCAGCACATTGTTTCCCAGGTTCAAGGTTCTCAGCTTCCTGCACTGGAACAGCTCTGGTGGGAGACTCTCAATCTGAAAAGAAAAAGAAATCAGCCATGGGTAAAGTCACCTGCAAGGAGGACACGTGCTCACAAGAGACCAACAAGCCCACACAGTGCTTCAAGGTTTACAACAGACCACTGTTTTCAATCAGGTACTTGTCTCTCTTGAGTAAGCTCCTCCTGCTTCTCACCATAAGGGCTGTTCCCAAAGTAAGTCACTGCACTTCGACTGTATGGATTCCTCTTTCAGTCTGTTGCATTAGTTACAAGAGATCAGCAATGATTTCTTGTAGAGAAGCAGAAAACATCACCAAGAACAGGATTAGAGGACCAGGAACCAGCTCACAGCTGGCCTATGCTGCCACATGCTCCCATCAGTATTAGCTTCTTTCCATCCCACCCCCTTTATATCATCATTGGATCATAGCCCATTGCTTTATGTGCCCACTGCACAACTGGTATTATACAGAACACTGTAAAGACTGGATTTAGTCAGTACTCCTAGTTTTCCAGTAGCAAGAGCAGAGGATACAGAGTCTCCAGGCTCCGAGCACTGGGAGCATCCACAGCCTCCCAGCTCCAAGCACTGGGAGCATCCTTCCAGCAATTCTGTAGGGCTTTGAAGTGTTGCAAGGACTTGCTAGACTCCATAGCACAGGGTTTGGGTTTTTTTCCCCACAGTGCCAAAATGCAACCAAAAGAAAAAATGAAGCCACCAGCTGTTTGCTTTCCCACCACCTTCATGTATCCATGAGTCACTAATTTAATAAGGCTTATTTCTATTAAAGCCTTTTAATAGCCCAGTCCTCCCAAAGAACCTCTAGGAAAGCAAGATGGCAAAGGTTTAACAAACACTAGGCTGTGAACTAAACAGAGCAATTCCATATTCTTCCCTTAATTCAAAGGCTCATCTTGGAGGCTATTATTTGCCTTTAAACACAACCATGTCTTTTTAAACACTTAAATTATGCACAATATCATTCATGGCTAAATTAGACTGTAATCAGCTCTGAATGAGCTGGAAACCAAGCAAAAGCCAAGACACCACCAGACTAATTAAAGGCAGTTCATTCAATTCAGGCATTGTCCACAAGTGTTTTGCAAACAGCAACATGCAATCAAGTGATCACAGACTCTTGAAAATAATAGTGTTATTTAAGGGACAAGGATTGGTTTAGGAAGGAAGCAGTATGCTCTAACACAGCCCTGTTTCCCAGAATGGCACACTGGTACCAGCCAATCCCAGAAGTCTCCACTGACTGCTGAGCTAGGAGAGGACACAGATAATTCCTGGCCTTGGGAAAGGCCAGCCTACCAGCCCTTGTTGTCACTGTTTCCTGGAAGTAACTGGGCTGTCAGAACCCCAGGGCAACTGTGGCCTTGCCCAGGCAACTGCAGAAGGTAACACAAAGAGCTTAGGTGTTTCCCTGGGTCCTCACCACCTTCTGCTTCACAACACACTGGGGGGAAGGTGGCTCCAGCCTTCCTCCTGCATTAGTTTTGTTTTGTTGGGTTTTTTGTTCCAGAGAAATGGGTGGTGCCACCTCGTGCTGCAGAAAATGGAGCTGCCTCCAACTCCTTTTCATCCAGAAGAGGCGCCACCCCAAGACTGCAGAGGCTATGCTGCAGATTAAGCCTCAGGAAGCTGTGCTAGGGAGGTTACCAGAAGTGCACAGAATTAGCCAAATTCTGAACAACATCTTGAGAATCTTTAAAACTCCCTCATCTTTGGTTAATGCCATCCTCAGAAACTGCCCATATCCGCTCCACTTGCGCCCAGAAAATATTTTCACTTTTAACTTTGTGGTATGCACACATTTCCTTCGCAGTTTACCACAGTTTAGGGCACCCACAGAAAAAGATGCACAGCCACCCAGTCTGTTCATGCTGGGCAAACTGGGTGAGCAGCTATTGAACTGGGACAGCTGAGCAGCTGCTGCTTGTCTGCCATCACTCTTCAGTGACACAACACAGCCTTGAACCTGCAAACACGAGCTTCAAAACACTGGCTGGCGTTTGAGGAACGCTGTGCAACACTGATCTGCATCAGCAATTAAATGCTTGGTTTGAGAGTGTTTCCCCTGTGAAAAGCCAAACCACACACAAGCTGCTCTGCCTGCCTCTCACAGGCAATCTGACAGGGTTCTGTTATGAATATGTCTTGCCAACAGCAGTCAGGATCGTGGTATGTGACAACAGAGACTAGGACTGCTCCAGGACAACTCTACTGCGTGTTCCCCAAAGAACCCAGAAGCCACTAATTAGATCTGTTTGCAATTTGTAGTTATGTTAGAGCCTTTTGCAGCTGGAGGTTGTAAACTCAAAGAGAAAGAGAGCCTCCTAGGAATCTGCAGGCAGAATGAATCAAACTTTCAGTGAGACATTCAGCTCAGCACCCCTCAGCACGCCAGCCTGCACAGGCCCAGACTGATCGTTGTGATACATGGTAAGGAGCATCCTTAATCCCAAACACAGGAACAAAGATTCAGGAAAAAACCACCTGTACATTTTGCTTTAAGCAAATGAATGGTTTCCAACACAAGCCAAGAAACAAGCTTGTGGTAATGGGACAGCATAGCACCTCTGTCATCCCCTCTCACCCACCCTGTGCTTAGACTTTGACAGTCAAGATTTATACTTAACTGGGATTACACAAGCAGGTTTCAGCCATCATATTGCCTGCCTGCTGAAAGCCAAGGAATTGCCACAGTTCACACTCTCAAATCTGACTGCCAGCTGATACACCTGGTTTAACTCACTCTGCCACGAGTAAGGATACTGGAGAGAGCAAAAGAATCTTCCACAAAGTCACCTACCTTTGTGGAATGGCAGCACAGTTGAGAAGTCAGAGCTTAAGGAACATTTTTTGTAAGTCTGCCTATATCCAGCATCTCAAAAAGTATATACTATAAACCACAATATAACAGAGTGCTATAAGCAAAGCTGTAAGCCACACACATACGTGCCCTAGATGGCTGCTGCCACAGTATGTACTTCAGCTGCATACATAATCTAGAATGATGCATTTAAGCCTAAAACTCCAGCTCCTCAGCTACCAGCTCCCAACTGCTGAGAAAGAACCAACAGGCAGGAATCCAAACAGCCTCCAATTGGCACCCCAGCCGTTTCACTGTTAAGCCCTACAGAACAAGCACTGCTGGAAGAAAGGCTTGTCCCTGGAGTTATTTGCAATGTTTCACCTTAGATAAACACCACAGAGAGCCTGAGAATTTAAGATAGAACAGTAGTGCCAAGAGTATTTCACAAACCATTGCAGCATGTTCCATCACGCAGGCAACAGAGGTGCCAGAGTTACTCACACAGGGACGCTCAGCTCCTCACTCACTTACCCTGTTGGCTGTCACTGCCAGGTTCTGCAGGTTTTGGAGAAGTCCAACGTCTGGTGGTATGAAAGTCAGGTTGTTGTGGCTGAGATCCAGGTACCGAAGCTTTCGGCAGTAGAAGAGCTGGGTAGGGATCTTCTCTATCTTGTTACGGTTCAGGTACAGGCGCTCTAAATTGGTTAGGTTGCCTATTTGCATGGGGATGTAGGCAATGTGGTTGTACCACAGTTTAAGGCAAGTGAGACGATGTAAGTGCTGGAAGCTGATGATTTCCTCAATGGTCTTTAGGTTATTGTCCTTCAGGTCTATCTCCTGCAGATTGTGGAGGCTAAAGATTGAGTGAGGAATGCGCTCTAAGTCACAACGGATCAGCTCAAGCTCTGTTAAGTTGACCATTTTCTTAAGGCTGTTGAGAACAATGAGTTTGGTGCCCTCGTTGTTGATGGAAAGCTTCTGAAGATGCACACCAACATCTGTCACCACCTGTGGCAGCTTGGTAAGGTTACTTTTCAATCTTAACACCTTCAGCCTCTTCAGCTCCCTCAATCCATCTATAACAATGTACCGGTTGTTCTCAGCACTCAAATTCCCTGTCAGATGAAGCTCCTCTAGTGTCTTCAGGCTATAAATCCAAAGAGGAATCTCCTTGATGTCTGTGAACTTGATGTGGAGAGATTTCAAATTCTCCCTCAAGAAGGCAAGGGCTGGAGCCTCAATTTTGGCAGCTGTGTGGTAGAGCCACAGTTCCTTAAGGCTGGTGAGCTGAGCAATGCTTGGGGGAATGGTGACATCGGGGATAAGCTCCAGCTTCAAGACCTCCAGTTCAATGAGGTCAAAGACTGTGTCAGGAATGCCACTCAACATGAAAAGATGCAGTTCCAGCTTATCCTGGGAGTTCTTGGTGATCCTCTGGCGCAGTTTCTCCAAAGTCCACTCGTTGTTGAGGTTCAGCTGCCGCAGTTTGTTCTCACTCACCTCAGAGAGAAAGACAGCAAAGCGCTTGGAGTACAGCGGGTCGTACTGATCGATCAGGTGGAGCATAAAAGCAAAGTCATTTTTCACATCAGGAATGTCACTGTAGCTGCTCTCCTCTCGGATGGACTCGAAGGAGTATTTCTTGAGTGACCTCCTCAGCATCCACCAGAGTGTGTACATGCAGATCAAGCCATAGAATATCACTAAGCTGATGTAGAAAGATGCCAGGATTTTAAAGAGGGTGGCCAAAGGATGAGCACAGCGGTACATCCTGTAGCCAGTCAAGCTCTCAATGTCCACCTTACAGTCAACGTCAAACGTTATGTTGTTGACATAGTAAACAGTATAGCAGATGATCAGAATGAACTTGATCACTTTGATGATGGTCTGTCTCATGTACAGGCGATAAACTATATCTCCCTCTTCCACATGTGTGCGGAACTTCTTCACTTTTTCAAAGAGTGCTTTGGCCTGTTCACCTTCCTTTTTGTCCAAGACACCAGTCTCAGACCGGTCCACAATCCCCTGCTCAATTCGAGATTTTGTTCTCTGCAGCATGGGAACAGTGGCTTCCACATCCTCACTGACTGTGGAGGATTTCTTGTCCATGGAGCCATTCATTTTCCCAAATGCTGGCTTGGTATCACTTTCTTCCACCACAGTCTCTGATAATGCCCTTGTTGTCCACGGAGAGTCAAAACACTTAAGCAAAATAGACACAAAGTGCTCCAGCTTGGAGCTGGTCCTTGGGAATTTGAACCAGAAGTTGCTACAAGCCAGGAAGATGAGAGTATGCAGCAGCACTAGATAAGGAAAATACTTGGCAAACCAGTGAAGACGGTTCTCATAACACACCGCATCCACATAGTTATACTGGTGCCGGTCCAAATCATATCGGATCCCTGTCGGCCCGGTATCAGTAGAGGGAACAAGACTAGAATTATAGTAGGTACGCTCTGGGGTTGTGGGTGTCCAACCTCTGACTGAGTCATTGCAAGAGTCTTTGGTAATCCATTTACAGGGCAAACAAATCATTTTGTCCTGGGTGACCTGAAGCGTCCCTCCGAACACCGCAATCATCAGCATCACTATGGAAATGTAGTCCGTGAAGACGTCCCACCATGGCTTCAGGATGCGGTACGCTGGCTGAGTGTCAGCGAAGTAGCGCAGTTCAGTGACTGGAATCATGATTCACCTGCAAGGAAACCAGAAGCAGGCATTACTTATTGATTACTTATGATGCCCCGTCCCTGGGGGTGTTCAAGGCCAGGTTGGATGGGGCCCTGGGCAACCTTGTGTGGCTCCAGGCCTGGAGGTTGGTGGCCCTGCCTGTGGCAGGGGGTTGGAGCTCTGTGCTCCTCGGGGTCCCTTCCAACCCAAACCAGTCTGTGAGTCTATGATTACCAGCTTAAAATGTTTTGTTCTGCTTTTCAAGAGGGCATCAGGAAACTCACGTTAAGTGCTGGCACAGCAAGGCTGGAATCACTTGAGGCTCAGTTTAAGTCACTTTTGAGACTAATGAACAAGGCTTCCAGTAAGTCATCTGCTACAACTGAGACGGGAGTTAGTTTGCTGCTGTCTTCCCTGACAGATGGCTTGTCACAAAGCATCAGGTCCGGTACTTATCACTGCCAGGGCTGCAGGCAAGACATTCACACCTAAAGCTCCCAGGACAAAGGCTTAAACTACCCCAGTGAGCCCAGTATTTGGAAGTTTACCGTTTTATTCCAGGGATGAAGGACTTTGCCAGCACTGTTAGAAGGGATAAAAAGCCACACACAGAGCAGAGCTGCCACGAGGGTTGGGGTTTGGGGTTTTTTTTTTTAAATCATTTTTACAGAGCTAGAATAGTTCAGCATCTGAAGATTTACATACAATACAGTTTTATTTCCTAGAACCACTTTACTGCTGTAACACAACATCCCACTGATAAAGCAAGCTGGAAAAGAGAACAAAGTCACCCCATATCACTGCCTTTCCTTCCATGTATTAGTTTTGGCTTCCCCTCCTCTGCATTAATTCTCCGAGGAAAGATTAGCTCCCTGCCCTCTGATGGACTCAGCACTGAAATCCTGTAACAGCTGCTCTTTGTCTTATTTACTTCAGAACCAGAGGAAGGAGGAAACATACTTAAAAGACAACTTCACTTCCCTGACCGACCACTCCCACCAAGATCATCTCAGCTGGGATTTAAGTGTCACAAAGGAAATCAAAAGGTTCTGGGAAACAGAGCCACATGGCAATACTTGTTCTATCCTTTGGACTTCCAGATAAAGCTTCAAGCATGTTCTTCCAAAAGCCACAGAAAGCCTGGAAGTCTGTTTGCTCCATGGATAGCCATGAGCTCACAAAATTCCCCAGACAGGCAACTGAAAGGACTTGAAAGTCACTGTGACTTGTTCTGACGGTGAGAAAGCAGGAATACCACGTCACACTTGTTAGCCAAGTTCATGAGTAGGACAAGCACAAATCCTTCTGTCATTCTGCAACTTGCATGAACTCAACTGTAAAGGAGGAAGAGAAAAAAAAAAAATCCACTTGTGTTTCCCCAACCCATAAGCTCCTACTTGTACGGATAGTCCCTGGGGGACTGCCGGGTCAAGAGCAGGTTTTGATGTACCACGTGTTGGGAGAAAGCTTCCTGTGACAACAGAGAAGCCCACACCGCCTGCTTCAGCAAGATCCAAGTTTATATTTAAAGTGAACTTCCAGCACAAAAGGAAGCCCTTCCTATATGAACTCAAAAAGCACCACAATCCCTGGAGACACTCAATACAGAGCTCTATTCCCTGGTTTGCTGCTGACAACAGTAAAGTGGTGAGATGCCAGCATCGGCTTCGTGCTACTGGGGAAGGCTGCAAGAAGCTAGAGGTGGGAGCTTGAAAGATGACAGCCACTCCTGAAGTGTTCATCCTTCTGTCCATCTCCAGTACTGCATTAGTCCATCACAAGAGACAGACTGGGGTAATTCTGCATGCAATTTGAGTGGGGGAATTTTGAGAGTTCAGCCATGCCTCAGCTGAACGCATCCAGCCCGGGGAGAAGAGAGTTCATCTGCAAGATACATCTGAGAAGAGCTGTCTGGGTACAGTACCTACTGCAGTCATCTGGTAGAACAGCCAGCTTTGACATGGCTCAGCTTCTGAAACCCCAATATGCTTACAGGTGGGCACAGCTTGAGTTCTACCAGAGTCAAAACCCAGGGGGTGTGGGGGAAAGGTGGTGCATTGAGAGCTCGAAAGGCTCTCAAAGAACCATACCACTCCCTGCTCTCCAGAACTGCTGTGTCAGATCCTATTCCTCTTTTCCTGTCAGGAACGTGCAGCAAGAACACTGATACTGTTCATAAAAGAAACGCTTACTATTTAAACAACTCCTCCTACCCCACAGGGAGGAAAAGAGGAATATCTCTCTTTCCTTCTCTTGCCTATACAACACTTCTCCCCAAAGATCCTTCCTCCTCCCTCAACTGCTTCACCATTCACCGTAGGGAAACTTCTGCAGGACTTGTCAGGCCCTTCTAGTTACCCCTAGTGGTGGTCTCATGGCTAAGGCATTTCCAGGCTGGACTTTGCACTGGATTCCCAGCTTTACCCAATCCAGGAAATGCCTAATTTCTTCTCCAAAGAAACTAACCTTGTGCTTACTTTGATTTGTATCTCAAGAGAGCCAGGAAGGAAGCCAATAAGAAGTTAGCAGAGCAGGCACCCAAATTCCATTTACCAGTTACCTGAGGTAGGAAATCTCCCTTTATATTGTGCACCTACAAGACAACTTAAAAATGTTGACTGAGTGTCCCCTGATACTCCATTACAGCTCAGTGACAGCAACTGAACCCTGGCAGGGTGGAGCAGGAAATCTCCTGCCTTCCAGTAACAATGACAAGGTCACTTGAGGAAGAAAAGGACATTGATAGCAAGCCCTCCTGGCAGCAGCAGAGACCCTGTTTGAATCCCTGAAAAAGAAAAGAACAATAAGACTACAGACCACTTTCACTGAAGCTGGAATTTGCCATGTTTTATCTGATCTTACTCCCAGCATCTGCAGTAAGAGGAAAAATTGCCCACCAAACACTTGAGAAAGTTGTATCCCTCCTCACCCAGGCTTCCCCCACACACAGTGCCTGACAACAGCTCTGCATCAAGATGCATTCGTCATCTTTATTCTGTGGATCCCATTTTGCAATCATTTTAAAGTACGACTCATGTTGCAACACACTCCCTTCTGGATGAGGGCAAGCAGTTACACTGCTGGGGTTGGTAACAGCAGCCTAACTCCATGGTCAGGTTCTCAGGGGCATCTCTGTCACTTGCCGCTCCCCTGCGCAGGAGGAGTCTTCTCCCTCCTAGGGACTGTGATTCCTATCACTATGTAGAAACCAAGCAGGTAGCTGGAACACAGCCTCTCCCAACCACCACACAGGTAGAACAGAATGATTTATATGGAAGACATTATTCTGGCATAAGATTAGGAACAAACCTTGCATGGAGACAGCTGGCCAAAAATGAAATTCCTGCCCTTGTGACCGAGGCCAGACCAAGCTCCCCAGGACCAGCAGGCAGACTGCAGAGATTTCAAGCTTCTGCTCTTTCCAGAAGTTGAACCCCAGTGCGCTTTGTCAGCAGGAAAGTGTTTACTGTGAAGAAGCTTCATTTGCTAAGTCAGTTCTGTAATGCACCCTCACTGAGGGCTGAGCACAGAACACACGGACTGAGGGAAGTAGTTTATGGACAGGAACAGCAATAACCAGACGGGAAGTGCTGCCAGAGCAGTCCTGGTGAAGAATCTGAGCTCCTTCCTATGTACCTCAGGTTACAGGCCTTGCTAGCTGGAGCTCAGAAGCAGGAGATTCTCTTACAGCTCTGCCACGTGGAAGGCATCTATACTGAGATTCCAATCTTCAAGTTTAAATGCAAGTTGATTTCACTAAACTTGCCTGAGCTGATAGGTCAGAACATCTCTGCCTAAACTCCTGTCAACTTCCCAGAAGCATAAGGAAGTTTTCCAGGGGTGTAATTAAACAGGCAGGCTTTAGGTACTGCACACTGGAAAGGGGCATCTTCCAAGTGTCTGTCTCAGGCATTACAGCTTCACACTCAGCAGTGCCTTCCTAGCTACCCCAGAGTCCCTGAGGAGTCACTTACCTCCTCACCCCCCTGCCCCAAGGAATTACCTTAGAGGGTTTCAGCTACACCAAAGCACCACTACAATTTGTATCCAATATACAGGACAGTCTACAGCAGCTACATCTGAGGTGGTACAGGGAAAGCTCTGCTTGCCAAAGCCTCACCGTCCAGCAGGATCAACCCAGCCTAAGCAAACACGCTCCTGAAGTCTTTGTACGTTCCATGTTTAGACACTACATGCCTGTCCAGTGCCTGCAGATTCACCTGGATCCAGGTTTGCATCCCACTGCAGACAACCATCCCTGCCCCAGCCTGCAACATGCAGCAGCCTCACCATCACTGCTGAGCAGGCTGATCCAACAGAAGAAACAGCAGTTTCACACTTACATAACCAGCCTGCCAAACCTACCCAGACTTCAGCCAACCATAAGCATCGCCGAGTACTAATCCTGTGTTTTACTAGACACCTGGAAGAGAAAGATAATCACTCATGTTAGAAGAACAGGGACATGCAGAGCACACCACACCTAAATAGTAATACCACTCAGAAACAAGATTAAACACATCCAGCTGACAGAGACACCATAGAGCAGCACATACCTTGCTAGATAAAGCCTGGTGGAGCTGAGAACATGAATGCTTTCCACAAACCTCAGGACCTCTGTGATATTTAACAAGTTCAAGGTATTAACAGAGCAACTGCAGCAGGAGCAAACATCCTCTGATTCGAATTAATTCTTCTATCTAAAATCATCCAACCTAGACCAGCAAAGACTGACTTATTCTGACAGCACCTGCCTGAGCAGCACTTGAAATTCCTGCAACTGCTGGCCAGCATATCCAGCTAGGGACAGAGTGAACAGAAACACCACCACTGTTCTGTTTCACTGGCTAGTTTGTCAGCTTGGCTCATCATCTGCTGAGCACTTTATCCAGTCCCCTCTTTCCTCCATTAGTAACAAGTGGAGCTACTGGCAAAACAGGAGTACACAGAAGAATTTAAACTTCCACCCCTTAATGCCAGGATCCTCTGAAATCAGGGAAGTCCTCCTCATCTTTAATGGCACACAGCTTCCATTCTAAGTGAGGTGGTCTCCTGATATTAGGTAAGGAGACAGGAATGCATTGCAGTTGGGTCTTGCAACTCTTTAGTTTCCACTATACATATTCTTAATTCTCAGTGGATTTCCTTGTAAGATCATGGACTGCATGGCAAAATTCAAGCACTGCTGACAAGAATCATACCTTTGAGAAGCCCAGAGAAAGAGGGAGTTAGTTGCTCATGTGCCAACAGCATCAGACATAGATAAGTTAAAAAAAACACACCTTGATGCCGTTAAGACTATAGCCCTGATTACTGACGTGATGCAACATGTTACAGTAAGTTTTCAACAGAGCAGAGCTTCCCTCCCCAGCATGCTGCCACCTGAAACCCTGAAGAAGGGCAGGACACAGAGCTCTTTGTTCAGAAACCAGGAAATGCAGGAGCTTTGCTGGTCAGAAACAGGACTGAGAATTTACGTGTCTCCTCCCCCATGTTTATTAGGCCCAGGATTAGAAGAAAAAACATCCCAAGGAGGCTAAAACAGAGCTGCTTTCAGGCACCCCTCAGAAAACCTTCCAAGGACAACCACGTGATGAACTGGAAAAGTCCAAGATGTAAGATGGAACAACTCAAGTGATTTTGTCCTTTGCTGTTTAGAAATAAAGAGGAGTGAAGCCAGATGCCAAAACCCCAACCAACCGTTATCCCTGTATCAGGTCTCTTCCACATTAAAAACAAAAACAAATCCCTCCTATGGGATGTCTCTTCTGAGACAGAGAGGTGAACACGTGAGAGCAAGGTACCTTGGTTTCACACAACCATGCAGTGGCTGTTGGCAACGCTCAGCCCCACATAAGCCACAAGATACAGCAGGACAAAGTGAACCAAATGGGTCACAGAAGCTCATGAAAAGGAACAATCCACCTACCCTCTGGATGGCACTCTATCATCTTTACAGCTACCACTCAGCTGACTCTTCCTTTAGCATGCAAGACTGATGTTCTTAGTCTAGTACAACAGCTCCTGTTTACCATCACACGAGCAGGCCTGTCCTAACAAGTAACAGAGAAGAACACCTGCACTATCAGAAAAATTCATGCCAGAGACCTGGCTTTGTCTGCTGCATTTTGTGACTTCTGAGAACATTTTGCCCCCCACTGCACAGAACTGAAGGTAGTCTGATGTTATCAGCACTGACTGACACTTGGAGCAGGGACTGTATGTTGGTGTCATAGAGCTATGTAAATGTAAGTGCAATCAGATGACTTGCAACAGTGATGCAAGCCAGAGAAAAATGTCTGTGTCAGCTTATAAATTATGAATGTACATGGTCACAGGCTTTCCATCCAAAATTCATTTTCTCTTTGCCATAAAAAGATGCTTCAAGGACAGGGCATTGTCCTGGGAAAGCACAACTGCCTTATTCCAACAGGACACTGAAACACGCCCCTGTACTGACCAAGTGCTTGAATTAATTCTGCTAGAAACTGTTTGAGATAAACAGGCAGTGACAGCATCAAGTTGTAAAAACCAGAACAGCTTCAAGCACCTCATCAGCTGCAGGAGAAGGCTCTTCAGCACTTAATTCCACTATTGAGAAGACTCATCCAAGAAAAGGACACCAACTGTTTTCAGGTAAAGACAGGAATGATGGACAGAGCAGAGCTCTGACATATCTAAGATTAAGAAATCAAGATACCAGATTGAAAGCAAGTACAAACTTTTAAGCAAGGATCATCTTAATTGATTGTTGACACACTGTCACAACATGCACAAACCCATGGGTGTTGCCACAGCTGTTACCAAGCTACAAGAGATGAGCCAGTTAAGATGGAAGATGATACAGTTGAGAGCAAGATAAGGAAGACATCAGCTACCAGCACAATAATATTTACCCTCAGTCTGAGGAAAGGAGTTGGTACACATTTACTGTACCCTATAAGCCTTGTCTTCAGGTCCATGAGCTCCAAAACAATGACTGCCAGCTCAGAACATTTTCTGATTGTATTAATCAATTAATATGGGTCAGGGCATCTAACCTTTCATTGCCAGACCTGATAAAACCAAGACTCCAAAGGAGAACCTGTGTACTGGACTAGTTAACAGCTTTACCCTTCACAAAGCTAGGCTGTAGCTAGAGAAGCAGCTTGCAAATTTGTCACTCAAGGAGCTTTGTGAATTGCCAAGGTAATTTTATAGCAGTGTTAACAATGCTAGGTACACAGGGAGAAGGAAGCACTATTATTTCAGCAGGGAGGTCAGGACTGAACAGCTTCTAGTTTCAAATGCAGTTTCACAGCACGTATAATCCAGCTACATGAGCTGGATTTCCAAGTTGCAATACAAAATACCTGCACTGCATCAACAGTTTAAGGGAAAAGCTGCTGGGAAGCATTTGAGATGTGCTCTGCAAAGCATGCAGACTGTTAAATGCCTGTGCAGGCTTAGTATGCATACCCTGAACTGAGCCTGGGTTTGAAAACTCTTGAAAAAAGGCACAAAGGAAGCTCCTCACACTGCAGCTGAATACAGTAATTTTAATCATTACCAAAACAATAGCTGTGCACCACCCCACCTCCCCCCCATTACGGAGCCCCACACAAAACTCCTAAATTCTTGTCTTTCTGTGCTCCACTGCTCATCTGACATTGCACCTCTGCTCTCCCAGTCAGGCTCAATTTAACATCAGAAGCAACTTTCACTTCCTTTGAGCACTCTACTGAACCAAATCCCTCTTTAGAGTGGAAGAATTACATGAAGGCCTCAGATAAGCCTGCTCCAATCACACAGCAGTACCACAATAACTTATACATTCAACCTCTGCTCTTTATTTTTTAAAAATAGTATCAGAGAACCCCAAACCACAGACCATCTTCCTGAATGCCTGCAGCATTCACTGGAATGTAATCAACGCAGGCATTCAGTAAGTCATCACTAGAAGGCTTCAGGCACTCCACATTTCAAACACAGGAACTTGTAACACATGGCTCCTGGCATACTTTAAGGAAATGTTTATGCACAGTTGTCTTCAACCTACATGAATAAAGTTAGGGTTTCCAAATCCCATGAAAGGATCAGCACAAAACCCCAATCAGTGAACTGACAGAACATCAGACTAGCCTTAGGGATACTTGTGTTCTGGAAGTACATCCCACTGCCCAGGACACCACCAGTCTGGACAGCACTTCTCATCTTGAGGATAAGGACATAATTCTGCAATACCTTTCATCACTATCCTAGTGAAGAACCAGGCAGGGAGTTTCTTGCAGCTCATTTCAGCCATTGCCTGACACCCACGTGGGTAACTGGCCAGTGCACCATGAAGACCTGCCTAGGAGAGGGCTACACAGTGACACAGCCATCACCCACAGGAAAGTGGGGAGCACCTACCAAATTAAATAGCTCTTGCCTCTTCTCAGCTGCACTCCTTCCAGGTGGCAGTCACCAAAGCAGGCACTCAACAGCCTTCAAGTATGTATCACTTTGTGCACCAAGAAGTCAGGGTTTAGGTGGCCAGGAGTTAGATGCATGGGTGAATATCTAACAGCTACACTCTACTTTGGACAACACTCAGTTCCTTTACTCTTTTTGGTCATCTTCACGCTGACATAATTTAGTTAGCATATCACTACTCCCCCCTATCACCCTCTGATCAACCACCTTTCCTCCTGGCTCCATATCAGTCATCTCATCACTGCCCCACGCTTCACAACTCTGATATCCTGGGTCATCTTTTTTTGGCTTTCCCACTCAAGGTGGCCTGTGGCCCTTACCCTGCAGCTGGGTTCTGCTATCTGCACTTCAGTTCTCTGTGCTGGAAGTGGATGATGTTCCTGCGTGCTGGATCCTGAGCGGGTGCTGAAGCGCCGCATTCCCCACACGCCATGGGAACTGCTTCCCTGAAATGAAACAGACTGTCAGCGAAGAAGAGGCGATCGAGTTCACAGAGGGACTAGGTTACATAAAAGCTTGGTAAAGGATATTGAAGAAGCAAGGAACAACTCAAGAGAGGGTCACAAGGAGCTCAAGAGAGACACCCTGATACCTAGAAAGGTGGTAAGAGCTCTGAGAACTAAGTACAAACTCTTCAGGGGAAGGAATCTCCAACATCTGTTATTCCAACAGAAGTTAACAAAAAGCAGGTGTTGCAGACCCAGCCAAGGAGAAGCTGAATCCTACCATTATCCTAAGCCTAAACTGGCAGGGACAGATTAACCTCCTAGAAGAAACAGAAGTATTTTTTAGATGGAAAAAAAAAGGATTAATGGCTTTACTACCTACTTTCTAGTCATAAAACCTTGGATATTTTTTAACATTACCATCAGGAACAGAGCATCTGAAAGCAGAGATCATGTTCATAACCACTCTAAACGCCTGTCCCCTTTCCTCTCAAGACTTACCTACCAACATGAATCTTTTTAAAGCAGCAGCAGTTTAGCAACATGAACAAAACACAGCAGCTTTATTCCCCCCCCACCCCTTGCTTCCTGGTGTCAGCATAGGGCATGGGAAAAGAGCCCAGGGAGCAGACCAACGCTTTGAGAGACCTCTCCATCACCCAGCCTCCTAGCTATGCAGGAGAGGACTGCAGAACTTCAGCAAGCATGTTATCAGCAATAGGGAAAATGAAGAGACAGCACTGAGGGGGACAAATACCAGCGGAGGCATTCAAGGCTATATCCCTCCCGAGCCCACAGCTACCATTAGGGCTGACAGATGTCGCACACCCCTAGAGCCCAAGCCTCCCCTCCCCAAGAGCCCAAGCCCCCCTCACCGTAGCTGCGACTGCTGCAAGGGAAGCGCCTGAAGGAGAGGGCTCCCTGACCTTCCCCCACCTCACCAACCTCCTCTCAGGCGACGCCTCAGCGCCAGCCCCAAGCCCGCCCGCCCGCCCGCGCACCGGCCCCGCCGCACCGCCTTCCAGAAACGCACCAGACGCCCTCCATCAGGTAGAAACAAACACATTTAAACCGCCCCAAGCAGCCAGCCGGCCGTGCCCAGCGCCGCTGCCAGGGAGCAAACACGGGACCTTCTCCCCTCACCGGAGGGGACACGCAGCACAGGCGGGACAGCCGGGTCTCGCCCCACAGACATGGGGGGAACCCACCTGCCCCGGCCTCCCGCCCGCCGCCTGGCAGGGCAGGGACACGGAGGAAACGAATTACTGCCGAATTAGTCAGCAAATCCTCCCCGCCTGCCTGCCTGCCCGCCCGGTGCGAGGGGAGCAGCTCGGCGCTCAGGCCCCGCCCGGCCGCTGCCCTCCTCTCAGGGCTGCTTCCCCCTACTCCGCCGCCAGACCCCAGCCCTGCCTCCCGCGGGGGTCCCGTCCCGTCCCATCCCGGCCAGTCCCGTCCGGCCCCCCTCACGGCCGCCTTACCCGAAGGACACGTCCCCGCCGCCGCCCTGCCCGCTCAACGCCCCGGCCGCTGAAGGGAGCGCGGCGTGAGGCAGGCAGAGCGGCAGCACCCACCCCAGCACTACCCACCTGGCCACCTCGGCCCCCACCCTCCCTCACGCCGGCTCCGGCTCCTTTTGTTCGCCCCTAACCGCACCGCGGCGGCCCCACCCCGGAACTGACCTCACCCACCCGGCATGGCGGCCACCAGCCCACCGCGCCGCGGCTAGCGAGGAGCAAAGGAGGGCGCCGCCATCTTGAGAGCGGGCATGATGAGAGGGGGCACGCCACCATCTTTGTACAGGGCACTGAGCTGGGTGGGCGGCATCTATGGTGGCGGGAGGGGAGGGTTAACGAGGAGAGGGGAGGTGAAGGTAGGAGCGCCATCTTGGAGCAGGGCGGTGCGTAAAATGGGGCGAGCCTTAAAGGGGCCATCAGAACTGCAGGGGAGGAAGGTGGGGAGCTGTGTGTCTTCATCTGCTGTGACAGGACAGCGGCACTCTGGAGCCCACGATGTATCGATTTCGTCAACCCCCCACCCCCAACCCAATCCAAACTAACTCTTTGTTAAGGTTTATGACCTAATCATGATCAAGCCTTCTGTCATTATTTCATTTAATGTAACTGTATGCACAGCAACTCGGTCTTTTAGCCTGTGGCACTGGAGGACAGCAGCCTCTGTCCCCTGGGAAGAGCAGGGAGGAAAGGTAGGGGCAGCCTCAGGCCCTGATTCAGGCTGGTGTCATTGCTGTGAAATAAATATATGATACCTGCCATATCCTGACATCACCTTGTTTCAGTTTTAGCCCCTTAGCATGGTTCAAGCCGTGCAGAGCCCTGAGAGGAGCATCTGCTCCTGGTGTCGCACCTCGAGTACTCGCACCTCAAGTACTGTGTCCAGTTTGGGCCCCTCACTACGGGAAGGATGTTGAGATGCTGGAGTACAAACAGAGAAGGGCAGCGAAGCTGGTGAAGGGTCTGGAGCACAAGCCCTGTGAGGAGCAGCTGAGGGAGCCTGGGCTTTTTAGTCTTAAGAAAAGGAGGCTGAGGAGAAACCTTATCGCTCTCTACAGCTACCTGCAAGGAGGGTGTAGAGAGGGGGGGATCGGCCTCTTCTCTCAGGTAACAAGTGATGGGACAAGAGGGAATGGTTCCAAACTGCACCAGGGGAGATTTAGGTCACATATCAAGAAGAATTTTGTTACAGAAAGGGTTGTCAATATTGACACAGGCTGTCCAGGGAGTTGGGGAAGTCACCATCCCTGGATGGGTTTAAAAGGCGTGTGGATGAAGTGCTTGAGGACATATGTAGAGGTGGGCTAGGCAGGGTCAGGCTGTGGTTGGACTCCATGATCTAAAAGGTCTCTTCCAACCTTAGTGATTCTGTGATTCTATGATGTCATTCAACTAGTGTCAACATTAAGTCTATTTAAGACAATAAAAATAATTTAAATCGCAGCATTTACAGCTTTTCCCTTAAGAACCAACCTGTGGGAAATGGCTCAAGTGGAATATTTTTAACCCCTCATTCCATTTCTCTAACAACAGTTCACTGAACTGAGGCCATTGAAAAATGCAGCCTGTGTTTCCCTGCAAGAGTAACACCGACACCGGTGAGTTAGGAAGATACAACCAACAGTATTTTTGTGGTACCTGAAAAAGCAGGCTGTTTCACTAATGGTTTTCTTTTGGCTGACTCATTGGAGGGCACTGGACAGCATCTTCTTTTTTAAAAATTCATAAAGGATGGTTCAAAGGCATTTGTTATAATGTCATTAGTGTACAAGATGCAGTTCTGAGTGGTTAAGTGCAGCCAATTTTAACTTGTATACACCAGTGATCACTCTTATAGCACAATAAGCATATTGGTGGCTTTCTAGGAACACTATAGATCTTAGCATCATCCCACAGACATAGGCATGGGTTCCATACCAGAGGAGCTACGATCCCACCTGCCAAGGCTTGTAGACACTCACCAGTTAAATCTAGTTAAATAACTAGATTTAAGGAGAAAAAAAAATATTGTTCATATCTAGATGCACTTGTTAAATTAAAATGACCTGAAGAAAGAGAGGGTCCTCATTTTCCTTGAGTTTTCAAAGCAATCTCCAAGAAAGTCAGGTGTGTCCCTTTCCTTGCTGTCTGCACGCTAATTATCCAGCAATTTCTGCTGCACATTAATTTCAGGAGCACATTAAGTTACTTGTTACTGTTGAACCAATATAAAGGCCAAATCCTGCCAAAGAAGGTGACAGCTCATGCTCTCATCCATCCCTTCTTCTCCCTACTCCTCTCTGGTCCCTACCCAGACCAACATCTCCTTTTGGTGCCTTTAGTGCTCACACACACCCTGCCCTGAGCAGGTGTAACCCATGGACCTCACAGAAAAACGTCCAGTTTTCTGCCAGGGCAGCTTTTTCCTAATTCAGCTACTCAAGTGAGCTCAGCTCAGGGATGAACAACAACCAGAGAAGGTGGAAGGAGGGGAAAAGAAAGCCTAGTGAGGGCAGCAGGAGAAAATGTGGTTGAGCTCAGGATGTGCTGTGCACATTCTTATGGAAGCAAACACAAATTATCCATCCATCTGTTTATCTCAGTGTTTGAGTTAAATAGAAGTTTAGAAAACAAATAGTTTGTGTCTGCCTGCAGCTGCATTCCCTCCTGCTTAGTCACAGCAGGGATGCTGGGATGGACATTGCGTTTGGATTTGAGAACCTTTGTCAGAGAGGACACCAGCCTCTTCCTTTCCCCATGGATCACTTTTTCCTACTGTAAAAGTAGAGACAGTAAATACTCAGGAGAGCAGCACGACCCGATTCATTGGTGCGTGTAAGGCCTTGTCACAAAAGGATGAGGGAAGCCAAGAGAGGACAATTTGCTCTCTACGCCTCGCTTGAGCAACTGTCCCCTCTTGAATGAGTGATGGAGAGTTCAGGTCCTGCATCCCTGCGCTGAAATCCCGCTCTGAGGCACTAGTGTTCCCCTGCCCATCCACAGCCCAGGCGCTGGACGATGCTGCTGGATCCTGCTATAGGTTGTATCGTGACAGTAGGTTGTTATCTAATGAACTTAACACTGATCTCTCACCTCCTGTACCTGTGATCCATTCTCTAATAACATTAAGCCTGCAGGGTGGAATTTTTTGAGAGCGTCTGACTCAAAAATTCATTTTCCCAAACGACTGAAGCCTTCACTCAGAGGGAAATTCCTGGCCATGGCCATGCCAAAGTCATCACAGCCATACCACAAAAACTATCCAGCTATCATTATGCCAGTATGAGCCTCCATCTGAAAAACAGGCAGGGATGTTCTCCCAGGCAGCCAAAATCCTCTGGCAGAGCTGGCTCCAAGCCCCTGGGAGGAAAGCACCCGCTCCCAAAAGCCCTCTGCTCCCTCACCGCAGTTCGGAGAGCGAGCCGAGCCCTCCCGTTGCCCGGTACGCTGTTCCCCATCGGAGTGTTGTAGCTCGACTCCTGCCTTCCTGCGGCCTCTCGACTCCTCCCAGGAAGTCCCAGCTGCAGATGAAGCAGTTCAGAGACAGGGGGAAGGCGGCATGTGTGCGAACGCAGCCTGGGTGGCTGTGCCAGACTCTCGCAGCGTAAAGCGGCGTGGTGCAGCTTGATGTAAGTCGGTTTTACCCCCCTCCCCATCCCTTCTGGCAGCTGCCTTTGTGCCCACGCCGTGTGTGCTTGTGCTGGCTTGTGTGCTCGCCCATGGTCCTGCTGCGGCGTTGCAACCCACACCATGACGGGTTCTGGGGGACACTCGTCCCCAGAGCCCTTTGGGTGCGACTGGGAGCAGCCAGGCTGGCCAGCACCGTGGGGGTGCTCGGGGAACACCGGGATAGAGGAGAAAGGCGGTGCTGGAGGGTAGGAGGTGGTGAGTGACCGGTCCCCACGGTGACCTTTCAGCTGTCACCTCTGAGACCCTGAGCGAGAGGTGCCCCAGCTCCCTTGCTGGGAGCGTACATACAGCACAGCCTGAAATGCCCACCCAGGTGAGAGGCTCCCTGAGCTTTTCCCAGGCTTTTTGACTCTCCAGGGGCTGGCCCCTCTCCAAAACATTATCCAAGGCTGGGGAGGCAAGGCAGAGCCCCCTGCCCGAGCCCCGGGGTGCTGCTCCCAGTCTGCAGGAGCCTTTTGCAAACCTCCTACTCCAACTCCATAGTCGTCTGTTATCTGGTGGAGCCCTTTTTATTGCCACACTTTGATCTCATTACCTGCAGAGTTAATCTCCTCATTCCAGTGCCCATTTGCTTTGGGATCAAAGCAGCGTCCCCACACATCTCAGCGCCTGTCCCCAACATGCAGCTGTCCCATGCACAGGGACAAGGTAGGTATTTTGCAGTCCCCAGCAATATTATGGTCTGGCTTCCTGGTTTTCCATAAATTGTGGGGTTTTTTCCCCACCTGGGCACAGAGATATAAAACCCCACCGGTCTCAGCTGGCAGCTGCTTTGCCCCTTTGTTAGAAATGACATGAAATGCAGAGAGTGGAGACTCTCATCCTGCATGTGCAGATGGACAGTGCACCCAGCAGTACTGAGAACTTACCTCTGGGCTGGCCAGCTTCAAATCTGGTTTAATTTAATGTTTGGCAGCTGGGTAAATTAATCCCTGACCGGTCAAACTATAGGAGCATACATCCTCCAGACTCACTGCTTTTACCTGAAGTATATAAACAGTAAGTTATTTTCACTTAAATGCCACATATTTAAGCAATGTTGTAGAATAATTATGGGGACCTGAGGTGAAGAAAAAGGCTGCATCAGGCACAGGAATTAATTTGGGGCTTTGAAGGAAAGGTAAACACCAAAATCACTTCAGAGATGGAAGCTGGTATCATGTTAATCAGACTAAAACTTGCAGCTAAACAGCTCAGAGCTGCAGCAGCTGCCAGGCCAGGGACCAGCAGTGCTCCCAGGTTGATTTTATTTTTTTTCCTAACATTAAGAACATGAAGAGAGAGGAAAGGGTGGGATTGTGGGGAGCAGGTTTGCCCAGCATACATGTCCAAGGCCCCTGGTTTTTTGGAGCCCCAAGAGTCAGGGTGTCCAGCAGCTGTGCCAAGGCACAGCCCCATCAGCAAGGAAGGTGAAGGTGCTGCAGGGGAGGAAGTGGAGAGGCAGGACCCACCTGTGATCAAGGAAAGCGAACAGCAAGCTGATGTTGGATGCCCAGTTCCGAGAGGATGCCCTCTCACTGGTGCCTGTACCAGTCCCCTGAGTGCAGAGGAAAGTGAAGGAAGCCTGGAATTAGAGATAGAGGAGGCAAAGGCCATAGCTGCCCTTGTGATCCTGACTTTGTGTGTGTCACAGGCACAAAGTACAATCCTGGTGCTACCTAACATTGCAGTGAGAATCCACAAAGCGGTTCATTCCCTCTCTTCCTTTCTGTGTCAAAATAACCCCAGCATTGGATTCCAGACCTGCTCTGCATCCCCAGGTACATGGAGCATTTGCTTTGCAGGTCTGTGCCCACAGGACTGAGACAGCAGGAGCCCTGGCATGCTCCGGAGAGTGAGACAGTCTCTGCGTCACTTCTTGCTGGAGAGGAAGAGCGGTGCTGGATATAGCTCACATTCTGTCGAGGTACTGAATGCCCAGCGTGACTGTTTCTGGCCAGCAGCCTGGTCCCTGGCTCAGGCTGCAGCTGTATGGAGCCTGGGGGAGCTCACTGCCCAGGAGATGGCAGATAGGGCACGTCAGGAAAAGCCACACTGGTGCAATCTCCTCTGCACCCACTGATTTCCAGGCAGCCTGTTTAAAGGGAGTGTCTCATAAGCAAGAGAATATCCTTTACACAGAAGAAAGCTCATTGTGGGTTTGCCTCATCTGATGGTCTCTTCTAAAGTCACCTGGCTTACAACGTGCTTGGGAAATATCAGCATCCCTCTTGGAGATACAAACGTGCAGAGCAAGGAAATCATGTGCAGTGGGGAGTCAGGAGTGGAAGGTTGTGGCTGCTCAGTCTCCCACACTGGCACTGAAGTGTCCTGTCTGGCTGCCAGGCAAAGAGTGGCTGGGGAAACACAGCACGTGGAGCAGAACGGGCTGAAGCAGATTTGGGGGCTGCATGGCCCTAAGGCTGTGTTGCTGTTCAGCCTGATGAGCAGCTGCCCATGGCAGCATCATGCAGGCTGGGGATGGGATGGAGGGAGCATCAAAAGAAGGGAGCTTTTGTCATTTCCCTTCCCAAAAGGGCAGGAGCAGACAGTGCCTTCCCTCAGAACTGGGAATTGCTAGGCTCAAAGCACTTTCATCCCACTGACTCCCATCACACTCACTGATGCTGTTAATTCTCTGAACTGTGACCAGCAGGAGCCCCACCACAAGAGAACAGCACTGGAGCTGTTAATATTTCACCTCCAGCTATCTTTTACTTCCCAAACCATGAATCCTTCTATTCCCACCAAAATCAGCTCAAGCACAGGGTCTTCCTGACTGTAATATGCCACGAGCTTGTGCAGAAAGAGCAAGGAAGGGGCTGGGGGAGAGGAGCAGGGCTTCCCTAGACCCAGGGAAGCAGTGACTTCTGCTCCTCCTTGGCTGGCTGCCTGCCTGGCACCGTGGGGGAGCGCAGAGTCCACCTGGTGCCCTCTGAAACCCAGGGCTCCTCAGCAAGGTGTTTGCAAAGACTCACTGGTGAGGGCTGAAGCTGTGTAAAAGCCCTGAGCTCTCACTGCACAAAACATTGTTGGGGCACTTCTGAAATGCTGGCACAGCCCTCTGGGAACAGCAGAAGCGAGCAGGTAAGTGGGGAGCCTGGGGAAGGGAGCTGACCCCCCCCTAATCTTGGCATGGCAGAGCACAGACCCTGTCCCCTCACATCCCAACTCTGCATCTCTTATGTGTCCTCCTCATCCCTGGTCATGTACTTCATTTGCTGTGGCAACAATCGTTTTCTTGGCTCGTTGCTCCAGAGATGCCCACCTCACATCCCCACGCTGGCTTTTCTTGGTGCATTGAGCACCGTTTGTCACTGGTTTCCAGTCCCTTTGCTGTCTGGTTACCTTTTGCCTGTGCTGTTGAGTTACTGAATTCTGCCTCTGCTGCTTTTCATCATCCTTGTGATCAATTCCCCATCAAGCCCAACTGACTTTCTCCCACCGCATCTATCCAACTGGAAGAAGGAATTTTTCTCTCAATGTTTCCTCTGTCCTTCTTCCCACCCTTCCTCACCATGATGCATGTGGAAATTAGGTACCAGCCAGGCGAGCAGCACCTTGGTGCCTCCATCCATCTGACTGACCTGGGTGCTGTGCTCCCCATGTGCCTGTGCCAGGCTGCTGCCAGGCTTTGCTGTGAACTTCAGGTGCAGAAACCAGTGCTCTGTTTAGGATGTAGAGCAGGTCCCTTCACCAAGCACTCAGCAGGACAAAGGAGAAAATACTTCTGCTACTCCTCAGAGCAGTGTGGAATAAAAGAAGTTTGTTCTGCTAGTAAAAGGGGATATTTTGTGGCCTGTAGAGAACAAGGAGGACGAGAGAGGCTATGGAAGGCAGAGGCCTAAGGTCTGGGATCACTGGCCTTGCTGTTACAGCCTGGCTGAGCTCGTTTGACCCCACGATTTATCCTAGCCAAAGACAGGGTTTAAAGCATTGCCAGCTCCCCAGTGAGTGTACACACATCTCTTCTGTTCACGTGTTTTCTCAGTTCTTGTGGAAAGTGGTAAATGAAACATGCTCCTCTGCCAGCTCTCAGGCCTGTTTGATCTGTGAAGCTTTTTATGTGAAGCTTTCTCCAGAAACCCCTGCAGCAGCATTACCTGCCCTTGGGTCAGTCAGCAACATCCCGTGAAGCAATAGTAAAGGCCTCACCTTCCGTTGGGAGAAACATTCCTGGGGAGGCCGTGTCCCTTTGCTCGTGGCCCCTCTGCTGTCAGCAAAAGCTTCAACTCACTTTCTTCATCCCTCTTTGCAGGCAAAAATGTCAAGGCCGCTGCAAGCTCGGAGACTGGAGGGAACAGAGAAGAATATCTGGTGAGTGAAGAGAAACCTGGTTTACCTTGGTGGTAGGTGTGGTTTTAGGCAGCCTGGCACCAGATAGAAACTACCAGAGTCCCCCAGCACAGAGCAGCAATCTCCCTCGGCTGCTTTGCAGGAGCACAAGGGGGTGAGTTTGTCCTGGGGGAGACTTTATCCCCATTCTGTACCTGCTGCTCACACTTCATGCCGTATCAGGGGTCCATGTGGGAGAGGGAGGCAGGAGCACCTTGTAGCGCAGTCCCTCCATCCGACCTGCCCACCCAAATGATCCCAGCAGCACCCACATCTGAGCCACGTGGTTGCAGCACACTTTGCAGCCCTGGCACCTTCTCCAAGCCCACCCTTGGGCCCTGCAAGCAGAGAAGCAGGCAAAGAGATGCTGCAGGTTGCACTCCCGGCCTGCCAGGTGCAGGCCTTGGGAGGGGATTTCAGTGGACTTTCCCCAGAGCCCTGCTTGTGCTCAGTTTCAAGCTACAAACTGCCAACGAGCTGGCTCTTGCTTGTGAGAAGCACAGAGTTCAGCCCTCCTGTCCCTCAGCAGGGTCCTTCATGGTGCCTAGTTGCTAAATTTTGCAGAACTGCTATGAGCCTGAAAACCTCTGAGGCCTTTCCTGCTCTGTCCGATCCCATCAGCAGTGATGCATAGCTTCAGCCATGACCACACACCCAGGCAGCCCAATGGCTGCTTCCTTGGGGAACAAATTAAGACCACCCATCTCCCTGGGGCAATAGTGCCTCTGTTTTAATTGAAATGTGTCTGAAATGACCTGTGCTTGGCCACATCCACCTGTGAGCAGCACAACAGCTCCACAGGAGGGACACCACCCTTGTTCACTTCCACAGGGATGCTGACAAGCAGAACTAGTGCCAGCATGCTGCCCGGACCCTCTCTAAATGCTTGTCTTTCTCTCCCTGTCTTCTCTCCAGGGTGGAGTTTGTAAAACTTGCTGCCACCTACTCCAAAGTGAACCTGGGCCAGGGCTTCCCCGACTTCCCCCCACCGGACTTTCTGAAGGAAGCATTCGTGAGAGCCCTCGGCGGGGAGAACCACATGCTGCACCAGTACACCCGTGCCTTTGTGTGTGGACAGACACCCCCCTCTCTCTCCTTGGCAATTCCCCCCTCACTCCCCATTAGCCAGGGCCACAATAAACAGGACAAACCATATGAGGCAAAACACGCATCTTATCTCAGCCTGGGCCCCAGCACCCAGGGCTGTGACACCCTGTTTTCCCAGGGCACTTGAAGCAGTCAGGCTGGAAGATGCCCCACACACTTAGTCGCAGGGTGCTTGGCTGTCCAGGCCTCTTCCAAAGGCTCATCTGGGGTTTGGGAGGTTCCTGCAGCCCCAAACCTACCCCTCTTCTCACCCCACAGGGCCACCCTCCTCTGGTGAAGATCCTAGCCCAGTTTTTTGAGAAGCTGCTTGGACGAGACCTGGATCCTATGACCAACGTGATGGTGACTGTGGGGGCATACCAGGCTCTTTTCTGCTGCTTCCAGGCTTTCGTTGAAGAAGGCGATGAGGTAACCCAAGATTTGGGCTTGTTGCACCAGCAGCCTCTGCTGGCTGAGCCCTTCTCAGCTCTGGGTCTGCCAGGAACAGATTTTCATAGTCCTTTTGCAAAGCAGAAAGGGTTTTATCCCCATTCCACAGTATTTGAGCTTCCAAAGGAAAAAAATATCTCTGCTGCAGGGCACTGTCTTATTTCTGCATAAAGCAAAAGGACCTTTTCACCCCAAATGATGTTGTTCTTCCCTGACACTGCCCATGGGCCACACAGGCAATAAAACATGGATTAAAATTTCCTGTCCCTCCCATTGCACCCATTAGGGATGGTCTAAGCAAGGCCAGGAGGGTGCTGATGTGTCCCTTTCTTCCAGGTGATTATCATTGAGCCTTTCTTCGACTGCTATGAGCCGATGGTAAAAATGGCTGGTGGGACACCCGTGTTTGTCCCACTGAGACCGGTGAGTGGCTCAGAACAAAGCCCCATCCCTGGGGGTGTTCAAGGCCAGGTTGGATGGAGCCCTGGGCAACCTTGTGTAGCTCCAGGCCTGGAGGTTGGTGGCCCTGCCTGTGGCAGGGGGTTGGAGCTCTATGATCCTTGGGGTCCCTTCCAACCCAGACCAGTCTGTGATTCTATCAAAGCCATCAAGGAGGGAGGTGGTGTAGGAAAGGGGGCAAAGAGGTGAGTGGTAAGCAAAGCAAGTTGATATTCCCCTCTGTTCTCTCTAGAAAGACCCAAAAGATGGAAAGCTGATGTCTAGTGCAGACTGGCAGCTGGACCCAACTGAACTGGCTTCTAAATTCAGTGACCGGACAAAAGCCATCGTCCTGAACTCACCCAACAACCCTCTGGGCAAGGTAACACCTCTGGCCTGGCTGTGCCTGGCCCTGAAAGCAGCTGGGGTGCTACAGCTCTACCTGGCCGACTTGCCATGTAGCAGTGACCTGACCTTCCTTGCACAGATGGAAACAGGTGTTGTGGTAGCACCACATACTCTGTGCACTCTCCTGGGGGTTTTTAAGCCTGGTCTTTAGTGCCAGCAGTGGTTTTGCCTTGTTAGACCGTTGCAACCAGCTCCTGCCCACCCTGGTTTGGGAGATGGTGCAGGCAGGGTTGCAGGGCCTTCACAGAGAGGCAGGGACAGGCCAAAATGCTCCTGCTGTGTCTCTGTTCCACTCCTTGCCTGCTGCAGGTATTCAGCCGAGCAGAGCTGGAGCTCATTGCCAATCTGTGTGTGAAGCACGATGTCCTGTGCATCAGCGATGAGGTGTACGAGTGGCTGGTGTTCGATGGGAAGGAGCACACCCGCATCGGTACGGAGCAGGGCTTGGCTGGGCCTGGCTGCCTGCCCTGAGCACAGCATCTTCAGGGAGGGAACTGGTCATTTAGCAGGGGTCCCCTGGCAGGCACACACAGCCTCCAAATCAGGACTTCAAGCAGAGAGCTGGCTTCCCTGCATGGGATCTGGAGCAAAGAGCCCTTTGGCTTCAATGAAATGGAATTTTTTCCCCATACTTTGTAAAACCACAGGTTTGTGGGTGTCTTTAGCTCTGGGACATCCATTTCGACATGCATTCAGAGACCTGTTCTTCCTGTTGCAGTAACATGCAACCACCTTGCTGCAGGGTGAAGGTTCATTGTCACCTCTCAGAACCCCTGGGGCTGGGTACATGCATGTGAAAACACTTAATTACAAAGAGATGCTCTTGAGAAACCTGGCTGCCTGCTTGGGGTGTGCTTTGAGGTTCATCCAGGTGAAAAATGTGATGTGAACACAAGAGGCAACCATGGGTTATGGTGGGCAAAGAGCTCTCACTGTGTCATTAATGATGCCCAGAAACAAGCTTGCTGAGCTCTACCATTGGTGTTTCTCTGTTGTTTCATTGCCAGCCAGCTTACAAGGGATGTGGGACCGCACAGTGACCATTGGGAGTGCTGGAAAGACCTTCAGTGTCACTGGATGGAAGGTGAATTCCCCGTGCAGCACCTCATGCTGTTCCCATCCCCATCCCTTTGCTCCAGGGTCTGGGATTGCCATAGCATGGCCCTGGGGACACTGCTGCTGCTTTGAGTCTCAGGGTCTGAAAGTACCAAAGCTTCCTTACAATAGCCCTGTCTGGAAAATACAACGAAGCCAGCACAGCCAAATAAAGGGGAGCCCAAGCAGGCACCCAGAGACTTACCTCCTTCTTCCTCCTCCTCTCCTGGCCACAGGTGGGCTGGACTGTGGGACCCAACCGTCTGCTGCAGCACCTCCGCACCATGCACCAAAACTCAGTGTACCACTGTGCCACAGCTGCTCAGGTAAGGTGGCTCCCCACAACTGGCCCTGCAATTCCCAAACCCCTGAGGCAGGGACAAGAGAGGGTCCTTCTGCCCACGGCTGACCTGAAAGGCACAGGCAGGGTGCTGCGTGGTGCCCTGGAGAGGCTCCTTCCCCGCTCCCTGCAGCCACCTCATGCCTGAGATGAAAGAGAGAGTGCTTTTAAATTCCTTATTTTGCACTGAGCCATTTGGAGGGGCTGGAAGCAGACAGTTCAGCTTGGTGCAGTGAGGAATCAGCCCCTGCTCCCTCATCCCCTGTGAATTGCAGTGGAGCAAAGACTCCAGTTCTCAAGCAAGCCTTGAGCATCTCCCCACCGACACCTCTCTCCTTGCAGGAGGCTGTGGCACAGGGTTTCCAGAGGGAGCTCGAGCTCTATGGGACACCAGACAGCTACTTTGTCCAGCTGCCCAAGGAACTGCAGCAGAAGAGAGACCAGATGGTCCAGAGCCTGGATGCTGTAGGGATGAAACCCATCATCCCTGAGGGCACCTACTTCTTGGTGGCAGACATCTCTGAGTTCAGTGAGTCAGCTGCAGTTTTGCTCAGGCAGGGCTGAGTATGGGGGGCAGCTCAATGTGGTACCACGAGTGGGGACAGGAACCTGCATGAACCACTGCCAAAGCAGGGATGGACAACAGCCCGTTCCCCAGCCAAGCTCCCAGAGGCTGTGGGTTTGGGGCTGGGCTGAGGCACCTGGCAGCAGTGCCAACCTCTGTGCTCCTGCACTTCTCCTGCAGAGTCTGATGTCCCCGATGTCCCTGACTCTGACGAGCCCTACGACTCCAGATTTGCCAAGTGGATGGTGAAGAACAAGGTAAACGTGTCTGTCTGTCCCTCCACGCTGCGCTTGCCCTGGGTGGGTTTGTGGCCTCCCTGCTCGCTGTGTGGCAGCTCATGGCAGAGGGTGCCTGGGGTCCCTGCCAGCAGCCTGAGCTCCAGCAGAGCGAGCAGACAGGGTGCCAAAGGCATCCACAAGCCTGTCCACGGGGCCACGAGCAATAGGTGGGCAGCTTCTCTTGCACAGGGCAGGGCTGTACCCCATCCCAAGAGGAGTAACCTCAGCTCCATGTGCTTCCCCTCCCCAGGGACTTGCTGCCATCCCGCTCTCAGCTTTCTACTGTGGGGCCCACAAGAGCAACTACAACAACTTCATCCGCTTCTGCTTTGCAAAGGTGAGACACACAGCAGCACAGAGGAAGCTGGGGTTGGGAGTAATAATACATAATAATCAGGGCTGGCTTAATGAGATGAATGCCAAAAAGAAATGCAGAGCCACTACAGCTGCTCCAGCCCCCTCCTGCAGATATGTGAGCTGAGCCAGGGCAGGAGGTGTACCAGTGCCAGCCTTTGCTCCATCAGCATCCCACTTTTCTCAGGCAAGGCAGGGAAGCAGTATGGATGCATGTTTAACTGCCCAGCAATGGCTGTGCCTGTGTCATACTGAACATGGAGCATCTGCAGTGCTCCACAGAACGGGGTTTTTATATAAGTGATGGCTGCAGGGAGGGGAAGGGGGATTAACCTTGAACCCACTGACCAAACCTGTGGTGTTTGTTTAGGAGGAAGCTACACTGAAGGCAGCAAATGATATATTGCAAAAATGGAAACGGGAGAGAAACGGTCCCTGAGCATGCTGGAGAGAACCAGGCTCTCAGTCCTCACCTGCCCTGACTGCTTCTCTTCTTCCTCTTCCTTTCCTTAGCTACAAACTTTGATGTGTTCTCATTTTTATGCTTTCAACCATGTTTTCTGTCAGACAAGTGGGTAAGAGGTTTGCCAGGCCCAGGGTCTGGCTTTGTCTCACTGAAATGAGTGCACTGCTCCCTGTGAGAAGCCAGTCCCTGTGTGTGCTGACAGTATTCAACATTTCTGCTCCTGTTTAAAGACTTTGCTAATCAGTTCTGGGACACGTCCAGCAGGACACAAGGTAAGGATGGCTCCTGGGCTCTTTTCCACCACCAAACTCTGAGAAGGTGTATCACAACCTACCTTTAACACCATCCAGGGGGGGTTGGTGTGGCTCCACATCCCCACTCACATACCCCAGGGCACAGGACAGCATTTCCAGCAGCACCCATGTTCCCACAGTACCATCACCATCCATCAGTAGGGCGATTCCTGTGATCCTGAAAATTAGAAACCCAGTGAAATGCTGTTTCCCATAATCATCAATTTACCTGTTGGGGTTTTTTTTTCCTGTTTGCCTCCAGGGAAGACGACAGCAGAGTTGGTAACTGGTTTCCACTGGGAAACAGGCTTTCATAAACAGCCTGGCTATTGCCAGATTTTCTCTGTGCACCCCAAACCACCTTGTCAGAGCTTGGCAGCGTTGCCCAGGCTGCAAAGCAAAACCTTCAGGCCTTTGGTAACCACATACAGTGGCTGGGGAGAATGGGCTCAGCAGCCTCAGGGTGCTCCTGCTGCTGGTGGCCCCCACACCCTCCCACCCACTGGGCTGGTGGGGTAATGTAAGCCAGGTTTTGAAAGGTAATTCTTGCATCACTCTCAATTTCAACCCAGATAAGAATGTGAACCAGCATCACCAAGCACGCAGGAGTTACGTGCAACAGATGCAATAACTGTTTGTGACAGTTGGATATTAAAGATGCTTTGCTGGAGTTACTGAAGAGTAAATGTGTCTCTGTAACCATCACAGGGATGATGCAGCTCTCTGCAGAGCTGCCATCACTCCTGTGACATCTGTGCTGTGTCCTGGGGTGGTAGCTGCTTGTCCTGCCCAGGCTGGTGAGTAGCAGCTCTGCAGGTTTTGTGTGTCACGCTGCAGCCAGAGGTCTGGATCCCCTTGGAGCCGGAGGGGGATTCCCCCTGCCCCGACCAACAGGACAGGGTGGGAGGCAAACACCCAGCTCCTCCCTTGGCTCCTGGGAGCTGCATCTCGGCTTGCATGGGTGGGTGAGGGTGCTGCTGAAGGCCCTTTTGCACCCACACACGTACCAAGCGCTGGGAGAGCTGCAGTCACCAAAACAGATCAAGAAGTTAGATTATTAAGACAGAGATTAATTGCACCATCTCCACACACAGGGGCTCTCACTCTAGGCCATCACACACCCCACAAGGGGCATCCCCCCATCCTCCACCCTGCATGCAGTGCTTGTGCAAAGACACCCGGACACAGGGGTCTATATTTCACGCAGACACCCACCCGGGAGCCCCCAGCCTCATTAAGAAGCCGCGCTCTCCCCTACGCCCTCCCGCGGCTCCTCTTCAGCCACCCATTCTCCCGCAGAACAAGCCCAACCCTGCTTAGCTTCACAAGCCGCGCGGGTGACTTAAACCCCGCCCCGTCCTCTGCCTAGCCATTGGCTCCTCCCCACCGTGGGCGGGCGCCGGTGCCCTCGGCCAATCACCGCCGCGGAGTGGAGCGTGGTCGGGGAGGGTGGGCCCAACATGGCGGACGGCGGCAGCGCTGCGAAGCGGCCCAAAGGGGTGAGGGGGGCGCGGCGGTTACCGGGGTTGCCACGGGCGGGCCCTGAGGGGAGCCCGGCGGTAACGGTCGCTGTCTCCCGCAGGTTGAGGAGAGGAACGTGGACTGGCGGCGCTGGAAGCAGGAGAGTAAGGCCGAGTCCCTGCGGGGCTGGGGGCGGGCAGGGAAACCGGGCGCAGTCGCGGTGGGGTTGGGGTTGCCTGGCGGGGCCCTCGGCCTTGAGGAGCCTGAGGGGAGACCTTATCACTCCCCTGCAGCTGCCCGCATGGAGGGTGCAGAGGTGTTGGGGTTAGCCTCATCTCTCCTGTGACAAGTGCTGGGACTGGAGGGAATGGCTGAAAATGGCACCAGGGAGATTTAGGTCAGATATGAGGAAGAATTTCTGTACTGAAAGGGCTGTCAGGCATCGGCACAGGCTGCCCAGGGAGGTGGTGGGGTCACCATCCCTGGAGGGGTTTAAAAGGCGTGTGGATGAAGTGCTTGAGGACATGGGCTAGAAGTGGATGAGGCAGGGTCAGGCTGTGGTTGGACTTGATGGTCTAAAAGATCTCTTCCAGCCCAGGTGATTCTGTCATTCTCTGACCATCCCCAAGCACTCTGTGCCCTGGCACAGCCATCCCCCCAGCCATCATTCCATGTGCCCCACAGCCACCCTGCTCAGGGTGCTCGTGGCAGTGTTTAAAGGGCGATGCTGCTCTCCGTTCCAGGGAAAGCAGAGAAGAAGAAATGGAAGGAAATGAAGCTACTGAAGAAACTGGAAAAACAGAGGATGCAAGACCTGGCAGAAAAACAAGCCGAGAAGCAGGAGGAGCAGAAGGAAGACAAAGGTGATGGTGCTGTGACCCGGTGGGGAGGCCTGGGTTTAAAGAGCTGGGACAACATGGTCACTAAATGTCAGGCCATATTACACACTGATAGGAAAGGGGATACTCAGCTTCACAGATCTGATACAGATTGCTCTAGGTGCATAAAGAGGCACAGATGCAATGCAAGGAGCACTGCACAAGACACCTTTCTTAGAGAAAAATGGTGATTAAAACCTAGGAAAGCCAGGCTGCCTTATTTCCCCCACCACACCTGCAGCTGAAGTAGTCTAGAAAAGGCTGTACCTGCAGCTGTCCTGCTGTGGCTCTCTGCTGATGGCACTCTGCTCCCCAGGGCGTCACTACACGCTGAGTGTAGCCCTGCCAGGCTCCATCCTGAACAACGCCCAGTCCCTGGAGCTGCGGACGTACCTGGCTGGACAGATTGCTCGTGCCTGTGCCATCTTCTGCGTGGATGAGATCGTGGTGTTCGATGAGAATGGAGAGGATGTGAAGTAAGGAGGTGCCATCTTGTTCTGCTTTCTGTTTCTTCAAAGCCCAGGAGAGAACTGCATGTACCTCAAGCAAATGTTAGGGCCTCTCTCAACTGCCAGGGCTACAGGGATCCCTGGGCAAAGTTGTTGACTTAAATGCTCTGGAGACTAGGGTCATTTATCTGAGGATGACAGAGCAGCAGGAGGTCAAGTTCTCCTGTACTATTAAATCTTGCTGTGGAGGACAGGCTATGCCTGTATCTATATGGAAGATGAATTCCTGTCCTTCAGCTTTTCAGCCTGAAGCTCTGTGTTAACTGGCCAGGCCTTGCAATCCTGGAGCATCCAGGTCACGTTAACACACAACTATCAAAACCAAAACTGAGAAAGACACATGGTTTATAGAGAGTCCTAAATACAATTCCCTGTCAGTCTTTACCTCTGGAGTAGCCCTTTTGTAAGGTGGCCCGTTTATCTCCTGGGGGTGGAGGAAGGGGTTATGCTGCTATTTTCAGGTTAAAGACTGAGCTGTGGTCTTCTGAAGATGACCATTTGGGGCTGTGCAGTCTCATGCTGAGCTCACAGGCTGCTTGTTCTCTCTTTCAGGAGTGTGGAGGGGGACTTTGAAGGAATTGGGAGGAGAGGCAAGGCTTGTGTGCAGCTGGCTCGGATCCTGCAGTACTTGGAATGTCCTCAGTAAGGCCACCACCATGCCTCAGAACTGACTTACCCTGGGCATCTTATGCTAGAGGCTATGGGAGCAGGAGGCAAATTCTCTCTATATTGTGCAATTATGCAGGCACACACCTAATTCTTTCACATGTCTGATTCAGGAGTATAAAAAGATGAGTGACTGCAGGATACAAACCTGTGTGATGCATTAGAGGTGGATCAGGGACTTGAGGGAGCGAAGCATGCTGTTCTCTGTACTCAGCTCCAGCAGCCTTTTTCATGCTTCAACCATCTCTGTTAACAGGTACTTGAGGAAATCCTTTTTTCCAAAGCATGAGGATCTGCAGTTTGCAGGTAATGACTCAGTTGTCTCCATTCCAAGCTGTCAGTTCCCCCTTCCTGAGCCTCCCCTCTTGGTTTGCATGGGAATCACAGACCTGAGTAACTTCTCCCCGCTTCAGAGGGGAGATGCTGGACCAGAGAGGGAGGTGGCAGTGGAGCAGTTGTACTTAACACACTGTTCCCACAGTTCCTGTCCTTAGCAGATGTTTCCCTCTGTGCTGTTTCAGGGCTGCTCAACCCCCTGGACAGCCCCCACCACATGCGGGTGGATGAGGACTCAGAGTACCGAGAAGGGGTCGTGCTGGACCGGCCAACCAAGCCAGGCAGAGGCTCCTTTGTTAACTGTGGGATGAGGAAGGTATGTCTGTAACAGATCCCAAAAGAGTTTCCTGTCTCTCTGGCAGATGTGAAGCAGGCAGGGGGGGTATTGCTGGGTTCTTGAAAGCCAGAGCAAGCTGGCACAGGGTTTAAGGCTGTTGCTATCTTGCTCCTTCTCGTTCCTTAGTGTTTGTACCTTCCCAAGTCTTGGTGGGTCTGGCTATTCCAGCATGTCATTGCTTCACTGCTGGAGTTGATGTGAGCAGCAAAGCCTAAGCTGCTGACCCAGGCCACCCTGAGCCTGCTCTGCACTGCATGAGCCACACAGGCCCTGATCACAGGGCTCCTTCCAGCTCCAGAGCAGACTCCCAATTCCTCAGAGGGTTCCCTTCCTTCCCTGCCTCCCCCAGTACTTCCCAAGTGCCTGACACTGATGGTGACTGTCACTGCAGGAGGTGCAGATCGACAAACAGCTGAACCCTGGTCTGCGAGTCACCGTGCGCCTGGAGGAGCCCCAGAAGCCAGGTAACCCTGCTCCCTTGGCATCTGTACACTGCAGCCCCATGGGAGCTGGTCCTTTTGTGTGACAGCCTTCAGGTTACCAATGGTTGAAGGTACCAAACAGCTCCACACATTCCCTTCACAAACAATAACACCCTTATTGTACCTCCCTAGTTAACTGGGAAGAACTACCAGCTTTTTGACCCAAAATAAACAGCTCAAACATCACACTTTCCAGGATGCCCTCCAAAGGGGTTGTACAAGAAGTCAGTGCCCTGCCCCAGGAGAAACTGCCCTGTGTGGTAGGTCAAACCCAGGTCTTGCTAGGAGATCACAGGGGTGATTGATCTCTTTGCTTCCCTTCCAGAAGGTAAAGTGCACAAGGGCACTGTGGTGTCCTCACACCACCCTCGGACGGTGTCAGGCTTGTACTGGGGTTACAGCGTCCGCCTTGCCTCCTGCTTAAGTAAGTATTTGCAGCTCTCTGCTCTCTGCCTGGGCTTCCAGACCAATTTCACACCTTCTGGCTGCACATCTGCAGCACATGTTAAAATCTCTTTGAACTGTGTCTCAAAGGCAGCTTACACGTGCAGCTAGTAGCCATGTGGCAGTCAAATTTAAGGGCTAAAGCTAGGGGCATGAAGCACCCCACTCACCCACCAGTACCCTGCCCTGTGCTTCCACTCACTTGTGCAAGTGTCCACGTTGTAGCAGGACCCAAGAGTTGGTGCCCTCCATCTCCAGCCAGTCCATCTCCACTTCTGCAGTAACCACTTCCCACTCATTCATATCAAAGCCAGCAGTGACAGTTGAGCTCAGGCTCCCTGCAAAGTCCTTTTGCTGTCTTCTGATTGATTTGGCCTAGGAAAATCATAATCCTTAGTCAAGGAATGGCCCCTGGCACCTGTTGGGAGCTCTGAGGTAAGAGAAGGTTGCCAGACACTCCTGCAGCAACAGAGTTATGTAGGAAAGAGGAATCATCCTGATGCACTGGCGTGGAAAAGCAATTCCTCCTGCTGCTGCCACTCACCTGTGGAGTGTTTCAGCCTGTCTGGATGACACACAGCATGGCAGGGGCACCACATGAATAACCCCTGTGGTGTTTGTTCCCCAGGTGCTGTCTTCTCCGAGTGCCCGTTCAAGGACGGCTACGATCTCTCTATTGGCACCTCGGAGCGGGGCAGCTCCGTGGACACAGCCACTCTCCCTTCCTTCAGGTGCGTGTCCTGCCTGCTTCCCCCCTCCTCAGAGCCCTCAGTGAGGCCTGGTGTAGGCAGCAAAGCTGCCCTGTGGCCTTGGTGTTCTCCTGGGCATGAATGCTTCTAGATAAAAGAGCAAGACTCACCTGCAGACTCCCTCCTGTGCTCTGCTGCTCCTTTTTGCATTCCTCTGCCTGACAGAAGCTGGGGGAAGTACCCCAGGACAAGGCCAGTTCTTTTCCTGTCTCTTTGGAGTTGGTAGCAGGGACTGGTGTTGGTGTGGTGCTTTGTTAGAGGCAGGGACACAGCTCCCTGCTTCACCACCAGAGGAGCTTGAACACAGACCCAGATACCTGAACGAAACAAGTGATGCTGCCTCTTGCAGATGTTCACATGAACCAGTTCTTAATCTAGTCAAAGGTTTGGAGCACACCAGTAGCTCTCTTGGTAGAGAGGGAAGAGCCAGTCTCCCCTCTCACCCTGTCCCCCTGCTTGCCCCTAGGCATGCCCTTGTCGTCTTTGGAGGTCTTGAGGGCTTGGAAGCCGGGGTTGATGTGGACCCAAACCTGGAGGTCACAGACCCAAGCGTCTTGTTTGACTTCTACTTGAACACCTGTCCCAGCCAAGGCAGCAGAACCATCCGGACAGAGGTAGGGCAGTACCCGATGGGGTGGGGGGTGTGATGCCTGTGTGCACAGAGCAGCGCTGTGGTTCTGCCTCTGGCAGCAGCACACACAGCCCCACGGTGACTGCTCAGCAAAGAGCAGCTGGCTTGCCTGGTGCTCCCCAGAGCCCTGCTTCCAACTGCTGCCCGGGCCTGTTCCAGGAAGCGCTGCTGATCTCTCTCTCTGCGCTGCGACCCCACATGGACGAGGCTGTGAAGACACCCAGCAACAGCTGAGGGAAGGAAAACCACTGACCTTGCCCTCAGGAGAGTGGCTCTTCAGATGTGGGGTGCTGGGCAAACCACTCCAAAAGCCTGGCAGGGCCAAGACACAGCAGCGCTGCTCGACCGAGTGGGACCAGCAAGTCTGTGCCTGCATGATCCAGCCACGGGCTGGTCACTGCTGCTCAGAAGCTGGACCAAGCCTGGCAGCAGCCTGGTTATCAGTAATTTAGACATCTGGGTGGGGAATAAAACAGTACAGAACCTCAGCTGCCTTGAAATCTGTGTGTGAGTCTGTGGGTGTAGAGGATGGGCGCTCGGTGTCCAGGGATCCTGCACTGTCAGTGCCACTGGAGCCAAGAGCCTCTGGCCTTAAAGAAATAAAAATTAGTCCCTATGCCAAGAAGCCATTCCTGTCCCAGTTAGCCTGACTCCCCAGGCTGCCCCTCAATGCTTCATCCTTCCCCACAGCAGGAGAGGATGGAGCTGGAGTTGGGCCTCAGTGCTAAAGCACATCAGCGTAGCTCATTGCAGGCTGGCTCCATCCACACTGCTGTAAGCTCTGCCTACAGTGAGCTCAAACAGCTAGGGAGGTTGGCTCTGTCCTCCACCCTCCCGCTGAGATAGATAGTGCAGGTAAGAAACAACTGATACTGGGGGGTGTTAAAAGCTTTACTGCTAAAACCATCTTCTGAAAGAGAAGTTACACAATCCTCTGGCCACAGAAAGAGAGGAACCTCTCCTCCCCCTGCACCCACCTTGTTTCCATCCTTTCCTGCTAAGCAGCAGAAAATAACTTTGTGTCTTAACACACCCTTGGAGTTGTGTGTGGCTGGGTCACGGGGGGACACTCCAGTTAGGGGGACATTCAAGAATCCTGCTGCAACATGAAGCACCAGGGAGCCTTCTGCAGGACCTGCCACGTGTGCGTTTCACTGTCACACAACACGAGGGGAAGGGTGAAGGGAAGGACTGCTTCGATTGCTAGTTCCCACATGCAAGATCACACGAGGAACTGTGACCCCGTGGGTGACTGCTGTCCCTTTGCAGGCAGGGGACACCTGGGTTTGCTGAGGTGGGGTTCAATGCTTGTTTCCAGCTGTGATGGCTTTCAAGTTACTTGTTCTCTTCAAGATGTTTGGGACAAAGAGAAGCCCTGAGGCTCGCTCGATGCTCTCGATGGGAACCAGGAACCGTTCCAAGGGGATCTTCTCATCCACAGGGCTGTTGGGCATCACGTACGAGCGCAGCTCAATCTCCCCACTCTCCTTCTCCAAGATGAGCACCTTGAAGAAGTGAGTGGGGACGGCCACGTTGTTCTTCCCAATCACCTGGTACTTGACATACATCTTCCCATCGGCTTCCATCCTGCACCAACAGCAAGGTCCCATCTCACCTCCTGGTCTGGTGCTGCATCTGTCCCCTCAGCCCTCCACTGCCCCCCAAGTAAGCAAACTAAGCCTGAGAAAGCACCTTTCCACAGCACCCCCGTGCCCAGCTGCTCTCACCTACTGTGTGAGGCTGTAGCAGATCACACTGTTCAGGAGCAGCAGGGAGGCTGTGACCCCCACTCCAGCCCATTTTGGAGCATGGTCCCAGCTTGGCCCTCACATTTACCTGGGCAGGAAAAGGGGTCCTGTGCAGACATAGACGTTCTTGTGGTTCCTTGCCAAGCTTCTGCTGTACTTCTCAAGGTTATTCCAGGCGTTCTGGTTTAAATGGGGATTCTAGAAACACAACCAGGGCAACACAAAGTCTGTCACCAGGGGGATTCCTTCACCCATCAGAGCAGCAACACCTCCCTCTCCAGTGACACATCTCACAGCATCCCAGCAGAGATACCTGCTGTCACCACTGCTTGGGAAGCTGCATATGGCAGGGTCCCGGTTTACACACCCAGGAACAGATCCCCCTCGGCCTCAGGCAAGCTGTGATTCTTTGCAAGCGCCTGTTCACCCGTTCAACTTCACTCCTGCAAGGCTACGGGGGCAAAAGAGCAGCAGACCCTCCCGAGATGCTTCCACAGCAGGATGCTGAGTTCCTTTAGCTCCCCCCCTCCGCCCCCCACCCTCCCCTGCGGTCCCCAAAGTGGGGGGGGGGGGGGCGTGTACCCGCGGCCGGCCCTACCTGCGGGGCGATGTTGCTGAGGTAGAAGGTATCCCGCATGGCTTTCTGGCTCCACTTATGGTTGGCGGCGGCGGCCAGGTGCCCGCGGTCGAAGCCGCTGCCGCGGTAGTCGGCATTGGTGGCGCGGTGATACTCGTGGACCGTGTCATCCTCCTGGAAGTCGCAGGCGGCGCGGTCGGAGGCTCCGCTCAGCGTCTCCCGGTTGAGCTGCTCGATCACCCAGAGCGCGCTACGGCTCCGCGGGTCGTAGCACAGCACGTAGGACTCGCGGCTCCGCACCTGCGCCAGCCCCGGCAGCCCGTACTTGGTCAGCTCGGCCCGACCCGAGCCCGGGAGAGCCGGCGGAGACGCCGCCGCCACGGCGGGTACCACGGGCAGGCGGCCCAGCAGCCCCTCAGCCTCCGCATCATCCTGGCCCCGGCGGTGGGCGGCGAGGAGAGCCGCCCCCAGCCCCGCACCCAGGGCCAGCGAGGCGCCGGGCAGCACCAGCCGCCGACCCCACAGCATGGTGGTAGCGCTGCGCTGCGGCTGCGCTCACCGTTTAAATGGGCCGCGGAGAGCCGGGAGCCGGGCGGGCCCACCCGGGGGAGCATCGCCCCTTTAAGGGCTGGAGGGCGCTGTGAGGACGTGGGGGAGCGCTCGGGTCGCACCGACCGGGACCGGGGACCGGGGACCGGGGACCGGGACCGGGACGGGGACCGGGGACCGGGGACGGGGACCGGGGACCGGGGACCGGGACCGGGACCGGGACCGGGACCGGGACCGGGGACGGGAACCGAGACCGGGGGCGGGACCGGGGACCGGGGACCGGGGACGAGGACGGGACCGGGACCGGGACCGGGACCGGGAACCGAGACCGAGACCGGGGGCCGGGGCCGGGGCCGGGGGCCGGGGCCCTGGACCGGGCCCGGGCCCGAGACCGAGACCGAGACCGAGACCGGAGCGGCTGCGGCATCGGCGTGCAAAGAAACCGTTTATCAGGACAAAGGCGTGAAACGGGAGGCCCGGAGGCCGCGGGAAGGGCTCGGAGGGGAATGTACGAAAGCAGCGGGCGGCGGGGGGCGACCCGCGGCTCCGAGGGTCCGTCCCCCCCAGCCCACCCGCGGCTGCCCCTCTGCCACGCCGAGACCATCGGCAGGTACCGCTGGAGCGTGAAATGCCCCCGCTCCCCAGCCAGCACATCCAAACAGCACTAAAATAACAATAAAATAATAATAAACACTGTCCGAGGCACTGAGAGCTGCAGCGGGGGCTCTGGATTGGGAGGGAGGGAGGGATGGTGTCGTCTGGGCTGGTGTCGTCTTGGCACGGGTCAGGGCAGGGGGTCGGCTTAGGGGGGGTTCGGCTCTGCTGGGGTTGGCACGGGTCGGGTCGGGTGGGTACGGGAGGGAGGGAGGTCGGCCCAGGACGGGTCAGGGCAGGGGGTCGGTTTAGGGGGGGTTCGGCTCTGCTGGGGTTGGCACGGGTCGGGTCGGGTGGGTACGTGTGCGGGGGTCGGCACAGGACGGGTCGGGCCAGGGGGGTTCGGCTCTGCTGGGGTTGGCACGGCTCAGGTCGTGCCGGGGGTGGGGGGGTCGTTTCGGCTGGGTTCGGCACGGGTCGTCTCTGCGTTTCCACGGTGGAGAGGTCGGGCTGGGGGGAGGTCGACTCGGTTCGGTCAGCACTGCCCCGCCGCACCAGCCCCGACCCCCCCCCCCCGGCTCCGGAGTTCCAGGCGATTCGCAACCCAACCCCGGGGCTTTTCATCGGGGGTGTCACCCCCAGGCTCCTCCCTCGGTGGCCGTGGCCAGGGGGCTCCTGGAGATGCTGATCCCACCTCTCCCCAGCACTCACACCAGCTCCTGTTTTCCAGCAAGCTATTTGGGGTGTGGTGTAGAGCCCCCTCCACGGGGTAACCGGGGGCTGCATGGCTCAGGGGCTGCATCCCCAGGGCTGAGACCGGCCACAGCCCCCTCGCTGCCTCCCCCCTCAGTGTTAAGGCCGGCGGCAGCTGCCCACCCTGCGCTGTGCCCACGGAGCCTCCGGGGGAGACAGGGGCTGCTTTGTGCCAAGGCCGGGACACCCGGGGGGGGCGGGGGGCAAGGGGAAACAGGAAAAATAGGATGGGAGAGGGGCTGGCAGGGTCAGTCCTGAGGCTGTTATTCAGGTAATCCTTCAGATTGTTTTATTTGTCTGGTTTTCACAGCTCAAACTGCTTCTTCCCATTTGAACTTGGCTCAGAATGCCCTTTGCAAACCAGCTGGTTGCTCCAGACCCGATGGTTCCCACTCAGTGTCAAGCACCAGCTGCCCAGGGACTAACAAACAACAAAGCCTTTGCTGGCCCAGTCTGACCAGCAGTGATAAATAACCAGCATCACAACAAAACCGAACCAAAACGCCCCAAATCCTGCACTGGTGCCTTTTAACATCGAGGGCATCCCTGCTTTTATCATTGAGGGCATCCCTGCTGCTCTCACGCCGTGCAGAGCCAGCACAGCACCATGACCTCCCCACCAGCAGACCCTGCCCACGGTGTTCCTTCAGTAACAGGGATGGGTTTCCATCTCCACGTCTGCCTGCAGCTCTCATTCATGCAGGTTTCAACACCCTGCTGAAGCTGGGGTGGTTCCCTGGAGTTTACACAGCTTATTTTTAGCTTTAATTAGCCCAGGAAAAGAAGGAGCCTCTGTGAGGTCAGGGGTTTTTAATTATTATTATTATTATTTTTTCATGGTGGGGTTGGTAATAACACAGCAGGGACAGGAGGATGCACTGCTGGCTGCCCAGTAGCTGAGCCAGCTGTGAGGATGAGGAAGGTGCCAGTGCTGCAACGTGCTGCTTTCCTTTGCAGTTACAGGGAAATAGCTCTTCTGCTCTTGGCTGGGCAGCAGCAGGCAGCTTTCCTGCCCTGCCTGGCCCCTCATCTCCACCCTGACTCCTGCTTGCTGAGACTCAGCAGGGTTAAGCAGAGATGCCTTTTGGCATTTGTCCTGCCAGGGCAGCTGCCTGCAGTGACATCCCCTCTGTGACCATGCCATAGAGTCCCTCCCTCTGCCTGGGCTCCACAGCATCCTGCACTGCCCCAGCTCACCCTCCTGCTGCAGCTCCCTGCGCCTTAAGCCCTGATTTTGGGTGCCCAGCATGGTGCACACAAGGCAGAACAAAACCCTTGCTGGAGCTGGGGAATGACACGCCTGGGCCAAAGCTGAGAGAGGCTTGAAATGCCACGGATCTGTGCTGCAGGGCTCACAGGGGTGGATGAGATTCAGGAGTGGATTGTCCAGAGAATCTAATTAGGAACAAACAGACCTTCCCAAGCTGTATACACTGAGTAATTAAGTGATTAGTATTGATCACTGGAATGCCTAATGAGCAGTTATCACTGAATGATTAATTAATCCAATCAAAAGAGTAATAAACATTCTGCAGGTGTGATTATATCATATTCAGTGCACAAGGACAACGGGATCTCTCCCCAGGGATCTGTCATCCCAGGCACATGGTGGACCTGGCACTGAAGATGTCCACTTTGCCACCCCACTCTCACAGCCTGGCTTGCCCCATGCTGGGGTCTTTCCCTTCCTTAAAAATCCTCCTGGCACTGCCAGTGCAGGCTCCAGGCAGCAGGCATGCAGCCAGAGCTGCTCCATGAGGCATGAGATGGGGAAGGTGGTCCCCCAGGAGCTGTCAGCATCCAGAAAACACCCAAACCAGGTGACACTGATCTCCTCCCTGGAAATCTTCCCCTCACTCCCTTGATTAAGTCGCTTCAGTTTGTCCCACGTCACTCAGCCCAGGACAGCCCTGCTGCTCTCTGCTAAACCCTCAGCATGTGGCGTGCTCACCTCTGGCCACTTCCCAGCCATGTGGGCATGTCCCCAGGAGCACTGTGCCCTGGGACACGGGACCTCTCAGGGCACCCACAGCCCAGTGATGCCCATTCCCTGGCCCATATTTACCCTCCTACATGTTAGTCAATACTCAATACATTGTCTCACTAATCAGTGCTAACAGCAAGGTACAGAGCAGCCCTGAGGTGTGAGCAGGGACCTCCACCCACCCTTCCCTTTGTGTGTGCCCCCCTTTGCTGCCCACCTTCCTCTGGGTGGGATGTCAGCGGTGGGTGACACCCAGGGACAGCACAGCCCAGTGCCCCAAACTGCTGCTTGGGAGGGGGTGTGAACCAAAAGAGGGGGCACAGGCTCACCCCTTGCTCTCCCCTCTCCACACTGCGCTGTCAGGACCAGCCCCGTGGCCACCAACCAGATGGGTTTCTGACCCAGGTGATGCCCGACATTCCCAGGCACTGCTGCAGCTCAGGAGATGATGGATCTGGGATCTGATGCTTTTCTGTGCCCCCTTTAAGGACCTGAGGCCAGTCGCCTGTGCTTCCTGCATGGCACCCATATCTGGCTCCACACAGCCTGCCAGGCAGCTGCCCCTGCCTGCCTGATGGGGCTGAGTGAGGGATTGTCATTAGAAGTGCTAATCAGCTCTGGTGTTTCTGGCTTGGCAGCCCTGCCACCCCCAGCACAACCTTCCCTCCAGCCTGTCCTATGCTCACCCACTCTGCTTCCTCTCTGAATCCCTGCTACTTGTAATTAAGCCCTGCAGAATTAGGAGGGGTTAGGAAGCTGGGGCTGCTGGGGCTCCTTGCCTGCTTTGGGCCAGGCATGCACCTCAGCCCAGAGACACCCCTGTGCCATGGCCATGCTTCACTTGGGGTCCTCACCTGCTTGCCATGGCATCTTACTGCAAGGTCTGGTGCATGCAGGAGGCAGTGGAGGGCTTCTCCTCCCTCCTCCCCACACACTGAGCACCACAGTTCCTGGAGGAAGAGGAGAAACAAGGAGGAATCCCAAAAAGGGGGCTGGGTGGGTCAGGGCATGGTGGCTCCTGGCTGGGAAAGCTCTGGGGGCCAAGTTGGGTTGGAGTTACCATGACTGATTGACTTCCCCCAGCGCTGTGGTACAGGCTTCATGCATTATGTGAGCAGGGTCCTGGGCACCCAGGAATGGGTGAGGGTCTGACCCTGTCTCCACAGCCACTGGAGGTTTTCCAGTGCAGGCAGCTGGCTCAAGCAGCCCCTTTATTCTTTACATATCAGATCAACCAGGACAGTTACAATCTAGTCCTTGTGAAAGCTTGGAGCAGCCTTTGCTGCCCAGCTAGCTCCAGGGGAGGGGGAAAGCAAGCACAAGGGAGAGGTCATGATGAACTGTTGATTGCTGCTCCCAGAGCTGGCTCTTCCAGAGAGCTCACCCAGGACTCTCTGCCTCCATATCTCCTGTTAATGCTGCTCCATCCATCTCCTGTGACAGGCAGCAGCTACAAGGTTCTTTTGAGCTGGAGTCATTAAGAGGCATTAATCAATAACAGGGGAAAGGGAGAGAGGGAAGCTGTTTGTTTCGTGGAGGCATGTTCCCTGTGTGGGTTTTAGCCTGCTGAGGTGCACATGGTTTATTTCCAGCAGCCAGGGAGGCCTGCCAGGAAAAGAAATCATGTTGTGCTGGACTCTGGCACTTGGAGGAGATCCTGAGCTGGTTGCAACAGGCTGGCAGTTCTGGACAGGCTGTGCAATAAGAGGGGACCGATTCCAGGTACCCCAGCATCCTACCTGGCACCCCATATCTCCCAGACCCTCTGTTCCCACACAGATGCCCCAGGAAGAGCTGGGCACTAATTTCATATGCCCAAGGCACTGGGCACTAATTTCCCATGTCCAAAGTGCTGGATACTGGTTTCATGTCATGCTGCTGCTGGGTCCAGTCACCCCCTGGCAGCAGGGCAGTGGGTCCCAGCAGCTTGCTCACTGATCCAGCCCCATGTTTGAGCTCAGCCCCTGCCCAGTGGTGCTGCTGTAGGAAAGGCTGGAGTTCATTCCTGTGGGGAGACTGGGGTTGTTTGCAAGAGAAATGGTTTCTGTACTGGGAGTGCCCTGGGCTGCACCACTCCCTCCTGTCCTGCCCCTCAGCACATTCCCAGCGCTCTGTGTGGCGTCTTCTCTTGCAGCCCCTGAGCTCAGCCCCAGCCAGTGTCAGTGCAGGGGCTGGAGGCGCTGGGAGAGCTGGGGAAGGGAGCTGGAGGTGTGCTCAGCAGAGGAGCACAGGATTGCCTTCAAAGGTGGCTGCAAAGAGAGGTATCTGAGCAGGGTGTGTTGTCACAGGCAGAGCAGCTGGTGGCCCCAGGACAAGCTCTGGATGTGCCTTGGGCTCCCACATGGGCTGAGCTCAGCCCCACGCTGCAGAAACTGAGCTCACAGGATGTTGGGGGATTGGAAGGGACCTTGAAGGATCATCTAGTCCAGCCCCTCCTGCCAGAGCAGGATCACCTAGAGTAGGTCACACAGGAATGCATCCAGGCGGGTTTGAATGTCTCCAGAGAAGGAGACTCCCCAGCCTCTCTGGGCAGCCTGTCCCAGGGCTCCCTCACCCTCACAGGGAAAAAGTTCCTCCTGACATTCACATGGAACTTCCTCTGCTCCAGCTGCACCCACTGCCCCTTGTCCTATTCCTGAGAAGAGCTGATGTTTCATTGCACTTTCAGACTCAGCCCAAAGGTCCTTCAGTACAGCTGCATCCTGGGGCGCTGGCACAGCCCACAGCACAGTGCCAGCAGGTCTGGCAGCCTGGGAACGCCATGCTCAGCACCCTGCTAGCTGCCTGGGCACTGGAGGGAGCACTGGGAAAGAGCATGGATCCTGCTAACAGGGCCTGTACTGAGCAGGTACCAAGTGATGCTTCAGAGTGAGGGAAATGCCCTTTTGGAGGTGGTGATGGAGGTCCCAATGGAGATCAGCATCCCTTTCCTCTCTGGGGCACATCTCTCCTCAGCTCCCAAAGCCCCAGCTTCCTGCTGCCTCTGCTCCCATGGGCTGCTGTGCTGTGGTAATGACTGGGGCTCTCTGGGGAAACAGGATCCTCATCTTTGCTGTAATTACAGTTACACATCCACAGCCAAGGGATCAAAGGGATTGGGAGAGGAGGGGGTGAGGAGCTTGCTGTCTCTGAAGCAGGTTGTGCCAGCAGCACACAGCAGGCACACACTGGCTGTGAGCACCTGACAGAGCCACAGCCCTGAAGAAACATCCCCCTCACACAGAGCTCAGCACCATCACCTGAATCTAGCCCAGGCATGGCAGGTTATACTGCTGGTGGCTCCCTGAGATGGGAGTCTCTGGCGTGGGAGATGCAGCAGACCCCTCTTCAGTCCCAGGTTGCCCATCAGGAGAAGCCTTGGGCTGATGGCTTTGCTTTCCCTGTTCTGTCCCTCACTCTCCAACCACCCAACAGCACAAGATCCATTAGAAACAATTTGATTTCCTTTATTTACACACAGCATTTGAGAAAAACCTTAATCCTATTGCATTTGGGGGAAGGGGGGAAAGTAATTCCAGTTTTACAGCCTTAGGTCCAGAGCAGCTCGAGTGCTGCAGGCAGATGAGATGCTGTTCCCAAAGCTGCCTGGTGCTTGGGACACTCATTTCCCTCAGAGCCCTGCCTGGGCTGGATGCTGAGATGTCTTGCTGCTGTGATGACTTGCAGAGCACACCAGCTGCAGGGGGATTTCCAGCCTGGATGTACAAGTGCAATTGCAGCAGTAAGATCTTGCAGCCTCGTTGTTTTTTGCCATCTCCTGCTTCTGGCACAGTCTCCCAGGAGGAAAGGAATAAACCCTGGTGCTGGGGGGCATGGAGGGGTGTAAGGCTCTAGAAATAGTCCTTGACTGGTGGTGCACTGACTCTGCAAACACGGGTCTGCAGCCCCCCTGACACAGAGCAGCGGTGCCCTGGCACTCGTGGAGCTGTTTGCTCCTCCTGCTGATAAGCATCCTGCCAAACCAGCCCCGAATCTGACATGGGCATAAACAATTGGTTGGGGTTTATTCCAGGTAGAGGTAAGCTCAGAGAAAGCAGCTCTTTAAGAAGCACAGCTGAGGAGTGGGGTGAGGAGCAGCAGGGCTGGGTGCCCCATGGGGTGTTTCCTGGGGGGGCTGGCAGGGTTTCCCAGGTCCCAAAACCCACTGAGTGCTCCAGACCCTGACAGCAGGGGCCATAAAACCACAGCTGCCCAGAGCAAACACACCGATAACGCTGCTGCTTTCTCCACAGAGCCCTGTGGAGGTGAGGGCAGGTCACAGGAAGGAAGGCTCTGGTGATCTAATATACTTTTACAGTCTGTTTCTCTCTTAATTGCATGTTCCTGGAGTCAAAGTCCCCCAGGCTCTTTCTCTTTCCAGTGACTGTGGCAGGCTGTGCAGGCACAACCCCAGTATCAGGATGCTTCAGCAGCCTCCTGCCTCTGGTTCTTTGTGCAACCCTGTCGCTGTGCAGCCCTGTGGGTGACAGCAGCACCCAAACCCACAGTGAGTCAACAGCCTGGTTACTCCCCAAGTGTTTACTCTGTTACAGTCACGAGAGCGCTGATGTGTTACTGCTTATTTGGAAGCCCAGGAACTAAAGGGAGTGTGGTCATGGGGCAGCAGGAGCCAACACAGCAGCTGGGGTTGGTCTGGAGCTCTGCCTGTGCAGGGCTTGGCTGTGGGCTTCTGTGCCACCCATGCAAGGAGCAGCAGGAGGGCTTCACCCCCCATGTGCTGGTGCCCTCAGGCTGATACCAGTGGGATGGATGGATGGGTCCTTAGCACACGTTGTGCCCTGAGCAGCCCTGATGCGCACAGCAATAGGCACAGCCCAGGCCAGCAGCATTTTTCAGGAGAAGGTTTCGGTGATGCCACCTGATTGGTGCCAGCCCTCAGGGCAGCCTTGCTTACCAGTGCAAAGGTGGTACAGGTAACCAGTTTGTGATGCTTCCTGTGTGGGAACAAGCTCTGGCAGTGTCACACCAGCTGGGTTACGTGCCCTGAGCTGTGCAGAGGTGAGACACGGTGACACCATCTGAGACACCTCACAAAGCTGCTAGTTGAGACAGAGGGGAGAGGGTGGATCAGTGGGTGGATGGAGAGACAGAGGGAAGGATGGACAGATGGACTAGAAGAAGTTATGTCACTGTAGTGCAGCAGGGGTTGTTGGCTGGGAACTGGAGCTCCCTGGGGTGTCCTGCTGCCTGTACTACCTGCCCTTCCCAGGAGGCTCACAAGCCACGTGTGTGCATGCCTTGACACGGCCAAGAATGAAGCTGGGCTGGTTAATTCCTCCTCCCCCTGCTTTTAATATCCCCAACCCCAGCTGCTGCTTTCAGCACACGTCCCTTGGCAGGAGGGAAAGGAAACAGGCTGCTGGGTAGGGACTTGCCAAAAATGCCACGAGAAGTCAAGGGCAGACGTGTGGTGAGACACCACAGACAGACCCAGCCCTCCTTCAGCACAGGCTGTGCCTCGCTGGGGTCCCCACCAAGCACCCACCTGCCCAGACTCGAGCCTCCTGCTCCTCTACAACCTGCTCAGTGCTGCAGAGTGATGGGCACCTCTGCCCTTCCTTCCTACCCCGCTGAGTCCTTTCCCTCTCTTTCCTCTCTGCATGCATGGGAAACCTCCTCCCTGGCTCCATCTCTTTTCCACTCAGAAGCTAGTCATGAGAAGCGATGCTGTTTCCAAGGAAAGCAATAAATTAAGGCAAAGAAAAGATAAAAATCACTGCCAGGTATAAAGACATCAGAAAACTACAGCCAAGGGTGACACTCTCAGCTTTATGGCTTTTCACAGACCCAGCCACAGAAGCCCTCCCATCAGAGATGCTCTGTGGACACTTCTGCTCACCACACTTTGCTGCCAGCACTCTTTTACCTTTTCAAGGTAGTTTTTCAAGGCAGCTGTTCAAGGTCCCCACTGAGGGTGCTGGCAGGCAGTGGGTGCCACCAGTACCCTCCACCCACAGTGCCTGCTGCTGCTGAATATTTACTCCTGCTCAGCACTGGCTGGGTGCTTGCTCTTGCAAGACTACCTGCAGGGTACACTTGCAATGTGCCTAAATAATTCAGTCAAGGAGTTTAAATATGTAAAACACGCAATGCAATCTGGTAAGCTGGGTTTTGGAACAGCATCATCCTGCCTGCTGAGGCTCAGGAGGGTGGGAAGGGTGGGGTTGTCTCTGCCTCTGGCCCAAACCAGCCCTGTTTCATGGGTGATGACGTGATCCCTGCTGCGTGACACAGCGTGTTGAGGCTCACCCACCCTCTCCTATCAGGCAGTTTCTTACGGTGATGGTAACTCACAGGCTGTCGTCATCTGGCAGCATCCCCGCTCGCCTCATGCAATGATTCAGCGTGACAGCTCTGCTTGCTGGGAGGCAGGCCCATGTCTGTCTGCCTTCTAATCTGGCACCAGAAATCCTTGAGCTACAGACTAATATTAAACATCGCATTTGCCTTGCTCCAGATAAGCTGCTGGAGAGTGTGGGGAGAAGGGAATTGCTGCCAAGCTCCTTCAGGAGCCCACATGGGAAGCAAACATACAGGTGCCATCCCCACCATGCTGCATCTGCAGGTGCAGGTTGCCCTCAGAGCCATGGCCTTGCTGGAATTCCCATCTCAGTTTCCTAACAGCAGCCAGTGTTTCCAAGCTGAGCGGATCCCAAGTTGTGACAGATCACTGGTGACTTTCTTCCCCTGTCAACAAAAGGGGAAGCCACCAGGATCATGTGGAATCGCTCTGGGCCAGTGTATGTTCAAGCTGGAAAGGTCTCTGTGGCTTCCTAGGCATACACTGGCCAGCATGGTGCTGGAGCAAGGCTCTCTGAACAGCCCGTACGACGCAGGGCAGAGGGATTAATCTAATGCTGTGTTGAGATGCTAATACAATAAAGGTTCTTTGTGGCATTAGTGGGAATCATGAGACTGGCTCTGAGATGTCATTGCCTGGCAGCTGTAGGGAGTGCTGGCCTTGGGCTCTCCAGCAGAGAGAAGGAGCTTGTCTCCTGCTTCAAGCTTCGGAGATACCAAGGGGCAGTGGAAGAGACCTGAGACCCCTTCATTTCGGTAATGGCTCGTTTGGGAACAGCCCACTCCCTCTGTTGTGGGGTCTAGGGAGAGCAGAGGGAACCAGGGTTGTTTGGAGAGGGACAATCACTTTTCCTTTAGTTCTCCAGGAGCTGTAAAGCTGTGGGTACCAAAAGGATGCTCAGGACTGCAGCGCCAGGGTCACATCTTAGCCCAGTGAAGTCACTGCCACCCATGGGACTGGGGATGGCTATAAAAAGTGTTGCAAAACCTGCTGAGGCCAGTGAAACAGTTTGTGCTGGTTCCAGCAGACGTGCTTTTATCTCCCCTGCTGGCTCTGCACCCACAAAGTCGTTGTGCCTGCTCCCTGACCTGAGCCCAGCAAGGATAGCTCCATCCCGCTCAGCACCTTTGTGCTGGTGGAAAACCAGCATCAAGCACCAGCTGAGAACATGGGTGAGACTGGGGCCGGGAGATGTGGCAAGTGGGAACCCGTCACCAAGATTTGCACCTGACTCATGCTGATCTCGGCAGGTTTTGGATGTTCCTGATGGACCTGAAGACCCCACGATGTGCTGGGCGCCACCCAAAGACCCCACGCAGCACCATGGGGAGACCCAAAACCCTCACAAAATGCCAAGAGGGCACCCAAAACCCCCACACCATGCCACGAAGGGTCCCCCAAACCCCCCATGGCACCATGAGGTACCCCCAAAATCCCTATACAGCACTCTAACAGACCCAACCCCCCCCGCACAGCACCATGAGAGGGACCAAAACCCCCCCTCTCACCGTGCCATGAGCGCACCCAAACCCAACCCACACGGGCACCCTGAGGCCACCCCAAATCCTAAGCCTCCCCACGAAGGTACCGTCCCGCCCCGGCTGAGGGGAGCGGCGGAGCAGGGCGGGCTGGGCCGGCTGCACCGCCCACATAAGGGGAGGGGAGGGGAGGGGAGGGGAGGGCAGCTCACGCCGCTCGGAGCGGCGGTAGCGGCGGCGTCTCGGCCGGGCAGCGCAGGGGGGAAGGCGGCGGGATGGAGCCGGGGTGGCTGCTGTGGGGTGCGGCGGTGCTGCTGCTGCTGCTGCTGCCCGTGCTGATGGAGCTCAGCCCCGCCGTCAACTTCAGGCTGCGGATCGGCTTCTACTCCGCGCTGTGCATCGTCGGCTCGGCGCTCACGGCGCCCGTCTGCCTCCTCGTCAACGGCGGCCGCACCGTCAAGAACATGAGGTGAGCGGGGAGACGGGGAGGGGTCTGGGGTGAGGCAGCCCCGCGGAGGACACGGCAGGGGTGGGGGGTGTGATAGAAACCGGGGGGGGATCGGCATCAGGCCCAACCTCGGGGTGGGGGCTCCCTGGGAAGGGGGACACGGTGGCCTCCTTCACCTCGGGTGTGTGATGGTGGGTGCTGGTGGATGTGCTGGTGGCCCTTGGCTCGTGGAGGGTGATGGGGGCTGTGGTGAGGGGCAGCTCTGACCCATAGAGGTGCCCTGGCTGTTGGAGAGCCCTGTTTGGGGCTGAGCACCCTTCTCCAGGGGACTGGAAGGTGTGAGGGTGGTGGGAAGTGGCCACGCTCTTGGTGCTGCATGGGTTTTGGGGAAGGCTGTGTGACAGCTGCGTGTATTTGGGGGGTGTGGGCTGTGCAGGGAGGGAGGGATGTCTGCTGGAGGGTGGTGTTTAATGTGCTGCCCGTGGCCTGGCACGAGGAGCTGCGCCAGCTCTCTGGGGCACCTGTGTGTCCTCTGATGGGGTGTCTGGGGCAGTGATGGGGGGCTGCTGGGGCAGAGCAGCTCCTCTACACACAAAGGTAGGTTTTAAGGGCAGAGCTGGCCCTTCTGCTGCCAGCACAGGATGGCCTGAGCTCCCTGCTTTGCCCCACAGGCAGCTTTTTACCTACTCCAACCACCCACGCCTAGGCCAAGTTCCGTGGGTGGGGGGGAAAGGGGAGCCCTGTTGTCATCATACATCCTTCTGGATCAAAGGTTGGGCAGCATCTTAGCTCCCGGAGCTGGACTTTGGTTTGTGGCTTGGCCCTGGCAGGCTGGGCTCAGGGAGTGGGCTCTGCCCTGCACACCCAAGCCCATCGTCTGTGGTCAGCTCTGGGGCTGTGGCTGCAGGCACTGGGAACAGCTGTCCTGAGCCCTGGGGGTATCCAGCCCAGCCCTGGGGGTATCCAGCCCAGCCCTGGGGTATCCAGCCCAGCCCTGGGGGTATCCAGCCCAGCCCTGCCTGCATCCTTGGTCGCCTTGCTCAGGAGCAGCTGTCTGATGTGCAGCCGGCAGCCGGCTTTGCAGCTGGGAGGATTTATGATGTTAGTTAGGGAGATGCTTTCTTTTTCTTCCCCGCCCTAAAACTTTCTGAATATGCTGTAAACTTAAAGGAACTCTTTGGAAACAAGGACTCCTTGCACTGGACAACTACTCATGTTGAAACTCGGCTGAATTTTGGCCAGAACCGCCCTTTTCCTGTAACTTAAGCCCATCGTTTCCATGTGCTGGTGCTGGCTCATGATCCTGGTCATGTTTCCCAGCCCCTGGGAGGTCTGTGGCTGAGGTGATCCAGCAAGCTCCTTATTTTTACAACATCCCAGCCTGCTTATTCCAGTTCAGTGAAGAGGATTGGAGCAGAGCACATGCTGGTGGACAGATAACGGTGTTGCTGCCCAGTCAGAACACCCTGTCCTTGCTGTCCTCCTGGCTCCAGCGGCTGGTGTGACTTGGAAGAGGTTGCCCTCTGTGTCTGATAGAGATAGTGCTGTTTATCTAAGCAATGAAACCTCTTTCAAGATTTTCCAGTCTGGTAAGCACACTTCATTTAATCCTGGAAAATCAGAGGATCCTAAAAAGACCTCAGCCACAGGCTGCAGTGCAGAGCATGTGAAGCTGGATTTCAGGCTGTTATGGATCCACTGAAAAAGCATGTTCCACCTCATTTTTCTACTCTCTCTTTGTATCTGGCAATAAGCACATCAGACTTACATCTCTCTTCATCTGTGACCACAGCAAGTCTGGATCGTTCATACCAGCAAAGGAGCTGCTTGCAGGGTTGAAGAAGAGTAGGACCCATCTGTTTAAATCCACGGATGATGTAGCCAGCTCAGCAGGACAGCTGGTCACCTGGATCTTGTCTTTCTCTGAGCTCTGCCCCTTTACCTCTTTCAGCAGCTCAGGCCACATCTTGTGCAAGGAAACACTGGCTCCTTACTGGCAGGAGGAAGTTGGATGGTTACTCTTGAGTAATGTGTAACCAGCCTCTCCCAGCAGCTACTGAGCACTGTGACTTCCAGAACAACGACCTCTTTTTTGGTTGGCAGTCAGAAGGGAGGAGAAGTGGGATTTAGGTCAGTCTGATGGCATGGCATCCACCGTGACCTCACCGATTCGTGTCACCCTGCCACACCTCACCTGCCCCCTTGTCTCTTCATCTGGGCTGCACTCACATAACCTCAGTGCAGGCCCCTGGTGCTCAGGGTGTGTTGCAGCCTGGGCATGTCCCCGTGTCCTCTCCCTGGGTGTGGCTCTGACCTTTGCAGGGAGTTTGAATGCCGGGGGACTGACAGCAGTGGTGTCACCCAGCCCTGTCACTTGCGAGCGTTGGCCTGGCCTGAACTCCAGTGTCCGGGTCAGCGCCTGAGTGGTCTGTGTGGTGGGGAACCCCACAGAGAAATGAACCCTGCTGTGGGTAGGAGCAAGCCAGGGAAAGCTGGTGTGTGGTTGGAGAGCTGGTGGTGGGGGTGGGGATACTTCTGGAGAGCAGATGCTGGGAGCTGCTGACTAGCCAGGATGAGGTGCCAGCTGGGTGCTCAATTCCCGCCCTGGGTGACAGGGATGCTTTCCAGGATGATGGTGCTGGGAAGGTGGTGCTCCTCTGGCAGTGCCCTGCAGTGAAGGAGAAGCTGAGGCTGTCCCTTGGCCTCCTCTGTCAGGGAGGAGAGCTCTGTCCCATCTGTTGGGGGAGAAGGTGGGCCCTGGGGGAGGGCACCCCGGTGCTTCCTCAATCTGTTCAAGGGCGGAGCTGAGCTGGTGGCTGCTCCTGGGTCTTTGTTCCTGTGCAAGCTCCTCTGCCCTCTGTTCTGACAAACGGCTGCTCCCCTGCCCGAAATAGCCCCCGAGTGCTGCCAGCTTCTGCCCGTGCCCTTTAGCCCAGTTGGAGGGTCCCCAGCACCCACCTGTCTGGGGGTGGCACAGACGGGCCCTGCTCCCATGGGCTGGCAGGGGCTCGGCTGGCGAGCGGGCTCGGGGTGCGCTCAGCAAGGGCATGGCTGTGCTGAGCTGCCCGTGTCTCCTGCCAGCTGCTGGCCCCCAGCCCTGGGGTGCAGGGGAAGAAAGCTGGGAGCTTTGCAGACAGACCTGCAGATCCACTGGGGAGGTGAGGACAGGCAGGGGAAAGCTGTTTGCTTGAAGGTGGGTTTGCTGGGGGCACCCAGCCTCTGCCAAGTTGTGTGGGGAGCACCCTGTTCACTGCTGCACCCTTGCATTGCACAGGGAGGTGTTTCTCACTGTTTGCCTCCTTTCTTTGGCTTCCCTGGGGTAATGACACCCCACAAACCAGGAACCTGCTGTGGCAGGGGGGTTTGACTCAATGATATCTTGAGGTCTCTTCTTGTTTAGCAGCATCCTCCAGCGCTGCAGGGAGCAGGGTTGGCAGAGCCTGCTTCAAGTGACGGGTGCTGGGGAGCGGCAGCTCCTGGGAGAACTGTTTGAACAACTTGTGGGGCTCTGCTGATTGCAGGAGGAAAACATTGGCAGCGTTGGAGGGAAGCAAACAGCACCAAGTGGATAGGACTGGCAGCTGGAGGAGTGGTCCTTGATGCAGTGTTGAAACCAGTACCTCTCCTTCTTGGACTTTGGGGGGGATTCTGTTCTGCACTCTGTTTGCAGGGCTCTTGCAGCTGCTCCAGGCTGGACTCTTATCTTCCAAAGAGCTCGTAGTGAGCTTGGTTGTGAGCTGATGCTGTGAGCTTGAAGGAAGCACAGCCTGTTGAGCCTGGCCATACTGGCCTCAAAGTTACACTCAGCTTCTCCCAGGTGTCCAGTAAAATTCCGACACTAGGACAGGGCTTAGTGTGCAACTGAAGCACCTAGAGCACATGGGTCTGTGTAGGACAGACACCTGGGTGGCCCACAGGGAAAATAAGCTCTTGTCTCCTTCCACCCACCCTGGGTACAGCAGACCCTGTCACCTCTCTGCCCTGCTGCTGACTGCTTCTCCCCTCTGCAGAATCATCAAGACTGTGGTCAAGACCTTCAAATATTTCTTCGGCCTGAGGTTTGAGGTGAAGGGGCTGGAGAACTTTGAGGTGGAGGGCCCTGCTATCATTGTGTCCAACCACCAGAGCATGCTCGACATGATGGGTGAGGAGCTGGGGGGAGGGAGCAGTTGTCTTGGTTACCATCAGGGGAATCCTGCCCACATCTCCTGGCAGAGCATCCCCCTTCCCCAGCTGGTTTGTGGTACCCATCCAGCACAGTGCTGGATGTAGAAAGGGTGGCACCTCACTCTCAGCAATGGCACCCCTGTGCAGCACCCCAAGTACTGCTCAGCTTCAGGGGCTTCTCAGCTCCCTCTTACACCCCTGCCGTGCTGACAGCAAGCCCAGCCCATGTGACAGTGTGCTGGGTGGCCCTGCTGAGCACGCTGGGGCCAAGGACCGAGCTGCCCTTTGAGGGGTCTTGCCTGGCCTGCAGCCACCCTGCCCTGTAATTCTGCTGCACGATGAGTCTTTGTTGCTCTGTCGATGGTGGCAGAAGCCAGCAGAGACACGAGGCACTGGTCTGTCCCTACTACTCCCCTCCTCACCTCGGATCGTGTCTCCTGTCCCATCTGGGTGCAGACAGTGGGGTGGGGGGGTGGGGGGTTGCTGGGTCTCACCCTCTGCCATCATGTTAGGGCTGATGGAGATCCTGCCTGACGACTGTGTCCAGGTGGCCAAGAAAGAGCTGATGTACGCTGGCTCTGTGGGGCTCATCATCTACCTCGGTGGCGTCATCTTCATCAACAGGAAGAGCACCACCAGTGCCAAGATGGTGATGGCAGAGGTGGCCAAGACTATGACAGCTGACAATGTGAGTGTGACCAGCACGTGGCAGGGTGGCACGTGTCTGGGCATCCGGGGGTGGCACAGAGGGATGTGGCTCGCCTGGAGTTCAGCTGCCTGCAGCTCCTGGCACGGCTGGCTGGTGGCTTGGCCAGCAGGAAGCGGGTTGCTGGAGCAGAGCCTTATCTCTCCATGTGCAGGTGAAGGTGTGGGTGTACCCAGAGGGCACAAGGAACTGCACCGGGGATTTGCTGCCGTTCAAGAAAGGAGCATTTCACCTTGCTGTCCAGGCACAGGTAACAGTGCATTGCTCCTGCACAGGGAGGACCCTGAGTGCTTTGCAGTGGCACACAGACTGGTCACACGGTGGTGTGGCGGATTTGCTCTCAAGTGAGCTGCATTCTCAGGTCACAGCAGAGCTCCTCACCCAAACCACTGTTGGGTGTCACAAGTGATGCCCAGCAATACCTGAGAGCCTCCTCCATCCCCTGCCAGGCTGACTCCACTCCTGGGGATGAGCAGCCATGGACAGTGGAGAAGTTTTCTCACCCTTTCTCCTTCCTGACTCCCCCAGCACTGCTTTCCCAGTGTCCATCTGGCAGGAAGACCTGGGGGACAGGCACACCCCATCCCCTTGCTGTAGGCTCTGCAGGCAGCTGCCTGGCAGTGCAGTCCATGCCCTGCTCCTGGGAGCATGGCTACAGCACAGAGCTTGCTTGGGCCAGGAAGCTCAGTGGGTGCTGTGCTCTGAGCAGGCCTGGGGAATCCCAAAGCTGTTGATGTATTTCTCAATCCCTCAGGTTGCAATAGTGTGGTGTTGCTTCAGGGTTGTTGAAGCTCATGCTTCAGAGGAATATCTGGGCTTGCTCTGTGTGGAAATAGCTGCTCCCTCCCAGGCAGCTGTGTGGCACTCCTTGGCATGTCTTAAATAGCCTTCTCTCTCCAAAATGACAAGATCCATGAGCTCTTGGTTGGGAAGCAGGCAAGGAGCTGCTTGGCTTTGGACAGCTAGAGCTGCCTGGGTGCTGGAAGCTGGGCCACCCTGCTCTGCTCCTTGGTGCTGGGGACTAGGTGCTGGAGAGGTGGCTGGGAGGAGGTGGGTGCCTTGCCCTCCTGTGTGCTCTGCCTCACACCTCAGGACTGGGATGACTCAAGGCCTGAAGGGAAAAGAGGTGTTATACCAGGGATCCTGAAAAAGGGAGTAGGTGCCAGATCTCCTGCTGAGTTCGATTGGCTGAGCCCAGGGTGTAGCCTGTGTTGTACCTCCCCATTCCTGCCAGGGTGATGCAACTGAGGCAGGGGCTGGCAGCTGCTGGAAGGAAAAGATGCCAGTGGAAATGGTGCCCACCTCTGCTACCACTCCCCCTGGGTCACTGGCTGCAGAGTGTTGTGTGTGTTATCAGCGCTGATGGAAGGACTCTGTGGCTGCCCTCCTGGCTGTGTCTGCCTGTCTGAACCTTCCCTGGGAGCAATTGGTTATAACTGGTGACTCCTTTTCTTGGAAGCCAGAGGTGCACCAGCTGGGCTGCCCCAAACACGTGCTTGTACAGCAGGGCAAGGCCTGTCAAAACAGCCTCCTGCAGCCCAGAAAATCCCTGTGTTTTGAAGCCTGGCTTGGGATGAGTAGCTCCAAAAGCCAGTGCTGACCTGAGTCAGAAGTGTAACTTGGCCCTCATGGCTTGAACATGCTTGTACCTTGAGTTGCTGGGGAGTGGTTCTGGTTGTGTTTGACTTGACCATCCCAGCCTTTGGAAGTGGGTCTTGCTTGTGGGACTGTGGGTGCCCTGTGTGTCTGGGAGCTGGGCCAGGCCACCTCTACCATATGGGATTTGTTGCTTATCTGCTGCCCTGAGATGCTGCAGTGCAAGTAACTCCTTTTCTTCTCCCCCAAGGTCCCAGTGATCCCAGTGGTGTATTCCTCCTACACCACCTTCTATAACCCAAAGAAGAATCTGTTTACATCAGGTACCAAAGAGCCCGTGGGCCTTTAGAGTCACTCTGAGATAGGGTTGGTGCTGTACCCATGTGGAGATCTGGCTCACAAGAGTGTGGGAGGGAAGCAGAGCTGGAGTGAACAGGAGGAGTTCCTCTGGGAGATGTGTGGAGCCACTTCAAAACACTTGGCACCAGAGCCTGGGCTGGGTTAACTCTGGAAAGAGTGTAATTAAACAAGGTGAGGGATGTTTTCATTAAAAACTGGACTCTCTTCCTCCGAACTGCCACAGCACAAGTGATTTGGTGAGGGCCTGGGGGGAGAAGTGAGCAGGCTCTGCCTCTTGACCTTTCAAAGCAGGGACCTTCTGCAAGCAAACCAAGGAAGTGCTGGGCAGAAAGGGGCTCAGTCAGCTCGGGGCAGTAACTCTCACCTTAGGGGGGGAAGCAGATTTGGCGTGCTCCCTGCTTGGGTAGGAGGCTGGGCAGAAGTGGGAGGAGAGAGCGTGTGGTGCAGGCCGCGCCTGGCACAGCCCTGGAGCTGAGCGGGTCTCTGGCCGTGGGCTCTCTTGGCTGGTGGGAGCAGAGCAACAGCAGCCTTGGAAAGGGCCTGGCTCTGGCTGGGGTGTCAGTTTGGGTGCAGTGAAATGCTGTGCTTGGGGCAGCTGTTGGAGGGCAGGGTCTGGTCCCCGGGGAGGTCTCTTTCCAGGAACAAAGCGTGGCCTCCGCCTGTGCTCCGTGGTGGGTGCCTGAAGCCCTGGAGCAGGCAAGGGCTGTGCTGGGGCTGTCCAGGATGGGGGGAGAGGGGGTTCTGAGAGGGCAGAGAATGGTGGTGTAGTGTATGTGGGTTTCTCACAGGCTTTTCTCTTGTTCCCAGGCAAAATCAAGGTTGAGGTTCTGCCTCCAATAGACACCAAAGGCCTGACGTCAGACGATGTCACTGACCTCACGGACAGGTGCTTCCACACCATGAGGGAAACCCTCTTCAGGCTGTCTGGCCGTCCCAGTGAGGCCAAGGACTCATCCTAGATGGTTCTCCAGTGGCGTCACCGTGTGGTGGTGGCTGAAGGGACCTGTCTGTTGCCAAATACCGAAGGAACTTCTCTTCCTCTGCAATGACTTCTGACTCTGGGAACACCGTGGACTGCTGCAGACGGTGTCAAGCCAGCGCTGAGGTTCCCCACTGAGTGGATTTCTCTTTTGGGTTCACTGTCTCGCAATGAAACGTCTCCTTTTTCTGAATTTCTCAGGCATCAAACTTGTGCTACCAAAGGGCTCAATGACCAGAGAGGTGAGTTCCCCTAGTTCAGGCAGCTGGCGTAGGGTGACAACAAAAACCTGGCTGGAGGCTGGGCTCTGCCTCGTGCGAGTGTCCCTACACCCATGGCCCTGCAAGGCTCACCTAGGGCTGGCCTGGCCCTGTGCTGTCCCAGGTGGAACCCACTGGGCAGCAGTTCATATTTGCACAACCTTGATGCTGCTCAAACAGGGCTGAGAATCGGGTGGAAATGTGGAGTCTGGTTCTTCAGCAGCACTGGGAGTGTGGTGTCCTCCCTGGGCAGCCCCAAGTGCTGCCACCCAGCACGGTGGAGCTCGTGGGTGGTCTCTGGAGTGGGGCCCATCTCCTTGAGAGATGCCCTTGAGTCACAGCAGCATCTCGTGCTGGGGCTTTGCATTGCCCAGGTACTGCTGTGCCAAGGCTTTCCCTGTTGAAGGAAGCACCGTGGGTAGATAACCTCAGCTGGGTTGCAGAGGGGAACATGTGGGGCTGCTCAGCCTTCCAGCATCTCTCTGGGCTCGATTGCCTTGTCTGAACAAGTGCCCTTGCTCATGGAGGGGTGCAGCAGTGGAGAGGCAAGCTGCAGACTAGCCAAGCCAGTACATAACAGGTTGGGCAGAGTTTAGTTGAATGCTGCCCAGCCTTGCCAGTTTAATCTCCTGAACAAAGCCCCGTGCTTGTTTCTACCATTCAGAGCCGCCAGCTTGATTTTAAAACCTGCACAGATCTGTCAGGGACCTGAGCAACCCCATCCTCATGTGTGACTTGTTGATGGCACACCTCGGGATACCCTGTGTGCCACACAGCTGGGTTGGCTCAGAGCTTTCTTGGCCTTGGCCAACTGTCTCCCAGTCCCTGCTGTGATGGTGGCTTGACCTTGTCTCAGCAGACACCCTGATGATGCCCCCAGTACTTGCTGCAGATGCGAAGGGCTCCAGCATGCTCCCTGCTCCACTTGTCATGGTCAGTAGTGGCCGAAAGATGGTGCCTGTCCCGCATGTCTGTGCAGCTCTTGGGGTCGCTGCTGCTCTGCAAGGCTTGTCAGAACTCCTGCAGAGCCGCAGGGTGGGTGAGCTGCAGCTGAAACAGGGCTCAGGGAGGCTCCAGCTCTCTCCCTTTGGGGAAGTGGGCTTGGATAAGGGGGTTCCCCTGTGCCTTGGGGTGATGGAGCAGCAGGGCTCCTGGATCCCTTGCTGGGAGCAGCAGAAGTGGTGATGCCCCCTGCAAAGAGCACGGCTGGGTCAGCCTGTGGGTCCAGGGTGTACCTTCCACCTCTCGCCCTGGTTCAGGGGGGCTTCAGCTCTCCATGGTGCAAGGCGTGGGACGCTGGTGTCAGCTGCCTGGGGCTGCTGGGGTAACCAGTGCAGGGGCTCTTGCAGCCTGGCAGGGGCTGTGCTGGTGGCATTGCTGTCCTATGGCATTCTGGGGTTAAAGTCTCAGCTGGCAAAGGCAGGGAGCTCCCTAGAGCCAGTGGTCTCCAAGGGCCAGAGCCCTTGGGCTGCGATGGTGCTGGTGGGGTCGGGGGGGGCTTTATTGGAGAGGCCTTAAAGTACAGACTCAGGGGTCAGACCTGTGGGCCAGGTCTGGGTGGGAGGATGGGAACTGAACCAGCACTTTGTAAGAGCAGCAGGTAAAGGGCTGTCATGGAGGTTAAACCCAGGGGAGTCCATGCCCAGAGCATGGGTCCTGCAGCATCCCTCCCTGGGAGGAGGGAGCAGTGCCTCTGTGTGCAGTTCTCTGCTGTTCACTTTTAATTGGGTTGTGAATAATGCCATGTGCTTTAAACAAACCAAAAATACACCTTTGGTTATTTAAATAAAGGTGGCTCCTGGTCTTGTGTGGGAGCTGAGGGAGGAGGGCTGCTGGGGGCAGAGGAAGGGTGCTGATGGGGAACAGCAGGTCCTTGTCCCCACCCTGTGTCCCACAGGCAGAAGGGGTGTGCTTCTGCACCCCCACCGAGCCACAGGCTGGCCTGAACTAGGAGCAGGGACTCATGGAGGGACCTCTTGCAGGGGAAGAGGAATATGCTGCCTGCGTGGCTGGGCTTTATTTTGGCCCAGCCCCTGCTGTGGCTGTTGCCCACGTGGCTCCTGCAGGCAAGTAGCAAAGTGCTGAACCAGGTCAGTCACGTCTGCTCTGCTGTACTGGTGTCCTTGGCCTTGAGCAAACCACGCTGGGGGATGTAGCTGTGTGCACAGTGGCTGTTGGATCTGGGAGACACCAGCTACACCAACCCCAGGGTGTGCCAGGCCCCAGTGCCTGGTCCAGGCTTGCAGAGGACTGTCCCTCCCTCCTTGGCCTCACCCTGTTGGCACTACAGAGTGGCACAGGTCTGTCCCTATCTGCTCTGTGCTAGTGTGGGGGTGTTGCAGGACAAGGTGTCCTACTAAAGCAAATAAAACCCAGTTTCTGTACCTTCAGGCCCATGTAAAAGCTTCATCATTGTTACTGCTCTGCAGGGCTCAGGACAGTGCAGAGGGCTGCGAGCAGGTAACTTGGGAGTTGAGCTGCTGCAGCCACCAGGCTCTGAAGCAGTGAGACACCAGCCACCCTGCAGAGCTCGTGGAGGGACGCTGGTCCCAGAGAGCAGGACAGAAGCTGTGGGGATGGGCGCCTGCTCCTTGCACCCAGCCAGCACAGGGCTATGCTGGGACCAGTTGTGCCCATCTCCTGCAGCGATGTCTGGCTTGGGGCTGCCTCCTCTGCCACTTTCTTTTGTGGGGGACCATGGGGGGACACATCTGTCCTGTCTGGGCCAGGTCTGTGCTGCACAGGGCAGGCACCACAACCACCCCGTGCCCCTGGGAGAGGATGTCCCAAGGTAACATGAAGTAAAAGCCAGGCAAAGCAAAGCACCACACAGGTTCATGTACAGCTGGTCTCTGGCACAGCCAGGCACTAGTGGCATGAGGTAAGGCATTTATTTCCTGCCCCTCCAGTAGGAGGGGGTGAGATGCTGAGGGTAAAGAGTCCAGTTTGGAAGTAACTGCATGACCTTTGATAAGGTCAGTTAGAGAAACTGGAGGTGCTGATGGGAAACCAGCCTTTCCCTGCTGCTTTGTGCCTTCCTGTAGATGATGTGGCTTCGTCCCCAGCCTGGCAGCTGGAGAAGGAGATAAGAGCTGCAGCTGCCCTCAGCTTGCTCCAATTCCTCAGGTGCTCAGCTAGAGTTCATTCTTGCAGGAACCTGGGAAGATGGGAGAAAAACCTGAATCCAAACACAATTCAATCCAGCACTGTTGTTAGCCTGGGTTTGGTTTGTCTCTTTCCTCAAGAAGTCCCTCTTGCCTCAAGAGTGTCCCTCTCACCTCCCTGCCATGCTGTGCTCCTTACCAGTCTCACCAGTGCCAAGTGTCCTGAGCTGGGGTGGGGAGCTGGTGACACTGCTGGCTGCCCCAGGATGGGCAGCTGGGACCAGCCTGGCCCCAGTGCTCTGCATGATGCTAACTGGAAGCTGGTCACCAAAGTGTCCAGGGATGTGTGGGGCAGCTGCTGCCCAGACACGAGGGGCTGTGAGTCCATTGTGCTGCTGACAGGCCCTGTCACACGGTACTGGGGGGGAGGTCAGACTTGGAGGGGCTAAAACGGTTACAGCTTAAAGAGGTCTGTCCTTGTGCTTCCACTGGTGGGCTATGGAAGAGAAAATGATCCTTAGTCCTTACACACACCCATCCCCCTGGGCAGGTAACTGGAGGGTGCTGTTGCATCTCAGTATTCAGCTGTGAAATGCTTTGCAAGGCACAGAAAGTGGGTGGCTCCTTAACTCTCCATGCGCTGCCCTGCAAGCCCCAGCGCTCCCTGGGGGATGAACAGCCAGCCTTAGGTCCTCCAGGGACTTTCAAAACCAGGAGAGGGACAAAAACAAGTTTTGCTTGCAGGAACAGGCTTGGCAGAGTTTAATTTCAGGACTTGGGAGTCATCTCTTGGAATAAACCCTTGTTACCTTGTGATACCACTCACATTCCTGGGTGCTGTCATTATGTTCAGGGCAATGCTAGGAAACTGCTGGAGCACTCCCTGGCTCTGATCATTAACCTTTTCTGAGATGGCTTTTAAGTGTCTATTTGCAGCTCCTTAGTCTTCAAACAAGTTCTTTGAAGTCTTTCATACCTAAGCCATTACTGCAAGCAGTGAACTGGGACTGGATATGCCCTGAAAGGGTTTTCCCTTAAGCACACACACCAGCTCCTGAGCTGGCCAGGCCGTGCCTCCTTTCTGGATGGGTTTGACTGGAATTATTTAATGGAAAACGAGGTGTAAAGAGTGTTCCTCTTTACCAAAGTGTTCCTATGGTTTTGTGCTCTACTCCAAGTCAAGCTGGGATATTCCAGGGAGCTCTGTAGGGACCTGAGGGGATGCTGCCCCACTCTGCAATGCTGTGGAGAGCACTCCAGGCAGGACACAGCCCCCACCCCCCATCCTTCTCCCATTTCACTCGTGACTGCTCTCACCAGCATCTCTTATTCAGAGCTTACAGCTCAGGAGAACTTCTCTGGTCCACTGCTTGGCAAAGGAGCAGGCTGTAGACTTCAAAAAGAAATGCCTAAAACTTCCCAGGCTCATAAATCTGCCAAACTCTGCATGCTCCCTAAACTTTCCTGATTGACTTTTTGGGCTGTTAATTTCCCAAGAGCTGGGGTTTCTTTTCTGAGGTCTAACAGCACAGGAAGGGAAGGCAGCCAGTGAGGATGCTGATTGCAAGGCATGACCCGCTACTTCTGCCCCAGAGCCACGTTTCCATGTGCTGATCTTAGGATTTTTTGGCTGCTACAAGGGCAGTCAGATGGTGCAGCCCTAGAAACAGCTTTGAAATGAAGCTAAGGGGCTGTTTGCCTTCATCTTTTACTAATTACAGGCGGCGGAATTAGGGGGAGATACAGATTAATAGTGGCATATGTGTTCCTGAGCTCGCTGTGGGGTGTAATACTCCAACCCTGCTTTTCTCTAGGCACTTACATGTCTCCAGCCGTTCCTCAAGGAAGGAGATCTGCTCGCTCAGGGAGTCAATTCTGTCCAGCTGCTGGAGGGAGTGGGACAGCCGGCTGATGGGGTCTGCACCCACGTCCTCCGGCGCGGATGGCATGAGGTTGTGGAAGGGGGCCAGAACCAACTGGAGTTTCTGCAGGGAGGAGAGGAGCTGTGAGGATGTCCTCCTGAGCTGTGAGGACCACCTGGTGGGACACAGCACCTCTCCTGCTGGGGTGCATCCCACCCAGGGCAGCTTACAGGGCTTTTGGTTGCTTTCAAAGGGCCGTGGGGCTGGAAGAGCTGCAGCGTGGGTGCTGTCAGCAGTGTGGAGCACAGCTGGGATCGCTGTGGCATGAGGCCAGCTTGATGTTAAAAATAGAGCTGGGGCAGAGGGAAACCCTGGCTGCAAACAGCCCCGGGTGGGAGCTGGCAGAGCGCAGCCTCGAGCTGCAACAGGGCGGTGAGGGCAGGGCAGAGAGGTGTACTGCAAGCTCACCTGCTCCAGCGCTTCCACTCTGCTCCTCAGGTCTTCAATTTCTTCCTTCATTTCGCTGGGGGAACCTAAAAAAAGTGACCAAGAACAGATCAGTGTGTAAAAAAGCCTATTGCCCATGGTGAAGTGGAAGGTGCTGGCGAGAGATACAAGGCTCAGGCCAAGTTCTGCTGCTTTCCACTCCCTTCCTAGTGAGCTCCTAGGGTCTGCCCCACTGGGACCAGCCCCCGGAGCATCGACTGGATCGAAGGCCTGCTGCAAGCACTGGCATCTAGTCCTCCTGCTAACAGGCACAGGCCTCTCCTTGCTGCTGGAGAACCTGCAACAAAGCAGGGAATTTTTCAGGCAGAGGTGTGATGTTTAAAGGATAAGACAGATGTTTGGCGAAGCCTGGCCTTTGGTGCCCGTGCTGCCAGAGCAGCAAGCACCTGGGGCTGCCCTTTCCTGGGTGGGCACAAAGGATCATCCCTCCTGAGGGCCCTGGATGGGGGATAAAGGTGGTTGTGGGGCACATGCAGACAGTGTCCTGCTCTCCCAGGCGTCTGCCACGCGATGCCTGTGCTGGCCACAGCGCATTATTACTCACGGTACGAGTTTGAAGTGTCACAGCGCGTACCAAAAGTAATAATGGGCCGTCACCAGCGGCGCCCACCGCTCCTCGTGGCTCCAGGCTTGCCCTGTGGGAAGGATGAGGATGGAGAGAACAGCTGCATCCCGGCCACCACACACCATGGATGGGCTTTGTCTTGCTCGCAGAGGGAGAGGTGGCTGGATTTGTGCGCAGGGAGGGTTGTTCGGGTGGCAGAGGGACTCACAGGTCACTGGGAATAAGGCTGAGAAGTTCTGGCTGTCATCCCCTCTCCTGTCTCTTGCCAGTCCTGCTCCAGCCACCCTGTGATGCTGTGTTAATCCCAGCTTCCATTGAAGGCCCCAAGCAGCCGGGGCTGTCCTGCACCCGGGGACAGGTTACCTGCTTGGCTGAAGGTTCCTGGCTCAGGGGCTGGCACCAGGGGCTGGCACATCTTGTCATCGGCAGCGAGGCTGAAGCCATCCCGGCACGTGCAGCGGTAGCTCCCAGCTGTGTTGACACAGAGCTGACCACATCCATGGCTCTGGCTGGCACACTCATCCACATCTGAAAACACAGGTACAGCTTGGTGAGGACAGGGTGGTGAGGATGTGCTTACCGGGGGTGAGTGGCACAGATGGCTCAGCCCTGCAATCGGGGTCCTGCTTCCCTCAGTAGAGCTCACAGGACCCTGGATGGAGCTGGAGCTTGTGCTGGATACAGCTCTGGGTGCCCCCAGCACCACAGGGTGTGAGCACAAGACCTTTCCTCTTGCACTCAGCTGGAGCAAACCCGGGCTAACCCTGTCTCCCTCCCCTCTACCTCCTCCCCCCACAAAAGAGCCCGAAACAAAAGCTGTGGTCAGAAACGTCCCAGCTCTGTCCAGGAGGGCGCAGGCAGCACTCAGCCCTCATCCTGGATTTACGGCCGGGGTTTTGGTTCCAGCCAGCCGTGACAAGGACCTATCAGCCTTTCAAGTGTGTACAAAACCCAGTAACCTCTCCTCACACAGGGGAGTTATTAAAGCTGTTCCCACAAAGCAAAATGAGCTGAACAGCTTCCCACGCCCGGGCGAATCTGTTTCAGGCAGTGGGAAAATCCTTTCCCCCTTGTGCTGGAGCTGGAGCTGTCAGCGATGTGCTCAGCCCTGCCTGGCCCAGCGTGGGTCAATGCCACACGCTCCTCCTCTGCCTTATGGGAGGGCTGGAAAGCTGGGGAACACCATGGCAGGGGTTTGTACCACGCTGGGGTCTGCAGAGTGCTGCTGCCTTCTGCGCTGCCCCGTTTCCCTGCACGCTGATGGGGTGCATCAGGCTGCTCTCATGATGGAGAGGAGCTCAGTGCCTCGAGATGGCCAGGCTTCTCCTCCAATCCTGGATATTTTCAGTCTACAGATTTAGTACCTGCAGTAAACAAGCATCTTGGCTTACAGTGAGAGTTTACAAAGCCTGGGAGATGGATCATTGCAAACACACAGTCCCCAGCCCACGCCACGAGTGTAAGGCTGCTCTGCAGAAGGCCCTTAGCTGGCTACACAGTCAGGGCAGAGTACAGCCTGTGCTTGTGCTGACCCAGGGTGGAGCAGCAGCAGAGAGAAATTGTGGATGTCAGAGCTGCATGTGAGGCCTGGGAGCACCAACACAGCTGAAGGGAGGTCAGAGCTCCTCCAGGAGCTAAGCTTCCAGCCCAGCTTCCCATCCTTTTCTGGCCAGACCATAAGGCATCACTGCCCTGGAGCAATACGTGTAGACATGCACACGTGTGGCTGTGTGTAACCAGTTCCTCTCTGCAGTCTGAGTGGCACCAGGCATGTGCCAAAGCCTGATGAGCAGCCACAGCACTGGTCCCCATCCCCACCAAGGGGTCAGACTGTGGGCAAAGGACCTCCAGAGCCCCACAGCAGCCTCGCTGCTCCCCAGAGCAGCTCTCCCAGCAGCAGCAGGGCAAGGCTGATGCAGGGAGCCCCAAGGGGAGAGGTGCAGCTGGTACCTGTCTGGCAGGCTGGTCCCGTCCAGCCGGGAGGGCAAGCGCATCTGCCGGGGAAGGTGCAGCTCCCACCGTTCTGGCACGGCACCCAGCACAGAGCTGTGGGACCAAACACGAGCACAGCATCACCAGGCAGCTCTGAGGGTCCCCAGCTCCCTCCCCTGCCACCATGGCTGCATGTACACACCCAGTGTACCCCCCCCACTCCCCACCCCAGCACCAGCCCAGGGCCGGGATGCTCAGTGGAGAGTTGAACTGACCAAGGGGCACAGGGCACAGGGTGGATGGGATGAACAGGACCTTTGTCTTTCAGCCTGGGAAGAGGCTGAGATGCTGGCAGCCAGCACAGCCAGGAGGGAGGAGGGCTGATGAGCCCTGGAAGCCCCTGTGCTGCACTCTGAGCTCATCAGGGGACGGACTAGCTGCTGATGCACATTTGTTTTGTGTTGTACATCACAATTGCCTCCTGAAAGCATTTCTCTTCCATTACTGGCTGATTTATGTGGAAAGGACTTACTCATTTTATTTATTCTCTGGTAACTATAAAGTTAATAAGAGATCCCAAAGGAAAAAAAGCCTGTGAGGCAGCAGGGAAAGGCTGGGAATTAATCAGAAATTGAACCACATTTGGTTGTGACGCTGAAAATTTAAATGCTTTCCTACAGGGAGAATCCACCCAGCCAACAGAGCGCTGGTAGATGAGAGAGCTGGCTGCCAGGGCCTCATCCAGGGACCCTTGTGTTTTGGAGGAAGGATGAGAGCTGGCACCGGGGTGGCACAGCAGCCTCTTACCTCTGTTGCAGCTGAGTGTGTGGCTGTTAGCTCTGCTCCAGCCGGGACAGCACGAGCCCACAGGCTGTGGCAGCTGCTTGTACGCCTGCCGGTACGCCACCTTGTAGATGGTCCTGTGATGTAAACACAGAGCTGAGCCAGGCGACCAAGTATCCTCCCCAAATCCCCATCCCACCATTCCCATGCCAATGGGTCAGACCCCCTGCACTGGCACCCCCTGCCCAGGGGCTGGGAGCCCCTTTCCCATAGAGCAAGGCAGGGTCTCCCTGCTTCCACAGCCCCCGTCAGCTGCGGCCTAGCTGGGATGGATCCATCTCCCTCTCAGGGCCTGGGGCTGTGGTGCTGGCAGCTGCCCTCACCTGTAGGTGCTGCAGAGGCGGTGGTCCTGGCAGGTGGTGAGGTAGGGCTGGTACACGGCCTGGACGTGGGACTCTGTGTAGGCGGCTGTGCGGCTCTGCGGCACCGCGGCGCAGACTCTGCGGCTGCGGAGAGGGCGAGAAGGTCAGACACCAGCTAAAAACCACCCCGCCGCTTCTCCCTGGGGGGCAAAGGGGCTCCGCTGATTTACACCAGCCCAGGACGTGGCCTGACAGTCCCTCTGTACAGAGGGCTATTTAAGTGGCGGTGGCTAATTGCCCAAGTGACCCAGGAGGTTATTTCAAGCTGTTTGGAGGCAGCAGCACAAAGCCAGAGCTCTGTGGGCTGCATGGGGCTCTTCCTCCCCAGCCCCTGCACAAAAGGCACTGGGGACTCCTTGTACACTCACCCTGGCACAGTCCCCCTGTACCAGGAGAGCAGTTGGGGCCCAGATTTAGGGGAGATTTGCTCAAAGCACTTCTCCTTCCATTCATCACCTCCTTTCCCTTAAAATCACTCACATTCTGGGTGGATTTTTCCTTTCTGAGTCTTTTGCTCTCCTGAAACAGTCGCCCCTGTGGTCACCAAGAAATTCATGATTTCATGGAAGGGCTGGGCTCACCATGAAAACATAAAGGCCAGATGGAAGTTGTCTTCCTAAGATAACTGTGATCCACTCAAAAACTTTCCCAAAGTTAACAGCCAAAGTGGTCTTGGCTAAAACTTCTTTTTTTTCCCCCAATATTTTCCAGCCCAAGCAGGTCAGTCCCACTGAGGAACTAACCTACTCGTCTCAGTCTCCCAGCCCAATTAGGTAGTGGAATAAAAAAAGCCTGGGAATTAGCATGGACATCAGATGGCTTCCATTAACTCCCCAAAACTCCTCTCAGCCTGGTTGATTAATGCTATAGAAGATGTAATTTTTAAATGGCAATTGTTTGCTTTGCAAGATTTAGAATAAAGCTATAGCTGCAGCCTGTGCGTGCAAACAAGGAATTCAGCCTGTGGCCATGGCCAGGATGTGAAAGGTTTAGTGCTAGAGGAGAGTATTTCAATATAAAAACAAACTTCATAGAAATATGAGCTGTATCTGGGAAGCAGGCGTTGAGCTCGAGCTCCTTCTGGCTGGGGAAGGAACTGGGGCACTGAGCTTTGGGCTTCCTCTGACCCAGCGGGAGCTGAGCTGTGCTGGGATCCAGGGCACCCATGTCAGACCCATTTTCCAGAAAGGGAAAGGGAATTAATGGACATCTCACTCTGGGCTTGTGGGATGGTGGATGCAGCCACTGCTGCATCCCAGGGAGCAGGACACAGCAGGCAACAACCTGCCTGGGCTTTCCATGCCTGCATCTCCTTGATGGTGCATCCTCTCGGGGCTGGGAGGCCGTGTCCTCCTTTGATGGCTCAAATACACATCTTGACTGGCATGACAGCAAGATTGCACGAGTATTTTTGTGCAGAGATGTGCTTGAAAGAGACAATAATAATTCACAGACAGTTCAGGGCCTGTTTAGCTTTTGACTGGCCCAGACCAGACACTCAGAGTGCCTCTGTGGCCCCTGCATGGAGCTAAATGGAGTCAGGGTGTTTTCCCTGTGAGGTTTCTTTGCTTCAGTGACAAAGCAAACACAAGTGAAGGGCTGCTGAGCCCCGGCTGCCCCAGGAGGACCTGGCTGAGCCTTCTCCCACCTCCTCACCAGTCCAGCAAGCTGCCCACACAGGTGCAGCCAGCTGACTGAACAGAGCTCTTTATCACCCAGAGAAGACGGATCTCACGGTGACACGGAGATGGACACACCAGGGAGATGAAGACAAAAAGGGGGCTTACCCTGCCCGGGCAAAGCCGTCTGTGCTGGTCACGCTGAGGATGAGGAGGAGTCCCGAGAGGGGGCAGCCGATGCGGCACATGTCCTGTCACTCCCGCGGTGCCTCGGGCTGTGTGGCACGACCGAGTCTCGCTCTGTGGTGGCGAGCGCTGGCTCCTATCGCATGTCTCACCCTTCCACAGGGAACCCTGCAGCCAAGAGAAGAGCTGGGTGAACATGTGGAGTCCGTCCTCAGCTGAGGGAGCCGTGGGGACAGCACCAGCCCCTGCTCGTGGGACAGATGGATGGAGCCTGGTGTGCACAGACCCTCTGAGGGGGCTGGGGCAGGAGCACGCTTGCTGGCAGCAGCACAGGGTGACATGCCAAAGCACAGGGGAAGAGGGGACATGAGGGACCCGTGAGCCCCTTGCAAGGTGGGTGCTCCTCCAGCTGCCAACCCGCTTTACCCCACTCGAGTCCCACTGTGGCAGTGATTTACCAGGGAAGGGGGTGACCGCCTGTCCCAGCACACAGCAGATGCTCTTGTGGCACCGGGCCTGAGCGGGAGGGAAGAAGGGACCTGTGTCACCCTGAAACACGCTGCCAATTCCAGGCAGAGAGGGCAAAACAATGGCCTGTAATTTCTTAATCCATATGGCATTGTAAAACTGCATTTTCCCACCAAATAACGCACTGAAATTTGATCTTTCCTCCCTTTAAAATACAAGTTCTTGCCAGAGAAAAGCGCTGTGAGGGCCACATGTACCATCTGTGGAGTCAGAACTGACCGAGTCACAAAGAACAGGGCTTTGATTTTCTAGCAGAGGATGAATATGAAACGAGGCTGAAGAAGGTCAATAACAATATCTAATTTAAACAGTATCTAATTTAAACAAAACAGTTGGCCTCCGGATGGCAGCAGTTAAAGGAGGAAGAAATAAACCCCCTCCACCTTTAATATATGACAATTAAAGAAAGAATTGGTCTTTCTGATTCAACCTTGGGAAAGGAGTGGCTTTATGGGGAGGCAATGCAACATGAGACATCCCTCTGAACCAGGAAATATGGTGAGCTGCAAATAAACCTTCTGAAATTCCCAAGTGATGTGGGGTTGGGGGTTGTAGGTTCATTCCCAAACTCCTTTGGGACAGTTCCTAACTCTGAGCTGAACTGTGGGGGATAACTTGCATAACCACCCCAAATCTATAGATGCTGCAGGTCTCAAAGCCCTTCTCCAAGGCATTTGGTATCATCTTTTCCATTGTGCAGGGGAAGAAACCGAGGCACGGCAAGATATGGACCTGTATGTAGAGAGGACCCAGCCTGGCCCCTTAATATCAAATGCCCTGAGCATGTTTCCATGCAGTGGGAGCGCTGAAGGAGGTGGGCAGCAGGCTGAGCTCCCCTTTCCCTCCTCACCCAGCCAGGGACTCATCAAGTCCATGGGCAACAGGGATGTTTTGTGTCACAGCAGATCGACTGTAGCCCTATAAAACACAAGTGGGGCCTCGCTCAGTCCCTGAAGTACTGAGGAAGCTGAGGGTCCAGCTCCAGGACAGTGAGGGAGATCAATGTGCCCACCCTGCCCCTACCAGCTATTGCCACAGAGAAGGGAGCTGCAGATGCCTGAGCCCATCTCAACCTCTGTGTAAGCCCAGCCTTCAGGGCGTAAGGAGGAGTTTGGAGATGTAAGGTCCATAGTCCTGCATTCCCCTCCAAACACAGCAATAAATTTCATCTTCAGATGATTAATGTGTGGTAACTCCACCACCAGGAAATCAATTCTTGGTTGACCTGCAGGAAAGTTTAAAAACAGATCATGAAGAAACCTTTCTCCCCAGTCCTTCTGGAGCCATCCCAGGGACACTGGCTTTTCCCAGGGCTATACTGGGACACACAATTTCCTTACAATCCCAGATCCCTGGACTGGTGCTTCTCCAGAAGCCTGTAAGTCAAACTCTGCCAACAGTCTCCATCCTCCCACAAGATTCCAGTGACTGCTGCAGGAGTCTTCCCTGTGGGGAAGGCAAGAAATGCAGGGCACAAGCCTAAAACATAAACAGTTTGGGTTTTTGCTTTGAAATGGAGCCGCATCGCCCTACCTCAAGTGGTCAGAATATCCCTCTGGGTCACAAAATTACAGCTGCTTCATACCAGAAGAAGTTGCAAAAGTGGAAAATATCATGGTCTGTCCTTGTCTTTTTTATGAGTTCATGAAAAACAGCTTCTTCAAAGCCACTGATGATCCCACAACCTGTTGCCACTACCTATTCCAACACCCCTCTTTTAAAGCACGTGACTTACAGAAAATCTTTTCATGCTTTAAATATATATATATATATATATTTGGTCACTGCTTTCTGGTCTCTCAAAAGAAGAGGTGAAACCCTGTGGTCTGGCAAGTGAAGCTATGTGGGTACATCTGAGGTCCTACTGTTTCAGGGGGCAGCAACATCTCAGCTGGCCACGTGCTCCTGGGAGTCTGGGGGTGCCACTCCTGCCAGCCAGAAACATTCTCCTCACCCTCCTGTCTGCTCTTGCCTAACCCACTGCAGCATCAAGGGGGGAATACAACCCACCCTGTGGGTGAGCAGAGCTTTGTCCAGCTCTGCCCACGAAACCAAGGCACCATGAAACTCCAGCTGACAGCAGCAGTGGGAATTCAGGGATCTGTCTGCAAGTCCCTGGCAAGGATGCAATTACCCCCACCAAAACGGGACACCTGCCCTTTCTCAAGCAGCCTGGCTTGGTTCTGCAGGTGAAGATGCTGCTCCCGAGCAGCTGGACGTGCTCTGTGCTCTCAGAGCCAGGCCCTCCTGGAGAGGGGCAGCAGCAGGGAGAGAGATTCTCCCCTCCAAACCTCTCCGGCTGCTCTGTGCGCAGGCTGGGATGCAGCACGGCGGAGCACAGGGATGCGGGTGCGACGGAGCAGGGCACGGGGACGCGGCGGAGCGGGCTGCGGGACACCCTGCAGCTGGGACACGGCGACTGCGGGGACACCGCTATAATGGAGCTGGCTGCAGGGACACGGCTATCACGGAGCGGGCTCCAGGGGTACGGGGACCGCGGCGCCCGGCGCAGAGATGCTTTATCCCCGGCCCGCAGCAGGCCGAGCCCCGCTCCCCCGGGCGCTGCAACCCCCCGGGGCAGGCAGAGCCCTGCCCGCCGCCCGGGCACTGCCCGGAGCCCTACGGCAGCCGCCGCCCCAGGGAAACCTCCCGGGCCGACAAACCCCCCCCCCCTCCCGCCCCCTCCATCCGCCTCCTCCGGGACCCCCGGGCGTCCCCGCTGCGGCAGCGAGTCCCGCTCCGCCCGTCCCTGCCCGCCGGAGGATGCAGCCGCGGCCCCCCCTTCCTCCTCCTCCTCCTCCCCCGGGCGTGCCGAGCCCCCGGGCGGCTCCCGCCGGGACTCACCGGTGCCGGAGCCGCGGAGTCGCCGCCGCGCCGCGGCCCCCCGCGCATTTCCTCCCCCGGCCCGAGCCGGTGCCTCCGCCCCGGCCCAATGAGCTCCCGGCGGGGAGGAAAGCGGAGCCTCCCGGTCGGGGGGAAGCGCTGGAGTCCGGGGAGCCTCCGCCTGCCCCCGCCCCGCCGGCCCCCGCCGGCCTCCACCTGCCCCCGCGTCCCCGCCGAGGTGCCCCGGCTCCCCCGGGGACATTTAGGGACAGGGCAGGACCCCTCCGGAGAAGCCTGGTCGTGGGGAATGATACGCAGGGCCAGGGCAGGACTCCCCCGGAGATACCCAGCGCCCGGGGGAGGTGTGGGGGGGATGCTGGTTCTGTGCCCCATGCTATCGTGCTGACCCCGATGGAGACAGGAATGCCGGGGGTCCCGGCCGTGGCGTTCATCTGGGGGCTTACCTGCAGGCTCCCTGTGGCAGGCTGAGCCCTACCAGCCCGTTTCGGCACACCCCCACTCTACAAGGAGATAGGTCCCTGACCCGCCCCCCACCATCAGCCCAGCTCACCTGGGTGGGCAGGTGATTCATGGCAAGAGCAGGAGATCCCAGCATAGCCCCCAGCCCCTCACCCAGGGCTGTTCAGACTCCCAGGTGAAATGGTCCATCACCCGTGGCCAGGGGAAATTTATTTCCCTTTCCTAAAAAATCCTATGGCATTCTGCTCTCCCCAGGGGGACATGTGATTCTGTCTCCAGACACCCAACACACCGTCCTGGGCCATAGGTTCCCACCGTGCCCCGTTAATCCCCCTGAGCTCATTACAACAGCAAAGTCCTCCAGAAGCAGGTGATGAACTGCTGGGACAGCGAGGCTGGTTTCCAGCGAGCCCTAAAGGATGTCTAAGGGATTCCTTGGATGCCCTCCAGGCCCCACTGTGTGAGGGTGGACCCAGAGAGCCACCCAAATTCACCACACAGCCTTACACAGGGCACAGCTCTGCTGGCTTGCCGACACCTGCCCCAGCACAGCCCAGGCAGGCTGATCCCCCAGCTGCCCGCAGGCTTCTGGTGTTAAATGCCCGGTTATTTATCAAAGAAAATTCTGCAGCTCGGTTTGTGCCAAACTGCCACTTGTTTTGTCTACATTTTTCTCTGGGAAATTAAGAGCACAGAGGCTTATTGTTTTCCAAACGACTTAGGCGCCTGCCTATGCACAGAACCAGCCTTAAAGATAGCAGGGGTCTGATGTGCAAATGAATGGCAGGATACAACCCCCTGGGAACGTTTGTTCACATTGAGTTTTGCAACTTTTTGGAAAGCAAGTAGGCATTTAAAGGAAATATTTACCAGTTAAACAATAATGGCTCCAAAAGAGCAATTGAGATCACTGGCCCATCCCCTGTATTTCCTCATGGATGCGCTGGGACCGCTGATTGAACTGGAGCTGCCTCAGGACGTGCTGCGCTCTCCGGGGAAGCTGGTGGGTGCTGGATGTGCAGGCGTCGGGGCTCTCCGGTGCAAAAGGAGCATAAACTGCTCTGGTGAGATTCTCCCTGGAGAAGGGACCAGAGGGAAATCAGCTCTGGGACACGCTGGTGAAGATGGAGCTCCATTGCTGGGGAGGATGGAGCAGACCCCTCCCAGCAGCAAGGGAAAGGCTCCCCGATGCTGGTGGAAGCACCGCTCCGTGTTTACACGGCATCTCACATGGCCCGTGCTGTCTGGATCTGGCCTACCTCTGGGGAATTATTTCAAGCTCACTTAATCTCCTAAGCATGAAGCACAGGCAACTTTCCCCAAGAGCCTTGAAGGGACAGTAATTATCTAATTATGCAGAGAGCATTATTGTCTTTTCTGGTATATGGGGGAGATGAACAGAGCCTGATACTCAACTCGCCTGATAATTGCAAAATGCATTTGGAAGCCAGTGGAAAGCTTCTCCATCTGACCATGCTGAAAGCACAGGATCTGATTTCACAGCCAAGACACTCACCTTATCCATAATGCTCCATCATTTGTCCTGGGTAGGGATCCTTTCCTTATGGAACATCTTGGTTTCTCACTGTGAGAACAGAGAAAGCCCACTGTCACACTCCTGTCCTGCAGCAGAGATCAGCGATCCAGCCCTTGCCCATGATGGACCTGGTGGGGGGTTCCCTAGATGCTCCCAAAGCCCTTGTGAAGTGGGGTGGGACACGAATCCGGGATCATGGCCACAGAGTGCCTGTCTCAGCACCGGCCTCATGCCCCAAAGGCTCACTGGCGTGCCACAGACACTGTGATACCAGTGGAAGGGCATGGGGAGCCCCATCCCTCCCCTCCTGTGCAGTGCAGACTGCTCAGTGGGTGTTTTAGGAGCATCCTCTGGGTCCTGGCCCTCCCCCTGCTCACAAGAGCCTGCAGTGGGGGACACACTGCTGTGACCCCAGTGGGAAAGGCCGGGCAGACCCTCTGGGGTAGAAGAGGCAGGGCTACGAGCAAGAGCTGAGCAGAGCAGAAGCCCTGGCTCCATCCCCTCCAGCAATCTCCCCAGGGTCCAGGGCTGGGGTTCTCCAAGAAGCCAGGAGAACGGGGTGCCCCATTCCTGCTGCCACCCTCCTGGATGTATCCAAGATCCCCTACACTCATTTGTGATCCCATCTGCTGTACCCCAACACTTCAGTCCTTGCACAGGCACATTTACAGAGAAAGACCCCTCTCTGCCCAGGTGACCTTGGCTCGTGTCCCTGGGATCCCAAGTGTGATGGTGAGGATGAGGATGGACATGTTGATGCCCAGCATCCCTCACAGCACTCAGCTTTCAGCAACTATGGGATAACAGCACTGACACAGGACTAAGCACGCTGCCATCCAGGGTGTCTGTTAGAGCCCTCAGCCCTCAGCCAATTATTCCCTGAGGGCACTGCAGCATTTTAAAATTCTGACATTATTTTAATTGCAGAATGTTTGTGTTTCACTTCCATTTACTGGGTCAAATCTTTGCTCAAGCGAGTGCCCGTGTCAGCTGCTCGAGAGCTGCATATAGCCCATTAAAAGAGCATTTAATCCTCTGCTCTTGGGGCTGGTTCAGTGTCTTATATGCTAATATTCATTATGCTGGGAGGAAATCCCCCCTGGATGCAGCCTGGCAAAGTTCCCTTGAAAGCAGAGGAGTGATGCCACTTCAGAGTGGGGGAAGATCGACTCTGTTGGCTCTGTTAATATCAGTGTGATGAGCTTCTGACAAAGGCAGTGAGGGATTTTTGGCTCCCAGCTGCAAGTCTGTCTGGATTTGAAGTCCTCCCTGGGCTGGTGTTTCACATGCTCCCTCTAAAGCTTTTTCCCTTGCACACTAGAAGTGTACTCCCACGACATCTAATATTAATGCTTGTCTCTGGGCCAAGAAAGAAATATTTCTGCCCAGCCTCCCTCTTAGATTCACAATGCTGAAACCTCCTTGTCTCCCACTGCTTCTGCCACCAGCATGAGCTACGAGACACACTGAGCACTGGCCTGGAGCAGGTCACAGGCTGAGCACTGGGCTGGCTGTGAGAGGGAGATTTTCACCCACCTCCCCGTTTCCTAGAGCCCATCCCACAGCCCTGCCAAGCACACTGCTCTGCCAGGTCTGGCATCACCCTGAGAGCATCCGTGGTGGATTGAGGGCTGTAGGTGCAGGCTGGGCTCCCAGCCGGTGCCCTGTGCGGTAGGTGAGCTCAGAGGGTGCAAAGGTGTTTGGGGCTGGGGTGGGGAGACTGGATTTTGCTCTGGGTCTGTGGGCATGAAAAAGGAATGATTAACAGAGGAGACTTAATAAGAGACCAGCACTAAGAAACCTCTCTTGGAGAGGAGAGCCCGCTCCTCATCACAGTGAATGGGATGTACACAAGCACTTCCCCAAACTGGGGCCAGAGGTGCTGAAGTGGCAGATGGAGATGGATGGACTGGGGGACAGACAGAAGAGTGACACATATAGAGATGCAAAACTTTTCAGCTACCACAAGCCCTGGCTGCCCCATACCTGCTGTGTACAATGGGCTCTCACCAGCCCCCGCAGGGTGTTGCACACCACTGGAAGCACTCGCTCAAAGCAACGGGGCGTTTTTGGTGCTTCTGGAAAAAGAGGGAATGGCTTTTCCTGCTTTAGGACAAACTCCTCTGCTCAGGCTTTTTGTGAGACTGTTGTAAACTTTACACTGAAGTTTAGGCGTTGGAGCAGCCCCTGTTCAGCAGATCTCTGTAAGGAAAACGACCTCCCACTATTCTATTCTGTCCCATATTGTTCTGGGTTGCGTCAGCTGCAGACCAGTTATCTCAGTGGAAATCTAGCAGAGGCCGTTGATGTCAGCGGGATCAAAGCAGGTCAAACCAAGAAAAGTACTTGTCCCACAGCTCTCAGCCTGTCCTCACCAGTTGCCCAGTGCTGTGCATGTTATGACCCAGACCTGATATCCTTACAAAGGGATATTCTTGTTCCTGAGTAAGGTCTTTGAAAGCATTAAGTGTCTCAGGACCGGTATGTCATGACTGAGGGTGACATACAGCAGCCTAGCTGTACAGGGCAATGGCCAGCAACCAGGTTTATTTTCCTTTACGTGAACAGAGGAGTTCTTATTTACATTTAGAGGAGGCAGTCATGGCTGCTGCGTAAAAACCAGGGAATGATTCATCTCACTAAGGAATAAACTAAATTTCGCGGCTTTCTGTGAAATTTCTCTGGCAGAAAGTGGCATTAGTCAGCAGGGAACTGTCCTGCATCCTGCTGTGTGTCACCCCCTTTCCCAGTGAATCACTCCCCAAGAAGCACATACAAAGTGCAGTGGGAATAGCTGTGAGCTGCACGCACGGCTCAGCCCCTTCGTTGTGGCCATCCCAGTGAGCAGCTCAGGAGAGACAGCGTTTCACACAAGACTATTTCTCACTCTCCTCTTCTCTGTCAAGAGAGGGTCTTTGTCCCCAGAAACCCGCCCTTAGCACAGCTCCTCTCTGCAGTCACCTCCCCAGAATCCAAGCGTTCCCCCTCCCGGGAGAGAGGATGGAGCGTGAAATAACATATCTGATCCCCAGATTAGCAGAGCCCCTTCCCTTTTCTTTCTCTGCCTGGTTTGAAACCTGACATTAAACGCTTCCCTTGTGTTTCACCATGCCCTTCTGACGCTGGTGGGACTGCGAGTCAGGTTCGTTTACTCTAATTTGTTGCAGTTTGTAAATCTGTCTCCCCAGAGCCAGCCCCATCTGCAGCAGCCCAGGCTGGGAAATGGCTCAAATGAATCTGCAGCCCAGATTTCAATCCCTCTTCCTTAACTCGAGGGAAAATCGTGCAGGGCTGGTAGTTTAATGGCGTAGAGGGGGACTAACTCGATTGGCAGAATGAATGCTGGATCACAGGGAACAACATTTGAAATCTGCCAGGGCAGACTCTGTGTTTCCTGCTGCTACCCAGAGGAGAGGTGGATTTTCAGGGCTCAAGGTCCAGCCACTGCATCCAGGCTTCTGTCTTTCATGCAGCTTCCCAATCTACTTGTAAATTAATATTATCACTGACAAAGCTTTGTTATTTCTTCCTACGTTTGAATCTCTGCCCAGCAAATTCATTCCGTGAGCGTCAGACCCTCAGAAAAAGTATTGCTGGGTCATTTCTACCAAGAGCTGTTTGCTGGTGTGGTCCTGCTCTGTATTCCCACACAGCCAGCCAGTGCCTGGGTACCCCAGCTGCTCCCCACAGCCAGCCTTTTATCCCAAAATGTCCCAGGTGCCTCACTCAGAGCCTCCTGCCTGCATCATTTAATGCCACAGCTCAGGGTGGAGGGACCCCTAGGTCTGTAGGCAGCTGAAATCAAACAGCAAATCACCCAGTTACATGTTTGGGAGGCTTTGCTGAGCTCCTGGCATGCAAACACCAGCACGCTCCAGGCTCAGCTGTTAGCCAGGGCAAGACTCAGGTCTGCATGAGAGCAGGGATGGTTCCCTGCCCACAGCCCCATCCAGCCCCACGTCCTGCTCGCTCCCCAGGGGCTGAATACTGTCCCTGTGCTATCTGAAACCAGTAGTGTGGAGTCATGGGCCCTGGGTGCTGCACAGAGGGGAGAGAGGGTGGGTGGGGGGAGCACAGGCAGAAGGATGAATGTGGCATTGGCATTGTATGGGAGGTGTTCAGAGAGCAGCAGATGGAGAAAGCGAATGAGTTATGGAAAGAAAGGAGATTGGCTGAGAATTTCCAGCTCTCTCACAGGTATTTGTGCAGGAGTTTGCATCCCTTGTGCCTGTAGAGCAGGCAAGATGATAGGTAAAATTTACCCTCTGGGTTCTCCCATCCCGAAAAGCAGCCTGAGTGCCAGTGGGGGAATTAAAAATCATAGTGCTCTGAGCAACCCAGCGCTGGAGATGCTCCTTAGCTCAGCACGTGTGTGGCTGACAGCACAGCCAGCAGTGCTGGGAGCAGCCGAAGGAGCAGCTTTAAAAGCTCATTTGCTCAGGCAGCCCTTTGCCAGTGCTATGTGTTCAACCAGCCCCTGCCTGAGCTGGGGCAAAACCCCACCCAGAGCTCGTGGGGTGTGGCCCCTCAATCCCACTGCCCCCAGTGCCAGCTTTCCATCCCATCTTGTCCACCTTATCCCCGTTGCCACGGTGCCTGCAGCTCGTACGGTACCTGTGGTGTCCCGCTGTCCCCCGCCGTGCCAGGAGCAGCCCCACTGCCATGCTCCCCGATGGCTCCTGGCGGCCATTCCCGCCTGGCTGGCCTGGGAGCGGTGGGCCTGGACGCCCATCTCGCACCCCCGGCATGGCCAGCCGCCGGCCGCACACAGGCAAGAGGTGGCTGCTGAGGTGGAAGGGCGGCTTTTTATGCTTTTCTTCCTGTATAAATCAGGCTGGGGATGGACAATCCCAGACAGGACTTCCTGTGTGTGTTGTGCACTGATAACGGGCGCCGCGAGGAGAACAAACACGGCCGCCCCGCGCCCAGAGAGGGAGAGGGGCTGTGGGGCGGCACCCCCACACCGTGCCCACTGGGGATGGACACAGGGTGCCAAAATGGAGAGGAGGCAGCCACGTGTCCCCAGGGAGGGAGATGGACACCCGCCTGGGCTCCCCGCCTGCACACCACTCCAGGACTAAGATGGCTGCCGCCCCCTGTTCTCCTGCCTCACTGGCACGGGGCATGTTTCAGCAGCGCTCGCCATAGCCACCCCTCATTGCCCCTCAGAGGGGCTGTGTGGGGGGCCAGTGGGCACCCTCCTGGCACCAGGGCTTCCCTTAAAGCCTGTGCCAAACATGGTGGGGCTGGCGGCCATCTTCTCAAGAGGGAACCATGTTGACATCAGGCATCAGTGGAGAACATCCAGGGTTATTGATGACCTCCTAAAATTTGGGTTACAAAGTGGCAGTCAGGCAATTTGTTGGATGCCTCGTCACCCCCACCACACTGTCCCTGTGTTGGGAAAGAGCAGAGTATGGGCAGTTTGGCCCACTGAACGTGCAGGACATCACCCAGCAGAGGTGGCATCTTCCGAACTGGGCAGCAGAGGGGTGTGATCCCAGGTCTGTGATTTTCAAGGCCATTCTGGTGCAAAGTTCATTGTGATTTCGAATTAAAACCTGTGTCTGGGACTTTGGTTCCAGGTAGCCAGAGGAGAAATAGCACACACTTTTAATTTGCATTTGAAACTTTGATCCAGACTTTATGCTAAGGAAGGAGACATTCCAGAACACAGGGGCTGTGGAGGTGGTAATTATTTCTCTGCTTGAGACCATCAAGCAAGTGTCCCTGTGGCTTCCAGGCCCCACTGAAGCCCTTGCATTTCCTCCTGCCCTGGCTGAGGGCATGGCATGTGCCTGGGGACACCCATCACCTGGGGCTCTCCTGGAGCACAGCCACATCCCTGGCTCACACTGTACACCCCTGGGTCCTCCTGGTCCTGGCAGCACAGAGCACTTGTGAGCAGGCTTTCGGTGAGCAGAGGATGACTCCCACCCTTATTCAGCAAAGTATTACTGCTGGCAAGTCCCCTGGGAGTTGAAAAATATCCCTGTGTTTATTTATATAAATGCATGGCTAAAGAAAGACCCCACTTGTTTTGCTTGGCAGACAGGTTTTTAAAGGCTGTTTTCTGCTGCCCATCACTGCCTGGCACTAGGTACTTTATACCATTGCCTGCTCATGGACTCTCCACGGGCATCCTTGCTAGTGGGTTTGCACTCTGTTCAGCTTGGGACACGGCCTGTGTTTGTGTGTGCCCAAAAGCCAGCCAACCTTGGGGGAAATTCTAGTCCCAAATTTTACCAGTTGTAGCAACCACTGCTTGGCCCTGTGCTATCTCTCCCATGTCCTCTGCCCCAGGATAGGTGCAGGTCACGGTGCACAGCCGGGACATCAGCCACCCCCACCTCCCTGTGCACAGGGGGCCGAGCACAGAGCAGGCCTGCTCTGGCCTTATCAGTGGAGTTGTAGGAATGAAGTGGGATGCGTGGAGGACGCTTCCTGTTTACCCAGGCTTTAGTACCTTTAGTAGTAGCTGCTGGAGCGGGAAGCAGTCAGCAGGGGCTATAGGAATGGGTAGTTTTAAAGTTGAAATCATGACGCTTCATCTTGCAGAGCTGCCGCCCCCCTCCCCTGGCAGTGGGTGCTGGGGACACCTGGGCATCCGCCCAGGCTCCGAAACAGTGTGTGAGAGGGAAGGAGGGAGGGGGGGTTGGATAGAGCCACAGGGTGTCAGTGCCACACACCCAGCCATGTGCAGCCATGCCCCCAGCCCTGCCTCACCTCCCCATGGTCCCCAAACCTCCTGCTGGCATCCCCTCTGGCACACACGGAGGCACAGGCTCCTGGCCAGCCTCCCCAACCCATCACAAGGAGACCTTTTCCGTAGCCCCGGTGTCAGGCAGCCGTGGGATGCACCAAAGGCAGAGCATGCAGATGGGCAGGCAGCCCCCGGCCTGGACACGTGCTTTTCCAAGGGCCACGCAGCCCACTCAGCCATTCTGCCCCCACTCAGCTGCATTCAGGGCCTGTCAGGCATGAATTGAGTAGGGGGATGGAGGGGGCTTTAGCTTCTCATTAGCACTAGCCAATTAGTGTGGCATGCTGCTTCCTTGTCAGCTGATGTAGCTGCCTTGAATACCCCTGCCCACGCTGAGCCCTTTGAGGCTGCGTTTGCTTCATGATCGCTTTTCCTCCATGGTTTTGCTGCAGGAACGCAGGAACTTTTCAGGGTGTCTTTTCCTTCTGAGTCCCAGCTGCTCCAGAGAAGCCAAGTCCTGCCTGGCTTGTTTTATTGGCCCTTTTTGGGCTGCCCTCTGCTAGCGTGCTGCTGTTCGCTGTGACACCACAGGGTTTAATTGGCAAATGAGCGAGTATCAGGAAAAATGCCTTCCCTCAGCAACATTTGATCCTTTAAATAATAAAGCCAATTAAGCAAGCAGCAATCAGAATCAGATGGCAAAAAACTCCACCTTGGGTTTGTCAGGCTTCTGCCAGAGCAGTGAGCTGAGGGCAGCCGTGTCTGCCAGGGGAGCACAGGCAGCTTGCAGAGGGATGGGGTCAGAGCATCAGCCAGCATAAAGTGCTGCCACAGCCCCACAGAGCTGGTCCAGACCTTTCCTGGATTTAGGAATACTGTGCCAAATGTCTCCAGGCTTGGGCCACTCTGAATCCTTGAGTGATGACTGCTTTTAGGGGAGCACACTGCATCTGGGAATGGTCCCTGTCCATCAGATCCAGGCCACTCAGGTCCTGTTTCCTGTGTTCTTCATGGAAAAATGATTCTACCATCCCCTGCCTGCTTTCTCATCATGGATAATAAAAGTGCCAGTCCCATCACAGGGCTGTTGTGCTGCTTGCTCAGCTAACACCCATGAAGTGCTTTTAGATTCTGGCATGAAACCTGCTACAAAAATTCAACTCATGATTTTAGGTGGTGTGAACTTTCACTGGTTTAATTCTCAGCAGATGCTTGCTTGGTCCTGAAAGGGAAGCTGAAACAGGATTTCATACCTAATGCTCTTTGGGGAGCAGGGGAGGGAAAGCAAAACCTTTTGCTGCTCATCCTCTGCTGAACCCAGGTTGCCTTCCTCTTGCTTTAATGACCTTTAGAATCACAGAATCACAGAATCACCAGGTTGGAAAAGACCTTTGAGATCATTGAGTCCAACTGTACCTGTCCTCTACTAAACCATATCCCTGAGCACCTCATCTGCCCATCTGTTAAATACATCTGGGGTTGGTGGCTCAACCCCCTCCCTAGGCAGATTTCTCCAGCTGCTGAAGATGCTGCACATGGGATACACAAGACACCTGTGGGCACCTGGAGCCAGGTCCTGGCTCTGCCTTGCAGCGTTCCCATGCCATTGCCAGGCTGCTCAGAGCCACCAGTGCCGGAGAAAGACCCCCCCAGCAACCAGCTTTGAGCAGTGGGGACCTTCCTTACATGCCCTGTGCACTCCCCATCCCCTGGATGAGCTGCACCCTGGTCAAATCATCCCCTCACCAGTCAATATTCCTTGTGAGACACCAAGTCTTGCCCACCCAGTTCTCATGTGCTCAGGGGAAGAGTGGCATCTCTAAACCCTACTTAGCTGCTCTCCAGCCTGTTCTTTAGGTGAGGATGAAAACAACAGGCAACAGTGCTGGGCAGAGTCCAGCCCAGAGATTACAGTGCACCTCCTGCTCATTGGGAAGGATGGAGAAGTTCAGAGGGTGCTGTGGGAATACCCACCCAGTGCAGACGTAATTAATCAAGTTCAGAGATTGTATAATTCATTAGCACTTCTCTCTGCACAGGGAGAGCCTCCGGTGTCTGGCAGGCAACCCCAGCCTTGCTGGGAAACAGATTTGTCTTCTGCTGGTGAAAATCTTCTACAAGAAGGAATTTTATCAGTGTTTTGCAGAGAAAGTTGCAGATTTCAGAGAAACCAGAATTCAGGAGAAAAGTTGCTCTGAAAGTATCCCAGTCTCCCAGCTCAAAATCTGAGTTTTGAAATTTGGAGCCCTAAAGTTTGGATGATTAACTGAAATTGTATTTTTTCCACTTAAATTTCCCTAAGGTTTATAATAACCCCATTATTGTTAAAAGAAATCCTTGCCAGTGAAGTATGTGGGGGGTCTGTGAGCCCAGGCACACCACGGCTGGTTTGGGAGGGGGCCATGCAGCATGCTGCAGGGTGACCAGGGGGTGACAAGGTGACATGTTTTCAAGGTGTCCTGACACTTATAATGCCCCTTCTCCCTCCCATCAGTCCTAGTAGCTGCTCATTAACACCAAAGGCTAATTGCTACCTATATTCATCATCGCTGTGATGCCAGAAAGCTGGAGGTTGACCTCTTTAATGCTGACTTTAAGTAGTGCTTCCTACAGAAGACTGGCAGGTTCTTCCAGGACTTCTCTAACATGGAAGTAAGTCAAAGTGAAGGCTGTGTGTGTGAGCAATGGGTCTGGGGGTTGGGACACAGCCCCCAGCCAGGGAAGCTCCCACACTGAGTGTGCTTGGGGTGCTTCACTGGAATGACCTCAGCCTCCTCTCACAGTCTTGCTCTTGATGGAGTTGAAGGAAAGCCTGATAAGAAGTGGGGGAAAGTGAGTGAGACAGGGAGCAGAGACTAAATATTGTGCAAGTTGGTGTCTTGAGCCCAGACAGCAAACCCTGGGCTGGGGGAGAAACTCCCCTGCTCTGCAGCAGGGTGGTCTAGGGTACCACCGGGACCCCGGTGCACCCAAGGTTGGGGATGTGGCCATGTCTTGCTGCTGCTTGTGACAGCATCCAGCACAGAGACAGGAAAAAGCCCAGAGCCTCTCTTTTGCTAAGCCACCTCCATAAAGGGCTCCTTTATCTGCCCTTTGGTGTGAGATAAGGTTTCAGTGTCGTCCTGCCAGAGCAGCTTTGTATCACTCACAGATACCTCCCCTCGCTGCAGGAAGGGATCAGGCATTCAGAAAATTTTTGAGCAAGGCCCTATCTTTCTGAAACCCATGTGCAATGGAAAGACACACAGGGTGGATCAGATCTACACCACGGGGCTTTCAGTGTCTCCTTCTCCATGAGTGTTTCCTCAGCCTGTGGCCCTGGGCTGTGGGAGCCTCTCTCATCCAAGTCCCTACGGAGAAGGATTATCACAGACCGAATCCCAGGTTCCTGGGCTCCTTACCAGGCTGGGAAATGTCCCCCCCCCACAACCCTGATTCCCTGGGGTGTGAGGAGATGTGGTCCCTGCACATCTCGGATGCCTGTCTTGGATACAGCTCCCACCAGCACAGAAAGGTTCAAAACCATTTTCCACTGCCAAAATTTCACCTGGTTAATGCAGCTGCCCCTTTCTTGCACCAGGAGCACCTATAGAGATGGACACATCTACCATTGTTCCTTTATTTGTGCTGTCCTTTGGCAACGGAGTCCCAGTCCCGAACGCCGACCTTCCAGCACAGATCTGAAATAGGCATTGTGAGCTCTCCCCACAAAGTTCCACCAAATGATCAAGGGAGTAAGGACCACCCCAGCCCTGCCTTCATCCCCAGGGTGCCAACAGACAATGTCCTCCCTCTGCTTTAAAGCTTAACAGGTTGCTTTGGGGACACACAAACATCCTGAGAGCTAATAAAGATTAACACTTGTTTCAAGGAGCCAGTGAGAACCCTATCTAACTGCAACAAGCTGTGTACTTTAACATCTCTGAGGGGTGTGTGTATTTGAAAAGGATGAGCTGGATTTCTCCAGGATGATCTATCACAACCTGTGAGTTTGGCTCTTCTTTTCATGCTCTGCCCCTACAAGGGACCTGGTTTGGAAGACTTACAGTGACCATCCTTATGCAGCAACATGAGGAACGACTGAGAGGAAAAGGCATATCAGGGAAACAGAGAATAAGGAATAAAAGCTTTGCAGGGTCTGACAGTGAGCCATGCACCATGCAGGAGTGTGATTCGGGTAGTGCAGGAGCCTGAACCTCCTGGTGCCGAAAGCAGTGGAGCAGCACCTTGGGCTGGTTCACCCAATGCTGGCTTCTGGGGGAAGGCATCAAGAGGGGAAACATTTCCCTCTCTCCACAACAAAGCTATTTGTATGGCACAATATGGTGTTAGGTCCTGGGGAGGCAACTTCTGGGCTGCTCCATCCTCCACCGAAGTCCTGAGGACCACAAACCCATCTCTCCTCCCTGCCTGCTGCTGACACTCCCTTTTCCCAGCAGCTCCTACAACAATAACTGAAATTTTAAAACTTCCCGGCTGCAGAACAAAACGCTTGTGACTGATTGAAAGCTTTCTCTGTCAAAAATACTTGGTGTGATGCCAAAATGCACTGGAAGGGCTGGTTCTGATCTTACTGTGTGGGACTAAATCCAGAGGAGGTCTCCACAGAGAAGATCTGAAGGATGGACAGACCGTTACACTAAGGGTGTTCTGCTGAACTGACCTCACCAAGTGACCTGGAGCTGAATAGAGCTCATTATGAAATTAATAAGGCAGGTAATAAAGAACTGTCTCCCCATCAGTGGATCTAAACGAGTCCAGAGAAGGGCAGCCAGGCTGGGGAAGGGGCTGGAGGGCAAATCCTCTGAGGAGCAGCTGAGGGAGCTGGGGGTGTTCAGCCTGGAGAAGAGGAGGCTGAGGGGAGACCTTCTCCCCACCTCCCCTGCCCTGCCAGGAGGGTGCAGAGAGGTGGGCGATGGTCTCTTCAGCCAGGGGACAGGAGATGGGACAAGGGGCAATGGGCTCAAGCTGCCCCAGGTCAGGGTCAGCTCAGCTGGGAGGGAAAAGTTCTTCCCTGAAAGAGTTGTGGGGCTGTGGCACAGGCTGCCCAGGGAGGGGCTGAGTCACCCCCCTGGATGTGTTTAAAAAAAGGATAGATGAGGTGCTCAGGGATCTGGTTTAGCTTAGGATGGGATTGGTTGGACTTGAACATCTTAAAGGTCTTTTCCAACCTTGTGATTCTGTGACTCTGTGACTCTGTAGTCCCTTGGTTTAAAACTCCCACCCAGGAAACTCTTGTGGCTTCTCTGCTGACTCTGCAGGATTTCAGCAACATAATAGAGAAGTGGAATCCAGCCTGAAAGTCAGACAGTGAATGCAGAAGTCAGGACTTAGGAAAAAGATACCAAAAAAAGAACTGTCCATACATCTTTTCTCCAACAACATCTCAGGGTATCAACATGGCCACTGCCTTCAGTTTGTTCAATCACTTATCTCCACCCAGGGAAGAGGAAATTCCCAAGAACTCGTGAGCGTTAAAAATATTAACCAGGGCTCAGGGATTATTTTTGGTACCTAAAAACTTCCTGACCAAAGGGTTTTGGTTTGAGCTGGACTTCAGTAAATGTTTTAGTCTAACTTTAATAAATACCCATTATACTCAAATCAGAGCCTGGTTTACAATCCAGTGGGGAAGGGAGGGGATATGGTTCCCCCCCCCCCCCTCCTCTCTCTCCCTTTTGTTTTTGGGGCATGCTGAAAGTGTGTAGCGCTCCACTGAATTAGCATTTAGCTATTTTCTTGTATCCTTTAAATAAAGGGCTGGTTCACACAGTCAGAAATCTCTGTTTCCTTTCGGGCAGGAAAAAGGAAGTGAATGTGAGGGGCAGATTTGGAGTTGGCTTTGCAAGAACAATTGAACTCCCATCCAGAGGGGAAGGGGATCTGCGTCAAGAGGAATTCATGATCTTTTTTAACATTTTCTTTTTTTTTTTTCTGGAAGGGAAGAGAAAAATGACCTTTAGTTTAAAAGCCTGAAAGAATAAAGGTCTGAGCTTTTAGAGCTGCCTGCACAAATAGAGTCATAAAGGCTTGAGCATCACAAAGGGCTCCCGCTCGCATCGTCCTCCAGCAGTGGGACCCGACTGCAGGAGCTGCACGACGTGCTCCCCTCTTAGTTAGCCGAGGTGAAAGGCGTCACTGAAACCTGGCAGCAGTTCCTGGCTAGGAGGGACAGTCCCTGGGGGGGGGGGTGTTTATAAAATATTTACTGTTTTTCTCTTTGTCCCTCCCCAGTGGTGCCAGGCTAGTGGGCTGGGTGAGATGTGGTGGATGGGATTTAGTGGATCTCCTTACCTTTCCCACCAAAAGTCCTACTTACAGCTGCCTGTACGAGCAGGCAGGGAATCCACACAGCCTGTTACATGGTCAAGACCTCACACTGGCCCTACCATTTTTGGTCCCTTTTCAGTCAACCACAAAACCCTTTCCCGGCATCCCTGGAAAGAGGAAGTGAACTGAGGCTTCAGGGACTTGACTGAGTGTGAAAACATTATCTGTGTGGTCTCATCTGTGAGTCCTAACCACTTCAGTCCTCACCACTAGTCTCCATTTTAGTGGCTACTGAGTATCTGGATATTTTTCTCTGTATTTCTTTCTCCCCAGCACATGCAAGCCAGATTCCCAAGGAAGCTCCAACAGCTGGAGAACACAGGAGTTGAGATCTTAAAAGATGCTTAAGCATCCTGTGTCCAAGGGCACTAAACACTTTAGGACATTTGAGACAATCAGCCCCAGAGCCAGTCAAGGTACCACCACCTCCCCGTGGTACCCAGTGCTTTGCCAGAGCAACCCTGAGTAAGGAGCATCAGCTTGTAACCTGCTGTGGCTGAAGCCACTCATCACCTTTCCTTCTTCTTACCAGTTTTCACAGCATCAGTCAGACCCCTGACACAACCCTGCCTGAGCTGGTGGAGGGATTTCTGCCCTAAAACCAGAGCTCAGGCTAACAGTGCACGTCGTGCACGCTGCAGCAGGAGCATCGCTTTCCCAGGCCCACTTTCCTCCAAGGCCACAGGTAGTAAACAGGGGCTTGAGGGAACCCAGGGGATCCAGCTCCAGTTTGGGTTCCCACATACTCACACGAGCTCCTTGGAGTAGTTTCTCTCCTATCCAAACAAAATATTTGCTCAGAACACGAAGCCAGGGCTGGGCAATGTCAGCAGCAAATGTCAGCAAGGTGTCAGCAGGAGAGAGGCTAATTAGACAAAATGGGCCAAATTTCTCCTGGGGGGAGCTCCTCCGTGATCACTGCAGGAAAGATGAGCATGACCTAATGGTTAAATAGATTATTTAGTGCCCTTTTGTTGCCCCCATCCTGATTTTATCCAGGCAGACTCACCGAGTTGGGATAGAGCCAGCTGGCTCACCTGGCTCCGTGACTTACCCCAGGGCAGAGCAACCTGGGCATGGCCCCCCCTGAAGCACATCAGGGACACCTCGCAGCCGAGCTCGGATGAAATCACCTCTTGATCCTAAAGCTGTGGTTCTCCAAATATATCTTGGCAGGTTTCCACTTTTCTTCTCCAAAGCTGTCTGGCTTCAACGTGTGCAGCTGGAGGGATGCCCCCGCCAGCGCTCAGAGGGACAGAACTGGAGCTGACAGAGAGACAGGACATCTTCCTTGCTAAGGTCATATGTCTGCAGAGCCTGGCACTAGGCAAAGGTGCATCTGGGAACACGGTGGCTGTGATGACTCACTGCACAAGGAAATGGTGTCACTGCAGTGGGTCTGCTCCCTCACCTCCACTGCTGCTGCCACACACAGTTTTACTACCAAAAGTTTCAGATGAAGCACCCCCCAACCCTGCTAAAGCCTGAGCTCAAGGTTCTGCACATGGGCCTGTTGGCATGAAGGGAGCCAAGCTGAGCCCATCCCTACATCCAGCCTGGGGTGTCAGGCATGAGCAGTACCTGGAGAGGGCACGGATTACAGTGCAACACCTGGATAGGAGTTTGACAGCCCCATGGTTTCCAATTCTTATTTCTATTCCCCCTGAACTTCTAGCCAGCACCTCAGTGAATAAAGGTAATTCATTAACCAACACTAATGAGGAGGCCTAAACTTTCCCCTAGTCACCACAGCAGCTCACAGGCATGCTGGTGTGTCGGGGACAGGCTCCCGGAGCGGTGCCAACAGTGCAGGGGATGTGTACATAGCTCCACAGGACTGCACCCTGCAAGGAGGGGCTCAGGGAGAGCGAGGATTGCAGTGGGTGCAAAGCCCAGGTGAGCCCAGAGGGCACCCTTAGAGTATGGTCAGGGAAAGGACAGCACAAATCCCAGTTTATCCTGCTTGTGGGGAGAGATCCCTGTGACCCAAGAGAAAGTGCTGTGTGGCAGTCAGGCTGATGACACAGAGACACTGCTGGTTTGCAGTGTAAAAGCCATTGTTGGGTTATTGGAAGCTGGAGTCGGTGGAGTTGGATGTGTAAAACTGGGTAGCAGGAGGTATTTTGTTCCCCTCTTGGGTAGGAGGGGTTTAGCTGAGTGGTGGTGTTGGGTTTGGGACTCCAGACCAGGCTGGGAGAACAACTGTTACTGTGGTGGCACCAAGCAGGCTGTACCCCATGGGAACACCGAGGCAGGGCAGATTGTGACAGGGTTGTGAGTGCTTGTGCAAGGCCAGGGACAATGTACAGTGAGAGGAGCATTGAGCTCCACATCACCCACAGGGCTGTAGAGTCACCCATGGGGCTGGAGCAAGCTCATCCCCTCTCCAGCCCATCTGAGGCAGAAGAAGTCAGTCCCACCCAGGGCTGTGAGCAGACACGGGGATTCTACTCTATGCCAGGCACACAAGTGTCACCCAAAGTGCCCCAAAGGAGATGAGATGACTCCTCTCATCTGCAGAGTCGTCCTGACTTTCATCGAGCAGTGAGAGGGCACTGTCCCCATACTCCTGGCCGTGCCAGCCCAGCATGCTGCAGGGAGCCTTCAGCTGCTGAATTCATAGAAATCCACCCTGCACAGCAGCTCTAGAGCTGCTGCCTCCCTGGCACCAGCCCAGAGAGGGTCTGTGCTCTGAGCAACCCAGCAGGTCAGCAGAGGCACCACGGCCAATGTCACAGCGGGGCTGATAACATCTAGATCAGCCAGTTGGTAGCAGAGAAATCGAGTCATTGGAGCAGCACGTCGTCACGTGCCCCGTTCTTCCTGCTCTACAAATGAACACTGCATCTTATTTTCCATAAACACATCAGATTTTGCATCCTGGATTTGCAGGGGAGCGCTGCTGGGATGGTGCTTTGAGCTCACATACCAGCCTTCAGTCTGAGCTTTACCAAGACTCACCCCAGGTACAAAAAGCCACCAACACTCAGTAGCTTCTACACGAGCACAAAAATCTCTTGGATCAGGAGTCTCATAATATACAATGAACTAAATGACTTGCCTGCTACTTCTGAATTCCTCTTTTTTTTTTCTTTTCCCTCCCCTTTTTTGCTTTGTTTTGATGTTGGTTTATTTTTCTGCTATCATAGGAAGCAGCTCAGTGATGGGCTGTGACATACCCCAGGCTAATTCAGTGAAAAGCCTGTTTCCAAAAGGAAACACTTGCCATCTTGCTCCCTGCTTTGATTTCCCTGTCCCTGCTAGCTTGCCAGGGCTTATTCTGCAGTGTTAATAGCAAAGTTTCTTTGCATGGAGCCAACCAGCTATTGTGCCCAAGTGATTTTCTTCAAGGGATTCAAAAGCACATTCACTTTGTGCTGGAGGAGATGACATTGGTTTGATTGGTGTGTTTGAGGGCTCAGTGGGGAAAAAAACCCAACATTCTTGTGAGGAGCTATTTGGAAAGAAAAGAAACAAGAATCCAGGAGAGAGATAAGAAAATGAATGTCTGCAAAATCTGGGAAAGCCTTGTGCAGAGGGTAGGAGACAAAGTACGAGAATGCACTTTATTTGTGACAAGCTTTCCATCCTGGGCAGCCAAACAGGACATCCTGCTTCAGTTCTCCTTCCTCTCTTTAATTAGAGTTGTGTTCAGGACGCTGCCATTAATGTTGCCTCAGCATTTCCATGACAAAGCCCTGTTTTTTCAGAACTTTAGGAACTTGGCCCTAGAAAAATCTGTTATTAGTGTAGAACTGCTCGGCCTGGAGACTGTGACAGGTTGGCAGCCTGTTGCTGTGACATTTCTGGCACAGCTCAGGGCAAGGTGGCCCTGTCTGGGATGTGGGAGCAGTGGAGGAGAACGAACCCCATCTCCAGACCTGGTGGGGGGTGGGCTGTGTGCCCCATCCCCAAGCAAATGTCTCCATTCCAGATCTGAAACACGGCCTTGGGAACTCAACTCCCACGTTTCCGAATCCCTGAGTCGCTGTGCAAACCTCTGTGTTCAAATCATTTTAGAAAGCCTGAAAAGGAAACCAAATTCTCCTGCAATGGTATTTTCACTACCTGCAAGCAGGACCTGGCTGCAGCCCCCCTGGTTGAACTTGCCCCTCCGAAATTGAGACCCCTAAAGAAGTCACTCCAGGAAGAGCAGATCCTCGCCATGTCGCACACCCTGCCCACCCCAGCCTGGGGATGTGCTGCTGCAGCTTCTTGGTGCTCCCTGACCCCTGTAATCTCACGCTGAACTGAGACACAGAGCATCAGTGACAGAAATTACTGGTTTTCCTGCTGGCTGCTTAATTGCTGCTCTTCCCCTTCGCTGAGGGTGGGCAGCTCAGCTCTCACGGGGCTGAGGCCAAGCGTCTCAGCTCCAACCCCTGCAAATGGTGCCTCATCCAACCTGCTGCTTGCAACAGCAAAGTGAATGAGACCAAATGGGGTTGTAAAAGTAATCAAAGAGGGATTGAAACCACACCAGGGCCACGTGGGAGCTCTGGGCAAAGGGCCTGGCTGACCACTGAGCTAGGAAAAATCATGTTTGAAAGATACTGGAAGGAAGCTTGAGCAGCAGGACCGCCTGGGTGAGTGTTGAAACCCACGCTGGTGATTCGCATCATGGTACAAATTCCTTCCTTCAGGTCTCTGCAGCAGGACCTGGGTTTTGTGTTCTGGTACTGAGCACACAGGTGGGAGAAATCCTCATTCCCATCCCACTGCTGGCACTGAGAGCACCCCCCCCCCAGCAGGCTGGGCAGAGTGTGCTTCGCTGAAACAGGCAGCAGGAGAGCAGGAGAAGCCAGAGAACCCCCACCTTTGGGGCTGGTTTTGGCTGGAGAAGCAGTAAGTATTATTAGCCAAAAGAAAACACTTTTTTTTTTCCCGGTGGAAAAAACAGCCCTTCCAGCTGAAAACATGATTGTGATTCTTCCACTGCTGAAGGGAGAGAAAACAGGTCACTTTGTTCCTACTGAAGTCCCAGGTGTATCGCTGGCATCCAGAGCGCAGCGGGCTCTGGGAGAAGCTGTAAGGCAACATTTCAGCACAGGATACTCCAAAGCAGACAGGGTTAAGCTACACATCCTTCCACTGTTACTCTTCCACTTCCCATTTCAGGGAGGATGCTACAATGGTCCTGCACCCTGCACTAATGCTGTGCTGGCGGGATCCCCTCCCTGCGCAGCTGCCTCTGGGTTCCCCAGGGCCAGTTTGGCTGCAGGAGTGGGGCTGTTTCTCTCCCCCAACCCCATGAAGCTTCCTACAGCTTGGTAGTGTGGCTGGGCTGGTTTGCACCCCATGCCAGGCTCATGTGCCTCACCACACACTGTGCCCTGCCCTTTCCTACCCTCACTGCCGCCCCACGGTGTGAGGGGCCGGATTGGGGCTGGAAGCCAGCGAGCTGCCACCGGCTCTCCTCACCGAGGGCTCTGCTGAGAAGCCACGTCAGAGGAATGTTCTGATTTAACCACTCCAGAGTGAGGAGATGGTGGAAAGCTGCTGGTTTGGGGCTCTTCAAGCCACCTAGAGCTGTTTGACCAATTCTCCACCGGAGCAAGCCGGTTTGGGTAAAAGGCATTTCTGTTCCATGCCCTCCCTGGCTGATGACCCACTCCACCTGGCTTCTGGACTTTAGCTTAGATTTAGGATGTGCTGTCTCAGGGTCCCACAGGGCTCCCTCAGCAGTGCCCACTGATGCCAGGCACCACTGGGAGAAGTGGCCAGGCTCCATCCCCTGCCTGGGGCTGCTGAACCGCAGCGTGGGGCGAGGCAGGGCAGGAAGGGAGATGGCGGAGATGAGTGTTTCCTGACTCTCAGGAGCGAAACAGAAAAGCGCTGTCACTCAGCGGGCCCTGCAAGTGCAGCGGCAAGATAACTCCAGACACAGCCGCCATCACTTCCCCCTTTTGTCCCTGGCTTTTTTCAGGCCTTCCTGAGCAGAAACGTCCCATCTCCGAAGGAATGTCGTTGCTGCTGGCTGCCCACAAAGCGCCAAGTGACTGCACTGCCCACGGCTTGCTGACAGCTTAGCTGTGGTGTGGGTACCCCAGGAACCCTGGTGTGCTGGGAGCCCCGTGCTGGGACCTGCCCCAGGAGTCCAAGGGTGATGTGCGAGGCCTCCAGCACAGTGGAAATGGGCCAGCACGTCCCCCTGTTTCCTGGTCTGAGTCACTCCTGAGTGCAGGAGATGAAAGGCAGTCCTGGGCTCAAGGAGAAATTGCCTCTGGAGGAACCAGGGCAGCCCTGGTGTGGAGTACTGTCCTACATGTGCCTCTGGCTCCCAGGACAGTGCTGGTCCCCAGCAAATGCCCCCAGCCCATGTCTGGAGGGTGCTCATGGGGCATTTCATGCCTGTGACAGTCCCTGTTACTTACCTGTCCTTGGCCTGGTGTGTGCTGAGCCCCAGGGACTGCTGTCCCTGGCATAAACCCAGAGGGACCCTTCTCACCTGAAAGGAGGGACCACTTCCTCCCCTTAAATTAGGCTATATTTTTCCCCAGGCTCCTTCTCAAAAGAGGGCTCTAGGTTTGGCTATAGGTGCAGCTCTCCCTATGACTGCCTCTGTTTCTGTCCAGTAAAGACTTAAGCCAATGCCACTTCCTTCCCAGTGCATGATAACAACAAGAAGCTCATTGCTCAGCCCTGTCTGAGACCCCAGGGCCACTGCTGGATTTGCTGTGTGCCAAGGACCAGGGTGGGATGATGCTGCTGGAGATGGTGCGTGACGGGGATGGGATGGGAGCCCTGGTCCCCAAATCCAGGAGCAGGCAGGGTGGCTGCAGGAGCAGCACATGGTTATGCAGTCCTGCAGTGGATGCTTTTGCTCCCAGTGCAGTGTGGGGCAAGGAGGGGGGGGGAATCTATATGAACAAGGGTGATGGAGCACCCCCAGACAGGGCCCTTGGATTGCACAGCATCGGCACCCCCAAAGCCAAGGCTGGAATGCAGTGAGACCGTTTGATTATCTCCCTCCCCCACCTCTCAAGGACAAACTAATCCTAACAGTTGTGGAAACACATTTTTGCACCAAGAGATTCTTCACTAGTGCTCGTTTCCTCTCCCAGCCCGTTTCCTGGAAGCAGTTTGTGCTGACAGAGGAGGGCAGGAGGGCTGCAGCATAGCTGCGGTGGGATGCATGGGCTGTGTGTGGGTGTGCAGGTGCACACACATCCCTTGCACACTCAATGGCCTGGAGTTACAGCCACGCTGCAAACACCAGCTCTCCACACCTGGAAACACCAAGTGATGGATTTTTCAGTTGGAACAAGACATTTTATGTAAGTTTATCATAAAGAGGATTGCTGACAGGTCCCAGTGCACACAGCACAGAGCCCAGGGGGTGCTGGAGCAGAGTGTGTGCTGGCCCAGCACAGACAGCCACTGCTCCTGGCTAGAAGAGCCTTCCTCCCAGGTGTTTACAGTTCAGCCATAAATATTTACCTCTGTCTGTGTTCTTCCCAGGCAGGATTTCAGCCCAAGAATGATTGCTCACGGAGCTGGTTCTTCCCTCATTGTTTACTTCTAGTGTTCCCCAGAGTTAAACACAGCTTGATTCCTCCAGCAATTGGAATGGGCAACTATCCATTAGCATCAATTATAGTAAACGTGTTATGGGGTTTGTGGCAAAAAAGGGTCTTGTAACTGGTGTCACTGCTCCAGTCCTGCCCTCCCCTGTGTGGGCCAGGGCTGTACACTCAGACAAGGGCTTCAGGGAATGTTTAGCCACCTTCTCAATCCCTTGGTCTGGATTTTGAGGTTTGTGGGTGCAAAGCACAGCTCAGGACTCCCAGGATGGGCTGCAAAAACTGCCTGTGCAGTTTGGCTTTGACTGGCTTCAGGAGGTCTGTGCAAATTATGATGAGCCCAGAGCAGATGCACACACTAAATGAAATTATTCCGCCAAGAAACTCTATTAAAAGCACTGCAGTTTGCATCTTTCCTTTTGAAACCCTACCTGTGAGCCTGAATTAGATGCCACCCAGCCCAGCCCCTGAGCATCCACATCCCCTAAAGCACCCCAAGTCCAAATGACTTGGGTGCAGATATGGGGCCCAGAAAAAGGCTGGTGGAAGCAGTGGGACCCACACACACCATGGGTGCACGAGGGAGGGCTTGCATCACCCTGCACATCGCTTCCAGAATCAGCTCACCAACCTGTCCCTTCATCAAGCAGCTCCCACCATGGGGTTTTGCCCCTCTGGGCTGGGTGAGGCTGTCCCTGCATCCCCCCACCTCCCCCTACCTCATCTTTCCGTGGCAGCCAGGCTGCCCCAGGGAGGGAGGGAGCAGGCAGCAAGAGGAAAAGGATATGGTGCTTCTGGGAGCTGCAGCCGTTTGAAGGCTGCGAAGGGAAACGGGCCAGAGGGTTATCCAATCTCTTGGAGCAGACATTTCCGCCTGGCACGCCCCAGCAGCACAGTCACTCTGCTTCATTAATAAATCACTAATCCCGCCTGCTGTGGCTGCTTCAGGGAGGAAACGGGAGCTGGTGCGAGCGGGGCTGGGAGTGGGGCACGTGTGTGTGTGCCCGTGGTTGTGTGCACATAGAAAGGTGTGCAGGTCACAACCAGCAGCCCCACAAAGCTCCTCCCAGGCTGGCACAGCTCGCCCAGGCCTGGCTGTGTACAAAGGATGCTAAGCTGGCACCTTGGATGTGGTGCCTGCGGTCCAGGTGACCCAGGACCACAAGCAGATGTGATACAACCTGGAGAAACCTTCCTTCTGCCGAGTGGCGCAGGCTCTGTTCCCTCTTCCCAGCTGCCTCTCTGTATTTATAGAAAGACAGGGCTTTCCAAGGACTCTGAGGCTGTCCAGGACACTATTTCAGCCCTAAACAATGTGAGCAGCATTGTTTCCCCAGGAACACAAACACGGTTTACACAAGGGCCACTTGGCAGTTTGGCAGATTATCAGCAGGCAGAGGCTGAGCTTTCCGGACCTTTCGGGGCGGTGGCTGCCCAGCAGCACCAGTGAGGCCATGGCTGTGCCAGTGCAGGGGTCTGAGGGGCCACATGGGCTCAGACACATCCCTGAGTGGGCACCACTCCCCTAGATATCACTTTCCAGGACCTGAGCAGCCACACGACAGGCTGACACATCTGCAGGGACTCATTCAGAGCCTGAAATGCAGCCCTGGCACTTCCCACCGCTGTGGCCTGGCAGCCGTGGGGATTTCAGGCACCCACTGAGCAGGAAGGCATCCTGGAGGAAACCATGTGGCTGCCACGGCGTCTCTTTAGGGGTAAACACTGGCGTAACGGTGCGGAGCAGATGTTTGAGCACAGATAACATGGGTTGTCCCACAGGACCTGGCTGTGTGCTGCTCCCCATCATGGCACTTGCAGCCAGTGAGCACAGGAATGATCCCTGGCACGCAATGAGGGAGCCACTCTGCATGGTGTGGGGTGTCTGGATGAGCAAAGGTCTGGTTTGCAGCCACCTGTGATGAGCTGAGGCAGGTAGGGGGCACAGCATGGGGTAAGGGCCCACATCGTGCCCCCACCTTGGAGTCAGCATCATCAGGACACATTTACATTGGAGCTGGGGGAGCAGCATGTGCAATGGGCTTGGATACATCCATTCCCCAGTGGCATCCACAGTGTCCCAAGCCCAGCCAAGTTGGATGTAGACACATCAGGGTGTCAGCAGGCCTTGTGGCACCCAGCCACACTTGGGGCACGAGGACTCCCTGCAAAGACCCCTTAGGTAATGAAGCAGGACAAGGGCTGCTGGACACGTGGGCTGCTCGAGACCCGGCCTCCAGCAGCGTGATGCAGCGAGCCTCAGCCGCACGCCTGCCTCCCCAGGACATGAAGCACTTAATGAAACACTAAATGAAACGAATTCCTGCCACCAGCACCGTTTCCTGTTTTCCTGCTGCAACGGATCACACTTCCCTGCAGTCCTTGACCCCGGGACCAGTGCTACAAAGGATGTGACAAACTGCCCCCCCAGCCCGAGGCGTGCAGGGCTGGGTTAGGGGGCTGCCCCGTGTGCCCTGAGCCCATGGCCTGTTTGTTTGTCCATCTGTGCAGACACAATAGCTGCACGATGCCTCCAGAGCAGGCACGGCCACCAGCTTCCCCTGGGGAGAGGATCTGATAACCAAGGGGAAAAGCAGAGCTACAGAACAAAGCAAAGGCCAGCACAGCAAAGTAAAGCTGAGCCTTTGAATCAAACCCTTTCTTTCACCCCCTCTCTGCACAGGACAACTTGCATCTCCCCATGATTGCAGCTCCATCTCCTGCTTGGCTTTAGAGGATTGACCAAAGCTCAGGGCTTGCTGCTTTCCCAGCAGGTAGTGAAGAGCTTTCTCTAGGACTGGCTCCAACAACCCCCTTTCTAGCACACAACCCCCCCATTGCACAGGTTGGGAGGCTTGGCTTCCCAAACCACAGAGCAGAGGGAGGTGGGATTTCTGTGACAGCAGAGGAAAGCAGCTCTCCCCAAGCCCTGCAAACCTCCACGGACACACACGTGTCTGAGGAAACGTCCCAGGCAGGGCAGGTCGCTGCCCTTCAGAGGCACCACCTCCTGTTCCTGCCAGGAAATGATGATGCTATTGTAACTTTTCAAGATTTCCAAGTGTAAAGTAAATGTTGATCAACTTGAAGCGATGGGTTTTTTTTTTCCCACTCTGGGTTTTTTTTTTCCCACTCTCTTTTTCTTGGGTTAACATGACATTTCAGAGCTGGTTTTGTTTTATTTTCCACCTACTGATGGAGTATCAGGAGTCAGACATCCTGCTACTGGCAATCCAGTTGATTCTGACTTGAGCCCAGGAAACTCCCCACGCAATAAGGACAAGCCAGGGAGTAAGAAACATGAGCAGGGCTTTGGGGAGAGGCACGTATGAGGGTGGTGGGTACCAGTCTTCAGCTGGCACTGAGTGAACCCAACTCTTACGATCATTCTTACAAAGCAGGACCTGTGCCCACTGTTTATTTTGGGGCTGATGGGCAGAACCCTTTCAGTGACACCACCAGCAGCTCTGCAAAAGGGCTCAGCTCCCACAAAGTAGATGTGAGGACACAAATGCTCCAGCCAACCCTCTGAGATGCCTTCCGAGCGCTATTGCAAAGTGATGCCCCTGCTCCCACCTTGCAATCACAGCCAGAGAAAAGTCTCTCCCTCCCAGCCCTGGGCTCACAGCTCCGGTTACAACACACTTAATCCTTGAGCTGGTTTGACATTGCAGCTTGGGGCCGGTTGCATGACCCAGTTGTGAGGCAGCGAGGCCCCACGCAGCTCAGAAATGTTAAATATATTGTAATCGGACCCCCCGGTGCCTCCACTTCTCTTCAGATGAAGAGGCCCTGGGAAGTGAATTTTCCAGAGTGTTCCCATGCCGGTGTGGTGGCTGTGGCCTGATTCACAAACCACCCTGGGCTGAAGATTTGGAGGCTCTTCCCCATCTGGGGGATGCAGGGATGTCAGGGTTGGCCACAACAGTCGCAAAGTGAAGGAAACCAAATGCAGCCATTCCCAGTTTATCCCAGAAGGAAACAGGAGTGGGACTAGGTAAGGAATGAACTCCAGGGAGAGCTGTGCATTCCCTGTTTGTACTTTTGCTTTTTACTTTTCTCCACCTTTAATATCCAATCTTCCACACAATGCTGGCAGCGTGCAGCCCACAGCGAAGTGATGCTGTGCCACAGGCCAGGGAGCCTCCACCTATAATCACCTCTGCCTCTGTGCAATTTTAAGTGACCTGCCAACCCACAGCAACCTGGGTGCTGTTGGATGTCATGGAAAAGCCAATTCTTGTCCATCCAGGGCACCAAGGAGGGCGGCGAGTTGGTAACACATCGACTCTGATGTGCAAGAGGCTGCATGAGGGGCCAGCAAGGGCGCTCATCCCTGCTGCAAGCCTCTGCCTCTCCAGGTGAGCCGTGACCTGCCTTTTCCTGGGGGAGACTGGAGGCTGCTTGGGGCAGGGATGTCTCTGTGGCCATGAGGCAATGCTCCCAGGTGCTGTTTTGGTATAAAAGACAGCGCTTCCCCCAGCTCTGAACCCCTTTTGCCCTCCTCTTGCAGCTGCCGTCCTCTGCAGAGGGGCTTTGAAGGCCATCAGTCACAACATCAGCAAACAGGGGTGAGACACTCTGAAAAATACACAGGCAAAGGAAACAGATGCAACAGGAGCCCTGTAGCAGCTTTGTTTTGCTACCAAACACTCCAAAACATTGCGAGGACAATGTGTGAAGCATCTTCTCAGCCTCTCCAGGGCTTTAAACTAAGCCAGTTTGTTCTCCTGGAGCTTCCAAACTTTCATGTCACAGCCAGAAAGTTGAGCTCTTTGGAGAAAGCGAGTCAGAAGCTGCTCACTGGCATGGACCTGAGTTCCATGGGTAGTGGTGGGGCAGAGCTGGGGCACAGCAGGGTGATGGGGAGCACCCATGTGGGAAGCAGATGAGCTCCAGGCACATTTCCGACGTGGAGTCCAGACCTCAAATTTGGTAGCCACCTGCATAGAAAGAGTTTTGATGCTCCTGAAAATCCTGAAGCATCTTCCCAGGGCTGTAAGCTGCCAGTTCCCCCTGCACTGATGGGAGAGCTCGTGGCTCCACTGTGGCTGTTCATCTCTGGCTGTGGGAGGGTAGGACGTGTCCCAGGCCTGGGGTCAGCAGAGAAGGGCTGCCTTGACATGAGGCTCTTCAGGGAGGGAGATGCTCTCACAGTTTGCTTTCCTTTGAAGTAAGAACCCTTGAAAAGGGGAGGAACAGCAGAGCCTTCTCCAAACGCACTTAATTAATTCAACTTGTCACATTAACAACTTCAAAATGAGGCAACTGCAGCAGAGTCTGGGCCTCATCTCACACCCACTGAGCTAAGAGGGATCCACGGAGCTTCCCCTGGAGTGGGGATGATTGGTGGCAGTGCAAAAACTTGGGCAGGATGCAAAGCACTCACGGCATGAGTTGTGCCTTGATGGCATTTGTACAACAGGGCTGGGTCCCCACCAGTGACACTGGGAGCCCACTGTCAATGTGGACTGCACAAAGCCCCACGTTCTCTTCCTCCATCTGTCCTGCTTCCTCCAGCTGGGAGGTTTGGTTGCCCCCTCAGTACTTCTGTATCCGTAAATCTGTGCGTGCCCTTCCCCAGGCAGCTGTCAGGGTGCAGCACAGGGCTGTCTGTGACCATAACTGTACCCCAAGGTCACGCTGCTGTCTTGCCACACACCATTGCAGGTGGCAGACATGTCGGTGGGGTGGCTCTCGCTGAGCTGGGCTGAGACCCTGTGCCCAGCAGGCATCCCCACCCTGGTGCCCCAGCTCCCCAGCTTCTCATCACCTTCCTCCCAGCGGCTGACCCCAGCTGATAACCTTGGAAAGTTCCCTTTGACACAAAGGAGCTGGGAGGAGGAGAGAGGCTCTGCTGTGCTTCATCCTCCTCTTAAATGTGCTGAACTCTCTGCTGCTGCCTCCTCCCTGCACTGAACCCATCCATCTTCCCACTACTGGAGCTGGTGGCCCCCAGGTCCTCACACGAGCCCATCTTACATCGAGGAGGGAAAGTGCTTCACTCACAACCCCAACCTTGCCTGGACCCACAGTTCCCTTCTCAGCCCAGCTTGTTGCTGCAGAGTAACGGGACAGCAGTGGGTCTGGGGCTGTCCCCCCAGCAAGACTCCATCAGTCAAGTGAACTGGGGGCAGAGCAGTTATAGCAGGGCTGCAGGCAGTGCTGCTCAGCGGTTAAACCACAGATCTCAGCCAAGTCACCAGGACAGACAGACCCTGACCCTCCCCCCTGCAAACAGCCCCACACCCAGCCGGGGCCTGGAGATAAACATGGGGCTTTGATGTGGAGGGGAAAGGGAGCTGTTCTGAGCAACCCCTTATCTCCCTTTTCTTCTGTCCCTGGTGTGGATGAGCAGTGTGGGAAAAGGCACTTTCCAAAAGCATCCTTGGAAAGGGCTGGGGGGAGGTCTGGGCAGAGGGCCAGGTACCCCAAAGCCACAGGCAGAGGTTGCAGCCCAAGCCCTTTGCAAGCCGTGCCTGGGGAAACACTACATGGTGTCTGAGAGGACCTGTCATGCCAGGCCAACTGCATCCCCAGGGCCACACAGGAGCAATGACACCAAGCTGGGACACACAGGCTGATCAGAAGAGACAAGAAGCGACTCAGTGGGACCCGATGTCCCTGCACCCTTCTCCCTTCCACTGGTGGCAGTGGGAGGTTTTCCTTGGATCATTCTCATCGGCTAACACCTACTTGTTCAGGTGGAAGAAGACCATTAATGAAGCCCCCAGCATGACAGGGACAATTCTCTGGTGCTCCAGGAACTGCTCTGAGTATTTGTTATTGAAACCGGACAGGGTGTTCCCAGCCCGAAGCATTACCATAAGAAATCCCAGCCCTGCTCCTGCCAGGGGCTCTGCAGGAGTTGTGCAAAAGGGTGTGCAACGTCTGGGACTAAATATAGACCGTGATGTGATGAGGAGGAGGAGGAGGAGGAGGAAGCGAGGCCAAGAGTCGGGAAGAGGAAAGACACACGTGCAGTTCCTTGGGCGGAGGGGAGCTGCCTGTTCATGCTGCTGTGTCTGCCTGTGCCCGCTCCCTTCCCAGTGTGCTTAGGCAGGAGAAGCACACCCCACCGTGGCTGCTCAGGCATTTGTTAGGGCTGTTTGCATCCCGGATCTCCCACAGATAAACAGGCCTCACAACTGGGAATGCCATCCCCCAAGAGGACCCGGAGTGAGGGGGAGTAGGGTGGGAGCTGCCCTTCGCATGGGAGAGGCAGCAGGGGGGAAAGGGGAGAGAAGCTTTGAGGAGGTCTTCCCTCCTTCACCCTCTCTGCTTCAGGGGGTGAGAGTGTCTGGAAATGGGGTGTCAGTTTGTGCAGAAAAATAAGTGTATCCCAGTGCCCCTCCAGACAGGGCAGGAGATGGGTCTCCAGGGAATGTCCAGAACTGCTGCAGGGCTGCTTGGCCCCTGCCACCACTGCACAGCCTCATCCCCACCTCAGGGTCACACACCACAGGACCATTCTAAAGGCAGCAGGGAGAGTGCTGGGAGGTCCAGAGGCTTTTTTTTGGACATTACTTCAAACCTCAGAAGCACATTTCAGGCAACTCCGGAGGACAACGTGTATAAAACCAGGAGGAGCAGCATCTCCGGGCCACAGGAAGGTGGAGTGGGAGAGCCACGCTAGCAGGAGTCAGCACTTTAGGAGCAGAGGTTTCCTTGGGGCTTGCAAAGAAGAGATTCAAAGCTGGGAAATGAGTGAAGCTGTCTGCTTACATGGATGGGTCACACGGAGGCAGCAGCTTCACAGAGAAAGGGGAAGGAGGATGGATGGATGGATGGATGGATGGATGGAATAAAAATACTGAAACACTTTGCACCAGGGCTTGCCAATAAAAAGTTTAAATCTGGAGCTGCTAATGTTATATGAAGCTAGTAATTCACTGAGCCAGTAACTTGTATGTGCAGCAAGACCAGTGTATCTCAAAGACCCTTAGTGTGCCTTGTGAGTACTGACTTTTGCCACAGAAGACAGCTCAGCCTTAAGCATCCCTTACACGTAATGATAAGGGAGCACAACCAAGCATTTAATTAACTCAAGGTCCTTTTATACACCCAGATGTGTCCTCCACTGTCTGATAGGGAAGATGTAGAATTGTTCACAGAAACCTCCCTGTCTTCTGTACGAATTTGGCAAGCTGAGAGCATTTCTTGGAATGGCCGGATGGTGTCGTCTCTGGATAATTAATTTGGGACTCCTGGCTTAGTCATTGTGTGAAGCTGTAAAGGGACCAGGAAATTTCCTCAAACGGACCCCAGAATGTCAGTGTTTGTTCAGTCACATAAAACATGCCCTGGTGACTGTACCAGCCTCAGGACTGCCTGATTCAGAGAAGTCATTTGAACTGTTCGTCAAAGAACACAACAAAAAGCAGTTGGAAGACAAGATGCTGGGAAAGACTGCAGGTACCTGCACCAGAAATCACCTTGATACAGCAATCCATCCCTTTCAACCAGGGACTGGGACACCTGAGAAGCTGGAGTGACAAACTCTTGAGAGGAAGGTGGAGAGGACCATTCCAAGTCTTCCTGACAACCTGTGCTGCAGTAAAACTGGATGGAGTGAAACCATGGATATGTTACACATGGATCAAGAAAGGATCCCACCTAAAGACTGGGAAGTGTGACCTCAGAGAAGTAATCCACCGAGATCAAACTTCAACACAAAAGCATTTGAATTGTACCTGGGTTACACCTGAATCATACTTTGACTCTAATTGTGAGGTATCTCCCCCCAAACGACCACCAAAGGCCCCCAAAAGCCTTGTACTTGCACAAAAGTGTTTTGCTGACTCAGCAGCTATTAATATGCAGGTGCAATACGTTTATTTGGTCAAGTTAATGAATACACAAACATAGGTGGAGACTTGGTGATGCTCTGTGTATAAATGTATGCTGGAGATCCCCCAGAGGTGTGCTTGATTTGTAGATTTCCACCAAGCATCCAGCACTGAATAAACCAGTATCTTCTCTCTCACCTAGTTTTTGGTTTTGATGAGTCTTGATTTTAGGTAACTCTAAATGTTTTGTTCCATCATTTTCAGATAGGAAACATGATTTTGGGAAGTGGCATTTTCCCTGAGAAACTGGAAGAGGGAAAACACTTTAAAGGATATTAAATAGCCCCCAAGAAAGAAAGGAAGGTTTTCATTTTGTGCAGAGCACATTTGCAGAATGAACTGAAGTAGGAAACACGGTAGAGACGCTTTCTTGGGGTCTGAGCCTGTCTGACTTTGTCCTTGCAGTTTTTGGTTCAGCTACAGAGTAGAAACATCTGTTTCCCCCCCAAATTTCTCCCCCTGAGCCCTCAAGTGCAGCCCACACAGACCTGGGACCTCTTGGCCTGGCAGTGCCCAATGGAGCTGCAGTTGGGTGTCATTAATCCACTTTGGGTGCTGCTGGTTAAGAGCCTCCCACAACCCCCTGATCTCAGCGGCAGCTGAAGTTGTTGCCCTTCCAGGCTCAGCCATGTGTTTCTGTTTATTGCTCTGCGTGCCAGCAGAGCCCCCACGTCCACATACATTATGTTTGCATGTAAGCTGCAAATTTGAGTTTGATTTGGCGGGTTGGAGCCCTGGGGGCCTCTTGGCTGCCTTTGAAATAGTCGCTGGGTCTGAAAGGTCTCTAATACGTGGGGGTGTGTGGTCCCAGTTTGGTACTGGGGGGGGGTGTGTGGGGACAGAAGATCAGGAGGAAAGGGAAAAGAAAAGGCAAGGAAAGGTGTGAGGATAATAAAGGAGGGAATCCAGCTGGGAAAGGGATGGGCAGAGCCAGCCTCCTCAGGGCTGCCCCCAGCACAGTACACTGCAGAGCCTCACAGCAGGGACATGGGATGCTGCCCAGCCTGCCGTGGCACAGCCAGTGCCCAGGTCACTGCAGACACAGCCAGACCCCATCTTTCCATGTCCTCTACTGAGCATGTAAACGGAGCTCAGCATCCTGAGCCCAACAGTGAAACTCCCTCCCTGGAGGCAGCAGCAGAGGCAGAGCAGGCTCTGGCCACCTGAGCAAGGCAGCGATCTCCTTCTTTCATCCTCCAACACAATCTGACATTGCCTTTTGCAGAGCCCACCAGCTCCCATCCTGGTCCCCCTCGCTCTCCCCCCACACCCGCAGGACTGCCATGCCCTCACATCCCCCAGCGCGCCCGTCTGAAGCACCCAGCAGGAGGCTGGGAACATTTGGCTGCTCTCCCAAGGAGATTTTCCTTCATAAAACACAAGGCAGGCGGGGGCTTTTCACATACAGTGGGCACGGCTGAATCCCTTTTCTCGGCAGCCAGCGGGAGGAAAACAGAGGGGGAACAAGAGACAGGCCGTCCAGTGTCTCCTCCTGCAGTTGGGGGGGTGGCCAGCGCCTTTGTTCAGTCTTTCAGAGATGGAGGCAGAAAGAGGATGTTTCACAGGGGTTTAAGGGTATAACTATGGCCTTGAATGTGATGAAGGAGGAATGTGGGGTGGGAAGGCTTTGGGGCGCCAAGGCTGGGGGCAAGGCGAGGGTTGTTGGCTCTGGGTGGACTGGGTGTGGGGACAGGGCCGAGCCCCTCGCCTTGGTCATCTGTACAGTGGGAATCTTCCTCCAGGCTTATCCTGTTGTACTTGCAGATGGCATTCAGCAGACATGGGGTGCCCTGCCCAGAACAGGGTCCCACACACCCCAGGAGCCAGGCAGGGTCTGGAGACACCCTGGTTTACCCAGGGGACAGCGATGGCCTAGTGGCTTGTTTCTGCAGCCAGGCGCTCCGATGTGGGCAGGTTCACCTCTAAACCTCTGAGGAACTCGGGTTTTTTTTGGAAAAAGAAGATAAAATAGTAAACCAACACTCTGCACTTGGGTGTTTCTGCACAGGCTCACCCAAAAAGGTGCTCGACATGGAAGGGAGCCTGCACCTGCCTTCCCCCACCCAGCTCTGGCTTTACCCCCCCAACCTCTCGTTTCCCCCCCGCCGAGGGGCCGGTGGGGACAGGGTCCAGGCCACCACGGCCCAGGGACCCGCCGGGGGAGTGGGGCGGCCTGGCTGTGTGTCACTAGATGGCGGCGCTGGCTCAGAAATATCTGCCAGGGCCTGGCCCAGCTTGGGGGACCCCTGAAATCACAGGGTGGCCTGGGGGACCCCAGTGCAGCCCCCGTACCCCCCTGGCACCCCATGTCCCACAGGCACTGGTGGAGGCCGCCATGGAGGCTGTCAGGGCCAGGCGACTTTCCCGCCATGGAGGAAGAAGCGGGATAAGGCCAGGACGTGTCCTACGGAGACAGCAGCTGCCCCAGGGAAGAAGAAGACATGGAGGGCCATCCTGCCTGCCCAACCCCTCACTCCCAACCCAGCTTGGGTGCACAAGTGGTGCCAGAGGAGGAGGGCTTTGCGCAAAGCCATGGCAAGAGGCATGTGGACCGGTAGGCCCATGGCAGGTCGTGGCCAGAGGACATGGTTGTGGTCCCCAGGCCCTGCCACAACTCCCCAGCCCAAGAGCCACCCGGACAGGGCCAGGAGTGAGGGACTTTTGCCAGCACTGTCTTACCAGGGGGACAATGGGGAGATTGTGGCTGGGCTGGGGCCTTGTCAGCTGCCATTGTCCTCAATGGGAGGGGCTGGGGCATGCTGAGCTGGCATGGCTACCCAGGCTCCTGCAGCCCCACAGGGGATGAAGCAGGTCAGCAGCATGTCTGGGGGACTCAGCGGTCTGTCACCGCTCATCCACCTGCATGAGATCCCACCCATTAGTATTTACCCAGGTATGGCATGTTTCCACCATGACCCAGGACAGCAGATGGCACGCAGGGACAGGGAAGAGTCTATATTTCAATCACCAGTGAGTAAACACATGACATACCTCACCCACTGAAGTTGAAGGCTCTTCTTTTTCTGCCCTCCTCATGGGACTGTTTCTGCTGGTCAAGACCTCAGCAGCCATGTCGTCTTCAGGACAGCTCCAGCACACTCCTCCATGTGCACACAGTCACCTTCCCTCCTGTAAACTTTACTTTTGATCTCTCCTTTCTACTCACAGACCTGAGTCTCTTGCAGCCTGAAGGGCTACTTTTGCTAGTAAATAAGAGAAAGCACAGATTTGTTAGGGAAATCCCAGGGAATTCATATAACCCCACTTAAGAGCATGAGCCATGCTCCTCTGCCAGCTGCTGAGTTGCCCAACATTAAAGTTGTGAGCAAAGAACTCTGAGTCGGAGAGAGACAGAAAGGCTGATTTAGAGGATACAAGAAGGATTTTCCCAAGGGAGCCCTAAAGCAGAAAGCTGGTATCTTCTGGGTCATGAGCAGACACACATGGCAGGATAAAATACCTCCCACCTCTTGCCAGACTGTCATATTTTTAAATTCACTACATTTTAAACAAGCTTAGCGGTGTGAAAAGTGGAGTCAACCTGCCTCACAAAGCCAGTGGGTATGTGACATGACCCTGAAGAGTGGTATGGGGTTATCCCACAGCTGTCAAGCTGATCCCAGATGAGTCAGGGCTAAAACTATCTTTTCTTGAGGTATCCAAGTTTTTTGTCCCAGTCCTTCCCATTTTAGCAGCTGTTGAGCCAATTCCTGCCCTTGGGCTTTCAGAACCCTTTAAAGAGGTCAATTTGGCACGTTTCTGACCTCTGCTGCTCTGGGTTCACGGGTCGAGACATTCATTCCCAGTGAGAGCAGGCTCCACATCACTTAACCAGGTGGCTTAACCAGGATCATCTCTTCCACATATCTCTGTCTTCACCTGCCTATCTTCTGGAAGTCTTTGGGAGCCACAATACAGCAGGTCTCACCCTCCTGAGAGTGGTGTGAGTGTGGAAGGCCTCCAGCAGGACATTCAGCCACTGGTTCCTCAAAGCCCACCCAGGTTTTCCCCAGCACAGCTCCTTTCTGCAGGGCAGGTCCTGAGCCACAGCACAGCCTGACCACGGCTGAGAACAGAGAGGAGGTTAGATAACGGCTTCCCTCCTGCTCCTTGCAAGGAAACTCAGGCCTAGACCACCCTAGGTTGAAGAGTGTGAACCTCCCATGGTGGTCTAGAACACTTTGCAACACAATAGAGGAAAGCCCTTCAGAGAGCTAAATCCCCAAGCCTGGGCACATGCAGGCAGGGAGTGTGGATGTGCACCCCACTGGGGCAGGGTCCGGGGTCCCCGTCCATGCGAAAGCATCAGTGATACCCTGGGAGATACACAAGCTTCAAAACTGGAAAGCAAACCCCTCTCTCAGCAGCAGACATCCCCAGTATGGCCCACACCAAACTCCTGTGCTGCCCCACTGTCAGACCCAAGCTACGACATTCATCTTCCCAGTATGGCCAGTCTTCTCCAGCACTGGGGCCAGTTACTGGACAGATCTGCAGCTTTAAGGAACAGCCAGGCCTCGGAGCAGGTTGCTCTTCCCAGCCTCCAGCGACCTGCCAGAGTCAACTTAGCTGAGAGTAATTAGTGTGGTTATCAAGGGAAGAGGTGGATTAATGTGGGAAAGTCATTGATGAAGGCAGAGAAGGGCAGATGCTTTCCTGGAGTCCCCAATCAATACAGACCTTGGAGGATGAATGAGGGCTTCAAAGAAAAGCATCAGTGAACAATTGAATGCTTTTAGCTCCCGGATGGCTGCTCTGCCTGAAGCAATGAGTGAAATATGGCACAGGGCACCCCGCACACTCTAGCAATTATCCCTCGCTTGTGCCTCTGGAGGAGTCTCTGCCCACCGGGCACTGTGCGAGGGAGGAGGATGCTGGTGGGGTGGGATAAGACAGGCATGAAGGTGACTGTGAATTTGTGAGCTGAAGGGGATGAAAGCTCCTTCCACACTCCTCTCCCCTCTTGGGCCTCTGGCGCTGCCCCACACCTCCCCTCCCCAGGAGAGTTGAGTGGGGCTGTTGGTGACCACCGGCATGCAGGGCTCTCTGGGACAGCCACAGCCTTGAGTATGTCCCACACAGGGACTGGGCAAGAGAAAACGAATACAAGCCCAGTTCTCTGAACACCCAGCAGCACCCACTCTCCAGCCCCCTGACCATGTCCTGCCCCATGCTATGTAGCAGTTGCCAGCGGGCTGTGCTTGCCAGGGTCACCGCACGCTGCAGGACGTGTTGGCAGCTATGCCAGTGTCCCCTCCCCCTGCTCCATTTTGCTTCTGCTTTAATTGTGCAATGCAGAAAGTGGGTCAGGAAGGAGTCAGGAGGAGCAGCTGGGAGGGAAGGGAAGGAGCTGCAGGGTCGCAGGCTGTGCTGCAGCCCCTCAGCAGCGTGTGTAGGGGATGTGCCCCCCTGGCCTGCAGTGACGCCAGGCTGGTGGTCACCACAGCTCCTGTGTGCCAGCGCTCCTGCCTGCGCTGCCTGCAGTGGGCATGGGATGGAAATGTTCCCGTGCCAGGAGCTGACCCCTTCCAAGGGGAAGGCTTGTCAGTCTCTGAGGTGCAGAGATGTGGTTTTTTCATTGCACTTAAAGGAGAGATTCAGGCACAGAGCCGGGGAGCAGCTTGCCCAAAGTCAGCAGCCTTGGGAGGAGGAGACCATGCCAGTGCTGCCGTACCTGCTGGTGGGTGGGTGCTGAGCCATGAGGGTCTCTCCTGGCACATGGGTTATTGGCCATGGCCCTTAGTGCATTAAAGATGCAAGAAGATTATGGCCACACACGGCCAGTGGAGCCGGGTCCCTGTAGCCCACATCCCAGTTGTTGGGTGGGAGGGGAAGGCAGAGCTGCCCTTGATGGGGAGGGGGTACCAGTGGGTCCCCGCTGGCAGCAGGGCAGCACCATGCCCGGGCAGGACTCTCTGCATCCCAGCTCCCTGCCATGCCAGCCGCTCGCAGCACCCAGCGGCTTTACTCGAAAGCCAAGCGGGACACGACAGCTCTGCAGAGAGGGAGAAAAACCCAAACAAATCAGAGCATGTTATTTTTTTTTTCCCCTCTCCCGGCCCAGTTCCCAGCCCCTCCTCTGTCATCCCCGCTGGAATGTGCCTCCGAATTCCTCGCTGGCTCGCTGCGTGCTGCTGCTGGCTTTGACTCTGATTGTTTGCAGCGATTGCGCTTTTCCCACACTCCAGATCATGGCTCGGGATCACCCGTGGCTCCGTGCCGGCTCCGGATCACCCCCAGCACAATGTACAAGCGCAGACTTAGGCGAAGCGGCTGTTGAAGGGAGCCGGCGGGGTGAAGTGGGTGCTGCGTGACTTGGCCCTGAGTCACGCCAACGCCAGCTCAGCCTCCCCTCTGATCCCCATTCAACACCTGCGCACGGGCGCAAGGAGGGCGGCTGGCTGCCTCTCACCCCTCTGCCCCCACGCTGGACACTGCTGCGGGGCTCACATGGGCTTGACCAAGCTGGGTCTGGGCAGATGCTGGGTGAGCAGGGTGGGAGGTGGAGGTGTGACTGCTGCTCTTCCACGTGTTCCTCATTGCTTTCGGCATCGATCTCCACCCCAGAGCCCTGTGAACACTGTCACATTTTTAGGTGCATCTATTCCTTGGTGCAGAGGCTGCAAACGCTGGGATTTCTTCACTTGCTGGCAAAGCTTTGGGAGCACTTTTCCATCCTAGCACCTGGACTTCTGCTCTCTGCAGCCCTCAGAGAGGGAGGTGGGCGGCTGCAGGGATGTGTTTGCCGCCTGCATGTTGTTTTTTCTGGCTGGGGCCACATCCCCCTGCTTGGTGTCACTTCCCTGCTCCAAGCAAGCAGGACAGCTGCCATTTCCATCAGTCTGGGAGCACTGGGGAGATACCCATGCCCCATAGCAGCAGGATGGCCAAAAAACATCTGAGACCAGCTGTGGTCACACAGCTCCCACGTCCATCCCAACTCTCTGAGCATCTGACACCTCTGTGCTTGAATCCACCCACTCTCACCATTGCATCAGTGGGGCACCTGGCAGGCATTTCTCCTCCAAGCGCCCAAAAATGCCCTTATCTGCATCATGAAGTGGGGAAGAAGTCCTAAGGAGAGGTGTTATCTCCTGTGGGAGGTCAGGAACCACCTGGGAGTGAGTGGCCCAGACTGACATGCTGAATCCAGCCTTCCCAAAGCCAAGGCAGCCTCCATCCCCTCTCATTAACACTACACTGACACAGTAACTCCATAAAGTAGTTAATCCTTATCTGCAATTTATAAAAGGATAAACTGCACGTGATTGAGACTGTACCACACAAGGCACCCAGCTCCAACAAAACAGCATCACAGCCCTCCCACCCCTCTGTACTCAGCTCCTCCACAGGGACCAGCTCCATGATCTCAGGTCCCTTCATCCCTCCAAGACTGGCAGGGACTTTTTGGAGGTCACCCACAGCCCTGAGCACCCTCCAGCCTCCTATCTCCCAGCCCAGCTCTAACCTAAGGGCTCTGAGCATGAATAAACTCACCTGTTATTTGCAAACAGTTCACCCACAAGTACTCGACAAACAAAAGCCTGTAATTAAGCAAACAACACCAGCCATCCCCCCACCCCTTACACAGCACTGTAGGCTTCTGTTTGAGTTGTTTTACTGCAAAGAGTTTTAAATCACTCTTTTTATTTGAGATGAGGTAAAGACTAAACATAAGGGGGGGAGAAAAAGCAGGGAGAGAAGGTCTGGATGGGCGGCTGCCAGCGCTCAGCTTTTCTCATAGGAAACCCCCATGAACCAGCTGAGAACAGGACACCCGCAGCATCGCCTTCTGTTCTGCTCTTATCGCAACCCAAACACCCTGGAAGGTGAATGTAAACAGTTTCTTTAGCCCGATCAAATCACCAGATGTCAAATTAGCACACTCAGTTAAGCCTCGGTCCTAATTGCGCCGTTTGTCATGCTGGAGCAGGCGGTGGCACAGCATCCCCTCCACCCTCAGCCCTTTTGAGGGGGTGGAAGGACTCCCAGCACCCCACTCCTCTCCCCAGCCCCAGTGCTGGGAGTGGGTTCTGCCCCACCTCCAGCCAGCATGGCACTCCATGGGATGAGGATGGGGCAGGGTCCCATGTGAGAGAAGCCCCTGGGGGTGATTTCCCACCATGTCCCTCCCAGGCACCCCCAGTTTGGGGAGAGGGAAGAGCTGCTGCAGATGTCCCCCGGAGCAGCATCTTCTCCTCCCTCCAGCTCTCCAGTCCCGACTCCTCCAGCAAGGTCTGTTTTCTTTGGGCACCATGTCTGCTTCTGGGGCACCGATGGGTCAGGGACCCTCCTCCTCCAGCCCCTCTTCTCCCTGCCACAATCCTGCTGGCTCCAGCGCTGCCATCCCCAGCTGTCCACAGCCACAGCACCCAGCACTCGCCACTCCCCTGCTTCTGAGCACGGGCAAAACTCACTGCACACGCTGGCACACGTGGCTCTAACCCGCTGTCAGTGTCAAGCCCGGGTGCTGCTGCCCATCCTTATCAGGTTTTCTCAGCCACAGAGCTCCCTCCTTCCCCACACAATGAAGGTCAGGGTGCAGAGGGACATTTGGTTTCTTGCCATCAAAACAGCCAGGTTTGGGGTTGTGTTTTTCTTTTCCATCTTCCTGCCCATCAAATCCCAGTTCCCTGTATCCAGCAGCCCTGAGGTGAAGTGGTCAACACGACGTATAGATGCTGGGTTGGGGCAGCCCCAAACCAGCCCCACGAGCTTCACAGCAGAGCCCAGTGATCTGCCCTGTGCAGATGGGATGCTGCTCACACAAAACTTCCACCCAGGCGAGTCGGGAAATGACCAAAACGGGAAATTAATGTAGTCAACAAACATTTGCAGCTTTGCCTGGGTTTTTTTTTACTACTTAGAAAGTTCTTTTGAAAGGGCTCAGTCACTTCCACGGGTGGGAAAGCCTCCCCCAACACACTGGGACCTCCAGGCCCAGGGGAACAAGAGGATTTTAGTGGTTTTGAAGTAAAACTATTTTTTTTTTCTGTTAGAAAAACAAGCAGTTGGCTGGCCAAAACCAAATATTTGGAGTGTTTCCTTTTAACACTTTCAGCACCAGCCATCTGGGCCGTCCCATTTAATGAGAGCTTCTCACCTTGCAACGCTCCTTGAGTCTGGCATTGCTGGGTCTTTTCATTAACTTGAAATTGGACCAAAAAATGGTTCCTCCAGACCTAGAAGAACACGGTTTAATGCCTGACTTTGCAAAGAGAAGCTTTCTCTGGCCATGCTGGTTTTGCACAAGGCAAACAAGCCCCTTCCTGCCCTCCTGGCTTGCCGGTGCAGCCCCCTTGGCCACCCCACCAGCCCTTGAGCTGCCCCCTGCTCATGCCCAGTGCAAGTCCATCTGCACATCAGTGTGTGTGGCCAAATCCAGCCTCTTCTGACCCAGGGGTGACAATCTCAAAGCTGTTTGCTACCAGCACGTTTCGTGCATGTAGGCGGAGGAGTAAGAGGTCAGAGGGGCCCTATTAGAGTTGCTGCTGGTGTCACCTTGGAGAAAGAGACTGCCCAGGGAGCTCAGCCTTCTTATTAGACAGCAGAGCACCCTCACACGAGAAACCCTCAGAGCGGTAAGGGCGTAGGAAACCAAGCTGGTTTCCTGTCTGCTCCCGGCTCTGCTTCGTGCCGTGAGCTCCAGCCGAGCTCAGCTCTGCCTGTACCAGCTCCTGTGCAGCGTGGCACAGCAGCCCTGTGGGGCTCATGGCAGCTCTGCCCTGCCAGGGGCACTGGGAGGTGTCCCCACCGTGGTGCCCATGGCTGTGAAGCTCCATCAGGAATCGCTGCAGTATTGCATACGGCTCTGCTAACTCTTGCTTCTCCTGTTGATAACGAGTTCTCCATGCTCTTGGCCAAAACCCTGAGCCAGGTTCTCCATGGAAAGGGGGATCCATGTGGCAGGCACCCCCTGCCACAGAGCTACCAGGCTCCAGGATGGAGGAACAAGCTTCCCTGGGAACTGAGGGTTGGGACATCTTGGCTTGGGCGTAGCAAGAAGTGAGAAGGATCAGATGCAGGGGACTTGTGGTTGTAGTGGCATCAACCATCATCCTGCGATCTCCACAAACCGCTGATGGCATCATGGGCTGGGCAGGAACCCAGCTCTGGGCACTAAACACATTGATCTGCCCTGTGATGGAGAAGGTGAGGCTCAAGAGTCCCCCTCCCCAGGGATACACTGCTCCTTCCCACCCCAGAGGCTGGGTGGTGCCATCCCACAATGTGCCATGCCATGATGAGCCATCCCATGATGTGCCATCCCACGATGTCCCACGCCATGCCACACTAAGCCATGTCACATGAAGCAATGCCGTGCCATGCTGTGCCATGCAGCTGGCCACGCCATGTCATGCCATGGTGGCCAAGCCCTGGTGCAGACAAGGAGCCATGAGGAGGCGAAGGGCCAGGTCTCTGCAGGCCAGTGCTTGTTGGAGTTCGGGGGAGGAATCTCAGCTCTTTGTGTTCAAAGCCATCGGCTGGGGCTGGGAGCATTGCAGCAGCAGGGTGAGGAGCAGGCTGGCTGGGTTGGACAACCCATTGGTTCATGGAGGAACTGGCAAGGGAGGAGCAAGGGATGAGCCTGCCTCATAATTGTGTTAATTAACCAGGCTCACTCCGAGCAGGATCCCACACTGAGCGTGCTGCATTTGGGGCTGTACCCTCCATGCCAAAGGCAGGTGCTTTGTCACCATTGCAGCTGTGTCCCAGCAGTGTCACCAGCCCCTCCTGTCCCCATCATCCCAGAGGGGGCACCCAGCCAGGCCAGGGCATACTGCACTGAAGGTGCCTCCCAAGCAGCTTCCCCACCCCCAGCAGACATCAAGGTCACATTTGGGGTCCCCCTGGGTGTGCAGCCCTTGGACACAACGACTTTCGAGCAGGATCTTGTGAAGGGAGGGAGATGGAGGGTTCCCAGTGGTGCTCAGCCAGTGATGATCAGGGTCCCTGAGTCCTGTCAATCAGCAGGGAAGCACCGGGATGCCAGGACGCTGCTGTGCTTTGCAGGACCAGGCAAGGTGGTGTGTGTGGGATCTGGCCCTCGGGCATTTGCTCAGCCCCTGTCAAAGTGACGCAATGGAAAGCAGCAAGCAGGAGCGTGCCTTGCCCCTACTTGCAGCTCTTCCAGCTCTAGGGCTCGATGGTGGAGATAAACGGCCTTGATGGGACGGCAGGACAAGTTCCAACACTGCTTCCCAGCGCCTGCTGCCAGCTTCAGAGCGTGAGAAAATACCAGGCAGGGAGGGAAGGATCATCATCGCACGGATGTTTAGAGATGATTGATATTTTTATGGTGAAGTTGGGATTTTTGGGTTCCTCCATCCCTCCACGTGGCAGGTTCCTAGGCTCGGGCTTGCACGCACGTGTTCGGCACAGTGCTGCCCACGGGCACCCAGCGACATGCCAAGGGCTGGGCTGCACCCCAGCTTCTTGCCCTTGCACCCACAGGTGGGTGCAGGTGCCCGCTGAGGCTGTGCACAGCTACACTCACAGCCCACCAGCGTCCCTGGGTGAGCCTGCAGACTCTCAAAAGTAGCAAGCCCTGAAAGTCAATCAAGCAAAGCCCCAAAAACACAAATAGGGGTGCTACCTCCCTGCCTGTGGTGCAGCCAGCTCTGGGCACCAGCCATGGGAAAGGTCTCTTTAATAAGCACCAGAGACAACTTGATGCTTCTGAAACAGGCGGTGGAATAACTGTTCAACTCAGCTCTGGTAACGATGCTGTGGGGATCAGAGGGTCCCAGGATGGCCCCACTCCTCCCACCCCCCTGGCATTGTTTTGGCTGTCTCCATTTACAGCAGCTCTAGAACCAGCTGGAAGATTGAATCCTGGGGGACACCAGCTGGGGAGGACCAGACCCTTCGTGAGATGCTCTAGGACATCACATTTGGCTCCATTCACCAGTGCTCCCTTCATGCCACTAAGAAGACAGAAACCAGCCGGGGAACTCAGCCCTCACCTCCCAGCAGGTTGTGGGACATGTCCGGGCATAAGCCGGCTCCCGCTGCAGACGATGATCCACAGCCTGCTCCAGCCATGCTGCCTCCATGCAGGGCATTCCGTGCTGGCAGGAGCTCCAGGACAGGTCCCCAGGCAGGGTCCTGTGTCCCCCTCTGTGCTCCCTCCAGAGAGGGAAAACCACACAGAGCAAGCTCAGCCCTCTGGGAAAGCTCCCTGCCCGCTGTTCAGTGCTGCATCCCTTAGGGTTGTCTGGAGGAATCCAGCCTGATGATCATCAGAATAAAGGCCCAAGGAGCCCAGCTCTCTCCATGGGCTCTCACCTGCTCTCAGCTTCTCCCAGGGTCACCCACTGGGTCCAGTGAGTTCCCCACTGCTATGCCCGGAGCTCTGCCTGGCACAGGAGGACATGGTGGGGCTGGCAGGGCTGCACTGAGACGTCCTTGGACAGTGTGAAATGGCCCATCCTGCCTGTGGGAGAAGGGCCACGTGTCCAGCAATCACCTGGTAACCCTCCCCAGTGAACACACATTTTATCAGGTCCCAGGCCCTCTGAAACCAGCCCCTCTCCTGCTCTCTGTTCTCAGCCTGCCTGACCATCCCCACCCAAAATTCAGGAAGGGACGCACGTTAAAAGGCACGTGCTCCATCCAAAGCCTAAAACATCCTGGAGCATCTCGTCACTGCTTCCACTGGGACACAGGTCAGGAGCCACAGGCAGCAGGAACTGAACTAAAAAGGCACAGCCTGCTCCAAAATCAATGTCCTGGCAGAGCAGTTGCTCAGGACAAGGAGAGCCCTGAGACAAGCAGCTCAAGCAGCACCTCCAGCAGCCCTGAGGATGCTCCAGGAAACAGGGAGGCAAATTTCCCTGGGTAATTGGGTGCTCTATCAATTCATTGGGAACCTGCATGTGGCTCCTATCACTATTTATGTCTGAGCATGCAAAGGCAACGACCACGCATCCTGGTAGCAGGCAGGGCACACACTTTTTGCCTCCAGTGCTCCCAGTAAATGCGTGCTTCCGCTCGGGTCCTGAGGTTTGCTCTCATCTCCTTATCTGAGCCGGGACGCGTGTGGTTTCTTTTCGATCAGGAATTGTGTCCCCAGGCGCTCCACCTGCCAGACCAACCTCTGCTGCTCCCTGCAGAGGAGGAGGCTTCACACCGTGGGATTTCTCATCAGCCAGAGCAGCGGCGCGGGGAAGCGGTTGTGCCCGGGCATGTCCCCCAAGCAGGCAGCGCTCGGCTCCCCCAGGCACCGGGCATGCACACCTCCATGGCCCTGAGCTCACCCCAGCCACTGAGCCCAGCTCAGGCTTTTCTTCTTGTCCTGCTCAAGATGGGAAATTGAGGGATGGGGGCTTTCTGCATGGTGGTGGTGGAGGGGAACCTCCCCTACGGAGAGAGGCTGAGGGAGCTGGGCTTGTTCAGCCTGGAGAGGAGAAGGCTGCAGGGGGACCTCATTGCAGCCTTCCAGTCCCTGAAGGGAGCAGAGAAACAGGAGGGGAATCAGCTTGTTCAAAGGGTAGATAATGGCAGGACAAGGGGGAGGGAGTGAAGCTGGAGGAGGGAAGGGTTAGATTAGATATTAGGGGGGAAGTTCTTTACAGAGAGAGTGGTGAGGGGCTGGAACAGGCTGCCCAGAGAGGGGGTGGGTGCCTCATCCCTGGGGGTGTTCAAGGCCAGGTTGGATGGGGCCCTGGGCAACCTTGTGTAGCTCCAGGCCTGGAGGTTGGTGGCCCTGCCTGTGGCAGCGGGTTGGAACAGTCTGATCCTTGAGGTCCCTTCCAACCCAGATCAGTCTGGGATTCTATGATTCTATGAATAGGGGGGTTCTGCCTGGATATGGAGCACAGAGCCTGAGCAGGGCAGGCCAGTCCCTGACACTGCCCTCAGACATCTGCATGACCATGGTTTAACCCTGCTCTGGTCTCTCTCCAGCCCTCAGGATATTTTCTTGCAGGTTCAAAAGCTGTCTATGAGAGCTGTGACCCTACAAAGACCCGCAGCAGGGCTGGAACAGAGGAAGTATTTATACCTGACCTTTAAACCACCTGATTTTCAGAGAACTGATCTACAACAGCCTGTCCACATCCTCCTTGCAAATGAAAGATGCCGCAGCCCCCCAGCCCTGTGGCTGGAGGGCTTGGCTGGTCCCCCTCCACACCCCACACCCCCTTCATCATCTCTATGCTGGCCTGGGGCGAGGGAGGCACCTGATGTGTGATTTCACCTGGAAAGCCCCAGCTAGCCATGCCAGAAGCAGAGAGGACACTGAGAGTTGCCCTCACACATTCTCATCCCACCAACCCCATCACCTGTCCCTGCTTTGCCCCACTGAAAGGGGCTTGATGCGCCCTCAGCTGTAATGAGGAGCAGCGTGAGGCTGGGGCTGATGGACCCGAGCTGGGGCGATGCCTTGGAACTAGAGGTTGGGAGTTTAATATTATACCAGGAAAACAACTCACTGGAAACCTGCCACTGCTCATAAGTAAATAGAGGACAAGCCCTTACAAGCCTGGCTCATAGCTCTGGTGACACAACCGCTCTCTCGCCCATGCCCTTTATAAAGGCCTGCAAGTGTGGTCAGAGAGCATCCTCCCTCCCTCCAGTGCTCTCCAGAGCCAGGGATTGCCCCTGGCAGGAACAGCTTCCCTTTTGTGGGGACTGGCCATGGCTCATCCCAGCAAAGCTGTGACACTTGTGGCCCGACCCCCTGGTGTGGTCACTTTGCCCATCCCGCAGCCTCCCCCGTGCTGGGCACGTTGCTGCAAGGTGGGGAGTGGTACCCAGGAATGGTTTGGGGTGACCCTTGCCTGGAGAATGCAAAAGCTGCCAGGGAAACTCAGGGCAGGCAGAAAATATGGTCTCCAGAGCACAATTTGAGTGGTGACTGACAGCTGTCAATCATTGGATGACACAAAGGGGGCTGGGAACGGCAGTTTGGGTGCATCTGGCTTCTGATGGGGGCCTGGGCCAAACATCTGCCTGCCAGCCTACTGATAAAAAATGGTGTTTTCATAAAGCTGAGATTTGGGGGAAGGGTGCGTGGGGGGGTGACATTTCCAACAAAACTCTCCTCTAGTGCCGGAACAGCAATCATTTTTATCACTTTTTGGCAGCCAACCAGATTTACAACGGCCTTTCACTGAAGAAACAGAGCTTCTGTTTGTTTTTGGGGCATCCACATTCCCAGGGCTTGACAGAAATGACTATTTTCCCCCCCCTTTTCTTCCAAATGTTGACACAGGAGTGGAACTCTGCCTTGGCTGCCAGGTCACCAGCCAAGCTGAGAAAGGGAAATGTGCTGCTTAGCTGGAGGAGAGGCTGGGACGTGCCTGGGTTTGCCTGTGCCCCCTGGGATGCTCCACCCGGCTGGGATTGCTCCGAGCTTGGAGTGGCTGCTGCACCAGCACCACGTCCCACATGGTCCCAGGGGTTGCAGCAGCCTGGGCACCGTCACAGGGATGAGTAAAACCCAGGAGGAGCAGCACAGCCATGCCCTGTCTCACTGTTGTCATGAGCAAGGAGTCCAGAGCAGGGAGCTGTGGCTGGTAATGGCTTTACAGGGGTCCTCGTGGTGGTCACAGATTTGGAGGGACCCCCAAGGTGGTCATGGCTTTGCAGAGACCCCTGGAGTCTCAGTTCCCATGTCTGGAGGTGCCACCAGTGCCTAAATTTACAGGTCCCTCTGCAAAGGGGGTCCCTCTGTGGAACAAGGGATGAGGAAGGCACACCCCTGGGATTTGAGGAGCCCGAGCACTGAGCCGTGCCCTGACCCAGTTCTGCCCTAGAGCAAGGTGCCAACCTGCAGACATCCTCAGCAACACCCATGGGTGAAAGGCTCAGCTCTGGGTTTTAATGCACCCACTTTAGGCAGGGAACCCCATTTTCTCCCCCAGCTTCTGTTCACCCCTCCAGGTCTGCAGGAGCCTCTTTGCAGGGAGCTTTGGAGACCACTCATGGCCCAGACACACCGTCCCAAGCCCATCCTTCTCCCCCCAAGAACACGAGCCTGTCCCTTGCTGGCAGCAGCCCAGCTCTGTGCTGGGAAGCGCTGGGAAAGCAGAGGTGTGTGCACCTGCCTGTGGCCCCGGGGAGCTGAGAGGCTGCAGAGGGAAGGTGGGGGGGAAGGAAGGAGCAGGCTGGGGGAGCAGCATCCTCCGGCTGGGAGGGAGGAGGCTGGAGCAAGGACAAGCCATCAAGGGATGAGGTGAACCCATCTCTTGGTCCTTGGGCCAGGGCCCTGGGGAACAGGGAGGACAGGCCACTGGGCACTCGTCTGACACTATCCCTGCACCGAGGCTGAATCCTGCTGCCCAACAGATGCTGGTGGGAGGCTGTGGGCCACCTCAGCATGGCCCTGCTCAACTGGGAGCCACACCAGCATCCCCATCTCCTGCTCGCTGCTGCCAGCACTGACTGGGTGCTTGCATCTCCCAGGGATGAGTGAAGGACACATCCTGCTGCCTGCTCCTGCTGGTGCTGCGCCAGGGGTGCCTGACCCATGCAAGGATACATTTACAGTCTGGGGTCTGCAGGGCTGCTGGCTGGCCACCAGTTAGGCTGTGGGCTCACATCTTGACTCTTGGGGGCTGATGGTTGTTCCTAGAAGGTGCAGCAGACCCAGGACAGAGCATCAGGGAGCTGCCAGCTCTCTGCCCACTGTGGCAAAGCCCAGTGCTTGTGGAGCTGGAAGCACCCTTCTCTGGGTAACACCAGTGCCAGATTCCCAGGGAACTTGAAACAAAGCGAATCCAGTCCAAGACACGTATCTCCAGGCTCTGTAGCTGGAGGGCACTGGGGGGAGCTTAGGGGGGAGCAAAGATGAGGGAAATCAAACCCTTTTTTTGCAGCCAAGTGTGCATTTTCCCAAATCCTTTGCAGCTTTTGCATCACAGGCTGTAATTACCCTGACTTGCTCTCTTGGTCTGCACAAGGCTGCCAGGCTGGGTGCTGCCCTGATACTTTGAAATCACTCTTTGCAGTGGGGTGAGAGTGTTTGTTAACTCTTTTGGGATGAGCAAGGTGACCTCCATTGTCTCCTGGGTTATGACCAGTGAGGACACCCTCAGAACCATGACCAGAGGTTGGCTTCCACCACTGCTGACTCTGTCCCACCACTCTCCTGCTGGCTGTTGGTGGAGGAGTCAGCCCAGCACAGTCTGCACCCCACAGCCCAGCTGTTGGTGGAGGACAGTCAGCCCAGCACAGTCTGCACCCCACAGCCCAGCTGTTTGCAAATGGTGACCAGCAGCATGGCAGCGTCCAGCGCTGCGTGCCCGGACGTGTCAGCAGATGGCAATGTTTCTGTGCACTGCAGATCTCTTCTTTACAGCCCACAGACCGCTACCAAACCCTGGCAGCATCACCGTGACCCCCCCAGTAGGCTCAGACCAAGACCCAGCCCAGAAGGTCCAGAGCATCCAAATCCAATGATGCTAAAACACACCCAAACTTCTCCAGCACCCTGCCAGCAAGATGTCCCAGCTTTTCTCCTCCTCCCATGCCCTGGACACGGCATCTCATCCTCTCTGTTCTGGTGTTACTGTTTCTGGTCTCAGCCTTGGCCAGGAAGGGATTGGCCAGGGCAATGACAAAAATAGCCAATGAACTGTTCAATTAAGCTTTTCCAGACGCTTGGGTGTGGTGTGACTTTTGGGCAAGAGATCAGGGGTTGCCTGTTTCCATCCAGCACTGCTCCCCAGCACTGGCTTGGTTTGGCATGGCTGAGCTTGGCTTGGGAGCACTGAGACAAGCAGGCAGAGGCTGGGAATGGAGAAGGAGGTGGAAGAAGGCTGCAGCCTTAGTAAAATGTCAGCCAAAACATCCCCGTGGGGAGCTCAGAAATGTCAGGTCTGAACAGCAGAGAGTCAGGGCTGGGAGCTTTCCACCCCTCTCCCCCTCCTATGGCAAAAGCAGCCCCTGCACGCGGTGCCGCCGGTACCCAGCCACAGAGCTGCCGCCTTGCTCAGGGCAGGACACTTCTATTTGCCAGACTTCCTCTTTCGGGTGAGATTTATGAAGGTCTGATCGTGGCAATTAGGAACCAGGAATGACCCAACGAGCCTGCCCTGGGGAGGGGTGGGGGGTAAAAATAGCCTCGGGTGGTGACTCAGCCAGCTTGTGGTGTTACGGAGCCCTGAGGCTGTGGGCAAGTTCCAGGCTGGTGGTGCTGCCACATCCCTGTGTCACCCGTGCTGCACGGGCCTGGCCTGCAGAGGTGTCAGGAACCTGCTCATCCCAAAGACTAGCCACGCAGGAAGGCACAGGGGACATCAAGCCACACTGAGCCAGGACAGTTAGCACAATGGGGTGCTCCAACCATCCCCCAGCTTTTTTTGAGCTGGCACCCCATGGAAAATCTCTGCTTGCCCTGTGAGAACTGAGCACTGCCTTGCTGCATGTGGCTTGTCACAGCTCCCACCAGCTCTGTCCAGTGGCACTCATGGGATGGGGCCTGTTTTCCAAGGAGCCTCACACCTACCAGGGGAAGTCACCACAGCTCCAAGCACCTGGGAGCAGCAGCCAGGAGGGGTGCTGGGAATGGTTAGGGATTACACCTTGCCTCCCCGTGTAAAACCTTGCACGGCGGCAGCCCTGCCCGCAGGCTGGGACTGGAGGGAGGCCAGACCCTTTGTGCCAGCACAGCACCACAACACATCCCTGCTGCATCCCGGAGCTGTTCCCTTCCTCTGTCTGATCCCACCAGGTAACGACCTTCGCTGCTGCGAAGCCCTGAGCAGTCGGCCACGCTCAGCTAAGCTGTGTGTCAGCTCCCCTGAGCACAAGCGTCTGCTGAGGGTGGGTGGTGACCGCAGGGCAACGTGTGCTTCCTCTGTGCAAGCTAAAAATAGCTGGCAGAGCACACAGAAACAAGGTGCTGGGTGCACCTCTGCAGGCACGGGCCAGGGGGAAAGGAGGATCTTGATGCAGCTTCTGGATAGATGTTGCAAGAACAGCTTCATTCAGTGCAACAGGCTCCAGTTTCGGGGCTCCTTTTTGTTTTCACTGGAGATTTGCACTTGAAAAGCTGCTGTCAAATTTGCATGCAGGAACATGCACGCAGTCGGTCCAGAAACAGAAATGATGCCCTCTGGTTTCCAGAGCAATCCCCGCTTCCTACTGCATACCTGGCTTGCACACCCATGGAGCAGCACCTGGCTGGTCTCCCAAAGTGACCCAGAGCTTCTCCACCATCGTGTGCTGAACCCCAACTCCACCACAGAGCTGACAGCTCTGCCCTGCCTGGTGATGAATGACCCTCTGCTGAGATTTCCCAGAAAGAAGCAAGCATCTTTCCAATGGAAGGAGCTTGTTTCTAATGACATGGCCCTGACAGCTCGTGCTGTCTCCTGCAAAAGGGGCTTTGACCATGAACTCCCATCCCTCAGGCTGACTCTGCATTCCTGATTTAGGAAAAGCAGCGATGCCCCTGCCAGCCAGCCCCTCCGGCTGTTAGCCCTGCTTGTGGGCAGGCAGAGGAGCGAGGGACCAGGGGCTGCTCCAGAAAGGGGAGCAGCTCAGCACACATTGCTCCAGAGCAGAGCAGAGCTGATCCCTGGCTCAGTCTTTGGCTCCTTTGATAGCACCAGCCCTCCCGCACGGCAAGCTGTTCCCTTGCGTGGCGACACGTCCCCAGCCGAGCCACCGAGCGCACACAGGAGCAGCAGCACTGGTGCCAACTTGGATTTGAAGCTGAATCCTCGGTGGCTTAAGGGACCTGTGTGGTCTGAGCATCACTCCAATCCACCCCGTGGGGGTTCGCTCCCAGCACACAGAGCTGAGCATCGGCGCAGGGCGAGCGGTGCCGTGCCAGAGCCCATGGGGAGCCGGACTGGAGATGCAGAGGGGACCCAGCTTTAGGGTCTTCTGCCTGGCCAGGGTCTCCTGGTGTGGGGAAATGTGTTTGGGGAGCTGTTTTTGCAGAGTAAGGCTGGGCCTCCTGCACTATGCCAGAGAGGGAATGTGGGAAGCCACAAAAACCTGGCCAGCCCCAAAACATCATACCCCCTGCAACTGCGTGCTGGCAGCATTTGCTCCTTGTCTTTTTGGTCAAAGCAAGCCCAGCAAGCTGGCCAGAGCCTGAGAGGAGTCATGCCAAGAGCTGATCCTCTCCCACTTGCCGCTGGAAGGGTTATCAGGACAGGAGTGAAATCTGGAGCGGGGCCGAGGTGGGAGAGGTGTGGGAACGCAGACAAGGCAGGGTTATTTCCCCTGCGCCGCGGCGAAGCGAGGCAGGAAAGACACACAAATAGACATAATTGAGGGTAAATGTCTTAGGTTTTTGAATCAACATGCACCCCTGAGAGCACAATCAAAGGCTCTTTAGTAATTTATTGACTTACCCTGGAGTAAAATTATCTGCACGTATTTATCACACCCCCACCCACCCCCACCCCTTCCGATTAGGTAACTGAGTCCTTCCAGACGGCTCAGCTCTGGTGGGAGGAGGATGGGATGTAGGACATAGGACGGGGAGCTCTGCGCAGGGACCAGCCTCACGCCAGTGAGGTGCACATCAGGACCCACGAGGATGCACATTTGCTGCCTCCCCACCTCTGCAGGTCAGCGGATGTGGCCAAATCCTGCTGCTGTAGGATTCGAATCTGATCTGCTCACAGCTCCAGAGACATCCCCAGGGAGTTTGGTGGTTCTACAAGAACCATGGCCATAGGGAACGGGGAGATTCCTGGCTCCAGCTGCAAGCCAGGGAGGCTTGGATGGGTCAGCAGCACCATTGCACCCTCCCTGCCCAGCCCAGGAGCACAGAGAGGCCCCTGCTGAGCAAAGGGAGATGGTACGAAGGGTTTTGCATTCCCCACTGTATGACATCCCAGCTCCCTGGCACGATGCTGAGAGCTGGGTGTGTTTCCCCTTCCTCCTTGAGTTCAGCTGAGCCCAAGCAAACTCATGGCAGAGGTGGCCCTTGCTGCCACCAGCCCAGCCCGAGTGACGCTCCACCTCGACTTTCCAGGCAGAAAGAGGAAGGCAGTGGTGAGAAGCGCTGTCACCGGGCCCTGAGGTCAGGCTCGGTTTCAAAAGGCACGTGCAGGTTTTCTGTGCTTGCAAAACTTCCCTCTCCATCCTATTACGAAAGACCCTCAGCTTGCAAAACAGTGGAGGGTTTAGGACATGCAAAGAACCTAATTTGTAAAGGGGAAAAAAAAAAGCCACTTAAGGTATCAGTATTGCAAGGGGGTGTCAGCACCTGCCTCTGATTTCACCACCAAGGCAGCAGTAAGGGCAGCCCGTGCCTCAGTTTCCCCTGCTGAGGAGTGGGACAGGTGCTGGGGGAGCAGCCAGCACCATGAGGCTCCCCCCAGCAGGCTGCCGGCCATGCTCCTGCCCCTGTGTTGGCATCCAGCCCTGGCCTGGGGGCTCAGGAAAACCCTCCCTCCCCACCTGGTGCTGCAGGTTCAAAATGCTGATTGTTACTACTGACAGATGAGGTGGCAGGTTGGAGGCACCGATCCTGACCCCACATCCCTGGAAAGCACCAGCAGTCGCTGTGGGCAGCTGGGAGCATCCCCAGGGATGCACAGGGGACCATCACCCCAGCTCAGCTCGGGGGGAGGGTCCCTCCCAGCCTGCTGCAGGCCGACGAGCACCCTTTCCCCTTCCCACAGTCCCACTCTCTGAGGAGCCCCAAAAATACAGTGAAAGCCTCAGGGTGGCCCCTGTGAGCCCAACAAGGGGCTGGCCGGTCTGGGGAGAGCCGGCAGCCCCCCCTACCCCACGCTGCAGCCCCGGGGGGGTGTGTGGTGGGCCAGGAGAGCTGAAGGGGAAACGCGATCGTCTGTGCGATCCCATGCGCAGCAGCCAGGGGAAAATAAAGCTCCTACGCAAAGCCCTGCCCACGCTTCCTGGTGGATGCGGCTCAGCGGCTGCTGTCCCACGCAGGGAGGCTGTCACAGCTCAGCTGGGATGGGGTGTGCTGGCACCACGATGGGAGCAACATCTGTCCCCACTCAGTCGCCTCCCCGTGTGCCGGGGACAGTCTGAGCCAGTGCCAGAAACAGACCCAGGCTCTTCTGTTCCCAGTTACAACTAGTCCTGGGACTAGTAAAATAATTGGAGAGTAAAATAATTGGAGGTTTGGCCCCAGTGTGAGTCCCTCGGCCGCTCACTCGGCCCATCTTCCGAAATAAACATCCTCCCGGAGCCCGGGAGGGGAAGGGAGCTTCAGCCACTGCAGAGAAAACACACGAACTGACCCAAAGCCACAAGCAAAGAGGAACACACGCTACCAAAACAGGGCCCAGCTCCCACACGAGGGAAGATGAATCATTAGGAGATGAATCTGCTCTGGTGGGACACCCCAGGGCTGGGCAGAGCCTTCCCACGGGGCACCGCTGCACCCCGGGGTGCTCATGGTGGGGAGGACGGGAGCAGAAGCCAATGTGGGAGGCAGATGGGCTTTTCCAGCCTGAGGACTCATCTGTAAGCACCGAGGGACACCCCAAAAGGAGCACAGGGGCCGTGCAGCCCCCACATCCCTTGAGTTCAGGGAAAGGGGGCAGGGTCCAGCTCAGCACCTGGCCGTGGGGGAGTCTGTGCACCCACAAAGCACCTGGGCTGGAAATGGGGTATTTCCCCCTCCTGCTCACCCCAGCTATCACACAGAGCCAGCTGCTCTGCGCAGGGGAAACTGTGAGTGCAAGAGAGAGAGGGAGATAGTGGTGAAGGGAGATACCAGCCGCTCTTCCAGCGGGCAGCACGCAGCCCTCTGCCCCAAGCCAGCGAGGGGGAGCTGCAGATCACAGCCCCAGAGCCCCCCAGCTCACAGCTCATCTCCTTGCCTGGCATCAATTAGCTTGATTAGCACCAGGATTTTGTATAGGGATAGATCAGGGGAGTCCCAGCCTGCTGGAGCAAAGCGCTGTCTGTGCATGAAGATGGAGGGATGCTTCTCCCTGACTGGTGCTAGCCCCAAAAAAAGGAGGAGCGCTGGTGGGCCTGACTCATTTTGGTTGTAGGCAACCCCGTTGAGGCTGACCTCAGAGAGGGGGTGCCCGTCAGCCAGCGCCCTGTCACAGTGAGGAGTCAGGGCAGCCTCAGGGCTTCCCTCAAAACCATGTGCCCATAATCACACTCCTCACGTGCACTGGAAAGCTGAGTGATCTGGGAGCCAGCAAACACCATAATGCCCAGTGTGGGTGCTTTGTGTCCCATGGGGAAGAGAGTTTGTCCCCATAGTCACAGAAAACCTCTCAGGGCTGAGCAGAGAGATGCCTGAATCCCCCCACCCCGGCTGCTCCCCAAGCCAGGAGGAGATGGGAGCAGTGATGTGGGTGCACGAGCGTGGAACGGGCGTGCGAGGAAGAGCAGGTGTGTGTGTGCACCTTGGGACATGGCTCATGGCAGGCTGGAGGTCAGCACCCAGGTCGAGCCCTGCCTTGTGCAGGTTGGGAAGGCGAGGGGATGGATGCTGGTGTCACCCCCAGTGACAGGTCGGGCCCTGGGAACAGTCACCAGCCACTCCGGTTGGGCTGCCATGAATTACGGACACAGTCCCCGCAGCAGAAGGCATTGCTTGGGTTCAGCCCCCACATCTGCCTCCCTGGGCTTCCCCAGGGATGGGCAGCCCTGGAAACTGGCACTTCCCAGGAAGGGGGCACAGCCATCCCAGGATGGGACCCGCATCCTCTGCTCCGCCCTGGCAGCCCCACTTTGGAGCTCCGCGGTGAAGCGCGGCGGCCGTGCGGCACTGCAGAGCCACCCCAGAGCTGTTTCACACTCCCTCTGGAGCCAGAGGGAATCCTGCAGCTGGGAAAGGCCAATCCACCCCATAAATCCATCAGCCTTTCCCTTTTTTTTACCAGGAGAACGTCTGGAAGGGGGTGTTGTTATTAAAGTCACTCAAGCGCCAGACTCGGCTTGGGGGAGGTGACATGAGGACTGCACGAGGGCTCCCAAAACACCCAGAGAGGAAGGGCCCAGCCCCAGCCCCAGCCCCAGCCCCACGCAGGGTTCATCCCCATGGTGCACGATCCATCCCTTACACAGCATCAGGGTGGCTTATCAAGCTTTTGCCTGCCCAATCCTGCATCTCAGAGCATGGATGCTCCATGCCAGCCTACAGCAGGAGAAATCCTCTCTCCAGCCCTATGAGCATTTGGTGAGCACCTCTGGAGCCAGGCAGGGACAATCCCTGGGTGAGGAAGATGTGTGGGGGCAGGAAAACACGAGGCAGGGAAATGCTGCAGCACTGGGAAAAGTCTGCTCCTTTTTTTTTTTTTCTCTCTTTTATTATTGTTGGGGGTTTTTGTTCTTTTTTTTTGTTCTTTTTCTTTTTTTTTTGGAAGGTGCCTGGGAAAGGAAGCGATTGTTTGGAGCAGATCTTGATGGCTCCAGGCCCCTCGTTGGGGAGATAACCCGGCGCAGCCCCTCTGCAGCAGTGAGCCTCAGCCCAACCCTGGTGGGAAATGTCCCACTGCAGCTGGGCAGCTGCAGGGAGTGGGGGGAGCAGCACTGAAACCCACCACCCTGGAGCTGGTGTGACTTGAGGAGGGGGATGTGGCGTCCCCCAGAAATGCCACCCCCGTGGCTGCTGCCCCTGGAGTACCTCAACTGTGTCTGCATGGGGCTAGTTTGGGGAGTAGGCAGGAATTAGGCAGCTTTAGTTCCCTTCTGATGCTGTTGCCAAAAAATCTTGGCAAAGCATATGTAATTAGGGGCTCTTTGGAGCCGTTACCCCCCCACCCAGCCCTGATTTGCAATATCCACATCTTAAATACCCCCGCCCTGGACATCTCCTCTGCCTCCCGACATCTCTCACGGCTTGAGCTGCAGATTAGGGAACAAGAGCTGGGTTTGGGGCCTCGCTGTCAGGCAGGAGATACGGCTGGGTTTGCTCTGAGGAGGGAATTATTCTGGGTATGAATTATGTCATTTTCCTCTCCGGAAACGGCGCATGCTCCCGGGTGTCACAGCTGGTGGGGTGGAGGGGGGAGGCTCCTTCCCCAGCACGTCCCAGCTCCCCAGACCTTTCCAGGTCTCCCAACCCTGAGGAGAACAACAGGAGTGGCTGGAGGGAGAAGGAAAAGGAGCAGTGGCTCCTCTCCACTCTCTCTCCACCCCATCCCATTGCTGCCTGGGAAGGATGCGGCCGCAGTTGTGCTGGGGCCGTGCTGGCGCCTGTGGGCTCAGCTGTGCAGGGGGGGTGCAGGCAAGCCAGGCCCATAATCCAGGCTGGCAACCCCTGGGAGGGGGGTTGCAAATCGGATCAAAGGCCCATGAGCCCCTCTCCCATCTCCCCCCCTGGAGCACCCACCAGGGTCCAGGCTCTGTGGCACGTGGAGCATCCCAAGAATCAGAGCAAATGGTGGGGGGCTGCGTCCCCTTGCCCTTGGTGGGGTGGTTAAAGATAGTAACGGGGGGGAAAGAGCTCTGGAGGGGGCAGGAGCATCTGCCCCTGGCTCAGAGTTGTCAGCAGCAGGCAGCAGAGCCGGCTTGGGGTGCAGCACCCCACACTCAGCACCCCACAAACCCCACTGCACACTGTGCTGCCAGCATCCCCGAGCCCCGCACATCGCCCTGCCCCTTGGCAGGCGCTGTCAAAGGGAGCATTTAGGGCCGTGCTGGCACCCTTGGCAGGCACCAGGGCGGGCGGCTGGGCCAGCTGCTGCCGCTGGCGCCAGAGCCGGCGGCACGGGCTGCGGGGCAGGTGGACGGCTGGCTCGGCCGCCTCGCTCCCCACAAAGGGTCCCCTTTCTCCGGGGCAGGATCGGATCTGAATGAATCCGCCTGATTTATTTGGCGTCGCTTCCTCAAATGGCTTTCCCTGCGAGCGCGTCCGTGCCGCCTCGCCCCCCTCCCGCTGCCTGGGTGTTTGTGGAGCAGCAGTGGGTGAGGGTCCCTCCAGTGCTGATGGGGTACCCAGCTCTGTGGGACACCCCAAAGATGCCTGGAGAAGGGGACGTCTGAACATTTTTGGGGAGAAGCCAAGTGCAAGGGGAAACATTTGCCAGAGCCAAAGGAAGATGCTGGGTGCAAGGAGTGAGCTGCTGCTGGGACCAGCTCTGGAGGCTCATGTTAACCCTAAATGCTGCAGAAAAGCACTGTGCATTCACCCCCATACCGCACACCCCCCCCCCCCCCCCGCCTTGTGCAGCACCAGGCTCTGGGCGTGCAGAGGGAGAAGAGCAGCAAAGCCCAGCTCCATCCCTGTAGGCAGCAGGATCGCACCCTGCCTGCCCCAGCATCCCGATCCTGCAGCACCCGAGATCCAGGCTTCCCCCAGGGACCTGCACGAGAGCTGGAGCCCAGACATGAAAAGCCCTCCACAGATTTTCTTCCTTGTGTTATCCAAGCACAATATCAATTAAAACCCACTCTGTTAAAAGATGCAAATGATCCCCTGGCATGCCGATGCAGACAGAGGGAGTCGCCCTGTCTCTCTCAGCGAGGGCCCAGATCAGCTCATTTCACTATCTTGCTCTGTCGGAAACCTTAATTAAATTCTCCCTTTGATTTGGGCATGCTCCTGCACCCCACACGGCTCCTGCCAGGGTGTGCAAGCCTCCCCAAGCACCTGGCTCCCTCCTCCTGCTTGGGGGAGCACCCCACACCCACAGACCTGGGCGGGGGGTGACGGTAGGAGAAACCCCACTGAGATGGTGGGTTCCCCGTGCCCACGCCAAACGATGCACAGAGCCACGTCTGCTCCTGCGTGGCAAAGAGGGGACCTGTGATGGGAAAATCTTTGTCTTCTCAGCTTTTGAGGGCAGGGAGGCTGCTTGGAGGTGACTTTTCCTTCTGGGGTTTTCCACCTCAGGTCGGCATCCTCACAGCCAGCCGTGCACTTGGCTGCATGTCTGTGCCTCTGCTTGGAAAGACAAAAAATCCCCCCCAAAAAAGAAGTATCAGCCCCAAGAAGATGCCTTGGCTCGTTGCAGGGTGTTTGCACAGCCTGACAGCAGCAGAAAGGCCATCCACGCTTGCTGGAGACGCCTTCCCCCAGCATCCCTGCAGACTGGCTGCCTTTTACTGCACGGGGCTCCCCCGGGGCAGCCCCCCCTGCGACATGATGCCTGGGTGTGTTTGGGGGGGGGGATGTTTCCAAAGGAGCAGCCGGAGGATGAAGCCAGGCGAGTGCCTGACAGCTCACAGATGGGCCACAACAGCAAAGTAGGACAGCTTGGGGAGGCAGCTCTGCCTCTCTGTCCCCATTGTCCCCTTTTCTCCCCCCCAGCCCCAGCGCGGGGAGGACGCGGTGCTCAGCATCACGCTGCTGGGTTACCATGACATTGCCCTGCCAACACCAGCCAGCGGCTGCCCAGCTGCCCGGTCCCTCCATGCCTGCTGCTGCCTGAGCATCACTCGGCACAGCCAAGCTCCTGCCCACGCTGGGGGCTGCTTCCCTCCCTCCCTCCCTCCCTCCTTCCCCTCCTGCCTTTCTTCAGAGCTGGTGGATGAGCAGCCGTTGGGGAAGGAAGCAGCAAGGAGGAATACATTGACCTGGTGTCAGCTGCGCTGGCACGGCTGGAGCTGCTCCAAGGATGAGTTTCACCTGCCCAGTGTAATGTTAAACTGGGACTTTCCTACCCGGGTAACTTGGGCTGAGCATGGGATCACCTCTTTTTTGCTGCTAATTTGCTATTTTGTTCCTGCTGCCACGGCAAATATTTGTGTGTGGTATGTGTGGAGAAGTTCCTCCTTTGTTCCACAGCCTCTCCCATTGCCAGTCCCTGCAGCTAAAGCAGTCTGGGCTGGCTGTTGATGCAAAGTGGTTTGGCAAGAAAGGTCCTGTCTCTCCCCAAAATCTTCACCAGTCAGTGATGGGCTCGGGACAGCACATGGCTCTGTTTCCCACCTTTTCCTCTCTAGGCAAGCCAAGGGAAGAAGGGCTGAGCTGGGAAGTGTTCTGTAGGAATTCAGAGCAAAGTTTGCACGTGATCCCAGCCATGCACTTTTGCAGACTCCACTGTGGCAGAGCTGGAGGAGCTTCTGCTTCCCAAGGCACAGGAGCAAACTGTTCAAAGGCTCTGCTGGAAGCCTGCATGACTCGAGGGATCCCCAAGTCCCCAGTCAGGGCTCGTCAGAGATGCTGTCCCATCCCAAGGGGCTGTCCCTCCTGCAGTCAGTGTGCTGGGACCAAAAACCTCAAGGGAAATGGGGTGTGTTCAGGGGATGCTGAGCCACCCTGCAGCCCTGCACAGCTCACCTGGGGCTCACCTCCAGCCGCAGGCACTGCCTGCTGTGGTGCAGGGAGGTGGTGGAGGGATGGCAGGAGTGTTTGCACACCCTGCTTCGCCCTGTGCTGCTCACAGAGCCCCGAAATGAGGGCAAACACGATGCCTAATCCAACCCTGGAGATAGAAACCAAAATTCATTTGCTTTGTTAATTACCTAATTACTCTGGAGATAAACAACCGAGAGCATCTCCCAGGCCCTTTCAGTCTGCTGGATGCCAGATACCTCCAGACTTCGAGCCTAGCCATGCCACAGCAGATTGATTTTGGGGTGCTTCATGCAGGGGCTCCCTCCTGCTCCAGGCACTGCCACTGATCTGAGCAGCCTCCCCCCAGCTCAGCTCCCACCCAGCTCCCACCCGCCAGAGCCAGGAGAGGAATTTGGCCTCCAGAACCATGTTAATTACGGTTGCTCCTTGCTGCTGCTCCAGCCAGAGGATGAGATTCCCTTGAGGAATTCCCTTCAGGAGCAGCAGCTGTGAGCTTTGCAAACACCCAGCTCCCCAGCATGGGGCTGTGGGGTCCAGAACACACCATCCTAGTGCCACAGGTGCCCCTGCATCCACCTGCTGCTGTCCCACGGCACCGAGGCACGGCACAGGAACGGGTGGTTTGGGAACTGTGCTCCTTCCCCACACCCTCCCCCTGTGAGGATGTGCCCAGGCATATTCCCCATCGCTAAAGTGCTGCCACACCACACTTGCTCTCCTGGAGTTCAAATGTGCAGAGATGTCCTGGGGCACATGGAGAGGGGACTGTGCCGCCTGTACGGACACGTCGCCCACGCCTGGGGTGACTGCACCCACCTCAGGAGCACCAGAAACCCTCTTGACCCAGCTGGGCTAATCCCAGCCAGCCCCCCCAGCATGGTTGGGCCTCCCCATCCTGCCAAAACCACCCTGGAGATGAGCGGGCAAGGGGGTGGTTTGGTGCCGGAGGTCCCTGAGCCGGGCTGACCACCACGTTTCCGCAGACAGGCTGGTTTCACAGGGTGGGCAGCTTTCCAGCTGGGGCCCAGCCAAAACCAACCCATTCGTTACAGTCCCCATCTCAGACTGGGCTTTATGGCAACCACAGTCCCAGAGCAGAAGGAGACATGCCTGAGCCTGGCTGACCTGTGGCTTCGGCCCCCCTCAGCCACCCGTGTCCCTCTGATGCTGGTCAGCTCTGGAGCTGTGGTGCCACAGCTCTGGTAGAGGAACTCAGAGGGCATGGGGCCAGCAGGATCCTGCTCAGCAAAGCACCAGCACCAGGGTTTTTGGAGTAGTGAGGTCCCCACTTCCCAGGCACCCCCTGCTCCTTGCGACCCACTGTCCTGGTGGGGCAGCTGGGCAGCTGTGCTCCTGGCCCTGGGATGACTTTGTTGGCATGGTGGTGAATGGTTTAACTGGTCTGTGCCATGCCAGTGTGGCTGGCTGGGGTTGCATTGGTTTGGCAATGTGAGAGGATTCCTTGCTCCTTACAGCCAGGCTGCTCCTGCTCCCAGGGAAGCTTCATGGTGGTGGCCCAGCAGGAATTCCTGCCCCCATGGGCAGCACCCCAAGGAGCCAGATCCCAGCCAGGCATGATGGAGGCAGGGAGAGACCAGAAAAGGTCCAGGCTGGAACTGGGGGTGCTTAGCAGTAAGTAGGGAAAGACATCTCCCCCCATTTCCACTGGGAACACGACAGTTAAAACTGAACATCTTTGTCAGAGACGTGGTGGTTGCTCAAGAGACTCCCCAGCCGTGAAGAGGCTTGTGGAGGGGGGGAGAGGGGGGCCAGCGGCGAGCCGTGGGCGTGCAGGAAGGTGGCTTAAATTACCCCCTGGCCTCTCCATAGCCAAGACTTTGGAAAGACCCTGGGGAGCCTGGGAAGAGTTGACCTCACACCAGCTTGGGCTCCCCACAGAAACACGGCTGCAGGATGAGGACGCGGAGATGGGGCCCAGCAGCGGAACCGGCGGCGGCAGCACCGGCACGAGCAGTGCCCAGCTCGTTGCTCCAGCACTGGGCAAGCTCCAGCTGGAGCACGAGTGGCTCCATGAAGGCAGCCAGCCCCAGCCAAGGGCAGCGTGCTCCAGCCGGGGGGGGTTCATGCAGCATGGCTGGGCACAGCATCGGCACTGAGGATGGAGGCACCAGCTCTCTGGCTGCTGCCCCACAGGCTGCTCACAGAGCAGGGCTTTGGGGACAGCTCTGCTCCCCTTCTTTTCCCCATGGCAATTTTGGATTTTAAGCATGGGAAGGAAAAGAAATGGCCCCCAAAAGTTTAATTTCCTCCAGCCTCCCCCGCCACCTTCCCCTGCTCAGAGCGGCGCGAGTTGAATTTAATGCTGTTAGTCAGGCAGTGCCTGGCTGGCTGTGCTGCTCTGCAAGCTGATGGGGAAACCAATTGAGGGCAAAATTGCTGCAAACAATTGTCCTTTTGTCCCTTTCCCTGGGGTCTGTCTGCCAAGGTTAGTGGAGCTGAATAAAACTCACTTGAGCTGCAACTCACACAACATACCAAGGGCTCCTTTCGGGGGGCTCGGAGGGGTGGGAGGAGGGAGAGAGAGGAGGAAGGGAGGATGGGGAGCAGGAGGGGATGGGGAGGGGAGAACACTCTGGTGTATGCCCATCCAGTGGGCACTGGGATGCGGCAGTGGGTTGGGAAGCATCCTCCCAGTCAGTCCCATGGCCAACCACCGTGGACCAGTGACTGAGCTGCTGAGAAATGGGGCTGAGTGTGGCTCTGCTCACCCCCTTGGCACCCTGAAACAGGCAGTGCCACCTTCCCTGGGCATCCCAATGGGGACATGACTCCTGTCCCACGCACCCTCTGCCTGATGCCAACCCAAGAACTGTTTGGCCAGTGCCTCCTCAGCCACCTCAGCAGGAATCATCCCTCTGTGCCCGTGGGCTGCCTGGGCAAACCCCTGTGAAACAGGGAAACCGATGCCTTCTCCAAATAAATAATAGCACGCTTGTTTGATTTCCTGAGCACAATAATTAAAAGCCCTGGGGGCAGGAGGCATTGTCTGAACACCCCTGGGACCCAGCTCCCTCAGCTGACTCTTTACATTCCCCCAGTTATTCTTTGCATCCTTTTTTTAGCTTCTCCATTGGCCAATGAAAAATAAAAGCACTTTTTTTCCATCAATCTGGCTTTGTTACTGGAAGCTGATGCCTGAAAAGAACTTCTGTGGGGTGGTGGGGTTTTTTTTTCCACAAGTAATGAGCACTTCTGTTCTCCCTGCCCAAACATGTATGTGTTTTCCCATGGGGATGCCCCTCGCTTCCTCTCCCCCAGCTCCCCCAGGTTTGTTCTGGGAGATGTCTTGCCTTATCTTGTGCAGCATGGACCTGGTGGGATGGGGTCAGCAAGCTCAAAGCCCAGGTGATGGGCTGATGGGTTTCTGGGCTAGCCCAGAATCAGTTTCTGATCTAGCCCAGCCCTGTGGGACAGAGCCAGGGAGGAGGTGGCATCTCCAGGAGGACAGAGGTTCCACCACAACACCACCTGAAGCATCTCTTTGGTGGTCCTCTGCAGTGAGGAGCCCTGGTATGGATGGAGAACCTTCTCTTTGCCCCTGCTCAGTGAGCAGAGGGGCTGGGGGTGATGCAGCCCCTCCAGATGATGCTGGGCTGTGGTGGAAAGCTGCAATGTGCAGGAAAAAGAAAGCAAAAGGGCACCAAAGTGGGGCTGGCTCCTTCACCTTATCATCCTGGACAAACTCAAATGCAAAAAGGAAACCTAGGGAGGGTGGAAGCAGGGGCAGGTAGGGGGGGGAGGGATGCAGAGAAACTGTCTGAGCAGCCAGGGATGAGGTTAGGAAAGGTAAAGCCCTGATTGAATTAAATCTGGAGATGAAGAGAAGGCACCAGGGAGACCTCAGAACACCTTCCAGTCCCTTGAGGGGCTCAAGGAAAACTGGAGAGGGGCTGGTGGCAAGGGCAGGGAGGGACAGGGCAATGGGGAGTAGATTTAAACTAAAAGAGGGGAGATTTAGATTAGACATTAGGAAGAAATCCTTCCTGGAGAGGCTGGGGGGGGCCTGGCCCAGGGTGCCCAGAGGAGCTGGGGCTGCCCCTGGATCCCTGGCAGGGTTCAAGGCCAGGCTGGATGGGACTTGGGGCACCCTGGGCTGGTGGAGGTGTCCTTGCCCATGCAGGGGGTGGCATTGGGGGGGTCTGAGGGCCCTTCCCACCCAAACCAGTCTGGGGTTCTGTGATTCCTGGATTTATTTGCAAAGCTGCAACTGGGCAAAATCCAATTCCTGAGCCTTCTGGGAGCTGGCTTTCTAGGAACCCTGTGGGAAGGGCAAGGGACAGGCAGGCTGGTGGCAGCTCTGCCCCCCCCCCACCTCGATGGGGACTGTTCCCCTCCCATTATGGGCCAGTTCCAGCTCCTCCCTGGGGATGGCTGCTCCCAGTCGAGCGGGGCAGCTCCCTGCCTGTCTGCACTGGCAGCCCAGGGTGGGTGGCACATTCCCACTCCCAAGCTGGGGTCCTGTGGGGCACAGGGATGGGCAGTGGGGCTGCTGCAGCTCCTGGGATGAGTGTTCCCAGAGGTGACACCCCTCTGGGTATTTTTAACCCCCTGAGGGGCCTCGCTTTGCCAAGGGGTGTGAGATCTCTCACCTGCCTGTGAAGAGCAGCTGGGACAGCCATTCCCTCTGTGTGTCCCCTCAGTTCCCCAGCACGGCCCTTGTGCACAACAGCTCCAGCCCCACCAGCCCAGGGACACCCTGTTTGTACTGAAACATGAGTGAAGGGAGGCTGTGGCCTTGCAAAGGGACCATGCTCGGAGCTGGGACACCCCATCACCCCCAAAAGCTCGTGGTGTCCCCAGGACAAGCCACCAAGGAGGAGCAGCGAGCGGCAGGAGGACATCTGTGCAGGAACACCAGGAAGGGTCAGGGATGTCCCATCCCCTGGCTACCACCTAGGAGATGCTCTGCCTTTCCTTGCTGAGCTTTGCTGCTGAGGAAACCCAACAGGCATCCCCAGAGGAGCTGTGGGGAGGGGGAAATGCTGGTGGGTGAATCAGCCTGGGACAGACACTGCAACCTGTAGTGCTGGTAAGACCAGGACGTGGCAATGAGCTGCATCTCTAAAGCACCCCACACCCCCTCAAACACCAGCTGAGTGCTGGTTAACCAGCCACTTGATTTAGGGAGTTGGAAACCAGAGGGGGCTGTGGCAGCTGGCTGGAGCAGAGGTCTGCCCACCATCCCTGGCTTGGCCAGCTGTGGATCCAGCCATGGATCCATGCTCCCATCAGCTGCAATGCAACGCTGACCCAGAGATGTTCCAGTTTACAGTTGCCAAAGGCAAAAAAACCCCAACAAACCACCAAAAAAACCCCCTCCAAACCTTTTAAAATTTTTTTTATCTGCTTTTTTGGCAAGTTTTGCTCTGAAAAAACCTCTGAGTGTCGTAGCATTGTTGTCTTTTTCCATCCCGGAGGCTGCCTAGTGATTCAAAGCATCAATGAAAGCTGCTGCCCTGGCCACAGCAAAATGAGGTGCTTTCAGCAGGCTGAACGTGTCGTTGGGAAGTTGCCATCAAATGCTGGTTAAAAAAAAACACACACAGCAGAAAAAAAAAAAAAAAAACCCTCAACAAACCCAACCCAAAACAAAACAAAAGGCCAGAGTACAAACAGACAGGGCTTGGGATCGGACTGAAGGAGGAAAAAATAAAACAAGCCCCAGAGATGGACTATATTTACTCTGCCTGGGATCCTCTGCTGCCTTCGCTGCTGTGTGTGAGATTATTTATTCACCAAGGGCCAGATTGCAGGGTGAGCTCAGCCTCGCAGCTCCCAGCAAGTCACTGGAGCTGCTGGGGCAATCCAGCCCCCACAGACCCCCCACTGCCCTGGGGATGCTGCTGTGCCTCCCCAGGGATCTGCTTCCCACACAACCTGATGGTCATGGCACAAGGTTCCCTGGTGACTGCTAACTGGCACGTCCCATGCGAGTGGGTCCCCATGCTTGTGTGTCCCTCCTCCCCACCCAGGGGAGCTGCTGCCTGACATCCAGGTGGTGGTTTCCAGCTTTTCCTGGTGCTTATCAACACCCCCAGCATGAAACCAGCATGAGCATCGCAAGGTGCCACCAGCACCAGCATTTTGGCTGAGCAGATTTGGGTTTTAGGAAGGGGGAGCTGCTCCCCTGTGGTACCAGGAGCCCAAATTTCATGGCTGCAGCTGAGGGAGGTGGGAAGGGGCTGGTTGGGCACCCAACACCCCCCTCAGCTCCCACCAGAGCCCAGCAGAACATGTCATACGCAGTGGCTGGGACAGGGGACGGGGTCAGGACCCGTGGTGCTGAGGGAGCTGGAGGGCCAAGAACACCCAACAGAGGAGCTGGTTGCTTGTCCACACTGTGATTTACCAGTGTAAATCATTGTGAATGGTTGGACTGGATGATCTTCTAGGTCTTTTCCAACCTTGATAATTCTGTGATTCTGTGATTAAAGATGTGCATTTGTTTTCATTATTGTGCTCTTTTTCTTATTATTTTTCTCTTTTTCTGCTGAAATGCCCCCTGCCCAGGCACAGGGGTTTCTGAGGGAGCCCAGGGCAGGTCCCTGGCCCTGCTCTCACCCCGTTTTGGGGGCAGCAGGTGGGGAATGACTTGAAATGCAAAATCTGCCTCTCTTCAGATGCTTTTAACACATCAATCAGGCCGGCAGTGAAAGCGTGCTGCAGCCCTGCCCAGCCCTGCCCAGCCCTTCACACCAAGGTGTGCAGCCCACCTCTACCACCCCCCCCACCCCATCCCATCACCAGCAGCCCTGCAACACCCTCACAGCCCCCCCTCTCCAGACCAGGGCCAGGCAGTGGGGCCAGCCAGAGGCCACAGAAATGTTTCCCTTTGAGTCTCTTCTGTTTTCCAGGAGCATCCGTGGCAGCGAGGGGGTTCTGGGAGCCCCACGGCTGTCAGGGCTCTGCAGCCCCACGTGCCTCCACGCAGGGTTATTTTTCTAAGCATTTCTTTTCTTGCCACTCATCCGGCACGGCTGTTGTGACACCACAGTCAGCAAATATCATTAAACAGTCGGAAACGTGAGGTTTTACTGCCTCGGTGAGATTCGGCTGATAAAAAGAGGAAGGCAGAAAACCTCTTTGAGAGAGTGTGAAGCCCTCGTGTGCTGCACCCCCACCTCCCTGCACACCTTGACTGCGTGGACCCCCCAGGGCTGGGTCTGGTTTACAACTACAGCCCCATTTGGGGAGGGTGATGGGTCTTGTTGTATGCTGGGGGTCCTCCTAGAAACATGTTCCCTGCCTGTTATCCCAGTCCTGGGGTGGAAGGTAGGATACCACCCCCTCATTGCCTGCCTGCTGCAGGGTGCCTACAGGACCTGAGCCTGGGATTGAGCCTGATTGAGCCTGGGACCCCCAAAATCTGCATCGAGCCCATGGGCTTGCTCCTGCCAGCACTAGTAGCCATGCAATGCTCCTCACCAGCCCAGCCCAGGAGCCGTTTTCAGCTCCTTTATCTGATGGGACATTTTGAGGGAAACAATGTCCCCCACGGCAGAGCTGGGGCGAACAATGGGCGCGGGGTGGCGGGCGGCTCGGCGGCCGGGCTGAGGGACCCCGGGCTCCCTGGCTTGCAGGAAATCCTTTTATTTTTCACTTGTGAACTGAAACAAACACAAGCTCCTGTTTATTTCCTGGTCGATTGTATTTTGGAGGATGGAGATGGCTTCCCCACGCCGGGCAGCTTAACTCCTCCTGTGCCGGCTGCGCCTGTCCCCTTCTCGCAGTGAGGATGCTCCTCGTGCGGGGTCACCATGCAGTGGGACCCCCCTCCCGCCCCCTCACCTCCTGCCTCCACTAATTTATGTTTAATTTGAAAACCTGGGGGTCACAAATAACACGTGCTGGTGTGGGAAGTCTGTGGAAGCTGGATGCTGGCCCGTCCCCTCCCATGGCTGAGGCTGGAGGAATGGTGCAGCATCCCCAGGGATGCTCCACACTGACAGCCCAAAGCTGAGGTCCCATGGGACACCCCGCTCCGAAGCAGGAGGGAAACAGCACCCTGATGGAGCGCAGAGCTGCTGGGCAGGATTTGTTCCTCCTCTCTCCATCCCTCTGCACCTCTCAGTGCCACCCCCCATCCTAGATCGCCGGCATCCCTCAGGTTGGGGCTGGCATCACCCTGTATCTCCTCAGGCTGCCGAGTGCCTCTGGCTGCCGAGCTCTGTCCTGAGAGGGAGAGTGGCTCCCACGGCGAGGCCGAAGGTTTGCCGACCTCAGGCTTTTCTCACAGCTTCCCCGTCACATCCTCCCTGGCTCCCACGTCTGCTGTTCACAGGCGCTGCTCTCTTGGCTCCGGGCCCCGGGGCCTGTGCCTGGGTGGAAACAGCATCCAGATGGAGCTATTTTTTCACATTTTTTGGGGGGGGGGAGGGGAGGAAGGTTTGGGAAAAAGCCTCCAGGACCAGGAAAGCTGAGGGATGGAGCAGATTTGCAAAGCAGGGGGGGGGGGGTGGTTAGCAGGGCCTCATTTCTGCAGGGTGCTCCTGGGAATGGGGAGGGGGCTGCGCAGAGAAATGGAAGCATTGAGCATCCCACCCAGGGCAGCGTCCTGGCTGATGGTGAAGGTTTTAACTCCTGCCCCATCCCTGTGTGGGTGCTATCAGGAGGATGGCATGTTCTGGATCACATCTCCATCAGTGGGGAGCTGCTGCCTGGGCAGGGAGTTCGGTGCTGGGGGCAAAGCCCAAACTCAGCTCTTGCTTGTCCAGAGTCTGGAGAGGGAGGAAAAACCCCTCCACCCCCTCAACCCTAAATTGCATCCATAGAAAACTTTCGAAACCCCACTATTGTGTTAGAGGATAAACATTTATTGAATATTTCCTGTTTGGCACAAAATACTCTTTGACTCCTCTATAGTCTTTTTCTTCTCGTGTCTTTAAACAAGAATTATTTGAGCTGAATGTAAAGGAAAAGTATCCCCAGAGCAGGGAGCCCCTGGGAGTGTGGAGTGAAGGGAAGCCCACGTGTGTGCCATGCCTGCTTGCTGTTAGCTATTAATTTCTGTCTCCCGAGGTCTGACATGAGCAATGCATTATGCAAAGGTTGTGGGAATATTTCAGACTCTGCATCCCAGGAGAACTACAATTTCAGTTTTACAGGGTTTAGGGTACTTCCCCCCCCCCCCCCCCCTTTCTTTCAAATGTGTTATTTCACTGAGATGTAACAGCGGTTACGACTTACACAGCGTAGGGATGGATGAGTTGGGGCTGGATGGGGTGGGCAGGGGCTCACTGCTCCTGGCCATGCATGGCTCAGCTCAGATCCTTGAGCTCCCAAAGCTCTCTGAGGTGGGCACCCATTGGATGGAGGAGCAGTGGTGGGCCCCAGCTTGCATGCTGGGGTGCAGGCAGAACCTGTGGGGTAGGATGGAGGTAGAGAGTGGGGCTGTGAGTGGCTGGGCAGCTGGGGATGGAGGCTGGAGGTGCAGTGCCAGGGATGTGCTGGGGTTTGAGCCAGCACCTGAGCTGGGGAAAGCCTTGCACAACACCAGCTCTTCCAGCAGATAGGTCTTAAAACGGGTGCTGCCTGCAGACAGTCTTCTTCTCTTCTGTGTGTGCCACCATGGCATGGCTGGCGCTGGAGCTGGGGAAGGTGTGGGGGGGACATGGGGCCAGCCTGTCCTGCATGGCCAGGAGCCCAGGGGAAGAGAGAAGGCTCAGGGTGGGATGAAGCTGAATGGGGCTTGGTCCTAACACAGTCTAATCCTGGCCCAGGCACAATCAAAAGGGATTTATTTTTAGGCTCTGGGGCTATCGCTGCTTTGGGGAACTGAATGGAAAATGTATATTTAGCCTCTTTGGTGATTTGCTTAGAAAAATAAGCTCCTGTCACCAGTGTGGGTGGTGATTTGTGCCAGCCCTGCCCTCACCAGCACCACCGGGCCCCTGAGCGAAGCCGGCAGGCATCGCCCTGCTGCATGGCTGGTGGCTGTGGTCCTGGCTCGCCTGGGCAGTGCTCAGCTGGGAGCTGCCTTCCCCCTTCCTGGCTTCAGTCTCTTTTGTTTCTCAGAAGGATCTTGCTGGTGCCACAGACTTTGCCCTTGCTGTGCAAAGGGAGGTGTTGGAGGGCAGCACTGGGGGCTTCCCGTGCCTCCCAGCGCTGCACCCATGGGGCATCCCCCCCTGTGCCTGGCCCCATCCCTGTGCCTGGCCTTATCCCCATGCCTTGCCCCATCCCAGTAACCACCACAGAGGGATGCAGTCACGTAGGGACCTCACTTATTTAGTGCCTGTGGGAAGTGCTGAGGCCTCTCTGGTGTGAAAGACACGCACGGGGAGGTGGCATTTCCTCCCTGAAACGCAGGTGAGAGCCAGAAGGGGAGAGTGTTAGAGAGCCCTTCACACTATAAATACAGGAGATACACAGGAACCAGGGGCCTGCAGCTATTTTTGCCTGCAGGAAGCTGGGATGAGGAGAGCATCTCTCCCTCCCCAGCACGTTGCTGGCAGTGGGATGTGCCCAGGGCCAGTGCTGCTGCGCTGGGCATGTCCTGCCCTGTGCCAGCTCTGAGCATTTTGCTCACACCCCACTGCCAGCAAAGGCAAGGAGGTGCTGTGCCAGCACCACTCCATCACCACTCCATCACCTTCACCCTCTCAGGGCAAAGAGCAGTTGCCAGAGAACTGCTGTCCCTTGGCCAGGGCTCTGAAGGAGGGGGGCACGGTCCTTCTGCCACAAGCATCTTGTCTCAGGGCGATGGAGATGATCAGGGTCAGAGATCTGGGTAACCCCAGAGCCCCTGCACCCTGCAATGGCGTGTGCTTCCCAGTGCCAGCTGTCCAGGCGTCTAAAGGGAAAGACACGATGCTTTCTCTGGGAGTGATACCAGCTCCATGTCCTGCAGAGAGCTCTGCTGACTGCTGAGCTGCTCCCCTGGCACTCAGGAAACAGCATTGGCTTTGCTGGTGCTGGATGAGGCCTGTGAAACATGCACAGGCAGCGTGGGAGCAGCAAAGGGCTGCTCAGCATCCCTCACCACTGCGCCGGACACGGCCCCTGAGCAGCAGCTCCAGCCCTGCTCTGGTTTCTTACCCCAATTCCATCTCTCTGGCAGGCAGATGGGCTGCATCACCAAGGGGTCACCAACCCTCCCATGTCTCACAGATGGCAGGGAGGGAGTTAAAGGCGCTTGGCCTCGAGAGGAGAGACCAAGAGTGGGGACTGTGCACTGAGCTGCCTCTTCCTCTGGTCAGGTCTCTCACAGCTCCCTTCATCCATCCTCATCTGCCCTGATTTCCTCATTGCTTGGCTATCTCTTGGCTGGCACCTCTTCTTCAGAAGGAGCCAAAGGCAATAATCTCACGAAACCCAGTGATGGCAAATCACCAGCAGCAGCATCACTAATTGCACAGATGTTATCACCTCCTTCAGCACTGCCTGTCTGTCTCTGCACCCTCTCACCTCCAGAAAATGGAACCCAGCAATGCTTCTCAGTCCAAAAAGTACTTAAGGGAGAGTCCTGTCTCTGCTGGATACTTCCTTAGTGCCTCCATGTGTGTGTGCATGTGTTCCACACGCGTGCCCCTGGGTTTGGGTGAGTGTGGACTTGTGTATGGGGCACTTGTAGAGAAAGTGCATTTTTCAGCAGACAAAAGGGAACAAAATGTTCCAAGAATGTCTGTGGAATAAAGTGATCCTGGGGAATTTGACAGCCAAGGTCACCAATAACTTGGGCTTCTTGTCTGCCCAGTGCAGAGCTGGGTCTGGGCTTCATGTGGGCAGGGTCAACTTGTTAAAAGGGCAGAGACTGGCAGGACAAGGGGGATGGAGTGAAGCTGGAGGAGGGAAGGTTTAGATGAGGTATTAGGGGGAAGTTCTTTACAGAGAGAGTGGTGAGGGGCTGGAACAGGCTGCCCAGAGAGGTGGTGGATGCCCCATCCCTGGGGGTGTTCAAGGCCAGGTTGGATGGGGCCCTGGGCAACCTTGTGTAGCTCCAGGCCTGGAGGTTGCTGGCCCTGCCTGTGGCAGGGGGTTGGAGCTCTGTGATCCTTGGGGTCCCTTCCAACCTGGCCCAGTCTATGATTCCATGATGAGGAAGGTGGCCAGTCCCCACGCTGTGTGCTTTGGGATCTGTGGCCAAGAGCAACAACAGGACATGTCTGGGACCCACCTCACCCCTGCAGAAGGAGCCCTGCCTGGGGAACTCTCTCCTCCAAGCCCTGGTGTGACCTGCCAGGGCACGCTGCAGCTCCAGCTCCAGCACCCACGAAAAGAAAAGAAGCAGGAAGGAAAAAAAAAAAAGAAAAAGTCAGCTCCTCGTGATGTGCCCTCATAATTACCTGTTACTCTCGTATCGAGGTAATTAACAATTAGGCAGCTGTCTGAATCACATGCAGAGGAACAATTATGTCCTTATTAATGGATTCTGTTTAACAGGTCCTATTTTCCCAGATGGTTTATTTTTTTCCCCCCCCTCCTTGTGCTCTCATGAATTATCCCAGCAATTAAACCTGCACCAGAAAGAGGGAGGAGTAGTCCGAAATATTTACTGAACCTTGCAAAGCATCACATTTCTCAGCTCGTGAACCTGTCACAAGTCATCGGGGGGCTCTGGTGGTGACGGGGGAGCCCAACACCCTCTGCTGTCACCTGTGCAGAGCTGAGCCTGTGCCCTGACGCTGCTGGGGAGCTTGTTCACTTCACGGGTACCGCTGCAGATAAAAGCTATTATTTACAGTCAGTTGCATATTTCCGTTGGCAAACCTCCTCCCTGAAGTGCAGGTTTGAAAACATCCCGCTCAGCAAACCAAAGCCACACCGGCTGAAGCCAACCTGCTGTCTCGTGGGTGCCTGTTCCTCCCTCCCCCCACCCTGTGCCCATCCCTATGCTGCACTGGGGGACACCCCAGGGGGGCTGCGGTTTGGGGTGCAGGAACAGCACTGGAACAGGCTGCCCAGGGAGGTGGTGGAGTCTCCTTCTCTGGAGATATTCAAGACTCGTCTGGACGCCTGTCTGTGCAATATGAGCTGGGGAGCTGCTTTGGCAGGGGGTTGGACCCGATGATCTCTCGAGGTCCCTTCCAACCCCTGGGATTCTGTGATTCTGTGCTGCCTAAAAGCCCATTGCAGGAGGCACCCCGGGCTCTCCCCAGGGCTGCTGCCAGCCCACCCTGGAAGCGCTGGAGAGGGGTGCACTCCCTGCACCACTGTAAGGGAGACGGTAACCCCAAAGCACTTGAAGCCCTGCAGCAGGGACAGGTCAGGTCTGAGCCTTTGGGTCAGCTCCCAGGGCTGCAGCTGGATTGTCCCCTTTTCAGTTTGGCTCATGCTCTGACACAGGAGGATTTTTGTCCATCTCAAACCCTTGGGGTTGGGTTATTTTTGGGGGGGGGGTGTGCAGTGGAATTTGTTTGAGTTTGTGAGCATGGACTGTCCAGCTCCAGAGCTTGTGTTTCCAGCAGCCAGCCCCCTCACAGCCACCCTGCACAGGGCCAGGCACCTGCTCCGCTCCCCTTTGTTTTTCCCAGGCACGGGAGCTGGGGATTTCACTGCAAAACAGGAACTCCACCGGACAGCAGCTGCTCCGAGGGGGTGGTGAATCAGCTCGTCCCACTGACGCCCAGCACAGCCACGCCAACACTCCCATGCCCAATGCCCCGTGTTCCAGGAGCCCCGACACAGCAGCACGTGCCACCGGCCTGGCAGGCAACCCCTGCAGCGTGGGGACCAGGCCGGCGGCCGCGACCACCCGCACGGCAGCAACAAGGGGCCGCCGGCTGGTGCCCCCCGTCCCTGAGGTCAGCGGGACACGACCAGGCGCGGACGGCTAATGCCTTTTGTCCCAGCCTGACTTTTCCCCTCCCGGCGGGATTAGGATGGGATGACCAGACAAGGAGGCCCCTAATCCTATTACAGACCCTCGCGGAGCCCCGTCGTGGGGCAGCTCTGGGAACCGGCCTTGCTGCAAGGCACCGTTCCACTCAGCCCCATTTCCACTGGTGTTGCCAAAACCCATTTAGCTCTGTGCTTGCCCAGCACTGGGCATGATGCCCATCAGTCCTGAGTGGGCAGCGGGAGACACATGGGCACCCCCAACCCCTGCAGCCCCCGCTGGAGGGGCTCACCCCCCCCAAGCCCCCTTCTCACCAGCATTTGGAGCAGGTGGTCCCGGGCCCTTTTGGCTCATTTGGCTCATTTGCCACATCTCTCTGCAGGGTTGCCACTGAGAGGGCAACAAACCTCCTGCCTGGAGAGAGAGTTGTTTATCTCTCCTGGAAGTTGCAAGGAGCTGTGTTTGTCTTTCTCTCCCTTCCTGTTTACCCGCTGCCACCAGGAACAGGCTTTGATGTGTCTGTGCTGCTGGAGCTTCGTGGGAGCATCGTCTCACGGAGCAGCGGTGACTGGTGGCTCCCAACACAGCAGCTCCAACTGTGCCAAGGACCTTGGGCAGAGCCCACGTGTCACAGGGGCACGGCTCAGCGAGCTGCCAGAGCAGGAGGGAGCGAGCACACCTCTACCCTCAGCAGCGCCTGGGCTGCTGTGTGGTTTCTACGCTCCAAAGTCCACACAGCAGCGAGCGTCCTTCCCAGCTGTACCCAGGGCAGACACCGCTCCAGTGGGATGTGGGCATGGGGGGTCTCACCAGGAAACATCACCCCATCCCCATGTCCTGGAGCAGGGGTGGTTGACCCCATCCCTCCAGCACATCCAGGGGTGCACAGATCCCCCTGCCATGCTCCCTGCTTCCTCCCCTGCTGTGAGTCTCACGGCCTGTGCCAGAGCTGCTGCATTTGAAAGGTCACCAGGCTTTGAAGTCGGTGTCAGGGGAGGGTTCACACCTTGCTGATCCCTCCTTGCTGGCCGGTTCCCAGCCCGTGCCACAGGGAGTGGTGCTGTGGGTGGGTGGTACGGCACACGGTTTGGCCCGTGCCACCAGCTGGTGCCTGCACACGGCGTGGGAGCAGCAGCAGCACTGTCCCTCTACGTGGAGATGGGGCAATGTCCCATGGGCCAGCTGGGGGGGGACAGCCCAAGCTAGAGCCCTCTCCCCTCCGAGGGAGGCAGTGGGCAGCAGCCCTCGCAAGCAGGAGCAGTCCCTCCCCACGGAGGGGTCATGGCATCCCAGGGGCATTTTTTGGTCATTTATTTTCCAGCCTAAATCTAAAGAAAACCCACAATGATTTTCCAGGAAATAAATCACTCCCCTACAGCTGCTGGCAGGCAGAGGGTGGGGAATGGGCTCTGGGACATCTCCCCACCATTTGACATGGGCTGTGGCACCACGAAGACCCCTGAGCACAGCCAGCCCCATGGGAACCACTGCAGTGCAGGGCAGGGGAACCCTGGTGCCCCAACATGAAGGATGCGCTGGGCATGACAGGCCTTTTCCTGGGACTCCTGGGTGCACCCAAGCAGGGTTTGGGGGGGGGGTGTCTTCCCTCCCTCCTTCCCTCCCAGGCACGGAGCCTGCTGCGATGGGGCACCCTGCGATAAAGCAGGGGGCTCTGGGAAGGCAGCTGGTGCCCTGCAGCTTCTCCTTTCTGAGAGGAAACGTCATCTTTTTGGCTGATTCCTCCTGGTTCCCGTCTTCGTGTGCCTGGCTTTGATTCGCGGCCGAGCCCTGTGATAATGTGGCTGCCTGGGAAGGAAGGGAGTAGAAGGAACTGGCTATTATGCTTGGCCCCTCTCCAGGAGGTGTTTTTTTTTGCTGGGAGGCACCAAGGTCGGAGCTGGGTGGGAAGCATTCCCCGACAGCAGCCCTCACACATGCACCCAGCCGTGGTGGTGGGGGGGGGGGACAGGCAGGACACCCCCATACCATCCCAGCAGTGGGGGGGGCGGGCTGCCATCCTGGATGCCTGTAGCCCAAAATGCCTCACACCAGCACAGAAGATGCACAGTCCCCCAGTTTGGTTTTGGGACAGAGACGCTTTGCAGCCGCTCTGCAAAATGAAACACCTCCAAATCTTCCCATTTCCATGTGGGAGGAAAGGAGGGGGGGGGGGGGGGAGCACCCACGAATGGAGCAAGCTGGGGGTATGGAAAGCACTTCTTCACCCTCTTTTTGTAATCATTTAAGAATTCCAGGGGGCTTCAGCCTGCAGCAGGAGCTCCCAAATCCTGAATCCCATTGCTGTGAGGCGCTGAGGTGTCAGTGGCATCCCAGACCCTCCAACCTGCCCCCCCCCCATCCTCCAAAGCCAGCACAGCAAGAAGAGGCATGCCCAGATATCCGGGAGTGACATCACCCCAAAAACCTGCCCGGAAACCTTCACTGAGTGCGTGTCTGTGTGACATGATGTCTTCCTTGAGTGCTCGCCCTGGGAGAGGCAGATCCCAGCAGAACTGTGGAACTGTGGGGATGCCAGCAGAACTCAGATGTGCTTGGCATCGTGTGGTGGTCCAGAAATCCAGTATCAGGTTCATGCCCAGGCTTGGTGCAGAGAATCCTGCCTGGGTTTTCGCTGCTGCAAGCGATGATTTTCAATTATTTAATGTAAATATCAGGAAAGGTCTGATCCCTGCCCCTCCGCGCCCTCCGGAGAGCAATTTCTTTACTGGGATGATGAAAAGTCCTGTTTGTCTCAGCAGAAAAAGGAGGAATGGACAAAAAAAAGCTGAGAAACAGATGGTTTTGAAAGAAGGAGCACGTGAAACCCAGGGTATAAAAGCATCTCCAGGGTTGGGGGCAAGGCTGGGCTGGGGGCTGTGCTCCCAGACAGCCAGAGTTGCTGCTGGTGCTTCCCTATGGGAGAGAGCTGGTGGGTGTGGAGCAGCCCCCCGCCTTGAGCTGGGTGCCTGTGACACCCCAAGGAATGACCCCAGTGAGAGAGGGGATGGGGAAACACAGTGTCTGAGCACCTGGGTGCAGGCGAGGGCAAGACCAAGCGTGGAAGGGGCAGGGACATGCACTGGGGGATGCAGGGGGACCTGCATCTTGAGCCAGCCCACACGGGTTGGGTGCACCCACACCCCAGCAGGGATAGGATGGGCTTGGGACACATCGTCACCCACAGCTCCATAAACCCCATGGGGCTCTGTGTACACAGCAGAGAATGTTTCAGTTGGTTTATGGAGGAGGATAAGAGCAGCGCAGGGGACAGGGAGGCCAGGGCTGGGTAGAGACACCTGCCCAACACCTGCCCTCCTTTTGCAGCCCATAAAGGCATTTTATTTTAAAGGTGGCACAGATTTTACAGCGTGATAGCACAGCAGCACCTTTCACCCAGCCATAAACAGCCAGGGGAAATCTGCTCCTCCGGGACGTCTCCCTGCCTGTCACTAATCCCGTGGGTGAGAGTTACTAAGCTGACTTTGCACTCTGAGAAATGATGGCCAGAAGCAACCGTGCAATTAAAACCAGTTTCAGCAGCCCATGAGGAGGAAAACCCTGTGGGTGCCAATCCCGGGTGCAGCAACCGTGCCAGGGCAGGGACACACACGGCACCCATCTCCTCCCAACGAGGGCTGGCTGTCCTCTGTCCCATCCTGATGCTGGACACCTTGGTGGGACTGATCCCCAGAGTGTTGCCAGGAGGAAAGTCATCCTCCACGGGCACGTGGTGCCAGAGGTGATGCCAGCACTGCCCGTGCTGGAGGGATGGTGAGAGCGCTGTGATTTATCCTGCAGCCATCCACTCACAAGTCTCCACTCAGCTATTTAAGAGGCCAAAATAAAAAAGAAAAGGGAAAAAAAAAAAGAGAAAGAATCAGGTTTTAGACCACTCTTGCAAATCCAGCCTCATTTCTCCAGTACCCCAGGGAATCGCAGCTTAATCCCATTATGGGGCAGCTTTGGCTGGGATAGTTTTACATTGCAGACTCCGTGACCGGCTGTATTTTTATCTGCTCAGACTTTTCCAGGATGCTCCACACACTTCAATTCACTCTTAATTACTAAAAATTGCTTTTTCTGATTTAGTTTGGGTGCCTATACCTGCGCTCCCCTCCGAAAACCAACCGGCAGAGGAACACCAAGCCAAGCAAAAGCAGGAGAGCTCCAGTTTGATGCCTGCCTTATCGGTCCTGCTTTTTATTGCCCTGAATATAGAAGAGCAAAATATCAACTGTGATGATAAAGAGATGAAAGTGTCAAGGAGGAATAGGCACACCAGTTACTCAGGCGATTGGAAGCCGCCTTGGTTGTATTTAACAGGCATTTGCCATTAAAAAAAAAAGCGCCTGTTTTTATTTAAATAGCCTGGGGCAAATTTCTCACTAAACCAACTTTCCCACGCCAGCCCAGTGCTCTAACTCTGGTTTTTGGCAAATTTTTTCCTGAGCTGTCAAGGCAAAATATATATAAGAATGCTGGTCTCACTTAGGTTTTTTTCCAGCCCCTGGAGACATGAAAATAATTTACAGATGTGCATTACCTGTTTATATTTGTATTAAGTTTTGCTTAACGGACATAATTTTCTTAGCTTGCAGTAACAAAAAAAAAAAATATTCCCAGAGTTTCACTCATTTAATTTTAACTTATTAAAACTTTTAAACATGTGGGGAGGTTTTGTGTTTTTAAATCACTAATCACATGGACGGTTGCCAAGGTTTCTATTAAAGCCTTTTATGAAGGCTATTTTTAAAAGTACCTAAAATCCCATTACTTTTAACCCCCAAAGACCACTCAAAATAAAAAGTTTCTTTGGATTTATGTCATATTCACCTCTTCCTGCAAAAAGATTTATGCTGAATGCTGATTTTTTTCCCTTCCTCCCCCTTTATTTAACTGGTAGGAGGCATTTGGGAGATGAAACTTGAGGAGGTTCCCTCTGAGGCTCTTGCACCAGATGCCCTGTACTGGGGGAAGGATGGCACTGGGTTGAAGCGGGGTATTTCACAGCAGCTGGAGGAGTCATCCTCATCCCAAGATGCTTGTGATCCCATCCTGCCCGTAGGGAAACCACAGAGGAGATTTTTACCTCCCCTATGGCAAAGCCTTCCCCAGGGCAGAGCCATCCCACGGCAGCCCCTGGGCAATGGGGATAAATAGATGTATTTGAGCTTTTGAGGTTCTGGGGGTGAGGTGGCACAGCTGCATGGCTGCATGCACAGGTTTATCTGCAATGTTGCCCCTGGCCCCCGTGCAGACCCTCCCCTCCGCAGAGGAAAGCCAGGGCTGGGGCTCATGTATGGCTTCCCACATGCTCTTTGGGCCCCAGACTCGTGGGTGTCCAGCACCCAGAGAGCAGCTGGTGCCAGGGACACCCGGTGATCTGTCAGTGCCAGGCAGCAAGCAGGACTGTCTGTCTCCACCACCTCATCCAGCCACAGCATCCCACCACCCAGCATCCCACCACCCAGCGCTGCATCACCACCTCTCCGTCCCCAGACAGCGTGGGCATAGCAGGGACCCCAACAGCCCTGTGTAGCCACGATGGTTTGGTGAGGCTGGGAGGGCACTCTGCAGTTTTGGGGAGCAAGTCCCAGAGCACAGCTAAGCTGAACTCATGGTGCTTTGTGCACACAGAGAACAAGCCCGGGCAAAGCCACGGCCGGTATTTCCAGACAGGTAAAGCTGAGATGCTCCCTGATCACTGGGCTCCAGGGGGAAGGGAAAAGGGAGAAGATGGAGAGGAAGAGAACAGAAGTTTCCATCTCCAAGGAAGCCTGAGAGGTGGAAGCCTCAGGCTGCCCTCACAGCTGCTTTGCCTCTGGTTGAGGCTGAAGATGGTGACAAGGTCATGGTGGTTGTAGAGATCACTCAGCTGGGGTGGAGGCAGGGGCTGCATCCCGCTGCCATCCTGCTCCTGTCCGCAGGGAGGATAAAATGGGGGGAGCACCCACTTTCCCTGCCAAGGGTAGAAAATGAGGCTGAAGAGGCATTGCAACCTCGTGTCCTTTGGCATCTGGTGTGTGCTCATGAAATGTGAAGATGGCCCAGCCTTGCCCCTGCGCTGCTGCAGGGAAGTGAGGCAGGTGGCATCTCCTTGGGATGCTTTAAGGTTTCAGAGGGGGTCAGGATCCCAGTGGCTCTGGAGCCCTGACCAGCACCATGCTCCACTCAGAGCCCTGACTCCCCAGCCCGGATCGGGGCACTGTTTTAGAACCCAAAGTGATGAATGCAGGAGGAGCAGAGAAGGAGGGGAGAGTGCTGGAGTGAGGTACCGCTGCAGGGCTCGCTCCTTTGATCTGAGGAGCAGACTCTGCCCTTCGGTTTGTTTAATTGTTTCACACTTGCTCTGGAAATAATTTACAACAGGAAGCAGTGGGCTAACACCGGGCCTGGCATGGGACGAGATGAGCCTGGGGGGCTGGTGGAGAGGTGCCCTGTGATGAGAGACACAGATGACTAGATGACGATGGTGTCACCTCCTTCCTATTAACCCATTGCTGACCCTTCTCCTCTTCCTCTTTCCCAGGCTTTCAGCCACAGGCCGGCAGCCAGCCCTGCACATCCCCACAGTCAAGAGCTGTGCAAGAGCCATCTGCAACAGCCACAGCTTGGAGGGGTTCGGGGAGACACCCAGGAGCCCAACGAAGTTTGGGTGCCCTCACCCCTGGAGCAGTCAGTACCCTGAATTCTCAGAGCTCCAAGCTTTTGCCACCCCCATTGCAGGCGCCATGGCACAGCGCTGTGATGGCAGACACAGGGCACTGGCCCTGCAGGGACTCTCGCTGAGCAGAGCCAGTCCCCCCAACCCCGTGAGGAAGCACCCTCCCTCCTTAGCACCCTCACAGTGTTTCCTGTCTTCTGTGGGTACAGCCACTGAGCAAACCCCCGCAGGCACAGCCCTGGGGTGACACCAGCAAACAGGAGTTTAAGCCCTTAAGCCCATCGCCGGGCTCAGGGCCTGGCTGGGTTTCAGGTGGGACATCCCCATGCTCCCATCCCACAGGCTCTGGGCAGTTTGGTGTGCCAGGCTTGACCTCAGCACCGTGATGGCTGGGGGCTGGAGCGGGGCTTTGGGCACACAGGGGGTGAGGGCACAGAGACCCACAGGCAGTGCTGCACGCACAGGAAGCCTGCACATGTCTGAGGTTTGCAGGGCTGCCTCCTGGGTTTGGCTTCCCCAGCTTCTCCTAATTTATTTGTTTATTTGTTGATGGGACGCGTGGGGCTGGCCAGCGCTCTGCCTGCGAGTTCATCAGTTCACAGAGCAAAACAAATAACATCCGAGCCCAGCTCCAGCTCCCCAGCCTGCACGGCTGGTGAAGGCGGGTAGGAAATGGCTTGGCATACCTGTGTGCACCTGCACCGTGCTGCAGGGCAGAGGGTGAATCCCACCTTGATCCCCCAGCCCAGGTCTCCTGTGCTCCCAAGAGATGCTCATTCCAAGCCCCTGGTGTGTCCCCCCCCAGTACAACTGGGCATGTAAAATCATCCCATCCCCATGTGTCCCCACGGTTTGTGGGCTCAGGAACCCTGCCTAGACACACTGTGGGTCAGGCTGGGCCCTGGGTCCTCCTGCGGTCCCTGAGCCCGTGCTGCAGCCTGCAGTGCTTGTGCCCCCAGGGCTGTGCAGGGACTGGGGAGGCTGCACTGGGGGGGCTGTGCTGAGGCTGATGAAGGGGTCTGTATGGGGGGCATTGCACTGGGGTTGTGCAGGGTGTGTGTGGGGGGCTGCGCCAAGGTTGGGGTGTGGGGCTGAACTGGAGGTGTGTGGGGCTGCACTGGGATGCCCAGGGGCTGCATTAGGACTACGTGGGGGCTGCATGGAGATGTCTGTTGGTGCCTGTGCTGGAGCGGCACTGGGGATGGGGAGCTGCCCTGTGGGGTTTTGGGTATTGCATGGTGGGGGGCTGCACTGTGGGTGTCCAGGCTTGCCCGGGTGGGCTTCACCAGCAGTGTCCAGTGATTGCGAATACCTGCGCTGGGGCTACCCGTGGGGGCTTGCCCGGACCCCACAACCCCACTCCTGTCCCACGCAGGGACAGGACCCTCCGTGGCGAGAAGGGGGTTCCCAGCAGCGGCCCCCCGTGCTGGGTAGGGAGGAGCGTCCCATCCCGTCCCGTCTCATCCCGTCCCAACCCGTGCAGTGCCGCTCCGCGCCGTGCCGCGGCGTCCCGCCCTGCGCCGTCCCGCCCCCCCCGCCCTCCCGCCCGGCCCGGCCCGGCCCGCCGGGGCTGAGCAGCCGCGGGAGGCGCCGGCGCTTGGAGTCGCTGCGCTCGGCGTTGGGGCGCGGTGTGTCTGGGGGCTCCCGGAGGGGAAAGCGCGTACCGGTACCGGCTCGGCTCGGCCGAGGCCCCGCGGATCTATGCGGCTGTGAGCGGCGGGAGCTGAGCGGGATGGAGCGGCTCCTGGCGCCCGGCCTCCTGGTGCTCCTGCTGCCCGCCCTGACGCGAGGTGAGGGCCGCTGCCACGGGCCCCGGACCGGCCGCCCCTGCAGCCGGCAGGAAGTTTGCTGAGAGTCGGGCCGGGCGCGGCGTGTGTCCCGGTGCCGGCCGGGCATCACGGGCACCGGAGCGCGGCACTGCCCGGGGTGGAGGGGGGGCTCTGGGATGAGGGGTCCTCGTGGGAACCGGGACTCGGTGCCGCGGGGTGCCCGCGAACCGGGCTCGGGTCATGCGGGGGGACGGGAGCTCGGCGCCGCCGGGGGAACCGAGGTCGGAACCGTGAAGGGAGCGGGGTTCGGCACCGCGGGGGGGTCGTGGGGCCGGAGCCGCGGGGGGTGGGGGGTGTTGGGAGTGGTGGCCGGGACTCGGTGCCCCGGAGGAGATGGCGGGGGAGCGGCGCTGGGGGCCGCCCGGGAACAGGAGCTGGGTACCGGCGGGTGCCGCGGGGAACTACGCTCGCTGCCGTCCGGGGGGGACCGGAGCTCGGTACCGCGGGCGGCCGGAGCAGGGCGCGGCGGGGAGCCGGGGCTCGGGACGGGCTCGGTGTGGCGGAGGAGTGTGCGGGGCGGCCGCGCTCCTGCCGCCTGTTCCGCGAGAGCTTTTTGACCGTTTTGCAAATTTTTCTCGGTTTCCTGTTTCTTGAAAGTCAGCCGGGTCTGTCTCTCCCCCCCCTACCCCCGCTTCCCCCCCCTTCCCCGCTCCCGGCCCCCCCCTCCCGGCGTCGGCCCCGGGGCGGGTCCGGGTGCTTCGCTGCAAAGCGCTGGGCTGGGCGACCGTCGGGGCCGGGGAAAAGAGCCCGAAAAGTGGCCGGAGGTGCGGGGCGGAGCGGGGAAACGGCCCGTTCGGGGGTGCCGGGGCCCTGCGGTGCCCCTTCTGCCCCGGGGCTGAGCGAGCAGCCTCCTCCTCTTCCTCAGAAGTGTCCTGGGAGGATTTGGAGAAGGGAAGGGAAGGCAGCCGGGCCCCCTTCACTCTGCTCCGGGGCTGAGAGCTGTTCCTGATGCCCAACTCCTTGAAGACAAAGTTTGCAGCAAGTTGTGCTCGGCTGGAGCGATCCCCAGCATCCCACTCCATCCCCCGTGGGACACGCGGGGCTGGGGAGGGAACCCCGAGCACAAGAGGGTGTCCCCCGGGCTATGCGGGGCTCGGCAGCCGTCTGGGGGAGAAGTTTGGTGGTGACGGTGGGAAGCTCAGTGTGAAACTGCTCTGGCTGCACACGCGTGTCGCACAGCCGCTTACCCCGAAGCGCGAGCGGGGCAGAGAAGGGGGAAGAGCGAGTTGGGGTGGAAATCGGAAGCGATTCTGGTACTTTCAGTGAGTTGCTGTGGTAACTGCGCAGAATTTGGCTCTGAGGGCCAGACAATGAAACCTTTACTCATAGCAAGTTGGGACGGGCGACTCATTTCGTTACCGAGTTAATGGTAACTAATGGGCCCTCTGGCAGATGGTTTTTCCCAAATGGCATTTGTCACTCAAGGGCCTCGTCTGGGGTTTCTCTCTGTCACTCCTCCTGCGGGGAGGAGAAGGCAGAGCCTACTATCAAGCCCTCCCCAAGTTTATTTTTAGGTGACCCTCTCCGTACTGGGACCAGGCGTTCCTTGCCCCCACCTCCATCACCCAGCGGGTGGAGGCTGCCGGGTGCTGCAGCCCCCATCTCACCAGGCTGCGCAGGGACAGGGCGCTCCTGGGGGTTTTGGCAAGCCTGTCCTTGGTCCGGGTGACACTAGGGGCTACAGCCCCCCACTGTTGCCACCCAGGACCTGTGCCATGGCTAACGCTCTCCTTCCATTTTCCAGGTTTACGGTGTACACAGCTTGCTGAATCCTGCCTCAACGGGGGCAAGTGTGAAACTTTTCCCAACGGGACAGAAGTGTGTCAGTAAGTATGGAGAAGCCAGAGGATTTTCATCTCCCCCGACCAAAGTATTGACATGCATGTTGACTTTGCTTTGAAGGCTCTGGATTTAATAGGGCAAGATGCATTTTCTTTCCTTGAGTGGCAAGAATAACCTGCTTGTGTAGGAGTCGCTGCGAGTTTGGCAGGATCGGGCTTTGTTCCTAGTGGGGTGGAAAAACATGGGCAAAAGGCCATGTTTTGCTGGTATTAACCGATGCAGACTGCCCTGCTGATGGAGCGGGAGGTAGGGCCAGCCCACGGCACTCCTATGACCGTTGGGCAGGGAGGGAGGCTGTCTGTCTGTCCGTCTTCCAGCTACTCCCTCCTGCCCCTGAAGCGTCTCCTTTCCGTCCCTTGCACCCTGGCAGTTTGTGATGCAGTGTCAAGTATATCTCCAATAAACATTCAAGAGAGGTTTTGGTAGCGCAGCTTCAGCTGCTGGAGCTGCCCCGTTGATGTCCGTGGGTCTGCAGGGCATCGTCTGGGGGAGCAGGGCCACCTCTTCCCGCAGCCCTGCCAGTGCCAAGCCCTGGTGCAGCCCAGCGTTCCTGGTGGGACCTGGCACCCGGGCAGGAGCTTTCTCCGAGCCAATTGTGGGGAAACGGATGTGTAAAGCACTGGTACTCTTTGAAGGACCAACTGACCCACCGCAGCGATGGCCGATTCACTCCAGGCTCCCAGGGAACAATAACCAAGAGAAGTGAATAAGGCTCCAGCTCCCTTTTTAAAACTATTCCATAAAAGAAATGTGAATGGGCAAGGCTCTGTTTTCCGGCCAGATTTCCCCTCTGCCTGTTGAACGTGGCCTGAGCTGAGAGCAGGCGGGGAGACGTTCCCACCCACCCCAAATTTCCAAATAGGAAGTCCTCGGCGGAGGAACCTTGAAGGCATTTCCAATCCCAACCTGTTGAATGGCAGTTTCCCTTGACAATGCGTGTTGCTTTTTGCAAATCCGCCTGGGTGCAGTTACTCTGCCCAGTAGCCAGGCACCTCCCGCCCCCTTCTCCAAGCTGAGCCCCCCAACCCTTTGGTGCAAATAAATCAGCAAATCAATCAGGCACATGAGCAATTTAATGGACAAAGGCTGGGTCCCTTTGTGAGCCACTAATGAATGCACGCCACTTTTTTTTTGCACAGAAGCCCTTACCAACGCTTGACGCTCTAAATCTTGTTTTCTTTCATTCAAAGAGCGACAGCTGGGATTCGGTCGAAATTCGGCAGCTATTGTTAAGGGAGGCAGATTAATGCTGTGTGACTAATCATGTATGGCTTCCCAGAATGCCCAACCCTCCGCCCCCTCCCCAACCTTACACCCCTCCTTTTCCTTGTGGTCATTCTTCCCCCCCCCCCCCCCTTTTTTTTTTTTCTTAAGTCTCTGCAACTCCTGATTTACATTTCATGTGCAGATGGTGATGGAATCTAATTAGATCTGATGTGTGTGAGCTCTATTTGGAGGAGAAGCCTTGGGGTGGTGGGTTTTTTTTTAAGAGAAAAAGTTTACTTTAAAGAACTTTTTCATTGATAGCTGTGAATAACCCCCTCTCTCTGCTGCGGATGGCTTCACAAGTGTGCAGGGGTTATTTTTGCAGGAAACCAAGGTGTGTGCTCCCAGCGTGTCTCCACACTTGTCCCGTGCAGGGTACACAATAGGGGCAAGATATTAGACTGGAGGAGGTGCAACTTGCCAAGGTATCCAGTAGCGGCTCGCAAAAAAATTCCCGGTTTTTCACTTGTTTGAATATCTCTTGCTGAGGAGTTTTGCTTCCAAGCTTCTTAAACAAAGCAGAGCCAAGAACACAGATACCAGACGCGGAAAAGCTTGGCACTGCCCTTTGGCGCCTGCGTGAAATGCACCATTTTGGCTGCGGGCCACATCTCCGCTCGGCCTGGCACTTAACAAAGTTTAGCCATAAAGCCCCATTGTGCTGCCCCCACAAATCCAATTAGAAAGTGGAGTGAAATAAAGAGCGTACGGAGGAGACGCTACTCCAGAGGACGAGCGGCCCGGCGTTTGTGGCGGGAGAGAGCTAGTTGGGTTACGTGGAGACGACTGATAACACCAAACCCCGAGTTATCAGGCCCTGTTACGGAAAGGGAATCGCCGGTGCGAGACGAGGAGCTTTCTCTGCCTTTTATTATTTTACAGCGATAGTTTGTAAAACTCCAGGTGCCTTATCTTGCCTGTACCTATGCCAGGCGGTGCGGGGCATGCAGGGCTTTAATTGAATGGAAAGGCCCGAGCATTTGATCGAGGGCTCGTGACAGAAGCGGCCTAATTAAGCCGCCTTTGGAGCTGTTTTCCATCTTGGCAGGGGTAGACGGGTCTTTCAGCACTCATCCAGAGCGGCAGCAGCAGAGTTTTGTGTGTCTTGAGCTGAGCCTGGCTGAAGGTGGGGGGTGTTTTATGTCCCATGCCTGGCACTTGAGCCAGATCTGGAGCTTTCAAAGGCCTGGTCTGCAGACAGTGGCTGCTGCGGCCTTGCGGTGTGGTTTCACGGTGCTGGGGAGCCGTGGCCTTTCTTCCAGAAAAGGCACTTGCCTTTCACTAAGGCATTTTCCCAGAGAAAATGAAAAGCTTTTCCAAAAGGTCACTTTGATTTCTAGTAGTAGCTCCTAATTAGACTGCTGGATAACTGTAGTTTTGACTGGCAGCCCAGCAAACGAGCAGGGCCGATTTTAGATTGCTGTGCCATGTGATGTTTATTCCCAGGACCTCCCTTGCTCCTCTAGTTAAAAGCAGATGGCATGGAAGGGGGCTGAGCTTCAAACCCGCTCCACCAGCCTTTCACACCAGTAAAGTTGGAGGAGCTGAGGCTGGGTTGTCATACTCTTACCCAGAGAAACCAAACAAGACGGCAGAGGAAAAGAGTAAGTTAAATTTATCACCAGGCTCACGCTGAAAAGGGGGAAAAGTCAGTTTGCTAAAGTACTTCCTCTGTTTATGAATCAGCGTGGCGTTGTAGTTCAGCCGGGGCAATGCCTCCTGAGCTGGTGCCCGTTGCCACCACCGGCTTCCACGGGCAGTGAGCCAGAAACCTTGGAAGAAACTTTCAGGGGGGGGACCATAGTGGCAAGAGATGATTATTTTAGCTCGAAACTTTCATGAGACAACCAGGAAGATGAGAGGAGCGATCTGAGCCCCGTAGTTCTGAGCCCTTCAAGTTATTCAACTGCTCAGTCATTGTTATCTCACTGTAAAGGGCGGAAGTTTCCTTCTGGTTTGGTTTTTCTCATGTGCTTTAACCTAACGTTATTTCCATGAAATAACAACAAAGAAAAAAATGCAGTCTCCGTGCTGGAGAGGAAGAGGGTGGAGTATTGAACAATCAACCAGAGGAAGCTCTTAAAGAAGTAGACGAGCGGTGATTCAGCCATGTTGAGAACTCGATGGCTCGCTCGAGTCTGATCTCATTCTCGGAAAGAACAAGGTGGAAATGGGTAAGAGGGTAGGTTAAAAATATAAAAGCATCACCTGTTGCAGACTCCAGTGAAGAGGAGCTTTGCTGGGAAGCCCAGTTGGTGAGGTCACTGGGACAGCAGCAGGATTTTTTAGCTCTTTTCTAGAAAATCTGTTTACATCTCTCTGCAAGGCGGCTTGGTGGTCATCACTTGTCTCGGGTGGTCCCACTGGCTCCTCCTGACTTGCCTTGGGATTTTATTGGTTGGGTTGAGAGGGGTTTTTTCTTGCTTGATTTTTCTCCTGGTCTGGTACCTGTGATGTCCAGAGGGTTGTACTGCATCTGTGCAGGGGCCAGCATGGGTCACGCTTAGGAGGAGACACCTCGGAGGTCCTTTGGCAGTACCGGTGGCACAGACATTAGCAGGGGCAGGGGGGATGATGCCAGCTGAGGTGAATTTGATCAGAGGCTCCCCAGGATGCAGAGGGGCTCAAGCATTTGCAGTGGTCTTCATCCCCTGAGGTCTGAGGGGCTGTTCCCCACTGGGTACTTGTAGCTGTTAACTGTGTGATGCCACACGTGGGGCTCTGCTCCACAGACGGCTTCTGTACGTCACTCACTTTGTCACACAGGGTGTGTTTTATTCCACCTAAGCCTCTTCCATCTCAACCACCTGACTTGTCATCTTACCTGCTGGAAGCCACGATACATCCATTTGTTCCAGCTGATGCTACGTGCCCTGGTCTCACCTCTGAAGCTGTTACAGTTTATTGTACGTAGCATTGAGGGAAACACGTCTAAGTCCTTGCAAGACCAAGCTATTCACCAATTAAGGGCTTGGATAACATAATCAGGAGGCAGTTAGCAAGTTTTAAAATAACATTGTTTGGAAATTAACCTGCTCTTTCCAGGCCTGGAGGTGTGGTGACCCTCATTTTTGCTCATGTTGGTTGGTGTCCCGAATGGTAAAGACATGTGTACACGAGTGGAATGTGAAATTTATAGAGCATCAGTGTGTTTAACGAGGGAGTAGCCTCAGGGTGCAGTTACCAAGAGCTGGTAAGCTCTGGATCTGGATGGAGACTCCTCTGTGGTTCATGTGTTGCCAAACTCCAGGTGAAGTCCTAGACTGTGTTTTGGGGCTGCAGAGTAGATGAGCCCCAGGGACACAAGTTAACCGCCCCCCCCAGGAAAGCAGACCTGCAGTGGGGTCTCGGTTGAGTGGGGTCTTGCCACCATCCAGGGTCTAAAAAGGTGGTGGGGGTCTGCTTCACTACAGGTGTGTGGCTTCACTGCTCCTGCTGCCACCTGGGATGGGGCAGCACTATAGGCTGCTTGTGCTACTTGCTCACCACTCCCCAGGCTGGTCTGGGGCTGGTCTGGTCCTTTCTTTGGGAGTCAGGTTTAGAAAGATCATCAGGCTGGAGGGGTGAAGGTCTGGGGTGCTTGCAGATGCTTTCTAAATGGTCTTTTCATCTTGTTGCATGCCCTTGGCATGCAGTGCCGAGCCCCAGCTCCTGGAAGGAAATGGCTGTGCCCAAATCCTGCAGGTCCCTGACATTGCTTTGCTGTGTGGTGCCCTTATGAGCCTGGATTTGCTGTGGGAAGACGCATCCTGCCTTCCCCAGTCCATCTGTCTATGGAAGGGCTCCATCCTGCCATGCCAGACTCTGTGGGGTTGGCCTCGATGGGTATCAGCAGCGGTTGGTCAGTGTTACCAGCATGCAGGGACTGCTGGCCAAGGGTGTTGGGTTGGGTGCTCACCAGCCTGGGGCTGTGGTCATGCTTTGGCTGGGGGTAAAACTGCAGCTACTCATGTTGGCCAAAGATGTGGAATGAACAGTAGAAATGTTACTGTGGTGTTGAGGGGGGCACGGCGGTTTTGCTTCCTGGGTATCTGAGCTTGGAGACATCCAGGAGCAGGAGGAGACATGAGGGTCAGGGCTTTGGCACCGACGGCATCAGCAGGGTCTGACTGGGGTTGCATGTGGTGTCAGGAAGTCTTAGCAGGACTCTGCTAGGTCAGACCAGGACAGTTAGAGATGCCCACCCAGCGACACCTGGTCTTCACTTTGACATCTGAATCCTGCTGGTAGAGCAGCTTGGTGCAGCTTCCAGTCTGGCCAGGGTGTGATGGTGCCCGTGCAGACTTGCAGGCCCTTGCCTGGTCTCTGCCTTCCTCAGTGCACGGCAGCGCCTGGGCCCATTGCAGTGCCCCCATGTACAGCTCTAGCACGTGTCTAGCAGACGTCTGCTTGGTGCCTCAGTTTCTCTCAGTGTGCTGTTGCTCAGCTGAACACCAAAACCTCTCTTGGTGCGAGATGGAGCAGCACAGCCTTCCAGGCACATCCTGGCTCATGGAGGTGAATTAGTGATGGAGGCGCCTGCTGGAAAATGCATGAGGATGAGGATGGAGCCATCAGGCTGGGTCCAGGGGTGAAGCCCTGCCCCAGATGGAGCAGCATCCTGCCCACCTCCCCACATGCAGCTGGGTTTACACCCTGCTCATGGCCAGTGATGCCCCACGTATGAGCCTGCAACGTGCCGTTGGGAGTGGTGGGCGCTCTGGGTGCGCTTCCCTTGCACAGCGGTGATTAATGTCCACTTCAGGCTTGCACCCATCACGTCCTCCCCTTCCCCCACGGCAGCCTGGAGTTAATATTGGAAAAGTCAGTTAAACAGTTAACGTTTAGGCCCTGGTTATTGGGCCCTCACACCTTTCCAGCCATGGGAGCGCCGCTGCATTTTAATGGGGAACTTTCACGCTCAGTCAAGTTGCAAAAATGTATTTGTACAAGAAGTCGCTTTCTTTTAACAAGTTTTCGCCCTAATTCCCTTCCCCAAAACCTGAATTTAAGAGTATTTATATGGGAAATGGATTTATTAAGTTTTAATGGTGCTATAACGTCACCTTTATTTAATAGAAGGGGCATGCTGCAGGCAAGAGGCCGTGCAGTGGTGGGCTGGGAGGGCAGGAGGAGCACTGTGGGGCTTGGCAGCCTGTTGCTTTGGGCTTGGTCTGAAGTCAGTGCAGATGAGAGTGGCGGTGCCAGGCTTTGTTTGGATCTCCAGGTCTGTGCAGGATCAGTCCCGGGCTGTTACAGGGGCTGGGGGACTGCAGGGCTGAGCTGTGCCTTCTGCTGCCTATTCTTCCTTATCCTCCTCCTGAGCTCCTGGTGTGGTGTGACACCACATGTCCAGCACGACTGTCACAGAGGGGAGCAAGGGAGCTTTGTCGGCTGCTCTGTCCCATGTACTTGTGCTGAGAGAGGTACTGGCATCAGCAGGGTGATGGGACCCCCAGGGACCTTGTGCTCCCCGCCAGCATCACTGTCTGGGGGGGTTGAGGGTTTCTGAATGTGCAGTGGTTTATTTTAGGATGGAAATTATCTGCTGTTAACGAGCAGCCATGGAGGAGAGCGTGTCCCCAGTGCTCCTGACCCACTGGTGCATCCTTGTGCTGGGGGATCAGACAATGACCTTCCCAAAAGTCCTCCCAGCCAGTCAACCTCTCCAACAGCTCCTCGGGCAGGTGGAGGAATGTTTCTGTCAGGAATGTGCGGTGGCAGTGCCACCATCTCCTGCCTTCACACCCACTGCTGGTCCCAGCCGTTGCCTGTGCGCCGGCTTTGGGGTGGGTTGGGAGAGCGACCCCGTGGGGGAGCATCCCAGGAGGAGGAGGGGGGGGGGGGGCAGCCTTGTCCCGGCCCCCAGCCCCTATTAAAATGTTAGACACAGACCTCCAAGTCAAAAGGCAGGGCGACAGACGGCCCTTTCACAGGGCCTGCTGCTCCCCACAAAAGGGGGGTTTCCAGGGGAGGGGGGCAGGAATGCGAGCTGCGGCCGGAGGGCAGAGCTGCTGCCATTGTCCCCGCTCCCTCGGCGAGGGCGTCATGTTGACACAGGGATTTCTGCCGGCAAAAGGTGTCGGAGGGAAGAGTCTTCCCTCCCTCTGTCGCCGTTTCCTTGGTTAAACTCAGCAGCAACAGAAATCCTGGGATACACATCCCAGGAGCAGATACCCATCTGCTTGGAGGTGCTTTACATCCCTCAAGCCATGATTTCCAAGGAGGGGGGGCGAGGTTTTTGTTGCTAATAACTATTTTGGGGAGCTTTGCTTGCAAAGAGAAGCCAGTGGCTTCATGGCTCCAACCATTCCCCTCTTTGCCAGAACAGCTCTGGCACTGATTGCTTTGGCTTTTGGGGGGGTGTTGTGCCACAGGGGCACCCATGTGTTCTGCAAAACCCCCCTCTCCTCCTGTTTATAAACACAGGAGCTAAATATAGCTTGTTTAAACTCTTGGTGGCTGTTCAGATCCTAATCTCAGGTTTTATGTTCAGGATTAGAAGAGTGGGATGGTGGGGGTCACACGTGTCTCAGGTGGGACTTGTCCATATTTGGCTCTTGGGCAGCTCGGTGTTTAGCCAAAACTTGATTTGAGGGGGAAAAGTTAAAAAAAACCCAACCCAAGTTCATCATCACTTAGTGAGATGGTGACACGGGCACCGTGTCTGTGCCAGAGCTCCTGGGAGCAAGGCAGGCTGAAACCACCCTGTGCAGGCAGTGTGTGTGTCCAGAGAGGATGGAAATAGATGTTTATCCAAAAGGGATGGGGAAGGGAGAGTGACCTCAGGTGCTGGGTTGACCCCAGCAGTGCTGGGCTGGCAGGTGGCTTGGGGAGGTGGGAATTCCTCATCTCTCCCCAGATTCTGACTTCACCTTCTTCTGGCTTAAAGAATTAAGAGGTTTTAAAAGGGAAAAATGTTAACAAATGAAAAATCAAACCAGGGAGCAGTTGTGGGTGCTCTGCTGGGCAGCACTGGGGAGGACAAGAGGAGCTGGGTACCTTACTGGTGTCTAATGGCACACGGGTCACCGGCACTTGCTTGGGGACCGTCCCCATGGATGGATGGTGGGGCTTTGTGCCAGGCTTTGGGATCCTTGTCTGGAAGCACAACCTTCCTGGTCACCCCATCGGTGGGCTCCTCCAAGAGAAGGAGCAGGGGCTGGGATGAGCAGGGAGGAGCAGAGCCCAGCACAGGGCAGCCAGCCTCCACCATGGTGGAGCTGGGCAGATTCACACCGGCTGAAGGATATAAAAAACATCAACAGGGGGAAAGAGGAAAAACACCCCCCCCAGCCTTGTAGCAGCCATTGTTGAGGGTGGGAATGAAGTGAGTTTTGTCTTAGTCTCTTCCTTCGACATCTTTCATGTTTATTGTGAATGAAGCTCCATTGAAAGGCAGCTCCTTCCCAGGTAGCTGGTTACCGTCTGGTGAATAGCCTGGCCACTTTGCTTAGGAATGGTGTTACATTGTTTTTCATTACAATGGGAACTTTGATTCCCAAACTGTCCTGACTAATGTCTGCTCAAGAAACAAAGCCATTTATTATTTTTGCTTTCCCTACTCTGGGCTGGTAGGAGGAGCAGGGCTCTAGCATGCTTTTCCCCACTCCCAACCCGTGAGTATATATCCAGCTTTGGGAATTCCTTTAGTTTCTCTCCAGATGAAAGTCTGAGCCTTTTAAAAAAAATCTCAATTAGATGGCTTGGGCTAGGTCAAAAATGAAATGGAACCCAAAAAAAACACATCAAAGGCTTCAGATTGCAGTTTGCTTTTTTTTAATTAAACAAGACCGGAGATCTGCTCTTTCTTCATTAACCTGATGTCACTCGGAGTAACCTGCTGCTTTGCCAACCACCCTCCCTGTGTGAAACTCTCCTTTTTTCCCAGGCTGGTGTCCCGGAGTGTTTAATAAAGCAGGGCCTGGATGGGACTTCATAAAAACCACCAGTTTGGTCTAGCTCTGGGTTTTTTTTGGTGCTGGGAGCTGCATTGCAGCTGCTGGAGGTGTTGGTGGGGCTGTGCTGGCATCGGAGGAGCGTGGAAGGGCTGGTGGGAGTTTTGGGGTGCATTGCCTGGTCGGGGTGCCCCATGGGGGTGAGGGGAGCTGGGCAGCTCCCCCTTGGCTCTCCCTGGAGTTGTGGTGAAGCCTTTGGTGTTTTAACGGATGTGTGTGCCAGAAGCCACAGAGTGAAGCTGCAGGTGAGGTGTGGTGAGCCCGGCTGTGCCCACTGCCTGGGGTGGGGGGGCTCAAGCAGCCCCCACCAAGCGCCTGGCTGCCTGGGCAGGAGGGAACATCCACAGCCCAGCGTGCCCCAGGGAGGTCAAGGCATCATTCCTCCTCTCTCCCTGCACCCATCTTCCTTCCTTCTGCTGGCACAGTGGTGCTGTGTCACCCCAAGCAGGGTGGTGGTGCCAAAGCAGAGATGGGATGAGAGCAGGGTGCTGAGCTCTGCTTCCCAGCAGGACCGTTTCCCAGACCTGTCTGCCTTCCCCTGGCTCTGCATTGTTCTCCTGCGCTGGGAGGTGTGATGCCCCTGGGACCATACTCGTACACACTTGTGCTCCCTGATGATGCTGAGTGCAGGAATGCAGGAGGGGCTCGTGGGGAGGCAGTGGCATGGCGACGAGTGGAGTAAGATGGGATGGGAGGATGGAGTAAGAAGCAGATCTCATCTCTCAAAGGTGTGGAGGTGTATACTGGAGCACTGGGTCCTTTCTCTGGTTGGAGTGGAGCTGAGGGTCCCCTGGGCTGGCACCGAGCACACATGTCTTAAAGGGAAGGGTGTGACTTCAAGGAGAAGGCTGGGGTGCTGCTTCCAGGCTGTGCCAGGCAGGAAGCCACTGGCACAACTGGAAAAGTGACTCTGGTGTGTGGATGCGTGGTGGAAAGCAAGCTGAACGCCCAGGGTCTTGCTCAGGGAAGGCTGAGAGCAGGCAGTTGGGGTTCTCCTTTGTAAACCCAAGGGTGACGCTTGCTCCCGGAGGTGTGGGGACGATGGGGTAGGGTCGTGTCACCGCTCTGTGCCTGGGAGCGGCGTGCTCTGGTCCTGTGTGCAGTTAAGGGAGACTCTTCCTGCTGGTTATTTCTCCTTCCCTCAGCTGTTGCCAGGAAACATGTGAAGTCTGAGTGTCCTGCTCACGTTTTGCCACTCGCTTTGCTCCACGGGGTCTGGGCTGTGCTGGTACCGGTGTCTGCTGGGTCACGTAGCACGATTGTGGGTGCAGAAGGATCTGTGGGTGTGATGGTGCCTCGGTGGGGATCTTCTGTGCCATGCACAAGGTCATGGCCATGGTTTCCGAACAACCTCTGTGCTGGGATGGCTTTGCTGGGGTCTCTGGGGTGCAGGGAGAGTGGCTTGTGTGGGATGGCTGCTCCAGGCCATGGGTACAGCGGATCAGAGCAGCATTCCCCTGGGGATGGGTGTCAGGGTGGGGGCTGTTCCCCCTGGCTGGGAAGATCCCACACCCAGTGCCTGGGTTTGCTGCTGCCCCAGAGGCAGCAGGCACTCTCCTGTCCCCATTAGTCTCAAGTACCCCTCCCCAAACGGGGCTTGAGCAAAGACCTGGGCCTCCCCTCCGCAGCTTTCCCACGGTGCTCATACCTTGGGGAAAACAGCCGCGGCCGTTCATGCTTCCAGCAGATGAGGGTGAGGAAGAGGTTATGTGATAACAGTGCAGATAAGAGGCAGCCTGGGCGAGGGGCCAGCGGCCGGGATGGGGCTCCCCTAAGCCCCCATCCTCTCCCACAGTGTGGGGCTGCCCCCTGGACCTGTCATCCCCCCCCGACACACTTTCCCCATGGGTTAGGGACGGGGGCAGCCCCTACGTGTCCGGTGGCTGTGCTCCTGCTTACACCTGGTTTTAATTTTGCTTGTTGGTTTAGTTTGTGTGTTTTAAGCCTGAGGTGGGTTTTACCTCCTGCCCTGCCATGGCCTCAGCCCCTGGGGGACACCCTGGGGCCAGGCAGGAGAGCAGTGGGTGGTGTGAGTGCGGCTGTTCTCAGCTGTGGGGCGGTGCAAGCTGAGCCTCAGCAGAGACTCCCCCCACATCCAGGGCATCCCCCTGCATCCAGGGCATCCAGCACCTCTGCAGTACCCCCCCGCCTGTGTTTGTGCAGGGCTGATGCATCCCAAATTTGAACAAAGCCCCTGTGCCACCATGCAGGAGCCAGGGTGGGGTGGGCTGCGGGAGCACCTGGGTGTCATCTGTGCTGGCCGTGGCAGATGGCAGCTTAGCACAGAAAGGAAAACAGCAAACCTCTTGAATTAGTCTTGGGTCAGAGGTCAGGGAAACATCTGCCTCGGGATGCTTTCAGTGCCTGCATTGCTGCGGAGGGATGGAACCTGTTGCTGGTGGGGTGGGGGGGGAAGCCTCACATGCTGCAAGTAGGGAGGGAGCCAACAAAGGGCCTGCAGCACACATGGAGCACCCAATGTGGGGGCCGGGAGAGGCACCCCAAGTCTGCTGGTGCTGCTTGCAGGGTGAGGGGGTGCTGGAAGCCGTGGTGCTCGGGTGAGCATGTAATGCAAAGCTGGGGCAGCGGCATGGCAGCAGGCAGCAGAGCTCGTTGGTGCTCTGATCTTCCTGCAGCTCATTCATGCTTTTGATTATATGATCTGCCAAGCTTTGGAGGAGCCCTGCTGGAATAACTGCAGCGCTGGGCCGTTGTTTGTAACTTGTTAGGGATGTGCAGCAGACACAACAACTGCACGTGCCGCTGCTGAGCAGATCCAGATTTGGCCCAGGCTCTGTGCTGGGAGCGCGGTGGGAATTCAGGGCCGCTGTTCCCGTTCCCAGGCCATCCCCCGAGACTCGCTGTCTGACCTTGGACGAGGCCTTCTCCATCACCCTTCACATCACCCGTGAATCGTGCCGGAGATTTATGGGTCGGGAGCGTGAGGCATTATTAATTGCGCCTCCCCCTGCCCCTCGCAGCAGTTTGCGTTCCAGGCGCTTGCTCGGGGCCGATGTGGAGGGGGGAAGATGTGTCACAGCCCAGTATCGTGGGAATCCAGCCCCCAGCCTCTGCCTGCTCCCCCGAAACAAAAAGCCACTGGGATGAACGAGAACCCCATATGATTGGGGAGGGGGATAAATCAGTGCATTCACACCTGCAAGGAGCACATGCAGCATCCCCATCCTCAGGGGTGGGGACCAACTGCTGCACTGCTGTTCCTTTTCCTGCCTGGTCCTTTGGTGATGGCCCCAGTCCCTTGGTTAGGTCACACAGAAAATATCCTGGAAGAGTTGTGAGTCTTAACTGCCCTGATTTACTCCTTGTGCCAGCGTGGTGCTGGGAGAGGGAGCACTGTGCATTGGAGAAAGGCTCAGCCATCACCGGGCTCGGGATATTCTCACCCTCCATCACCGTCTGTCTCAGTGGGGTGGGTTGTGGCTGGAGTGTTTGGTGCCTCTTCAGCAGGTTAATGACTCAATGGAAACGTTTCTCAGCTGCGTGCTCAGGGGAGGCAGAGACATCAGTATTTTTAGGTATTTTGAGTCGTTCCTCGTTCCTGCCTGGGTTGGGACCGGGGTGTGCGTCACGCGTGGGGCTGGGAGCCACGCTGGGCCTCTCCAGGGAGCTCAGCTGCCTTTCCCTGCCTCGGCGCTGGTTTCTGATGGCCCTTCTGAGTTGTTTTGATCTGAGCAACCACCCTGTCCTCCGCCGACACGTATATCTCTAATTAAAACGTAGCTTTAATGTCTCTTATGCTAATTGCCATAAACTGCTTGAGGTTTGGCTTGGGTAGCCCTGGCTTGGGAAATGCCAAAGGAAAAACCACAGGGTGATCCTCACCTGGCTGAGCCTGAGGGGATGTCGCATCTTCCATGGCTGCTCCCTGGGATCCCCGATGCCACCACCCGTGGTCTGTTTTTTACAGAAAATAAAGCTTAGCTCCACGGGCTGAACGTTAGGAGGGGTTTTTGCTCCCTTGAAGAAGTAGGTGGACGCATGATGAGCTTGGAGCACAGCTGGGAGCTGAACCTGGCTCTGCCGAATCCAGCCTTTCCAGACCTGGGAGAGCTGAAAAGTACCTACATCTTGGGCTGGCCCTGTATTTCACTTGGGTTTTTGATCTCTTTGATGGAAGCCTTTGCATACGAGACTTGTCTCCAGGCTTTCCTCTGCAGCTGGGACTCTCTAAAGCCACTGCAGTCGTTGGGCTTTTAAGTGCAGCTCTGGAGTCTCTGGCTGTGAGCGAGCTCTGGGACCTGCGTGGGATGAAACGGTGACATCCATCCCACAGCTTTGCTCCGCAGCCACGCTCTTCCCTGGCTTGGCTCAGACTTGCTGTTGCAAATGTGGGCAGGGATAGTGTTGTTTCTGTGCAGAAGTACCTACAGATGATGCTGGAGTGGTGTCAAAGCTGTGAGGTGTGAGGGTGCCCATAGGCCTGTCCTGGCCTCTGCTATGTGCGAGCAGAGAAGGGTCCCATGTCCTTGTTTTGTGCTCTCATGTCACTGTCACTGCAGTGGTACCCCGGACGTCAGAGACCTTTTGAAAAGAAACTGAGATGACTTAGAAACCATGGAAGGAGTTTGAGAGGGCTCCCCGAGCTGGTACCTGGTGTGGTGTGTGTGCAGTGGGTACATGAGGGTGTCCCCATCCCTGCCATGTTGTGGTTGCGATTCGGGAGCCCCCAGGCATCCACAGAGGGTCTGTGCTGTACAGCCCTGCTCTGCCTGATGCGAACTCCTCCCTGGGTTGGGGTAGTGACTCCTGGATTTTAAGCGTGCCTGTGCTGTGTTGCTTTTTATCTGTAGAGTTACTTCACCTCTACAGATACAGATACAGATAAACCTCCCCTACAAAGAGAGGCTAAGGGAGCTGGGCTGGTTCAGCCTGGAGGAGAGAAGGTTGCAGGGGGACCTCATTGCAGCCTTCCCGTCCCTGAAGGGAGCAGAGAAACAGGAGGGGAATCAGCTTGTTAAAATGGTAGATAATGGCAGGACAAGGGAGATGGAGTGAAGCTGAAGGAGGGAAGGTTTAGGTGAGATATTAGAGGGAAGTTCTTTCCAGAGAGAGTGGTGAGGGGCTGGAACAGGCTGCCCAGAGAGGGGGTGGGTGCCCCATCCCTGGGGGTGTTCAAGGCCAGGTTGGATGGGGCCCTGGGCAACTCTGTGTACATCCAGGCCTGGAGGTTGGTGTCCCTGCCTGTGGCAGGGGGGTTGGAACTCTGTCATCCTTGAGGTCCCTTCCAACCCAGACCAGTCTATAATTCTGTGATTCACCAGTGAGGCTCAGGGGCTGGAAATAAGCCCCCCTTGCAGGGAGGAGAAATGCAATGCACAGTCGTAGCCCCGTCCTGCCAGCCCGTGTGCGCATTGCTCAGCTCAGCCCCTCAGGCCTGCGCCGAGCCCTTGCCCTGCGCCTGCCGCACCCTCCTGGCTATTGAGCTGGTTGGGTCCATAAACCAGCTAGTAAAACAAACAAATAGAAAGCCATGAAAAAAAAAACCAACCCAACCCTTTGCAACCTCCATGAAACTCCAGTGATTTCCTGAAGCAAAAGCCTGGAAAGCACCAGGCAGCCCAGCGGAGCTCAGGGCAGCCCCCAGCACCCCCCTCCCAATGTGCCCAGACTCCCTGTGCCTTCAGGCAAGGGCTCCCCTGCCCCCTCCTGGGGGGGTTCCTGTGATTGCTAATTAATCTCCTGGCTAATAACCATACCCAGGCTTGGGCTAGGCTCTGCTCTGGCTTGCCATCCCTGAGCTCAAACCACCACTCGCTTGCGCTGAAATTGGAAACGGTCCGAAAACTAATTGGGTGGGAGGGCTTTCGGCTCCGCGCCCCTCACCCCCGGCCTCATTTAAGCCCCGCGACGCAGGAACCCCAATCCCAGCCATTCCTCAGCCAGCCCAGGGATGCAGAGCATCACATCCCATCCTGGCTCTCGGCGGTGGCAGCGCCGTGAGCCGAAGCCCGCGTGCTGCGGCAGTCCCTGCGTGCTCAGCAGTTCCCGCGCTGCACCCAGGGCTCTTTGTCCAGCATTGCTTTTTTTCCCTTTTCCTTATTATTTATTTATTTCCCCCTCCCTCTCTCTTTTCCACCGCCTTCTCCCATTGGAGAATCCCGTGACGCTTCCCTGCCCGCCAGCCGCCAGCGTAGAGCCCGGAGGATTGTTTTAAAGGCAAAAAAAAAAAAGCCTGTGTGGTGTGGGGAGGCGGGGGGAGAGCGAGCGGTGCTTTTAACAGATGACTGCACACTTGAGCAGTTTGCCAGCGGCGTGCCTTCGCCGCCCGCCCAGCCCCGCACAATGGCCCCTCTAAGGCGGCCTCGGCCTCTCAGCCCTCGCATTCCCCTGCGCAAGGCCGCAGCGCAGCCACCCAGAAGCTCCATCGTCCCGCAGCTCTTGGCGCCCTGGGCTTGGAGCCGCCGGCGAGCCGGGCATCGTCCGCGGGCGCCGGCAGCTGCTCTGCCTCATTAGGATGCACACCTGCTCCCCGCCGCCCTTTGTGTGCTGAGCAGATGCCCTGATTTATTATTATACACATTTTCTTTTTCATTTGGCCGGGATAATGCCGTCTCATTAACTCAAAATGTCTCCGAATCCTGACAAATTCTCACACAATCCCCAACAATGAAATCAGAATTGGGTTAAAGGAGGGGAAGAGGAGAGGGGGAGCGGGGCTGAGACGTGGTCCTGCCGCCGGCACGGCACGGCAAAGCAGCGCAGCTCCGGGTTGGGGCCAGCCGAGGGTGGGGGTTTGCTGGCTGTGCTTCACCCCATGTCCTGGTTTCGGGGTGTGCAGGCTGGTGGGGTTCACAGGTGGGGGTTCTGATAGCAGCCGGTGGACCAGTATGAGCAGAGTGTGATGTGTCCTGCTCTGCTGCGGTGGCATTGCCATCATGGTGTGGGAGAGCAGCATGCTGGGGTTGCCTTGCTCCTCACATGCCATACTCAGAGCAGCTTCTCTGCACAGCCCAGCCAGGGCAGAAAATCCCCTTTTGGAAGCAGTGTAACGCGAGCGGAGCTGGTTGGGGATAAAACTTGTGGCATCTCATGTTGCAGGAGAGATGTTGTGCAGGAGGATTTGTGCTGGGGAGGTGCCCCAAAGGGCCTTGTCCCCAGGACCTTTTGATGCCAGGTGTCGTGTGTCGCTCTGTGCACATTTTTGCTCCTTCTTCCCTTCCCTGGTGGTGCAGCTCCCCTGTCCAAGGGGTCCTTTGCCAGCCCCGCGTCCTGTCCCAGCCTCATCAGGATGGCTGGCAGGATTTACCCTTGCTTCATGGCCCTGACATCTGCCCCGATCCTGCAGCAGGCAGTTGCTTCAGCCTTGTTGGCCAACAGTGACAGATGGCTGAGCCGGTGGCTGCGTCAGGGGGGCTTTTTCTCAGGGTCCCCACACAGAGGGATGTGGCAATTGGGGCCGCTTGTCCCACCTTGCGCAGGGTTCGTCTTGGCTCTGAGGAGCAGAAACGTGTCCCACCTGTTAGCAGTCGATTGTGTGCCTGTGTTTGATCCTGTTTGAGGGATTTCTGAGGATAGAAGGAGGACAAGAATGGCGCTGGTGGGGCAGGGACTCCAGTGCTGGCAGGGGCATGCGGCTGTCCCCGTGTTGCGTGGCCCCACAGGCCATTCGGGTGGGTTATAGGTACCCTGGGTTAAGTACTGGTATGGGGGTGCCCCTCCTGGCTCCACCACATATCTACTTGTGCCTCGGTTCCCTCTTCAGCGAGGAGGGGGGGAGCAGAACCTCCATGTTGTGATGAGAAGCAGGACGTCAGTGCTGGAGGCTGCGGTTTTGCAAGTCAGTGCAGGCCTCTTGATGGGGGGACGCCTTTGTTACCGGCGCCTCTTTCATCTTCCTCTTCTCAGCCCAGCGTGGCCAGGGCAGAGCCGTGCACTTGCCGAACCCGATGTGCTGGGATGCGGCACAGGGTCAGGCTGGGGGAGGCGTTCCTGAAGCCGGTCCCTGGGGTATCCGGGTGCCCCCATCCCCTCAGGGCTGATCCCGCTGACAGTGTTTCTCGCCCTTGCCAGGTGTAGCGGCGCCTACGTGGGCGAGCGGTGCCAGCTGCCCAACCCCTGCCTGAGCTCCCCCTGCAAGAACGCCGGCACCTGCAGCGCGGTGGTGCGCGGCAGCACCGTGGATTACACCTGCGCCTGTCGCCTGGGCTTCACTGACGAGCTCTGCCTGACGCCCCGTGACAATGTCTGTCTCAGCAACCCCTGTCGCAACGGGGGTACCTGCGACCTGCTGACGCTCAGCGAGTACAAGTGCCGCTGCCCGCCGGGGTGGTCAGGTGAGGAGGTGCCACCGTGGATGTGGTGACCCGGATGGGGAGGTCCCTGGGGGTGTTCAAGGCCAGGTTGGATGGGGCCCTGGGCAACCTTGTGTAGATCCAGGCCTGAGGTTGGTGGCCCTGCCTGTGGCAGGGGGTTGGAGCTCTGTGATCCTTGAGGTCCCTTCCAACCCAGACCAGTCTGTGATTCTATGGGGGTAGAGGGGTGGCTTGGATTGGAGCCAGTGGGTGGGCATTGCTCCCCCATGGGTGGAGAAGGATGCTCCCTTCGACTCCAGCTCACTCCAGCACTGGGAGAAAGGAGGGGGGTCTGCACATCTGAGCAGGGGTTTGGGGATGTGTGGGGAGTTCCCTGGCTGGGTGAGCTGCAGGCTGCCTGCATGGGTGAAGGCTTTACAGGGGCAGAGGTGGGGGGAATTAGTTGCACCCCCTGCGAACACAATCCTGCAGCCAAATCCTTGCCCCAGCACAAAGACCATTCCAGCGACGTGCCCAAGCTGTGGTTTACATCCTCATCCTCCCATCCCCAGGCAAAACGTGCCAGCAGGCTGACCCCTGTGCCTCCAACCCCTGTGCCAATGGGGGCCAGTGTGTCCCCTTCGAAGCCCACTACATCTGCCGGTGCACCTCTGGCTTCCACGGGGCCAACTGCAAGCAGGACGTGAACGAGTGCAACATCTCCCCACCTGTCTGCAAGAACGGTGGGAGCTGCACCAACGAGGTGGGCACCTACCAGTGCTCCTGCAAGCCAGCCTACACCGGGCAGAACTGTGAGCACCTCTACGTGCCCTGCAACCCCTCACCCTGCCAGAACGGGGGGACGTGCCGCCAGATCGGAGACACCACCTATGACTGCACGTGTCTGCCAGGTAGGGGCTGCCTCTGAGGGGGTGAGGATGGGGACCAGGGACCCTCTTGCAACCCCTTTCTTTCTCTTCAACAAGTAGTGCCTGATCTTCTCCTGAGTTAGGGGTCAGGGAGGGGCAAAAATGAGAGGCTGTGGGCTCGCTGTGGTGTGTGTGTTTGGGAAGACATTGAGGAGCGATGCCCGAAGAGGAGAGGTCATCTGGGGGCTTTTTATACTTGGTGATTCACCAAAATAGCTCTTCCAAAACAACTGTTGCAGCAGAGGCCCCTGTGCGGATGCTCATATTCCAGAATAAGAGTGCCTTTTTCCGCTTTAGCTTAATCCACTTCCAGAATGGAATAATTAGCCCGGAATAGCTATTTCAGAAAGTTTCTGAGTCTGAGGGGAGCTGGGGAAAGGAGACCCTCTCCTGCTCGCTGCTGCAGCCCGGCTGAGTTGCAGCCTCTGAAATGAAGGGCTCTTGCAGGAGTGGGACCTATCCTGGGAGCTCAGCACCCTGCACAGGAGCCCAGTGCCCAGGACAGGAGCTCAGCACCCTGTATGAATTGGGGGAAAGACAAACAACTGTGAAAGGGCCCCCTGACCCTTATGAGCCCTTCTCACTTCTGCCCTTGGGCAGCGGTTTGCAGTGTGGTCAGGGCAGGGAGCGGAAGGAGCAGGGCGCAGCCCCACACTCTGCCTGGCCGCGCGCTGGCTGGAGAAATGAAATCGCTGGGTTTCCTGCCAGCTGTGGCAGACACAGAGGGGATGCATCTGCCCTCTCCCTTGGAAGGAAGCTGTGAGCAGTGCTGAGCTGCCTGACAAGTCTTTCATGGGGTTGCTTTGATCTCCTCTGGTTGCCCGTAGCTCCACAGGAGCTGGGACAGGATGAGGGGTAGGCAGCTTCTCTGCTCTGCACCCCGGGTGCTGCTTGGCATTACTGGAGGGAGCTCTGGGCTTCCTCTGCCATAGCTCCTGCCCCACCACTGCTGGGGACATAGGATTGGGGTGGGGATGGGGTTTTCCAGCTGATGCAGATGTTACCTGCATCCTGCCGACAGCCTGACCCGGCACTGGGGAAGGATGCGTGATCCCTGCTGGGCAGCATGGGGAGGTTCATCTCGCTCTCTGACACAGGCTAAGAGGTCCAGTCCCCTTCCCAAAGCTTGTTGCTGCAGTAACTCAGGAGACTCATTAACCATCCCAAATAATATACAGGGCCCTGCAGGATCCCCTGCCTCCCCTCTGCACCTGCTCAGCCAGGCTGGAGCAAAGCTCCCATCCCTTGGGAGGCCCTGACCTGCTGGGTGGTGCTGGGGGAAGGAAGCCTTTCCTTCTGGGATGAGCTGGTGCAGCCAGGAGCTCCCAGGGGCGATGATCTGCAGGAGCGCCTCCCCACCCCGTCCCGGCAGAGTGGCATTGCCACAGGGACAGGCAGGATGAGCGGTGCTGGCCCTGCCCTGCTGTTTTGCTGACGAGGCACTTTTCCTGGAGCAGCCCAAGCATCTGGCACGTCCTGGTGAGGTGTGGCCCTGGGGGAGCATCCCTGCTGTGGGGAGAGTGGCTCTTCCACGCCCAGCCATGGCTTCGTGGGCTGTTTCCAGGAGATTTGCATGCTGCAGGAGCTGGTTCGCCTCCTTCGGGGCGGTATGGCGTGGCTCCTGCTCTGGGGGGGATGGGGAGGGGGTCCCTTGGCACCTCTGCCATCCGGCATGGCTCGCTGCAGGAGCTGCATCAGCTTCAGGGGGAGGCAGGAGGGACGGGGTTGCTGTTTCTCCTGATAAGAGGGTGATTGATACGCTGGTATGCAGCACAGCAGACCTGAAACAATGTCCCCTTTTCATGCCTGGAGAGGCCCAGCCTTACCGAGTTTCTTCAAGTTAAACTAATCTGGGCCATTTTATCATGCCATCGCTGTAGAGTGTAACCCTGAGTTTAAACTAATTGCAGTACTAATTACTCATTGGGATGGTTCACAATGAGTTAATCCTGGTATCTAGGACATTGTCAGTTATTGCTGTTCAGTCTCAGCCCAGCTGCTTGAAAACGAGGCACAAATCAACGTTATCTGCTTTGGACTCCTACCAGCAGCGAAGAGCTGTTGCTGCTCCTTGTGTGATGGGGCTGAGGCTGCAGGGGAGCGGGATGGAACCCCAGCTGGGGTCCCATAGAGGGATGAACCTGGGCACCTGGTCCCTTCCTCGTGGAGGTGATGTAGTGAGCTGCCTGCATGGGGGAGCAGTGGGGCTGGGACCTGCAGAATGCCTTGAGTTTGGGGGGGAGCAGCAGGTGCGTGTTGGCACCGCACAGAGCTGCCACAGGCTGGCATTGCCATCCCAATCCCGGGCGGTGCCTGGGCAGGCTGATACCCACTGTAAACCGGGTCAGGGGCATCAGAGGTCTTAGAGAAAATGCAGCTCAACCCAAGGGGTGGTTGGAGGGGGACGGGGTGGCTTGGCAGATGCCCTGAGAAGGGCCAGGCCATTCATTCCTGCTGCAGATGCTGCTGGCAGAGGCTGAGGGCAGCACGGTTTCCATGTGAGCCGTGCTATCGAGCGGAGACAGCAACATAACCGCGAGCAGCCGGGGCTCGCCACGCAAGAGGAGGGCTGGGATTAGCACAGCGCCGTGTGGGGTGGTGGTTCACCCTTGCCAGGGACTTGGATCCCCCCTCCGGGAGACGCGCTGCTGATGAGGCTCTTTGCATGTGAAATTAAAAGCTGGTGATTCAGCGCCGGGTGCTGCAAGCCTCTGTGGGAGCAGCACCGGTTCAGCCTGGCTTGCCACAGAGCCGGATCCTCCACTGCTCCAGGCTAGCGTCTCCAGAGCCGGGGACTTTGGCAGGTGAGGCCTGCGCTGGGGACACCCCGTCTGCCCTGCATGGAGGAGTCTGCAGCCGTTTTGCTGGGCTCTGGTGATGGCGCCCTGGCAGGGAAACCTGCACAGCAGAACTGAGCCCTAGCAGAGGCAGGATGGGGCTGGGGATGAAACCGAGCGGCTGGCTTCAAAGCTGGGCTGGGAGCACCCAGTGTGTGCTCAGCACCCGGGATGGAGCAACCTGCTGTCAGCTGGGGAGTGGTGAGGGGCTTGGCACTGTGGCACTGATGGATGGTCAGGTGGCATCATGACAGATGTCTCTTCTGTGTAGGGTTCACGGGCCAGAACTGTGAGGAGAACATCAATGACTGTCCAGGGAACAACTGCAAGAATGGGGGGACCTGCGTGGATGGCGTCAACACCTACAACTGCCAGTGCCCACCCGAGTGGACAGGTAACGCTGCTGGTGGCAGTGAGGGGGGTGTGGGGCTGGAGGGTGGACAGATCCTGGCCCAGGGGATGCCAGGGACTGCATGGGGAGAGCTGTCCTGCTTCACGGTGCTGCATGAGGAGCCTGCAGGAGTTGGGCAGCACTGGCCTCATGCAGGTGGCCTGTCCCTTGGCAGGTCAGTACTGCACTGAGGATGTGGATGAGTGCCAGCTGATGCCCAACGCCTGCCAGAATGGGGGCACCTGCCACAACAACCATGGTGGCTACAACTGCGTCTGCGTCAATGGCTGGACGGGCGAGGATTGCAGCGAGAACATAGATGACTGTGCCATGGCTGCCTGCTTCCACGGGGCCACCTGCCATGACCGGGTGGCCTCCTTCTACTGCGAGTGCCCCCACGGCCGCACAGGTGAGGCCCTGTCCCATCTCACCACCTGTGCAGTGTGGCATCTCCCTGCATGTCCCTTAGCTCCTGTCTGAGGTCTCAGTGTACAGTGACGTGTGTGCCCATCACCCCTGACGTGAGCCTGCCTCTTGCTGCCCAGGTTTGCTGTGCCACCTTGATGATGCCTGCATCAGCAACCCCTGCAATGAGGGCTCCAACTGCGACACCAACCCTGTCAATGGCAAAGCCATCTGCACGTGTCCTTCAGGGTACATGGGGCCAGCCTGCAACCAGGATGTGGATGAGTGCTCGCTGGGTGAGTGCTGGGGCTGAGCTTGTTCAGGTGGACAAGGAGCAGCTAGGGAAAGCACCAGTGCAGCTGGGAGCGTGTCCCTTAAACTGTGCTTATGTTTTGCAGGAGCCAACCCTTGTGAGCACGCAGGGAAGTGCATCAACACCCAGGGGTCCTTCCAGTGCCAGTGTCTGCAGGGCTACTCAGGCCCTCGCTGTGAGATTGATGTCAATGAGTGTCTCTCCAACCCTTGCCAGAATGATGCCACCTGTCTGGACCAGATTGGGGAGTTCCAGTGCATCTGCATGCCTGGTGGGTGGTCAGCCCCATGGAGCCCTGCCTTGGTGCTGGGTGCAGGCAGCGGGAGGGCTCTGGGTGCTCCTGAGCTTCAGCTCTGTGTTGGTTTGGGCAAGGAGCCATGGGAGGTACCTGTGCCTGGGGACAGTACCGTAAATAAAGAGCTTGGTAAAGGTTGTGCAGCCTCCTGCAGCGATGAGGAAATGGGAGCAGAGAGTTGGGCACCATCAGCCCTGTCTGCGCTCTTCCTCTTCCTCACCATGCTGGCTTGGATCAGGCCAAGGGCAGGGAAATCCAGGGTGGATTACCATGGAGCAGCTTGTGCATTGGGTGCCATTACCTGTAGCACATCTCCTGAGCTGCCTCCATAAAGATGGGGTGGGGGGACCAAATACACCTTGGTGTAACCTGCTTGTCCTGCGTGTTGTGCTGGCCCTGTGCCGTGGTGCTGATGGTGTGCTGGGTCTCTCTGCAGGTTATGAGGGGGTTTACTGTGAGATCAACACGGATGAGTGTGCCAGCAGCCCCTGCCTGCACAACGGCAACTGCCTCGACAAGATCAACGAGTTCCACTGCGAGTGCCCCACTGGTACGTGGTGTCCATCCCACCATCTTCACAATGGAAAGCAAGCCTTGGTGCCAAAAGCGGGCTCCTTTCATTTTAGAGCCCCCCAAAATGGGAAGAGGGGGCTGAGCACCTTCTGGTGCGTTTGGAATGGGGGCTCCCCTGTTCTGGTGGGGAGGCTGCGCCCCACACGAGTGATGCTAGCCCATGGGAGAGGGGAAGGAGGATTAAACCCCACGGCTTTGCACTTGAAAAGGCCCCTCTTTGGGAAGGAGGGCTGGGGGCTGGGGGGGGGCTGCACCAGCGGCTTTGAATGTGGTGTCAAAGTCACGGGGTGGAGCGGAGAATGGGGAGACGGTTAATCTGTGAAAGGAGGTTTTGAAGTTCAGAGACTTTGCTCCTCTAGAGATGTAAATAAGATGCTCTCAATGGCGGGTCGCAGCCCTGCATTCAGGGCCCCCAGTAGCCATCCCCATGGAAACCCGGCGCCCCGGCCGGGATGCGGGGGGCCCGGTAGGATCTGCCTGGCGGCGGGGGGAGGCTGGCAGGTCCGGCCGATGCGCAGGGACGTGACTTCTCCCTCTGTTCCAGGCTTCAATGGGCACCTGTGCCAGTTCGACATCGATGAGTGCGCCAGCACCCCCTGCAAGAATGGTGCCAAGTGTGTGGATGGCCCCAACACCTACAGCTGCGAGTGCACCGAAGGTGAGGGGACCCCACATCTCAGGGGGGGCTTCAGGGATCCTTGATATGCCGTAAACCCACGTGGATGAGTTACTCAGTGCCCACCTCCCCATGCACCTGCTGTGGGGATGTCCCCCCAATGGCAGTGGGGGTCTGTCCCTGCTGACATGATTCCCATGGGGCAGGACTGTCCCTTTCCTGGGTATTGTCACAGCAAGTCAAGCCCTCCCTGCCTGCTGGCCCTGGAGCCGGGGGTAACGAGCCCAGTGCTCATTAGGTGTGGCCCCGCAGCAGCCGTCCCGCCGTGCTCCCCGCCTTGGCGGCGGGCGGCAGCGAGGGGGACGGCAGGAAGGAAGGAATAAAGCTGCCTCTATAGGGACGCAAGGTGCAGGGCTGCGGGGGCTCGCCGACTGAAACCCAAGGAGCGGTTGCACAAAATGATGACTTGAGCCCTGGTGGCAAACAGTGGCTCTTTTGTGGAGCAGCTCCCGCCAGAAATCTTCCAGCTGAATGGCCTCTAATTAGTGTCTTGCTAATGCCAAGCCCCGATGAAAAGCTGCTATGTGGGCTTGGCGGGGTCTAGTCAAAGCTGTACTTTGTCCTCAGCTCTCCACCCCCAGCCTAGCGGGGAGGGAGCCGGCCAGGAGAATAGGATCTGCCAGGGGGGGTTATTATTCAGGGGTGCCTGCCCTCCGGGACGAGCCGCGGGCGAGCATGGGCCCCCGCTCCTGAGCCGAGCTGATTTAATGCAGGTCGTTGTGCACCCCAGGACAAAGCCTGTGAGTGGGGGTCTTACCAGCCCTGCTGGGGTGCTCCCCTGCCTGTGCCCCGCTCCCGGGGGTCTCGGGGTTCCTGGTGGGGTGGGTGGGCAGGTCACACCACCTCTGGGCAGCACCTTGGGTAGGGTGGGGAGGAGTATCACCCATCCCAAGCCAGCATTCCCCATCATCACCTCACATCCTCCATCCTGACCCTGCGTCTCTCCCACTGCTGGCAGGTTTCTCAGGTGCTCACTGTGAGATCGACATCGATGAGTGCAACCCTGACCCATGCCACTATGGGACCTGCAAAGACAGCATCGCTGCTTTCACCTGCCTCTGCCAGCCTGGCTACACTGGCCACCGCTGCGACATCAACATCAACGAGTGCCAGAGCCAGCCCTGCAAAAACGGTGGGACCTGCCAGGACAGGAACAACGCCTACAACTGCCTCTGCCTCAAAGGGACCACAGGTGAGTGGGAGGGACCCCCTCAGGGGCTCCACGTGGGTCAGCTATGTCAGTGTGGCACCATCCCTGTCCCATCCCTGTCCACGGGCAAGTTGGTGCTGGGCCGCTGCCAGCAGCCGCCCTGGTGCCAGGGCCAGTCTGGGGCATCCTTGGTGAGGGCGAGTCCTCCCGGTTTGGTGCCCAGCTCTTGCAGGAACCGTGCCCCAGCTGGGAGCTGGGAAAGCCGCTGCAGAGCAGCAGCAGTTGCTGCCTCTGCCTCTTCAGTGGGCCTGGGGACATCCTGATGGCACCGCTCACCTCAGCGGGGCTGGGGACACCCTAACGTCACCTCTCTCCTCTCCAGGGCCCAACTGTGAGATTAACCTAGATGACTGTGCCAGCAACCCCTGTGACTATGGCAAGTGCATCGACAAGATCAATGGCTACGAGTGCACCTGCGAGCCAGGGTACACAGGTGAGAGCAGGGCACGGCAGCCACCATGGCACGTCAGGACGTGGTCTGGATCCAGCCTCGTGCCAGGGAGCCCTGGGAGGTTCCCTGTGCCCACGGCAGTCCATGGATATCTGCAGCTGGTGGTGCCTTGGGAGGGGAGGTGCTGCCGTCCCACTTGCTTGGAGGTTTTGCAGCCTCTGTCGCTCCTGGCTTGTTTAGGAGGGTGACCCCAGCTCAGGCTGAAATCAAAGGGGTGTCTGGTGCTGCGAATTCAACTCCCGCTGCGCCCACTCCCATGGGTATCGGGTTGCTGCCTTGTCCAGCTGGTTTGTTTGATCGCTGCTGGAAATGGTGGAGGGCTTTGATGGGAGCGGCCCCCGCCTCTCCCTGCTCGCGCGGCCCCTTGTCCTCCTGCCTGCCGGGAGCCACAATAAAGCCTGGCTTTGTTGGCCACGGCAGGTAGGGTTACAGGCTGAAACCGGCTCCCTTCTCTATTCCCTCCTGGGCCTAACAAGCCCAGGGCAGGGCTTCTTCCCAGTCCCGTTTATTTAAGCTGGGCGGGTGATGCAGGGGTGTGAAGTCACCTTACCTGGAGGGCAGCCCTGCTCCTGTGCGGCCGGCACACGCGTGCCCGGAGATTCAAGCCTCCAGCAGCCATTCCCTGGGTGGCTGGAGAGGGACCTACCCAGTGGGTGCCTTCCAGGAGGCAGCGTGCGACCACCTTGCTGTACATCCCATGGGATAACATGTCATCATCCCCTATTTCCCAGGGCGCATGTGCAATATCAACATCGACGAGTGCTCCAGCAACCCCTGCCACAACGGGGGCACGTGCAAGGATGGCATCAACGGCTTCACCTGCCTCTGCCCTGAGGGTTTCCATGACCCCAAGTGCCTGTCTGAAGTGAACGAGTGCAACAGCAACCCCTGCATCCATGGGAAATGCCACGACGGGCTGAACGGGTAGGCTGGAGGGCGGGGGGGCTGCTGGGACCAAAGGGCTGCCCAGCAAAGTTGGGGTTAGAGGTGGGGTGAGCACTGTCCCCCGTGCCGATGTGTGCCCATGCTCTGTGCTAGTCCCAAGGGATGTTTCTCTGCAGGGACACAAGTAGGAGCCTGGGCTTTGCTGGGGAAATGATGGCTGGTGGAGCTGGGAATGCCGGGTCCGACCAGATCCTGTGGTTTATGCCCCAGTTTTCCCCTACAGCTACAGGTGTGACTGTGACCCAGGCTGGAGTGGGACAAACTGTGACATTAATAACAACGAGTGTGAGTCCAATCCCTGCATGAATGGTGGCACCTGCAAGGACATGACCAGTGGCTACATCTGCACCTGCAGAGAGGGATTCAGCGGTAAGGGTGCAACTGGGGACACTGCCCTGTCCCCCCATGCCAGGGCCTGGGTAGGAGTTCTGGGTGAGGGTCCCGGTGAAGGTGGATAAACTGGAGGCTTCACTGGGGGTGAAGGAGACCCCAGGTCTGGGTGGGATACCTGAAGCAGAGTTTGAGCACCCATGGCTGGAGCTGAGAGCAGGAGGTGATGGGTGGGCTGTTGCCATTGTCACCACACCGCCACGGTGCCCTCAGCCCCCTCCCACCAGCACACCTCCATCCAAACACTTACAACTCTTCTTCCTGACACAGGACCCAACTGCCAGACCAATATCAATGAATGTGCTTCCAACCCCTGCCTGAACCAGGGCACATGCATCGACGACGTCGCTGGCTATACCTGCAACTGCCTCCTGCCCTACACAGGTGAGGGGGAACACCCTGCACCCCCAGGCCCTCTCCAGGACTCTGTGGGGCTGCTGCAAAATTGGTCCCTCTGCGTATGCCGCCAGCCTGCCCATGGCTGTGGCTCCACCTCCCCACAGTGCAGCTGGAGGAAATTTGGAGGAGCCTTAGGAAGCGGCGAGCCAGAGCTTCCTCCCTCCTTTTCCTCCTCCTCCTCCTCGAGGGCACTGAGGCGGTGGCTCAGCTGCAACCTTCACCCTGGGCAGCAGCAGCACAGAGCAGCCACCCCACTCACACCCCACTGCCCTGGGGGGGTCGGTGCTGCCAGCAGCCCTGTTCTCCTGCCGTGGGGCTCGTGCTGGAAAAAAGCAAGCTGAGGCTGAGGGGCTGGGGGGATTCTGCTGAGCTGATTCCTGTTTGCTGGCCTCCTGCTTCCGCTCGCGCAGAGCGGCAGCCAGCACACAATTGCAGGAAGCCATGAGCTGTTTCCTGCCCTTGGCAGTGGCCATAGAAACTCCTGGGGGGGGACGGGGCAGGGAAGGCTCTGGAAAATAGCAAAGGCCAGTTTGGGAGATACTGGCTGACAAGGAAGATAAGGGTTTGGAGGGAACGTGTCCCTCGGTTGGATGTAAACAGGAAAAGCAGCTGAGAGGGATGAGGAGGGGGGAGCACAAGGGGGGAGAGACACCCTGAGTGACGCTTCCCTGCCAAAGGAAGTGTGCAGCGCCTTAGTGCAGCCCAAATTGCCAGGGCTTAAAGGATTCCTGGGGGTCGTGGGGTCACGGGGGACCAGGGATGGAGGAGATGGAGGGTGGGGAAGCCCAGAGCTTGCCCCGGGTTTGGCAGCAGCCCAGGGTAGGGGACAGGAGCAGCAGGGTGTTGGGCCACCTGTTGTTTCGGAGCAGGTGTCAACAGGTGCTTTTCCCTGTGCAGGAGCCACCTGTGAGGATGTGCTGGCCCCCTGTGCTGGCAGTCCCTGTAAGAATGGTGGTGAGTGCCAGGAGTCAGAGGACTACAAGAGCTTCTCCTGCAGTTGCCCCTCTGGCTGGCAAGGTAAGGGCACGGCACGGCCTGGGGCTTGGCACACCAGCTCCCCCAGCACCCCGCTTTCCTTGGCTGCTCAGGGAGTGAAAGATGGAGGGGAGGGAGCGTGGCTGAGGAGCAGCAGGCAGGTGGCAGCCTGCGTGCCCTGCCAAATGGGAGCAGCCCTGTATGGTGCCCGGCCTTGGGGGGAGGGTCCTGACCCACCTGCAGCTCAGCCGGGTGGGCAGCACATCCCTTGGCGAGGCTGGCTTGCTGTGAGTGGTACCCAAGATGCCATCATTGTCCTTGGGACTTTTGCCAGTGCCTCCAGCCCACACGGTCCCTGTCCCACTCTGTCCTGCAGGTCAGACGTGCGAGATCGACATCAACGAGTGCGTGAAGAGCCCCTGCCGCAACGGGGCCACGTGCCAGAACACCAACGGGAGCTACCGCTGCGCCTGCAGGAACGGCTTCACCGGCCGCAACTGCAACACCGACATCGACGACTGCAAGCCCAGTAAGAGCAGGGGCTGCTCTGGGGACACGCTCAGCCTGGTCCTGAGCTTCCCTGCAGGTCCCGGGGCTGGGCTGGGGTCTGCCTTCCAGCACACGGGCAAGCCCCAGCCGCTGTTTCGCTCTGGGCTGTGCTGCAAGCTCTGCTCAGGCTTCTGGGCCAACTCAAGCATGTCCCAGCTGAGCTGCGTCAGTCTGAGCCCAGATGGGAGCTGGCAGGAAGGAGCTGGGGGGGAAGAGTGACGTGCAGGCAGTGAGCAAGCATGTCCCATGTCCTTGTTCCCAGTCTCCCAGTGGAGCTGGCCTGGCCTCCACCTGGTCCGTGGGCTCTGTCCTATCCCCAGGGGACATTTATGGGGACAGTGCTGTGGGGCAGCACCTGCGCAGGGGCTGCTGCACCAGGACTGGACCTGGTGCATCTTCTCATGTGTGTTCCTTCTCTCCAGATCCGTGCCACAATGGTGGCTCCTGTTCCGATGGCGTCGGCACGTTCTTCTGCGAGTGCCTGGCTGGTTTCCGCGGGCCCAAGTGTGAGGAGGACATCAACGAGTGTGCCAGCAACCCCTGCAAGAACGGTGCCAACTGCACCGACTGTGTCAACAGCTACACATGCACCTGTCCCTCTGGCTTCAGCGGCATCCACTGCGAGAACAACACCCCCGACTGCACGGAGAGGTACAGCCCAGCGCAGCTCCTGCTGCAGGCGCAGCATCTGTCGGGGCTCCAGCAAGGGGCTGAGGTTCCCTATGCTGGTTTTGGGGAGCGGGGTGGGCTTTGATGTGGAGCACAAGCAGCAGTGACTCAACTGGGATGTGATGTTTGTGTTCCCAGCTCCTGCTTCAACGGTGGGACCTGTGTGGATGGCATCAACACCTTCACCTGTGTCTGTCCGCCTGGCTTCACGGGCAGCTACTGCGAGCACAACATTAATGAGTGTGACTCCAAGCCGTGCCTCAATGGGGGCACGTGTCAGGACAGCTACGGGACGTACAAGTGCACGTGTCCCCAGGGATACACCGGGCTCAACTGCCAGGTAGAGGGGTGTTGGGCTGTTGGCTGCTGACCCCGATGCCTGTCTGTGCTCCTGGCCGTGTGGGGATTTGGTGGCACTGCTGCCTTCACCCCCGGTGTCCTGCAGAAGCCCTGCTGGGTCCTGACCCCTGTCTCTTGCTCTACTCCCCCCCAGAACCTGGTGCGTTGGTGCGACTCCTCTCCCTGCAAAAACGGAGGCAAGTGTTGGCAGACCAACAACCTGTACCGCTGCGAGTGCAACAGTGGATGGACAGGGCTCTACTGTGATGTCCCCAGCGTCTCCTGCGAGGTGGCTGCCAAGCAGCAAGGTAAGTCCCTGCCGCACGTATGGCTTCACAGGGCCAAGGTGGGGTCCTCCAGTGGCCCCTGTGCTGGGCTCTGAGCAGGGACATGCTCATTTCCCTTGGTGGGGGTCTCTGGTAGAACCAGAACCATCTCCAGGGTTCTCGTAACGTGCATGGCCTGAGGCAGCAGTCCTGGCTGCGATCCCTGCTGGGACGTGCAGTGTCCAGGATGTGGCCCTGCAGTGCGTGGGTGTCACTGAGGTCCCCGTGTCTCACTCTGCTCTCCCTGGCAGGTATCGATGTAGCCCATCTCTGCAGGAATACAGGGCTCTGTGTGGACACTGGCAACACTCACTTCTGTCGCTGCCAGGCCGGCTACACCGGCAGCTACTGTGAGGAGCAGGTGGATGAGTGTTCCCCCAACCCCTGCCAGAACGGAGCCACCTGCACGGACTACCTGGGAGGCTACTCCTGCGAGGTGGGTGACGTTCAGGCAGAGATTCACAGGGAGAGAGCACCAGTTAACTGCCTTCCTGCTGCTCAAGGAGCTGCCCCAGCTTCAGGCTGGCTCAGGTTGAAGGCCAGGGTGCTGGCTGTGCTCCTGCAGCCACGTGGGGATTGAGTGAACCTCTCTGATAGCTTCCCGCTTCCCCCCTTGTAGTGTGTGGCCGGTTATCATGGAGTTAACTGCTCAGAGGAGATCAATGAGTGCTTGTCCCACCCATGCCAGAACGGAGGAACCTGCATCGATCTCATCAATACCTACAAATGCTCCTGCCCCAGAGGAACTCAAGGTAAATTAATTCCCCAGACTGGGGCATTAGTGGGCTGAGCGCAGATATCCTCGGGATCTGCTCATTAGCTGCTCGGGCTAGCAGAAGCAAACGCAACGGTCGAGGCTCGTGGTTGCTCGCGAGCTTAGCCATCAAGGCCGCGCAGCCTTGGACGCGAGCCGGCGCGGCGCTGCGTGCCTCCTGCCAGAGCGGCGGCTCAGACTGCCATTGAGTTGGTCAGGCTCAGCCCCTTTCGCAGGGAAGGCTCACAGGAGGGACCACCGGGCACCCCGATACTGTTTGATGAGCTGTGTGGGTTGTTCCCCCATTTCTCTAGGGGTGCACTGTGAGATCAATGTGGATGACTGCAGCCCTTTCTTTGATCCTGTCACCCTGGGGCCCAAGTGCTTTAACAATGGCAAGTGCACGGATCGGGTAGGTGGCTACAGCTGCATCTGCCCCCCTGGCTTTGTAGGGGAGCGCTGCGAGGGAGACGTCAACGAGTGCCTGTCCAACCCCTGTGATGCCCGCGGCACCCAGAACTGCGTGCAGCGGGTCAATGACTACAAATGCGAGTGCCGCCCTGGCTATGCAGGTGAGCGCCGTGTCCCCCCCAGCTCCCAGCCCCCAGCCACCCCGTGCATCTCACACATCGTCCTCACACACTCCTCTCCCTTGGCAGGCCGTCGCTGTGACACCGTGGTGGATGGCTGTAAAGGCAAACCCTGCCGCAACGGTGGGACCTGTGCGGTTGCCAGCAACACTGGCCGTGGCTTCATCTGCAAATGCCCCCCGGTATGTACCTGCTCCTCTCCAGCTCTGAGCACATGGTGCTGCAAGGGGTCACTTTAGTCCCTGAGGCTTCCCTGGCTGGGATTGCCAGGGGTAAGGGTGTAGAGGAAGATGCTTTGCTGTGGGTGCTCGCTGGAGGGAGGTGTATCCCTGTATCCTACCCTGCACACATGCAAGGAGACTGGGTCAGGGCCAGGGAGAAGGAGGTGAGTCAGCCCTACAAATACGGCGCACAGCTCTAGGACAGACTCTTGCCTGGTTGACCATTTGCTCCATGTAAAGGTGGAGCAGGCAGCTATGGCGAAGAGCTCCCTGCATTTCAAGGGGTGTCTCCAGCAGAGTTTACATCCCAGATTATTCTTGCCAATCACTAGTTTGAGGACTATGAAAGCCATGAGCCGTGCTTTAGATACATGGATCTGATTCACTGGGTTTGTGCCAAATTTCCCCAGAACACACACTTGTGTTAGGCCACCCACACAACAGTGTCAGTGATGCTGATTCCCTCCTTGCTGTCACCTCCCCAGGGATTCGTGGGTGCCACCTGTGAGAACGACTCCCGTACCTGTGGGAACCTGCACTGCCTGAATGGTGGCACCTGCATCTCCATCCACAAGAGCTCCAAGTGCATGTGCACACCGGCCTTCACGGGTCCTGAGTGCCAATACCCAGCCAGCAGCCCCTGCACATCCAACCCCTGCTACAACGGGGGCACCTGCGAGTTCTTCAGCGATGCCTCCCCCTACTACCGGTGCAACTGTCCTGCCAACTTCAACGGCCTCAACTGCCACATCCTCGACTTTGACTTCCAAGGTGGGATCGGGCAGGACATCATCCCACCCAAGATCGAGGAGAAGTGTGAGATCGCCGTTTGCGCGGGGTACGCCGGCAACAAGATCTGTGATGGGAAGTGTAACAACCACGCCTGTGGCTGGGACGGGGGTGACTGCTCCCTCAATTTCAACGACCCCTGGAAGAACTGCTCCCAGTCTCTGCAGTGCTGGAAGTACTTCAACGACGGCAAGTGTGACTCTCAGTGCAACAACGCTGGCTGCCTGTACGATGGATTCGACTGCCAGAAATATGAAGGACAGTGCAAGTAAGTGGCTTGCTCATTGACCCTCTCTCGTGGTGGTCATCTGGGGGGTGTTTTCTGGTTGCATCTACTAAAGCTTCTACGCACAGACCTGTTGTTCACCCTCCTCATTCTGTTCTGCTGCCCACAGGGCTGCAACCCAAGTGTCCTCACTTCCCTGCGGTCTTACGGAGTTTACACACAGTTCAAAGCTCTCTGGGTTTGGCTCACTCCAGCTGGCTTCCCTGTCCTTGCCTGTATCATGCCACAGAAGTGAATTCGGTAGTAACACTGAGTTCCAGTGTAGGTAGACCCCAGAAAACATGGCATTTACCAAACACTGAATTTGGCAACAGCAGGAACTTAATCCCAGATTCCTGGCCAAACTCTGGTCTGAGTAACTCTTCTGTGTCCCCGTGTCTTCTCTGAGCCATGGTAATTTGTCCCTATTCTTCTGGCATCTAAATTGCAGTGGCTGCTATCGTTGGCCCCCCGAGGCAAACGCTTCCCAGTGCTCCCATGTAAACTGGTTTAGCACCTGTTGGGATGAAGAACATGTATACAGAAGAGTGGTGCTTGTGGATCACTGCTTATTTTCCCAGCAGATGGGTAAATACACGCAGAACTCGGTCTAATTCATTCTTCTGCCTTTCTTTTCCTCCTGCCCAGCCCTCTGTATGATCAGTACTGCAAAGATCACTTCTCAGATGGCCACTGTGACCAGGGCTGCAATAATTTTGAGTGCGAATGGGACGGCCTGGACTGTGCAAACAACATGCCAGAGAAGCTTGCAGATGGCACGCTGGTGGTGGTGGTCCTCATCACTCCTGAGAACCTGAAGAACAATTCTGTCAACTTCTTGCGGGAGCTGAGCCGCGTGCTGCACACCAACGTGGTCTTCAAGAAGAACCCCAAGGGAGAGTATATGATCTTCCCATACTACGGCAATGAGGAGGAGCTGAAAAAGCATTACATCAAGAGGTCAACAGAGGACTGGTCAGATATGCCTAGTGCTGTCATCAACAAAGTAAAGAGCAGCCTTTACTCCAGGGCTGGCAGAAGGCAGAAGAGGGAGCTTGATCAGATGGACATCAGAGGGTAAGGGGGACCAATGGGTTCCTTTCTCACTGAGCAGCATTTGTTTTCTGTGTTGATAATAGTAACATGCTATAAAGGGAAGGATGTAGGTCAGATAATTGTATTTAGATGTTGCCTTCTGTGTGAATAGAAACCGGATTTTGCTCTCATGTGGGAAAAGCAAGCGATTGCTCAGGAATCCCTGATACAATGCTGCGCCGACTCTCACGATTGAAGGAGTCCTGTGTATTGTTGGGAGCCGGGGCTGGGCTGGGTGGGACCTGGAAGCAGAGGTTGGCCTCACCGACTGTCTGACTTCAGGAAGTCATTGAGTTAAGCCTCAGTTTCTCCCTGGGAAATGCTTTCTAGAGCTTTGTTGTAAAACTCAATTACTGCAAACCGTGTTTGGAGATACGAACATACAGATCTAACCTCCTCCCTCTCTGTGGGCTCAATCAAAAGCCACTGAAAGCAAAGGAGTTAAGAGCAGCGAAACTGATGTGAAAAGATCTGAAGGCTCCCAAACAGCATTGTTTAAGACACCATAGTGTCTGGGTAATTTTAAAGCATTGTGAAGCAGAGATTCCCTGCCATTCCTGGGGGAAAGGAGTTAGATTTCACAGTATCCATTGAGGCAAATCCACTGAGGTAGACAGTGAGTGTGAGCTTGGGCCACAGAGGAGCAAGGAGATGGGTTCCCACCTTCGAATTCCCACTGATGGGGAGGCTAAGGGGAAAGGGGGACACAGGGCTGGTCTGTCCTTTCAGTGTGGCCATTGCTCCATGGTTCTCACTGAGTCTTCTCTCACACAGATCCATCGTCTACTTAGAAATTGATAACCGCCAGTGCATCCAGTCATCTTCCCAGTGCTTCCAGAGTGCAACTGATGTGGCAGCATTCCTGGGTGCCTTGGCCTCCCTTGGCAACCTGAACATACCCTACAAAATAGAAGCCGTTAAAAGTAAGTATGGCTGGTCAGCTGAGGAGGAGAGACAGCCAGAACTTTCCACCCTCATCCATGTTTAGGTTATGTGTGAGCGGGCTGCATTTGAGCACAGTCTGGTTTTAATAACCCCCCATCTTTTCTTCTTTTTAAAAAAAAGAAATTGGAAAACCAGTTTATTATTTTCTGCTTAGTCCAGGTTTATTTCAAAATCATTATCACTATAAAAGTTAGGGGAGGGGAAAAAAAAGAAAAGGAAGAAAAGAAAAAGAAAACCCAACCGGCTCCAATCAATCAGTGACATGCAAGGAGTTGAAGTTTGTATCTTGAAAATCCCCCCTAAATCCTTTTGTCTTAACAGCTCAATGCAAGCGCAATGATTTGAAGTTTGCTAATCCTTTTCCTTAAAGGAGAAAAAAGTGAAGCTGTCTCCTGATGCAGCCTGGCTTGTGCAGCCGAGAATTTGCCAATAGTTTGCAATTCTGATTAATAGCGTATAAAATGACCTTATTTTTTTGGGGGGGGGGGGCTGATTTAGATCAGACTTAGGTACCTCTATTAACTAATTTTCCTTCATTTCCACTCTGTCACTGGTTTGCTATGCAGCTTAATGTCTCAGCATCTCTTTGTGCCCCACTGTTTTGTAGGTGAAACAGCTGAGCCCACGAAGAACTCCCAGCTGTATCCTATGTACGTGGTGGTGGCTGCGCTGGTCTTGTTTGCTTGCATTGGAGTGGGAGTACTGGTGTCTCGTAAGCGGCGCAGGGAGCATGGGCAGCTTTGGTTCCCAGAAGGTTTCAAAGTGACTGAGTCGAGCAAGAAGAAGCGACGAGAACCACTCGGGGAGGACTCAGTTGGACTGAAGTGAGTAGTTTGCTTGCTAACCCCTTAAACAGAGCACAGCAGGGCTGGTTGGGGCTCTTCTGATAGAACCCCTCGGAGTTTTGGTCTCTACTGCAATATATTGGCGTAGTGGGGAGGAGAAAAATCAGGGTTTCTTAAAAGTTCTGCATGGGGAAAACTGTTCCCATCTGGAGGAGGTTTTTAAATGCTTCGTGACCCGTTTGCACTTGGTGAGAGATGAAGGGTGACCTGAGGGGAACGTTCTGGAAATTGCCTTGTCCATTTGTCCATCAGTTTGTGTGTGTAGATAAACACAGTCTATCACAGACTAGTTCCTGCAGAGGAGCTCATGCTTTGTGTGGTTTTATTTTTAAAGACCCCTCAAAAATGCTTCAGACGGCACGCTGATGGATGACAACCAAAATGAGTGGGGTGATGAGGAGACCTTGGACACCAAGAAGTTCAGGGTAAGCTCACTGCTGCGTTCTCTTTCTGGGCTGCCAGTAGTCGCTCGCTGGGTTTTGTCACAGAGGGAGCAGAGTGCTGTGGGAAGCAGCAGAGCTTGGGGGGGACCCTCGGGGCCCTGTCCACGCTGAGCATCGCTGCTGCCAGCTCCTTCACAAACCTGCGTGTCACAGATGCACCTTGGAGACTCCAAACTTCCCACACTGGAGCTCAGCCCCCTCCTCCCACCCTGACTTGTGTTGCTGTGCTGGGTGCTCACTTCCTGCTGTCGTTCTCAGTTCGAGGAGCAGGCGATGCTGCCTGACACAGATGACCAGACGGATCATAGGCAGTGGACCCAGCAGCACTTGGATGCTGCCGACCTGCGCATCTCCTCCATGGCGCCGACTCCACCGCAGGGAGAAATCGATGCAGACTGTATGGATGTCAATGTCAGAGGTCCTGGTAAGGTGGACTCCTTTCCCTTCTGTGCAGCTTGCCAGTTAATCTAAAACCTTGCCTTAGCCCTCACAGTGAGCAGTGGCAGGCAGCCCTACCTGTCTCTATTGCCAGTACGGGGTCGCTACTGGCTGTTCTGCATCGCATGGTTGCTGTTGTGCCTGATTTAGAGATAGACCCTATCACATCTTGCTTTCCCTGAGGTCTCTTTTGTTTGGTAACTTAGATGGAAATCAGAGAATGCAGAAGAATTACCTATTAAATCATCCAGCTTGCTTCTCTGCCCCTCCAAGATTCCTCTCCTCCCACCAAACTGCACATTTCACAATCTTCAGGTTTTTAACTTCATTAATAGCTAATAGGGTTTAAAATTATTACAAGTATTTGGTCTTCCCAACATCTGTGACATTTTTCCCTGGGATAATAAGAATATTTAAGGCTGTGCTGTACCATACTTAGGTTTGCTTTGAGCAGCCTTCCTTATAAATTGCAGCGTGCACGTCAGTCTGCAGGCTAGGAGATGAAATAGGAAAAGCAGCGAGTGGTGAGATACCACAACGGAATTTCAGATCCGTATCAGAGGAAGGATATTCATGTTTGATGTTTAGATCCAGCCAGGAACTCAGTCTTGATGCACCCAGGAGAATAAACATCTATCGCAGGCAGAGCATCTCGCTGAGCCACCCGCATTACGGAAGGGCAAGAAGCCTTTTTTCCACCGAGCTCCCTTGTGCTTTTCAGATGGTTTCACCCCCCTCATGATCGCCTCGTGCAGCGGAGGAGGCCTGGAGACCGGGAACAGTGAAGAGGAAGATGATGCTCCTGCTGTCATCTCAGACTTCATTTACCAGGGCGCCAGCTTACACAACCAGACTGACCGCACGGGTGAGACGGCCCTTCACCTGGCTGCCCGGTACTCGCGCTCCGACGCTGCCAAGCGCCTCCTGGAAGCCAGTGCTGATGCAAACATCCAGGATAACATGGGCAGGACGCCCCTCCATGCTGCTGTCTCTGCCGATGCCCAAGGAGTCTTCCAGGTAAGTGATCCTTTTCACTGGGGGTTTCTAGGGGGAAGCGCTGATGCCACATGACTGAGCTTGTTGCTGGGTTGTCCTGGCAAGGTGCAGGGTGAGAGGCTTGAGAACTGAAGCCCTTGTTGTCTCAGGGAATGGCACAGTGATGCAGCAGCCCCTCAGATGTGCACCCCCAGACTGGGAGCGGGCACTGGAGGGATCAGCCTCGGGAAAGGGGGTTGAAGGTCCTGAGACCCAGGTACCTGCTGTGTCTGCTGTCTGTCCCTCCTAACGTTTCTGTTTCCCGTGCTTTGGCCCTTGTTGTGACAGATCCTGATTAGGAACAGGGCAACCGATCTCGATGCCCGAATGCACGACGGGACCACTCCCCTGATCTTGGCCGCTCGCTTGGCTGTGGAGGGCATGCTGGATGATCTCATCAACTGCCATGCAGATGTCAATGCCGTGGATGATCTAGGTACTGTGGGTGGCTGAAACGCTCCCTCAGAGGTAGAAGGAAAGGGCTGCTCACTGTTACTCTCATCCCTTACTAATGCAAGTTGTATTTTGTGGTCTTCCTCTGCAGGCAAGTCGGCACTGCACTGGGCAGCTGCAGTGAATAATGTTGAAGCTGCATTAGTCCTCCTGAAGAATGGTGCCAATAAGGATATGCAGAACAATAAGGTAGGGATCTCTTGGGCTGGAAAGACCCATTTGGGGAGTCTGTTAAAAGGTAATTTTGGCCTAAAATACAACACTGTCTGGCACTGAGACTCTGATTTGATTGTTCTGCTGTGAATGAAGCTGCTGGATTTAGCTCAAGGATGCATTATGGGATTTGGTCCTACGGGTGATGCTGAGGGGCCGTGCAGTGCTTGTGAATCAGTGCTTACTTGGCTATCTCATAGTGTGTTCTAGGTCACTTGTAGGGTGTGATACCAGTGTAAGGATGTTGCTCAGCAGGAGAGTCTGGTCTCTCACCAGAGGAGAGATGATTAGCGTCTCTGCCACCCAACTGCATGGTGCTGGACAAGGAGCTGGGCATGGAGCTCAGGATTGTGTGTGAACTTAAACCTAACCACCTTTACTGGCTTTCTAGGAGGAGACCCCACTGTTCCTCGCAGCCAGAGAAGGGAGCTACGAAACCGCCAAGGTGCTGCTGGACCATTTTGCCAACCGTGACATCACGGACCACATGGACCGTCTCCCACGGGACATCGCCCAGGAGCGCATGCACCACGACATCGTGAGGCTGCTGGACGAGTACAACCTGGTGCGGAGCCCACCGCTGCACAACGGCCCGCTGGGGGCACCCACCCTGTCCCCACCGCTCTGCTCTCCCAACAGCTACATTGGCAACCTGAAACCCGCCGTCCAGGGCAAGAAGGCCAGGAAGCCGAGCACCAAGGGCCTGAGCTGCAATGGCAAGGATGCCAAAGACCTCAAAGCCCGGAGGAAAAAGTCACAAGATGGAAAAGGATGTCTGCTTGACAACTCCAGTGTGCTGTCTCCAGTGGATTCCCTGGAGTCACCCCATGGGTACCTGTCGGATGTTGCCTCCCCTCCGCTGATGACCCCTCCGTTTCAGCAGTCCCCTTCCATGCCTCTGAATCATCTGCCAGGCATGCCTGATGCCCACATGAGCATCAATCACCTCAACATGGCGGGGAAGCAGGATATGGCCCTGGGCAACTCCAGCAGGATGGCCTTCGATTCGGTGCCACCACGTCTCTCTCACCTCCCCGTCTCCAGCCCCAGCACGGTGATGAGCAACGCCCCGATGAATTTCTCCGTCGGCGGAGCGGCCAGTCTGAACGGGCAGTGTGACTGGCTCAGCAGGCTGCAGAATGGCATGGTCCAGAGCCAGTACAACCCCATGAGAGGCAACCTGCAACCAGCCACCCATCAGCAGGCACAAAACCTCCAGCATGGCATGATGACCTCCCTGCACAACGGCTTGCCCACCACCAGCTTGTCGCAGATGATGAGCTACCAAGCCATGCCCACCACCCGGCTGGCTTCCCAGCCTCACCTGATGCAGAGCCAGCAGCTCCAGCAGATGCAGCAGCAACAGCTCCAGCAGCAAAACATGCAGCCGCAGCAGCAGCCGCCGCAGCAGCCCCAGCAGCAGCCGCAGCAGCAGCAGCCACAGCAGCATCACAACCCTGGCTCCAACACCAGCGGCCACATCGCCCAGAATTTCCTTGGTACCGAGCTGAGCCAGCCCGACATGCAGCCGGTGAGCAGCAGTACCATGGCAGTCCACACCATCCTGCCTCAAGATTCCCAGATGCTGCCCACATCTCTGCCATCCTCCCTCGCCCAGCCCATGACCACCACTCAGTTTCTAACTCCACCTTCCCAGCACAGTTATTCCTCCCCCTTGGACAACACCCCCAGCCACCAGCTCCAGGTGCCCGACCACCCTTTCCTAACCCCATCCCCAGAGTCACCGGACCAGTGGTCCAGCTCATCTCCTCACTCCAACGTGTCCGACTGGTCCGAGGGCATCTCCAGCCCTCCCACGAGTATGCAGTCACAGATGGGACACATCCCTGAAGCCTTCAAGTAAACGATGGTGTTTCAGAGACGCTGGTGCTCAGCGGGAGGCAGATGTGTTTTTTAAAAGGACCTTGGATGCTTTTATTAAAGGATCCATTTTAAATATGTTTTTATAAAAAAAAATTAAAAAAGACAAATTAATTCCTTTTTTTTAGTATTTATTTATGTACTTTTTCTTTTACATGAAAACACTGCCTTTTTATTTATATGTTCTATTGTTAAGAACTCAATGTGGAACACCAGTTGTGTTCCAAGAGATCAAAAAAAATTAGATTTTTATAGGACATTCTCTTTTGTTTGGGGGGGTTTCACTGTGTTTGATTTGAGAGGAAATGTTTATGTAAAGCTATAAGCAATGATTTGTGATGCTGAAATGTCATTAATTTATTTTTTTTTTCTCTTTCAACTCTGAAAGAGAGGTAAGAAAGAAAAGGGGAATGAAAAATTGACTAAAAATGCCACTCCTTAAGGGAAAGAAAAAAGAAAAGAAAAGTGTGGACAGATTTTTAGAAATGTACTTTAAAATGTTTCCTTTGCCATAATACCTGAGAGGACATTTTTTGGTACCAGTCACGAATCTTTGTTTAAATTTCAGTATTATATAGTTGTACATTTGCCTTGATAATAGGAATTTTTGTTCTCTCACCTTTTTTTTATATATATATATACAAAAATATATATATTTAAATGATTTTTATGATTAAAAAAAAAAATTAAAATAAAATCGGGATTATAGACCTGTAAGAACAAGTTCTAAGCTAAAAACCCCCGATGTAACATGAATATTGTCCCCCACCAAAAAAGCTGTGTATTTGCCAAACTTTTAAGAGAGCAAGCCCAGAACTGTGGAGTTTTCTACTCCAAAGGAGACTTAATTTTACTTTGAATATCTTTACTGGTTTGTTTTTGTTTTGTTGTGTTGTCTTTGCATTTAACTGTTGAAGAAAAGAAATGCCAATATAAACTTTGTAAACAGCATCCTTATTTTAAGGATGGCCTGCCTGTTTTAAAGGAGGCGTGTCTCTTACTGCAGACAAAACCCTGAGTGAGATTCCGAAGCATTTAGAACGCTGCCACCAGCCCTGTGCTGCTCACCCAGATCCAGCTCCTCTGGCAGCTCAGTGGAAGGTGCTGCTGGTTTCAGTGGGATGCTGGACTGGCCGAACAGGAGGGTGAAGGACAGCACAGGCGAGTCTGTGCCGTGAAACCGTTGACATTTGTTGTTCTTGTTTTAGTCTGGAGTGCTGCATCTTTTTTCTATATTGATGTGCACTCTTCCTGTGTATCATGTAAAATAGAGTATAAGCCTGTGGCAGATTTAATTGTTTGTAAATATGTTGGGTTCTTTTTAAAGAAAAGGTGGATTTTGTTTCAAAAATCTAAATGGACGAGTCTTATAAATATATCACCTTAGAGAGGTGTTGGAATATCACTCACTCGGGTGCAGAGGGGAGCAGACACCCTAAGGCTAGAGATGTGTGTGGGACAGACAGACAGAGAGCAGTTCATCAAGAAAACCTGAGAGAAGGATTCCTTTTCCTCAATCCTTTCCATGAGAACACCAAATAAAACCAGCTATTTCTCAAGGCCCAGCACCTTGCTGAGTGCTCATAGTTAACGTTTCAGACCATTGTTGTTGTGACATGACTAATATGAGTGAGAAGAACATCCCATGGTGTTGGATCTTCCTATGTTTTATAAACTAGAGCGTAGTTTAAGAAAAGATATCTTCTGTAATAAAGCTATCTACATGCAAAGTTGTAGTTTGCAAAAATGATGTATTTTTTTTGGTTAACTGATTTGCAATAAATGATGCTTCTGGGCATCTAGATTTTACTAAAACTGGAACTTGGTGTTTTTGTTACCAGATTGGGCTTGTTAATGGGTCTGGGCTTGATTCTTCCTGTGCTTGTCGGTGCTGCCCCTCAGCTCAAAGCACCACTGCTTCCCTAACGTCTCCTTCTCTGGGTTGAAGCTCTGAGCAGGGCTTTGGAAACAGTGAAACTTTCTCCTTAACTTAAGGAAAACTCTCCCAGAATTGAGACATGGGGTTTGCAAGGCTCTGGGCCAGGATGGGCTTTGCCCATGTACCTTTGTACCTGTGCTGTGGGTGCTCTGATGTCCTGCCAGGTCTCTGCCCATTAAGTTGGGATCTAAAAAGGGGAACATGGAAAAGCTGGTTTAAAGAACAACTTTCATGCATGTTCAAAGCCCTATCACCTGATGCTGTAAAACTTTGCTTCCTGACCAGTTTTTTAGGAGAGTTCTCTGCCTGGTGAGACAGCCCAGGGTGAGAAACAGCCACGTGCTTTTAATTCCACAGTGCCTATGGAAACAGAGCCCTTGCTGAGTGGGGCTTAGAGTTCTGTTTAGTGCTTCCTACTTCTCACACAGCGCTGAGCATATGGCTGGGCTCTCAGATGTGGTGTCTTGCACGGGGAGGAACTGGGAATCCATCCGACAATGCTGCTGAGGGGCAGCAGCACCACAGGGAAAGTCTCACCACCCTGTGAAGAAATGGTCACTGTCCTCATTGCACTCAAGATTTTTAAGGTAATTTAATTCTTTCTCTTCCCCACAGGGACTCACTAGTCCAAATGCAGCTGCAAAGTCCCCAAATAACTGGATATAAATAGTCGAGCCATGGACCTCCTCCCAAATCAGATAAGCCTGGTAACTCCTGGAATGCTGGTATTTTCCACTCCTTGGCCAGGGAGGGAGAGGGCATGTGTGTGCTTGTACCTGGTATCCATCCCCAGACGGATTTGGGGCTGCAGACATTTGCTGTCGGACCGGTGAGAAGCTGGTGGCTTTTACGTGCCACCCAGCAGCAGCAAAACGCAGCACCTTCAGAGGTCAGAGTGGTGATGTGCCAGCAAACTCCGTGCCAAGGAGCATTTTAACTTGAAGAGCAAACCCTTTCCCCCCCCCTGCACACCAGTGAGGATCTCATTACCCCCAGGGACACCCTGGAGATGGGCTTCCTGAGACGTGCTCTTCCCCCTCCCCAGTTGTGGCTTGCTGCATCCCATCTGGGGTAAGCTGGATGAAGTGTGTCTGCCTTCGCTGCGATTCGCACATGTGGTGGCCAGGAATCACGTCAGGGAACATCCAGCCGTGTTCCCACACAGCCCCATCCTTCCAGGCTTCTCCTGCACGTACACGTCCCATGGCTGGCTGCAGGCAGGGCATGCTGCTGTGCTGCCCAGGAGATGCTCGTGCCAATGTGGGGCATTGGTAAGACTACACCAGATAGGAGAGGGTGGGCAACACTCATGGATGAGGTGGGAATTTGGATGGATTAAAAAAACCCAGGGGTTCTGAGGATGCACAAAACTATGTGACATTGCAAGAGGCAACGAGACACATGGGGCTCATTTAAGAAGCGAGGGGCTGCAAAGGGAAAACAAAGAGGTCTGCGTTGGCACGTGAATAGATCCTGGTAAATTGGCCATGAACTAGTCTAAACTAGAGGTCAGAAAGAGTTTTCTAAGCAGCAGAGGAGGAAGGACACAGAGTTTAGTTTTAAGTGGCTAGTTCTTAGTTTTTAACAACTCTGACGTTTCTGAAGGTGGATGGTGACCCACCAACTCCTGCCAGTCCCACATCCCTGCTTCCCTGAGGGGGTACACGAGATGATCATGGGTCACAGATCCCCAGCTGGGATTGAGGCAAAGTTAAATGAGAAACAGGAGAAACAGCCCCAATTTCAACTCCCTCCCTCCACGCTTTGGGCTTTCCCACCAACCATCCAGAAGGATCTGCCTTTCCCCAGTCCCCTCCTACCAACCCCCGTTGCCCAACCACAAGCTCATCTCTACCTCATGTTGGTAAAGATGCTAGGAGCTGGATTTCAACCTCTCACATCAACAGAAGATGCAGAGGGAGGAATGAATGGGTCAGGGCAAGCACAACTGCTGCTGTATTACAGGTGAAAAAGGCTGAAGAGCCCTAAAATTCTATCCTCTGCCAAGGGATGGTTCAGAAGCGTTTGTGTAAAACAAGATTAGTGCCCAGCCTCTCTGATGGCAGGTATGTGGATGCTGGGAGGAATCCGGAACTATTTACACGCTGGAGGGCTTGGTTGGGGTTTTTTTTTCTTCATTCTTTGTTTTCATTATTCCTGCTCAATTAGATGGGACTTTAGACTTTGCTACTCTGTATTGCTTTTACCTCCAGGCTACTGGTGTTTGCTCCGAAAGTTGCCAACAGCTGCTTGAACCCTGGTTGCTGGATTGTTAGTGCAGCTGCCATCACCCCCTTAAGAATGTACAAAAGGAGCCAAATTCGTCTCAGGTGGAGCCTCTGGACTTGCACACAGGTTAATGTGATTGGGGTAGTTTGAATAATCACAGCAATCAAATGAGTAAATAAACCCAGCTCAGCTTGTGCGAGCTGACTAACCCGATACAGGCACCGACACTCAGAAACTCTCCTTTTGCCAGTTTCCCTGTTTCTAACCTCGTAACAACCCTCTTAAGCATACAAACAGGAGGGGAGTCAATTAAAAAAAAATTAAATCAATTAAATCTACCCTTATTAAAAGGGGAGATAGTGGCAGGACAAGGGGGATGGAGTGAAGCTGGAGGAGGGAAGGGTTAGATTAGATATTAGGGGAAGTTCTTTCCAGAGAGAGTGGTGAGGGGCTGGAACAGGCTGCCCAGAGAGGGGGTGGGTGCCTCATCTCTGGGGGTGTTCAAGGCCAGGTTGGATGGGGCCCTGAGCAACCTTGTGTAGCTCCAGGCCTGGAGGTTGGTGGCCCTGCCTGTGGCAGGGGGTTGGAGCTGTGTGATCCTTGGGGTCCCTCCCAACCCAGCCCAGTCTATGATTCTATTATTCTCTTACTAGCAAGCTCCCTGGGGCAGGGCTGTACTTATGGGTGTCTGCAACCTGGAGACTGAACAAATCATCTGAATTCAATGGGAAAACGTGAGTATCATTTGTGCTGCACCCCAAGCAAGCTGGTGAGGCAGGAGGGAAGGACACACACTGCCCTCTTCCCCCAGCAAACCTTGCTATTTCATTTGCAATGGGTCACTCCTGAGTCCAGGACTGGCCGTGTTGACTGTGTACAGCCAGTTAGAAAGCTTTGGGGGAAGAAGGGATTGAATATCTTCATGTGACAATTCTTTATGATCACACATGGATCAAGAGAAGAGCGAAGGTGAGATCCCATCACCAGTGTCTGTGTTGTGCACGTATGCACAGAGGTGGGTAAGGGGGTTGGATATGCAGTGTAAACACATAGCTGTGGATACAGATGTTACACTGGTGATGGCATTATTGGAATATCTGTAAAAAGCCAATCAGGCTAATTAAAATCACGTTTCCTCAGATTACGCCTGTCGGGGGAAGCATCAAGGGAGGACCAAGGCTTTATCTGCAATTCATGCCTGCGTGGGGAAGATGTGTTTGACAAGCTGGGTTAGAAGATTGCTCCTACAAAAGAGGGAGATGAAAGGCACCTAAGAAACCCCAGTGCTGCCTCTGGTTCCCAGACCAGCATCAAAGCACCCGGGCCGGGCTGCCAGGGTATCACCCTGCCTTAATGACCAAACCACCAGAAACCGCTTTTGTGCTGGTAACGACACTTGATTAAGATGTTTGTTTAGGGCGTTTGGTGTTTTCCTCTCAGGCTGGTTGCTGGGCACAGCGTGGGATGGATCAGAACAGCGGCTGCGGCCATAAATGAGACCCATCCTTCTGGTGCTTCAACAGGGATTTCACCCCAAAATAAAGCTTCAGGAGCACGGGGCACAGTGAGGCAGAGCTGGAGCCCAGAGCACGGTGGGATGCTCGCACTTGTGCCTTGATGCTCAGTCTCACCTTGGGACCGCTCCTACGACCCCCCCAACGCCCACCTCCCTGCACAAGCGGCTTCGCGGCTCTACGAGCACCCGCGTTGCCACCCCCGGGCTGAGCCCAGGCCCCTGCCGCAGGTTTTTGGGCTCTCCACGTCAGCGCTCCGAGCACTACCGGCCCTGCCCCGGCCGGGCCCGCGGGCAGACCCGGGGCCTTGCGGCGAGCGACGCTGCCGGGCGTTCGCCCCTTCCCCCTCAAAACACGCCCCAGCTCTCCCTCGCCCCCAGCCACTCCGGGCGGGCTCGGAGCCGCCCCACTCCCCCGGCTCCCTCCACGGCTCGGCGGGTCCGGGCCGCGGCCTCTGTCCCGCCCTGGCGGCCGCCTCCGCCACTGCACCCGGCCCGGGAAACCCGAGGGCTCGCAAGTCCCCGCGGTAGCCCGGCTGCTCCCGAGAAGATCGGGAACCCCACGGGGATCCCACTCCAAGGCACGTAGAGGACAAGGACTCGGCAGCGCCGCTCCCCTCCTGCGCTCCCTCAGCGCACCCGCAGCCCGGGCCGAGCTGGGAAGGCGCAACGACCGGCCGTGCCCGGAGCTGCCCTAAGCGGGACTCGAACCGGTGACAGCGGAGCGCACAACACGCCTGCGCCAAGTCGCGGCGTCACCGAGGCCGCTTCCGCCCTTAGCTGGGCGCGGGGGTTGTTTTTTTGCCCTCCGACACTTCCGCCCCCGTCAGGGAACGCGGAAGCGAGACCCGGCCACCCGCGGAGGAACACATAGCAGCGCGCGCGGCGCCGGGACCCGCACGCGCCGTGGCGTCACCGCGCGACGCGGCGTGACACGTCGGCGGCAGCGGAACTCCGAGCCGGATGTTCCAAGATGGCGGCGGCGGAGGGGGCCGGTGCTGCGGCCGTGAGGGGGGGCGGCGCCCGCCGCTGAGAGGCCTCTGTCGGTGGGGGGCTGCCAGGTACGGTGAGGCGGGGCTGGCAGCTGGCGCAGCGCGGGGGGCGGCTGAGGGAAGGGGAGGGTCGGGCTGGGCCCTGAGGGGGGTGGGGGCCGGCAACCCGGAGGGCCGAGGATCCCGGGCTGGCTCCCTGAGGAGCGCAGGGCCTGAGGTGCGGGCCCCCGGGCTGGTGTGTCTCCTCGGTGCGGCTGGAGCTGCCCGGCGCCGCCGTGCCTCAGCGCGGGTCGACCTTGGGGCGGTGGGACCCCCGGGCCGCCTGTCACAGAGCGGGGGAGGCAGCGGGTCCCTGGCAGTCCCGGGACTTGGGGGCCCCTAGTCCCGGTCGGGACGGGTTGTGATGCCGCAAGGAGGGGCGAAGCGGTGAAACGCAGCCGCAGTCAGCGGGGCCGTGCTGCTGCGCTGCCGACACGTCGTTCCTGAGAGATTTGGGCTGCTCTAGGTCGCCTCGAGCGAGTGCCGCGGTGGGACCGGCGCTCGCTGCGGGCGTTCCGAGGGAGACTTGGGGCGGCGGGGGAGAGAAGGAGAGATTCAGCGATGTGAAGCAGCTCCTGACGCTCGCTGTTTCCCTTGACAAGCCGCAATACTTGTCGCAGCAACTCAGAGTGGTTGTTTTCCGAGTTGCCAAGTGCCATAGGTCTTTAGTGGAGCAGCAACTGGTGCTGACTCAGTAGTACAGTGGCCTCAAAGCGTTCGGGACCCGCTGCCGCGATGGGCTGGCGGGCAGGCTCCCTTACACGCCAAAGGGGAATGTTTTGTGCTGCTGCTGTCACAGGTCACATCGAGCTCCGTGCTTCTGGTTCCCAGAGAGCTCTTTTCCCCGAATAACATTTGTAACTCTGGTTGTTTTCTGTGAGCAAGCCGGTAGGAAACCGTTGGTGGTGCTAAAGATGCAGAGTGTGTTCGGTCTGAGGGTTGCCCACATCTGTGCAGCTGTCTGTGTAGGAAAGAAAAATAATCTCTGAACAACTCGTGCCCCAGATACTGACTTCAGAGCTGCCAATCTCATTCCCAGCTATTCTTGTCTCTGGGATTGCAGCGGGATTTTTAATTCTCTCGGTTCTCATTTCTGGGAATCTGTGTAACAGGTGAACGTGTTATTCACTGCTTGGTATGTGCAAACGTGTGTGTGTGTACATAGGTACACGTGAGAATTGCTATTACTACTCTATAACCTCCTTTGTGGGCATACTTATTCTTGTTTAAGAGTAATTTATTTAGCTTATGTCCCTTGGAGATAGGATTAAATTAATTCCCCCAAATAAATTATTCTTTCTAGTAGATAAATTTTCGCAGAGGAGTTTAAAACTAATTGTGGCCATAGAGCTCATCAGGTGAAATTTATTGATGGGCTTGTCTAGAGAGTAGTTTTACTCTTTTTTTTTTTCTTTTCCTCTCTGGTAGCATTTTCTTGGCATGTCTGGAAACACCTTCTGCAATTGTTATTTCTGGTGACTAATGTTTAGCAGGCTGCTTGGCATTATCTATTAATAAACCTGCTGCAAGTTAAGAATTTCCAAAACTAGATAAAGCAGAGATGGATGGTTCTAAACTTGCAGAGTTACTTCTCATCTATAAATTTCTTCAGATCAGCAGTACTGTTAATTCTGGACTGGGGCCAGGGAGGGTTAGTATCACTGAGTTGATATCTTCTGTTTAAATTACCTGACATGGGCACATTGGGTTTATTTGGACTTAATTCTTCAAATCTTGCATGCTCTCACTGCTGTGTGCAGTCTGTTAATATTAACTTCCCTTCTGTAAGGAATCTGATACCCTCATATTGAACTTCTGTAGTGCAGCGTTGGAGATGTTGTTGTAGGAATGGCAAGCCAGTGCTCGAAAGGAGAACTCTACGCTGGTTTTATTTCACTCACCACTGGTACTGCTTGTTACAGAGACATGGTGTGAAGTGTTGGGATGTTTTTTCCTCGTGTACATCTGATAAGACGCTGCAGGGAGTGAAGTCTGCATCAGAAATTTGGGAGTGGGTATTTAAGCTGTAAAAACAGTTGGCTTTTGTGCTCAACTGTATTTCAGAAACAACTTTTCTATTCAGAACTATTCTATCTGTTAGCTAGATAGAAACATTTTGGCCAGTTAAAGTGGTGCTTTCCAGCAGGTTACTCTTTTGGCAGATGTTTTAATTAGGGTTTTTTTTTCCCTTCTCCACTTTGCAGTGTGTTGGATTAAAGCACTTGTTTATTTGGTGGGGAGGGAGGAGCTTTTCCTCCCTGGCAGTGTTCAAGGCCAGGTTGGATGGGGCTTTGGGCACCCTGGGCCGATGGGGGGGTGTCCCTACCCATGGCAGGGGAGGAACTACATGATCTTTAAGGTCCCTTCCAACCCGAACCATTCTAGGTTTCAATGAAAACAAGACTGTCCCATGTTCCTAAAGCTTCACTGAGCTGAACTGGAAAAATATTGAAGAAGAAATCTGGTTTTGTGAGCTTCCCTCCTCTCCAGATTGTTAAGGGATGGTAAAATTGAAAAATACACGTGCCTGATTAATCTGCTGAGCATCCTGTCTACCGAATTCCTAACCAGTCTTGTTTGGCATTCTTGCTGGCAGAGCTGGAATACTTTTGTGCCTGTCCTTTCCGCTCTGACATACAGCTCTGACTGTGATGCTGTGCCAAAGTCCCACTGGTGTCAAAGTGAGAACATTGATTAATTAATAAGTGTTGGGGGGGATTGATTGTCTTTTATAAACATAGTTTTGCTATTATGCAGCATTCGTTTAGAAGAGAGAATATTTATGATGAAAACCCAGTTGCCTTTCTCAAATAACTTCCCTGTCCTACATGATGTTTCCTTTATTAAGACAGAAATGGACCGAGTTCTGTTAAGGGGAATAACGCCTGATGACTCCTTTCTTGAGATGTTTGCCTCTCATCTTACCTGTAAAAAGGTCCATTCATGTTGAGCAGCAGTGGGACACTGCTGAAGATTGTCTTTAATGGAATTAGATAATAATTTCTCAACTCTTTATGATTAAATTGAGCCTGCTGAAGTGCTTCTGAGTTCTACTGTAGGCTGACTGCGTCTTGTCTGTGATGTGTACTTCTACTTAAGATGAATTTGGGGAAATGCAACAGTGTAATACTACTGGTGTTCTAACAGTCTGACATGTAACATTTGTATGGGATTGAACTGTGGGTGGTTAATTACTCTTGGAGTTATTTCTCAGTATGGTTGTTAAATAATGTGCATTGTTACCACACAGTGGTCAGCTTCATTGATGTTGGACTTGGATTTAGGAACACAATGTTAGGTGTAGAGATTCTCCACTTGGAGCTCTCTGAGTAATGTTGTTTCTAAAGTAAACATTGCTTAGGTGCTGTATGTGTTGTGAGAAAGGAAAATGACTTGTCATCTCTTTTTGCCTTAACAGGGCAGAAGAAGGAATCTCTGTACAGCATCCACTGCTAGTTTGTGGTGCAGCATCTGAGCCTGCTGGGCGCCGTCATGCAGCAGCCTCCACAGACTGTCCCAGCAGGAGCGGCAGCTCCGCCTCCCGCGGGCATCGTGCGGAACGTGTACTGGAGAAACAGCTCGCTCAGTAAACGAGCCAATGCAACAGCTGCCCCCGTGCAGCCTGTCACAGACCCTTTTGCATTTGGCAGACAAACTCCACAGGGTTCCCCTTTAGATAACCCATCCAAGGGCAATGCGTTGGTTATGCAAAGTTCTTCCCCGGCGGTGTTCCCGCAGCCAGCCGTTATGCACCCTTCACTGTCACATGCAGGGGACAATCCTCATGGACTGCACATGTCTCTATCCGCTCCTCTATCTCAACCAGGAATAAATACCAGTACGTTTTCTAATGTTCCTTCATCATCCCCAGCATATCCTATCAGTAGTACTACAGAAATGCATCCGAACTCAGATCTTGGACTCCATGGGCCTCCAGTACCGTTGCATTATAATACAGGAGCTGCAGTTGAACATTCTTTCGGTGTGCATCCTGGAGTGGTGCCTGCATCAAACCAACCTGGAGGTAGACCAGATGTTAGTAGAGATCCAAATGGTGTTCCACCAGGACCCAATGCAACGCCCCTCTTCCGTCCACCTCCTCAGCAGCCTGTGTCTCAGTGGAGGCCTGTTCAAGGCAACATGCAGTCTCCAGTTCAGAATTTTGTGCCCTATCCTGAGCCGTCTTCTCAGATGGATGTTCATAACATTTCACAGTCTGCTGTTAGCACTTCTCATCCTCCTGCACAAATGAATTTACAGCAGGGCCCTGTACACCAAGGTATTCCACAAAATACCATGCAAGCGCCTTTAGCCGTTGGCTGTGAAAAGAATGGGAAAAATGGCTCTGCAAATAGCAGTCATCACATGAACAGCATCCAGCCTGGAAATGTCTTTAGGCAGAACACAGAAATGACTAACACGTGGTTAAGTCAGCCATACCAGGAACAGTTTTACCCACAGCCACCATTGCCAGACTCCAGTTTTGTCGTTCCCGCAGCTCAGGAAAATAACCCCAAAACCCAGTCTCCAGATACATCTGAAACATCCAATAGGCTTATTCCCACAGATCGAGATTCAGGAACTCTCTCCATGTTTTTCAAAGGGGATGAGGCAGAAAATGAAGAAATACTGTCATCTGAAAAGAATTACTTAGTTGAGAAAACAGAGTTTGATGCTTGTCAACCAAATCTGACGTCCTTGTATCACCAGCCAGTGCATCCTCAGCGGCTTGCAACCAACGTTCTCTCTCAGGCACAGATGGGTACGGGTTCAGGCAGTGAGGTGGTACAAAAAGGATTGGATGTCCAGTACTTTCCTAAAATTGTAGGTCAGCAGGAAGCACAGACTGCTAAGCACCCTGTGTTTGTTGGTGATGACAGGGCACGTGTAGGTGATGCATCTGGGAACAGTGGGTCACAATATGAAAATGTTGAGAACCTGGAGTGCATTCAGAATCAAGAAGTGCTACCAAATGAACCACAGAACATCAGTGCTTCATCCCCTGCTGCTGGCCCTGATCTGTACAGATACGGAGCCTTTCCAGGTCAGATGCTTCCAAAGAATGCTGTTGTGAGCCATGCTGAAGGAGGACCAAATTTGGAGGCACCTGATTCATTACCTCACCCTGTCCGACCAGATAGTGTATCTTCAAACTATAGCAACATTAGCCATAGGAGCACTTCTAGCTCAAGACCTCAAGAGCAAGTCGGTACGTTTATTCAGCAGGAAAGTGGGAAGCCTGATGAAGAATCTTCTGCTAGTTTCTTTAAGCAGATTGACTCCTCTCCTTTGGAAGGTGATTCAAGTGAGCCACACCTTAGCAAGAACTACCACACTAATCTGTCCCAGCCGCCAACTCCAAGTCCTCCTAAGCCTACAGGAGTATTTCAAACAAGTGCAAATAGTTCTTTTGAGCCTGTAAGGTCCCATGGAGTTGGTATAAAACCTGCAGAGATTGACCAGGCAAAGATGGTGGTTGAGTTAAGAGAGAACCACTCAAACCAAAAGAGTATCAAGAAGAATACAGCTGTGCTGGCTGCGTCCCCAGGCAATCTTGAACAGCCACCAGATAACCTGGAAACTATTTTCATGCCTCAGGGTCACCCGCTGCCTCTTGCAGTCACTGGTGAAGGTGGAAATATGTTGCACTCTGGACCTGTTATGGAAAACATACAATCAGTATCTGAGAGAAGGTCCTCAACAAGAGCTCAGGGAGCAGTTAAGAAGTGTGATAGCCCAGCGACAACTCTGTGGGCTCATAATGAGTTACCTAATTTTGGGGGAAATGTGCTTCTGGCTCCTGCTGCTCCTACAGTGTACGTACCTGCCAAGCAAACCGTAGAAGTCATTCAGCCACCAGAAGAAGGCCTAGCTAGTCAGCAGCCAAGTAAACCAGGGAATATTGCTGTGCAGCTTTCCCAAGATGGAAATATAACTTCTGAAAATCTTGAGAATCCTCCCAAAATGGGAGAAGAGGAGGCCCTTCAGTCTCAGGCAAGTTCTGGTTATGCAAGTTTGCTGTCTTCTCCACCTACAGAGTCTTTGCAACATCAGCCTATCCTGATTGCTCAGCCTAATCAAAGTTATAATTTGGCTCAGCCAATTAATTTTTCTATTCCTCTATCTAATCAGCTAAGCAGCAATGAACACAATCAAGCAATGAAGGACTCTGGGGTTGGGGACAAGCCTGCAATGGGTCCCCAGACTTCACATGCTGGTGGGATCATTTCTGGGGAAAACATGCCATTATCTGTGATGCAAGTTGGATCTCTATTAGTTAATGCAATTCCAAATACTAATTTGTTAAAACACAATTTATTACAAAACCCTGTTAATTCCTCTGATACAGCTTCTGATCAGTCTGCAAACTTGCTTATGAAAACTCCGCTTAATTTGGCTCCAGAAGGGCAAAAAAATGTCAATACGGAAGGTTTTGTTCCTGAATTTGCTAGCAAGCCAGGGTCTAACTCATCTGTCTCTCCTGGGATGAATCTCCCCAGTGGAAGTGCAAATGCACTAGTCCCCCCTGTTAATTCTGTAGCACAGGCTAATAATTCTGCAAACCTTTCAAATAGCAAAGAAGAATCTGCTGGAGTGCTCGACTTCACAGTGTCACGGACTTTGGAGAAAAGCAGTGCAAATAATTCTGTGCAGGTGCATCACCAGTCACATTCTCATGGTCCAATATATCCTCAGCAGTCAGCTGGTGGTGCTGGTCAGGTGGGTCCTGAGATGTATGACAAACAGCATTTCTATCAACAGGTGACAAAAGATGTACAGCATGAGGCTGTATCAGACAGAGCTGTACAGGGAGCGTTGCCATCTCAACCACAAATGCAAGCAGCTCACATGCAGCAACCAGCCTCTTCTGGGCAATCCTCAGTTCCTTCAAACTACCAGGGTGCTGCAGGGACTAAAGTCACACCGACATCGCAGCAGCGTGAGAACCAGGAGCTGAGTAACCACCTGCAGCCTGGGGGTGCCCAAGAGGCAGGTTCAGCCCAGCTGGCAGCAAGGTACGATCAGACAAGCCCTGATAAGCAGCCAGCCTCTGGACAGTCATCAGGTGCTCCGACTTCCTCAGCCCCTTCTACCACTAGCAGCCAGTCAGCCATGCCAAATGTGCAACAAGACCTGCAGCGTCCATCCCTGCCTCAGACTCCTCAGGATGCCTTTGGTCCAGCCCAGAACCCTTACTACTACTACAGACATCCTTACGATGCTTACCAGCCTCCATATCCACCACCTTATCCTCCTGCAGACCCCAGAACAGCTCATCTTTATTACGTGGTAAATTTAGCTTTTATCCCTCCCCCTGTCCCAATATATATTAGTGATTTTCATCTTTGAATTACGAGTTTAAACAGTTTTGTCATGATGAACGTTCAGTAGAGTGTTTCAGTGTTTAATTGTAGGGAAAATCCAGGTAGCAGTAACAATAACAAAGGTTATAAAAACTTAAAGTCATTGCAAATGCCAATTCCAGTTGGCACAGATGTCAGCTGACAGCATTTTATTTGATTCTTTGGAAAAAGTTGGCAGCTATTACTGTCTGAGCTGCCCAGGGGTTGGGGTTCAGTTTCCATCTGCTGCCTGAATCACTGAGTTCAGCAGAGTGGCCAGTGTGGTGGCTGAACTGCCTTTAGTCCAGACTTAACACTTTTAATTCTGAAATTCAGCATAAAAAGGGCTTGAATATAAGAGGTACTGTTGTCTGTTGATCTTCATGTAGTATGGGGTACATGGTGATTTGGTTTTAAAGGTTTATTCTTGGAGGTGGGAGGCCTCTTACCTCATGTCAATGTCTCTTCTAGGAGGATAGCTACGGACAGTACGACCCACGGTACAGACACTATGACAGCACCAGCGGTGCTTATGTGGATCCTGGGAGTTACCGGTATCCTGAGCCTGAACGTCCTAGTTCCAGAGCTAGTCACTGCTCTGACAGGCCTTCTTCTAGGTATGTGATTCCTCAATTGAGCAGAGATCCGGTGTACCCTGAAGCAGTGAGTGTGATGATGCCTGGTGAAGGTTTATAGCATCAGCTGCAGTGAGGAAGTTCAAAAACTCATTGTGTGCTGCCATAGGGGCAGATGGGATCAAATACCAGCCTGAAAAGCATGTGATTCCACAGACTGTTCTGCTGCTAAAGTGTTATTGCTCCTTCCATTCAGTTCTCTGGGTGGTTGGTGTTTCTGCCAGGCAAGAACTTGCTGTGATGGACTCAGTGCTGAGATTGGCTCTTCTTCACGTGTGCTGTGAAAGAGCAGCGTAGGCCACAGGTTTATTAACCAGTGCTAGTTTAGTTTCTGGTTAGAACTTAAGCAGTGGCCCCCAGTTCTGTTAATAAATGACACTTTTTCACGTTGGCCTGGGATTTGCCTTGCAAGCAGAGTGATACGTGTGGCCTACTGTGACAGGTTAATTTGTCTGGTGGTTATTTATCTGTGTGGATAAGCTTTCTCACAAAACTCCCAAGCTGTGGTTCATATAGCATGTTTCACCCACTGATTTCGCTACATATTTTGTTGCAGGTAGCACATGGATTAGGAAAATTTAAAAGCTTTGGTCTGTCTGATTATGTGAAATAAAAAAAATTGAGGGAAACAAGGTGTTCAGATGCTACTTGAGAATATTAAATAAAACCCAAATACCAGGCAGTAAGCAGAAATTAAAACCTTAGCCATTCCCAAGCAAGAAGTACCAAATTACCTTCTAGGAATTGCTATTTTCTGATGATTTTTGCATAAGTGATTTGTATGAATGTCAAATTAATGACAAAATGCTACTGCTTACCACCTCCAGATCTTAGGAGGTGTATGTTGGCCTTGGGGAGTACAAAACAATGGCTGTAGCTGCATGTGATAACTTACTGTCTTCTTAAGTGAATCTAAGTGCACTGTGAGCTCTTGTAATGAGATAACAACCTCAGTTTAACTTCCTGGTGTGTGCTCTTCTTGTGTACTGTTTTTAAAAGAGGTTGAAATTCCCATGTGTGTCATTGGGCAGATCAGAGCCTGTTAGGAGCAGCTCTATCGGTGTCGATGTGTGGTGTGAGGGTGCAGTGGGCTGTGGACTGTGGTGAGGAACAGCAGGAGACCACAGCCTGAGAGTGGCAAAGTCAGTGTGATAGCGTGTCTGAAACTTGCTCCAGTGCTCCAGTTCTGATGATGCAGCTTTGTAAACTCTGCTTGGGGAAGGGAATAACATCCTTCTGAAGGAGAATGAGAACTTTGGTTGGGTGGATAAACCTGGTCTAAGATCTAATCTCCTCCTCTGCAGAGGTAGGTGCTGTGTTAGCAAACTTCCTACACGTTGCAGGGAGGAGTATCACTTGACTTGCTTGGCCACTTTGAAGTTTGCACTATCAGCTGTTTGATCAGTTGTAGAGGAGCATGAACATTCCCATCATTCCACACTGGCATTAACTATCTATCCCTCCTGTGTGTGTATAGATAGGTGTGTTTGTGAGTATATACACATGTGGATAAACACACATGTAAATTTAAGTGTACATATAGATGACACACAAAATTTTTCACCTAACATTCATCTTCTAGCTTTTCTCAGTAATTGTGGGGTGGTGTCCTAAAAATGGCATTTAATAAAGGCTCATGATTTTTCTAGTAATGGCCCCATCTTTGGTTTTTCTATCAAAAGTATCCTAATTATTTTTTGGATGTACACTGACTCTTAGTTTGAAGTGTTGGTTTTAGTCAGGTTCTTGTGCTGCTCTGTTCATTTGGAGGATCAGTATTCTAACATGGGCTCTGTAAATAAATATTTTCCTCTATTTGCTCAAACAAAAACTAAGCCTTTCCTACACACTGCTGCCCACCCAAGCCCACTGAGAAGGGGAATAACCTAGAAGATCCCTGGAATTATTTGTGTAGTGATGTACTGTGTTCCAAGGGCATCTTAATACTATCTCATTTATTCACAGTATGAAACCTAATGAAATGTTAGGATGTGTGAGCACTCTGAGCATTGCTGCACCTACAGAAAAGCTGAGATTGAGAAACAGGCAGAATGAAAGGAAAGCTTTGGGATTACAGTAGTGCTGGTCCTGGCCAGCCACAGGCTGCCAGCAGCTCCAAGTCAAACAAGGTGATGCAACGTTGAGGTTTTTGGCCAGGTGCTCTAAAGAAAGGTGTAGTGTGTTCTGGTCTTGTTTCTTCTCTGTACTTAACACTGGTGACAGATGCTCTGGAGGCTGAAACATGCTGCTCAGAGTTATCTGTAAGAGTGCTGGTTCATGTCCTGACCTGTGTTCATGACCTCTTCTCCAGACCATCCTCCTCTCTTCATCACCTTAAGATGTATAACAAGATGCTGGTAAAGTTGAGGGAGCAATTATTTCATTACTTGCTAAATTACTGACTTCTGTGTTGAGAGAGTTCAAAGGTGGTAATTACAGCAGTAGTTTTTGTGATTAATTGACTGTAAGTAAATTTATCACTAAAGCAGTTTATGAAGCTACATCTCTGTAGTAAGGGCTGTCAGCTTTTTATGTCACAGAACAATTTAGCAATATGTTGGTTTGAAAAGTCTTGGTGTTACAATTCCTTGATTTCCTGTAATTGTTTAAAACTCCCTAATCACTTCTGGCATATAGTTAGAATCACAGAAATGTGTAAGGTTGGAAGGGACCTCTGGAGGTCACCTAGTCCAGCCCCAGTGAGCAGGGACACTTCAGAAAAGATTGAAGGAGGAATAATAACTCTTTGTACCTGTGCACTGTCTTTCAGGCAAGGGTACAGTGAAGATTACTACACAAAAAGTGGATGGAGCGACTATTATCCAGACTATTACCCAAACTCGTATGATTATGGAGGTAAGGTGTCAAAATGAACTCTGATTTTTATTTTTCTATATAAAATTGCAAGGTTAAACAAAAAAAATATGGGGAAGAGGAGCTTTAAGGTCAGAGAATTATTGTATTTTTCCATATCAATAAAACTGATAACCTTTCCACAGCCAGCAAGAAGAAAGTTCTACTTGCTGAAAATTGATCTGTGGGCTTACTTCAGCTCCTAATACCCTGCCATCCTTGTCTGATTTTTATTCAGTAGAAGTAGTAGACAGAAAACTAACTACCAGCCTTCAGTTTGCCTTTTTGTTGTGGAAGCACACCATTCTAACTCCACAGAATAGTTTTCTTCAATGTGCCTGTATCCTTGGTGTGTTACCTGCAGGCAGACTTTAAATTTTGGATGGGTGTAAACAGAAATTGAGTCATGACAAGAGTTTAGTTTTGTCCATAATTACCTGAGTGCTCATAGAGACAGGCTGATGTTGGTACTCTGAGGATAATTGCTTGTGTAGTGCCTGGGAGGATTTTAAGCAACATCTGTCCACATCCTGAGACATTTAGTGTGACGCTCTGCAGACTGACCACAAAGATTCTGTTAATGTTGGTTGAGTTATTATCAGGTTATAATTGAGTTTTAAAGTTGTTAGATAAGATTGACCTTTCTGATGGCAAACACTGTTCAGAAGCATTTAGCTAACTATGATAACCGTGTGTCTCTTAAAGGTGTGAAGTTGTGGTTTTTGAGTTGGTTTTGTTTGTTTTTAACTAAAAGCATGTGGACATCTTTCTGTAGCTTTGAATACATTGTTTTGTTTTGCTGTATGATTTGGTTTTGCTATGTGCTTCAGGACCAAATCAACATGTAGTTAAAGAGAAAGGAGTAGAAGAAAGTTCTTCTAGTCCACTGTTTCCAATGGCTTCACCATTTCTTTGTGTTTTCCAAAGATCCGAGTCGCTGGGAGCGTTACTCAGCATACGACCCCAGATACAGAGATCCTAGAAGTTATGATCAGAGGTATTGGTATGATGCTGAGCACAATGCTTACCAGAAGAGAGAAGCATATCCATACAGCAACAGGTTTGTCCATTCAGTCCACCTTCTCTATGTTCTATCCAAGTCTTGGGCATCAGGGGGCCTTGGTGCTGCTGCTGATACACTAGTGTGTGTGTCTGAGTGCAGGCAGAGAATCTAGCACTGGTTTCTTTGGGGCTGAGGGCACCAGAATTTTGTGTCACCAGAAAATTAAGTTATAGCAGGAAGTTTTAAGACAAAGGCTGAGGCTTTGCTTGTGCACTAATAGAAGTACTACTTTTTTTCCCCAAAGGTCTGCCCCAAAGCCTTCAAATTTATGAACTGCTGTGGTAGTTGTATCAGGCATCAGAATTTCAGGCTATCGGGCAGCTTTGAAATTAAAACTGTCAGTATTCTCTAGGAATGCAGATGCATCGTGTACCAGACTGCTAAAATGCAGAACTACATACATTTCACAGATCAATGTTGATAGTTGTTTCTGTAGCTTTAACATAGGCCCTTGAGGAAGAAACCTCTTAAGGAAAGGATTTAAGGCAGTAGGATCAAATGAATGTTCTGTGGATTTTCCTAGAACAGACTCTGAGTATTTTATTGGTCTTGACTTTGAATATTCTGGGTGAACTTCTTGAAGAAATGTCAGTTTCTTTACTGAAATAAAAACCTCAATCTAGACAATAATCTAAAAGCTCTTCTGAAGTTAGGTACAGTTTTCTTCTTGACAAGGATGCAGTGGAGTCGCTTCCCCCAGTGATGTGGGTGGCTGTGCTCATCTTTGCTCTGTATGCTTGTTTCTTTTTCAGACACGACCGGTATGAAGATAACTGGAGGTATGATCCTCGTTTTACTGGAAGCTTTGATGATGAATCTGAACCCCACAGAGATCCTTACGGTGATGAATTCGATAGACGCAGTGTCCACAGTGAGCATTCAGGCCACAGTCTGCGTAGCTCCCGCAGTGTTCACAGTCACCAGAGTAGTTTCAGCTCTCGCTCCCAACAAGTGAGTTTCAAGTATTCTTTCAGCTGAGTTGGGTTTTTCTCTTATGTTAGGGGTGGGTGTAGCATTAGAAATATAGAAATATTTCTGGGGTTAGCTTGGGGAATATGTATTTTGAAAACTTTTATTCTGTAAGTTAAGGTTGGTTTGTAATATAGTGTTGAACTTAATATTTATCACAGTTGTCAAGAGAGCTTTAACCAAAATCAGCACTCAGCTTTACAAGTTGCCACACACAGAGAAATGGAAAATTTCCTCTACTGAATCCATTTGCTGTTTGTGAGAACTTTGCCCTTACTGTGCTTGGCTGTAGTTGAGAATGTGTCTGGCTTTGTGTTATCATTTTGCTCATCACAAGCATGAATGCTATTACTGAGCTTGGGATCTGTTAAAAGACTAACTCCATATGTGTATGATGCTATTTTGACTTTAAAAACAAAACCCACACCTAACTGATTACTCATCTACTTATGCCATAAGTACAAATACCTGAAAAGCATGCGAATATTTGGGTCATTTTTGAGTTACTCTCTTCGCTAGTGGAATGTGTCATTTTAGGTGTATTCTCATGTGTTGGTTCATCACATTTCTTGAAAGTTCAGGTGGTTTTCCAGTCTGAACTGCAGTTCATTTAGTAATGTCTGAAGTAGTATTGGAGATGATTCAGGCCTTACTCTTGAGGCACCTCAGGCCTTCCTCAGGTTTAATCAGTTGAGATATTCTGTTAGCAGTGCAGCAGAGGTGAACTTCGGTTTTGATCCACAGTGGCTGGTACAGCAACACTCGAATCTGTAACTTGTTCTCTGTGGTTGTGTGAAGGACAATTTATAGACATTCTATCGTGAGAGCACTGAAGCTACTCAGATGGGAACAGACCGAATGGTAGTGACAATGCAGAGGAACAGCACTAAGATGTATTAATTATCTTCTGTAGCCTGTCACTGCAGGTGGCTTGCAGGGCACCTGAGACGCAGTAAGCCTGGTGTATGACCAGCCTAAGGAATGGAAGCTGGGGAGGGGGAATGCTTACTGTCTGGAGTCATGCTTGCAGTACTGCTTGCTGTGTATAACTTCACGCTCTCTGCTAACAGTTACTAATATGATCTGTTTAGAGCCAGCTCTATAGAAGTAATCACGATCTAACGGCTAACGCGTATGAAACTGCTGCGCAGGCAGTGTCGCTCCACACAGATTATCCATATGGCGGATACGCTGCTAACTTTGATGGACAACAGCCTTTTACAGAGTATGGCTACCCGACTGAAACTGGATGGTCAGCTGTAGAACCAGGTATTGGCACCACTGGGGAAGGAGGAGGGAAGGCACTGTGCTCGGGAGGTTGTCTGCTGTAGTAGTTCACACTTCTGTTAGTGTTTGTAGTGCATGAAATGCCTTTCATGTATTCATTGAGCCTGTTAATGGGGGGAAAAAAGCTGTTTACAGTGTATGTGTGCATGAACAAAGTTTGTTTCCTTTTCCATGTAAGGATAACTTGCTGAAACATGGGTATATTGCAGACCAGCAGTGGTTAGACAGCACTTGCTATTAAATACTTCGTACTTCCATTTGTAAATGTGTTTTTAGATAGGTTTTTAACTGTTCTGCTGGCACTTTGTGGGGAAGTGTAACTTTCAGTATGTTTCTCTGGGAAAGCTTTTCCAGAACATGCTGAAGTGCATCATTAGCACGTTGTTGATGTGTCATATATTCATACAGAGATCACAACAATGTGTCTGATGATGCAATCAAAGCCCCTGCATTGAAAAAAATAAGTGGATTTTTAAGTTCTGTAGTCCTAGTTTTGTTCTTCTTGTTGCAAATACTCAGAAGATCTTTGGATAATGGAACTGATCAATTGTTGCTTTTAAGGTTCAGCCAAATTGAATGGTGGGGTTCTACCTATTAGTACTGTAGGATTATTGAGTTGGATAAATACATCAGTAAATTTACCTAGTTGCAGGACAGGTTACTTGTTCTTACTTATCTTTTCTTCCCATTTCAGCACCTTTAAGGCCCTCAACGCCCGAGAAATTTTCAGTGCCTCATATTTGTGCTAGGTTTGGTCCTGGGGGCTTCTTAATAAAAGTGCTGCCAAACCTGCCTTCAGAAGGACAGCCAGCTCTGGTTGAAATACACAGTATGGAGGTAAAGTTGACAAAAAAGAAAAGGGAGGTGGTGGAATACAGGTCTGTCTTTTGGAAGGGGAGTAGGGAACTTGGATCTTCCTGATGACTTTTTATTATATATGTCAATGCATGTATCTGTTTGGGATGTAACATAAGTAAAACAGTAGCATCAGAAATTCTTTTCCTCTGAGAGATGATGTGGTCGTGATTAGATCATCCAGCTCCTTATTTTGTTCAGATAAAGGAAAGGCTGGAGGTGTGTTGGCTTGTTTCTAACGTATTGCTGTTCAGAGACGTTGTTCTCATGCAGCATCTCCAGGGGTAAAGGGCTGTTTGTCATCAGATGGACTGGGGATTAAATATCATGGGTATATTTTCTTTCTTGTGCTGCTACAAACAAATGCAATGCTCAAGTCATGTAAAGTGTATGGAAGGGAAGTTTATGTGCTGAGGTCAGAATTCACTGGTAAAGTATCCCTGCAAGGGAGGAGAATCGTAACAAGTACTGGAGCAGCATCAGGAACACTGTTTGACTTAGCAGCATTACATTTACAGTTGGACTTGACTATCTTAAAGGTCTTTTCCATCCTAAACGATTCTCTGATCCTATCCTATAATTAAGGAGACGCGTGGAAGAATTTAGTATTTTGCTACAGAGTGGCTTCCATGTAAAGTACATTTCATAACTTATCCCTGTGCACATTGCAAATCGCCATATGTATTTTGTTTAAGAGCAACATGCTTGATTACACTGTGGGTGATGTTCAGGTCTGGAGTTTTTATTGTTAAAAAGCAAAATTCACAGTTCTGAGAATTTCTGATGATTTATATTTGTGTTTTAGACTATGTTACAGCATTCTCCAGAGCAAGAAGAGATGAGAGCGTTTCCTGGTCCTCTTGCTAAGTATGTTTGTACAGATTTCAGAAATAACTTTCATGCATTCAGAATTAATTTCTTCATTAAAGTGTTAATTGTCTGCAAATTACAGGATTTAAACTGACTTAAAATATATGTGACTTTTCACTTGCTTAAATAATACCCAAACTTGACATTTTCTCCTCATTCTAATCCCAGCAATGGCCTGAATGGTTACATTTGTCTCATTAAAAACTCTTTTCTTATTTTTCCCTTTTTTTTTTTTTCAGGGATGACACCCATAAAGTGGATGTTATTAATTTTGCACAAAATAAATCTACACAGTGCTTTAAGAATGAAAATCTAATTGACAAAGAATCTGCAAGTCTACTTTGGGACTTCATTGTACTGTTGTGCAGACAGAATGGGGTATGTCTCACTGCTTGAATTTTTATCTATCTGAAAATATTTTATACACAAAATAACATTTAGGTAAAAATAACATGTGTATAGTGATTTATTTTGGAATAGTTCATGGATTGATGGTAAACTGGTCACTTGTGCTCAGTGGTGCTGATATGTGACAAATGAAGTGAAGGTAATGCTGAAATAACAGATAAATAACACTAAATGTTGTTCTTTCTCTACACATACAGACTGTTGTAGGAACAGACCTGGCAGAACTTTTGCTCCGAGATCATAAAACAGTATGGCTTCCTGGGAAGTCCCCTAATGAGGCAAATTTGATTGATTTCACTAATGAAGCTTTGGAACAAGTGGAAGAGGAATCTGGTGAAGCTCAGCTCTCATTTCTCACTGATAGTCTTGTAACCACAACTGACAGCCTTGAGAAGGGGACAGAGAGATTCAGAGAGTTGTTGCTTTATGGCCGCAAGAAGGTGAATGCTTATACTGTTGTCAAATACTGTATATGTCTTGTTTTGTTTACTTGTTTTTTGCCAATCTTAAAGCTCTAGGCATCAATTAAAATAATTTTTGCAACTTGAGGTGCATATAGTGTTTCCTGGCACTGGCACCACACTGAAATAGAAAAATGTTACACCCTACAGTTCATAATATAAACACAGTTGTGTTTGTGTGTTAGCATTTGGTCTAAGCAAAGAGTTTGTTCAGTCAGTCACAGAATACAACCGTAACACAGGTAGTGTTGGTCTGAGTAGTATGTTGAGCTGTTCCCTGAGAACTGGTCTCTGTTCATTAGGATGCTCTGGAGTCTGCCATGAAGCGTGGTTTGTGGGGTCATGCTCTGCTACTGGCCAGCAAAATGGACAGCAGGACACATGCAAGAGTTATGACCAGGTACTGTGTTGCTTGTTGATTTGCACAGTATGATTACCTGTTCTGCTAATGAGAGAGGGAATTGGTGCTCAGAAACCTTCATGTCAAAATGATGAGGTAGCTCAGGCAAGAATTATGCTTTACTTCTACCTGTATATTCAGTTGTCATCTCTTATGTTTTATTCTGGGGCCTTCTGCCTGTAAACTTCAGCCTGAGAAGTTACTCTATGCCCCTCGCTCTGTTTAAGGGGTACGTGAACAGCATCATTTTTGGGCTTGCCTGACAGGTCCTCTTAGGCAGGTGGCAGGTTCCTCTGCAAAACCCCAGCTGTCAACTTTGTTAGAGCCCAGTAACTCTGTCGTGCCCCTCATTCTCCTCTCCTGAAAGAAGCAGATGTTTTTGCATGCTTTTTAGAAGGAAAAACTCCTTCAGCTTCCTGAGCTTGTGAAATAAGGTACTAAATCTAGTCAGCCAGCATGGGGAGAATCCTGAGGATTTTCCTGGCTTGGACTGACCTATGTCAGGGGCAGTTCCAGTTAACAGGTAATATTTTGGTTTTGAACATTATCCACTAGGCAATTGCTTAGTCAGTGTAGTATTTTCAAACAGCATTTCCTTCTCTTGAACTAAGCAAGATTAACTGCTGCTGAGTGTCCAAGTACATTTTAACTGCTTACCCCATGTTTGTGTTTTGTTTTTCTGGATGATGTCTCTGTAGATTTGCCAACAGTCTCCCGATTAATGACCCTCTGCAGACTGTTTACCAGCTCATGTCTGGAAGGATGCCAGCTGCATCCACGGTAAGATTCAAGGGCGAGCTCCAGTTGAGATGAAAGAGGTACTGCACAGAGCAGTGCAGCTCACAACAGTAATCTTCCCATGTGCTTTTCTGATAAGTTATTTTAGTCCTTTTTAGGTTGAAACACTGACCCATGCAGAGCTCCAGTTGCTGATTTGACTAAGTAATTCTTCTAATTTTAGTGCTGTGGAGATGAGAAATGGGGAGACTGGAGGCCTCATCTAGCAATGGTGTTATCCAACTTGACCAATAATGTGGACTTGGAATCCAGGACCATTGCTACCATGGGAGACACTCTTGGTAACTCTTGGGGAATGAACAGGGTTGATGATTGAAGGAAAAGCTTTCTGAAAGCTTTAATTACTCAGCTCATTTAAAAACCAAGCAAATGATTGCTCTGTAAATTGGAACAGTTTTATATGGGTGTGTGTCTCTTGTGACAGTATTTGAATGCAAAGGCAAAGCAATATGGGACACTGGATTACAGTGTGTTACTGAGAGGAAATATCCTGAGTTCTGTTGCTTATTTTTCTACAGCTTCTAAAGGCCTGCTAGATGCTGCACACTTCTGTTACCTTATGGCCCAGGTTGGCTTTGGAGTTTACACAAGGAAGACAACAAAGCTTGTCCTAATTGGATCAAATCATAGGTTTGGCTCTCCTTTTTTCTTTTTTTAATGGCTTTTTAGATAGAAAAATGAAAGCTTAATGGCCTGGGTTGCACTGCTCCCCTTACCATCCCTAACCACAGCAGGTTTTGAGATAACTGTTTGATGCCCTGTCCTTGTTTGAGGAGTAGAAGTTATTGATGCCATGTGTCTAATAGAGCTGTGTTTCTGACTTTATTGCTGGTTGTCTGTCTTTATTATCAGCATATATAATCTCAACATTAAATGGTATTTTTCCTCTCCCATTTCTGAATAGCTTGCCATTTTTAAAGTTTGCCACCAATGAAGCCATTCAGAGAACAGAAGCCTATGAATATGCACAGTCACTAGGAACTCAGCCTGGCTGCTTGCCCAATTTCCAGGTGAAGAGCTGTTTCCTTTTTTGTTTATTTACTTTTGTCAGGTTTTATGTGGGGTTTTGATCTCTTATGTGCTATATCCAGGACAGCAAATATTTTATCTGTTCTAACATGAAATATTAATGAATAGTGTAGCAAAGATAGCTGTTTTCCTGTTGTCACTTAAATGCCCTTCTTGCATTTTTCATCTGTGCATTCTGAAGTTCTGATTTTTAAATTTTCTTGCTATTGTAATTATATTCCAGAAGAAAAATCTGTCAGAGTATGTTGGCACTAGCTGTAGACAAATATGTAACTTCCACTGGATACTTTGAACAGAAGAGGAGAATTAAATGCTTTTTCCCCTCTTTGTTTTTCCCTGCCTGTGTAGATGTGATGATGGGATATCTGAGCTTTCAAGTGAAATGAGAGACTGCCTTTCACTTGTACTTCTAAGAATGTCCTGATCACTTGGTTTATTTTACCTGCTTCCATAGGTTTTCAAATTCATCTACGCTTGCCGACTGGCTGAAATGGGACTTGCTGCTCAGGCTTTCCATTATTGTGAAGTGATTTCCAGGACTGTCCTTAAAGATCCACATTACTATTCACCTGTGCTCATTGGCCAGCTGATCCAGGTAACACAAGGAAGAATTAAGTCTTTGTGGCTTCATAGTGTAGGTCACAAGCTGTGGCTAAAGTTGTCTTTTGTCAGCTGGTTAACTTAAACTTTCCAATGGTTCCTTTCTCTAGATGTCATCACAGTTACGGCTGTTTGACCCCCAGATAAAAGAAAAACCAGAACAGGAATCTTTTATTGAACCCACTTGGTTAGTAAGGCTTCGACATGTGGATGGACAGATCAAGGTACATGATGCATTTTTCAACTCGAAGTATTCTTTTTTAGGGATTAGTGTAAATCCATTTTTAAGTGGTTTTGTTTATACTGCTAACTATAGAAACATATGAAGTAACCTTATGATATATTCAAGTTGTAAATTGCAAGTTTAGGGATTTAAAGCAGATGGATTTACCACACCTTAGTGCCCTAAGATTTTCTTAGTACTGTAATGCAAGGAGAATGCAGCCTAATGAGCCTTGCAAATAACTCCTCCTTTAAGCAAAAGGATCTGCTTGCCAGAAAAAAAGTTGTGTGTGAATTAGTACAGCTAGATTGTATCAGAGGGGAAATAATTGCCATTTATTTAAAGACTTCTGTTAGAACTGTAATTAACTGAGCTTGCATTTAAAAACAAGCAGCCCAAAACCAAGCAAAAAGTTTGGTTGAACTTGGTCTGCAAATGTTTGGTATTTTTTTTTTTTTACTGAACTAAGGAACCCTTTATGTTGTTTTTACTCTTAAGATGTCCTTTGCTCTGTGTTCCCTTGGTTGTGAATTCAATGTCTGGTACAGTTAATAAGATCTTGCTTTTTTGTGCAGGAGGGTGCAATAGCTTATAACACTGACAGATCCACCCCACCACCATATCCATGTAGCACACCAAGCTCTGAATTAGACCACGCTAGTCAATGTGATGGAGCAGGAGTTGGCCCAGGTGCTGAAAACGCATTGTTAGCATCTTTATTACCCAGTATGGCTCAACAGATGCAAAGTGTGCAGCTGATGCCTTCAGGTTAGTGTTTCCTATCCTTCTTTGTGACAGAGAGAGAATAAACATTCCCAGTTTCTGGTATAAGAAACCACTTAAGGGGGTGGTACAAACAGTGGCATTTCACTTCTGCGTTGTATTGCTTTATTCATAGGGTAAAAGGTTCACCCACTGGATTTCTATTTAATTATAACTCTTAATTTTGATTTATCTTTGTGCTGCAGTACCTCAGGCTGTCCTTGATAGCTCAGCTGCTATGGTTCCTCCTGGTGACCAGGAAGCTGTCCGAAGTATCCCTTTCTATTCAGTGGCTTCTCAGCCTGTTGGTCCAGGACCTGGTTTTGCACCTCCAGGATTTTCAAATCCGTATGGAACTGAACCATCACCTCTGTATTTGGGGTCAGCACTACCACCAGGAGGGCCACCACCAGAAATGGAACCACGGTCTGAAGAGCAGACAAACCTGGAAACAGGTCTGGGATCTTAGTAAAAAGCTTTCCTTTCTTGCAAGGGGAATGGAGTATTTTGGGGAATAGTGCAAAATATCTCAGTGCTTAGAAAATATAAGTCAAGTCTTTGGTAATGAAATTTATAAACACCATGTAATGGTACAGAAACATTTCTGGAAGTTATAGTACCCATTCTGCTTGTTTGGCTTAGTTCAAATGAGAGGTGAGACTCAACAGATTATGATTTAGACCTTAACAGGATCACAGAATCCCTGAGTGCACTGGGATTGGTGGTTCTGTTTGCAAGGTCTGTGATTGAAGCCTCAGGAATTTCTGCCTCTGGATGTGGGCTTTTAAAACCTTGGAAGTTTCTGGTTTGGCAGAGCTATGTTAGAGATGTGAAGAACCTTAAACTGCCCCCTACTGATGGTTGCACCCCTCAACCTGCTCTGACCTTTAGAACAAACACAGTACCCATGCCAGAGGAAAAGATCACAGCACCTGCAGTTCATGTTCTTTAAAACACCAGGTTCTTTCTAGCACAAAATGCATAAACACTGAAAGCTTTTTTCTTGAAAGTGGTGTTGTGGGGGTCGGGGGCTATTTTGGGTTTGTTGTTTTCCTGTTGTTGTGTTCCCCCTGACTAACAGAATCTCATTTGTGTTTTTAAGGAATGCAGAGAATTGCCCCAGAGTCTCCACAAAACTCTTTCCCTGAACAGAGGGAGGAGGATTTCTATGGCAGAATGGCTAGCATGGTATCTTTATTTCATACATCATTTCAGCAAGTGTGAGCTGTGTTGCATCTCTTTGCAAACACAAGTGTGTATTTGGGCTCTGTCTTGATCAGCAGTGAGACCTGAAGCTCAGTTTTATTTTCCCACTGTCCTTCCCCTTCAGTGGAATAAATAATGCAGAACTAGGGTAGAAAATTATGGGTAAAACTTTTCTACTAAAAAGAATTCTATTTTTTTTAAAGGGGAGGGGGAATATCAGGATGTTGTTTGAAGAATCTAATATATCTTTCTCTGCCCTGCCTTCCTCTCCCACCTCCCAGAATCATTCTTTATAGCCAGAAGAACTTGTAGCATACATCAGCAAGTGAGGCAAGCAGCCCCTAAAGAACAGCTCTCTGACTGAGTTTTAAAAGCACAGTATTGACTGCTTGGTCACGACTGGAAGTGTGGAAGGTGTTTATCAAAATCCCAAAGAGCTTTTTTAAATCTATAGAATTTTCACTGTTGAAATATTAATGAAGTTGGTACCTCCTTGGAAGTTAGTCTCCTGAAGGGACAGTTGTTCCAAAGAATTAATATAAAGGTTTTTAATAGGGGTATGTTGGGTAACTGATAAAGGATGGGTGTATTCTGAAACTAGAAGTTAATGATACTTATAGAAGAAATGTGAATTTTATTTACTTTCTTAATGCTTGAGTTGCTATACTAACGCTATTAGAATGACCTGATGCTGGGGGGGTGGGTAAAAATGTAACAACTACTCCCTGGTGCAGCATTTTTTTAATCTTTCCTCTTGTGGGCTGGTTAGCCTGCACAGCAGTGCCCTGAGTTAACTCTTCAAGAGACCAGTTACCTGACAGTGCAATTGCTTAGCCAGACTTCAGCCCCTCTGTCTGCACCTGCTACACGTCAGAGGAGACAGAAATACCCAAACAACCAGCATGAATATCTTGAATTGTGTGATAAACAGTACTTGTTGTGTCAGATCTTTAGCTGCTTGCTTATTGAGCATGTCCTGGCTTTATATCTAACCAGGCACCAGGACGAAGATCCAGATCTGCATCTCAGTCTTCAGCACATATGGTATGCCACGAGCAGGCTGTTTCTTTCACTAAATCTTCATTCTTATTTCTGTCTATGTGTTTTTCTATCTCTTCCTATCTCTCACTTTACAAAGAAGGAATTTATTTAGCAAATGAAATGTGGTCCATCACTCCAGCAGTGCTAACTTTGACCTTTCCCTCTTCGTAATACAGGGCTACGGGCGAAGATCCCGAACAACTTCAGAGTCCTCCGCTCACTCTGTGGGACGAGAGAGATCCAACTCCTCAACAAAACAACCCTCTCCTCCTCCCTCTGTTCCTGAGACTAAAAAAGAAATAAAAAAGGAGTCAGCACCTAGAAAGGTAAAAGTTCTAGAAAGGGAGCTATAGCTCAAGGGGATTTGTTGGTGTGTGTGGTAACCCCTGGTCCAGGGACTGATTGAAGAGGTCCTGGCTAAACTCTGGGCTCAGAGTTGAAGTCTCTAACAGAAAATTAATTGTTGCATGCATTTTTCTTTTAATCTGCCTGTAAAGACAGTGTTGGGAGAATTAACTGAGTAGATGAATTTATTTTTAGACTGGTGCAAACTGGTTTCGCTGGCTGATGGGAAAAGGAAAGAATGAAGCTCACCTTCCGGATGACAAGAACAAATCAGTAAGGCCCCTAAATTACAAGAACCTTTATACATTTTAATTGATTCAAAATGCTTTCCTGGATGACAGATGAAGGTTGTTTTGACAAGTAAACAAATGTGCATAAAACTTTCCAGGTGATGCTTATTCCAAGACTCCTAATCTTTGACACTGGTTTCCTTGTAGATTGTTTGGGATGAACAGAAACAGCGCTGGGTTAATCTGGATGAACCAGAAGAAGAGGTAAGAATCTGAGTACTCGCTATTTCTCCAAGTGCAAACCTGAAATCTCTACTTTTCTTACTTTTTTCCAGTTTCTTTAATCTGTTGCTGGCCCTTAAGACCTGCTTTTTACTGATTTTGAATTAAAATGTGTAACACCTTGAAACTAATAAACAGGTTGCATGTTTTTACAGCCCACGTTCTTAGGGAACCATTTGTATCTTTAGTTGCTGCTGTGGATCCAGTAATTGTGATTGAATTTACAAGGGAATTTCCTCTAAACTTAGTCTGGTGTAGCTCTTCATAGAGGTTGGCATCACCTACAGAATTGCTTGTTAATTGATTTGCTGCAAACAGGATATAGGGAAAAAAGATAGGAAGAATCTGTAGTTTTGAACAGGTGATGTATCATACAGCAAAGAATCACACATCCTGTCCCTCCTTGTCATTCAAGGATCTGTCTCAAAACACAGATGAATGATAAGAACCACTGTTGTGAATGTTTCCTTTTAGAGTGAGTGTAGATGGGTTGTAGAAATGCCTTGATGTTAGTATGGGAGGGAAGATGAGGAATGTTGGTCTGCACTACAAGGTGTATGTCTGTGTACCAAATTTTCTGTGCTCTAAAATAGGTAAGGAAAAGGAGAAGTCAGGTGGATGCTTGGTTTAAAACTCAGTGATGAGACTGATTGGGGGTTTTTTTGCTCTATCTGCAGAGTAAACCTCCACCACCACCTCCAACTGGATTTCCTAAAGTTCCTCAGACTGTTCCGCCTGGACCTGGAGGCCCAACTGGTGCCCCTGTCAACATGTTCTCCAGGCGAGCAGGTAGCAGGCAACATTAATGCTTGATTAGGGAAGACTTCAGGTCTTTCTCTTGCCTAAAATGTGAAGGCAGAAGTTTTGCCTTCTCTGGAATTGTTTGGGAACAGTTGGCTACTCAGTGATACCATGGAGCTGTGGCTGTTGCCGAGCTCCTGCACTGTGATCGCCATCACAGCTGTACTGGGACTTGGGTATTACTGCCTGTGTCCCTGGGATGTTAATTTCTGACTCTGGAAGATGACATGCACAGGAGGCTGTTGGAACTACAACGGGGAGACCTAACACAAGGCTCACTTCTCTTATTTCTGGATGTTTCTGTTTTAGCAGGAAGCAGAGCCCGTTACGTTGATGTCCTGAACCCAGGTGGAACCAAGTCCAGCGGTGCTGTTCCTGCACCATCAGACCTGTTCGCCCCCTTGGCACCAATGCCGATTCCTGCCAATGTATTTGTTCCAAACTCAGGTGTGTCATGAGTGGGTAAAACTGTAAGGAGGCTGTGTGCTTGTTTATGGTTATGTGGGCATCTAAATAGCTTTCACTAGTTGGGTGTATTATGAGCCTTTCATAAGCATTTAAGAATGTTTGATCTCATTAACTCCAGTTTGTTTTAGAACTCTGTGTGTCTTCAGCCTGCAGACTTGTAACAAGGTTGGGGGTATTTTGAGATGTTGATGCTGCCCTCCCTCTTTATGTTACCTTTTCCCTGGGAGAAGGTCATCAGTGTAGAAATTCTGTTCTCCTGATGTCCCTGCTCCTCATTCTGTGGAATCAAACACCCTTCTATGGTGTGTTTGCCTAAATCCTAGTTCTTTTGTAGTTCCAGGGGAACCCCAGCCCATGGAAGGGAGTGGTGCAGCAGAGCACACACCAGCTGTGAATCAAACCAACACAGATCCTGCTGCTGCTGTTGAACCAGAGGTGGGTTAGAAAGAACACCTTGTATCCATAATTCACACTTCTGATTAAAAAGCCCTCATGGCTCTGACTAGTAGTTTCACAGCCATAGTAGGTACAAAGCTTGTTGTAGGGATTAAATTTGCATTGAACATGGTAGTTGAAGAACTGGAGAAGGGAAATAGAAGTGGAGAGGGAAGCGAGAAGCCCATGAAAAGCTACATTTATTAGTTTGGTGGGGCTGCAGGTTCTGTGGGTGTATTATGTATCAGGAAAGGGACCAAGAACATAGGAAGAGCTGTGCACTGCGTGTTCCACCTGGCTGAATGTTTGGAAACGTTTTGCTTCAGTGAGTGGGGTCAGTATAGAAGAAATGTGAAATAGCATCATAGTAACAAAGATAAACACAAGTGCATTGTTTTTCTTTAGTATTTAAACCCTGCAATCCTTCCTCCTGCATCTGGACTCCCTGTTTCTAACCCTGATGGCTCCCAATCAGGCGAGGTAAGGCTTGATTCAAAGTGATTAGCTAATGACTTTTCCAGCCCATTTTAACTGTTAATTGGTAGTGGACTTAAGATGGGCCATCTAAAACAAGAAGTAACTGATTCAGTGGCTGATAACTAGCCAAGATGGAATCATGTGAGTGCCTCCAAAATTGTACAGGAAAGACCTCTAAGCCCATAAGAGTTCAGCCTCTGTGTCCTCCATTCTGGGATCTGGTCTCCTTTTCTATATCAGTAGATTTTTACAAGCGGTTTTCAGAGTGAAATGTCAATAGTAGTTTGAGGATCTCTTCTTGCCTTCATGCATGCATATAATTTCACTAATATTAAGTGCAAGACACAAGGAGAAGAGTGGATTGCTATGTGCCAGGCAGAGTGACATTACCTTTGTTCCTACTAAATGTTTTCTATATCTACATAATTTTGTGCTTTAAGAAACCCTTTTGATTTAAACTAACTTCTGGCTTTTACGTTTTGTTTTTGGTCTTTTTTTTAACTTGAAGTTGGTTTAATCTTTGGCAGTGAGACTTTGAAAATGAAATAAAAAGGACTGAAAGCTTGGGGCAGTGACCTGCATGACGACTTTTTTTATTTGTGTTTTTTTGTATTTGTGTGTTCTTGCTGTTTTGTAGCTTTCGCGCTCTAGTTCAATGAGTTCATTATCACGTGAAGTAAGCCAGCATTTTAATCAGGTACATGTGGCTGGCCATTCTCATTTATGTTAGCTTATTTACTTCCCTCCCCCCCCCTCTTTATTTTGCATTTGCTCAAATACTTACTAATGCTACCTTTAGTCTTATCCCCCCCCACTTCTCATTTCACAGAAATAACATGAAAAGTAATGATGTAGTGTTCCTTTTAACACTCAAACAGGGTATTCAGAGTTATTTGTCTTTGGGAATGCATGTAATCCAGGCATGCCTTTTGTTTATGTTCATGTTCCTAAGAGAGTCACTAAGTAATTCTGATCAGCTCTTTCCTGGGATACCAAAGAAGTCAGTCATGGTTTAAACAAACAAAAAAACCCCTAAGCCAAAAAAAAATCCCTCCTAAAGACTCACATGAGTAAAACCTTGTCATTCTGCTACTGTTGGTCTCATACCAATGCCTGTTTCATCAGCAAAAGCAAGCCCCTGTAGGAATTAAAGGAATGCTTCATCTCTGCTCTAAGTTCCAGTAACGTGGGGGTCACCCTAAAGGGGTGACACAAACTCTTCCTAGTAGAGCAAAACTTCACGTAGAATGTTTCTTTTGGGCAAGTCCTAAGGTCTACTAACAAAAGCCAGAGGTACTAATTCAGTGAAGCTGCACTGGTGCCTTGTTTTGGTTTTTGCATGCTTTGGATTCTCAGAGCTACTGACAGTTTCTGCATGTGACGTCGTTTTGCCTCTTCCTACGTTAAGCAAGTTCGATTAAAGATCCGGAGGCAAACTGTACCAGCACTGTTGGCAGTTGTTTTGATACGCTGTGCTGTCCATACTGTTGGCACTATTACTGTGAATATTTGCTCTGTGTGACTAAGCAAACCACGTTGGAGAGGCAGGGAAGCTCTGCACTCCTGTAACTTGAGCATTTCCTACTTTCCAGCCCGCGGCTGTGCCGCCTTCGGGGGGACCTTCAGCAGGAGCAGTACCGTTCTACAATCCTTCACAGTTTGCACAAGTGAGTAAAGGCCTCCACAGATATAAACCCACAATTTTACATTTTACTGGCTTAACCTGGATTGTTGCAGAGTGTTAAATGTGCACACAGGCCAGTCTAGCACCTCTTTAAGTTAACATGTTTGCCTTCAAAACTTTATTGCCAACTTTCTGTGGTTTTGTCCCCCATATGATGCTTTCACAGGATGTTTTTTATTCCCATTCTCCTTTTTTTTCAGTCTCCAGCAGTCACTGGAAGTTCAAGATTGGGAAGAATGGGACAGAGGAAGTATCCAACGTTGAAGTAGAAATACAGTGGCTTCGTATTTGGAATTCTCACTCGTGTTCTGAGTATACAAAGAACCATTTGATCTTGGTATGAGTCCTAGTTGCAGTTGACATGACAGAAATCTAATGATGGGTGATTTTTTTTTATGGATCTCCCTATTTGCACCTCATCTACACAAATCATTACCAAACATCAAAGTTATGTAACTTTTCCTTTTTAAAAAAAAAAACCTGGCTAGAAATAGCTTTGCTGTGATAAAGAATAGACACAAGGGAGGAAATAGTTGCTGTCTGTTACAAACCCTATTTGTAAATTGCTTAGGCAGTTTATTCCTTAAGTTTATTTTGAACCTATTAGTTTGACCTTCAAATGAATAGTTTCAGAGATTCCTTAATTTCTGAAGGATGCTCCTTTCCCAGCAGAGGGGGGGGAAACATGTCCACATTGTAACTTAACACTCTGTGGCCTTAAGAGGACCAGGCACAATTGTAACTTGGTTTGTCAGTGTGTGAAATTGGAGATGTTCATCTGGGAAATGCTTCACCCTGGTTTGTTCTCTGGAAAGGGGGGAGGGGGCCACAGCTCATCCAAATAAAATGACCTATATTGAATGAAAACTGTGACTGTAATCTAAATACTAATTTGATTTGGATCTTACCTAGTATGTATGTAGTTTGTGGTTTAGACTACTTGTAAAGCAAATTGTATAGTCTGAAAGAAGCTCTCTGTATAATAGCCAACGCTGTACTATTCGACGAGTGAGTGTTCTTTTAAGTGCAATATGGTTACTTGCTTTCTCTCAAACTGCTGGCACTGTTCAGTTGAGTTGGTAACAGCTTGAGAGTTGTTTCAGTTTTATCCTGTTGAGTGCTGGAATCAGCATAATACTCTCTTCTTGAATTTCCATTACTAAAATAACCAAGGTCTTAAATAGCTAATGGCTGAATTACAAACATACTAAGAGTTTTAGACCTCTACCAATGGACTTTAAAATCTTTTAGGTTTTAGACAGGAAATCTTGAAAACCATTATATGCAACATTCGTATTCACTGAAGAATCTGAATTATCTGCAAAGAGAGAAATAAACTTTGAATATTTATTAAATCATTAGGCCATATTTTATTTAGAACTTGCCACCAAACTCTTTTGATTTTACTTGAATTTCTGCCCAGGAGTAGAAATGATACGAATGTGACACTGCTGGTGTTGGGCCCCATCGTGGTTTTGTTGGGTTTTTTTCTTTTCCTGAGTACCGTCCCCTTCCTGAGCTCTCTGTCACCTTACCCCAGCCCTAAAAGGTTTGGATGTAGCCGAAGTAAGATGCTGGTGGGTGGGAGGGGATCAGAAACCTTTGCATCCTGATCTGTGCTTGGTTGTGGCAGCTGTCAGTGCTCTTTACTGGGAGCATATGAACAGGAGGGGATTCAGCTGAACAGGAGGGGATTCAACTTTTTCAAAGGGCAGACAATGGCAGGACAAGGGGGATGGATTAAAACTAAAGGAAGGAAGGTTTAGATGAGATCTTAGGGGGAAGTTTTTTACAGAGAGAGTGGTGAGGGGCTGGAACAGGCTGCCCAGAGGGGGGGGTGGGTGCCCCATCCCTGGGGGTGTTCAAGGCCAGGTTGGATGGGGCCCTGGGCAACCTTGTGTAGCTCCAGGCCTGGAGGTTGGTGGCCCTGCCTGTGGCAGGGGGTTGGAGCTCTGTGACCCTTGGGCTCCCTTCCAACCCAGACCAGGCTGTGATAACGGAGCCCTGGTCCCACCCATGGTTATCCTGTGGGCTTGTGGGGCTGCTCCTCCTCTCCTGCCAGACAGCCCGACTCAAGAGGGCTTCCTTCAAGCTGGGAGAGGCTCTTCTTTCCTCAGGGTAAGATTTGACACTGTAAATTCTTAAATAAAATATTATGCGCTTTGCAGCACTTACACACCTCCCTGCCTCGGGTTCTTGTGGGGCCGGGAGCCCCTCTGGGACCTGCGGGACAGGGAGCCGGGGCTGCAGCTCCGGTCGGGACCCCTTTTCAGTGCGGGGCAGGATGTGAGTAGCTCCGGGGCGTGGAGGAGGTAAAGGCCGCGGCCTCTGCTGCCCGTTGCCTGAGGCGGGGCGCAGCGGGGCGGGCGCTCCTCCAGCCGCCAGGGGGCGCTGCCGCGACCCGGCGTCGCAGCCGTTGCTACGGGCGGGCGCCAGGCGTGCGCGCAGCGGGGCTTGGGGCGGCTTTCCCCGCCCGCTCGGCCTTACCCGCCCGCCCGCCGGGCCGGGGCAGCCGCCCGCCCTGCCCCGAGACCCCCGGAGGGGGAAGGAAGGGCGCCCTACGGCACCCGGGCAGCGTCCCGCCCGCGGCGCTGGGTGAAGTACGGCCGGAGGGCGGGGAAGGAGGGCGGTGGGTGCCTCAGCTGTGAGCGCGGCCTCAGGGCGGGAGGAAGGGGGGGGTCTCGTCCATCCTCCCCGGGGGCCGGCGGCGCTGCTGGCCGGGCTCGGCGTGGCGAAGCGGGTGAGTGGGAAAGGGAGGCGTGAGGAGCGGGTAGAGCCCCCCCATCCCGGTCAGCGGGCGTCCTCGGGAGAAGCGCGGCGCCCTGTGGTGTCCCTGCCGGGACCCGGCGCTTCCAGGGGGCAGCGAGGGGCTTCCCCCCTCCCCAGGCAGCAGCTTGCCGCCCCTCCACCCCCGAGCCCGTGTCCTTTGGGCTATTTCCTCCCTCCTGGCAGCAGGCGTGAAGCGGCAGAGGTGGCAGCCGCCTCCCCGCCCCGGGAGCGCGGTGGAGGCCGAGGCCGCTGGAAATTTCCTGGCCTCTGGCACCGAGTGCTGCGGGCAGCCCGAGGCGGCTTGTGCCGGTGCCTCGCATCGCGGCCAGGGCAACAAGCTGTGGTTCGTGTGCCCCGTTAATCCCTTCCTGCTAACAGAGTGCACGCCCTTTCCTAGGGAAGCCTGGTTACAGCCGTGGTGGTTACAGCCGCGATGTCTGTAGCCGTGGGGGTTACAGCAGTGAGGAAGTCACTCCGCCACTCTGCTCCTGGATTGGTTTCCTAACAAGGTCACGTTAAGGTTTCCATTGTTCCTGAGGGGTGTCCTCTGAAGGCTTGCTTTCTCACCAAGAAGCACCTTTCATTCTTACCTGTTTCTCTTGGAGAATTCCAGGTATCCCAGCTCTTGAGATTTTGCAGACGATGCAGCTGCCTACACATTCACCTGCCCTTCGTTCCCAACTAAAGGATGAGCTGTCTTCAGTTTCCTTGGCTTTCTGGCTTGGTGAAAGCTCTGTGAACCTGCAGGATAAGCCAGGGAAGGAAGCTATGCTGTGAGGAACTTGTTCTGTGGAGCAGTGTCCATAGCTGGTGCCTGGGGAAGGATGAGTACTCCAAATGGATTTTCACAGCACCTGGGGACATGTGTTACACAGGGCACGGAGGGTGGAGCAGTACAGGACCTGCATGCTAAGAAAGCTGGCAAAGCAGCAAAGAAGGAGGCTGATGGCAATGGGGTGCTTACCTTTGAAGATCCTTCAAACACAGGCACCACTTTAAGTCAAACCTTAAAGCTTCTGCCAGATGAGCTCAAAGCTAATGTGAAAATTAAATCGATCACTCCAAGGCCACCTCGGAAGCCCCGGCTGGAGCGTGCTGCATCTTTGGATGAGAAAAGCTGGAGGAGATGGAGGCGGTTTAAAACGAGTCAAGAAAGTCTGACTGATCCCAATGAGACAAGTTCCTCCAACGGCTCCCTGCAGGAAGCATCCCTCAGCCCTCCCATCAGGAGTAGGGCAAGCCCCTGCCATCAGTGCTGCCAGCAGAATTCCTTGCAGAGTTCACCAGATGCCTCAGAAGCCAGTCCTGTGGGGAAGAGCAGGGGAAGCACCTCCGACCTGGGGAAACGAGCCTCTGAGATCTCCAGTGCCTTTGGTGGGCTTCTGCGGGGGAAAGCGTTCGCAGGCGGCAGACCCCGTCTGTCCCAAATAATGCCAGCTCGACCTCTGCCACCCATGGAGCTCAATGTGGCCTCTCACACGCTGAGGACAGCTAATAGGATTGACTCAGATTGTATGGATTATCGACATTATTCTCAGCACAAGTTTGGGAGGGTCAGCAGCAGCCTGAGCGATAGCAGGCTACATGGCAACGGGATGGTCTATGATAATTGCTCCACCGACTCCATGAAATCCACGTTCAGCCTGCTCACCCCCATTCGCTCCAAGGATGTTCGAAGCAGGTATGTCCCTTGGCTTCTCCTGGCAAAGTTTGGGGTGTGTTAGGGGGGAGCCAGCCGCCCTGCAGAACCCTGCTGGGCACAGGCAGGGATCTTCGTCTGACCGGTAAAGCCCAGAAGTTGTTCTGTGGTGTTTAACCTGCTACAGAGATGGGAAATAGTTTGAAGGTGAAGAGATTAGTACAACTACTCTGGAAGAAAAACCCCAAATGTTTTAGCTTGAAACTCTCATGCAGTACATGTAGTTCTGTCACAGTCCTATAAGGTGCTGAGGGTCCTCTGCAGATGTTGAGCTTGTTTGGCTTCTGGCAGGATCAAGTCATGTACTGAACCACTTCAGTGTCCCACAGGAGCTTCCCTGCCCCAGCTTTTCCAGGAATTTCTTAAGGAAGCGTGTTTCCACTCAGATCTCAGCACTTTCTCCTAGTGTGCCCCCAGCCTCTTGCTCTGCTCATTTGTCTTCGTTCTTAGTTAAATTCAGTTTGTCCATTGGAGGGGACTGGGGTGGACGTATTACTCTGCCTGCTAGTGCATCAGTCCTCTCCTTGAGTTGGCTGTAGACTCTCTACCTGTGAAGACCTGCCAGCATGCAGCACAAACACTGCAGCAAGTGTTAGTGGTGATACTGCAGGTCAGGAACCGTGTGGAGATGTAAAGGATACCAAGTAGATGGCCAGAAGGCTGCACGTTACAGGCACACAACGGTCTGTGAGACCCTGAGGGACAAATCTGATCATGGAACTGAAGAGTGGGAGTCTGTGTACAGGGGAGAATAATTCTGAGGTGAATTAATGTTAGGAACTGGTCAGAAAGACCCAAATATAGATTGTTATGTGTTTCCCATGAGGGGTTTTCTTCCACTTCCCTCTGCAAAACTGTAGGAGGCAGGTGGGCAGCTGGGTTAGGCCAGCGTGTTGCACAGCATTCCCTGACATCATGCTGTCATCGTTATTCACAGGGCTTAAGAAAGATTAAAAATGCTTATTCAACTTGCAGTCCTCTTGCCAATGCCCCTTGCTTTTGTAAGCAGCACGTTCTTTGGAGAGACAGGCAGTGTGGGGCAGGTCTGTCTCCTTCAGATGGAATATTCATTTTGACCACAGGCTCAATAAATAATTTGTAAATGAATTTGATGAGCTGAATTGAAGGAAAAATTAATTTGAATCCTTGGTTAGGAGCAAATTGGTACCAGAACACTGGGAATGATGAAGCTATTTTGTGTTTTAAGTTAACTGAACCGCTTCAAGATACTCAAATATCAAACCAATCTCTTCAGTTTGTGTCTGTAGTAAGTACTAGGGGGATTAAAGAGTTTGGATGGCTCAAGTCCTCTCATCACACAACCCGTGTGGCCTCAGTCTTGCCATCATATTCATATCCTGGCTTTGAAAAGGGTGGTTTATCTCAGTAGTTTTCCTTTCATGCACATGTTCCATGAAGTCTCTATAAGGGTTGGAACTTTAGGCAAACAAAACGATACATAAATACTAAATGCCACTTTCTTGTGCTAAAGGTACGTTCTTGGTAAGACTTGAGCATTACAAATCAGTATCCAGCTGTCGTGCCGTTTCCTTAGATCTCTTATGTGGGACTTCTGTTCACAGAAGCTATTTGGAAGGCAGCCTTCTGGCAAGTGGTGCCTTACTGGGAGCAGAAGAACTTAGCAGGTATTTCCCTGATCGGAATATTGGAATCTTTGTGGCCACCTGGAACATGCAGGGCCAGAAGGTATGTGCATGTCTCTCTCCACAGGTCCTTTGGTGGGGATAAAGTTACCCCGTCTTTATTGCAAGGACTGGTGTGATGGGGTTTTGTTCTGTTCATGACATATTTTATGTCCTTTATCAAATTCCAGGGCCCTCTCTTGCACGTTCAGGTTAGTGAGTCATTTTAACAGGGTGTTGGGGAAGGCAGCAAGCCTGCCAGCAGCCTGACCCCTCACAGCAGACACAGGCCCTGACAATAACCTTGTGTTCCTCTGAGGCAGGAAAGTTCCTCATGCTGAGAGGTTTTTGGTAATCACATTCTCAAAGCACAGCAGCCTTGAAGACAGGGGTACAGACTGCCCTAAACCAAGAAGGAGCTGTGGGAAGGGATTTGGGAGTAAGTGAACTTGTCAAGAACCATCCATAATCAATGGCTGACACAGCAGGTGTGCAGATACTTTTAGACATCAAAGGTACACTAACAATGTTTAGCTGTAAGATATGCTTATCAGAACCCATTATAATTACTAACCAATCAGCTTGGTGTGACCAGTGTGTGTAACCAATTAGCAGTTTTTAGCTTGCCATGTTTGCAGTAACAAATGTCTGTAATCTGTGTGGTTTCACTCATTAAATGGCTTCACCTTAATTCATATCGATTGTGTGTTGCCCATCGCTGGTCTCCACAACAGGGCTCCTCAGATATGAGGTATGAAACCAGTGAGCTTGCCACTGCCACCCTGGTGTTTCATGGCAGCTCCTTTACGCTCCGCTGCAGCCAGGGTCAGGTGAAGAGGACTGATGATTGATCCTTAGGGCAACATCTCTGATAAAGAGCACAGCCTCGTGCCTGCATCTTTCCATAGCTTAGGAATTGGAGATTGGTTCTACCAGGTGTCTGAGAAACTACACTTGGAAGAACACACATAACCTCTGTAGGGTGCAGTGAATATCATAGAATCACAGGGGTTGGAAGGGACCTCGAGAGATCATCAGGTCCAACCCCCTGCCAAAGCAGCTCCCCAGCTCATATTGCACAGGTCAGTGTCCAGATGGGGCTGGAATCTCTCCAGAGAAGGAGACTCCACACCCCCCTGGGCAGCCTATTCCAGGGCTCCCTCACCCTCACTGGGGAAAAGTTCTTCCCCATGTTGGTGTGGAACTTCCTATGCTCTGACTTGCAGCCATTGCCCCTTGTCCTGTCCCCACAGACACTGAAAAGGGGCTGGCCATTTCCCCCTGCATCCCATCCTTCACATATTGATAAACATTAATAAGGTCCCCCCTCAGTCTTCTTCTCTCCAGGCTGAACAGTCCCAGCTCACTCAGCCTTTCCTCACAGGGGAGATGCTCCAGGCCCTTCATCATCTTTGTAGCCTCCTCTGGACTCTCTCCAGGAGATCCCTGGCTTTTTTATACCTGTCCTCTGAGCTTGGTACAAGTAGGCATCACAGGGAAAGAGAAGTGACACGTTACTGGCCCACGTGGTGAGCGGTGGAGTCTTGGTTACCACTGTAGCAACAACAGTTGTAGTCTGCCTTTGGGAAGGAGAATTTTTACTGTTACCACTTTACCTGATTTTTAAAGCCTGAATTGTTTGCATATGCTGTGGAGCTTTTAGCTTTGTCTGGACTTGCCCTGCACTCTTATAATAAATCTTTGTATCATTAATATTGTGCTTTTTTTTGTTTTTTTATTTTAATAATAGGAACTTCCAGTGAATCTTGATGACTTCTTATTACCAACAGATCCTGACTATGCCCAGGACATGTATGTCATTGGGGTTCAAGAAGGCTGTCCAGACAGGTAGCAAAAACAATGTAATGAACCATCCTCTTTTCTTGTTAACTAATTGCTTTGTTTTTAATGAGTCTGGAAATAATCTCCATCCTATTCTCAGTAAACCACCCATTCACTATGTCTGTGAATTCCCGTGCATGAGCACTGGGAAAATGGCTTGTGAAGGGAAATGTCTCAAAAATCAGTAAATACAGGACTGGGCCCAGTTGTTAGGGCAACTGATGGCAAGACCCCTGCTTGATTTCAGTGGGCTTGTTGCCATAGCTCTGTGCTAGCCACGAGTTGGCTCAGGGGCTGGCTGTTAGTGTTAGCAATGAGAAGCTCACTGATAGTACCTCAGTGCAAATTTCCAGTCTGCCTGAGACTGAGCAACATTAGAAGGGCAGGTTGAAGTCAGACTTTGCTTTGTTTTAGGGCATCTTCCCAGTGAGACTTGCTTTCCCTCAGCTTTTCCAGCTGCTCAGGGCAGTGGCAGGAATGCTCTCCACACCCAGAGCTGGCAGCAGGGTGTGTGTGGCATTAGCAGCACCAGCCTGCCCCGCACCATCGCTTCGGCGGTGGAGGTTTTGCTGACACTTATGTCATGTTCTTTATCAGAGGGGTTGCTCTGCTGTCACCATGCTGATCTCCTTTCCTGGTTGTTGTCTCTTGTGCTGTCCTTGTGATCCAGCTGTTGTTCTTTCCTGCAGAAGAGAGTGGGAGATCCGCCTGCAAGAGACGCTGGGCCCCCACTATGTCATGCTCTACTCCGCTGCCCACGGGGTGCTGTACATGTCGGTCTTCATCCGAAGGGACCTCATCTGGTTCTGCTCAGGTGGGTGGCCCTGAGAGGTGAAAGGACCACTGCCATCATGTGCCCTGTCCTTTCTTCAGGGCAGTCCCTTCCCTAACTTTCCTCCTCGCTGTCTCTAGAGGCTCTGCAGTAAGAGCAGCTTCTTTTTCTCCTTCCAGAAGTGGAGTATGCCACGGTGACAACTCGAATCGTATCCCAGATCAAAACCAAGGGAGCTTTAGGAATCTCCTTCACATTTTTTGGGACCTCCTTTCTCTTCATCACCTCCCACTTCACGTGTGAGACATTTATAATCTTGTTAGAAGTGCCCTGATTGAGGGAGGAGGGAGGTTGCTTTACCAGGGTAAAAAAGCTGCAGGGGGTAGAGGAGCAGGACAGACTGAAGCCAAAGCTCAGGATTGCTGAGCTGAGAACAGTAAGGGAGAGGGGGATTTTTTGGTAACAAACTCACAAAATAATGGTGTTTAGAAAACCCAAAATGAACTCTGCACCATTTTATCCCTTTTCCCATGTTTCCTGTCATCATTTTTCAGTCTGTATGCTCCCTGGGTCAGGGTATTAGATTTTACATGTGGAAAACATCTCATGCCCTTTGGAAACTCCTGTTGTAGCCCAAAATGAAAATGGTGCATCACTGGTGGTAATGGGATTTCTGTCTTTCAGCTGGGGACAGTAAGGTCAATGAGAGGAAACTGGACTACAATAAAACCATTCAAACCCTTACACTTCCCAAGAACGTTCCGGATACAAACCCATATCGATCCAGTTCCAGTAAGTGTGAAGCTGTGCTTGTGTGGGAGCCCAGATGAGCAGACTTTGTGCCATGTCTTTCAGCCTGCACTAAGGAAGAGAGAATGAGTGTGCTAATTGGAGATGGTGTAAAAAGAGACCACAGGTCTTTCTGTCTGGGGATGGTTACTATTCATGTGGTTATTTGTTTTTAGGAGTGGCATAATTTTTTTGGGGGGGGGAATTTGTGTGAAAAAGTTGAAATGAAGGGGGAGAAAATTCTAAAAGAATTTCATAGGATGCTTTTTTCCTCAGAACAGCAATAAAAATTTTTTGCTGTAACTTTTATTAATGTTATGCATGTGTTTTACTTTCCAAGTGTTTTGTAGAACAAGTAGAAATTACTTTATTTCAAAACTTAAGAGAAGGAATGTAGTTTCCATTTGCATATACACAGGTCAGCGTATTGACTGTTACTGTTTCTAATACTGTGCTGTTAACAGGACAGCTAGATGTACAGCTAAGCCCTTTTTCCATAAAGCTGCAGTTACTCTTGATCTGTGGTGCAGCATTAGGTTTTTGTGTTCATACTAATTTTACATCCTGTAAGTTTGGTCTCTTTTCAGTTCTCTTTAGGTTTTTTAAAATTTCTCTTCTGTTTTCCACTGGGGTTTTGTTACCACATTCTGTGATGGTTGGAGGCAGAAAACAGGCTCAAGTATTCTATCTCCTGGTAGTGAAAAGAAAGAATTCATGCTTGTTCCTTGAACATACCTAGCAGCACTCTCAGAAAGCTCTCACTACAAAAGAATTAAGTGAATTTCATTCTAATCAATGTGTAGCTACATCATATAATTTAATCTTCCTCAAAAGGAGAGACAAGGAATAAAAGCTTGGGGTTTTTTTTTTTAAATTTCAGAACTTTTCAGGATGTTTACCTTCATGCTGACACTTCTGGCTTGCACCTGCAGGTGATGTCACAACTCGGTTTGATGAAGTGTTCTGGTTTGGTGACTTCAACTTCCGATTAAATAAGGATCGTGAGACTGTGGATTCCATCTTGAACCAGAACCCACAGGCAGATGTGTCCAAGCTACTGGCTTATGACCAGCTCACAAGTGAAATGAGCAGGGGTGAGGGACAGCTGCTTTTCTCCTCAGTCTCCAGGAACAAAGATACCTTCACACAGAAATAATTACACCCAAACCCCTGTTTCCTAGAGACCTTTCCTGCTTTCTCTGATTAAGTTACCCCATAAAAAAGGAAGTCAGCAGGTGTCAAATATGGTGTCAGTCTGTACATGGGACTTTTTGTAGAGGGTTGTGCTACCTATAGTGTAATCTGCCAAGCCCTTTACTGCTGTATTTCATCTGACTCCCATATACTGGACATCATTCTGTCACAGTGTCTAGGGCATTTAAAGTTGAGTAGCTACCATTTGCAGAGCATCATGAGGAAGGGAAAGTGCATGAACCAAGGGTTCTTTGCTTAAATAGCCACAGGCTATTCCTATCCTGTGTGAGAACTTGAGCTTGTTCCCTGTCTGGAGCCCAAGCCCGGGTTTTTCTAGTCATGTATGTACATGGCTGTTGCTTCTCACCAGCATTAGTGAAGCAGCAGAAAGTGTGCCAGGTTCTTAGAAGGGAGGAAGTTGTTCATGCTGTTCTCCCCTTCCCTTCCAGGCTCTATTTTCAAAGGATTCCAAGAGGCTGATATTCATTTCCGCCCTTCCTACAAGTTTGACATAGGAAAGGACAGCTATGACACCACTTCCAAACAGAGGACTCCCTCCTACACGGTAAGGGATGATTTTGGAGCAGGGTGCTCGAAGGGCTGCTCAGCCTCATGTCTGCCTCCAGGGGGGATTGATTCTCACCGGTGGGAACAAGCTGTGAGATACAGTCATGCTGTGATCTGTTTCTTAAGGGCAACAGGGCACTTGGGGCAGGTTTGGAAGAAAGGATGAAGCTATGAGTGCTGGTAGAGTTTGGCACAGGCTGCTCATCTTGCTGTCTCTGCCTTACCTCCTCTTCCAGTGCCTTCTGCCCTGTGCTCAGGGCTGGGCACAGCCCTGCTGTTGGGATCACACACACGTTCTTCATGGACACATCCCGGTCTGGGACACTTCATTTCACTAAGTGGGGTGTGATAAATGAGTGGGTTTGTCTCTTGTGAGCCTGTGCTGCTTTCCAGGGTGGATGTACAAGGGGAGTTACCATCAGTCTGTCCTCTCTCCTGCCTCCCAGGACCGAGTAGTGTACCGCAGCCGGTACAGAGGTGACATCCAGGCTGTCAAGTACTCCTCCTGCCCCGTGATCAGGACGTCAGACCATCGGCCTGTGTTTGCCTTGTTCCGTGTCAAAGTGAGGCCTGGCAGAGACAAGTTAGTACCTCCTTGTGCCTTGCTGGGTGACTGCACGTGGCTCCAGCCATCCTGAGGGGGTTCCTGAAATAGTTTATCCCATGTAGTGCTCTGCAGCCCGTTTGGTTTCACCCAATACATGCTGTCAGCAGGCAGAGCAGTAAGAGTGCTTAAACCTTGCACTGACATCTGAAATCCCTCTGCCAGGTCCCTTAATCCTCCTGAGGGAGATAAAGAAAGTCTGTTGCAATTGACTGTAAATCTCTGTTTTATCTGAAATGGGTCTCTCCCTTTTTTCCTATCAGCATGGACAGCTTTCCCCTTCCATTCCCTTTCCCCTCTTTGGGAACAGTTTTGTTTTCCCTCCCCAGTGGTGGCTGCATTTCTACATAGCTGTATGTGAGTGAAGTATCTTGAGATCCTTTAAGCTCTTCATGTCCCACTATGGGCTGTTGGGCTAGTCACTCCTTAGAAAATCTGGTTAAGTCCCTGAAATTTAGTTAGTATTGTGAAAACCCTTAAGTTGTTGCTGTGGAAGAACAATTTTGCTCTGGCTGTTTTCTCCGACAGCAGCACCCAAATGCCCCAAGAAAGTAACTCTTAGATTTCTGACCTTTGTTGTATGAACTAGTTGGGAGATGTTGGGTGAAGCAGCAGAATGTACCTGTGCCCTGATGGAATTGCCTGTGTTTGTATCCTAGCATTCCACTGGCTGCAGGGCAGTTTGACAGAGAACTCTATTTAATTGGAATAAAGAGGAGGATTACAAGGGAGCTTCAGAAACGACAAGAGCAAAAGGACCAAAAATCCAGCAGCATATGTAGCATTTCCTGAGCTGAGGACTCCCCAATGCCTGTGTTAAAGGTGCCAGGAAAGAGGATTTCAGGCCACGACAAACTCCGTGGGGGAATTGTCTGCTTAAGCCCCTCCAGCAGTTGCTGTGGCTTGTGAAGAATGTCTTAAACCTCATCCTGGATTCATCTGCATGAGCTAATCCATGTAGCTCAAGTGCTTTTGCTGAAGAAAATGGAGTCAGTTATTTAGGACATCCATCCCACCAGATGTAACCGACGTGGTTTTAACGTGCTCTCTCTGGAAGCAACCCAGTACAGCCCTTGGGTTCCACCCTGACCCCACGCCGGGGACACAGCAGCTGGAATTGGTATGACTGGGGGCAGGGACCTAAGCAAAGCCTGCAGGAAGGTGAATGTTGTTTTTTATTTGATCTGGTTAGCTTATGTATGTTGTGGGATTGGGTTTTCTTCTCCTCACGTGTAGCCAAACGTACAGTTTTCTGTCAAATGTGTTAACAGGGACCAGTTAGGGGACTGGGGAGGTTTGGTGTGAGGATGGTGCTCCCACACTGGGCTTCTCTGGTCCTCTACAGCACGATCTGTGTGAATGTACTACTGTACATTGGAAGTGTAGAAACATTGCCTTTCAATTACCATTCCATAGGCCTTCTGTTACTCAGGGGGTACATACCAATCTCTCACACCACATATTTGGCTGCTCAGACTGCTTGAAGCAACCCCTGAACTCCCTTGCTCTGCTGGGGAGCCATGAAACATTCTTTACCTGCCTTCAGCAGCCGGACACTCAGGCTGCAAGCAACGGTCCCAGTGCAGTGACTGTGTGATGCTTCACCAAAGCCATGAGGGAAACAAGTTCCATTACCTCTGATGACCCTTCATTCCTTTTGGGTTTTATTTTTCCAATTCAGCCAACGGTGAGTAATGTGATTTTTGAACTAGTGTTGGCTTAAGGCTAAACAGGGACCAGTTTGGCACTGGTAAAATGTGAGGTACAGCTAATATTTAAAAACTCTTCATGGGCACAGATCAGCTGGATCATTCATCACCTTAGGACATAAAACACCGTGCAAACAACTTGGAGGAAGTGCTGCTAACTATGCAACCTGTCCAAGACAGAGCTTCTCTTCTGCAGTACAAAAGTTTATGGCACTGATCTGTCTGTAGCCATCAGGTACTTGGATTTCCTTTCTTTTTAAAGGAATAAAAATAAATTAATGCAATACCTTACATGAGAGCCAGCTTTTATTGCAGGGGTGTCAGAACTGGAGTTTGTTGTGTGATGTGTGCTAACTGCTTGGGTGACCTGAGCCATTTGTCTTTAGCTGGAAAAAGAGATTTCTTTGGACTCATTTACATTGAACAGAGCACGTTTCAAAACCCAGCCAATAGCTGATGAATTTCAGAACTACTTGCTGCAGTCATTGAGAGGTCTCTTTATTTTCTTACAAACATACACAACAACTGACCAGAACTTCCCTACTGTGGGTTCCATGAGAAGCAATGCGACATTTTTTTTGGAGTTACAGGAGGAAGGTGTGGGGATAAAGCAGGTAACAGCTGCCTCTCAGTGTTCTGCTCCCAGTCTGACTGCTCCTTAGGATGCACAGCTACCAGTGAAGTGCTGCACTGCAGCTGTCTACATTTCCAAGCCCCTGTGTTAAGGGATTGTGTAAATCAAGTGTTTTATTCCTCTCTTTTGGGTCTCCATTCCTTCAGTGTCAAGTGCACTGCACTTGGCTTCATGTCTTCCTGTAACGTGCTGTCTGTCACTCTCACTCTCAGGGTCTCTGAGCTCTCTAAATGTTGCTGTTTTGTTAATCTTGACTGAGCTGAGCAATATATCAACTGAGACAATTATGTCATCTTTTTGCACAGCCCTAAGCTCATCTGAGTGACAGTGAAGAGTAGGTCCAAGTTTAAGGTGCACCAGCAGCAACTCCTTTAGTAATTTTCTGTTTATATACCAACTCTGGTGTAACACAACTTCTGTTCTTCAGCATAGTTCACTTGCAAGTGAAAAACCTGAAGAACAGGATCACTCCAGAGCAAGTGTCCATGTACATTCAGCATCGCTCGAGATGAAGTCCACAGACAGTTATGCCATAGGTCTGCTCTGAGCTCCAGCAAGATTATGAAGTGATTTCCAGACATGTGCCTTCTAGTAGTACTCCTGATGGTAAGTTACACTGATGAAATGGATCCATGATGCTTCTAACAAAGCCTGGACTGTGGGAAACTTGTTGCCTGGCTTCACAGGGGTAGTAACCAGTATTTCCTTAATTACCTTTGGCAAAGCCTTTGTTCACCTTGGTACCAGCTATAAACATTCTCTGAATTCAGATACAAGCTGAGCTCTTAAGGTGCCACCACATTCCTCAAGAAGGGCATACACCAGGGCCTCCAGCAGCGCTCTGCTCCTGCTATGATTAAGTGTTAACACAGAGCACTGACTTACTTGAGGTGTAGCAAGCAATCTTCTGGCTTGCTGGTTCTCCCCAGCACCAAGAGAAGGCTGCACACACCCAGCTTGTAACCTTCCCAGAAGTGGAAGTATCCTCCAGAGTGGGTCTTTAAGCCCAACATAACGAGCTCTTCACAGTCCAGTGTTCTGAAGCAGCTTTCTTCAGCTGTAGCACAGCTCCACATGTGCACAATTTGAAAGATGGGAGGGGAGGGCTTGCAGCAGTATTATAACCTCAAAAACTTATTAAAAAAAAATAAAGCAGCAAGTCTGTGAGGGGTGTGGGCTGCACTGCCTTATCGGAAGAGCCGGTACATCCGGGGGAGTCGCCCATCCTTGCTGGAAAGTGCTGCCTGGATGTGTTCGTACGTGGGCAGATCTGTTAGGTCACCCAGCGCAGCCACAGCTGGTTTCTTATGAAGCATCTTAGTGACCACTCTCTTGATGTCAGTGGATTTCACCTGATCTGCAGAAAAGAAAGGAAAACCCCTATGTCTACATTCAGACGAGCCCGAAGCAGCTTTATAATGCTGCTGAGTCAAACCCTGTGCTCAGAAAACCAATCACTAACTTCTCTATCTGGCTTCTGTTTTCCCTCCTTCTGCCAACAAGCAGCACTGCACTAGCTTGCAAGCAACTGAAATGGGTTTGAAGGAGATATCTGTGTTATTTATGCCCCTGGGTTTTCTAAGGCAATTCATCTGTGCTACAGAAACATGCTGTGCCCACGGTTCAGTCACGGCCAGGAAGAGCATCGTCTACTCACCGATGAGGTCGCAGAGCTCATGAGGCAGCTTCCTCGTGTTTGTTGCCAGCACTTGCCTTCCCACATCTTCAAAGATAACTGGCCGAGACTCCAGGTTCATCATGAGCATGGACTTCAGCTGTGTCTTCGCTCGCTCAAGTTCTACCTGCACATGAGCAGCAAATAGAAACACGTTAAAAAAAGACCCCACCAAAGCCTGGCCACTGCTCTCTGTATCAGAGTTCTGCAAACACCTTCCTCTTTGTGACTGTGTTGCTGAAGTTACTATATTCTCTTAGAGAAACATGTAACAAACTCATGCTAGCAAGGCCAGAACAATGCATTATTTCAGCTCAAAGAGGGGCTGCCGACCTCGCCTACTGCTCCTGCCATCAGAATGAATTCTCTTGTGATGATTTCCACCATCTCTCGAACCTAGGAAAGGCAGAAAATTTGAAAGAAGGTTAGAACAACACTTCTTCTGGTAAGATGAGTGGTAACAAGTGATGTGATTGGTTTTTAAGGGCACGTGGCTGCGTACAGGACCAGTTACCTGCTTTGGATCCGCGCTGGCGTGTATACAGAGGAGACCGGTATCCTCGTAACTGTGGTGGTAGGAGGTTGCGTTGTACATCCAGTGATGCCTGTGAGTATCCAAACAGCATTTATAAATCCAGTAAACAAGACTTTAAATGGAAAAAAACAAACACACATGGACAGCAAGTCCCCTTCTAGGGCTCTATCAGGCTTCTGAGCAGTGCCAGTGAGAATCCTCAATCCCACCTCTGCCAATTCCTTCTTCCTTCCCTCCACTCCCATCCCAAACCCAGAGCAATACTGAGCAGCACCACTGGCACCTCCTGCCCACTCTGTTAATATCCCCCCATCAAAGGATGGATTGGGAGGGAGGAGAAAGACAGGATTCCTGGTCACTTCTGCCCTTTACTTTCACCCTCTCCAAATCCCCACTGACAAATCAGTCCCACGTGTTTCAAGCAGAGTAAGATGCTGTAAAACGTGGAGGTGTTTGCTTTCAAAAGGTGAAGCCTTCCACATGAACCTGCTAGAGACCTGTCTGCTATCCCTGAAAGAGAACAGCCAACAAACCTGTTGAGCACGTTGAGATACAGTCGGGTGAACATGCCCTTGCCGGGCCCTCCAGCTGAGAAAGAGCCACCACCTCCCATCATCATGTTTAATACAGCAAAGGGAATGAAGTCTTCCTCCTGAATTCCAACAAGAAGGTCAGTCAGCTAATAACAGAGCTCTGAAGGGTCTGGGATGAGTAAAGAAGAAGTCACAAGTATGGCACAAGGAGAGTGTAGAGGTCAGTGCCTTCATTGAACTGTCAGTGAAAAAGCTGTATGTGTGGCCTCAGCAAGAGCGACAATGTTCATGTAAGGAGACAGTATGCTGGGATTTGTCAAGAGCAGGGCACCCAAAATAAAGTATTTTAGGTTTATACTTACTAAAAACGAGCAGCTTTCTAAGCCAATCATGATGTGGGTAAGCTCTGGGATAGGTGTAGGGCCCAGACTCACATCTGACATATCTTTTTCAACCTGTGGGAAGGGTAGACAAATTATTAGGGCAAATCTTCACCTCTGTTGTAGCCACACATTCCCAATCTGTCACCCAAATAACAGCTGTCACGGCCACTTTTGGCTCACAGTCACCAATAGTATGTAACTTAAGAAAACAAAGCCTATAGAGAAATCAGCTCAAATCCAAATGTGCACCTCAGAGAGAGGAAGAGGCACGATGCCACCTCTAACCTTCCTTTTACCTTGACAATGCCTCCTGTGTACTGAGCCACAGATCTGTCCACGTCCTTGGGCTGCCCCCTGCCCCACACTGGCTCCACTCCAAGCAGGTATTTCTTGGCAGACTCCACTAACCGCTCGTGCTCGATGCCCACCCCGGCCAGCACCATCCTGTCTGGGGTGTAGTAGCTGCACAGGTAGGAATGCAGGACTTCTCGGTCAATTTTGTCAGTGTTTTCCACGGGGCAGAACCTGTTCAGTCCCACTGTGTTTTCTCTGTAGGCTGCCTAAAAGGACAGAGGTGTGTTAAAGGAACAAATGTGACTTCACCCCCCTCCATCTAAACCTTCTCTGGTTTAGAAAGGGGATGACCAATTTGAGAGAGAAAAGGCTGAGCATTATTGAGCACTGAGTTATGCCAGTATAACTTAAAGTACATCTAAAAATAAGCTATAGATGGGTTTAGTTCAGGTCAAAATCTTCCTCTGTGCAGAATGCAGGGTTTCAGAGCAGACAGAGAGGAGAATTCCCCCTTTGCTGCTGAAATCTAATTGAATAACAGAAAAATCTAGGTTCAGAATAGTCTAAAATCAACCCTGAGGTTGTGGAGAACACTGAGGAAGCCAACGCAGCGTGGCTCATTCAGGGGGCTGTGGGCAAGGTGGGGGTCTTTACCGCGTGGATCATTTCTGTGAGCAGAGGCTCTGGGTCAGGTCTCATGTTCAAGTCTTCAAGCTCAAATCGTATAGCTGTGCGGGTCATCTCGATTTCTTCATCTGCAGCAAGGGGGAAAGCAAGAGATCACCACCACCCCCACCCAAAATACCCAACTGGTACATGGTAACTTCTTCATGAGCACGATCTAACGAAGGATTCTCAAATCTAATGGCAAGTCAGGTGTCAGGAGTCTCCTTTGAGACAGAAACTCGTGTTCCCAGACCTGATAACCTGGGCTGTAGCGCTACATCAGCCAGCAAGTTGACCACAGTGTCCAGGCCTTTGGTGTCAGCAGAAACAGCGTACATGATGGTGTCCCTGCAACACAGAGGGGTTCTGCACTGAGAAGTCACATCTATGCTTGTTCAGCTAAATCTGCTTGAATATTATTATCATTAAGCTTTCAATCCTTAGGCTTTCAAAAGGAAACAGAACTGACTTCTATAACCCTTCTGGGTTCACTTTTGCAGCTTCTTAGCACTTGCCACAAATGGACTTCTGCTGCTTAGAAGCAAAAAGTTGCTTTTACTGTCACACCCCCCCAAAAAAGCAACTCAAACTGCTGTCAGTGTTAGAGCCACAGGGGTACAGAGCACAGAGGAAGAACACTGTCATACCTCGATGCCTGGCAGTCGCAAATGCCCCCGTGCTTTTCTAAGGTGAGGAGAATTTCATCTTTGCTGCCAAACTGAGCTGTGGACTAAGAAGATGCCAGTATCATTAATCAGCAACACAGTAATTGTTTATAACCCTTCAGAATAGCCCACAACAGGTGCCACCTCTGCATTACCTCAGTTTGCTCCATACTAACCTTGGAGAGGCAAGCACAACACACTGCTAAAAAATAACGACAAGCACAGTACTTACCTAGGAATGGCATCACTGTCTATGTACACAGATCAAACCCATGGTGCCCCTGTGAACAGCTTGTCCCACCCCCAGCCGTGCTCCCCCAGCTTGCTCCAAGCCCTGTGGATTCACCACATCCCAGGGAGGCTCCATGGCCTCGCTGGATCAGGGTACTCACGGAGAAGGCCAGCTTTTCCAGAAAGTGTGAGATGCCGCTGAGGTGTTTCGCTTCGTGCCTTGATCCCGAGTTGACAAGAACTAGAGAGAAGAAGAGACAGGCCTGGCTCTGACCCACCTGCTCCTCTGGGCACCTGGGGAAGGCAAAGCATCCACCACGGCCCCTGCCATGCCGGGGCACGGCCTGGTGTCCCCCCCCCGGCCCTCCCCGGGTGCGGTACTCACGGCCCACGGTGCAGAACTGCCCGAATTTGTTCTGGGAGGCGACGCGCAGCCCGTTCTCCAGCGTCGTCACCCGCGTCTCGAAGCGTTCCCGGCCCTCGGCCGCCGCGAACACCGCCTTGGGCACGCCGGGTAGCGGGCAGGTCAGCGACACGCTGGGGTAGGCGGCGCCGCCGCTGTAGTGCCGTCCGGCCGCCAGCCCGCACCTGCGGGGCAGCGGGAGCCGCCGTCAGCGAGGCCGGGCGCCCCCGCTGCACCTCCCCCGCGGCCGGTGCCGGGCGCTGCGTTCCCTCCCTCCCTCCCTCCCTCCCTCCATCCCTCCATCCATCCATCCATCCATCCATCCATCCATCCATCCATCCCCGTTCCCCCGCGGGTGGCGGGGGAAGCACTCACCGCCGGGCCGAGCCCGCCGCACTCCGCCTCAGCCACGCCATGGCGGCCGCCATCTTGCCGTCACCCCGTGCGCGGGCAGAAGGCGCCGCGCAGCCGCGGTGACCCCAGGAAAGGGGCGGGGTTGAGCTCCCCGGAGGGGCGGGGCTCGGGCGAGGCCGTGATTGGGTGAGGGTGTGTCAGGCTCTCGCTAATTGGTCAGAGCGCTGAGGGAGGGGCGGGACCGCTCTGAGGCGAGCTGCCGCGCTCCGCGGCTGCCCGCGGTACGGTGAGGGTCGCGGTGATGGCGGAGGGGGAGCTGCCGCCTGCGGGTCCGACCGAGCCCAACCCCTTCTCCTTCCGCGAGTTCGTCCGCAGCAAGGCCCGGAGTGGTGAGGAGGTGGGCGGCACCCGCCAGGTAGGGCCGGGGCGGAGTCGCGGCCGGGCCCCGTCCCGCCCGGGCCCCGTCCCGCCCGGGGTTCCCGTCCCGCCTCAGCCCCTCTGTTGCTCTCTCCCGCGCAGGCGGCGCCGCCCAGCCCGAGCCTCGGCCCTGTCTTACTCCCAGAGCCGCTGTCGCCCGCGGAGGCGGAGGACGAGGAGGAATGGAGCGGGAGCTACCAGCCCTCGGCCGTGGAGCAGGCCCATCTCGCCGCTGCGGGCTCGCCTTCCGCTGGCTCCTTCTTTTACGGGGGCGCGGGGCTGCCAGGCAGCGGGGACCTGAGCGTAGCCTCCCTCGGAGCCCCCCCGGGGCCGGGCTTTCATCCTTTGCGGCAGCCCAGCTACGAGGAGGTGAGCGCCCGGCCGACCTCTTGGGGCAGACGCGAACGCTGCCTGAGGGCTGCGGGTTCCGTCAGTGATCTCTGAGCCGCGCAGCGATCGGGTCGTTAGGGAGCATGGTACCAGGCTCCTGAGGGAGCTGTCGGCTGGGGCTGCCCCGCTCCTGGCAGCGCGTTGGTAGAGGTGCCTGCGGGACAGAAGCCGTTCTGAGAAACTGCTCCCCAGTTGTGGTACCCTGTGTGTCCTGCTGCTTTTGGTGTGACCCGGGGTGACTTCCTCATGCCTTTCCCCTTGAGGGCATGTTAATTTAGAGATAGCAGCGTTTGATAGAACCCGAGGGAGTGGCGTGAAGTTGCCACAGGGGAGGTTTAGGCTGGATGTTAGGGAGAGGTTCTGTACTGAGAAAGGGGTCGGGCACTGGCACAGGCTCCCCAGGGAAGGGGTCACAGCCCTGAGCTGGGCTGAGAGCAAGAAACGTCTGGATGATGCCCTCAGTCCCATGCTCTGACTTGTCTGGGCCTGTGTGGAGCCAGGAGTTGGGCTTGGTGGTCCTGACGGGTCCGTCCCAGCTCAGGAGATTCTGTAATTTGTCCCATCTGCACTGGCTGCTTGGTGCCACGTTTCTGACCCCACAGGGTGAGTGAAGCAAAATGGTTTTAAGAGGGAAAAGCTAGGTGCAAAAGCAAGCTTGAACATAAGAGGAAAGCACAAGGCTTTCCAGCACTGGAGTTAAAGCTGGATGTTTCTTCTGGTACTGGTCTTGGAGTGCTGGTAGTGTTGTGAAGCCACACCCTCATTTCTAATGAGAATTTTTATTTTTTAGCTAAAAGAAGAGAATGCCAGTTTGAGAAGCAAGATCAATAAGCTTCAGATTTTCTCTGAAACTCAAGCAGACAAGTGCGTAAGCCACAGTATGGGGGAAAGTAACCACATAAGCAAGGAGTTGTCTTAGAAGAGGTGCTCACTGGAAACAGTCAACGTCTTTAAAGAAGAAAAATGTAGTTGAAATCTATGCTATTTGTTAAAAAGCTTTAACAAACCTGGTTTTCTTATTGAAAAAGGCTTGGAAAGTAAGTAGCAAGCTGACATCTGATGAGTGTGTTTGTGTGGCTTACGCTTCTTGTGGTTTAGGTGGTTAGTGAAAACGAGGGTTGGGCTTGACAGGATCTATTTCATAAAGATTCAGATTAACAAAATAACCAATCTCCCTCCTTTGCAGCAAGAAAAGCATTGTTATTTTTTTCTAGTGAGCAACTTGCTATTGGCAGAGTTGAATTTCCTGAGGTTAAACAACCTGGTCACTGATTGAAGGTGTCAATGTCTTAAGCTCCCATCTGAATCCTCTGTACTCTGCTGCTCTGTGCAGTGAGGCAGCCAGTACTTCCAAGGTGATGGGGTAACTGTTTCAGAATTGCCCTTCTCCTGTCTGATAGCAAACAGCAATGTTTTCTGTACAGCCTTTAGTGCTGATGGATGCTGAACAAAGAAATCCTCTGAGCCACAGCCTAGAAGTGGGAAAATGTGTGTGCAATGTTCTGAGTGCTTGCTGAACATCATCTCCTGTTTTTCAAGGATGAGAAAGCTCAAAAAAAAGCTTGAGGAAAACAAACTTAAAGAAGAAAAAGAAGCGCAGGATTTAGAAGCGATGGTGCAGCATGTGGAACAGAATCTCCAGCTGATGACTGTAAGTGTCTGCATTTGCTGTAGCAGCAGCAGCTTGTTGCAGTTAGTTTAATTCTGTTCCTTTTCCTTCCTCCTCGGGAGGGTAAAGGAAGCTGAGGTGATTGCTTCACCTGTGTGAGGACTAAACAACCCTGATGTGGGTTTGATTTCTTCCTGTATCACAAGACTGTGTCCCAGTCTAGAACTCCTTTCCTTGCCTAGTATAGGGGAGGGCTTTGCAGAAATACTGGGCTTGGATTCATCAGCACCTTCAAGTGCTTTTTGCAGCCTCTTGAAAACACCTTGATGAACTAAAGGCTGTTTTTCATGTTTGCTGCTTATACCAAGTATGTTTTCCTCTTGTCCACAAACAAAATTTAATGGCTGGAGGTGATGGGCAGCACTGGAAGACAGGAGAAAGGAAAAACAGAGTTGGGGGGTGGGGGAAGCAGCTGATCAGATGTGTCTGGGGGCACAATCCCTGACTCATAAAGCATTCAGAACACAAGGTGGTGTAACACAAACCGTATCACTTCAAGTTTTGTGCTGGAATGGTGTGTTCCTGTGTAGCTCAAGCTGCCTGCTGTGTCCTGAGCACTGCTGTGGTATACATGACCTTTATTCTATTTCAGAAACGGGCGGTTAAAGCAGAAAACAGTGCTGTAAAATTGAAACAGGAAAACGCGTTACTTCAGGTATGAAGCAGCACTCTTAAAGCCATGCTGAATGTTCTGGGGGTGAAAACATTCACCCTGAAATCAAGTCTGTTAAAAGGATGTTGAAAAATTCTAAGTACAACTCACTTTTCCTAGTGAATGCTATAGAAACCAGACTGGAATGCTTCAGCTCTGCGCAGACTGTTAACTTCATCTGTAGATGAAGATGGTACTTAGAATTTTCCTGAAGTTTCATGTGACTTTCAAATGCTGTTTGATATCTGGGGCTTCTGAAAGCTGTAAGGCAGCAGGTCAGATGGGTGTTTGGCTGTCAGGAAGCGCCTGGCAGTGATGTGTGTGACTTCAGTTTTAACAGAGACTTGTCATTCTCTGTCAGAGACCATTCCCCAGAGCTGGGAAGACATTCTCTCTAGGCAGCCTGCTCACAAAGCTATTCGTTGCTGTACCTTTAACTGTACAACTACATTTGTTAGCAAGGTGCCTCCAGGAGTTCTGTGGTTATTTTCATGCGAAGCTTTCCTCTGCTTCCTCCCCAGGTGCAGCTGCAGAACTGCAAGGCAGAGAACGAAGCCTTGAGGCTGGGCCAGTCGGCGAGCCTGGCTGCGGTGAAACAGAACGCAGACGTCGCCTTACAGAACCTGCGCACGGTTATAACGAACTCCCGGGCTTCAATTAAGTGAGTGGCTTTAAGGGGACTCTCCTGACACTGTCTAAACACTGAGGGCACAGCTCCGTGGCCACAGTAGGGTGTTTTCAGGGTTGAAACTCAGGCTGTTACATTCTGTATGCCAGATCAGCCCCTCCATGCTCTCACTTACCTACCCTGTGTTTTCCTCTGAGTTTAGGTAAGAAAAATAACTAGAATGTGAGTCTTATTTTCATAACTTAATGTAAAACCATTATACTTGGACTCTTTAAGGCTCTTATCCTTCAAGAAGTGAAGCCTTTGGTGCAGCTGCTGTGCTGCTGGAAGAGGGCCAAAGGGGGCCCTCTGGGAAAATGGGGGCCAAAGAAGGCCAAAGTCCACCAAAGGCGACCAACTGGGAAAATGGGAGTGAAAGGGGCTCAAGGGGTCTTTCTGGGAAAATGGGGGCCAAAGAGGTCTGAAGAGGGCCAAAGGGGTCCAACTGGGATAATAGGGGGGAATGGGGGCCCTTCTGGGAAAATAGAAGCCAAAGGGGGCCCAAGGAGGCCCTCTTGGAAAATGGTGGCCAAAGGAGTCCAAAGTGGACCCTCTTGGAAAATGGGGCAAAAGTAGGACAAAGGGGGCCCTCTGGGTGGTTTGGTAACCGCTGCCAATTCTGCTCCCCCACCGCCTGGCTACTCTGCCCTCTCCCCCCAGCTTCACCTAACCTAACGCTGTCCCTCTCCCACTTCCCAGGCAGCTGGTCTCTGGAGCCGAATCGCTGCAGCTTGTCGCCGATCTCCTCAAATCAATAGACAGAATTTCTGAGGCATCAGAAGACAGACAGTGATGCTGCGAGCTGGACTCAAACAGGGACCTTTGCTTTCCTGCAGCAGTCCTTACTTAAACGTTAGTTTCCTACACTCAGCCTCCTCACCATGTGCAAGGCTGTGGGCGCTGCTGCAGAACGGGCTTCACCACCTCTACCCACCCGAATCGACGTACTTAGAGTTATGGTACTGAGGCACTTAGAGATATGGTTTAGTTTAGGATGAGAACGGTTGGACTTGATGATCTTCAAAGGTCTTTTCCAACCTTGTGACTCTGTGATGCTGTGACATGAGTACGGCCCTTTTCCACACCCCCCCTCCCCTCGCACCCCGCAGAGCCCCCGGGTTTGGCTGGGACCCCCCTTCCCGGCCCTTGCCCGCCCCGTCAGGGTGGTGCTTGACGCGGAGGGAGAAGGGGTTGGGAGGGTTCGCTCAGCGTGGCGAATCCCCGCGGCCACCAGAGGCGGTTTGTAGGCCTCGTCCCGCCGCTGTGTCACGGCGGTTCGGCGGCACCGCGGGCGGCGAGAGGGGCCTCAGGACCCAGAGGCATCCTCGGACTGGCGGCGTGCGCCAGCCCGCCCCGCCGCGCTATCAGCGGCGCTCTCGATTGGCTGGCCGGCGTCACGTGAGGAGGGGCTCAGCCGACCGAGGGGCCTGGCGGCGATCAGGGGGAGGGAGAGGGGCCCGGCCCCGCAGCGCGGCCCAGCGCCGGGAGCCCACGGTGCCGCCATGTCCCACCGGCCGGGCCCTCCCGGGGCCCCGCACCGACCCGCGGCCCTCGACCTGAACGCGGAGAGGGAGAAAATCCGGCGGGAGATCGAGGAGCTGGAGCGGAGCCTGGAGCCCGGTGGGACGAGCATCGAGGCGGCCGTGTCCGACTCCAGCCTCAGCTCTGACACGGGTACGGCGGGCACGGCGCTGCGCTCCAGCCGCCGCTGCCGCCTTCAGTTGCTGCTCTGGCTCTTGAGACCCGAGCTTTGCGTGAGGGGGGAGAGAGGCTCGCGTCGGCTTTGCCTTAACCCCGCGGCTTGTGCCGGGCGCTGGGAGCGGGGTTTGGGGGTCCTGAGGCGAGGCGGCTCCTGGGGTCTCTGAGCGGGAGAAGCGCCGTGCGGGAGAGGCCCCTTGCGCCGGCGCTTGGCGTGTTTTCGTGGGGAAACCCGTGGCGGGGGAACGGGGCCGGAGGTAACGAGCTGGCCCGTGAGATGCCGCAGCCCATCGGATATTCCCGTTAGCTGAATCCCAGGCGTTTCTGCGCCCACCGAATGGACCCCACCAGCTCTGCAGCATGCCCCGCGCGGTGTCTGCAGCCTGCCCGTGCCTCCTGAAGCTAATTTCCCAAAGTAAAGAAGCGGTAGTGGCCGGGGTGTCCGCACTTCTGGCGGCTGTTGCAGTTACTTCACCCACCCGTGGTCTGACTGTGAAGGGCTGAAGCCTGTGGCCACACTGAATGCAAAATAGTCCTGTTAGGTGCTTTGAAAGCTGATGAGTTTTGTTGGATTGGAATGTTTGCTTGGCTGCATGCTCTGGAGTCTTTACCATCATGTGTAGGACCGAGATGCAGTTTGATTGTGGCTGTAGTTATCTGGAGCTGCTCATTTTCCACATGCATATGTGAAATACAGTCACAGAATCACGAGACCTTTGAGATCATCGAGCCCAACTGTACCTGTCCTCTACTAACCCATATCCCTGAGCACCTCATCTGCCCATCTTTTAAATACATCTGGGCTGGGTGACTCAGCCCCCTTCCCGGGCAGCCTGTTCCAGTGCCCAATATAACTAAATAGTTTTACTTGACACTGTTGGTGGTATCCAAAAACTCCAGTGGATGCATCAGAGAGACAATGTGATGCTTTATTCTGTATGCTTTAATTGAAAAGTCTTTGGCTTTGAAGCTTTCCTTTTTTAATCAAGCTGCAGTCAGCATTTTTGTATCTTTATTGTCTAACAGATGATGGTGATGATGATGAAGATTCTCCTACTGAAATGGTAACTATTTATAAATATTAAATTACAAAAATAATTTTGCTGCATATCTGCTTTTAAAGCAACCATTTTTCTACCTTTTTCCCTCCCTTAAATGCCTTATTTGCTTCAAGGAAATGGAAAGAGAAGATGACAGTAGCGATGATGATATTGAAGGTAGTTTGCCACAGGATCCAGAAACATGTCTGCAGATGAACCGTGTGTACCAGGAAGTTATCCAGGAAAAGATTGAGGAAGTTGAGCTTCTCATTGCACAAAACAGAGAAGAGCAGGTGAGCAAAACAGGAGTAAAATGTTTGTTCCTTTGCTTTTCTGGGATGCTGTTTGCCAACTTCTGCCCATCAAGCCCAGTAAAACTTTCCCAGATATTCCTAACCCATCACAGGGAGTGGGGGACCCAGCTGTAGGAGTCATAGTTACTTAATTCATATGCTGGTGCAGCGCTCAGTTTGCTTGGCCAGGACCTGGTATGTTTTCTGCATGGCAGTTCAAACCAGTGTCACTTGAGTGGCCTTACTTGGCTGATGTTTCCATGCTTTCTTATCCCCAAAAAACGTTACCACCAGCAAATCTTATATTTTAGCTCATTGATGCAAGTTAGTGGCTTTTTAATCATCTGCAGTGTGCTGTACAAACAGGAAGTTCTGAATCCTGTTTTTAATGTGTACAATGATTTACAGTCTGGAGCTGCAGACTTCAAGCTGCTCTCTGAAATTAGGAAGTTGAAGGAGACACTGATAACTGTTTAATTGATTCTTGTATTGCAGAAGGAAATCATGTCTGAGCTTGGTGGTCCAAAAACAGCAAAGGCAGGAGATGGTAGGAGTCTACCAGCAAATATATTTCTGGGTCATTTTATGAAGCCATACTTTAAGGATAAAGCAACAGGAATTGTAAGTAAATATGAGGTTGCACACTGATACGTCTTTCAATGATAGATTTAAATTGTAACCATGGTGCATTCCTGCTGAGTAACTGTGAGTGTCACTCCTGAGTTTGAAATCTCTTCTTTTTTTTCACTTGTTTCCTAATTTCCCTGCTTTGAGAATGTTCTACCTGTGTCTGGCCCTGGTAGCTGGAGGTGAGTTGTGAGGAGTGGCATTCTAGCCATGGGGCACTTGAACTTTCGTGTTCTGAGCTGAACTTAGTCTTTATCTCCACAATTCAATTCCATGCTCCTGTTTAAAGTACTTGTTGAAATCTTACTGTGGTTGAAGCTGAGTTTTCTGAGGCACGTGACTCTTGTTTCATGTGTTTTGAAAGAGTCACTAACAAAAGGAGATCCTGGCTCTTTGTTGTAGCTAGGATGTCACCTGTCACCATATATAGGTCAGCATTATATTAAAGCAATGACTGGTAATCGTTCTATTAATTCCTACTCAAGTTAATAGTGCATCTTAAGTAGGTACAAACATATGTAATACATGTCCCCAGTGGGGCTGGCTCTGAGCAGAGAATGTGCTGGAAAACTGCAGGCAAGCTTCCTTGAAGTATCTGGTTTTTTGTGATTTCTGATGTATCTGGGAGCTAGTGCTGGTAAAGGTAACTTAGCAGTTTGAATGTGACAGTTGCACAAGTGTGAGGTTTTTTGTAGCAGTTCATGCTCCAGTTCTAAGAAGAAAGGACAATTTTCCTGTGTATCTGGTTCTTCCAGTGTATCTAACCCTTCTGCACTTCATTAGGGCCCTCCTCCCAATGAAGATGCCAAGGAAAAAGCTACTCAGGGTATAAAGCCCTTTGAACAACTGATTTCCACAAAATGTGAGTAGCTCTGTGCTGTTCAGGGTTTACAAGAGCTGTAATAAATGTTTGTGTCATTGTTAGTTCCCCTCCCTTTGCAGTTAAATGTCACTTCTGACACTTCATACTTGACTCTCAAAGGAGTTAAAAGTAAATGGAATGTTATGTAAATTGTTTCATTGAGTGATTAATGACTTCTTTCATTTGATTTTGTTTTGATCCATCGTGTAGCAACTCCTGTGAGTGCTCCAAAGCCAAATGACATTCAGGGAGAGAAGTTCAGGAGTGGAGTTTACAGCTCCAGATTGTTACAAACATCTGGGTGATGATCTTTACTGACATCACAACTAAAACTGAGTGAGAGCTGTGACTTGCCCAAGTCAGACATGACATGAGTCATTCTGGTGGGGAATAGAATGAATTTACCCAGCCTCTGGTGGCCACTTTGCCTGACAAAAATGTGTAGCTAATGAAGATGAATGGTTATTGATCACCCACAGGGTACTTTAACAAGGGTATTGAAAGCAGTGGGTCTTTCATTTTCCTGGTGGTTTTGCACTAATGGCTGAATGCTCCATTCCCTGTTCTGTGCAGGGAAAAGCAGAGAGAAGACGTTACTGCAGAAATCAGTAATAAGTGACTGCTTGCAGCGTCTGCTTCAGCCCAAGTTACTGAAGTAAGTACTGTGCCAAAATCTCTGCTCTCCTGATGAGAGCATCGTATATGAAGGAAGGAGAGTATATATGTAGAGACTCTACCTTTCTTCAGCAAGTTCTTGTGTTAACTGTGACTTGGTAAGCTTACAAAGCACAGCAGAGATACTTTGAGAGCTTGGGAGAGGCGCTCAGAACTACAGCAGTGGTCCTCAGACTCCCCTGTCTTGTGGGCACCGGTAAAGAGGATGACACTGTTGTAGGTAGCAGCATCTTTCAGTCTTTGTTGATACCCTGTGTGTACACATAGTATCGAAGGGTCTGCAGTAAGGGAAAGGTTACAGCATTGGGTTGGGTTGTAACCACATGATTATTGTTTTGTGGGTGTCTGGCAGGGGGAGAGGTTTTGCTTTGGAGGTGTTGTGGCATTCTATGGCTGTCTGTTGCTTCCCATTGACTCAGTGGTATAACTTCAAATAGTCTGCAGGGCTTGAAGCTGAAATTATGGTGTGTAGCCAGTCACAGTGGTGTGTCCAGTGAGAGATTTCTGTGCCCAGAGCTGGCTTAGTCTTTGCTGCTGTTGTAGCAACCATTGGTTCTCTCTGTAAGTACCAAAATGATTAATCTGAGACCTGTTCTGTGTCAGTGATTTGCATTGAAGGGTCAAAAATAGGACAATAAATGTGCCATGTGGGAAAACCTAGAATTTGTGTAGTGTGGAAATAAACTTGAAGGTAAGAATGATACTGATGAGGAGACCCTTTGCCAGGCATCATCTGATGTCGTTGACCTCGTTCCCATCTCTTCATACTGAGTAATAATAAAAATGTCTTTGAACAGGTTGAATTATTGTAATCAGAAACTGGAAAAAGTCAAGACTGAAATGGACAAACAGATGTTGGAAAAGCAAATCAAAGAAGTGGAGAAAGAAATAGAGGCAATTAAGTGAGAAATCTCTTTGTGTTACTGGTGAAAATGACAGTCTGTTCTTGGAATTTACCTCTTACCTCTTACAGTTCCCTTCTTCCTCCAGTGTTTCTAGATACATTTGGAAAAGCTTTATTTGTGTTGGTTTGGAGAGCGCTCATCTCCACAGTTCTCTACTAAGCACTGAGTTTCAGGTCTCTCTGTGCAAATGTAGCGTCTATACCCAACCTCAGGGGCTGCTTTAAATAGCTCTTGATTTAGTAACAAGGAAGCAGAGAGCTCAGGAGTTCTGAGCCTCTGCTTATTAACAAATCTGGAGCAGTGCATTTTGTTACTGCGTTAACTGTTGCCTTGGCTAAACCAAGGTCATCTTGTAGCAGGCTGTTTATCAGGAAGAAACATTGTTTTGGGCAAAGTTACTATGTTAGATAACCCTTTGCTGTGAGATACTGAGTGATCAGGCCCTGGGGAAACCAGTAGGAGGTGGGAGGAGTAAGATGAAGCAAGGTCAAGACAACAAAATGACTATTTAACCATTTAATGTGGCTCTTTTTTTTTCTCCTGGTACCTTTTGCTTTAGCCAACTCCCAGAAAGTGACTTGATAGGAAACAGATTTGATGAACATGACTGGGAGAAAATTTCAAATATCCACGTAAGTTGGGAAGTCAGCTGTTTTATTGCTTCTGATGGGAACTACCTGACCTGGCCTAGTTTGCATCTGCTGTTCCCATCATGTGTTTATTAAAGTTGACTGCTATGTGATCTCAACTTAAATGTGATGATCTAATACTGGAAAACTTAGCAATAAAACATAATCTGGAATGCAGAATAAATTCCTTGTATTGGTATTCCTGCCTGTCCAGGTGTTTGTCCCAGCTAAAAGCCAAAACAGATCCTTGTGTTTCTTTTAGTTTGATGGCCAGCGTAGCTCAGAAGAACTGAGGAAGTTCTGGCAAAATTGGGAGCATCCAAGCATCAACAAAAAGGAATGGACTGAGGAGGAAATCGAGAGGCTGAAGAGGATAGCTGCCAAACATGATTATGTGGACTGGCAGACTATAGCCCAGGAGCTGGGGGTAAGGTCTTAGGAGCTCAGAACCAAGGGGTGACAAGTCAGTTAACTCTGACTTAACTGTGCCTCATCCCAGGCTTCAGAAAACAACACTGCTGCTAATTAATTGTTAATTAATGCTTTTCTGAGAAGCATTGAAGAACAGTACCAAAAAAAAACCTTAACCTTTTCCTCTTGCTTTTTGTACTCATAAATAACCAGTTATTGTATATCTCTGTTTTCGTTGTATTAAGACAAACAGGACCCCTTTCCAGTGCTTGCAGAAGTATCAAGTCTATAACAAAGATCTGAAAAGGAAAGAATGGACCAAAGCTGAAGACCAGATGCTTCTAGAGCTTGTTCAAGAGATGAGATTAGGAAGTCATATCCCATACAAGAAAAGTAAGTGTAGATGCCTTTCTTTTTCACCTGTAGGGTGGGTGTTTTTCCTTCTTCCATCTTATGTCTGTTAATGTTTCTGCACAATAGAGCACCCAGCCTGCTCTGATTCAAGGAATTCCATGGAGTTTTATTTCCTAGGAAAGTTTCAATTTCCATGATGGTCACAGGTCTGTGTTTGCACCTTACTGCTCTAGCCTGTGATCTGGGTGAGGCACAACATTGCTGTGGCTTCTCTGAAACTACAGGTGTACTGGTTTCTAGCCTTCCCCCATTGGTGAGATGAATGAATGAGAATGGTTGAGTTTTCTCTCTTCATCTTTGGTGGCAGCAGTGTCTTTCTTGTACCTACCTGGAAGTTTCATTAGATCAGCAAGAATTTAGTATCTTTGGGACCTTTGTCTGCCTTTGAACTTTGGTTGACATTGGCTGAGAATTATTGACAAGTACTGAAGTTGTGTGAGCTTTGGTATTTGTAGCAAAATCACCAGAGTTCTTCCATAGAAAGCCAGTGTTCATTCATGGCCAGTTGTTTTGGTGGTTTTCGGTGCTGTGCCCAGAAGCCTTTTCTGGAGGGTCAGTACTGCTGCTTCTGCTCCTCTAAAGTGTGGGAGGCAGAATGATGAGTGAGGAGCAGAGTTGAGAGTAGTAACTGAGTATCTGAGCTCCTAAATCTAAGCCTGTGAGTGTAACACCTGGTGTATTGAACCTGTTAGATATGTATTGGAGCTGAAACCTTCCCTCGTCCTCTGTTGTAAGGTGGATGGTTGGATCATCATGTGCCTGGTATGGATAATGCTTTTACAAGTAGTAACACGTTGTGTATGCCACACTCTCTCAACTCTTGTTCTCTACCACTGTTAAGTAATTAAGCTGAGGTTAAAATGCTGCTTGTGACAATCCCTTGTTTGAAAATACTGCAGTTGCAATGTAAGTAAAGGAAGAATTGTTGTTTGCAACAGCCTTTAAAATGTACCTTGGTGTTTCTAGTTGCTTATTACATGGAAGGAAGAAATTCTGCCCAGCTGATATATAGATGGACAAAGAGTGTGGACCCCAGTTTGAAGAAAGGACCTTGGATGCCAGAGGAAGATGCTGTAAGCTCTGTTCTGTGATGCCTGGATTAGCAGGGTGTGAAAGACGGGAAGGTTGGGCTGTTGAGATGCTGCATACACTGGGCTTTAACAGTGGCACAGAGGAATGTGAAATGGACCAAGGTGGCAGTTTACAGGTCAAGAGAGCTTAGAAGCCCCTAAATGTTTTTGTTTACAACACAAAAGGGTAGACAATAGCAAGGCAAGGGGGGATGGATTAAAGCTAAAGGAAGGAAGGTTTAAATGAGATATTAGAGGGAAGTTTTTTACAGAGAGAGTGCTGAGGGCCTGGAACAGGCTGCCCAGAGAGGGAGTGGGTGCCCCATCCCTGGGGGTGCTCAAAGCCAGGTTGGATGGGGCTCTGGGCAACCTTGTGTAGCTCCAGGCCTGGGGGTTGGTGGCCCTGCTTGTGGCAGGGTGATGGAGCTCTGTGACCCTTGGGGTCCCTTCCAACCCAGACCAGTCTACGATTCTATGAAATACAACTGCTTGTGTCTCTGGCCATCAGGGTTATTGCTGCTGAGGATTTCAGCTCTTGGTCTGATTTCCACAGATGCTGTTGGCTGCAGTTAAGAAGTATGGAGAGAGGGACTGGTATAAAATTCGGATGGAAGTGCCAGGGAGGAGCGATGCTCAGTGCAGAGATCGGTAAGGATGCTGAGTGGAGCAACTCTGCTTTCAAGTGTATTACACAGAGCCAAGATGCAATCTGTTTCACAAATAGGTTTGATTTGCTTAAACCAGTCTCACCTTAAGAGCTGCTTTGTAAAAGTGTCTGTGATCTAAATATGGTCTCTAATGTTGTCTCCACATAGTGCTGCATTGGTAGTTACAGAAGCTGGGAAAAAGTTGAAATTGAGTTTAATGGAGAACTGTGCACTGCTGTCTGGTGTGTGGCTCCCTCAGCATTGCTGCCCATGGCTTAGCAGAGATTGGGAAGGATATTGTTCAAAATAAAGCCAAAGGGATTGTTAAACACAGATGAGTGTGTGTAGGGAGGGAAGGTTGTCATCTGTGCCTTCTCTGTGCATCTCTGAAAATATCTAGGCAGTGACTCCCTGTAACTGAACACCAATAATGAGGTGCTGAGCAATTTTCAGCCTTGGTCCCTGGTTTGGGAGACTGGGAGTACAGCATGCCCTAATTTCAGTGACCTGTTTTGTGGGTGGCATGATATTTTTAATAACAAAGAGATTGTATCTGTGCTGTATTAAGGAAAAAGGAATGGGACCCCTTAGAAAAAGGAAAGATCTGGTAAGGAATGCTGGGTTTGTTCAGCCTCTGAGTGTCTGGTGATGATTAGAACTGTTCAAACAGGATTGAATGTTCCTTACTTTAATGTTTTTGTTTTGAAGGTACTTAAAAGCATTGCACTGTGATGTAAAGAAAGGCAAGTGGAGTTTACAGGAAGAGGAACAGCTGATTGAACTGGTTCAAAAGCATGGCCTGGGTAAGCGTTTCTGTGGTTTTATCTTCAGAGGTTTAGAGAAGTATTAAGGATTTATCATTTAAGTTTTCTCCTCTTTTATTTTAAGCCCTCCAGCTGATACTAGCAGGCTGTGCCTTGTGCTCATGACTGCAGCCTTCCTTCCACTGTGTAGTCTGGTCATGGATGGTCAGTAATTGAGAGATAACATAGTGAAGGGCTTGGTAGCTGTGTTAGCAAGGTGTCAGAGCTAGGACAGTTTAGAGGGGCCAGTTCTTCTCTAAACAGCCTGTGAAAGGCTCTTTTATTTTCTCAAAGGTAACTTTCCTTAACAAATGGAAGCTTTTCAGTTTAAGCTTTCTTCTAAGCACTGCTAAGGAGTGTGCAGTTCTGCCAGGCTTTGCCTTAGTGCCTCATTCTCTAGTGGTTTCTAACTTCAGCTGAGTGTGGAGTATTTGCAAAGTCTGATCAAAGAACACAAATGGGTGTTAAGGTTTTAAAATCCATTCATATAATACCTGTCTCATAAAAGGAAACGTACAATATGTGTATAATGTTCTGCACTGAAAAGGCCTGTCTCAGAGTGCTCTGCTCTGCCTCTTCTTAGGTCACTGGAGTAAAATAGCTTCGGAGCTGCCACATCGGACTGGCTCCCAGTGTCTGAGCAAATGGAAGCTCATGATTGGGTCTAAGGTATTGTACAAAATCCTGCTGGGTCACAGAACCATCTCTTGAACGATTCTCTAAACTACAAGTTGAAATCCTGTGAAATCAATACAAAAATTAACGTTGGTTTCACACAGTTGAGACTTGTCATGGATGTTCATGGCCTGATTTTTTGGTGTGTTAAAGCAGTCTTTGTTCTGAGGGTCTGAAGTTCATTTGCTATTTGTAGCTACAAATACAGACTATTTGTATATTATCCAGAATTTTTTATTCCCTGAAAGCACCAGTTAAGATGGCATATACCTATATTTCCCTGTCTGTATCTGAGTTACCAGTGTTGGTACCAGTTGCTCCAGAAGTTGTGGCTGCTGAAGGTCCTGTTAAAGATGGTCCTGTTCCCATTGGCACCACACCTGCCTAGGGAAGGGTTCATGGAAGCCCAAATGTGTTGAGATGGGGCACTGTACTTAGCTTGTACTTCCATTCTTAACACAAATTTGTCTTTATCTGTAGCTTTTTCTTTGCATACAAGAATCTAAACCAGTAAAAACCTGGGTTCAAAGGCCACTGTCAGATATAATGGATTTAATTAACCTTAGCAGAAGTAAAGCAGAACCATCCATTTCAAAGTCAGGCCTTACTGACAGGACACTGCTCCATGAAACTTTTAAACTTGCCTGTTTGAGAGGTTTGCAAGTCAAGGGTGAACACTGGCTAAACACTCATCTTTGCTTTTATTTTTCTGGCTGAGAAGAAAAGATCTAGGCCAACAAAACGCCGACATGTGCAAGACAGTTCCAGCTCTTCAGAGAGCAGCAGTGAAGATGCAGAACTGGACTTAGCAGATACTGAGGAGGAGGAGGAGGAGGAGACAACAAGCAAGGAGCAGTGTGTGATTCCCAGCATTGATTTGTGGATACCAACACAGACAAGTACACAGGAATCAAGCAAAGGAAGATACCAAGCTCCATCCCTTTTCTCTCCTGTGAGTGCAAAGACCAGCAGCGAACTTCAAAGTGATGGAGACAAGGACAGAGCTGCCAGTACCTCATCAGAGCTGAACACCCTCCTGAGCGGCATGGCACGTGCACACTCAGCAGACATCACTGTGAAGAATCCAGAAGAAGTATTGAGCCAGGTGAATCCTGGGATTCTCAGTCTGTTCTTGATGGGATTGGAGCTTAGATCACTGCCTGGTCACTGCTGCAGTTGCTGCAGTGAAGACATCAGTGATGGGGAGATGGTAGAACCTCTTTCAGCCTCTGGCTGCTTTCTCACTGTGCCATCGGGGGGTGCTGCTGGGACCTGAGCTGTTGGGTTACACAGGGATTTCTAGCACTGCCTCCCCATGTGTTATCTAGAAAATAGCTGTGCTCTTTCCTACCCAGAAACTTCTCTTATATCTTCGTAAAGCAGAGTTGTCCAATGAATTGTGATGTCTCACTACCCTGGTGACCAGGGTGTATAGGCTTAAAGCTTGGAAGAGTTTAAGTTACTTACCAGATACTTATCTGTATCTGGTTCTGAATTGGGTTTTCATCCCTGATCAGGCCCTGAAACAGTACAAACCTTCCTAGCAGGTTTTTGCAGAAGAGACAACTCCTTAGCAAAATATTAAATGTCAAAATCACTATTGCAGTTCATGGAAGCAAAAATGTTCTGACTTTTGTGTTAAGAATCACACTTGTGCCCCAGGCTACGCAGCCAGTTGCACTGATGACAAGTTACTGTGTTCTGGGGGTTATGGGATGCTAGGGTTGCAGGTGCTTTAATTTGGTTACAGATACAGCATTATTTTACTAACATAAGTTCAGGGAAGAGCCAGTGGCGTTTCCAAACCTCTTGTTCCTTCCCTTGTATCATGAAGCTGAAAAATGCAAGGAGAACCATGCAGTAAGTTTTGACCTTCAGTGTGAGTTTCTGTGGAGACTTAAAGGCTTTTACAAAGAGATTTGGTGTGACAGTGCACAGGGACTGTGAGGTAAGTGCTGCACTTCAGGGCTGGCTTCATTTAATCAGCTACTCCCAGCAGCAGGAACGTTGAAGACTTTTGTGCCTTCTCTGTATAGTCAGTGCAGGTAATTTTCTGTGAGATACTTTCCTTTTTATCTTTTCTTGTGTGTTTTTTTTTTTCTGTTCCAAGGCTTCCAGATGTGGAAAGCAAGTGCTACGGGTTACCCTGGAGAACGTGAGAAGAGTTCTAAGAAGTAACACATGCTTGCAGAGGAGACTTGTAAGTGCCTCTTCTGTCATGTCTGCTCTTGTGATGTGAGCACTGACAGGCTCTATTTAGTGTGAAATGCTTTTTGATGGAACCACAAACCTTGTTCTGAAGAAACAAGAGCAAAAACTCCTCATTTTCTTCTTTCATGGCTGCCCTGTCAGTAGTTTGTCCTGGGATGAATTATGGTACAACCTTCCTAACTGGAACTCTGTATTTGTTTGTGTGCAGCAATCAAGGGTGCTAAAACCTCCTGCCACTGGTTTAACAAAAATACCTGGTGCTCCTCTTGGCCAGAATCTTCAGTTGATGCCAAACATGACAGAGAAGACTTATCGTCAAGAGAGAGAGCGTCTGAGAAGAATGAACCTGGACAGAAAGCTGCTGATGGCAGTGACGCCTTGGGTGGGCAATGTACTCCTGCCTTGCACCCTGCAAACTGGGAAGATGGCTTTTCATCACACAAAAGGTAGTGGTGACCCATCGGGGCAGTGCTCTCCTACTTTTTGTCCCTACTTTCTGACACCTTCTAATGAATTTTTGCTGATTTGTGATATTGAACTGTTTTCTAGCTGAATCCATTCAAGAGAAGGTTAAGTCAGTCAGTCTCATGAGCACTCCTCTCTTCACACTTTTCATTCAGGTAGGTTTTACTGTCTTAGTGGCATTATCTGCTTTCAGACAATGGTAATCTTTATTTCTGTATTTGATGCTTAAATAAAATCTGATGTTATGACTTTCATATGATGTTTCCTAACTAAAGCCAACATCCAGAATCTAATACTCTGAGGACTTTTTTCCTATAAGTGTAAAAATGTCCCCAGAGTCTTGCATGTGAAGCCTCTCCTGTCCATCTTGTATTGTCAGTGGCTCTACCAGAACATTCTTGTTCTCAAATTCTCATGACAACTTCATCTTGCAGCTCTTTCAGATTGATACCAAAGGCTGCATGAAGATTATTCGTGAGAGAAGGCTAAGGCAGACCGAGCTGCTCAGGGCTGATGCAAGAAGGCCTCAGCAGGTATTGCACATGCTCTGGTTCTAAGCTTTTCCCACTGAAGTCTTGACTAAGTAGAGTTGCTTGTTGTTTGTGTCTTGTGGTGCTGTTTGTGTGCATGTTTTGTTTGGTTTGGAAGCATAAAACATACAGGATGTTGGCAGATGTGGGTTTGGTTGACATCTGTGCTGTTTTAGTGATCTTTAGATAGCTCAGAAGTATAATTTAATATCATTTTTTTTGGCAGGCTTCCCAAAATATGGAGACTTCTTCAGGTACCTACCAGAACATTTGTTTTTGTGATGTGCAAGAAACTTTTTGCTGAAGTCATCTCGTTCCATTAATGACCAATTAAACTGAGGGGAACTTTGGGAACAAAACTACCTTGTTGTGCTCGGTTTTGCTACCCCTTGGATCCTTCAGTTATTAGCTAAATATGTTATTTCTTGGTAAGGGCTGGAAAAAATACTGAAGGGCTGGGGGACCAGTGGCTCTGTGCCACCTGTTCTGTAGACTATAGTTGGTACAGTTCTCTCCAGCAAGGCTGTAGTGAATGTGCTGGTGCTGACCAAAATCCCAATTTGTTGTCACCCTGACTGGTGTGAAGTGCTGGTGTAGTGCTGACCAGTACAGTTCCTTGTGTGTGGTGTTAAGGAGCACTCCTGTCCCATCTTTGATTGATACATCATTGCTGAATGAGCAGCAGTGTTGCTGTATCAGTTATCTGAAGGGTGTCAGGATGGGGCTTGTTTAAATCAAGACTTGTTTTAGCCTCTCTCACAAACAGGAGTTTTGCTACTTCCTGTGCAGGGCACTTGATGTGTAGCAGCCAAGGAATGGCTTTTGAAAGTACTGTTCTTGAAAGTACTCTTTTTACTTTTATTTTTAATTTTATTTCCCCTCTTCTCTAGGCAATTCAGCACAACCTTGTCCTCAGAGGAAGTCCCAAAGGGGCATACCAAGGAATTCTGTCAGGAGACCTGTTGCCTTAAAAGCAAGGGAGGCTTCTGCTGCTGTCCCTGAGTGTGACACCCGTGCTGTGCAGGGAGCTCCTCCAGCCCAAGTGCAAAGGCAGAAGCCTAAAACTGTCTCAGAATTACTGAGAGAGAAGCGGCTGAGAGAATCCCAGGCTGAGAAAGCTATGCAGAGGACAGTGTTTGTTGCCCCACAGATGCTGGTTTCAGGGCCTCTGATTATCCAGCACCCACCACAGCAAATCCTCCCTTCTGCTCAAGCAGGGAGCAAACCTGCAGCAGCTGGTTGTGCAAACGGCCAAGCACAGTGTGCACTAACTCCATTGCCAGCATTTACTTCTGTTGCAGGTTCAACCTCTACCCAGACTGTGCTTGAAAAGCATTCCTCATCAGTGTCAGAAACTGGGGAAAGCCCCAGCTCCTCACAAGGAGCAGAACTACAATCCAATAAGGAACTCAAAGAGCAAGCTTTGGAAGGGAGCCTTGAAGGAGGGGGTCTTCCAGGCACGAATCCAGCTGCAGCAGAGAAGGCCTCAGATCAGGGAGGGTGTAATGGTCAGGTCCTGGCTGGTAGCTCAGCTTCAGTAGTGTTGCAAAACCAAGCTTTTGTGCCACACCAAATTACAGTGGTGCCTGTTGGCATTGAGTCTGCCCCCAAGAAACTGTCTCTTTCCACACCAGTTTCCTGTGAACCGAATAGTAATGGGCCACAACAGGGGCCAGTCAGTCTGTTGCCAGCTCTTGTGACTTCCCAAACTGGTTCCCCTCTCATTCCCAACAGCATTCTGCCTTTCACCTGGGTGGTAACACCACAGGCTTTGCTCCCCACTGCTGTACAGGTGGGTGTGCCCCTGGGAATGCCAGCTGCTGCTCTGAGCAGTCACTGTCCAGCACCAGTGACTTCCAGTGGCAATGCCTCAGGAGTGTCTCCTGTACCAGCTGGAGCCAGTTCACCTCACCTCAGCAGTGCAGAGACAGGAGCACCGAGTGCCCAGGCAGCAGGAGTACAGCCTTCAGGGAAGACAGCTAACCATGGCACAGCTCTCCTACCTGTGACCTCGGCGAGTCCAGGATGCGCCACATCCAGTGCTGCTTCTCCCACACCTGTGTGTTCAGGTGGCTTCTCCAAGGCTTCTGACTCCTCTGCAGCTCACACAGCTCTCCCAGCAGGTCCAGCAGCCCCACGTGCTGCACTGCTGCCCCAGACACAGCCACTTGTGAGCACACAGGGGGCCAGTTCCCAGTGTGTGTCAAATCTCACTGGTTTGGGAAAGAACCATGATTCCGTTACAACTAGTGGATCCTCTTCCAGTCCAAGCACCACCACAAAAGGGATTGTGCTCCAACCAGGAGATCCAGTTCCTCAAAACAATGTCCCAAGGAACTCCAATTGCTTTGCTGCACAAGCAGTGAGAAACAGGCCTATTGCCTCCAAACCTCCAGCCACGCAGCCTGCTGATAGTTCACCCAAGCCAACCACTTCCAGTGCAGAAAAGAATCTACTTGACTTAAGCCTGATTTCCCTTGAAGATGAAGGGCTAGTGAAGGAGTGGCTGAGTGGGAAACAAGGGGTCCAGGTACCATCACTCCAAACCAGATTGCCTTATTTGCCACCTTTTCTGTGCAACTTAAAAACCCTCTCGAAGCTGCTTCTGCAGAAGGCAGCTCTAGAAGAGCAAGCAGCATGTCTTCTGCCTTCTGCCAGTCAGGATGCAGGCACTGGGGCTGGTTTGGATGCTATCAGAGAATTGGTTCAGCAGAAACTCGGCAATAACCCTGCTTACCTCCTACTGAAAGCCAGATTCCTAGCAGCCTTTACACTCCCAGCTGTACTAGCAACTCTTCCTCCTCCAAAAGTGACAACAACTCTGTCAGCCAGCAGGAAGCAATATGAAGAGAGTGATGAAGAGGAGTGGCAGAGCGAGAAGGAAGTGTCTGAGGAAGGGGAGAGTGGGAATGAATTAACAGGAGTACAGTTGGATGGTGATGAGCCTGGAGACAAAGATGCTGATTTACTAAATCAGGTAAAACAGGTGCCAAGAACTAAAAGCAGAAAGTTAGTGGCAGCTGAATATTGCTCCCACTGGGATCCAGGGTGAAATGTCTTCTTAAGTGTGGCAGAAATTTGGTCCTTTTGAAGAAGTACAGTTTTTCAGCTGATAAGAGTTCTCCAGCTCAGCTGGGAGCCCTTTGGCCTTGTGAGGGTCAAACCTGTGGTTTATGTAGCATGTTAAACTTGACAATGCATATCAAAGCTCCCTTCCTCTTACAGTTTATAATCTGCTGCACTGACCCCTGTATTTTTTAAATCAGGCCATTGGTTTCCGTTGTGTATGGCCTTTAAACCCAAATAATATCATGGGAATTGTGTATATCTGCCTAAAATTGGTCTCTGATTCCTTTTTTTGAAGCAGAGTCCATTATTGCCCAGCACTGTTTCTTACAGAACATGCTGGGAAGCTGTGTAGCTCAAACTTGCATTTCAATTCACTGTGGCACCGAAATAAACAAGACTAACGAAGATGAATCAACAAGGTAAACTTCTGTTTGTGCAGAAAGGTGGCAAAAATGCCTAAAACTCAGAGCTTTCCCATAGTAAAAGCCAGCAGGTACCTTTCTAGTCTGGCTGTGACTTTTCTAGGTCGGGGGCAAGTTCAGTGTAGTTGGAACTGTGAGCAGTTGGTGCAGAAATCACCAGCAGTTCCTCACTGCCTGGCAGCCTTACTGCCAACCTCTGTCCTGTGTCATCTTCCACCAGGCTCCCCTCATTCCTTTTCTTAATGCTACAGCCACATTGTTTTCCTGGTGCTTTTCAGTGAGAACTTTGCAGTAGGGAGTATGTTTCATGAGAAATCAGAAGTTTGGGTTGTCTGGGGAGTTGTCTGGCTCCAGCAGTGAAAGCTCAAAGCATTGCTTATGGCTGGAGTTCAACTTCACTAACAAATGGTTGTGCCCAGACAGAAACTGCAGCAGGAATTGCTCTGGTTTGGTGGCAGAAGTAAGAAGTGTTGGCTGAAGGTTTCACCCTGAAAACTTTGGGATGTTTTGTCTTTGCTGTGACATTGGTAATAGAATATTGTTGTCCCATGGTTTATTTTGAAGGAAGATTGTTTTGGAAATCTGAACTCCCAAGAATAAAGGGAGCTCTTTTGGCTCTCATGGTGTTGATGATGATCTCTTCTGCAGGGCATGGGAGCTGAAGAGATGGCTGCACAGTATGTCCTGGACTCCTGTGCTGGTGTGGCTGATGCCAGTGCTCCTCAGATCAGGAGAAGTGCCCGCTTCAGGAAAAGGAGGAAGATCTGAGAAGGAAACCTGTTAGTAACTACTCTCTGAATCTTGGATTTCTTGCCTGAGAAGAGAACCTGAGTCTCATTTGTCTGTGGTGCAGCTTAAACAGTGAATCGTGACCTGAGGAGAGGACTGGAATTATCTTGACTTTTGTTCCCTCAGGACACAGAGTTCTATACTCACCCCTTAATCATAGCCTGAGGCTAAAACTTTGACGTGCAGGGGGAGGGAAAGTGATGGAAGTGATGTCTGTGTGCTAAAATTAAATCTAAAAGTCACAAAGTTCAAACACTTGGCAGCCTTTTAGTCCATACTGCTGCCTACTGGTATTATACCTAGTTGGTAGCACTCTCCAGGCTTGGAAGGGTCATAATTTGTGGAACAGGAAAGTTTGGGCAGCTACAGCTGCAGAGAGGGTTTGTGTGTGCAGAAGCCACAGTAAGTCCCTGCAGCAGGTTCCAGCAAGGCTGGTGATAATGTGTCTTGTCTCTGGGCTGTCAGGAAATCCTCTAGATCTGGGGGTGCTGGCAGCTCTTTGTGGAGTTTGTCTTCTGTAGCCTGGCTTGTGAGTCTTGAGGACTGGTATTAAAAGCTGGTGGGTAGTTTGGGCTTAAGGCTGGTGGCTAATTCACTGGAGTTTAACATTTTAGATGAGATATTAGGGGGAAATTCTTTCCAGAGAGAGTGGTGAGGGGCTGGAACGGGCTGCCCAGAGATGGGGTGGGTGCCCCATCCCTGGGGGTGTTCAAGGCCAGGTTGGATGGGGCCCTGGGCAACCTTGTGTAGCTCCAGGCCTGGAGGTTGGTGGCCCTGCCTGTGGCAGGGGGTTGGAGCTGTGTGATCCTTGGGGTCCCTTCCAACCTGGCCCAGTCTATGATTTTGCCTTCAAACACCTTTGTGGGCCCCACCCCCCAATATAGCTTCATTTCTCTCTCTAACAGGACAGCTTCTGTAGGCATGCGATCTCTTCATATCTGTTCCTGTCTTTGAAAGAGGCCAAAGGAACTTGACCGGTGTTTGATTCCTGTGGTTGTCAGATGAGACTCTTGTTTCCTTCCAAGTTGGGTTTGGAAACTCCAGGACTCCCTGTAAAAGTGCTCTGACTAATGGGAGCTGTTTGTGCTTTGTTACAGGAGCCTCCTGAACGTGCTCTGCCTTCCCACATGGCAGCAGCAGACACTCTTTGCACTACTGAACACTGAGCAAACTGACAAGATGGACCAGAGGAAGAGCAGAAAATGGCTGGACTGGTTTTCCCATCACCTAACGAACTCTGCAGCTTTAGTTACAAATAATGAAGCAAAATGACTGGAAGGAAATCCTCCAGGCCTAGAGAGATTCTCTTCTCTTTCAAACTAGCACATGCTGTAGATGTCACGGGGTGAGATTGCTGGAGACCTAGGGAAGCCAGCAGTGAGGGTTATTTATTTCCCTTCTGTCTTAGCTCCTATTTATGTGAATGTTTATTCATGTTCAGAATATGTTGTTCATGGGGTAGGCTTTTATTTTTCAGTGCTGTGACAGTGGCTTTGCTTGACAGCTGACTGAATACTGCTGAATAATCAGCAGATCAATTTTGTATCAAAATGACTCTTGAGTATTTGTTGAAATACAGATGTTTTTATTTTTCTCACTTAAAAATTACTGATGTCTTCTGTGTTGGTCTTTTCTCATCTCTCTTTTTCCTGGTAAACAGTGCTTTTAATAATGTGTGTGAGTGTGATTGCTAATGAGAAAAGTGAAGTTTGCAAGCTGTGTGAAAACTGGGGAGAAAGAGGAACATGAATATGCATGTGGCTAAAATTGCAGGATTTAATTAGGCTTGGATTCTTGCTGGCTTCTTTCACAGCCTGCCCCACAGAGCTGTTTGGAAATCGCTTAAAAACTGGTTTCCTCATTCGTGAAGAGGCAATTTCTCCCTTGGAGAGGTGCAAGGCTGGCTGAGGCAAAGCTGCTGTGGAAGTGCTGCAGGAAGCTTCGTCCCATGGTGCTGGCTATGCTTCTGTGAGGTGCAGCTCTTCCATGAGGGTCCCTGAGGCAGAGCTGGGGTCAGGGGAATCAACTTTTTTAAAAGGTAGACAATGGCAGGACAAGGGGGATGGATTAAAGCTAAAGGAAGGAAGGGTTAGATGAGATATTGGGGGAAGTTCTTTGCAGAGAGAGTGGTGAGGGGCTGGAACAGGCTGCCCAGAGAGGTGGTGGATGCCCCATCCCTGGGGGTGTTCAAGGCCAGGTTGGATGGGGCCCTGGGCAACCTTGTGTAGCTCCAGGCCTGGAGGTTGCTGGCCCTGCCTGTGGCAGGGGGTTGGAGCTCTGTGATCCTTGGGGTCCCTTCCAACCTGGACCAGTCTGTAATTCTATGACAGTGGGTACCACCATTGTAATCGGGTGTCAAGACATTATGGAGCAAAAGGAAGGGTTTCAAAATGCTTTCCTCTTGCAGTGTACTCTGTTTTCTGTAAGCCAGTGCACATAGTGGGTTTTTTTCCCCAAGAAATCCAGACGTGGCAGCAGCTCTGCTGTACAACTCTGTGCTGCTCACCACCGGGCTGTTACCATGAGGCACTGGTAGTAAATGTAATCTCTGCTCTAAACAACTGCTATCCTTTGCAAACACTGCTGAGGAGATGCCCTTGTGATCTTACTGCTTGTGGAAAAACCTCTGTCTTTGTTCTTTTGCAGAATTAAATTGATCTGTTGCTGTAGAACAGAAACTCCTGAGGCTAGACTGGTCAATTAGCAGACACTCTGATTACCTTCAGAAGGGCATAGCTGATAGAGGTACTGTATTTTGGTTTTTTCTTTAGTGTAAAGCTAATTTAATGCCTAACAAGAAGCACAGGCTTAGAGAATCTCTGCTCTGCTCCTAATGATAACATGGAGAAACTCTCCAGAAACTTAGAAAGCAGAACAAAAGGTAGAGTGGGAAGCTAATGGGAAAATGTGTCATGCTGCCATGGTATCAGAGTGTGCATGTTCTCCAGACTTTTTTTAAAACAGACTGTTAGTGACTTCTTGTTGCAGCTACAGTTCTAGGACTGTGGGAAGGCAGGGAGGCAGTCAAAGGTATGATGATGCTTAACATCATCCCTTGTGCTGCTTGGTGTGCTGCTCCTTTAATGATTGCAAGAGCCACAGCCTGTAATTTGGGAATCGTGGGTTATGTTCCTTGCTTTGCCAAGACTTGACTCCCTTTCCTTCAAAATACTGAGTTGTCATAATTATGCCTGATGCTTAAGGGCATCCAAAATTAGAGGAATCATTATTGAAATCCTCCTTTTCAGCTGAACTCTAAATGAAGAGAGTTCTTGCTGCTACCCTGCAGAAAGATGTTAACAGCTGAAAGGCTATTTGAAGAGCCTCTTTCTTCTGGCTCTGGCTTATTTTGTCTCCTGAAATCAAATGAAAAGACCTATGCCTGTGACCTTCACTCTTCTTTACCTTGCTGACCACCACACAAGGAAACTCTCTGGGCCCCAGCTGGTATTTCAATGTCACAGTTTGGAAAAGAAAGTCAGACTGTGTCTGAAATCACTGCTGACTCGCGATGTGATGAGCAGTTTTCTCCTCCCCCATCACCCATTTCTGGCTTCCCCTTTTTTTTAACCTCTTCCCCCTGCCCCTCCTTTCCTTTCCTGTCTCAGAGTAAGCTGAGTAGTTTCCCCTTTTCTCTCAAACCAGTTTTGCTCCTGGAATGATCTTTGCTCTAGCCAGAGACTGCACCCAAGACAAGTTTTCGGAGAGACAGGACACAGCCAAGTGTTGCTAGACCAGGAAACAAGGAGGCTTTTGACTGCACAGGCTCAGGTTGGTCCATGTGATGCAGAATGGTTTATATTAAAAGGGAAAACTTTATTTTGCAGCTCTGAGGTAAGGTTGTGGTGTTTATCAATGGGGAAATGCATTTCTTGTAATCTGTTGGTGTTGCTTTGATGTAGATGGAGCAGAGTATTTTCTCCATGATAATTAATAACTAATTCTATGTCAGTCCAGCTCAGTGAGCTTAACTGACAATGTTATATGTAACAACTATGTGCTGAAGATGTTGGGAGTCTTTTCTCTGGGCTGAAGCAGAAAAACAGTGAAGGTTTGAGATGACCTTGGAGGGAGATGCAGTAAGGTGTGTGTGTGAAATCCCCTATTGCTGCTGATGGTCAGAACTCTGTTCCACCCTCCTGCCTCCAACCAAGGTGACTAAAAACATGAATACTGAGGTTCCTGGCAGCCTTCCTGAGTCCCTGAGAATGACAGAGGCTACTGCAGTTGACTCATACGTGTCATATTAGCATAGCTGTTAATGACTGCAATTGCAGAATGTACTTCTGGAACATTCTGATCACAAAGGGGCAAAGAGATGAAAATGGCAGCTGCTTCTTGGAAAGGCCAGTAAGCCTGGCTACAGAAGTGTTAGGCTTTCTGCATCTCTTTACCTGCACACTTCCAGCTTGAGTAGAAGTAGTATTCCTACCCCCGTGGTTAGTAGGAGGCTCTTGTAAGCACAGAGTGCAGCTGCTGGTGGGGTCACTGCAGGAAACCACCAAACATGGGCACAGAAAGACTCCTCAGCGATGGGAATGGTTCTGCAGCCTCTCAGCATATCTGTGTGAGCATAAACTGCTAAAGATGCTCAGGTGGAATCTGTGAGGTGGATGGGAAAGGCTGCTGACCCTGTGGCTTCCTGGGGCATGATTTGCACCTCTGTGTCTGCAGTGGAAATCATATACAGCCCTGTGCTCTCCTTCCTTGCACATGGATCAGGTACAGCATGCAGAAAAACAGCTCTTGGATGATTAATGCAGTTAAGACTATTGCTTCTGGGGGTTTTCAGGGAGCCTTTTGTGGTGTTAGATTTAATGACTCTAGTCAGACATGATACAGGGATCTTGAGTGCTGGGAGATGGAGAAGAAAGTGTGTGAACTTTGTAAAACAGAGGCAACAGCTAATATGGAGAGCTATTAAGATGTTTTCACTTCTTCAGAGGATGGTTAGCTTCAAATTGGAAGGTTGAGGCTTGTCATCAGCTTATCTTGTGTTGTGTTCCACCCTTTTTGTATTATTTGTGGGGACTGAAGATTTAATTCTGAGCATAGCTATAGCTGAGCATCTGGAGAACCCACGGTGAAGACAGTGAGATTTGACAGGACCTTTTTGGGGGTACACTGTTGGGAATCTAGAGCTGGATTTTCCTCTACTCGTGGAGCTCTCTCTGACTTGTTGCTAAGTAGTTTCACTTTCCTCTTGCAGTGAGATCTGGGAGATGTTTGGCTGGTTGGAGGGACATCATCAAGCTTCGGTGACTTTTGTTTTCTGGGAATTCCACACTAGCTCTCCTTCACAAATGTGTCAGCAGCACTGGTGCTAGTGAGCATTGGTGTGGGTATCTCCAGTCTGGTACCACGCTCTGCTTTCAGGTATGCCTTAGTGTATCACAGTGTTCTGCAGGTGCTTTTCAGAGTTAAACCCACATGGGAGAGATGTTCCTGTATCTACCAGACACTTCTCCACTCTCAAGTCTGTTAAGATACTTGGTCTCCCCTGCCCTCCTGCTCTAGGAAGCTTGGACTCTGCTTGCTTGTTTTCTGTTCTTGTTTTTTCAAGACAGGACAACACTGCTCACCAATCCTTCTCGCTCACCAGCATGTGGGAAGAGGATAATGATGAAGCATGTTGGAATAACCTGGAGAGCTTCCGGGTGAAGCTGATCTCGGTGATAGACCCTTCCCGTATCACACCCTATCTTCGCCAGTGCAAAGTCATCAACCACGATGATGAGGAGCAAGTTCTTAATGACCCCAGCCTGGTCATGCGCAAACGGAAGGCAGGTGGGTGAGGTGCAGCTTTTGGCTCTGTGGATGCTCTCATGATCTGTCAGCTCCTGGGATGATTGACACAGTTCAGGCTATCTTGAATGCTGGAGAAGAAAGTGTGTGAGCTGTTTGTAAAGCAGAGGCAACAGCTAATTTGGAGAGCTGTTAAGATGTTTTCACTTCTTCAGAGGGATGGTTGGTTTCAAAGTGGAAGGTTGAGGTTTGTCATCAGCTTATCTTTTGTTGTGTTCCACCCTTTTTGTATTATTTGTGGGGATTGAAGATTTAATTCTGAGCATAGCTATAGCTGAGCTGCAGCTCCTGGGAGCTGACTGGAAGAGAGGAGTGCTAACGGGCTGGCTTGAAGAAGCTTCTGGGTTACCATCTCCCTGTGTTTAGACACGGGCGTTACAGGCACTGCCAGGCAGCCCCTTTCCTCAGCACAGCACTGCAGGGAGAGGAGGGGTGGAGATGGCTCTAGGGGTACATTCCTGAGCTGTGTAAGGGTGTGATGGAGCACAGAGGGTGTGATGGAGCACAGAGGGTGTGATGGAGCACAGAGGGTGTGATGGAGCACAGAGGGTGTGCAGCGCTCTGGTGTTCCGGATCCTCTAGCTTAGCCTAAGGAAGAGCATTCCTTCAGTTTGATCTGCAAGGCTTTTCTTGTGTAATAATTTTGCAGGGGGAGACTTAAAAGATTAATTTAGCAGTTATTGTCCTTCATTCCTGTCTCCTGGTGTTTGAGAGAACACTGGCAACACATTAAGGAAATTCTTCATGACTGTTCAGTACGGTCTTGGTTTTATGTCAGAGAGAAAGCAGAATTCATTATGCTGTTAGGACATCTTTTGGGTTGGAATGGATTAACTCTACTGATAAATTACTGATGATCACTGAAAAAAATTACTTTCTCTGTTTTCCAGATTGGGAAATTGCAGAACCTGGAAAAGAAGCCCTCTGGGCTTGGCTTTGTACAGGGTATTTCTAGACAAAGTAGGGAACTGAGCTCAAAGTCTCTTTCATCCAGGCTGTCTCAAGCTTGTCCCTGCTGCCTCTCTCTGTGCAGTGTTCCTACACCAGTGGCCTTTTTTCTAGGTATTTGGAAGTGGAGCCTCAATCTGCAGCAACTCTTGTGGTGCTTTAACTATATCCTTTCTGTAATGGTCATCAGGAAAACAAAGCAATCTTCTGAGATCTGCTTTTTGCACCCACTGCAGCAGGAGCTAGGTACAAGGGCTAGGTTTTAACTGTTCCTTCAGCCTGGGGAGGAGGAATTTGATCCTGTGGACCCGAATCTGCATGTGGAGAAAGTTGAGCAATCTTTTTTATGTTAGAAATGGGTAGAGAGATAAATAAATAAATGGTCTGTTGCTTTGATTTCAGGTGTTCTTCTGGACATTCTTCAGCGTACAGGACAGAAGGGCTTTGAGGCATTTCTGGAGAGCCTTGAGCTTTATTATCCACAACTGTATAAGAAAATAACTGGCAAGGAGCCCAGCAGGGTTTTCTCTATGATTATAGGTAAAGTTTGTGCTGTGAAACACCTTTTGTTTGGTGTTGCCATGCAAATTAAGCGGGGAGGAGCAGAAGGATGAGTTCCATCAGTGACACTGGTGTGGAGCTCAGGAGCGCAGAGCAGGGGAAACAGTGGGGATAGCTGGATCACACTTGTCTCTGGGGTTTGCATGCGTGGCACTTGACAAGGGGTAAGGGGGTTGGGACCCTGTGCTGTGTTTGGGGAGCAGACAGGACAGTGGTGGCTGACGCCTGCCCACCCAACAGACACCGCTGGGGAATCTGGCCTGAGCCAGCTCCTGATGAACGAGATCATGAAGCTGCAGAGCACTGTGCAGGAGGAGCGGAGGAAGGCCCAGGAGCTCACCATGTGGCTGCACACCAAAGAAGACACAATCAGAGAGATGTGGGTGAGGGACAGCCTGCTTCGCAAGCATGAAGAGCGGGCACAGAAGATGAAGGAGGAGAGGGACAGCCTGAGCAAGGAGCTGAGGAAGTGCAAGGATGAGAACTACAGCCTGGCAATGAGCTATGCCAAGCAGAGTGAGGAGAAGAGTGCTGCCCTCATGAAGAACCGGGATCTAATGCTGGAGGTCAGTCACTCTTTGCTCAAGCTTCCCTCTGAGCCTAGAAGGCTGTGCTGTGTGCCAGACTTGTCTTTGCCTGGGATGGCCTGGACCAGCATGAGGTTCTGTGCATCTCTAGGAGGTGGCCTGTCTTGGCAGTCTCTAGCTCAGCCCATGTGTCACAAGTTGGGCTGTGATGAATTCACAGCCTTCCTCTCAGTTAAAACTGGGCTATCTCATGAGGGCAGCACATGTTGGATACATGTTATATCCATCTAGCTCACAGGCAGGACTGTGGTCCCCAGGGCATCAGACATCCTGAGGAAAACAAAGCTGGGGAGGAATTTTCCCTGTTGTCTGAGGGAGAGAGAACTCCTTTTGCTGGCTGGTTTTCTTCTTGTTACTGATGAGCTCTTAACCTCCTTGTAGATCGATCACTTGAAGCACAGCCTCATGAAGGCTGAGGATGACTGCAAACTGGAGCGTAAGCACACCATGAAACTGAAGCATGCCATAGAGCAGCGGCCAAGCCACGAGGTGATGTGGGAGATCCAGCAGGAGAAGGAGCTGCTCTTGGCTAAGAATCAGGAGCTGGAGAACACTCTTCAGGTTGGTGGGAGTAGTTGAGTGTGGACTCTTGAGAAGCAACTGCAGCAGCTTGGGCAGCAATGGGGCTGCACTGGAGGTTGTGTCAGCCACTGTGGCCTTGTTCTCCCAAGTTAAGCTGAGCCTTTAGGGCTGTGGGGAGAAAGTTAATATAGAGTTGGATGCTTGCTGTATTTCACTTTTTTTTTCTTTGTCCAGCAGGTTGCCAGGGAACAGAATTTGGAGAAGAGCCTCTCCAAGGAGACCCTGGAGAATGACTGCAGCCACATGCTAGAGGAGCGCCGGGAGCTGATGAACACGGTTTACAGCCTTCGCAAGGACCTGCGCCAAGCCGAGGTGCTCCAAGACAAAGTATGTGATGCAGTGAGAATTCCTGCTGTGGGTTCGTGGGTGAGAGGCAGGTGAAGCACTCACAGTGAAGCACTTCTGCCTGTGGAGCAGAGGAGCTCACTGCTCTAGTGTCTGTACTGTTTGTTGTTTGCTGAAGAAAGGCATGTTAACATTTTAGCATTCTCTGTAGCATTAGCTGTTACCTGTTAATGTTTGTGTTAATTAGCAGTCCCTGCCTCAGTCTGGAGGGTTACAGGAGCTTTTATCATGACTGACAGCTTGGGTACATGTAAATCCATCATGTTAGTAGTCCTCTTAGTCATGTTGACCAACCTTCTGGCTGGCCTTGCCCCAGCTGGACAGCCTGGCTGCACTCTGACATTGCACAGAGGTCTGGCCGTAGCAATCTGTGGTACGGAGCAGAAGTGGTGAGAGTCTGGCTCAGGCTCTGCCTGCAAGCAGGGTGCTTTTGACTTTGTCTCAGCAGTATGCAGAGGAGAAAGAGATGCTTGAACTACAGTGCACGTCTCTGAGGAAGGACTCCCAGATGTATAAAAAACGGATCGAAGCTGTCCTGCAGCAGATGGAGGAAGTGGCTTCAGAAAGAGACCAGGTGATAAAAACATTCCTCATGGAGCTGCAGCTAATTCCAGCTTCCCTGCCTGAGGCTTGCAGGTACTGTAACCCTGAACATACTGCCTTGTGACATGCAGTGACAGGTTCTCCCTTACACCAGGCACTCCTGACCCGAGAGCAGTTCTACATGCAGTACTCCAAGAACCTGGTTGAGAGGGACGCTTACCGCAAGCAGATCCGGGAGCTGGGCGAGCGATGTGACGAGATGCAACTGCAGCTCTTCCAAAAGGAGAGTCAGTTACTGGCTACTGAAGCCAAGCTGAAAAGGTTGCAGCTGGAGCTACCCACACTGGTACGTCTGCGGGGTTGTCACCTGGGAAGCTGAGTATAGGGCTGGAGTGTGACACCCCTGAGGCCTTTGTGCCTAACCAGGGTTCAGCAGGCAGCAGCCAGGGTAACCGTGTCTGAAATGCTGAGTTTGGCAAAGTTAAAGACATGATGATTCCTATTACCCCACCCTGGTTCCAGGCATTGATAATCTGGGCTGATGGAAGGTCTTCTTTGTAGTGTGTCTGGAGATGATGGGATCTTCCCCCACCAGAGAGTGAACTCTATTTAGAGACTCTGTATGAGCCCTTTGGGTGAAACTGGGAGCAGGGTGGAAGGGTGCTAAAGTTTCTGGGACTAAGTTAAGATATACAATGACTCTTAATTCCTGGGTGTGTACTTTCTCCAAGTGGTCAGACAGGAGTGTGTAGGAGGGAGGAAGTCCTCGCTCACTTCTCAGTCTCCTGCGTATTCCCCTACTGCTGCTTCTTTGCTTATGAGGAACAGTTAATTTATATCTGTTTTATTTCAGACCTCTGACCTGGATGATACCTCCTCCAGAGATTCCCAGGAAGTGAGTAGTCTGCCTCATTTACCTTTTACCTTGGTTTTTTTCTGGGCTGGCTTAACATTCCTCACTTGTGCTGAGTTCCCAAAGTAACAGCAGTTTTCAATCCATGGCTCAGGCTTGTGGCAGTGATACCACAAAATACAGAGGCAGCACAACAGACCAGTGACAGAATCTCCCTGTCCCCTGAGATTTCCAAGTGTAGGACACAGTTATGGTGTAAGCCAGCAACGTTTCTTCAGCCTAAGAAAATTAGGGGAAGAGTTACTTCTAATTCTCTCTTGTGGGAGAACAGGCAAAACTGTCTTACCTCAGGGACATCTGTAGTTCATAACTTGAGTGTGGAAGCCATTGTCACATTCCAGGCCACAAGTATTAATGAGGCCAAAGGAACTGGATATTTTCATGGAGGATAAATCCATGAGCAGATCCACAACTCCCAGCTCAGAAAGTCTCCTGTTTAGCTGTCAGCAAGATGCTCTAGGGAAAGATTGGTTCTATGCATGTCCTGTTTTTTACAGTCCTCTGTCCCTAGCTACTGTGCAAAAGATTTAGGGACAGTTCTCATGTTCTTGCTTTGCTTCTGTCCTATAGCTTACTCTGCATGGTCATCTAGATGAAGATACACAACCGACTAAAAGTAAGGCTTTTTTTGGGAAAATGCGGGGTAGAATTCCTGAGAGGGTGGTCTGGTGTTCCAAAGGGACAGGGAAAGACACTCCTGGGTTTTATTTTTAGTAAAGAAACAGGTATTCTGACTGGGGACTCACTTTGAGAGAGGCTTCTTGGTGGGGTGTGCTAAGAGTTCCTTGAGATGACTGGGAATAAGTACCCCTAAATCAAGGCGTTCTGCAATACCATCACCTTCACCTATAAACAGGAGAATGCATCCCAGGGTGCTGGGAGCAGTGAATGCTTGTGAAGTTTTTTTCTGAGAGAAAAAGAACTCCACAGGCTGTCTCTTTCACTACGTGGTCTCTGATAGCTGAGTGACCTGGGAAAAGCACTATCATCAGACTGTCCTAGGACCCCAAGTCTTTTTTCTTTTATTGAGGTAACCTGTATACTGAATTTATCCAGGAAAAATCACCTGGCACATGGTGCCTTTGCTCATGGGCACCCTTTTCCTCCCATTCCTGTTGTGTTTGTGGCAGAGCTGGGAGAGAACCAATACCTTTCCATTTCAGCTGGACCATGTGGCTTTCTCCAGGGAGTTTTTCCTCCCCTCTTCCCTTTTATGTTGCAAGCTTTTTTCCCCAAAAGCAGAACTGTGTAGCTAACGCTGTCACTAGTTCTGTTTCTGTGGCATCCCCAGTGGAAATGACTCAGCAGTGTGGAAAGGCATTAATAGACTCCTCTAAGAGCTTGCAATTCTCTTTCAGAACATGTTGAGAAAGGAAAGAACCTAGCACAGTAGAAGAAATTTTCTGTTTTGATCTCCTGAAAGATCTAAATGATCTTTTCATTCATTGAGATGGGAGATTTTTCACAAAAGCCAAACAACACTGATCCAAAAAGCCTTTTATTCTTCTCATTCAGCTCAAAACCATGTATTTTGATACCCCATCGCTACATAAGGAGCATTTGATCTGATGTGAAATGCCTTGATGTGCCAAACTTTGGTGGGCAACAAGGACCCTTGATCTGCCCAACTTAGTTGGAGGGCAACAAGGACAAATGATGGTGTTAACAATGATGACAAGATTTCTCCTGGTGATTTCTAATGTGGTTTTTTAATGATGCTAAGCAGAGGTGCTACTTGCCAAGGTTTGCTTTGCCTCTTGTATAAGCAGAAACTAGAAAGCTGCTGGTGTCTCCTGAGCCCTGTGGGGAACTCCAATCACCCTAAGAAAAATTCAGGGCTCAAGTAAAATGAGAAGTGACTCGTGCATGGATCACAGGGCTGAATCCTGAACGCTCCGAGACGTGGTTTCAGTTCTGCTCTTGACTCTAGTGCTGGGGTGGTTGTTACGCTGCAGCTATTGCTGACAAACTGGTGGAGGGAGAAGTTACTTCACAATGGCAAATATGAGTAAACCTGTGATTTATTTTTCCCCCTTCTCTTAGAAGATTGCCCTGAAGGACAAACCCAGGAATTTAGCACTCGAGACAGCAGTCTGCCTCCAAAGTCACCAAGTGTAAGAGAACCTTTGTGGGCTCTTTTTTTACAGATTCTGAACCCCAGTTGTTAGTAATGGTTTTGTTAATGATGGATTTACATGCTTCTCAAACCTGGTAGTAAGGAGTTTACTGCTTTTCCAAAACCTGAGTGCTCTGTGCAAAATTCACCCTCCAAAAAGGGCTCTGAACTGTGGAACAATTGAGGTGGTTATTTCTCTATCTGTGTCTAGAAGCTTCTTCCAGCTACTCTCTGGCCTTCATCTCTGGGTGTGGATGTCTTCTCATATAATTAACTGTCTGCAGTAATACTGTTGGTACAGGGAACAATCCCAACTTTACAAAAAGGAGGATGTGAAGTTGGGTAAAACTATGTGAATCAGATGGATGATCATCCTGCACACACCACAGCTGACAGCCCAGGAGTGAACATGCCGTAGTGGAAGCAGGAAGCTGGCTGTGTGCTGTGGATGCTTTCCCAGAGTTTGGTAGTGAACAGATGTTCCTGGTCAGCTGAAGGCATAGGTTCCCATTTTTTTTTCCTCCTTCTTTTAAATGTAAAATGATTCATGGCAGAAACAAGTCAGAGGGGAGAAATGACCAAGCTTATTCCCTACAGAGGCTGGATGCGCTGCATCAGCCCTAAAACCAGCCACCTTTGTAGAGCTGGTTTCCACTACCCAGTTCTAACATTGATCTGATATTTTGAGGAATCTGGTTATTATTTGTTTTGGATTTTTTGTCTTCCAGTTCAGTGAGTGTAACTTGGCCAACGAGGAGCTGGCGGAGAAGGAGCGGAGGAGGATGAAGGACTGCTTTGAGCGGTACCGAAGGTCTGGCCTTTAGTAAGCAGGGCTGATTTAGGCAAACCTGTGAGACTTGTTGTATTTCCTCATTCCTGTCCAGCCCCTGTCCCCAAGCTTGATTCGTGGAGGGCATAAGTTAATTGCACATCTTCAGAGGCTCATGCTTCTAGCTGAATGGGTTGGGACTCCTGCCTTGGTACCAGAGGTAGCCAAGACAGCAATAATCACATCTGCTCTGGACCATGAAGATGTTCCACAGCAGGCACAGGAGAGTGTGCTGAAGGGGGTCTAGTTTATGAAGTTTGATAGATTTCTCCCAGGGCAGTGAAATCTGTCTGACACTGACAGTCTAATACACTGCTGAAACTCAAGACCAAGCTCCCACAACTTGAAGGGCATGGATTTCCACCCTCTGCCCTCTTCAAATGCTTGGTGTCTTTGCTGATCACTGCCTTTAGGAGCAGAGAGATGCCAGCCTTGTACCAGAGGGACCTTAGCATTAGATAGGAGTGCTGTAACCAGCTCCCTGCCTGCTGCCAGTCCTGGTTTTATTAAAGGACTTAGGGTAGGATTTTTTCAATTGAACATGAACAGTAGGACAGGTGAGAATGTCACCCATCACTTCAGATGCGGTTTTACCCTCTGCTTGCTCCCCGTACAGCTTTATCTCACTAAACACTCAGTGCAGGGTCAGACCCTGACCCTCAGCAGCGAAGCCCCCAGCCCCTGCAGGTGTCAGGTTTGGAAGAACCCCCTTCTTGCTTCCAGGAAGAGAGCGCTGCGCCGGGCCCCGCAGGACCGGCACCACGAGGCCGACTGGGAGAACACCACGGGCAGCGACAACACTGACACCGAGGGCTCTTGAGCCGGCCGGGCCGGGGGCCGTGCCCTCTGAGGCGCTTCCCTGCCCAGGGACCCGGTGGGGTTTGCAGCCGGGCCGGGACAGCGGCGGGGAAATAAAGAACCAGATGAAATAGCGCTGGGCTGAGCTGCTCTTCCATGAAGGGTGGGGCCGCCGGTGCAGCAGTGGGAGGGCAGCACCCCGCGGCGCGCCCGGCCCCTGCCCACACCCGACATGGCCGCCGCCGCCTCAGGTCCCGCCCTCTGCGTGCGCCTGCGCCAGCGCCATGCAGCGCGCTGCGCGGACGCTGGTCGGGGCCCTGCTCCGCGCCGCTCCGCCGCGGCGGCCCCGCCGCCCGCCGCCGCTCCTGCGGCCGCCGCTCCGCCCGGCCTGCAGCGCCGCCGCCCCGGGGGTGCCGCCGGCCACGCACTATCACCTGGTCTACACCTGCAAGGTGCGCCGGGGGCCGGCCGGGGAGGCGCTGCGGGCTGAGGCGAACGGCCCCGCCCGGAGACCGGGCCCTGCCCGGAGGCGGCGCTGGGCCTACGGCGGGACCAGGCCTGTGGGGCGCCTCAGGGCCCAGCTGCGCGGCACCGCCAGCGATGGAGCCGCCGTGCTGGGGACGAGGGAGCGGGACGGGAGCCGTGCGCTCGGGCCGGCCGCGGGCCCCGCCCGTACCGCCGCCGTTACAGCCCGGTTGCGTTGGCTTCGTAGGTCTGCCAGACCCGGTCGGCAAAAACGATTTCCAAGGTGGCCTATCATAACGGCGTGGTGCTCGTAAAGTGCCCCGGCTGCGGCAATCACCACGTCGTGGCCGATAACCTGGGGTGGTTCTCGGATCTGCAAGGCAAGAGGTAAGCAGGGCCGGGGGGGAGGGTGAGGGAGGGCCGGGGGAGGGCTGCCGGGCCCGCGCGTCGCTTCGGTCGCGTTTGTAAAGCCGGAGTTTGTGCGGGTTGTGAAACGCAAACTGCGCGTTAGGACCGCCCGTGGTTTGGCCGCTGCTGCTCAGGGTCCAGCTCGGCTGTGTAAAGCCGCGGCAGGCGCCCTTGTTGGTGCCCGCAGGGGCCTGAGGGGGGGTTCTGTTCCCCACCCCGGGCTTTGTGAGACCGCTGCTCGGTTCCCTGGCAGTACCCCCGTGTGCTGCCGCCTTTAAATGCTTTCTAACTGCCTTTAAAATTTTCTTTTTTAACTCTGATTGTTAAATTACTGATCCTAATGGATGAAAATGGTCCCAGGAGGTTTTGGGTGGGTTTTATCTGCTTCCCAAGCAGTGGAGGAATACGGTGGTAATACTTGAGTGTGATTCAGTGCAGAGTGTTAATCCTGAGAGCAGCGCAGGAGAGGGAGAGACTGCTCTTATGGCCAGCCTTTGCTGTGGTGTCACTGTTGGTTTTCAAACTGCTGTTAAGGAATATCGAGGAAATCCTGGCAGCCAAAGGGGAGAAGGCGAGACGTGTGGCTGGTGAGGAAGCCTTGGAACTGCTTTTGGAAAGTTCAGCAGATGCTGGGCCTCAAGGTCAGCTCACGGAGGGAGAAAGCGGGGAAGCCCCCCCAGAGACTGACGGCAAGGGACAGACCTGACCAATGGGACTTGCATCGTTCTGCTGATGCCAAGAGAGACTCTGAACCTTTATTCCCTGATTTCAGTGGGAAAATTCCATGTTTAAAATAAATTCGGGCGTTGGACTTTTTTTGTTGAGTGTCTTTGTGTTGTGTAGCTTTGCCCTTGATCAAGCTAATGTTTTACAGGTAGCATGTGGGTATTTTTCCTGGCACTTGTTTACTTATAATTGGGCAAGTCTCAGCCCCAGCTGTGTGCAAACCCTGCTTTGTGGTACTTGGTCTGTGTGCTTTGCCTAGCGAGTTGCAGCTGTGGCTGGAGGCTTTAATGGTGTCGCCTGGCCTGGCCCAGGTGTCCTTGCTGGTAGCTGAGCAGAAGAGGCAGTTGACCCTTGAGGAAGACAGGCTCTGACCTCCTGGGAGTTCACACAGCCAAAGGAGTGCCTGGTCTTGGGTTTGGGTCATCGTAACCCCAGGCAGTGCTGCAGGCTTGGGGCGGGGAAGCTGGAAAGCTGCCTGGCAGAGAGGGACCTGGGGGTGTTGGCTGGCTGGAGTGAGCCAGCAGTGTGCCCGGGGGGCCAAGGCGGCCAGCATCCTGGGGAGCAGGACCAGGGGAGTCACTGTAGCCCTGTCCTCAGCTCTGGTGAGGCCCCACCTTGAGCACTGTGTTCAGGTTTGGGCCCCTTGCTGCAGACAAGACCTTGAGGTGGTGGAGTATGTCCAGAGAAGGGCAATGAGGCTGGTGAGGGGACTGGAGAATAAATGTGATGAGGAGCAGCTGAGGGACCTGGGCTTGTTTAGTCTGGAGAAGAGGAGGTTGAGGGGAGATCTGATTGCTCTCTACACCTGAAAGGAGGGTGTGGAGAGGTGGGGGCTGACCTGTTCTCCCTAGTGACAAGTGACAGGACAAGAAGAAATGGCCCAAGTTAGGCCAGGGGAGGGGTAGATTGGATATTAGGAAAAACTTCCCAGAGAGGGCTGTCAGACATCAGAACAGGCTGCCCAGGGAAGTGGTGGAGTCTCCATCCCTGGAGGGGTTTAAAAGATGGTTAGATGTGGTGCCAAGGGACATAGCTTAGTAGTGGTTGGCAGGTCAGGGTGATGGTTGGACTCGATGATGATGATCTAAAGGGTTCCTTCCAACCAAGACAACTCTGTGATGCTCTGACTCCACGGAAGGGTCAGATCCCTGGCTCTTACTGCAGTCACATGCTGCTTTTTCTTCTTTGCCTTTCCCCCCCATCATCTTTCAGAGTTTCACTTCTGTGCCCCTGGCATCAGGGCTGAAACTCTGCTGTACCTGTGGGTGATGGTGTGAGCTCCTGGGGGAGCAGCAGCCCCCACGCTCGGGAATCCCACTCCAGGCTCCCCGGCGCTGGGGTTATGCAACGTGCTGCTGAGGGGGAGGATGGGCGTGAAGGCACAATGAGTGTTTGTGAAGCTGCTTAGAGATCAGTAAAGCACCTGGAAAGCTGTCTTAGAGTTACTTGACAGATATTGAAGTGCTTATTAACGCTGCTGCAGCATGCTAAGTTCAGTTAGAAGGAAAAAAAAAAATAATTTAATAGATGAAAAATAGAGGTGTTTACTGCATGTAATCCTCAGGTAACGATGAATCAGGCAGGGAGGTGGTTGTGTTGCACTTTGTTAGGGCTTCCTTCCCCTGCCTGCATCAAAGGTTAACTTCTCTCAGCTCCTTTAGCCTGATGGGCAGGGGATTATCTGCTTTCCTAATGGTTTTACGTTTGCAATCAAAGAACAGCTCAGGTTGGAAGAGAGCTTTGGAGGTTTCTAGTCCAATCCTGTCATTCAGAGGAGGATGCTCAGGGTCTTGTCTTGAATATCTCTGAGAATAGAGGTCCCACAACCTCTTTGGACCCGTTTCAGTATTTCACCAATCCCAGAGGGAGACAACCCAACATGGGTCTGAAATTCCCTGTGTTTAGGCCACCCATGGCCTCCCCTCCAAACCCTGAGCAGAGCTTGGCAGCTCTGTTCTCCACACCCCCTCATCAGCCAGCTTTAGAAAGCAGCAAAACCCCTCTTGCCCTTTGTGTATCCAGGCTGAACAACCCCAGTGCTTTCAGCCAAGCATCTCTAAGTGCTCCTGGGCCTTAATCAGCAGAGTATTCAGCGAGGGCATTGCAAGTATTAATGAGCACTAATGAGTTTACTTCATCTGAAGTGCTCCTAGTAAATCTGTGTGTGTTAAATTGTAAGGGTGGATGACAGTGACAGGAAAGCAGTCGTTTTCCTGTTGGTATGCAAGTTCAGAGTGATGAAACAGCATCAAGGGGCAGGAACTTCACCCAGCAGCTGGCTTGTGTGTGTCCAGATCCGAGGGAAACACGGTGCTCTCTGGAACAGCTCGAGGTTAGCATGATCCATGCATTCATGGAGAAACAAGGTTTGCTACCCCTGTTGTGAGGCACTGATGCACGCTGCTGGGAGAGTGATTATTTTACTACCTTTTACCTGAAAAAAAATCAGCATTTTGCTTCCCTTGTGCTCATGCCTGTGGTGGGGTGGAACTGAGCAGCTGTTGCAGGAGCTGTGTTGCCTTGGAAACAGTTAATTTGACTTTTTTACACTGTTTTCCTTAATTTCCTTACCTGTTAAAGTGCTGCAGCTGCAGAAAGGTGCTGGGGATTTTGGCTGCTTCCAATAGACACTGTAGCAAAGTCTGAATAGGGATGTTACCAGAGGTGTGAGGGCTTCCTCAGGCCAATGTCCTCTGCACTAGGTGCTGTCTGGAGGTGGGACAGAGCGCTGGTCCCTGTGGCTCTGGGCTGGCTGCTGGCCTGCTGCTGCCTTCTGCAGCACCCAGATCTGAGAGGATGGATGGTGGTGTGGTGTTGCTGCTGCTCTGAAAGTTCAGGCCAACATCATGGAAACGGCCTCAGGTTGCAGCAGGGGATGTTTTAGGTGGGTATTAAGACAACATTTCTTTGCTGGAAGGGTTGTGAGGCACTGGAGCAGGGCTGCCTGGGAAGTGGTGGAGCCCAACCTTAGTGATCCTGTGAGAACAGGAGGCAGCAGATGACGTGGAGTGGGCAAATCCTCAGTGTGTGGTACTGGTGTGGAGTGCAGGGAGCTGGGGGAGGGCATGCAGCACCCCCCCAGACTCATCAGCACCCAGCACTGAGGCTGCTGTACTGCAGGAAATGGGTGCTTCTGGCAAAATATTCCAGGGTTTTCAGCTGGGAGAGGGTTGTGGCTATCTGAACCCATTTGCATGCAGTACTGAGGGTTCTGCTGCTAAGAATTTCAGGTAAAAAAGGGATTCTGTGCTGCCTCTTGAAGCAGGCTTTTCCAACTGCTGGTGTGTCACAGGGAAGTGTGTTCTGGAAAGGATGCAGGTAAGCTTGCTTTGTCTACGAGGGACCCAGCACACCTTGCTGTGGCCAAAGAGGGAGCATGGAGAAGAGGAGCAGCCTTTCTTCTCTGAGGTCTGCTGGGATGGGAGAAAAGCGACAGGAAGACCTGGCACATCCAAGGACAGCGAGTGACAAGTGACAGTGCAGCCACCCAGGGTAAGTCTTTGCGCACGGGAGGTGGTGGCTGCAGGTGCCACTCCCAGGGTGGGCAGCAAACATCAAGCTGCACATTCTTCAAGCAGGCCCCTGTGGCTGTTCAGGGAGGGATTCTCTTCCTGAATCCTGGCCCATGGGAGCTTTTCAGCAAACACTCCACCTCTTGTTTGCTGCTCTTTGAACCCTGGTGTAGTGCAGCCACATTCCAGAGTTAATCCAGCAGCCTGGGACTGACAGCTGCAGGGGTTACTGGTGGTGTGTCCCTTACCCAGCAGGAAGGCAGCAGTGCTGGGTAAAGCTGGTTGGGGTGGGAATGAAGCTGGTTGGAATGGGAATGGTTGGGCCTGGCTGGCTGAAGGAAGAGCCCCAACACGAGGGAGTCTGGGGGTGCAGAGCCTCGTTTGCTGGGGCTGCCAGCCATAACCCCCTGCTCTGTGCTGCCAGCCTGTGGGAATGTTGCTGGCTCTGTGGGACTGTGGCTCCTGCTGCCCTGGCAGAGAGGACAGTTCTGGCCCTGGCACGTTTGGGTGTGTGGTGAGAGGAGCCAGTTGGGACCCTCTCTCCAGGGCTTTGCCTGGCTCGCTGCAGCGGCGGCTGGGCAGGTGTGTTTCTTTCCCTGCAGCCTCGATGCTGGGGGGGGACTGGGGGCTGTGACATGAATTCCTGCTTGTGCTGCTTGTGCAGGGTCTGGCGTAGGTGAGTTCTGGGCTGACAGCTCCTATGTTGGGCTGGCAGAGACGCACAGCGAGGGGAAGTGAGCCCTCTGCTCCAGGCCCTGTGTGTGTCTGTGCCTGGGCCCGAATAGAGCAGGGACTGCCCCACCTTCCTGCAGAGCTGTGCAGGAGTTAATGCAGCCCACAGCTGGGGCCTGGCCTAGGAGGGTGCTGTGGGGAGCTGCTGGAAGCTGTGCAGCTCCCAACTGGGTGCTCTGGGCTGGTGATTCCCTTCCTGCAGGCTGAGAGCCTTCCCAGCCAAATGCAGAGCAGGGATGGCTGGAGCAGTAACAGCACAAGGCTCTGGGGAGGCGTGAGGGGAGTGCAGAGAGCCAAAAGCACAGTACAAAGCTGAACTGTGAGTCAGGTTGGTGTTAGTGCTGCACAGGTCCCAGCAGCTCCCCTGCCTGGTGGCTGCCAGCATCTGAGAGCTCTCCCCTACATGGGACCCAGCTCTGCTGGCCTGGGTGGCTTGGGCAGAGCAGGAGGGGGAAGGGCTGGTGTAGGACATGATCAGTGTCCCTGTAAGAACAGCCACTGCAGGCTGTGAGCTGCTCTGGTGAGTCAGTTGTAGCTGTTGGCTGTTTCTGTTCACAGGTGCTGAGAGAACATTTCTTGGAGAGTGTGTGCCCCCTTCCCTGGCTGAGAAGGACAGAGAGTGACCACAGGTGAGACCCCATCACTGACTCACAGGGATTTCACCTGTTCCTGGACTGTACACCACACCCTTTGCATGCCTGGGGCCATGGTTCTGTCCATGGGTCACACACAGAAACTTCTAGCACAGAGCTTCTTGTGTCCTGGCACTGAGAGGTGTGAGAATGCCTGATGAGAACGAGCTGTGGCTCTTCATTAATCTTTGATCAGGACTGTCAGCAGCCAGCAAAGTTAGCCAGGCATGGGAAGCCAAGCTGTGACTTGGCTTTATCCTCACAGGGCTCAGGATCCAAAATCTGCTGCTCTCAGGCCCACTTTCTAGTGAAGTCTAATAGCCTGCTCATGCCTGCTGCATTGGAACGAGCTACTGCCGCTGCCTGCTGTGCTGTATCTTCACCAAGGGCTGGTGCCAGGGCTTTGCACAGCCCTTTTCCTCTAGTAGCTGCTGTGGGGGAAACAAGATGTAATTTTGGGCCAGGCAGCAGGACAGGGCTGAGCCAGAGCCCCCAGGCTGGGCCTGAGAGGACTCGGTGCCATTCCTGGAGGAGGAGGGCTGAACCTGACTGAGAAAAGCCCCATCCTTTCTCCCTGCTGCAGGGCTCCTTGTCCCCCCCATCCTGGGACCTGTGGGCAGGCAATGCCCAGGGCTTTGTGTCTCCCTCCAGAGCTGTACAGTCAGGGAGATGCTCTGCTCTTAATGTCAAGGGAGGTGGAGGTGGGCACATACACCCTTTTATTAAGGGTTTCCTGCCACAGGAGCCCACCCCACGTCGAAGGGCCAGCATTAGCTCTGCTATATAGCCAAAGCAGGCAGGCTGGCCAAGGAATAACAAAAAGAAATGGTTGTGACTGAAGCTTAGACACAAATATTTATTAAGCACAACCCCCCACACCCCTCTGTCCTTGAGCTGAATTCATTTCTAATATATTAATTCATTTGGCAGATTATTTTTTAGAAAAAAAAGTACCTGTGGGTTGGAAATTCCCCATTAAAATGACATTAGCAAATGCACATGTAAAAAATAAATAAGCTCATACATTCAAGTATATGGCAAATAATTAACACCTCTGAAAGCTTCACGGTCAGATTCCAGTTCACCACCTGGCCAAGAGCTGCACAGGCCCGAGCCTGCAGCCCATTAAGTCACCTTTAATCCTCAATGTTTTCCTCCTCTTTACAAACACAAGCTGGGTTGGTAGGTGGGTGGCTGACCAGCCCAGGAAGGAGGCCGAGCCTCGGCCAAGCAGTCCATGCAGCAGTGTCTCAGGTGAGTGCTCCCTGGTAGCAGGTAAAATGCAGCTACTCCTCCACGTGGTCAGTGCAGGCAGGGTAAATGCCCAATGAGCAGCATCACTGGTCTAAAAAAAAAATCTTACTGCTGGTTGGAAATGTTTCCATCAAATGCATTTCAAATAGAAAGTGCTGATTTGTTCTCTGTAGGAACATCTCTGCTTTGGCAGAACTCATCACTGGAGTGTCTGAAGTCCAGGATGGCCTATCTGAGCCAGCAAAGTAAAAAATACTCCAGCTCCTGAAGTTAGATCTGCGTTGTCTCCTCTCTGGGTTTGCTTTTCCAGCTGTTCCAAAGGGGGAAGGAAGGAAGGTACGTGTAGAGTCTTGGGGGTGTGCGTGGGGTGGGACCAACTTCCCAGCCAGCAGCCCCAGCTGGAGCTCTGGTCAGGCTCCGCTTACTGGGCACAGAGGGGGCAGAGCAGAAGTGCCCAGTGCCTGCCCAGAGCAGCTCTGCAGGGGGCTGCAGGGCCAGGGAGCAGCTCAGCACTGGTTTTGGGAGAGACAAGAGGAAGGAAGGGCTACAATCCCCGACCGCTGTTGGACACGGGAGGAGGGGATGGTCCTGCTGCTGCCCTGACAAGCTGTGGCGGCTCTGGAAGTGCATCTGTGCCGAATGCTGCTGCCTCGGGCACACAGACCTGCCCACAGCACCGTCCTGCAGCGGGCACCAGAGCCAGGGGGCTGCCCCAGTTCACCAACAGATGGGCAGAGAGACCTCCTGCCCCTTCCCTGGCTGGGTGTGCAGTTCGAGCAGCGCAGCTGACGGTTACCTTCCAGGCTTTGTCCCAGCCTAAAGCCAGGCTTTGCTGCGCAGGTAACCAACTCCACTAAAGCTCAGGGCAGACAAGGCTTTGCTCCAGCTCAGGAGCCCCCGATACAGCTGAGGGCTCACTGCAGAGTCCTCAGAAAACCCACAGCCAAGGTGTGGGGGGCAGCTGGCGCGGGGTGAGGGTCAAACAGGCCACCACAGCCTCTGACGTGGGCTCATTCCCTCCTGTAGGAAGAACCAAGCCGAGCAAGACGTTCCAGGGATGGATCCAGAGCAGTTTGTGTCACCTTGTGATGCAGGCAAGACAGAAGGACTTCAAAGCAGAAAAGGTGCTCTTTCCTTCCCAACGAAATCAGAAGTTTTGTGGAAATAAAAGACGTCAAGGTTGGAGCTAAGTACCTGTTCTGGGCTCCTCCTTTGGCCGACAGCACAAGTTCCTGGGTTTTTACGTGGTAACCAAAGGGGCTGCTAGAGTCACCATCCCTCGTGCTGTGCCCAGTGTTACAGCAGCCATGTGTTCTAAAACCCCCCTTGTTTAAAACCCAGCCCCCATGTGCTGGGCCCTCCTGTAACGCTGCCTCTGCAGAGCAGCCTGGGGGAGCTCCTGGGAGAAGTCTGTGGCAGCTCAGGAGCACTTGGGTTTGGAACTACTTAACGCTTTTTTTTTTTCCTTTTTAAAACCCAAACCAAAACCAAAACAACCCCCCCAAACCAAACCCCAGTTCTTAGCTGGAACCAGGCCTCTGCTGCTCCTCTGCTCCCTCCTCCTGGGCTGAGGCCAAATCTACCCGCTGCTCGTCCATGCGTTTGGCCTGGACACGCTGGATGAGGCTGAAGAAATCCTCATCCGGCATCGTGGGGCCACGGGGAATGGAGTCTGGTGGTGCACAGCGCTGGTCATCTATCCTGGAGGACTGCAGGGCAGGAGAACAGGCGTTAGGATTGGGTTCTGCTAAGACAGTCCTGTCCTGGAAGTAGAGGGTTGGGAGCAGTGCCCAAGAGGTGCTCCTGCCTGGGGTGTGGGGTGGGGGCCATGGCTGTGCTGCACCCTGCTGTGGCTCCAGTGGAAGGGCAGAGCAGTGACCCGGCCTGGGGCTGTCAGCACTGCCAGGGACATGGGGATTGTCAGCTGCTCTCTCGCTTGTAGAGTGGCAGCAAAGCACAGAGCAGGGTCAAAAGAAGGATCTGGAGGCAGAGACAGACCCCTGCCTGGGTGCCCAGGGCTGTGGGTGAGCCTGAGCCCCTCCCAGCAGGGCAGGTGGGATCGGGGATGGAGTTTGGGTGGAAGAAACTGGTGTCCCCCCTCCACCCACTCAGCCCTGCCGGTACCTGACACTTCATGAGCATGTTGAAGAACTCGTCCCCAGGCTCCTGGGCGTCCCCCTCCACGCGCAGGTGCCCCAGGTTGTTGTGTGTTATCCGGAGGCCGGGCAGGTTGCCCACGTTGGCACGTTGGTCATCCAGCCGCCTGCTCTGGGAGCTGGCAATGAGATCGAAGAACTCCTCCGTCTGCGGAGATGCCATCAAGGAGGACTGGGCTGCGAGGGGGAGAGGAGCACACAGTGGGGTCACAGCTCTGCTCACACCTCAGCTGCAGCTGCTCAAAGCCCAAACCCTCACCCCCAAACCGCTGTTCAGCCAACCCAGCTGCTGAGGAGCCTTACATGCCTCCTCCCCCTGCCATGGGTGGGCTGTACAGCCAGACCCCAGGGCTGAGCCAGGTGGGATGAGGGTTGGCAGCTCCTTCTGCAGGAGATGGAACAACCCCGGTGCTGGCAACACAAAGTGAGCAAAACCCCACCCTCAAAGCAACAAGTGCTACGGGGAGCAAAACCCAGCCACCCCTCATAACCTTTGCTGAAGCCAGAGCTACAGCACAGCCCTTGGCAGCCACTGCCCAAAAAGCCCTTGGGCTGCATCCCTGCAGGTGCCCTGCACAAAGGGCCCTGCCTGCACACAGCTCCAGGCCGGGACCCTCCACCCTGCTTTCCCTGCTGGGAGCAGAAAAGCTCCACTTCAGCAGAGCTGCAGTTTCCCTGTTGAGCTCCTGGGGGGCTGTGCACCCTGCCCCTACCCCCCAACTTCCTAAACAAACACATCCAGTCAGGGTGGGGGCTGTGAACAGTCCTGGGTGCTCCAGACACATCTCCCACAAGCCTGCCAAGCACAAGCAACCCATCAGGCAGCACATGAGGTCACCAAATGCCACCTCAGCCCAGAAGATCCAGTGCCCCGGCATTCACTGCTGCCTGTGAGTCATCGCTGCCCTTTGCAGCACAACTCCAGCAGCTTCCACAGCTGCTTCCACCCTGTCTGCACCTCGAGCGAGAGGCACAGCTGCACAGGGACCAACCTGCACCTTGCTCAGGGCACGGAGCCAGGCAGACACCAGCAATCACAGGTGAGCTCAGCGTCCCAGAGCACACATGTAGCGGGCACCCTGCATGGTGCCGAGGGGTGGGTACAATTCCAGGCAGGTAACGGGCAGAGCTGGGCGGGCAGCGTCCTTCCCGGGACACTGTCCTCCCCAGGGCAGCGTCCTTCCCAGGGCGCCCAGCAGCTCAAGGAGAGCTGCTGCCTCGTTGAGCCTTGCAGACACACCGGCTGTCACAAGCTGCAGGACAGTGTCACAGCACATGTGAGGGAAACGCTCTTGGGGTCCGGTTCTTCCCAGCACACAGAGCGAAGCAGAGCCAGTCTGGGCTCTGTCAGCACAGGCTGGAGTGGGGGTCCCAGTCTGGAGCCGGTACGTACAATTCAGGAAGTGTCCCACCCAGACCCCCACGCCTGGTGCTTTCTGGCTGTGGGGGTGCAGCACCAGAGGAGCCACCAGGCCCCTCACCCGGCAGTGACCCCAGCCTTGGCACGCCTGCTCAGCGCAGCGTCGCGTTGGCATCACCACGGGGCAGAGCAACAACGGGAGGATTTTCCCCCAGCACACGAGCAGTGGTGGGACCTCAGCAAGGGCAGCGAGTCCCCCCCCAGCCCTGGCAACGCCTCCGGGCCAGCGCTCAATGCAACGAGCCTGATGGCGCCAGGCAGTGAAACGCTCCCAAACAATGGACACTGCGCTCAGGACAGGGACAAGCAAAAGGAACCAGTAGGAAGGGGGCTGGCTTGGTGCTGCTGAGCACACAGCACCAGAGGAGAGGGTGCCCCGAGGCTCCCAGCCCCATGGGGATCTCTGCAAAGTCCCAGCTTGTGGGGCTGCAGAAATGCATAGAAATCTCAGCACTGATTCAAAGATGAGTTTTTCCCCTCTGGCTCACAAAGAAACCTTGAAAATAACACATCTGAAAAGCTCAGAGACCAAAAGAGACCTGAACAGAACATGTGCCTACTTGTACTTTCTTTATAAAGCTTCGTATTTTAAACTCAGCCTCCCAAATTACACAGCTGGTACAGCTTCTCCATCAGAAACGTGTATTCAAAGGAGTGCTGCTCATTTCCACCCTATTTTTAGAAGAGAAAAACCTGCTCACCTTGCAGCCAACCTGCCCTCCTGCCACAGCCTGACCCCCGCAGCGGCTCTTCCCGCACTCTGCGGGATCTCAGGGGTCTCTTTCTCTCCTCTCTCTACTTTGGGTGCAGTGGGAAACTGCTAAAGAAATCCTCTGGCCCAGCCAAAGCGTTTTGAGCCCTTTGTGAAGGTGATTAAACATCCAAGGGTGACCCATGCTTTTCAGCTTGCTTTAAACAAAGGCCCTGAGCACCGTATCATAAAGAGAGACACGAAACTGAAGCACAAACACAGACCCAACCGGCCTTTCCTGTCCCATCTATTTGTCAGACAGCTTCCTCAATTTATCCCTGTTCTTCCTACGGGGGAGCTAGCTGGCTGCCAGCAGGACCTTCCAATTGTTTATCCATCCTTCTGACTCCCCTGTTCCTGCACAGCACCTATCACAGCATCCAAGAACTGTACAACATCCAGAAGTTTTTCCTCCATGGCAACACAGTGAGAGAAACTGGCAACACTTTGACTTGCTTGTGAAAACCTGCCCCAGCCTTCTGCACCCCCCAGCCCTCTGCACCCTCCAGGCCCTTACAAGGCTCCTCGTTAATGACCATCAGCATCTTCCCTCCTGGAGCTGCTGGCAGAGGCAGAAATCCTCGTGCCAGCCTCCCTGTTCAGAGGCCAGGCCTTCAAAAGATCCCTACTGAGAAAAGCCCAAGTACATTTTGCATTTCCCTTGCTAGTTTACTCTCCAAGCCTTAGTTCCCATTCTCCAGCCTTTCCCTCAGCGACCATTAACATCAGAGCGTTTCTTTCTCCTCCCTTAAATAACAGGGAAACGGCCAAAGGCCTGCTAAGCTCAGAGAGCTGAGGCTTGGGGAAAACATCACGAGGTTCCCAGTAAAGCCACGACAGCAGCTGGCCACGCCACAGGAATGGCATCGCTCCCATGGTGACAGTGACTTGTAACGCCTGGGTGCTTACATATCCGTTCCTCCAGGGCAGGGACCGGCGTGGCAGCTGCCTCCGCAGCCTCTGGCGGGCATTCCTCCAGCGGGCAGCGCTGGTCATCCATCCGGTTGCTCTGGAACTTGCTCAGCAGGTCAAAGAAGCATTCCTCATCCGAAGGGGTCCGGTTGATTTTCTAGAAAGATAATAAAACACAGGAGAGAGTCAGAACACACCCCAAATATCCCCACCCTCACCTCGTGTCTGGTGTGGCCTCGGCAACGCACCCATGCCTGTTCCTGGGCTGTTCAGAGGTCAGGCTTGTGCTCATGGCTTGCCAAGGCCTAGAACTAGGCAGAGATCATGGCTAGTCGGTCCCTCTGTCCTCTGGGCTCTGAAATAACTTCTCCCTTTTTCTCTGGCCACCCTTCAGCGTGGACAACTCAACACCACCCTCCTCGAGGAGCCCAGAGCATCGTGAAGATCCCCTCTACCACAGCAACCCCTGAGAGGTTGAAGAGAGGGTGAAGAGCTGCCCTGCAACTTGTGCTCCGTGAGATGGGGCATCCATGGAGATCTGCAGCCCCTCCAGCATGTCACTCGTGCTGTGACTGACTCCAAAGACCCCAGGTACTTCTGCAGCCCAACTCAGAGCCAGTTCCCCACCAGCGAGCAGATGAGCCTCATGCAGAGCAGCCTCCATTGCTGCAGAGTGTCTTGAACAAACTGGAGGCTGAACAGGAAAGAGGGGAGGAAAAGGGGACAGCATTCACCCCAGCGCGGCTCCGTGGGGAAGAGAAGGCTCTGAGCTGGCAGAGAGGGGGCTCAAAGAGGGGCTGTGGTCAGGAGCCGGGGTGCCCTGGCCGAAGGGGTGCCCAGTGCCCAGCTGAGGCTCAGCCCTGCTTTCCATCCAGCTAAATTTAACCTTTGCCAGCCTCTGCCCCCTGTGCCCCTGCTGTGTCAGCTCAGCACCCCGTGCCCTCACCACACTGCTCAGAACAGTCACCCAGCTCCAAATGGCACAAAATTACAGTTTTTTCTTGCACAAGAGCCCCAAATGAGCACCTTGTGCTGCACAGCGATGTGGTTACGTCTCGCTGCAGAAGGGTTCATGTTCAAGGCATGAACCCTTTCAGAAGTGCCCAGTTGGGTCCAATTCAGTGTGGAGAGGGGGCTGCGGGCCCCGTGCTGGGGGAGCAAACCCAGAGTCCCGCTCCAGAGCGGCTGGTGCAGTGGGAATCTTTCTGAGAAGCCACTTGGACCAGGATAGAGACTTGACAACAACAAGAGGGGACCTGCCAGGCTCAGGAAGGGCACCTCATCCCACCAGATACTGGGAATAAAAATACCACAACCAAAAACTCCTACAACTGGGTCTGCGTGTGCTGAGCCACTTCCCAGCACGGGGTTTGGGGAAGGCCAGTTTGGGCAGGGGCACTGGATCCCTCCCAGGGAGCCACACACCCCACCAGAGAGCTGGCCAGGCCTCTCACCAGAGAAAGCGATCTCCTTGGCCAGCCAGGAAGCAAAGCCCATCTCACAGCAGCTGTCCCGGGCATCCCAGGAACCCTCCTTCTCCTACCGTGCGTGGGGCCGCTCCTAGCAGAGAGCTCTTCAGCAGGACAGAGGCACAGGAAGCCCTTCAAGGGAGGGCTGGGCTGGGGAGAGCCTTGTGCTGACAGGGTTAAAGCTGCAAGTTGGATTCAGTAAATGAAGGGAAACAATTTTCCCGTATGCTAAGCGAGCAGATGAGATGCACTCAGCTTCTATTTAGGGCAGCGTCAAAATTAGCAGCGGGCCAGAGAGGAACATTAGCAGTGTGGGAGCTGATGGGGAGGGGAAAAGCCCCTCTCACCTCCTTCCACGTGCCCATCCGCTAATGAAACAGTGGCTCAGACGGACCATCTGAACCACCAACAGTTGCACCTTGGAAATCAAACCTTGCTTGGGCTTGGACCAGGGACAAACTACATCCCCCTCAGCTCTGCCGTGCTGGCTTGCGTGACCCAAATTTCAGGCTAGAGGAGGCAGCCAGCTCATTCACATCAAAGCTCCCTCCAGCATCCCTGCAAACACACAGAGTAACCCAGAGCAGCCACAGGTCCAGGGGGAAGTGTTGCCTTGCAGGGAGCAGCGCGTCGGGCAGAGCCCCCAGCTCAGGCTTCCCCCAGGACACATCCTGCCAGGACACTGCAATTTCCTCTGTCAGGATCTCTGTTCACAACATGCCCCGGGGAGGAAAGGATGCTCTGAGTCAGTAGGAAGAGGAGCTGGTGCATGAGAAGTGGGGGACGGGGCTGGCTGCTTGTGCTGGTACCTCCAGGTATGGTGGCACCCGAAGGGGCAGGGGGTCGGTACCCACAGGCCAGCATTGGGGTTTACATGTGCTGCGCCAGCCCAGGACGTGGGGTGCAGCAGGGCCCTCAGCAGCACCCACTGATCATAGAACCACAGACTGGTCTGGGTTGGAAGGGACCCCAAGGATCACAGAGCTCCAACCCCCTGCCACAGGCAGGGCCATCAACCTCCAGGCCTGGAGCTACACAAGGTTGCCCAGGGCCCCATCCAACCTGGCCTTGAACACCCCCAGGGATGGGGCACCCACCCCCTCTCTGGGCAGCCTGTTCCAGCCCCTCACCACTCTCTCTGTAAAGAACTTCCCCCTAAAATCCAATCTAACCCTTCCCTCCTTCAGCTCCAATCTATCCCCCTTGTCCTGCCAGGCTCCCTCCAGCGCTGCCCTGGCCAGCCCACACCCCAGGCCTGTACCTCTCCAATCGAAACACCCAAGTACGACCAGGCACAGAGCACTTGGCTCCCTCCACACACAGTCTGCTCCTGGCCCCGAGGAACGAGCTGTGAGGGCAGATGGATTCACAATCACACCCTGGGGCCCACCGTCTGCTGCCGAGCTGAGCTTGCCCAGGGCTTGGCACATCCAGAATGGTCAGGAGGCTTCCCAAGAGCTGGGGCATCCCCTAATGGGGCTGAGCAAGCGTCCTGCCTTAGCACAGTCACACCAACCTGTCACCACGGGCCCAAGACACAGAGTCTGAAATGGTTCCTGGGCAGCACCTTTGGTTTCCAGCCCTGAGATCACTTCTCATCCCATGGCTGGTGTCCCTGCCCAGCCTCATCACCCACTGTCCCCCTCTAGCACCACAACTCCCTAAATTCTGCCAACTGTTGTCTTCCTCCAGTCAGCCTCCATGACAGGGACCAGGATAAGCGTGGAACATCTGCTCCCACTCCCTGGCCCAGGACAGGACAGGGATGGCCACCATCACAGGCAGAGACCCCATGCTGGGGGTCAGAGCTTTGTTCCCACTTTCTGTGAGTGGTGTTTCCACCTGGATGCCGCTGGCTCATGGGGGAACCGAGCAGCCAGGCCAAGGACAGCCCTGGAGCAGGACTCGCTCACCTGGAACAGGCCTCCCTCGCTGGAAGGCATCCAGGCTTTTGCATTCATTCCTTTGCTGGTGGATGAGCACGCAGCTTAACCTGCCAGGTTGGATCCAGGACATGTGGAACACAGCTGAGGTGTTGGAAAGGCAGCAAACAGCAGCTGTGGGGAGCGATGGAGAGGCTGCTGCTGCCCCTCTCCCAGCACGATGCTGCCCCAGGGAGCCCCTCTGCTCTGCAGGAGGGGTCAGAACCTGGTGCTGGGGCTTCCCAAGCCATAGCTGAGGTGATCCCAGACAGAGCAAAACAAAGAACAGACTCTGGTGCCTACACCCCCTTGGCCATTTCCACAGGGGTTCAGGAAAGCCGTTAATCAGATGTAGAAGGCCTAATTGCAAGAGCTAAAACACTTGGCACCTCTCACACCTGAAGCCACAGCCCACAAACACCTGTGGGGTTCCTGCCCCGGGGTCCCAGCAGAGCAAAGCCTTGCTCTGCCGTGCTCCCAAGCCCCATCCTGGGATCGAGCCCCATCCTGGGATCAGCAGAGAACACATTCATTGTTCCTGTCCTGGTTTCACATGGCGTTCCCATGCCCAAGGTCCCCAAGGGTCCTGTGGAGCAGGACACGCTCCCTGGCAGGCAGCTGATGGGGGTCCTTGTGCCCAGCCCCACACACGCATCCTGTCCTTGGATGGAGCAGGGCAATGCCACCAGCACCAGGACTTGGGCTTTCTGCTCACAACGCTGCTCCCAGGCAGCAACCTGGCCCCGATCTCGCTCCAGGACGCACACAGCCCATCCCCACCTCTGCCCCCACTGTGCTCCCCGGCCACACGCTGGCACCGAATGGCTCTGGTGACAGTGGCTTCTCCCCCAGCTCCCTGCTGCTCCCACAGGGTTTAAGGTTGGCTTGGGCAGAGCCGGAGGGCTCCTGGGAAGCAGCGGTGGCCGGGTGGGATGCAGCTCTCCCTGCATCACTGCTCAGCCCCACCGAAAGCCTGTACAAACGCCTGGATGGCAGCCACACACCACCACACTCCTGGGTCACTCTGGGATACAGCTCTGGAAGCCCCCAGGACCAGAGCAGATGATTTCTGCTCCAGCAGAGCCACAGCACATCCCCCAGCACTTACAGCCACTGCCATGTGCCAAAAGCACCCGCTGTACCACAGGTGAAATGTCCCCTTCAGAGGGAGCAGCCAAAACCCCCACCCAAAGGGCCAACCCTTGTTTCCTCACCAGATCAGCCGGGGTGCCAGCCTGCCTTCAGTCCCCCTCCTAACCTCTTGCAGACTGAGCTGCTGCTCAAGGCCAGTCTGGCTCTGCTGTGGGGGCCAGATCAGGGACAAGGTGAGGACAGATCAGGGATAACACAGCAGTTCTCACCACTACCCCCAGAGCAGCCCTTCCAAGAGCACTGCCTTGGCATTCTGAAGCATTCCCCAACAATTCCTCCTCCTTACCTTTTTCCCAGCGAGGAGACAACGTGGGGGTGAAGTGACCACGTCCTGTGGTGACACAGTGGCTGAGCTGGGACAGGTTGATCTGTCCCCAGGGCCAAGCTCCTGACTGCAGACAGTTCTTGGAAAAATCACCCCGTTGTTCTAGCAGGTGGTTCTCTGCCCAGGGCCTGGCAGGCACTCGTCCCAACACATCCACACCCGTGTGCCATGCCTTGTCTGTCTCTCCCTCCATAAAGCAGGCGCAGCACAGCTCCTTACCTCCTCTCTTTTCGAGGCAGCCGATCCCACAGCCTCCAGTGGAGTGCTGGGAGCACTTTACCCTGGGCCACCCCGCTGCCTGCCAGTCCTCGCTCCATCCCTGTACCACCCCAGCACCTCGAGCCAGAGCAAACCACTGCAGGGACCAGCACACCCCCCCAAACCCCATCACCTCACTGCTGCATCAGGCACTGGAGTAACTCCCCCACCTCACCGGCTGGAAGGCACCAGAGGGAGGTGTGGAACCTGCTGGGGGGGTGGGGTGCTGGAGGAGAGGAGCAGGAGCGAACCCCTAGCCAAAATCCACAGCCTGTTTTACTGGGAGGGGAACTGTCCATAGTTCCATCTCTGTGCTCAGGCGTGGGACTCCCCCGGTCCCCATCCACCAGCAGCTCAGTGCTGGCTGGAGCCTCCGCTCCTTGAGGAGACTGGACACTGTCATCTTCAGAGTCAGGAGAGCTGTTGAACTTGCACAGCCTTTGCTGAAGACAGCACTTCCCTTCCAATACCAACCCTGAAGCGCTGCTGCTGCCATGCTCCCCCTGGCAGGCAGGTCTGGCAGACACCCTGTGTCCCCCTCAGAAAGCTCAGCCAGGAATGAGAGCCACCAACTGCACTCGCCACGCTCAGCTCTGAGACTCTGCACACACCCAGAGCAGCCTGCACATCACTGGCATCTATCTCCCAGAAAGTTGCAAGAATATCAATAATACAAAGTTCCAACTGAAGCCAACAGCCAACTCCCAAAAAACCCCTGAGTGCACCCAGGTGACACCTCAATCCCACCTGGGCAAACCCCCCTTCTGCATCCACCTCACCCCCCACCCCGCCTCTCCTTTCAGAGGACAGAGGGGAAACACACACAAACCGAGTTGTACTCACTGACCCCAGCAGCCAGCTCTTCCCCAGGCTCCGGCTCTTACATGGTCAGGAACCACCCCGGCTCACAGGGCAGAGGCTTGTGGTGACGGTGGGGCTGCCGCTTCGATGCTCTTCAGCTCCCACAGGCAGCCAGAGAAAGCTCTTCCCCAGCTCCTCTCCCAGCTCCTCTCCGGCTGCCGGAGCAGAGATTTATGCGGAGCTCACAGCCATGTGCAGGAGGCAGCACCGAGTGAGTGACCCGCTGGGTGTGCGATGCAGCTTAAAGCGACAGCCCAGCTCTCTGAGCTCCTCCCGGAGCCACTGGGTGCCCTTGGCAGGAGGGGGTGGACTCCAGCGCAGCGCCTGGCTTCTCCCTCACCTCTCCGCCGCGATCCCAGCGTTATTAGATGATGCTCTTAAACACGCAGCGGAGCTATGTGAATATTTAGCTTTCCTTCCACCTCCTCACCTCCTACCCACCACACACACTTCACCTTAAAAATAGATCAGGATTGGTTTTCCTAAACTACATCTGCAAACACACTCAGCTCCACGGGTGGGCACACAGCTCCAGGGGCACACACGCAGCCCCACGGGCACACACTCAGCTCCAGGGGCACACACACAGCTCCAGGGGCACACACACAGCTCCAGGGGCACACACACAGCTCCAGGGGCACACACACAGCTCCAGGGGCACACACTCAGCTCCAGGGGCACACACACAGCTCCAGGGGCACACACACAGCTCCAGGGGCACACACACAGCCCCACGGGCACACACTCAGCTCCAGGGGCACACACTCAGCTCCAGGGGCACACACTCAGCTCCAGGGGCACACACACAGCTCCAGGGGCACACACACAGCTCCAGGGGCACACACACAGCTCCAGGGGCACACACACAGCCCCACGGGCACACACACAGCCCCACGGGCACACACACAGCTCCACGGGCTATGGAAGGCAGGAGAGAGCTGGGAATCGGCCTCAAACCCAGCTGCTGCCCAGGAGCTCATGGACTCAACTTTAATTCAGTCTGAGAGTCAATTTTTTAAAATGCTGCAGCAGCTGAGGAGGGGAAGAAGGGGCAAAGGTGGGCAAGGCGTTGGGCACAGCCAGCCTGCCTGCTGGCACGCTCAGCGTGGGCACAGACACTGCCACAGCTCACACAGGCTGAGCATCTGCTGTGGCCGTGTCCGTGCTGTGGGTAAGGGGTGGTGGAGAGTGGTGGGAGGAGAATGAACCTGAACTGAGGCTCTGCTCCTTACCTGGAGAGCTGAGTTGATTTGGGCCAGCTATGAAAGGGGATGTCTGAAGCTGGCACAGGTGCGATACGGTGCAGAGCCCAAACCTGAGAGTTCGGTGCTCAGAACAGCAAGAGGAAACGACTTCTTACACCTGGGCTTAGGATGCAGGGAAGGAGAGCTAGAGAGACATCCATCATCTGCAGAGCCACCACCCTGCAACTTGAGGCTCCAGCTCTCACCCTGGGAGCTGTGAGCGTGTGCCCTTCACCGTGTTGCACAGCCTGCACAGCCCCTGGTACAGGCCATACACACACAGCTCAAACCCAGGCTGTGCTCGCCGTGCTTCCCTCGTAGCATGGAATTATCACCCTCCCTTGGACCGTTTTCAAAGAGACTCTTTTTTTTTTTTTCCCCCTTTAAACAACTCGCCCACTCATCCCTATAAACGCCAGTGCTAAAAGCTGGTTCTGTTGTTAAGATTTCAAATAACTTGGGGTTTATTGTTTCAAACAAAATCAAAATAACTCACCCACGCTCCCTCCTTCCTTAATACGGTAACTGCTGACCTGTTGGGAGCACAGCCCACTGCCACGTGTGCCTTACCCCTCCCTCCTTCAGATCAACAGCAGGTGATGATACTGTTTTCCCCTTCATTTTGGGAGGGAGCGTGGCATGCCCGTGGGGGAGCCTGGCTGAAGCCTCACTGACACCTCTGCTCCTCACGGTGCCGACCGGCAGTGCTAGTGCTGCCTGTGCTCAGGCTCAGCCCTGTTCTACCACGATTCAGGCTTCACAGCATTCTGCCCTGGAATCACAGGTCAGGTTGCCAGCCCTCACTGCTGAGACTGCTGCACCCAAGGCACACACACGCATTTGGGTTTGTCTTTGGGGCAATCTGTTAGTACATTCCCCAGACAGCCCTCCAAGAGCTCCAGCCAGATGCTGTAGGAAACATAGCAGCTTTTTCATGCAGGTTTTGACAGTATTTGCCACGCCAGGCTGGGGTGCCCAACACAAGCCTGGATTCAGCACCTAAAGTTTAAATTACTAACCAAGGGGACACACTAGGAGCAGCATCATGCCAGGTGATAGATTCTCCAGTCTATGGAAGGACACATGAAGCTCCAGAAGCCAGTCTGGCCCACCAAAACCCCATTGAAATGCCCTTAAATACCAGAACTGGGAGTGAATCTGAACCACTTGCTCAAAACAATTCAGGTTATAAGGCAGATGCTGGTGTGTGATCAATGCTCACCCTCCACCGAGCCGCAGCACCCAGCCATGCTCACTGTAACGAGGTTTTAGCTGAAATGAGTCGCAGTGATTTACTCTGCAGTTGGAGCAGGGAGGGAACTAGGACCACGCTCTGCTGCTGAGTCTCAGCTGAGCAGCAGTAATTTGCTAAACTGAAATAACTTTGTTGCTTTAAATGATATAACCCATATTCTCGATTAATTAGCACAGAAGCCAAGGTTAATACACAGTGCCTGACTCCCAGGCACCTAACTCCATCCACCAGCCCGCACCACCTCCCCTCTCCCAGCCCTGCCAAGGAGTAGGAGGTGATGGAGGAGACAGGTGCCTATAAGCTGGCTTGCCAGCGAAGGACACGCTCCTCTTCAGCGATGGAAACGCTCCAACGCTCCCCCAGCAGCAGCTCTGCCCTCCTCCCCACAATATACCGTGCTGGGTGCATCTGAAATTGGAACCTGCTGACAATTTGCTTTGAAAAACGCTCTGTGACAAAGCCTCCTTGTCTCTGGATTGCCAGAATTGTGCTGCTTTCTTGAAACACACTTTTATTTAGACACCTACTTGCTCTCAGCACAGCTCCCTTTTAAAGAGCAGCCGAACAGATGCAGCACCCATCACCGGGGTGGTGACGATGGGGTGAAGTTAGTTGGTGGGGCTGCACACACCCATCGACATTAAGCACCCTGTAACCTGCGTGTAAACACCCAGCAAACGCCCAAATCTTAATTATTATTTACTCATGTGCCAGGAACGCCTGATGGCCGTGCTCAAGATCAAGGCCTTGTTGTGCAAGGCACCCCACACAACATGAGATCCCATCCGTGCTGGGTGCAGGGAGGCTCCCCAGGCGGGTACCTGTGGGTTTAGCACCTCAGCCATGGTCAGACACAGCCCTTTCTCAGAAGAGCTTCAACAGGTAAGATGAAAATCACATGGAAAGGCAGGAACAGCTTCTCCTGTCAGCAAAGAGCAGCTCTTGCTCTGGGAGATGCTGTTTAAAAGGGCAAGGTGAAGCTACACCCTGTTTGGGGAAGGCAAAGGGGGTGGGGGGCTGGTTTATTCCACGTGACAGCACTCAGAGCAAATGGATTTACATCCAGGCCAAAAAAAAAAATCCACTGGGGACTTTTCCACACATCCAGGGACTCGTACACCCTGCAGCCAAGCACACCCAGAGGTCTGGCTCCTCGTGTGCTCTCAGGAGAGGGATGCTGCCCCAACCTGGCTCCCCCCCCACACCAGCGTAATGAGCACTGCAGGGATCTGCACCTCCCAATGTGGCACAGACACCACGATCCAGGGTGGAAAAGTTGGATCCATGGGATGGTTCAGAGCCCTTCTCAAGCTGCACCTCTCCCCTGGCAGCTTTCCCTGCACACAAGGGTGTGCAGAACTGGGCTCAGCTCTCTGCCAGGTTCAGGCTGGAGCCTTCTGGGGCAGCGTGGGGAACAGGAAGGAGCCGGGGGCTCTGAAAAACCATTATTTAGGTTTTTTTAGATTAATTGGTGTTAATTGCCTTGGGAGGCTCAAAAAATAGCACTGCTAATGGGAAACGTGGACGCAGGCTGGAGGGGAGGTGTGAGCAGAGGCTTGCAATTGCCACATTAACCCTGGCCACAGGTTGTGCCCTGCCCAGCGGGGACTGGGAGACCTTCAGACCTTCTCCTCTCCAGGGCTTTGCCTGCACCTCTAACCCTGAGAGCCACATTCAAATGGGGGCAGCAGGAGCCTTCCTGCTGCTACAAGAGTGTTTTATCAGGAGAGCTCCAAGAAACAGCACTTGAACATTCCTCATTTCAGCTCCTTCAATTTATGGATCTGCATCCTTCTGCTTACTCCCACAACCATGGAGGACCCTCAGCCAGCTCCCAGGGAGCCTCAGGTTCCTGCACCCAGTCCAAGCACAGACACAAGGCCAGCCCAGAGAGCCCGAACCCTCTGCTCACCCCAAGGTCATCCTAAATCCAGAAGAGAGGGTTGGCATTTGATGGGGCCACGTCTATCCATAAGCAGTGGGTTAGAGAGCAGCCTGCCACCAGAGGAGGTTACAGGGTGGGGGAACTCTCCATCCTGCCAGCAAACGGGCGCTGGGGATGGAGCTGTGCTGGTGATGACCACGGCAGGGGGTGGCCCAAGTGGCAGGCAGGCTGCCCCCTGGGTGACCACACGACAAGGCCCTCACAGGCTGTGATCCAGCCTCCCCAGTGCTGGGCAATAACAGACAAAAGCCAAACTTACACCAAGGTTGCATTGAGTTTGTGTCTTCTGGGAGAGCTGCCAGCGCTGTGGCCCTGCCCAGCAGCTGGGCACAGCCATGACCAAGGATAAAGTGCAGACAGAACTGATTATACAGGTCCCTGCACTGCTACAGGCCCAATGTAACCCCAAAAGCAGATTATCAGGGTGCATCTCCCTGTTTTAAAATAAAATTCACACACAGAGAAACACAAGTTCCTGGCACAGCAAAGATGACCTACACTGACCCACCAAGCAATGGAGAAGCACAGCCAGCCCACACTCCCTTCCCAGCCCTGCACAGAGACTGGTGGGGTCCATTGGATGCTCCATCACATGCCAGATCCCACCAGCCCTGACTGGGAGCTCAACCCTGATACTGGCACAGGCACAGGTCGCTGCTGGCACCCCAGGGAAAGGCAGGCACAGCCACACAACCTCTGGCACCCACATCTGCCTGAGCAAGAGAGATTCATACAAGCCAAACACAACCCCCAGTTACTGGAGGCTCCTGTATCATCGTAGCTCCAGTGATTTAAGCAGAGTTACACTGATTTACAGCCCAAGAGACTGTGATTCTGGCATGGGCAGTGTATTAAATGTGAGAGGCCAGAACTGTGAATGTACAAAGTGCCCCAAGCACAGCAGAGACCCTGGAAATGAATGAAGAGTTCCAGATTTTTGAGAGAAGTCAAACATTTGGAGTTTTATTGCTCCAGGTCTGGCTTTGATTCATCCCTCTTTTGAGTCTTGTTCTCTTTACAGTGACAGTTTCTAGGAACTGGTGAGCGCAACATCTCTCTTACTGTCTCCTACCACTTGATGGCTGACAACTTGCCGGGAGAAAGGCTGTGCAAGGAGGGAAGCAGACCTCAATTATGGCTTCAAAGTGCCAATAACAGAAAACTCAGTTACAATGACTCAGGGGAAGAAGAATGTATTTCAGTAGCTTGGATAGGCAGCTCCAGCCTGGACCACTGGACGAGCCGGTCTGCAGACCTTGTGTCGTAACCTCCAACAAAAGCCTGCTGAGGGACCTTGGACAACCAGTTGGGTTTCTAGCTCCTTCCTAGAGCAGGTTCCTCTGATAAGAGGGTCTTTCTTAGAGTTTTCTATCTCCAAAACAGGCCCCCAGACTGTTAGGGATGGGCCCATCCAGTTAGGGATGGAATTCAGGGTTCTCAGATGTGCTTTCACACGTTCCCCTGATCCAGCTGAAGGCTGGGGCAGCCACCCTGCACATCATGTTGCTTTTTTTCTGTGTGTGGTTGATGCACAAGCTCAGGCTTGTGTTAAATCCTGCCTCCTATCTCCTTCCCACAGCACAGCTTTGATCCACAACCTGACCTCAAGTCTGGGAGGAGGAGAAATAAGGGACAGGCGTAGTGGGAAGAAGCAGAAAGAGGGTGTACCAGTACAGGAGTATCTCAAAGACAGGAAGATAAGGGGTTCAGCTTTCTGGGACCTCAAGCATTGAAGTATCTCACCAAAGACAAGGCCTAGGGGCTGACAACCAGGTACAGAGGCAGCAATACCTCTGCCTTGCTTCTGTTCAGAGCAAAATGTGGGCAGGACACTGCAAGGGCAGCTCTGGGACCAGCCCTGAGCAAGCAATCCTCAACCCATCACCACCCAGACGAAGGATACTGATCAAGCTGCAGCCCAGACAGATACCATCTGCCCTGCCAACATCAGCCCTGCCCCACAGAGCACCTGGGAGTTACCTGCCTCTTCAGTGGCAAGAGGCTCTCTGTTCTACTGGGGTTTTGTCCTGTGGATCATCTACAGGATAAAGGGAAAAGAACAGAATAATGTTTGTCCTGTGCTGTGCAGCCACCTCATAAGGGTGGTTTTGCACCTCGTAAGGGTCCTTTCTCTGGCTTCAGCACCCAAAAGGGTCAAACATTCCCAGGTGACTCAGAGATCAGAGTCTGGCCTTTTTCTGGCTTAAATTAAGAAAAGGTCAGAAGCATTCATGGCACCTTCAGGGGCTCCAGAGCAGAGCAGCCATTCTTCCAAACCGAAAACAGCATCCACTGAGAGTCTCCTCAGTGCTGAGAAGCCCACAGCTCTGAGCAGGGCCACCCCTGGGACCGGGCTGCCAAGGCTGGGTAAAGCAGCCAGCGCCTGTGTCCTTCTCAAAAGCAAAAGCTGTGGGCACAAGAGATAATCACTGCTTCTCAAATCAAGCCAGGCAGCTGTCTACAGGGTGCTCAAGGCATCTAAAGCAGAGTGAGTCTCTGGACTCCTGTTTTTGATCTCTGCAGGGCTGATTGTCCAGGAGTCTCCCAGATAAGGTGGAGGATGCAAAGGAAAAGCCTCAGACTGGCACAGCATGGACTGACTGTTGTGCGTCGCTCCTCAAAGGTGGCTGGACTCTCACAAAACCCAACCTTGGGTCACAGAGCTATCTGACAGGCAGTCAGTGAGAAGGGGGCTGCCCAGAGGGCAGCACTGTTCAGCCCCACACTCAGGGAGGACCAGGATGGGTCCTCCTCCCTGCCAGGGACACTGCTCCCTCGCCACACGCTCTCCCAACCACACGTCCCCAGGACCAGCATCTCCTTGAGATGCCAGGGAGCCTGGCAGGTAATTCTGTCTTTTACTCCATCCACCCATGCTAGCCTACCCCCAAACCCACCCCTCTGAAGGCTGGTAAAGCCACAAGCCCCACATAACTGCCTGTGCAGCCCCACACCCTGGTTCGGTCCCCGGGGCACGACACTTGCCTGCTGCAGAGCCCGCTGTGCCTCCCTCTCCTGCACACACTCACATTGGATAATTACAGAGAAAACCGAGGCAAATCCCAATTTTAGTGCCATTATAAAACAGAGAGGGGGAATTCATTACCTGGCAGCTGTTAATATTTAAGGAAGAAGCTGACAATTTACCTCCGAGGCAGCGAACGCAGCAGAGGCAGCGCGAGCCAGAAAACGCTGGTGCCTCCCCCCCACCAGCTCTGCAGTCACTTCACAGAGATTTTCTCTCCCCACATTTGTTTCCCTGCCTCCCATGCTAGCACCAAAGTCCCAGTGAGGAACAGAGAGTGCTGGGGCTCCACACTGCAAAACTCAGGAGAGCTCAGGCTCTGCTGGCCCTGCTGCACCCCTGAGATTTGGGAAGGCGGCTTTTAAATCTCTCAAGCAGCATCTGTGTAACCAGCCCACCTGAGTGAGGGATGAGGAGCTAAAGAAAAGGGCCCTAGAGCTTCACAAAAAGACTCTCATGGATGTATGGAAAGAAAGGTCAGAGGGTTTAAGATGACACTGGGAGGCAACCAGATCACTGGTGGCTTCTCTGAACAGCCCAAACCCCTGAAGAGGCTCCTGATTCCTGTCAGACTCGAGCCCTCATGAAAGTTTTCTGGCACATCCTGCCTCCATCTCAGCACAGCCCCTCACCCAGGTCTGCAGACAGTGCTGCACATGGTCCCACAGAGCGAACAGGAAGATAAAGCACTGCAAGAACAAGCTGAGCCACAGCTCAGTGTTTACCTGCTCGGTTCCAACAGGACCCACACCAGCACAGCAGCCTCCAGGTGTCATAGGAACAGTCTTAAATTTAGCAGCAGCTGCCTTCCCTCTCCCTGGCTCTGGCTTCACCCCTCCTCTCCACCCCCCTCTCCCAGAGTCACCTTCACACCAGAAAGTCTGACCAGTGAGAAGGGCTGACCGATACCTGTGCAGTCACCCACAGCATTCCAGCCGTGGGGTGAAGGAGGGTGTGTATTCACGTTGCCCTTGCACTGCAGTTCACACACCAGGACCTCATCCTAAAAGAGAGGCGAGATGCACCGAGCAGCCTTTGCTGCCTGGTGCAGCCCCTCATGGTCAGGCTGCTGAGGGACTGCAAGGGAGCATCGGTTTAATCTCTCCAACCACACAAGACAGCCAGGGAAAGAGGCTTTGGGGCCAGAGCACAAGGATCTGGGAGGAAGCCCCCGAGGCTGTGCTTGTCCTCACACCGAGCATCCATCTGGCCAAGCCTGGAGTCCATGGTGAAGTCACAGGGGACAGATGGGGGCACCTGACATCCCAGCACTGCCTGGACAACATGTGATTCAGCAGGGACAGGCAGGACCTCCCTGCCCAGTTTTGCCAGGGACCCCAACGCTGCCCTCCAGCTCTGCTCCCTGCCCAGTCCCACCTCCTCTCACTCAGATGCCAGGCAGAGGGTGAACCACAAGCATCGCTCCTCAAACCTGACAATCCACTAGTAAACCCTGAGAGAGAAAACCATCAAAAGAGCTCTGGCAACCTGCCTTTGGGGCAGGCAAGGAAGAGGAGGGTATGATCTACAAAATTTTCCCTTCTTTCATGGTTGCTTCTCACTGTAATCATAAAAAAGGTCTTATAAAAACATTTGTCCCAGGGAATGTTTGGCAATGCAGCGTGCTTCCAGATTGTTCAGTGTCTAAATACATCAGCAACCCCTCTCTGCAAGTCATCACCACAATCCAACACGGCTCCTCTTTCTCTTGACTATAAATGGTCTTTGCAGAGGACAGGGTGGAGGACAGGTCTGCAGAGAGAGGAAGCACTCCCTCCATCTGATGCACTCCCCTGGGCAGAGGAGAGTCCAGGAGAACAGGACTGTTTCTGGAGCACAGACCCCAAGGAAAGGAGAGGTTGGGGTTTGATCCTTACCTCTCCCCATGGTTTTTGCTCCTGCTGTTGGATCTTGACCCAGTAAAGTGCTTTAGCCCTTCAACTCTGGCCTATGCACAGTCCCACTGACCTCAGTCTTTAGCTTGGTGCTGACCTCAAATGCTCAGCCCAGAATTTGGGCAGGTCCCCAGCCCCTCCCCCAGATGGTCTTTTCAAGAAAACACAGTCCCTTTCTCCCATGGGCCCTCTCCTTTCCCTCAGTGGGGGGAAAGACCCACAACCTCTGATATTTCTGGTGCTAGAAAAATCCCAGTCACCCTCTAAAACACGGCTGTTGGCAACTCACCAGGAGCTGGAGCGTTCCTGTCCTCCTCCAGAGAGGAGCAGAGGGGTTAAATCTATGAACAAGCCTTTGATGTCTGCAAGCTTCAGGTGGTACAAACCCTTCTGCCTTGATGTTCCTTTCAAAAGAAAGGAAACTCAGAAGGTGTGTGGGGCCCAAGTCCCAGGGAGCGCTGGGATCCGTCCGCCTGCGCCTGGGGGCACAGGGACTGAGCTGTAACCAAATGTGTCTCACCATCACCAGCTTCTCCCAGACCAGACCCACCTTTGCTCTGCCTGTGGAGAACCAGGAACTCGCTCCCTGAGTCTTCCTGGGGAGCTCCAGACCTCACAGGTGAAGAGGACCCTGCCCTTGCCATCCCCCAGACCCGGGCAGTGCCAGTCCCTCTCCTCCCGGCCACCACCAGCCGTGGCTGGGGAATTCCTCAACTTCACAGGGGCACAGGAGGGGCGAGGAAGCCTATCTCTCCACCCCACCAGAACCACAAGCCTTCCAGCAGTGGCAGGAAGGTCTCAGCTGCATGGAGGGCCCTGCCATGCTCTCCTACCTTACGCAGCACCTGGGCCATGGCTGCTCCTATCCATCCCAGCATCCCCACAGCTTTGCCAACAGGCTGAGCCCTTCGGCCAGTGCCGGACAGAACTGTCAGCAGGGACAGGCTCCTCTTCATCCCCGAGCTCACTTTGCCTCCCCTCACTTTTCCCTGCTTTCCCTCCCCTCTCCTGCCTCCTCCCATGGGGAGTTCCCCAGCAGCTCAGTAATTAGCATCATCATCACCAATGCTAATAACACCACCAGAGCTCCTGCCATCCAAAGCTCAAACAACTTTACAGCCATCATCACGCCTCTGTAACCTCCCCAGGGTAGGCAGGGAAGCAGCGTTACCCCAGCACGCAGATGGGGAAGAGGGAGGTAAACAAGAGGCAGAGATGGGCAGAGAACCCAGGAGCTCTGACTCAGGCACCCCACCCGAGGACCTCCCCGTCCCAGAGACCTGCCTGCTGCGTTAGGGACCCTTGGAAGGAGGTCAGGGGTTGTGCTGTGCTGACATCAGGATTTATCCAGAAATGACATCACTCCACTTGGGGCCTGGGTGTCGTGGGACAAGTCTTCTTGTGGGCATCCCTGCGCACAGCCTGGGTTCCCCTCCACACCCCGACACGCAGGACGGTGTGTGCAGCCTCAGCTCACCCTTCTGCTGTGACCGTGTGTATAGTGGCAGCCCATACAAGCACCTTAAATCAACCATTCGAGCTCACCCCTAATTAATGAATGCTGTTTACTGATGGATTGAAGAGGAATTTTGCTCTGAGCAGTCACAAAATGGGGAACTGGGCGGGGGGGGGAGTGGTGTCTGAACAGCCTGACCAGGGAAAGCTTCTCTCTCATCTCGGGTGGGGTTTGCTGTGTTTCATTTACCAAGTCTCACAGGGATGGGAAGTACAGCTTTTCAAAGCCCACCCACACAGAGCCAGCCCACCCAGCAGATGGACACGGCCCTGGCAGCCCTCTGGCAGACAGGGACAGACGCAGGACACAAGGCAACGGGTCCCATCGCTTTTGGCAAGTACCTGCAAGCTGACTTTGCCTTTGAACGTTCTGAGGTCTGGGCTGTGGTACAAAGCCAGAGCTGTCAGCTGGAGGCACAGAACACAATTCACCTCAAGTGACCCAGCCCTGTCCACCAGAACATACTGCAGAGCCGTTCTCCTGGCACCAGAGCCCTTTTGGGAGGGTGCTTCATGTGTGGCGGGGCCTGGTCTGAAGACAACCCACTGGTGTCAGCCATGTGCTGGCGAGGCTCTGCTGCCCAATGGGGTGACTGCTTATTGCTGTGTCTGGATGAACACAGCACCGCCCGGCCCCGCGGGGAGCAGGGCAGCATCTCACCTACCTCCTGGGCCTCTCCAGCTCTGGCACCTCAGGGGCTCCTGGGGGAAAGGGGATATAAATACCTCTGCCTTCCCTTTTTGGGTGCACAGGCAGGGAGCAGGGTGTCCCTCGCCCGCTCGCACCCTTCAGTCAGAGCCAGGAACCGGTGTGACCCCAGGTGCCTGAAAGACACCCCTGTGACTGCAGCCTGGCCATCAACACTTGCTCTTTCACCAAACCCCCACATGTACCCTCACGAGGTCGCTGGTGGTTGGTCACATCCCCCTGGGGCCTTTTCTCAGACAGGCTCTGCGCTCATGGCCACGCTCCTGAGGAATGCTTTATGCTTTGCTCTTGATGGAGCATGACTTTTGTTTGGTTTCTGGCTGAATGTCTGAGTTAAAAATACTGGGCTATTTCTGGCAGAAAGTGGGGGGTTTTATTCTGCCTTTGTACTGCCTTGGGTGCCCCTGTGCTGCTGTCTCCTTTCTGGCTCAGATGAGCTTTGTTTTCCTTCCCAGTGATCCTGTTTGCACCGGGGAGCAGTAGGAAATGCTTTTCCTATTAGAACATTTCCATGGGCACTGCTGGGAATGAAGGATGAGCTCAGAGAAGACTAAAAAAAACCACCCAGTTGGTGTAAAGATCCTGTCTCCAGTGGTCAGAGAACTGAAAAGCAGGAATGTCTGTGGTCAAGCAGGGATGTGTATGTGCACAGAGGCACACAGGTACAGCAGGATGTGTTCTGCCTGTGATCCACAGCCCAGGAACACATAACTCTGCTAGAAACACTTCCAAGCATCCTCAACTCCTCATCCCCAGCTCTGCAGCTCAGACTCTTTTTTACCCAGCAAGAAAATATTTTATTTGAACTTTTCTCTTAAATGCCAAGAAAAAAATAAGCCTTTCTTCCCTAGCTTGGATTTATCCCATCTGGAATCACCATGTGATCACAGGGCTGGGGTAGTGTGTGACAGCCTCAGTGTAAAGCAACAGCCCAAATACCTTCAAACACCGGTGTGATCACCACGTCCTTGCTGTTACACTCCACCTCCTGCCAACAACAAGCTGAGGACTTGGGGCTTCTGACTGGAGATAGCTGGGTTCAAATACCTCCAAATCCCCTCCCAATACCTCCAAGTGCCCTCCCATGATGCAGAAACATGCCATCGTTTGTGGGTGTGACCCCCTGTCACCAGGACTGAGAACAAAGCCAGCACAGCTGCAGGAAGCATCCCCAGTACATTCGATTTGCCACATGTCACAACAAACATGAACATGAAGATAACAGCCCAACAAACAGCTCAATTGTTCAGGCTAAAGACATGAAAAAGGCATGTGGAGAGCTTGCCAGGGCATGGATCCCCATCACCATGGGGAGCCAAGCATGGACTGAGTCAGAGCTCTTCACCACCTCGCACAGGATGTCCTGCACACCAGTAACCCGTAAATCACTGGCAGCAGGGCCAGCTTCTGCTCTTTAGGAAGCATGCTCTGCCTGACTTGCTTTCAAAGATAAGCTCCTGGACAATGTTTTTCTATCATCTCTTCCTAATGATCAACAAATTCAATGAGACCACTCTGCAGACCATCAGTGTGATCAGGAAATGAAAGGAAACAATACCCGAGGTCCCAGATTTGGCAGAGGCAACTGATATCTTGAGTTGCTCATCAAAAACCTGGAAAGGGCTCTGTTTCCTGAAAGCAACAAGCCTCAGGAACCCCAGGAGGCTGACTGAGTCAGGCTCCACAGAGCAAGGGCTCCAAGGTACTGTGTTTTTCCAGAACTCAAGGCATCACATCCTGACAGTCCCAAACTTGGGAAAGTTCAGGTCTAAACTCCCATCCCTCAAGATGTTACCAATACCATCATTAAATACCAAACTCTCATAAACCAGTTCATGGTGGAGGTTGGTACCATTGTTCTGCTTAATGGACAGTGAAGCTGAGGCTCAAAGTCACATGTCACAAGAAACATGAACGTAACCAGAAGATGACAGCCTAACAAACAGCTCAATTGAGCTGAGGCTCAAGTCACAATGACTTGCCTACAGTTGCCCAAACAGCCAACAGCACAGCAACATGCAGGCTGTTTTCCAGCCAACAGAGCACACTGTCACCCCCACACCAGGCCAGAAATGAGCTAAGAATGAACATGCTGTAAGGAACAGCCCAGATCAGTACTGGAGTAAATATAAACCATCTTCCTACCGGCTGTGACATCTGGACTCGGACTTCACTGGTGTCCAGTGGAGATGAACTTGACCCCTGGGACTTCCTCTCTGAACTGGATTGTTGCTCCTGGTATTTCTTGGACCTTGCAGGTAACGACAAGAACTGTTTCCCAGAGATCTTCAGGTCTCCCATGTGATGGCTGTCCCCATTCTGGTCCTTGGGAAAGCAAAAAACAGCCATTGCACAAATTGCTTGTCACGGGTTTATGTGGAGATCTGGTGGCAAGTAGGGGCAGAACAGGAGACACACAGAAGAGACACACAGGAGCAGGAGACACACAGAAGCAGGAAGGTAACATGGAGTTTAGATGGTGTGACTTGCTATGCATGATGTGCAGGGTTGAATGAGGACATCTCTGCAGCGAGTGATGTTAAGAAGTACAGAGGAAGCATCACCCAAACAATACACAGTAGTCAACTTCTCCCTAGGGAGAAGCAGCATCCTCTGAACACATCTCATTATGGAGGTAGAGGCACGGCTGGTTTATTTACAAGCACAGGGAATCATAGGGAATGATGAATGAAAGGTCCAGAAGCAGTCACTGCTGCTCCTCAATTCTGGCAACTGCATAAAAACCTCTTCCAAACAGAGTGGCAGCTTCATCTTGCCCAGGATACCAAAGCTGTGGCACAGCTACCCCCACTTGCTGCATCTTCACTTCTTCCCAGTGCCCAGCTGTGCTGTAACCCACACTGACCCATGAATAACCTGACCGTGCCCCAGGAAACGTTGGCTGTGCTAGATGCTCCACAGCATTTCCCACCTTTAGGGCTTGGCTCCCAGCCTACGTGGAGCATGGCCTGCCTCAGTGTCTCCCACTGGCTTCAGCAAGAAGCCCCCTTACCCAGCAGCTTCCTACAAGGCAGATGAACATGAATGGCTGGAGTGCCCTTCAGCTCCTTTGCCAACCACCGTGCTTCCAGAGGCACGTGGGGACCACAGATGGTTACAAGCAGCCCCAGTCCTCACACTGCTGTCATCCTTTGCTCTCTTCAATGGTCCTGCTCAGTGCTCCACAACATTGGATTGTCACCCCATGTAGCACATGGGGAAACTGAGACCACAGAGGTGACACATCTCTTGAATGCTCTTTCCTGCCCCTGCTCACTTTGCTCTTCCCAGCCCTGCCCTGTGCCTGGCTTCTCCATTCTCCCCTCTGTTCCCACACAACTCTGTCCCTCCTCTGTGGAAAGCCTCGAGTTAACAGTGTTACCACAACAGCCTCGTTCCTGCTGCCACACAGACCAGGCCTCCTACAGAGGCACCAGCAGCGTTCAGCTCTATGGACACTTACTAAAGGCACCAGGCATGCTACCCACAACCAGAGGAACCAAGAGCCTAAACCTGCTCCTTGCTCTGGGCTTCAGCATTTCTGGGCTGCAAACCACCCCTGTCACACAAAACACACACAGAGGGGACTCCCCAGGCTGTCCTCCCTGCCTCAGCTACGTGCAGGTGAAACAACCTTGAGCACACCTCAGATGACCCCCCAGGCCCTCAAAGCTGGGATTTAGGGGCACACAGACCAACAAGCCCCACATACCCAGCAGGTGCCAACAGCACAGTGGGATGCCACAACCAAAATGACTTTTCTGTTCCTAGCAACACAAAGAGGAATAGTGAGAACAAGGCAGGGGAGATCCATCTCCCTCCATGGTATTGGGGGGTCCAACTGCCCCCAGGTTGGTGCCCACGTTTTGAAAAGCAGCCACGAAAGACGGTTTCAGAACTGGAAAGAAACTGCCTTGTGATGTCTTACTGCCTTAGCTGGAGCTCTCAAACTGTTTAGTTCATGACAAAAAGAATAGATGACTCAATTATGGCACGTAAGCACCTTCAGGGTAAAAACCAGCATGTGATAAAGAGGAGAGAGGAATAAACAAGCAGCAATGACTCGGAGCTAAAACCAGAGGAGCTCAAAACGAGGAATAAGGCACAGGTTGGAGAGAGCAGGGGGGATCAGGGAGGCAGCATTCCCACTATCTGCTGGGGTGTTCAGAGCTGGTGTGGGCCCTTCCTGGCAGATAGGCTCTGCCCAGACACACAACTCCATGCAGGGGCATCGGACAAGAGCTCCTGGCCTGTGCAGTCAAGGTCCCTGCTGACTTTGAAGGCTGTGTCTGGCAGAGACGATGGGCAGAGAGGGTGAGACAACAACAAGAGGGTGCTGGAGAGATTACAGTTCACTCTGCTGATTTATTCTTCACAATCTTATCACCCTCAGCATAGCAGGTTTGAAGCAAACAACCCTCTCCCGTGACCGTAACTGTTTGTCCATTAAAGCTGCAGCAGGAGAGAGGAAGGGGAACTGCATCCAAAACACTCTCGCAAGGAGAGGTGAACTCGCACACACCCCACAAGGTCGCTCCAGGGAGAACAGAACGTTGACTCCATCCTCCCTGGGACATCCCTGACACCCCATAACCCTACCTGAGCTATTGAAAGAGGTTCAGTTTTTACAGCAAGGAGTAGGAAACCAACAGCATTAACAGCATTAGCAGCAAATCCCCCATCAGCAAAACGCTCCCTGCCAGTCCTCTGGGCCACGCCATGGGGCATCACTGTCCCCACTATCTACACCCCAGAGTTGGGGTCACACTGGTTAAAGTGGGTGGGGAGGCAAAACAGTCAGTGGGCAGTTGGGAGAACTAATAAAAATACATCAGTGTGTTTGGCATTAACTCCCAAAGAGAGTTAGTTCAGGGAGGGGCTTTAGTCTGGCCCTCCCAACACTTACTGGGAAGCTCAGGGACTCAAATGGTTTTGCAAGCCTGAGGTTGTTTCCCATTGACTATCTGCACCTACCTGCAACTTGGGGGAGTTGTTTCCCTCTGCAATGCTACTGGAAAAGGGGAAATGCTCCCTGGGACACTGGGAAGAGTTTGTGCCTGGACAGGGCTGCATGAACAGAAACTGTTTGGGCAGAGGGGGGCTGCCTGCCTGGCCACCTCCTCTGGGAGGAGGCACAGCCGAGCCCCACGGCAGCACCAGCGCTGCTCCTGCGCAGAAGGTTCTGAGAAGCTGAAGTGATCCCTGTGGGCAGAAAGGCTCAGTGCTGGCTGCAGAGACAGCCTTTGCCCTGGGAAGACTGAGAAAACACTGATCTGCCTGGATCTGACATGCCCTGCAGAGGCAATCCTCAGAGTCCCCTGGAACAAACCCCTGTACCTCCCACATCACACCACCTCCAGCTTCTGACCTCTCCTGTGCTGAACACCAAGATGCCCCACCAGTCACTACAGGGGCTGAAGCACTAACAATGACCCTCTCAATAACGGGCTGGTTTGTCAAAACCACCTAGAAGTGGCTTTCTCAGCTTTAGGTTAAGTGCTTCTTTAGTCAGACCAGCTGTTCCTCTCCTCCAAGCCCCCTGGAAACCCTCTTTGGTTAATCCCATCGACTCAAATGATATCTACTAATTGTGTACTTTCCCTGCAAACGAAGCCACCACAGATTCCTACTGATATTGAATCTTGGAAGCCAGACATCTTTGCTTACCTTTTCAGAAGGGAATTTCAGGAGGTCTAAGCTGTCCATGCTGTTCCTTTGGAGTCTCTTTGGCCTGGCTCCTGCAAAACAAGGCACTCTCACGTCAGGAGGGTGTCACTCACTGCCAGCACTAATGTCACCCAGATAAAATCCAAACTGGGGCAGACCCTCTGCTCCTGTTACCTACAAAGTCAAAGGGACGGGATGCTGCAGCTGTGATGTCCTTGAGATCCAAACATGGGGTTTTTCCTCTCTTGCTTTGGGTCTTTTTCAAAACACTCTCACCACAGGCAGCAACAGTTAAGGGCTATGGGGAGCTTTTGCTTTCAAACCAGTGGCCAGGTCAACCACGACTCTGATCTCAACTGAGGTCTCTGGAATTCAGGAGTCACAAGCCCCACTCTAAACACCACAAGTCAGGGGACTGACATTGGGAAAAATCATAACAAAAGTATAGTTTAATAAATAAGTGGATTCATTGCTTTATCTTCATGTTTTTACCTTAAAGAATGTATCTGGGATAGAGCTCTGAGCTTTTCCCTTCAGTCACAACGGCTGGAAAACTAAGGGAAGGAACAAGTATTTTCTAGCTATTATAGACCCAGCCTCAAGGGCACAAAACCTTCCCCTGCAGCTGACAGAGAAATCAGACAATTTGACAGCATTCCTGATATTTATTTGAGGTGCCATTTTAATGCAGTATTCCAGCAGTTACAGTGAAACACAGTTCAGCTCTGACTCCTGCTCTCCAAACTCCCCATCTCCCTCCAAACTGCCTCCAGCTCCTACTGCCTCGTTCACTAACCCAGGTGGGATTTACCAAAGGGCCCTGGGATGTCTTCACCACCTCTGGGAAAACTTCTGCCCTTTCACTCATCTGCTCCTGTTCCCAGGTCCCTCCCGAAGGCTCCCTTTAGCTGGGCACCACACACCGTCCCACACCAGCAACACCAAACCGGGCAGGAACGAAAGCTTCGGGCTCAAGGTCCCATGACAACTTCTGAGCTTCAGGGGAGATCCTCAGGGAGGGAGAATGAATACATGTGAATGGAAACCCATCCCCGTGCTGAGCCCTGAGAACGGAAACCACTGAGCCTTGTGTGGTTCCTGCAACAGCCAACTCTCCCAACTTTAAAGAGTCCCCAGTTTCCCACCACCACCTAATGGCACCGTCACTTGTATCACAGCCCCTCCATGGACCCTGTTCAAACCCAGGGTGCCACTGAGCTGCTCACTGGGCAAACCCAGAAAGAAAGCACCAGATTCATAAACCAGTTCAAGAATGTAGACAGAGAACAGTGATTAAATGGGAAGAGGGAGCAGGGACTCCTGCATTACCACACACCCAGCTCTGCCAGGGCTCCAGATGCCACCACAGTTGTCCCTAACTGTGACAGCTCCAAAGACACCACTGCTCTCAAAAGTTCAACCTCACTCAGCTTTGTGAGATACAAGAAGAGCTCAGATCAGCTGAGACATCACTAAGGGTCATGCACATACATCACAGCTTCCTTATAAATGACTAATGATTAATTTCACTGCCCTGAAGCGATTTACTTCTTGCAGGCACAAAGACTCACATCAGCAAACTAATTCTGCACTTCTCCATCTCTCTACCCCAAAAAGCACCTTGGACCAGCCTGATGTTAAGGTGACTCCATCACCAGGCTTTGAGTCCAGCAGGGACTGGCATCAGGGCTGGGGACTACATGCAGGACAGACATCGATGCGAATAGGAGCAAGGAAAGCACGCAGTGACGAGCACTCGGCATCGCTACCACGCTGCCCCTCCGCCCTGCAGAGCCAGTTGCTCACTTGGCAGCAGCTCAGTAACAACAGGATTCGATCCCGGAAGGTCGGCAATCGCCGCTGGTGCTGGTAAGGGTTCAGACAGGAGGCAAGGGCTGGCCTGCCTTTGGCATGGGCAGGAGGAAAGGGCTTGGACAGAGCAGGCACGACTCCTGATTTTACCACTTTGGTTTAGTGAGATACCTTATCTAAGGTAGCTGTGTTTGCTAATGTACCTGCAGCACCTCCTGTGAGCAGGCTGGGAAAGATTCATGCCATCAGCTACCAAAGAAACAATCAGGTTATTTGGTAGCTGAACACCACAGGCCAGGTGACCACTGAAATGATCGAGCCTGAGCCCTCTCCCACTGTAAAACCAAGAGAGCTGCCCCACTCTGAGGCACACACAGCCCACCATGCCCCCAGCAACTCCCCCTTTCTGTGTGCTGAATGCCACCCCAGCTTCGGCTCCTCAGGGGCATCAGCAATAGCAGTTTCCAGTTGAGAGGACCCAGAGCTCTCACACAAAGCTGAGGTCCTGTACCAAACCAACGGGAGGCACAAGATGCCACTCACCCAGCTCCCATCACTCCAGCAGCACAGAGGAGGGGGCTGTGCACCAGCCCCAGGTCACCCCCACCCCTCCACGCTGCCAAATGAGCAAAGGGCTTTTGGCTGCTGCCATGTCTCAGGCAGGAGCTCAGCGAGGGGATGGCAGCAGCGGGCTGTGCCCAGTGGCTCCCAGTTACACACGATGACATTCCAGACGCTGCCGTAGCTGCTCAAGGTGCTCAGCTTCCCTCAGAGTAACCTCTGTGCAGGGCAGCGAGGTGGGTCTGCACTCAAAGGCACCTACAGAGGCTCAGTCAGGTGGCACAGGCGGGTTTCAAAGCAATGCCCAAGAGGGGAGGCCAGCATCTGGAAGGGAGCGTGCGTCACAGCAGCTTTTAACGGCCACTTCCAGGAAAGCAAGAAAGAAGCCAAGTGTGTCTGATTAGATAAACACACATCATTTCCAACAGCCTAAAGAGTCGTTAATTATACACCTCCATCCTCAGGTGCTTTTTTACATTTGCAATAGCATTAAACCGCCGGCCAGGAACCATTAATCTCTGATCTGAGAAAACCTGCCTTCCCCTTTGTTAATTTAATATACAGAGTCAGCTGAGACTGCCCCAGCAATTAGGGCCCACAGAACAATCTGTCTTCTTCAGTTGTTTTGATGCTGGTGTTCCTCTGTCTCCATGTGGGTTTCACATTCGGTTGAGCCACGAGAGGAAGAAGTTGGGAGTTACAGACTCAACTTTGGAGTGATCCCACAGGGCTGGGGGATCAGTGCTGGGGCCAAACACTGGCCTCCCAAAAGCCTACAGTTCCACCATCCCTATTCCCCAGGAGCAGAGCAAGCAGCACCCTTAAAACAAGGAGCTAGAAGTGTTAACAGGCTGTCTATAGTCAGGGCTACCGTTAACCCGATTGGCAGCAATTCCCACCGGCACCTTCTCCCCTTTACTCAGCAGCAGCCAGGCTGGGTAGCTTCACATACTCATCACAGAATTGTAGGGGTTGGAAGGGACCACAAGAGATTGAGTCCAACCCCCATCTTCCAGGAGAGCAGAGATTTCCATACTCACACACAGCCCACGGCAGGACGACTCCATTAACTTGCTGCCTCTGAGCAGGACATTCCCTCAGATGGCTCCAGATGGAACACTCAGCCTCCTCCAAGTTGTTATTTTTTCCCAGAAATACCTGCAGCACCACCTAATATTCACTCAGCAGAAGTTGAACCTTGCCTCTTGCTCCCCAGCACTGAGCAACAGCAGCAGCAAAAGACGGAGCAGCTGCAAACCTGGGTCTGTTCCTCTGGAAGGTTCCCCCCCTTTTCTCTCTCTCCAGTATTTATTGGCCTGTTTACCAAGCCTGCTGCAGAGTAACGGAAAACCTCAGGGGCATTTCTAAATGCTCTCTCTGTCTTCAAGGTTTGCTAAGGTCTCTACCAGAGCGAGTTGAAACCTTCTTGTGAAGATCAGCTGAGCGACGCTACTGACTGGCCACATTCATGCCTTGTTTTCCCAGAGCTCCTCAGATGTTGTTCTTTTGGGTGCTCAGACTCGGGGTTGTTGTTGCTTTTTCTTAAATGTTTTTTTTCAAACTCCCTGCCCAGCCCCCTCCCTGTGAGCCCAACAGCACCAGCAACTGGGGTTTTTTGTTTATTTTTACACATTGCTGTTGCAACTCGGTTCCTGAGGAGAGTTTAACGGTTTCCACGTTCTTGTGTTTGAAAACCTGATGAAGTGGTCACCTCCCTCCTGGGAAGGGAGCAATGAATTCCAGCAAGGGGAAGGTTTACTGCCCCAGAGCTGAGGGGATGCTCAGACACATGCAGGAGACATCTTTGCTTCCTCCAGCTCCTTCATCTCTCCTTTCCAAAACACTCCCTAGTTGCCTTTGGGATGCTAACCCCACATAACCACTTCAGACACACATCAAGACCTGCTTTTTTTCCCCCCTTGTGTCTCACATCCCCACCCTGCAGAGGTGAGGATAGCTCCTGCTACCTGTGAGGACACAGATACAGAAACCTTTATGTACAATCTCTTCTTCACAGCCAGGAGTTTGGGGGTGCACACTCCCTGCCTGCCTTGGGCTTTTTAAGCTGGGCAGTGTAGAGCTACCCTGGGCCTCACACACCTGCTGGAGAGGCTAAAGCAGAGAGCTGATGTGATGCACACAGCAAGCACAGCATCTTCCACCCCTTTCTGGTCCTGTCCCCTTGGTTTTTGTCCCCAGCTCCGTAGTGTCTGGAGGAGCAGGATCAGTGTGGGCTCCAGAAGGAAGGACTCCAGTCCTGAGGCATAGGCAGACACCCCAACACACACAGCCTTGGGTTCCAGGGTGCCAGGAGAGGGGAAAGGAGGAGACACATGCATGGAGCAAAAGTGTAGCAAGGTGCTGCTGGAGCAAAGTGAGATGTAGCCACAGAAGACACAAGGGAGATCTTTTTTGGAGGATGGTGAGGGGATCCAGCCCATGTAAAGCTGCAGTAGGGCACAGCAAGGTAGACAGCGTGGGCAGCTTTGTTCCTCGATGGACAGACTCCAGCTGGTGCTGGAGATTTCAGAGTTGACAAGATTGAGCAGAACACACGTAGCAGCGACTCAGGGAGCCCTGCCAGGAGCTCTCATCAAGCTGACATGTGCTTTGATAACTCCTAGGCTCTTCCCTAGCTCCAGCAGCTCGGAAAGCGGCTTAACTCCATGAGATGAAGCAAACCCCCCTCGATGCTGAGAGAGAAACAGAACTATTTGCAGGCAGGGGACACACCGAGTTCCTCTGTGGTGCCTCTACCAGAGGAAGCAATTAAACCTGACAGTGGACTCCAGAGAAGAGCAACAGGGAAAGGCTGGGCTGCCACCAACCCTCCCCTCTGCCCCCAGCCCACCCAGCTGAGCAGCACACCCAGCTCAGTGGTTACCCCAGAGCACACAGAGCTCTGCACCACAAAGGACACAACAAATCTTGGCACAAGCCCTGGCTGTATCTCCATGAAAAGGTCATTTCCAAGATACTGACTTGTCTTTTGGGTGAGTGCTTCCAGCCCAGGATGGTGCCTCTCCACACTGGTCCAGACCCCAGTGTTTCTGAGCCTTGATTTTGGCAGGCAACTCTAAATATCGCTCGGTGTGACTAAATTAGAGCAGACAGCTGGTTGTTTTGAGTAGAAGACCAGTCTGGAAACCCTACACCAAGCTCAGAAGTGACAGTAGAGATACAGTCTAGCAATCTAAATGCACACAAAGCATCTCAGATCATCCACTGCAGCCATCAGAGCAGGAAAGCTCTGTCAAGCCCGTGCTCTGTTAGTACAGCATCCTCCTCAAAGAGGAAAGGGGGTGGGGAGAAGGCATAGCAGCAAGAAAAGGGAAAAAATAAGCTGCCTCTGGTAGGATAAGCATCTCATTTAAGGCTTTAATTAGTCTTCAAACACATAATGGGTTCTGGCACTATAAATCCACTTGACCTCTATTATTGCCAGCACTTGCATGATAAATGCTGGCATTTGTTTTCCCAGTTGTTACTAGGATAGAACAATACTTTCCTCTAAATAAACAGTATCAGTTATTTATGACAACTGCACCAGAAGTTCCCAGTACCAAGCTGTTGTGTGTCAATCTATGGGAAGGACCATCTGCTTATCCCCCTCCCCATCCTTTAGGCAGGAAAGGACCAGGGGAATCCTGACAGCACCGGCCCCTCCTGCAGCTACAGCTAGATGGGCAAAAGAACACTTCCTCCCTATCCATTATTTGAGGGCTTTTCTGGCTGCACAGAGCTGGTATGGCTTACAAGGAAGGAATGGTACACATGGAAATAAAGTCACCCCAGGGGTGGGGGCCAGGGAAAGCATGGGGAGCTTGGTTCCAGCACGTTGTCACACCAGACTTCCTTGGGAACACTTCAGTCCCAGGCAAGGCTCTCCATCCTCAGCTCTCCATTGTCAGATGTGGGAGCCCAAAGGACAGGAATGAAACCTCTTCTGCTGGGAAGATCCAGCTCCAGTGTGTTTGCTCTGACATGCTGTATTCATTGGCACACAGACAGCACACAGCTGAGCAAATACCAGCGTTCCAGACAGATCCTGAGCACTACAAAAACCTTCTCCACAATAACAAGTTTGCAGGTTTTATTTTTTCCCTTCCATAGCAAAACTGTGCCTTTAAAAAAAATATATATATAAAAAATATGCAGTAATAAAAATAAGTTACTTTTGAATCAAAATTCTTGTCTGCCTGGTTTGGCAGAAGATGCCTTGTGTGTGTGTCAGCCAAGCTTCACATCCCCCAGAATCCTGTCTGACAGCTGAACAACTGGCTGAGAACAAGAGCTGCACATCTACACAGCACCCCAGAGCCCCCCAACATCTGGCTGATGAGCAGCCAGCACAGAGGCTTCTCAGGTGGGGAGAGGGAGGAAGGGGACACTCAGGACCACAGGCCAGAACCACCTTCCATGGTGGAAGAGGTGAGACTTGGAGCAAAAGTCCTCCTTGGAGATAGAGGTGGCATGAGTGAGGTTCCTTCCCCCAGTGATGCCAAAACCAAGGCAGCTCAGGAAAGCTGCAGGCTTTGGGTGGAAAGTGATCTTATGTCCTTTCAAACTACTATTGCTTGCTGTGATGTTGGGTACATCTTTGACTCCAGTTCCCCTCCCAGCTGCAATGGGCATTAGCTTTTCCCTCAGCAAGGAAGTGCTGCTTTCCCAAGAGGGCAGCCACACACTGGAACAGGCTTCCTAGAGAGGTGGTTGATGCTCCAACCATGTCAGTGCTCAAGAGATATTTGGACAATGTCCTTAATACCCCATTTTAACTTGGTCTGCCCTGAATTGGTCAGGCAGTTGGACTGACACAACCACTGAAGGTCCCTTCCAACTGAAGGATTCAAGGCTGGAATCCAGCTTATTTGCAAATAAAGCGGTGGCACTTCAGCCAAAGAATGAAGTGTCCTGGTTTGTATTTGCAAGATCTGGAAACTGCAAAGCACCCAATCGTGCAACACCTAACAGAAAGTCAGAGCCAAGCCTTGGAGCTCTGTGGGAAGCTCAGAGCCACCTTAGAGGCAGCCTCCCATAACCATCATCTCCCCAGGCAATGGTCTGTTTAACAGACTAACAGTTGTGAGGACAGGAGGATTTTCTGGGAGATCAACTGAACTGGGTGGAGCAGGCACATCACCTCAGGGCTACTGTGAGAACAAGGCTGCAAGGCTTGGCAGAACACCTAGCTTTCTCCTAGGAGCAGGGTTTTCTCTGCCAGCATATAGCAGAGCCTCCTGACCTCCAGTCTTCCCTTATCAGCTTGTGTTGAACAAGCAGAGATCAAAAAGAAATCTAGTTTCAGCTAGAAAGTGACACACAGTAATTAACAGAGGCAACATCTCCAGCAGCTAGACAAGCCCAATTACAGCAGCTGTGTCCTCCAGACTGACTTGGGGAGGGCAAGGAAAGAGCAACACATGGCAGAACCTTGTGCTGATCAAACACTCTCAGTAAAACCCTCTAAAAAAAGGGGGCAACATACTTGACGCCTCCTCCTGGATGCTGCTGTCAATCAGCCACCAGCTTGCAGCAGCCAGGCACTTCCCAGCTACTGGAGGGCAACTGGCCATGCTGGACATGGAATTCATGAGCTCCATCCCTACAAGCTGCCAGGGCTCTTTGCTAAGCAAAGGTCTGTTGTGGGAGTGCTCGGCCCTGGCAGGGTAGGGGCCAGTCTCACTGCTGAGCGCTACAGCTCCTGAGGCCAGTCAGGACGATGGTGATGTGTGCTGAGGGTCTGGCCTTGCCTTGCTCAGGGAGCTGCCCCACCAGACCATGGTCATCCATAAAAAAACCCCTTGAAGAGCTAGAATTACTTTTTTTCTGGGTGGAGGAACTGTCTTCTTGCCAATCCCTTCCTGTGCTGCAAGAAAAACAGTAGAGCAGGGGCATCTTGTTCCTACCCATAACACTGTGCTGTACCAGAGGCATTTCCTACCCATCCGCTACCAAAGGAAACTGGAAAGCACATTTGGGAACCAGCACACACCAGGGCTGGGATGGCAGCAGGAGCCTGCAACAGCAGCCAAAGTGAACTTCAGGCTTCCCACCTGAAGAGTTTGTGTAAGGAACCAACAACTTCAGAAGAGCATTAGCTCTCCCCACAAGAGTTCCCTTGATTTAACAGATGGCTTTGCCAAAAGCCACGTTGTACCTTCTCTGCCACAGGCTTCAAGAACTGGCCTCTCCCTCACCCTCCTTCCCAGCACTTGCAGTGGCCTCTGGCATCAAGATAAAACAAGCACCTGAGTCTCATTAGCACAGCACCTTCTCTGCCAGCCTTGGAGTATTTCCTCAGCAGCGAGCTGAGAAGTCTCACTGTACTGTACTTGACACTGGGAAGGAGACTCACAGGCAGAGCAAGATGAGAGAAGACCATTAACTGCTTCTCCAAGTGTTAAGAAGAATATTTTAAAACTTCATCGAGCCAATACTGGGGCAGTCTGAACTGAGAGCTAAATTGCTCGGTTTAAATCCAAGTGACTCAGAGGTTCATCCCCCATCAGTGCTGCTGGAAGGATCTAACAGCTGTAACAGCAGGGGTTACTCAGATTTAGAAAGACTCATTACTAAGATAATGAAGAGGCATCCTTTAGAAGTCTTAAATCTTCATCCCCATGCAAGCAGCTCTCCTGTCCTTCCTGCCATAAACACACACCACACCAAGGACCACCACAGACTCGGGTCTTTTTGGACACCTTCCTGTGGGTGCCTCACTGGGTGGGACATTGGGACATCTGCACTAGCACCCCTCAGAGCTCAGAAGCTAAGGCTCCACCAAACATCTGTTAGAGCACAGTAAAGCACCTAGACCACCTTGCATTCTGCCTTCTGCTTGGCCAAAGACGACTCTGCTCCATCAACAGCCTCATCCACCAAACCCCTGCATAAGCAGATACAATTAACCAGCACAGCCTTGGGCTTTCCTTTCCAGAATGAAACCAGGCTGAGCTGCAGCCCATCAGCTCTTGGGAGATGTTAAATATAGTCGAGGATACTTAAGCAATTTCTATGCTCACTGCTCAGACTGAGCAAGAACAGGGCAGGTTCCAGGCTGAAGCCATCAGCAGTGTGACCCCAAGCAGAAGGCAAACACTGCCCAGGCAGACAAACAGCAGCCACAGCAAGCAGGGCTGTCCCACTGTCAGGAACACATGTCCCAGCTGTCACCCAGCACAGTCCTTCACAGGAGGGACATCCTTGTGTCTGGGCAGCATCCCAGCCCGAGGCACAGGCTGGCATGGGTTAGCAGCACTGCCAGCCCCCTGCTTTGCATCAGCAGAGGGCTGGTCAATGGAGCACATTTCAGCAGCTCTAACCACTTCTCAGATACTTCAAAGATATTTAAAGCAAGGAAACAAACCCAAACGGGCTGGGAAACATAAAAGCAGATTTCTTCTGTCCCTGTTAATTGATCCAAGGGTTCAAAGAGTCCTGTGAAGGCAGCGAGCTCAACACTGCATTGAGGATGCACAGACCCATGTTCAAAGACACACAGACCCGACTCCTGCTCAGGAAGGAGAGGGGTTTCCTGCCCACTTCACTTGAGCATACAGCCTGAAGCATGGTTGCCTCTCACACAGGCATGAGCAGTGCCCTGAACACCAGACAAGCAGACTCACCTTGTGCCTACACTTTTCCAGAGGGTGATGTGCAGAGAGCTGGGGAAGTCAGGCACATTCTTGCCCCCAGAGCTCGCTGAGCATGGCTGGGCAGTGGTGCCTGCACCATGCAAATGGCACAGAAACCTCAACAGGAACCAGCTTACAATGCTGTGGAGAGCATCTGTGAGCCAACACCTCCTGGAACACCTGCATCCCTCCCCAGGAACACCCAGCTGCCAGGAGCAGTGCTGCTCTGTGTCTCCTAACACTACTGCTGCCACCAGAGATGACAACTGAGGCTGAAGTGCTGCTGAGAGCAAAAGAAAAGCAGCCCAGAGGCAGCATTCACTTTGGAAAGGCACTGAGGCTGGCCAGGGCTGCTCTCTGCCTTCTGACTGGCACCTCCAGCCCCTTCTCTGGCTGCTGGGGCTGGTGCCAGCATCCAGAGGAGAGCACCTGCAAGGAGGAAAGGAAGAGGGGATGCTCCAGCATCCACCGCAGACCAGAGTCACCCACCCAGGGACAGCTCAGGCAGGTGCTGCTGCCAGGCTGGGTCTGAGGAGGGCTCAGCTCTGTGCTCCCACAGCCAACTCCTTGCCAAGCAGGTACTGAAACCTCAGCCCAAACCAAACCCACCCAGGAAAGGGGCAGCTTGGGCAGCCAGCAGTGGTGCCAAGGCCAGAGCCATGGGTTCACACCATGGGACCTCTCCCAGCACCACTTTGTGCCCACAGTTGCCTTCACCCCTACAAAACAACTCCTGAAGAGGCACAGCAAGCTCCCTTAACTTCTGTCTGTGGGCAAAAGCCTACCAGTGCTCCATTCTTCACTGGCAGTGTGTGAAAAGCGACAGGACCAGCTTTCAGGGCCACGTTTCTGGGTGTTTGGAGAAGCAGACACAATCTCTGTTTATCTGTTGCATGCTTTAGCTACTCCAGCTTCTGTGGGTTTGTTGCTCTAAGCTATCCCTGTTTGCATTTCTTGACAAGGTCATTGCTTTCACAAGACTTCTGCAGCACTGCCCCACTTCCTTGGCCTCCAGCTTTGTCTTCTGACGTCCAATTGCTTTCAGAATATTAAAGTCACAAAGAGCTCAGGAAGAGGAGCCAAAACAGCAGAGGAAAACATCAGACACTCCTTCCTCCCCCTGGCCCTTGGCAGAGGGCAATGCCCAAGACTTAGAAGCCAAAGTGACCTGTGAAGGACATCACAGTCTGATGGTCTGGCTCCTGGTTTCTCAGCCACCAGTACAGATTTCCCCAAAACTCAAGTTTGCTCTGAAACTTTATCCTACCTGCTTGAGGAAATTAATGTATTTTATAACATGCCTGCTCTATCAGATGAGTTTAGCATCCTTATGAATATGCAGGCTTTTTATAACTTAAGCAGGGAAAATAATCTGAAGGGAAGAACTTTTGGGAGCTCTCCCTGGTGTGAGATTTGTTCACATCAAGAGGCACAGGCTGGTTCAGAAGTCAGCTCGAACCTCAACTCTCTCACCTGCTTCCTATTACAGAAACAGCTGTGCCTCTTGCTGTAAATTGCTGCTATTAATAATATAAATAATTACACTTTTCTAATCATTTAATAGGCAGCACAGGAGGGCACCAAAGTTCCTGGCAGCCATCAAATAAACCTCCCTTCTTCTCAAGGGCTCAGAGACATGTTGGTGGCCTCTCTCATCCTCCAAAATTCAGAGTAAGAGAGCCAGAACAAAAGCTAAGGAGGAGTCAAGGGCACAGGCTGTCCTGCAGAAACATCTCTCCAGATCCATGCAATAGGGACACAGCACCTTTCCCACCTGAGGTGCCAGTGTAAAAGCATCCAAGCACGTGGCACTGCACACACTGCACCACCCACACTCCCTTCCTTCAGCAAGATGCTGCTGCACACCCCAGCCCATCAAACAGCAGCTGATTTTTACCTCCCCAGCAGGTTCCCAGGACCTGATGAGGAGCACCATCCTCAACATCTCATCTGTCCCTCTCCTGCTCTGCCAGCCCCAGTCAGTTGTTTTTCTTCCAGAGAACACTTTGTCCTTCTGTTGACAAGAGCTCCAGCCTTGGGAAGGTGAGCAATCGCACCACAGAGTAACGAGGTCACCGCAACCTCCAGCAAACACTGCCTCTGACTACAGCTGCTCAACCCTATTCCCACCCTCCAGCGATCACACACACAGACCAGAGAGGCTCTACCTCTATCAGATGAGGCAAAAACTGGTGCTGGCCCCAGATGTGAGCACAGCACAGGCACATCTGGGTCACTGGAGGGCAGCCCTTGGGCCACACATTGGCTCTGCCTCACCTTGGGAGCTGAGCCAGGTGACTGAGCAGACTGGCCTTAAGCACAGCTCCTCTCCCTTCATGCCCTGAGCGATTCCCATGCTGTGACACTGCCACACACCAGGCTCAGCTCTCCCCAGGGAGGATGCTGCTCAGACCAGGACCCTCCCTGACCCCCATGGTTCTGCTGTGCAGTGGAACACCAGACCAGTCCTCAGCAGGTTGCATTCAATGAGGAGTGTGTTGAGAGCAGAGACTTTCTTGCTTCATTTCTTTAATTACTTGCAGCTGATAAAAGGCTATACACCCCTGGCTACACAGCAGGGGCAGAGCTGCAGAGCCCTTCTCCCAGACACCCTGGCCCAACTGCTTCTGCACAGCCCTGCCACACAATATGCTTGTGCATCCAGGCAAAGGGTGTCTCAGCACCCAGTGCTCTCATGCCCACATACTGCCCTCCCACTGCACCCCCTCTCCATTCCCCAGCCCCCCATCAGCTCGTTTCCCCCACACTTCACACTGTCCCAGGAGCAGCAGCACCATAAAGGGTCATTTCCTGTCCCCCCATTCAGAGGTGGATGATTTGCCAAACCCCAGCCCCTCAGGAGGTGCAGGAATGCAGAGCCAGCCCTAGCTGAGAAGGTTCCCAGCAGCTATAGACACAGAGCTGGTGCAGCCATCGTGGCACACATGGCCTGTGAGAACACAGCTCAGCTCCTGATGGGCACAGCAGGGCACGAGGGCTCCTCAGCCACAGCTCAGCTTCAGGCAGAGCTCCAGCTCTGACGTAACAGGTTACATCCTCAGGATCAATACAGTGAGCAGCCACACACAGCCAGCCTTTCTCTCCCCCTCCCAGGATACCATGCCTCAACTTGAGCACCACCTTCTCCATACCAGTTCTACTGACAGGAAAGAGAACACACCACTTGAGAGAACGTGTCTGCACTAACAAGGTCACATTTAATCAGCCGGCACCTCCCGGGATGCAGTCTCATCTGTGTCAATTAATAAGTCTATCCATAATGACAGAGCAACCAGCTGGAAGTGCCCCATGCCAGGCACCCACAAATGTCTGCACTGGGCAGTTCCAGGACAGGCAGACGGCCCCTGAGTTGGGGACATACGTCAGGCTGGCAGCACGCTGGGGCCAGGACTCAGCTGTGCTCTCCTGCTCCCTGTGGAGTGGAGACAGAACAGCCCTGGGCACAGTGTGGTGAGTAAAGCCATCGTGTCTGCTGTGACCAAGTCCTGCCACAGCTTTGTTTCCAAGTTGGGCAGCGCTGCAGGCGTTCCAGGGCTGAGACAGCACCTGGCATGCCTTCAGCCTTCACAACCTGCCTTCAGCCTGTGCTGTAGGCTCGTTCCTTGGGTGCTAATGAGAATAAGAGCAGCCAAAAACCCCTGCCAGTCACCTTCTGAATGCTTGCTCTCTCAGTCAAACCAGTTAAAGGGGCCCTGCAGAGCATCAAGAGACACAAAAGCTGCCTTGCTGCTTGGCCCAAGGGATTGCATGCCCAATGTGGATTAATCCCATTAACTCACTCTGAGCCCTTTTTGGGGCAGATCCTTCCCTGCCCTTGCAGGTTATGGAAAGCAAAGAGCAAACACAGCGCAGCCTCCTTGCTGGTAAAGGCACTTGGAGACACCTCCCTGTGCACCACACCCCATCTCTGGCCAGGCCCCTGAGAGCCCAGAAACTCACCTTGTGCCTCGTAGCCAGAGCAGAGGTGAGCAGCATCCTCCTCCCCGGGGCCCCAGCCGAGGGCTGACTTGAGCTGGGCCACATTCAGCTGCGCTGTCAGCTCTCCGCTCCGGTCCCCGATCTACAGGGTGGAAACCAACAGGGAAACTGGTTAAAAGGCAACAGGCTCTATGCAAACAGCCCCCAGCAAAGGGTTTGCCAGTCCTGTATCAAAGCAAACACACAGGTAGCTGGAAGAAAGCTTGGCAACACCCTGAGAGACCACACAGCCTGGCTTTCATCACTGAAGCTGGGTCTCCAGAACTACTCCTCAGTGATGGGAGAAGGTCCCTGCGTGCTGGGCACCAGCTGCACATCAGGATGTGTTTCTGCAGAGTGTGGTGCAAGGAATTGAGGGGGGAACAGCTCCCCCATGGCTGCAGAACCAGGACAGAGGCAGACATGCACATCTCATCCATCCCATAGCCACTTGTCCATAGTTACTGAGCACCAGACAGCTACACAGGCAGGGTCACACTCAGGGACTGGATGCTCTGAAAGCCCCTCTCTCCTGGCTCAGGTCCAGCAATCTACCCACATAAGATTCCAAAACCTTTTAGAGTCCATTTTTTTTCCAAATTCCCACCTCTCACTGGCTTCAGGCTGGGGGAGCAGATGCCACACATCCAGGAAGAGACCTTTCCCACAGCTCCCCCTTAACATGGGGAGTCATCAGCCATCCTGCTGGACCTCCACTAAGTTTAATGAAACAAGAAAATGACTGTGCTGCATATCACCAGCAAACAGAGAGGCCACTGGGAAACAGCCTCTAATCTTCAGAGGAAGGGCAGCCTCTGTTGCAGAGAAAGACCTTGACTGTTCCCTTGGAGAGGCTGACTCCCTGCTAAATGCCTTGCAACTTGCTCTTTTGTGGTCCTCTGAGATAGGCTGTAATGTGAACCATCCTCCAACAAAACCATAAATCCCCACAGTATTTATGACAAAGCTCCAAGCACTGGTAGAAGTAGGCAGATCAAACAGCTTATCACAGGCACAAGTCCCCTGCCAATTACAAGAGATTGCTGTTGACATCATCTCCAGATAATTACTGTCCTGGTTAGGTCTCTCAGTCCTTGACACTCTGTTAAATGCTTCCCTGACTTCCACTTATTCCAGTTCACATCCCCAGTAACACAGGAACATGCTGGCAGGACAAGGACCCTCAGCAGGACCTACCACGCACGTCATAGCAGCACCCTGCTTTCTGCCCTCAGCTCAGAGGTCAGAGTTTCCCAGCACCCCTCTGCCACACAGAGGGATGGGAGAGGGACTCCAGAGCAGTGTCTGAGAGCTGGGACAGCTGCCCAGGTTTTTAGGTACATCTCCTTCACTCCAGCTGCTTGAGGAGAATTTTTCCTGTAACCTCTGATCACCCTGCAGCAGCTTCCAATGTGTTTACCCTGAGGGGATTCCACTTGGATTCCAATGTTGCTATCACATTTATAATGGGGTAGAAGGGGAAGGGGGTGATGAGGAGCGAGTTAGACATGGGTGTACAAAACTTCACTAGGTTTTTCCTCAGCAAAATGCTGGCACTTGCCACAGCAGCACAAGCAGCTCACTTGGATCCCAAAGCCAAAATAAAACATCACTTTAGAAGAGAATCACTAGCTGCTGGGAGCTAATTCCAGCTCTCCTCACAACAGACAGTCTCTGCACTGCTCAATAATTAATGATGTGGGGGAGTTCAGTAGCCACCTGCCATGAGTAACCTACTCCTGACAGGCTTTGTAATCACAGCCATCACCCCACAATGAGAACCCCACTGTGAACCCCCCAAGCCCCGTTGGGCTTCCCCTCCACCCCCAGAAGCCACCAGGACCAGTACTGCTCCTGTACTCCCATCACTCATCTGAGCTGCCACCCAGCTCCCAGTAACCAGCCTAAAGCTGGAAAAGTTACTTTTTCCTAAATTATTCAGGGCTAAGAACAGTATTTCTTCTGCATGTCTGCTAAGTATAATTAACTACATAATTAGGCTGGTATGTCAGCCCTAACCCAAGATTTAGCCAACCTAACAGACAGGCAGGAGAATAACAGAGCACTTCCATACAGTGATTTCAATTAGTGCTTCAGCAGGGCAAGTTCTGCATCTGGGGAAGACTAAAGAGGCCATGGCTGATTTCTCCCTAACACTGGAAAGGCCAGACAATGGCATCCTTGCTTTCTCTGCTTCTGAGCCACCCAGAATGTTTTCGCAGGAGGAAAGCTGCTGGGTGAGCACATCTGGGAAAGCCAGAGGAGCTGCACGCTGCAGCAGCAGCGGCACAGGGCTGGCTGCAGGCTGTGCTTGTCCAGCATCAGCAATCCATGGGACTGGGATGATGCTGGAGTTTACTCCTCCCCACACCAGCTCCACAGAGAAGAAATAACCTGTCACATGCACACCACATTGCAGTACAGACTAGAGCAGGTTCAGAGCAGCCAGCCACCAGGTAGCAGCCAGTCTTGTTTTCTCCAGGTACTTAACTTGCCATCAGTGTCCATATCTCAGTCTCATGCTTGGGAAAGAAGGGGGGATCTTACCAACCAAGAAGTGCCTGAGTTCCTTCACACCAGTTGTGTGCACACCACCTTGGCCAGCAGATCAGACAACCAGTTCCCATGTTCTCTCTCTCACCCAGGAATACTGGTTAAGAGCAACATACAGCAAACATACAAGCTGTAATTAAGGAGAAGGCTGGGATCCTCCCATAAAAAGAATGTTTTCCAGCCAAGCTCTGCAATTCCTAAAGAGACCATTGAAAAGCACATAGACAAGGGCTTTCCAGAGCAGTCACAGCAAGAGAAGAACTGTGTTAATATAAATTACTGGCATAAAAGTCTTCCTCTCGACAGGGATGGCTAATTCCCTCTGATGCAAACCAGCTTCTCTTACCTCTTGGGAGATTTCAAGATGTTTCCTTGCAAAGTGCAGGGCTTGTTCATGGCTCCCCAGGGACACATAGGCATTTCCGAGACTCCAGCAGGCTCTTCCTTCTCCCACCCTGCAAAACAGGAAACAGTCAACCACAGAACTGCTGGGTGAACCCAGCAGCACGGCACAGCAGCCCTTGGCCTGACAACCAGGCTCCCTGGCTGTTCCCATCTACAGGAGCATCCTGAGAGGGAAAGGGAAATGTCCCCCACATCTTAAACTCTTCTTGTGCTGAGGTCAGTAAGATCAGGGAATGAGTGAGGGTCTCAGAAGTGGGACTGCACCCAGGGTGGCAAAAAGCTAAGCAGGGCAGCAAGGGCCCAGAATGGTTCTGCTTTGTTTGTGAACACCAGCCTGAGAGCAGATGCTGGAGCTCCTGTCCAGCCTCCACCTCACACAGCAAGGATTCCTCTCCAGAGATAGAAAATGCATGGACTCAGCCTACAGAAGGCTGGGGGGGACCTCATTGCAGCCTTCCAGTACCTGAAAGGAGCTTATAAACAGGAGGGGAATCAACTTTTTAAAAGGGCAGAGCCTGGCTGGACAAGGGGGATGGAGTGAAGCTGAAGGAGGGAAGGGTGAGATGAGATATCAGGGGGAAGTTCTTTGCAGAGAGAGTGGTGAGGGGCTGGAACAGGCTGCCCAGAGAGGGGGTGGGTGCCCCATCCCTGGGGGTGCTCAAGGCCAGGTTGGATGGGGCCCTGAGCAACCTTGTGTAGCTCCAGGCCTGGAGGTTGGTGGCCCTGCCTGTGGCAGGGGGTTGGAGCTCTGTGATCTTTGGGGTCCCTTCCAACCCAGGCCAGTCTATGATTCTATCCCTTGATGATCTTAAAGGTCTTTTCCAACCTAGTGATTCTGACATGTAACATCCAGCCCTTTGCTTCAACAACAGCCCAGAACTAAATGAGTCAGAAGGTGGCAGGGAGGGCGCATCACAGGCACACAACTTTCCCCTGCTAAACGCCAGCACTGCATCTCCAGGGACACACACACCACCTGAAGCCACATGCAACAGCCACACAAATATTGACCTATTTCCACAAGGCCTCCAGGATGCTGCTTGTGTTCAGGAGCTGGAGAAAACAAGCGAGTGTGAAACCTGCCCTGGGCAGCCCTCACCCCCAGCCCCCAGCAGACACCCAGGTGTCTCTGGAGGTTTCAGCACCTGTTTGCAGAAGCAGGCAGGGGCCTACTGCTCATCAGAGCCTGCTCAGCTCTGCAAGAGAGCAGATGTGGGGGGCGATGGGCTAAAAAAAGCACCTGGGGGCGCAGGGGGAGGTTCAGCGTGACTGCAACTCCCTTTGCAGAGGTTTGGGCGGGTTGATCAGCATTTAAACATTTTTCTTGTCACCCTGTTCAATACCTTCTGCTCATAGGGTGTGTTCCCAGAAATGCAGGAGCCCACAGGCCTGCACCCCCACAGCATGATTCACCCTTGGGTGGGATTATACCTTCTCTGAGCAGATCCTGCCCGGAGTGTGGCACAGAACTCCCATTTTAATGTCTCTGCTCCATCTAGTGGGGAGCACCCAGACACACCAGCCTAACACTGCACACGGTGGCTGCAAAGCCGCTCCAGCATCTCACAGGGTATCCAGGAGGAAGGAAGAACCTCTCCAAAAACATAAATATGAGGCCAAGCCTCCTAAAGAAGGAGGAATGAAGCCAAGAAGTAAAATACATCAGCTCCACATGCTCCATGCAACATCATTTGCTTCTACATAGAAGTTTTCAGCATCATCTCAGAGCAACAGGACAGAGAGGTATGTCTGTACCTACGTCCTACCCTCACAGTTTTGAAGGAAGAGACAATTTTGGGGAATCTGAGGGAGCTTTAGAGGGGCCCCTCTGGGGTACAGCTGCAGCAGCCACGCTGCAAAGCGCTGAGCACAGCGCACGTTCTTGAAGCGCCTCTGGTAGGACTCACACCCACCCACACAGACAGCTCTAAGGGCACCATCTCCAGGTTTGAATCACAAGATAAAGGTGTCAATCACATGTTTCTGACAGAGGACTCAGGCTTGGGTTCTGAGACAGTTCTAAAGACTTTCAACAATACACATTAGGGATCAGCCCCAGCAGTAGGGCAGGAAAAGGGTCAGTGCTCAGAACCCGCTGGAGCAGAAGCCCCATCTTCAGAGGCAGCACCTTACCTGTCCCCCAGCTCCTGTGCTATCACCAGGTGCTTTAGATGGTACTCAATTGCTCTTTCATAGTCTTGAAGCAGCGTGTATGTGTTTCCAAGACTGTAGCAAGCCTGGGCTTCTACTGCTTGGTCTTTGAGTTGTCTGGAGAGCTGGAGTGTTTTCCTACATGGAACAAGTGAAAATGAAGAGACCTGGTCACTGCAGGGAACCTCTGCAAGGTGACAGGGGAGTCACCACTTTGACACATGCTGCATTGAGGTGGATGCCTCTTACACCCACAGGCTGACTGGTAGACAGCTATACTGCTTGCCACTGCTGAGCACCATGCGTGCAACGGACCCCCAGGGCACTTGTCACATCCCCCACCCCGAGCCTATGAAGTCACCACAACAGGTCAGGAATCTCAGGGAACATCTGCCCTGAGCCTGCCCTAGCCCCAGGACTTACTTGTAGTACTCAGCAGAGATGTCAAACCTCCCAAGGAAGATGTGTGCGTTGCCCAGGTTGCTGTACGCTCTCCGCTCGGCTGCCTTGTCCCCAAACTCCTTGGCAATAGCGAGGCGCTGCAGCAGACACAGAGCAGTGAGTACAGGCTGGCTGCCCATTCCCAGGTTTCTGTGACACAGCCACTTTCCTGGGACAATAACTTCTTGGTTTGCAAAGCTCCCACCCAGCGAGGCAGCAGTGCATGTGCCTATCAGGGCTGGATGCAGCAGGAGATGTCTCCCTCTTTTGCAACTCAGGATCAGGAAGGGCCTTTGGGAAAGCAGGAGCAGTGTTGTGTCCTGCTCTGCCTCCTAGTCCTGCCTCAGCACACCTCTCCAGCTGAAGGGCAAGCAGGAGTTATGCACACACCTCACCTGAGCAGCGGGGCGAATGGAGAGCTGTAGGTGAGGCTCTGAAGGGATGTGGCTGATCAGCAGACTAAGGGAGACACAGGAAGAGCAAGGCTATCACTTCACACCATGTGAGGTGACATCTCACCATGTGCCTTGCAACTGCTCCTCATGCCCTTGCCCCTGCCCACACCTCAGTCCTGCCTCTCCCCTCACATCCCCCTGCTCCCCTTCCCCATACTGCACAGTTTCCCTGCCCCTTTTCCAGTCCCTTCTCCCAGAGCACAGCTGGCTGCTGTCCTCCAGCATCCAAAAACCCGAAGAGCTGTGACAGGGCTGCCTTTCCAAGATGCTAAGCACCTTTCACTGCACGGAATCCCATCCACACTCCAAACCAGAAGCTGAATTGCATTAGAATTGGGGCAGGGACCGTGTCACTCACCTCTCTGTAAAGCTTTACAGAGAGTCATTATGTTCTACAAGCAACTTTTATTCCTGATCAACAGCTCTTTCAGCAGCTTAATTAACCACACTGCTTGCATTTATTAAAATCTAGACTGACAAAAATTAAGAGCAGAAGAGCCTTGCTAGGCCCAGCTGCAGTTTGCCCTTAGATATCTCCTTTGGTTTCCAAGCCAACAGCACCCTTCCCTCAAGCTGCTCATTAGGTGCTGATGGGGACTGGAGCAAGATGCTGCTCAGCGTGAGTCAGTGCAGCAGGGCCAGACCCTGTGACACACACAGGAAGGAGACAAACAGCTGGGGACAAACACCTCCCTGTACAGCCCAGGCTGTGGTGAGAAGGGAGGCTGCTCCCCAGCAGCCAGGCTCAGCCCCTGACCCCAGGAAGAAGGCACAGTGGTTTCCTACCTCCTTGTGGAAGGCTATAGCTTCACTGAAGTTGCCAAGTAAGTACTGGGTGTTGCCAAGGTTGCCATAAGCACGGCCCTGTGCAGCTCTGTCCCCCAGCTCCTTCACCAGGGACAGGTTCCTCCTGAAACAAGGCAGAGAAGTGTGTCTGGTGAGAAGAAACTTCTCCAGGGTTAGCTTTCCTTTTTTCAGGATGCATTTCCCCTCCCCAGCCACCTGTCCTGTGCATCCCCTTGCAGGTGAAAGCCTGGTCATCTATGCTGGATGCAGCTCTGGGAGCTGGTGTGGATCCAGTGGTCTGAGTCCCTGGGGCACTCTCAAGTTCAGGTGACCTGCAGCTGTGTGCAGGAACCACACCAGTGCTCACACACCGGTGGGCTGAGAGGATCCCATGTTAATAAAAACCCCCACCTCGCTGTACAGAGGAGAACCAGGAGCATGGGAGAAAGGAGATTACCTACAGCAGGATGGGGACACAGCTGGGGAGGGGGGCAAGATCCACTTTCCCACCCCAAGGGACTTGTGGAGCTTCCCAGCATCTCTTTACTGGCTTCCCCCACACACCCCTTTACACCTTCAGCACACATAGGGAAGCCTAGAGCTCCCAGCTGGCACAATCTACCCACTGGCTGTGCTACACACATCATCCTTTGGAAAGAGGATGGGGAGCTATATATAGGCACTATCACATCCTCAGACAGGAGGAGACAGACAGAAGATCTTATCACTCTCTTCACTTAAACAGGCTACTGAAACCTGCATATTGAAGTAAAACCCTCAAATACAAGGAGAAAAACACCAGCCCAGAAGTCTGGTCACAACCTTCCTGTGTGGGACATCAGTGACCTCTGAAATTCTTTAGGAAAGGGAAGGATGTTACAAGGGAGATAAAGGACAACAGGGGCTTCAAGAGAAAGCCTCTTCCCTCGGGTGAAGGAGAGTGTTCTCTGCCCTGGTGAAGGAGATGCAGGCATCCCTCTCACCAAGGCCAGCAGAGAGCAGCAGGGCCTACAGGAGCTAATAGAGTAAGGAGCAGGCTACTGAACTTAATTGCATGATACTCCAAACTCTGCTGAGTTTCACTAAGGCAATGCCAGGATGAATTTTAGCTCTACTATAAAAGCTTGCAGTGCCTTCCTCACTGTCCTCACAGTAAGTTTGCCATGACACCTTGGCATCTCAGGGGAACATCCCTAATTCATTAAAACATGCAAAGGTCTCCTTTAGTGGCCTGATTTCCAAGAATGCTGAGCCCACGGACTCATTCTTTGCAACAAATATCTTCCAGAGTTCCCACATCCTCAGCAGCCCAGGAAACAAATCCCCCCACGAGAAATGCTTCCAACAGGACTTGGTAAAAATCATTGTCTTACACCCCATGCAGCTGCCTTGAGCTTTAGGGGGAGCAGAGCTCAGCTTGCCTGCAGCCTCTGAAAGCTGTGAGCAGAACAGGAACACCACCACCAGAGATTATGATCTGGGCAGGATAAGCTCAAAGTGTACCTGTGTGCACCCTAGCAGTCACCACTGCCTGACCAGCCCTGTGCCCCACAGGAGAAAGCACTGGCCAAGCCTGAACACTTACTCATAATATTCTGAAGCTTTCTGTAGCGTCTCCTTGACCTCTGGAGAAAGGCAGCCTGGGTCTTGGGCCATGTTCCAAGATAAGTGCTTTCCCTTTGCATGGTAAACGTTGCCTATGTTATAGAGTGCTCTGGCTTCACCTACCTAAGAGGAAGAAGAGGGAAGAGCAAGATATTACACTTCACAGCCCAGTATGGACCTTTCCATTGCTGGGCAGAGATAGCCAAAGCCAGGAAGCCCATGTTTTCCTTACCCATCTTCACTCTCATGGCAGTTACTGTCAGCAGCAGAGACCTGTGATGCAGGCAGAAGGGAGAGCTTTACACTCCATCTCCTTCCAGAGCCCACCATCACCACATCCCAGTTACTGACTTGCAGATAGCTTATTTTTAAGGTTAGGAAATACTTCCTGTTGGATGCTATGAACCAATTACCTTGTCTCCCTGCTCCTGAGAAATGTCCAAGTGTCTCTGGCAACAAACAACAGCTTCATCAAACTGCCCAAGTATTTTCAGTGTATTCCCAAGGTTGCCACTTGCCTTGGCTTCTCCAATGCGGTCACCAATGGTCCTACAAGATGACAGGAGGAACAAAGAAGTGTTAAAGAGCTCTCAGGCTTTTATTCACCAACTGTAAGAGGCAGAATCCCAGATGCAGCACCACATGGCACATATACCAGATCCAGCAGCTCCCAGTGCACACACCTGACTGGAGTGCTTCATGGAAGAGCTCTCAATTTAGACAAATTCTTGGATGTTTTGCTGTCTCAGGTGAACTTTTCTAATAACTTGAGTATTTACCATGAGTACCTGGGGAACTGGGCACTGCCCTGCTTTTGCCTCACTCCCCATCTTCACATCCATATCCCTTCCTCCACCTCCCTGCTCTGAAGGTGGCTGGCCCATCTTGTTCTCCACAAAACAGTCACTCCATGGCTCATGGCTAGTTTTGGATGCTTGTTTCTAGGGCAGATCCCCTCAGGCTGCTGGGTTCAGACCCCACAGAACTTGCCATCACTCAAGCCCTGACAGGTTGTGTAGGGTTAGGACAAAGCACTGCTGCCATGCTTACCTGGCCAGGGTAAGGTCATGTTTATGGTACTCCAGGGCCTTGGAGTACTCCTTTAGGTAGAAATAGGCATTGCCCAGCTGACTGTAGATGGCACTGAGAGTCTTCAGGTCCTCTGTCCCCACCTGCACCGCTGTTTCGAAGAAGGCTGCCCCAGCTTTGAAGTCCCCAGCCTTGCACAAGCGTTCTCCTTCCAGGGCCAGTTCCAGGCAGGATGCCTCCATTCTGTTAAAAGCAAGAGGAATTCATGTGTGCTGCACCCACACTGCTACACACTGGTTAAAAATGTTCCTTCATTGCACATCTTCAATTGCTCTCTGAACCAGAAAAGAAACTACAAAACACCTCCAAACCCTGGAAAGAGCCACCAGCTCCAGGCAGCAGCTGCCTCTCTGCATTCAGCCTCAAGCACCAAGGTACCAGCCCCAGGTCAAACACTGTTTGGGTGAGAACAGCTTGGGGACACAGCTGGCACACCTCAGCAGTGTGGACACCAGCTTTCAGTGGGCATGGTGGGCACTCAGCCCCTCAGAAACCAGCCTCCTAGGTGAGCATCTCTAGAGACTGCATCTGCAAGCAGCCAAAGGCTGCCCCTGGGGTCCTGGTAGGAATTTGGACAAGAAGCTCAGAGCTCCTGGTTCTCAAGATGTTCACATCACAGGAGTCACACAGCATCTGCTTTCCTTCCAGGTGGTGCACAGCCACATACCCCGGCTATTCCTGCTCACACCACGTTCCTCGGGGTAATACAGAGGGTAGCCAAATTCTAACACATTTCTATTGGCTACTAGGGAAAACTCTGGACTGTGCAGAATTTCTTGGCTGAGCAGCTTCCACAGCACTCAGCATCTGCTTTTCATTAACATCCCTGCTGTCACTTCTTCCACGGGCGCCCTGCATGACAGCCTCCAGGCCAGTGCTCCTCCCCGGTGTTCCTCCACACCTTTGGCAAGGGTGCATGCTGTGCTGTCAGCCAGTGTTCTGCAAGCTGGAGGAAAGCAATCCTGCTTCAAGAGAGGGAAATGTGCTCCTTTGAGTGCTCCACATCCTCACCAAGTTACAGCTGCCCCTCATGGACCACGAGCATCCTCCAGCTCCCAGCAGGGACAGAGCATGTGTTTGAGGGCTTACAATCAGAGGGGTCCTGCCTGCATGAAGCCAGCCAGGCAGACACAGCTTGTTCCTGCTCCTCTATTCAGCCACTTTCTCTTTGCTCTTTTTGGCATATTCACTTCTGCTCAATGTATTTTTAAAAGTCAAAACTATCTAGGTCAAAGGTGGACATCTGCTTGGAAAAAGACACAGCCCGTTTGCCCAGTCAGAGAAGTGAGGCTCAGACAAAAGATAATAAATGCCCAAAGGTGGTTTCAGCTCTGTGCCCAGCTGAAGAGCACTTGCAGGAGCTTTGACCGTGGTCCCCACACCAAGAGAACAACTTGCTGCATCAGCAGCCCAGCTGACATCTCCTGCAGCAACATCCTGCTGAGCCCCAGAAAGAAGATGCTGCCCCAAAGGTTCCTTTGTGACGAGCCAAGGCTCAGCCCCTGCATCTGGAGATGCTGCAGACCATGGCTGAGGTGAGCTGGCCAAGCTGGGGCACTCTGTGCTGCTCTGGCTTCTCTCCCCAAGGGCACCACCTGCCACTGTGCACCCACACATCCCCCAAACACCAGCTTCAGGGCAGTGCTGCTCCTGCTTCTGCAGCATCTTCTGCCCAAGTCTGCACCCAGCTCTCACCTCCCCCCTGCTGCGAAGGGGCCCGTGGAGATGGCCATATGAAACACCCATCCTGATAGGCTTTTCCTACAAACAGGCAGGATGGCATTTTCTCAGCTGCCAGGAAACAAAGCCAGTTCCTCTGTGCAGTGCATAAACTGTTTCAAATCCAACCCTATTTGTCTGGCAATCTCTCTGCTGAGTCGGCTCCATGTGCCTCCACACACCCAACACTTGGCAGCCCAACTGCACCCTCCAAAGGCAGGCAACCCATAAGGGCTGTCCAAACAAAACAAAAAAGGAGTAAGAGAGCTGGTTTCAAACTGTCCCTCCAAATATACTTGTGACCTTTCATGTCTCACTGTTCATTTACTCCCCAAACCACCGAGTAACGATGGAGAACAGGACTGTGAAGCAGCTCATTCGAGCTCTCACCTCAAACTCCCACACAAATATTTGATCTCAGGCTCACTGCAGAGCCACATTTGAGTGGCTGTTGTGCTGGAGCAGGAAGGCTGCTCATGGTGCAGAGCAGCATCAGCCCCTGCCTCAACTTCTTGATAGCAAATTAGTAAGAATGAGCTTCTGCTCCAGCGTGTTGAATTAGAGGGACGTGTTTGGGGATCATACCAAACTTCCATGGGTCCCAAGGCACATTCGTGGTTTGTAGATCAGAGTGGTTATCTCACGTCATCATCAGGTATTGACAAGTCTCTGCCAATACATCTCAAAGAGTGGAAAGAAGGTTTGGGACTGAAAACAAGGAGCACACTATACTCAAATCAGGAGGATTGAATTCAAGCTGTGTAGCAGAGATGAATCTTGAGAGGACTTGAAATGCAGGATGAGCCACCATCACAGGAATTAATGTTGGATTCCAGGTAGAAGGCAGACAGATACAACTTTCAAAACAATTTCAGTTCAAATTTCAACCCAAAACTCTTCCCAGTGTCTGGGTTCTCTAAGGAACTGAGGTCACCAACTGCAAACAGTTTAGAAACTGAGCTGTAGACCAGTTTCCCCAACTCATGGCATTGCAGTCTAGCTCCAGTTGAACCTGCTGAGTGACCTGAGCATCCTGAAGCGAGGGTTCCCATCCCTGTACCACAGAAAACCCTACAGCAACAAAACCCAACTCCACACCCCAGGAGTGCCATCTCACTCAGGCCATATTTCCCAGTGGAAACACAACCAGAAGTGAAGTTTGTGGCTGGGGGCTGCATCCTGACACACTCACACACACTCTTGCACACACTCACATTCTCTGGGTGCTGTCCTGGTGTTCCCATAGTAACTATCCAGGCATGATGCAGTGACATGACCTTCCAGCACAAACAGCCTTTAATTAAAATCTGTTTGTCCTTGAACAGGCTGCTTTGCAGAGTATCTGACTTATCTAATTAACATCACTGCTCAGTTTGGGACCGAAGCAAACACAGGGAAGGAAGCAGCAGCTCTTTCCCTGCATCACACTCTGCCAAGCCTTTGCTGCCCCAGGAAGGGACAAGAGTCAAGGATGGCAATTATTAATAGAAGCACAACCCACTTTAAAACCCACCTGCCCTTCCCACGTCCTCAGTGTCCCCACAGCCAGTTCTGGGAAGGATCTTTGCAGGCAGCTCAGTCCCCACAGGTTTAACAGCACTCAAACACAACGCCAAGGGCAGAGGAACCAACTAAAGGTCAATGAACAAACTCAAGCACACTAAAACCCTATGTGTACAACAACTTCCAAAGGCCACAGCTCAACTGTCCCTAAGACAAGGCCAGAAGGATGATTTAGGCAGAAGAGAGAAATCTGCTGTTCACATGAGCCACTCTGAACCACCTGGACACACCAGCAAAGGGAAAACAGCAAACAAAGGCAGGCTCAAGTTCCAGTCCCAGTTCCTCCCACATGCCCAAGCTCTCCCCTACCTCTTCTTCTGTAGGTTACACATTTTCTGAATATAAACCCAGAGTTCCAAGTCCACTGGCAGAAAGAAGCAGCAAAGCTGAGGACTACTTGGAACAATCTTGCAGACAGGGAGGATCTGGGGTTCTGGTGGGGGGTTGGACCCGATGAGCTCTGGGGGTCCCTTCCAACCCCCATGAGTCTGTGACTGATTCTGTGAAGGTGGCTCCCACAGTACTTATAAATCCTTTTGCAAAAGGTACCTCAAGAGGGACAATATCTGTGTTGAAGGAAGAACAAGAGAAAGAATGCATTTTGAAAAGCAGTAAAAGGCCAAATAGAAGCCCAGTGTTTGGCCACAAATGAGTTCAGCAATCTGCACAGCATGCTGCCAGGGGAAGGAGCGAGTGGCACAGCGCTGGCACATCACGCTGCCTCCATCAATGTGACAGCTGCCAGTTCCAAACCCAGGAATGGGGGTTGTTTGTGACACTTGTGGGGCAGAAAAGGACGACCTTCCACCATACAGTGACAGCGCTGACGAAGCCTCTTCTGAATCCAACACAGGGCAGGGCCACCATCCCTCCTCCTCAACTTCTTCCTTACAGAATAACTGATCTGAAGGCAGAAGGAGCCAAGAAGAATAGAAGAACAGATACCACCCTTAACAACAAGATTTCCCAGGGTCACCTATCACTGTCAGGCAGCAGCTAACGATGATCTGCATCACAGATTGCCTTTTGGCTGCCTTAAGAGCCAAGACATTCCTTACAGAAGCTGCACTGGCAAAACACAAGGGCTCTCGCGCATCAAGTGTTTTCAAGCAACAAAGCAATAAGGAGAAGGCAGCGAGGGTCCCAGGAGCACTGGGGATGCCAAGAACACTGCCAAGTAGGAAACAAAGCAAACAGCACAAGGTGTTATCAGAGCCATTAACAATGAGCACCGTGACTGCTGTCAAAACAGCACTATAATTAGGTCTTGGGTGATGATATAGGTCCCTGGAGGGGGAATGCAACTTACTACGTGTGTTTGGAAGCTTGGAGCTACAGTCAGACCTCCCAACACCCTGCTCTCCCCCAAATCTTTGCACCTCCCTTGCCAAATATTCCAAGAAGATAACACTGCATAGACAGCATCACACTCGTCCTCCCCCTGCTAGGCTGGAAAACCACAGTGCAGGCTGCCTTCAGCCACGAGCTGTTCTGCTGGATCCCAGGCCACGTGCTGACCTGGAGCTCAGGACTGCTGCAGGTCCTGCAGTCCAGGAGATAACAGCCACAGAAGCCTGAGTAGGACACAGAGACATCCCACCTCTCACATCTCCACCAGGCAGGTGGAAAGCAAGGAGACCATACAGCAACCAGCAATTAAACTTGTCCTCCACGTTCCAGGCTGCCTTGTTTGAACTGTCTCGCTCACAGCGCTTATCAAGCTCCACAGAAAATAACCACGTCACAAGACAGAGCCAGGAGACAGTTGTCCACTGCCTTATATATTGTAAACCTCAAGGGGTGAGAGAACGTCTTCCTGCCTGCAAGGTGAGACTGCCTTTAAAAAACAAGAAAGAAAAGCTATTTATAGGTATTTGATTCATATTAGTGGGGGCGATGGCAAAACTCCTTCCCAATCAGAGCAGCTGTAGTTCTAGAGTCAGGAATAAATCCCAAGCTTTTAGATAGGAGATAAGGCAGGAAAAAACCTCACCCAAAACACTAATAGTAGTAAAAAACATCATTATTCTGTCTATTGGTTTGAATTAATGAAGCAACAGATTTTAGCATCTTAGTCGCAATCTGACTGAATTTTATACAAAAATAAATGTCTCTTCAGAGCACTGATGACAGGAGCAATTAAACACTTTCTCAATCAAAAAGGGATCAAGTTTATTGACTGCTCAGTGTAAATGTATGTTCACTGGCTTAACGAAATATCCACTTAAATAATTAACTGGCAGCACATCCTTAAAGAAACCAACCAGGCTGGGAATTATTCCCCTGGGGTAATTGCCTTCCCCAGGCTTCACACAGCTCCTGTATGTGAAAAGCAGCTGATGGCTGAAGCTCCAGGTAACAGTCAGGCAGGAGATGCTCCAGCTCCCCATCGCTGCCTGGGGACAGGTTGGAGAGGGATTGCATCCCACAGGAACCAGCTCACGCTGCTGCCTGACAGAGTCTGACGTCTTCATGGGCTTCCCTCGGGGAGAAAAGCTACCCCAGATCCTCCTGCTGCACTGCTCAAATTTATTCAGGGTTAATTTATACCTGTTCAGCCTTGGGCCAGCTCTGCAAGCCAGACTGGACTGTTCTTCTCTGCCTTGGGCTCTCTCAGAACCTGATTCCATTTGGGCAGTTTGTTTCTGGCCGCTCAGCCCCAGGCAGGGTGCTCACTGCTCACCACACAGCCCTTTCCTCACAACAGGCTGGGGCTCACGTCATCGTACCACCAGCATCACACAGCCTCCTCTCTCCTCCTCACTTGCTCCCAAATCTTATTACTAGCTCTTAAGCACATGTGCTCATAACTTCATCCCATTGAGTATCATCACATTGCCATGACACCAGACCTATCAATCACTTGGTTCCTCCTGCTCAGCACTCATCCTCCCCTGCACTGCTCTATCTCTATCACCAACACACCCATTAGCAAGCTACTCTGTTCTGCAGGGAGGGCACTAATGAAAATACTCAATTAGCTCACTCCCAGAACCAGTTCTTGTGCAACACAACCAGCAATGTCTCTCCACCCTCTCCAGCTCTCCGTGCAGCAAGGCCCCTTGCTTCCCACCCATCTCACAATCCAAACACTAATCCCCTCCAGCAAGCAGTCTTCCAGCCCAGCACCCTATCAAACAGGCTGGCAGGGAAAGGTGACAAACAAATCAAGGTCTAATGTGAAATTAGCCTGACTCAAACTACTTCTGGTAGTTGAAACCAGCGCACAGAAGCTGGTTTCCTTCCAGTCAATGGAGGGCAGAACTCCTGGGACACCCTGACCTACACATCACCTTATTAGTGAGGGGAAGAAAACAAAACCTCTTCTTTTGTTTGGAAAAGCCAAAGATGGAACAATTAATGCTGCATCCAGTCCTTCCCAGCTTCTGAGTTTGTTCCAAGTGTCCGGGCCAGTTTCCTTCACATCTCCTGAAGCATGTGAGGTGTTCCAGAGGCAGCTCTGTGTCACCAGCACATCAGGAGAGGAAAAGGTTTCCACTCTCCACACTTTCACTAGCAGTAGCATTGCAGTGAGTCTTTTCAGCAACCCCAAACTGAAAATAATGACATACACACACTGACTGGTGCTTCAGAAGCATTGGTTCAAGCTGGAGCTCCAGGGACTACCAAGATGAAGCGGTTTGCACTGCAGGCTTTTGATAAGGACATGAAACAGAGAACCCAGAGGGGAAAACTACAGGGAGTTCTGGAAGCCGCTGGGTCTGTGCACTGGCTCCAGCTTTCCTCTTCCACTCACTGATGGCAGCATCAATGCTCAATAGTAGTCATTTCAGTTAATTGCTATCTACCATTAGCTGCAGAGTACTTACAAGGGATTCAATTCCACTGCATATTTGCTAATAAATACCAAATGACAGTGAGGAAGACAGCTGTATTTAGCTGCATTTACCCTCTTATTAGCAGAGCTGAATAAGACCCCGTTTCAGTTCATAATGGCTCCAACAAGCTGCGTCACTGTCAGAAATTCAAATTCAAACTCCCCGTTGCAAATGCAGAAGTCACCCAGCACTCCCCTGCTTACACAACTCCCCATCTGACCAAGGACCACAGAATCACAGGGGTTGAAAGGGACCTCAAGAGCTCATCAGGTCCAACCCCCCTGCCAAAGCAGGCTCCCTAGGACAAACAGCTACCTCGGTGGCTTTGAGCGATGGGGATCACAGAATCACAGAATTATCAAGGTTGGAAAAGACCTAGAAGATCATCCAGTCCAACCATTCACCTATTACTACTAGCTCCCACTAAACCATATCCCTCAATACAACATCCAGTCTTTCCTTGAACACCCCCAGGGTTGGTGACTCCACCACCTCCCTGGGCGGTGCATTCCAGTGCCTGACTACCCTTTCTGAGAAGTAGTGCTTCCTAATGTCGAGCCTGAATCTCCCCTGGCGCAGCTTGCTACCATTCCCTCTAGTTCTGTCACTGCCTACACGGGAGAAGAGGCCGACCCCCAGCTCACTACAACCTCCCTTCAGGAAGTGATAGAGAGCTATAAGGTCTCCCCTAAGCCTCCTCTTCTCCAGGCTGAACAATCCCAGCTTCCTCAGACGCTCCTCGTAAGGCCTGTGTTCCAGACCCCTCACCAGCTTAGTAGCCCTCCTCTGAACGCGTTCCAGAGCCTCAATGTCTTTCCTGTAGTGAGGGGCCCAAAACTGAACACAGTACTCGAGATGCGGCCTCACAAGTGCTGAGTACAGGGGGACAATTACCTCCCTGCTCCTACTAGTAACACTATTTTTGATGCAAGCCAGGATGCCGTTGGCCTTCTTGGCCACCCGCGCACACTGTCGGCTCATGTTCAGCCGTGCATCAATCAGTACCCCCAGGTCCATTTCCTCCACACAGTCCTCCAGCCACTCCGCCCCAAGCCTATAGCGCTGCCTGGGGTTGTTGTGGCCAAAGTGCAGGACTCGGCATTTGCTCTTGTTGAACCTCATGCCATTGGCTTCAGCCCAGCTCTCCAGCCTGTCCAGATCCCTCTGTAGGGCCTCGCTACCCCCAGGCAGATCCACACTCCCAGCCAATTTAGTGTCATCTGCAAACTTACTGAGGGTGCACTCAATGCCCTCATCTAGGTCATCAATAAAGATATTGAAGAGGACAGGCCCCAGCACCGACCCCTGGGGAACACCACTCGTGACCGGTCGCCAGCTGGATTTAACTCCATTTACTACCACTCTCTGAGCCCGGCCCTCCAGCCAGCTCCTTACCCAGCCGAGGGTGTACCCATCCAAGCCACGGGCTGCCAGCTTCTGCAGGAGAATACTGTGGGAGACAGTGTCAAAGGCTTTGCTGAAGTCTAGGTAGACCACATCAACAGCCTTTCCCTCATCCAGCAGATGGGTCACTAGATCATAGAAGAAGATCAGGTTGGTCAAACAGGACCTGCCCTTCATGAACCCATGCTGGCTAGGCCTGATCCCCCGGCCATCCCGCACATACCGCATGATCTCCCTCAAGACTATCTGTTCCATAACCTTCCCTGGAACCGAGGTCAGGCTAACAGGCCTGTAGTTCCCCGGATCCTCCTTACAACCTTTCTTGTAAATGGGAGTCACATTGGCAAGCCTCCAGTCTTCTGGGACCTCACCAGTCAGCAAGGAGGACTGATAGATAATGGAAAGCGGCTCGGCTACCACCTCTGCCAGTTCCCTCAGCACTCTCGGGTGGATCTCATCCGGCCCCATGGACTTGTGGCAGTCCAGTTGGAGTAGGAAGTCTCTGACTGTTTCTTCCAGAATCACAGGGGAGTTAGCATGCTCCCCAGCTGAGACTACCAGGTCAGAGAGAGGGGTACCCTGAGGATCTGTTTGACCTTTAAAGACAGACGTAAAGAAGGCATTCAGAACCTCCGCCTTTTCCTTATCCTCAGTGATCACATTCCCAGCCTCATCCAGTAAAGAGTGGATATTCTCCTTTGTCCTCCTCTTACTGTTAATGTACTTATAAAAGAGTTTATTATTCTTTTTCACCCCAGCGGCCAGGTTAAATTCAAGCTGGGCTTTTGCCTTTCTGATTTCACCTCTACACATCCTGACAACTTCCTTGAATTCATTCTCAGTTACCCGTCCCTCCTTCCACAGGCGGTAGATTCTCTTTTTCTTATGGAGCCTCAAGAGTAACTCCCTATTCATCCACGCTGGTCTTCTTCCCCGCCGGCTCATTTTGCGGCTCAGGGGGACCGCCTGCTCCTGCGCCCTTAAGACTTCCTTCTTGAAGAGCAACCAGCTCTCTTGTACCCCTTTGTTCGCTAAGACTGAATGCCAAGGGACTCCCCCTACCAGTCTCTTGAACAAATCAAAGTCTGCCCTCTGAAAGTCCAAGGTAGCAGTTTTACTATTCCCCCTCCAAGCTCCACCATGAATTGAGAAATGTATCATTCATGGTCACTCTGTCCAAGGCAGCCCCCAACCTTCACATCTCCTACCAGACCTTCCCTGTTCACGAACAGCAGGTCTAGCGGGGCAGTTCCTCTTGTGGGCTCTCTGACCAGCTGCATCAGGAATGCATCCTCTGTGCACTCCAAAAACCTCCTAGACTGCTTCTTCTGTGCTGTGCTGTACTCCCAGCATATGTCAGGGAAGTTGAAGTCCCCCATGAGCACAAGGGCTGATGACCGTGCAGCTCATGCCAGCTGCTTGTAGAACACCTCATCTGTCTCTTCATCCTGGTTTGGCGGTCTATAACAGACGCCCACCAGGATGTCTGCCTTGTCAGCCCTTCCTCTGATCTTTACCCATAGGGATTCAATGTTATCATCCCTAGTCACAATCTCAGTGGCAGAAAAGGATTCCCTAACATATAGAGCCACACCACCACCCCTCCTTCCTTGCCTGTCTCTCCTGAAGAGTTTGTAGCCATCCATTGCAGCACTCCAGTCATGGGAGCAATCCCACCATGTTTCTGTTATGGCAACCAGGTCATAGTTTGCCTGCCGCATTATGGCTTCCAACTCTTCTTGCTTGTTGCCCATGCTGCGTGCGTTAGTGTAGACGCACCTCAGCTGAGCCCCTTGCCTCTCTCCTAATCCCAATACCACTTCCCCAGGCCGATCTCTAGCAGACCTGGCTTTATCCCCTTCCCCCTTCCTATGGTGAGAACTGAAGCAGATGGGAGTTATTTGCTGGCTCAGTAGCATTTTGTGGAGCAGTTTATGATGCTGAACTGGTACATGCAGGAACTTTTCAACCTAAGGACCACAAATACTTTGCAAGTGTAGGGGGGGTAGCTGTTACCCCTGTTTGCAAAAAGGAAGCTAAGGCACAGCAAGATGTAGCTTGCTCCCAGCGAGTCAGCTGCAGAGGATGGAAAGGAGCAGGAGCTCTGGCTCCCAGCACCTCTCCCACGTCCTCCCTTGCCAGTGCCAGGTGAACCACTCAAACTAGACAAACTCAGGCAGGATCAAGATGCAGATGTGAATTTCATTTCATCCTGGTTAGCAGTTTCACCTGATGCCCAGTTTCAAAGCACTTAAAATTTAAGATGCAAATACTTTCCATGTCTAAGGAAATGATGATTAAGGACATACCAACTTACAAATTAATTCATAAAAACATGGTCTGACTCAGAAAAACCAACCCACCAAACCTATGAACTGATCAAGATGCCTCAGAAGAGGGACTGTGCAGGAGATCTCAACTTTCAAGATGAATGAGAACGAAACCTTCTGAGAAGACTGGAACATAATTCTCTTTGCACAGCCCATCAGCAGGGTATAAACCCAACCACCACCTCCTGCCACTCAAACTAAGGGACAACAAGCATACAGGCCAGCAACACCAGCTTGCCAGGCAGTAACAGACTTACTGATGCTCTTTCCTTCCCAGGAGACACAAAGGAGGATGCTCAATACCTGCTGTCAGTAGATTGTCTCACCCCCGTAACTGGGACCACAAAGGTAGCAGCTTTACCATCTGAAACCTGCCATGCAAAGTAGCAAACAAGCCAGTCTCTGCATCATTGGGATGTTTTTTCAGTCATTCAGATTTTGTTACTTAGAATACTTGAATAGTCTGTGATTTCAGCACAACCAGGGAAACTTCCTGAGTTTTCCAAGAGCATTTTGCTTTCCTGTACAATGCTCTAGTGCCTTCACTGAAATTAATCCATCACACTGCAATAAAACAACACTCTGGGGATGATTTCACCAGAAGTGAAGTGCTATTTCCTTCAGTCACTTCCAGAAACCAGAGGGCAAGAGAGGACATGCAGCCTGAATGGCTTTTCATTATAACATTACTTTGGCAACTAGGTCAACACATCCTCTCACTAAAATATATGCTGTGATTTAAATCACCCTACTGCTTCTGCTGCAAAATACACTGGGTTGCAACTACAACATACATTAGAACAACAAATAGTTTATCTCCAGCTATACAAGGAAAACAGATTTATTTATTACCCATTTTATTTATGCCATTCAATTTCTCTTGCCCACAGAGGTTCATTCATGCTGGATTTGTTACTGAACATGGCTGGACTGGGTTTGGGGGATTACCCTTCCAGCTCAGCAGCACTGCAGATGAGATGAGAGATGTCCAGGCTCAGACACCCCTTCTCTAGCCCTGCCTCCCACAGACACATGGCAGGGCTCCGCAGCCAGCTCCCATGGGTGCAGCCTGGACCCCAGTGCAGAATGAGGGGGCACTGCCCAGCCCCCCAGGTCCATGAGAGATGGGGACAAGCCCTCACACACACACATACAGCAGTGCCAGCTCAGAGGAAGTGAGCACACAGCCCAGGACTGGAGCTATGAGAGAGCTCTGCCTGCACAGCATCACCACCTCCCCCAGCTCCAGCAGGGTCAAGCCCAGCACCCCAACCACCCCCCAGCACAATCGCTTCAGTTGTGCCCTGCGACTGCACACCCTGAGGGGCCTCGGGCCATTTCCCTCCCTGCACACCCAGGCCACTGTGCTGATGGCAAGCAAAAGCAAGCCCTGTTTTCCCAGAGCACAGAGGCCACGGGCCCAAGGCTCTTCTCAGGTCAAGCTGCCTGGAAACCTCTCCAGCTGCAGCCCTCCCTTCCTCCTCTCTCAACCCGCCAATTGCTCCTGCCTTGGAGCTTAGACTTGAAGCAGGAAAACAACTGCATGTTGAAAAGGTGCTGCCAAGCCCAGGGAACACTAGGGACTGTGTGACAGCTAAGCCTGACCGGACAAAGGAAGCCAGCTCTGCCTGCCCAGCCACCCAGCCCCTCACCCCCTCCATCCACCTCATCACAAACCTGTCCTACTCCTGCCCAGCACCAGCACCCCCTTCACGCTGCCTGTTTCCTACCCACACAGCCACCCAAACCACTGCCCCGTGCTCAGGGCAGGGCAAAGGGACTGTCCTCATGATGCAGGGCAAAAGGCAACGCTGACAAAGTCCATCCCACGGTTTTTCCGCTGGCTCCTCAGCAACCTACAGCCAATTTGGTTCCGTTCCCTTCCCGTCTCATCTGCTTCCCTTCTGCCCCAAGCCAAGTATTTCAGTCCAAGAGCGAGAGGAACCTTTGGGATTTATCTGGAAACAGGCACCCCACATCTCATGCTGCTGGGCCATCCAGGCTTCCAGCCAGGGCTGCCGAGCGATCGCAACTCACCAAGAGACCAGGATGCTCCGCACCAAACCTTGATAGGGATCTGGATGTGAACAGGGACCTGGTTCTCCTTTACCTTCTGCAGAACTCATTGAAAAGCAATTAGCAAGAACCAAGAGGTCAAGTCCAATGAATCCAAACAAGCAGCCAGTCCTTTTCCTACCCTCTACTTGGTAAGGCCAGCAAAGAGGGCAGCATGGAGCCAGGGCACAGCAGCGAGAGCCCAGGACAGATCCTCCCTCAGGAATTTCTGTCCTCCACACCCAACCCAGAGAAAGCCAGAGAGGGAAACAGCCACAGTGGTCCCCTGAGATCACAAAGAGCAGGTGGGCAGAGATCATGCCCAGGCTGGAAGCCACACCAGACATTAGGACAGATTTCCATCAGCAAAGCTGCAGCAGAGTGGGTTATACCAATGCTGTGTTGTTTTTCTGCAGGTGTGTCACACTCTGAGGGTTAAAAGAATTGTCATGCTCTCCTGGAAAATTTCAGGGGTGCTAAAAATTGGAAACCAGCCCAGACACACAGACATTTTGAAGGCTGCCTTGGCAAACAGTGCGAGAGCTCAGGTGCAGGACACTGCTGTTCTCCAGGGCTGCTGGACAGCCACAGAGGCCCCTCTGGATTTTGTAAAGTTAATATTCCACATCTGTTTAAAACAAACAAACAAAAAAAAAATAGGACACAGAGGCTCCCCAAGAACTCAGGTATCAGCCAGGGGTCCTTAGCATCTCGAGACAGTTTTTGCAGCTCCTCCACCCAACCCAGACTCAGCAGAACAGCAGCAAAAGCGCTTGTGGGTTCCTCATGGCGTTATGGAAAAATCTATGTGTGCCATCAGCTTATAAATCAGCGTGTGGCAGGATTCCCAGGAGGCTGGGCCATCACCTCCCAGCAATGCAGCTCTGCTAACGCCAGGAGAACAGACCCACCGTCTAGCACTGTGCAGCACAGCCCCTGGCTGGTGTCTGCTGCCTCTGCGGGGAACCCTGGAGCTCCAGCATCCTGCAAGCTGGTTTCACTTCTTCCACAGGATCTCGTGGCTTAGTCCTCCACCCCCTTTTCCCAGATTTTTAGCACTCCTGGCCTAGTGTAGCTCCATGGATAACATCTATCCTGGAAGCGCTTGGTGCTGGGTGTCTGTAAGAACTGTGTGCCTGGGGGCAAGTCCCCACTCCTCCCTGACACAGCATCCCACCAGGTTTTGCTCCAGCACTGTGGTATCAGTGTAATTCAATCATGTATATAACAGGCAAGGATATATTGCTATGTGAGTGTGCCATACAGATTGAAGCAGGGCACATCTCTGCATCTGTGAAATGGGACTCTGGTCCTGTTCTGCCATGGGAGGAATTCGTAGAAACATCATGTTTCTTGGAAAGTCTTCCTGGCTACAGAACAGCAATACTCTTCCTAATAATTTTTTCATTGCTATTGCAAAATCATGAGTTAGTCCATGTAATGATTTGCTTTTGAAGCCATTTGCAAAACTTATTATAAACAAAAGCAACAAAATTATGTTCCTTTATAGGTTTCTTGGAACTGAGATTTTGGTAAGGGGAATAAAAGGATGAAGCATCAGATTTTTAACCTTTTCTATGCCAAAAAGTCTCCTGTTTTCCTCAACAACAGGGTAAAGGCCCACAGCACATCCAACTCCAGCAAAATAACCTAGACTACCTCCAAGCCTCAGCACTTCTCTCTCCAATCTGAAAAACCAGCTACTGTTCTGCCATGGCAGATGCTCTCCCATCCCTAGGGCACCAGGTGAGGCTTCTAGTCTGGCTGACAGCAGGAGCAGATCCATCCTCAGCTCACCAGCAGGTTCCAGCATCCAGCCCCACAGCTGTACCCCACCTGTAGCTGTGTCTGCTGGGTTACAGAACCCAATATCCTTCGGAAAGGGGACACAACACCCTTTCCAAATCAAGCTTCCTAAGGTGGAGCCCTGAAGGACATGGTGCTAGGATTCCTCCTCTTCTGGTTCTTTTTTTCCCCCCCATTATCTAGATTTCTCTCTCAGCCTCAGCTTCTCTCCCCAGCACAGCCCTCCTAGCCCTGGCAAGTATTTGTTACTGTGCATGTGGAAGGGAGAGGTTAATGCTATAGCATGTATTACCTGCCTGATGGAAACACACAGTTAAGGAGACAAAACAAGCAGCAACAGACACTGGAGATCTCTCCACAGACCTATTTTAGGGTTAGGTTAGCTCCCTGTTGGAACCTCAGGGGTACTGCAATGGCTTTACACAGAACACAGGCTGCTCTGTAGCACTGAAAGAACTCACTGCTCCCCTCCTCCCCTCGACTTGTGAAAGAAGGGAGGATACAGCATCAGGGTTATACACATGCCCAAAGTGAAGGAGTTCATTTATCCTGACTACTGAATAATGCATGCCTTCAGATGGAAAAAAATCCTGTTCCTGCACAGAGACATCATCATCATCTAGCAGTGAGCCAGAGACATGGCACAGCAGCAGGCTGCAGGGAGACACGCTCCAGGAGCACAGGCAGCAGTGACAGGGAAGACAAGACAGGTGACAGCTCCTTATCTTAACCCATAAGAGCTGCAGGCTGTGGAAGCTGCTGACATGCAGGAACAACACTGCTTCCATATGGATTTAGTGTGCTGGAGAAGCCTGAGTGTTTTAATCCAGGGCATTATGGAGTGGCTGCATTTGTGCTGTACAAACAGCCTCCATGAGCCTTTCAGGAGCAGTTACATCCTCCAACACACATGGCTTTAATTGGGAATTCTTTTTTTAATTTTAATTCCAGTCACATGCTTCGAGCTGTTACTTTTCTCTCCTCTGTGTACATAGATAGCTCTATTTTCACGTCTCCTGTCTGGGTGCCATCCTAGCCTCAGGCAACCAGCTCCACCAGCGTCAGCCTTGACAAATGACTCAGTTCTCCTTCAGAGCCAGGTCTGTAAAGCATCTCCTTCCCAAGGCTGCTGTCAGCACAGCCACCCCTGGGCAGGTGAGCTCTGTCCTCCACACGTAGGCTGGGAGCTTCACTCAGCACCACTGGAGTCTGACCCTGCTTCAGCCCCCCCCCGAAATCACACTGCCCACACTCACCCAGGAGCCTTCAGGGAGGTTTCCACCACAGGAGAACATCATCTTGTTCAGAAAGAAGCCCAGGGCAGGGCTCATAAGAGTCTGCTCACCCCTCATCCTCACACCACTGCACATTTGGCTTTAAAACAGGGTCAGGGAGAGAGTCCTGGATGCTGGGGCCAGGACTGGTCTAGTCACAGAGAGCACAGACCCCACAGCAGGACAGAGCCCCAGTACACAACCTCAGCACTCCTTCCTGAGGACATACAGCACGGCAGGACAGCGCTGCTGGAGGCCAGCGCCACAGGCACCCGTGCAGCTTTCACAAGCTTCCTTTTTCCGCTGCTGACCTCACACAACTCTGCAAACACTCCCTCCGTGGCAGGGCTGATAACTTTCTGCCAGAAACACCGATGCCCGCGAATGGCTTTACTGAAGGAAACTCGCATTTCCCAGAGGGAGTTTTCCTCCTCTTCCAGAACAGCAGAGGAAGAAGTGAGTGCTTTCAACCATCTCATCCTTAACTCCTTCAACACCCAAACACGTTGTCCAAGCTCCCCGTGGAACATGATGCTCTTGCAGAGCTTGTGGTGTTTGCTAGGGTGCTCCTGTCATCTGCAGAACAGCACACACGACAGGGATGAATGCAGATAACACAACAGCATCCCATTCTCTGTGGCTTTACCTGGAAAAGCACCCAACCACAGACTTCAACCAACCATCCAGCCCATGCCTGCAGTCCCCAGGCTGCAGCCCTGATGGAAGCAATTGATACGAGTCGGCCAAGGGCTGCAGCCTTCAAGTTTGGGCCCCTCACAGTGAACTCATGTGTTTTATTATTTAGACCCATGCTCAGACACTTGGCTGAATTCAGAGGCCAGGAAATGCTTTGAGACACACATAGAGTCTCACAATTCCAGGACATTTATCTGCCTTCATGCATCCCTGTTCACTCACTATGAGATGTTGGCCCCTGGGTTTCCCAAGCAACTCCTCACTGAAACGAGGAGGGCTGATTTGTCAGAAAGGAAAGAGAAACACACATTGCTCACACTGATATTTTTCATTTGTTTAGTCACTGGTGGTTTACATTCCTGCCTTTGTGCTGCTGAAAGCTTGGCCAGTAAGCAAGTCAGGTCTGGTGGCCTCTGCTTTGCAGTACGATACAACCCCAGTGCCGTTTTCTCAATGCAGAGAGCTCTGCAGGCAGCTGGAGGAAAGGGGCCGTTTTCTGACAGTCTCAGCTGCAACATGGTAACTTCACAAGAGCAGAGCTGGAGCACAGCAATGGAGAGACTCTTCAAAGCACTGGCAGCCACTGCCCATCCCAAAAGCTTCCTGCCCAACTGTAAGAATTGAGACATGTGATTTTTCTCTCCCCATCTTTCCCCATCCCCCCAAAACAACCACCCCTCAAGGCAGGGCACCCAGGAGCTCCACTCAGCTCTTACATGACTTCACTTCCAGGACATTTTCTCACAGGGAACATTTTCCTCTGCGTTCACAGAATCCCAGACTCGTAGGGGTTGGAAGGGACCTTCAGAGATCAAGTCCAACCCCCCTGCCAAAGCAGAGTCCCTTGGACAGGTCACACAGGTCAGTGTCCAGACAGGTCTGAAATATCTCCAGAGAAGGAGACTCCACACTCCCCTGGGCAGCCTGTCCCAGGGCTCCCTCACCCTTACCATGAAGAAGTTCTTCCACAAAGTTTCTCTCTCCCCTTTTTAAATTAACTGCTGTCTTCCCAAAGCCCAAGAGACAGATACCTACAGAGAGTCCCAAGTCCCTGAGCACTCTGTTTTCTTCAAGCCAATACCTAGAGCTGGGCTCTTCCCAATGAGCAGACCTGTGGCCACCACAGCTGCTCCTTTTCCTTTCCCAGGACCTGTGGCTTGCCGTGTTCCCACCACATTTGCAAGGCACACCTTGTGAAAGGGTAGAGCCCAGTATTTAAATCACCAGCTGGTAACTTCCAAACAACCTTTTGCTCCCTCCCATATTAAGCAGAACAGCAGAGCCATTGTGACAGTGTGCAATGCCCTGCACGGTGCAGTGAAAGCTGAAGCCAAGGTCTCCTCTCCGATTCACAATTAACCTCACTGTGACGTGGGTAAGGAAGCACTCAAGGGAAGGACTGGGAGTCAGGACATGCAGCTCCAGGCTTTGCCACCTATATTCCCTTTCACCCTGAGCATGATACAATTTCCCACCCTTAAAAACAGGAACAATATTTCCCAGAAAGGCTGCAATAAAATACTGATGTTTACGAGCACTCTGAAACCCTGGAAGGGATCTAAACCTTCCAGGATCCCCTCAGCCCGGCACAGCAGCATGGGACAATGGGTAGTGCTGCAATACAAACTATGGATAGTGGTAATTAACAAATAGCCCCAGAGAAATGAACATTAATCAGCACTTTCCAGCTCTCCTCAGGCATGAATGAATGGATACTCCACAGGCAGAGTGCACTAAGACCAATCTCAAACTCCCCCCCAAGCTGATGTGCACTGAGGCTGCTCCAAGCCAGAGCACAGGAAGACACAGCAATTGACACCAACATGCCCAGGGAGGTGCCACCAGCCAGACCCATGTGCTGCATGGGGCGAGCACTCAGAAGAGGCACCTGCTGCGACACCCAGCAGGGAGCAAATATAGCCTGGGGGCCTGCAAAATCACAGGAGCATCAAGAAAGTCATGAGAACACACAAACCAGCAAAGCCATCTGGTACAGCAAACCCTCCATTCCACCTCCAAATGTACATAGGTTTCAGTCAAGGCACAGAGAAACTTCACTGCACACACAAGAACCACTTGCTTGTCCCAGCAGCACACTGTAGCTTCCCTGGGGAACTCAACTATTAATTATTGGTGTTGCCACAATGCTTGGAAGCCCCATGGCAAAGCTGGTCTCCCTGAGCTGAGCCTGCTGCAGTCCTATAGCAAAAGTCATTCCTCCACAGGCTAGGTGGAGCAGGCAAGCATCAGCAAGGCTGTAAATCAATTAACTTGCCCCAGGTCTTATCAAGGATCAGCAGCCAGACTCATGTTTGCAGCAAACTCCACGCAGCATCCAGACAAGAGGCTCCAAGGGACAGCACTTCACTTCTGCACGAGCCATCTCAGTCCATCTCAGGCAGTCAGAGCACAGGAGGGGAACAGAGCTGGATCCCCAGGGCAGGGGGGGTGCCCTGTCACACAGTCAAAGCTGCTTCCCAGGAGCATCACACAGCTGTTGTTTTCTGCACCTCAGAGAACAAACTGCATCTATCAACTGACAGCACTAAGTTTTGTCCATGCATTTTTAAAAGCAGCTTCCAAGACAAAACATCTGCTCTCAGGTAGAGCCACGGCTCATCGTGAAATGGCTTCTACACTGAGTTATCTTTTACCAACAATGCAGGTATTTTTCCCCATTTTAAATCCATTTTCTTACTCTTTCTCCTGCAGCACCTGGAAGAAACGTGCATTAGCCCCAGACTTCAGCTGCTCCAAAGGGCAGAAGCACAAAGGGTAATAAAAGCACATGGACACACAAGATAACCCAGCATCCTCCATTCAAAATTCCTTCTGGTTTAGCTGCTGCACAGATCTACTGACTCACAGTAGAAGATGAAGCTTCTTTAGATATATGATGTCTAACCTCAGAGTCAGAAAGGAAAGGTCTAGTTCCAGTGCCTGCCATCCTTGGGCAAAAACACCTCCCATGGAAAGAAAACTAGGAACAGCAGAAAAGGTTTAAGCTGTTTATTCTACCCTGAAGGTAGTGATCAGGTGGGAACACTGTCCTTCCAAGTAATGAACTCAGGGTTTGTGTTGCTGCTCCAGTATCTAGGGCCTTGCAGAAGGGTCTTTAATTGCTCCTACTGAAGTAAGGAAGAGCAATCGGGTTATCAGTGAGGTACCTCAGCACATGCTTGCTCCCCCTTTCCCAGGCCTGGGATCAATCGGGCACTTGTAGGATGAGCCATTACACCAGTTTGGGTTTTGGCTACCCACTTGGAGGGCTCACACCCCAACGCCTCAGGTTCAGGCCTAAAAAGAGCCTGTATTTGCTCTACTCCTGGTAAGAGTGGAGGCCACAGCTATTGCACTTACCAGCCTGGTCATTTTATCCCAGGAGAAGTTAGTGAAGTCAGCTAAGCACAGCGTTGTGCTGCAAGCTGCTCATTTAACATCACCCTTGAAACTGCACCACAACGATAAATTCTCACTTCCTTCCCTAGGTAGTTACACAACATCACTGGGCATTGTTCAGAGAGCTGCTGTGCCCCAAGCCAGGGCAGCCACTGTCCCTTGCCTTTGTCCTTCTCACCCAGCACTGGCACAACTGTCACCTTTCTGGTTGGGGGGGATGCTGTGGTTGGGGTTTTGGTTTGGTTTTTTACTCTTATCAACTTACTACATCAAAAGGCAGATTGACATGGCTCCAAAAGCAAGTGGCCTTCCAGCAAGATTATTCCTGCTTTGTTCAGCTTCCAGTGGGAAAAAAGATATCCCATGTATACCAGCTACCTCTAAACCAGTTAGAAAACCAGAGCTGTCAAATAACATTTAATTAAAAGTTTCCTTAGAGAGGGAGCAGCTCAGTCAATGGAAAGCTTTCCCACTGACAGTATAAATAGCCCAGGCCCAGAATTCAGCAGCCCCACTTTGTGGTTGGGCTACGCAGCCTGCAGTGCCCAGACACAGGAGCAATCTTTGTTTCATGGCTTTGGCTGGCCTGGGTTTTTATAACAGGGAAAGGGCTTTGAGTTCTGGAAGCTGGGCTGGCTGATCAAAGCAAGACACAGAGCAGGACTGGAAAGTGGGGGAAACTGGGTCTACTCCAGTAGCAATTTGGAGATAAAAATTACTGTTAAAGCAGAAAAGCATCGAGAGTGAAAGCAGATGGATCCCTCCCTTCCCAGAACTTGCTGCTGGTGGCTTCTCACAGTGTAAGACCCTGCAGAGTTCAAACCTGTTCTGCAAGCAAGGCTGACTCCAAGTTTGGACATCACCTAGAGTGTAAAAACACAAGGCAGCACCAAAGCAACCACAGCAGCACAAAGCCTGTGGTTTCTGTTGGCTGGTGACAAAAGGTCTGATGTGCTGGAGGGGAAACAGGAGAGCACAGAGTAGAAAGCAGGGCTGGAACATGAGAACACGGGGCTATGAGGCTTCAGACACACCAGTATGTGCTCCAGGGAGAGCATGAACTGCGCATGGTTGTGGTGCAGTAAGTTGTGCCCGGGGGACACACTGAACAGCACGGATGTGCCTCCCTTCTGCCCTTGCTCAAGCTCCAAGCACATCTCCAGCTGAAAGCACCAGCAACATCGCAAGCACAGCAGCCAGCTCAGTGCAGGGAACCAGGAGTGGGAATGTCACCCTCAGAACAGCCCAGCCTTCAGGGCTGGAGAGCCCTTGCCCTAATGGGAACGTACACACTACCAGTTTGAATCCAGGCAGGATGGTCTTCCATCCTGATGAGCTTCATTTAAAAACCTTAAAGTCATTCTATTAGCTCCAGTCCACCAAAAAAAAAATCCCTGCATACTGCAGATGTTTCCCTCCAAGCCTGCAGCGAGGAAAGAAACTGTTTCTCCAGCCTTTTACCAACTTAGTCAATTTTAAGCCAGCCTGCTGCTGGCCATGATGTTGCTCATCCTCAAGGCACATGCCGAGACAAGGCTTCCCTCTGTGGTTTATGTCACGTCTCAGGAATCAATCCAATGTCTGGAATGCTCTCATCACTGAAAGGGGATTGCCAGCAGAGCTAGGCAGCCTGCTCCTGTCTCCTTCACCCAGGTATTTCTAGTCTCCCATCACCTCCCAAGTCTGTGTATGCAGCTGAAGAGAGAAATGGCCACAAAGGAGTTTTAAAATCACTCTTCCATAACAAATCAATTTCCCAGCCTTCATAAAGAGTTTCTATCCTCCGGTGTAATAGGCACTGCTCCTCTAACTTACTCTGAAAGTAAAAGGCAGCAGATCCCTAATTAGTTACATCCACCAGGAAAACAGAAATTAATTACACACAAGATCGTCATGTGGCTTAAGCAAATCTTGCTGCAACCACCAGCCACAGCTCTGACCAGACCTGGATCCAGCAAGAGCTAGAATGGGACCCACCTTGCACGAAGGCAACTAAATTGCAGTATCTGGTCACCGTGGTCCAACTGCAAACCACTGGTAAGAGAATGCTGCTACCACCACACACCCCAAGGACTTTATCTCTCCTTAAGTCTGCCCCAGCCTGGTCCCCACCAACTTCCTGGTTAGAGGAACCCTGTCCAGCCAGCATCCCTTCTCTCTTGCTAGCCATGAGCTCTTTTGGATACTTGCCCAGGAGGGATGCAGCTGATAACTAATGCCACAGCTAGCAAAAGGCACCTCAGCAGCTACTCATGGAGCACTGGGTAGCTTCACAGACACCCCAGGCAGGAAGGGGCACAGGCTGCCTTGCTTGCAGACACGACTCTGCATTCAGTTAAGCCCTGGCGTGACCAAAGTATTAGTGCTCATCTCACAGGGAACTGGCTTCCAGTCGTTCAAGCTGAGTTGACACAGTAGCAAACATCATATGTGGCTGATGCACCAAGTTCTCCTTGCAGTCTGCTTGACACAGGTGCCTCAGCATGAGGTATTTTGGGATACAGAACCCAGAGGGCTAGCTTGGACCCCAGGTCCACGAGGCCTGGCATAACTCGAGTCAGTGAGCTGCAAGTCAGCACAGGGAAATAAGCAGCATATCTTCAACTTGATTTACATGTGCAGGTAGGAGTCAAATTAACACCCTGAAGACAACAACTGTTTGTATTGCAGCAGCACCTAGAGGTCAGAAGTAAGACAAAGATCACGGTGTGGTGGGCACTGCACAGGTACAGGGCACATCCCCTGCCCATTTAACATGGGGACCAAAGGAGGGAAAGAAGTCTTCTCTACCCACATCCCACAAGTTGAAACACAGAAGAATCACAGAGGATGCCCAATGTCCTGGGGAAAACAGCAACAAAACCAGATGCTGATTCCCAGTCCAAGGCCTGACCAGCAATGGCCCTTCTCCCTGCTGTGGTGGAGCCCAAATGTTCTGCTTGGCTCCACATGAGGATGACCACATAATGAGTTGTTCAAAGTGTCCCAACCCAGATGTCAGCAAAGCCAGTGCTGCACACTGAGCTATCATGTAATTTTTGCTCAGGCCACTCGTTACCAGCACAGCTATTTTAGAAGTGTTTGTCCTGTTTTTCACATCCTTCTGCCTGACAGAGGCCAACTGCACAGGCCTACAGAGGAGAAACTGGAACCTTCGAGAACCCTCTAAAAGAGCATTCCTAAGTGTAATAATGAAGCATTTTCAAGCCTGATCTGCAGAGTAAAGAGACAAAACAGGGTCATTCCCAGCTGTTGGGTGGTGGAGAACACCACGTTTTCATTGCAATGCCAACAAGCCCCCAGATGCCAAGCCTGCCCAGCCAGGACTGACCACCTGCAGTCACAGCACTCACACCACAGTTGTTTTCAGCAGGAAAATCCTTACCTGGAGACAAGAGGAGGACAGCTGTGACAATCTGGAACATCAGAATAGGGAGACAGGGGAAATCTGCTGGGAAGTCAAAGATACAAACAGCAGGTAAAGTAACCTACAAGGTCAAACAGGCTAAAATCACGTAAGCATTGTATCTTCTGTGTAGGTCCTGCTTACTTAACAGATGTCATCTGCTCCAGCTCCAAGTAGTTTTATAAGGCAAAGACATACAAATAGCTACTTCCCATCCATCCACCCAGAGCTGCCCTGAGCATCGGCACTCAGCTGGCTGCTCGGTGAGGTGTGCTCCCTCTCCTCAACACTGCCACCACCTCAGCCCTTCCCAGGGGCTGCAGGAGCTGCCATGGCAAGGGTTCAGAGATATCTTTAGCAAGGTCAAAGGGATTCCTTCGCCAGAGGCTCTTCCTCTGCCATCCTCCTGTGAACCAGCCACTCCAACCCTCAAGCTCAGAGGATTTGTGGCAGGGCACAAAGCTCTGTCACCACACTGCTGCTCACATCCAGCCCCAGTGAACAGAGCTAGCAGTTGTCACAGGAAGGCTTCCTCACTTGAGTATCCAGGACAAGTCCTAATGAACACCAAAGCCAGCACTGCTCCCACAGCATTAATTTTCACCTCCAAGGCCAATACAAAATATTTACTGATTCTGAGAGGTGGCATTGAAGTGTATCTAAGAAAGCTATACCTAACGTTTTCCTTTTCTTTTTGAATTAAAAAAGACAATGCTGCTTTTAGTACTACATAAAAGTCCAGACTTGTACAGTAAACTTCTAAAACTTTTTAAGTTCTAGCAGCTGGAAAGCAATCAGAATATTTCATGGCACTGTGACCTCCTGGATACGTGCCAAATGAACAGGAACCTTTCCAGAGGGAGGCCCACCCTGCAGCAGACTTGCTTTGCAAACACCACCTTATTGTGCCTTAATCTCCATGTTGAGTTATGCCCTCTCTCACTGCCTTCCATGTCAGGAGGCCAATAATTCTTCCATCTCAGTTTTCCCATCAGAACAGGAGAAAGTTGCCTTCTCCAGAAGGATCAGTGGTGCTCAGAACACGCTGTAATCGCCCGATGCACATTCAGGTCAGGTACCCACTGTAGTGACATTAATGAGCGAGATGGAGACTGTTTACAACACAATCAAGAGAAGTTAGTAAACATTACAGAACCCAACAGCTCTGCTGAAAATACATAGCGCTGCAGGAGAACACAGAGCAAGGGAAAGGGAGGGACAAGACCTGCTTTTATCCAGGTCTTCATGTCAGGTTTATGTGTTCCTGGTCTGACTGCAGCATTATCTAATGCTCTTTCTGCGTAGGATCAATTATGTCTCTATGATGTCAATGCAGCGCAGTGATGGTTTCCCCAGAACACACCCATGCTTCACTCCCAGACTTGGAAGTCTCCAGAGAGGCCTTTTAAAGGCAAATGGCCAAAGGAACCCAGCAGAGCTCTCTGGACACTGGTGGACTTGTCCCCAGCATGAGTCTAACACACACTCTCAGGAACCACGGTCCAGGGGAATCATCTGATGGACTCAGTGCTTCCTACATGTTCAAGGTCAGCCAGCCAGTGTAAAGAGGAAAGGGAAACTGTACCAGCAGCGGCAGAGAAGAGCTGGGCACCTGCCACAAGCAGGTATTTCACAGCTCCCACAGGCTGGATTCTGTCCAACAAAAGTCCTCAGAGGTTACCCGCAGCAGGAGTGGATGCACTTACATTAGTACCAGATCAAAACCTCCTGGACAGTAAAACATTCTCTCAGGCTCATGTAATACTTGCTCAACTCAAATTCACAAATCTCAGTATCTCCAACAAGCCCCACCAGAGATCCTACATTCAAAACCAGGAGCTGGCCACCACAGGCACACCTGCCTGGAGAGAGTCACAACAGCTCAACTGCTTCCAAAGCTCTGTAATTTCAAGTTGCCCCCAGCCCAACAGTTCTGCTGTGGCTCCAGCAATCAAATAAACATCAGAAAGGTTAGCAAGAGCTGATGTGAAAAGTCACGCAGAACCTCTTCCAAAACTGCATACAGTGTGTTAGTGCTGTAGCACAGACACTCCTGCCTTCAGTGTCTCTAAATAGATGAGTTTGGCCCAGTCAGCACACAGATTGTCTGCTGTGAGCCCAAGAGAACAGATGCCTTTGTTTAGGATGGGCTGAATTTAGGGAAACACCACGGGATGTAGTAAAATAAATGAGCACTTTCATTTCTTTGTGGCATGCTTCCTTCCATCCCATCCTTCTTCCTAGAAGGAATTTAGCTTCCCCAGCATCCCCAGATAAGGGGTGTGTGCCCGTGCAGGCAGGGAGTGCCATTCTGCAGTGCACCTTCTACAGCTGAGTTCGTGCAGGGAAAAAAAGAGACCACACTGAGAAACACTTGGACACCAGTCATGGCTTTACCAGCTGAACAGACACCTGAGGTTCCACCTCTCACCCTGGTTATGCCCACTGGGTGGAGTTGAGAGTCATTTAACTTCAAGCTAGAAGTTTCTACACTCAACACCAGCAAAGTTAAGGAAGAAACTCTAAGTTACAACTCCAGTTAACAGTGCAGTAAAAGCAGAGGCTGCATTAATACGTACCATCAAGGCTTGCAGAGGAAGCCTGAATTGCACTGCAGGGAATTTTAAAGCCACAAACCTTGCAAGAGCCACCCAGATTAAGCCACAGGAAAGGTGATTCCCATTTGTCTTCAATTCTTTCTTCACTACACAGCTGGTAGCAGCATTGACTGTGCCAAACAGGCACGTGGCAGCAGTATGCAGCCCCTCACTGGGATCCCTTCCACAGAAGGGACCAAAGTCTACTCCCCAAAGACTTTGGGAAACATAAAAAGGAAAGGAAAAGATCCAGTCTGATTAAAAGCCGGTGTGTTTCTCTGCAGCTGTAGCTCCACTGGGTTAGACAGACCAATGGATTTAACACTGCATTCTCTTTTCATTTTCCATACAATGGAAACAAGAAACACCTGCTGTTCTGATGAACCATTAAACCAGACAACCCACTAGCTGCCATGCTAGTTACTGTAAAGCACGCAAAGAGAGCTGAGGAAAAGCTACTGTACTGCATAGACTTGGAGCTTTTTTCCCCCCTTTGCTCCAGATATTGTCAGAAGTGGAGGTAATGCAGTAAATAAACCACGGTGAGGATGGGCAGCATCGACAACATTCCAAGCAATGCTGTAAGGCCTCAAATTGACTCCAGTTTAGACTTTTTTTTTTTACAATCTAAATTAAAAGGACAAGATACAGTATTGTGGCAAACACCAGACAGCCTGGAGCTATTTTTTCCCCAGTTAATTTCTGTGGCGCTCGATTTTAAAGCTGAGACTTAAAAGTCTCTGCAGTGCGACCAAGAGCCTCCCATGCAAATGCCCAGCACAGAGAAGGTTTCAGCATCGGCCTCCTTAAACGAAGGAGCTGATGGCTCCGGGCTAGCTCCAAGGAAAACCACAGTTTCCCTCTCTGCAACCTCAGCACCCACCATCCCAGACGCGAAGCAAGAGCTGCCCCACGGAGGAAACAGCACGTCCTTCCCTCCGTCTCCTCTCACTCTACTCGTGCTGGGCTCCCAGGCGTGTAACAGCGTCTCACTTCCCATGGACGAGCGCTGCCCCCCCGCCCCGGGAAACTCGCGGCCGCCAGCTGCCCCCTGCTCCGCTTCCCCCTCTTCCCCAGCGCTCCGCGGGGCGCGGATCTGCCCGCGGCTGCGGGAGCAGCTCGGGGCCAAACCGGGAGGGTCCGGAGCCCAGTTCCCCCTCGCCCTAACGCCCGCCCCGGCCCCGCTCACCTGGAGTACTGCCGGCGGATGTTGGAGCCCGGGCTGTCCCCGCTGGGCAGGCACGCCATGGGCGCCGGCCCCGCCGAGCCGCCCGCCGCGGCGCAGGCAGACGCGGCTGCTGCCCGGTACCGGGCAGCGGAGTATGGCAGCGGCGGGAAGTGATGCGCCGAGCAAAGAAACTCGCGGGCAGGCCCCTCCTCCGGCTGATGTCAGCCCCGCCGCGGGCAGCGGCCCTTCCTCCTCCGCCCGGGCCGCCGTGCTCGGCGTTGTCGCTCGCCCCGGGGCCGCGGCTGCCGCCCGCCTGCGCTCGGGCGGCCCGCGGTGGAACGGGGCGGGGTGGGGGGAAGAGCGGGGTTGAGCACCCGGGCAGGGCACCCCCGCTGCTGTGCTCGCCATCCCCCTTCCAGCCGAGACACAGCGCGGGAGGCGGTGCAGCAGGGTGGGTCACGCTTGTCCCTGTATCTACCATCGCACTGCGGTGGTTCCGCGCTCACCTTCAGAGCTGCCACAGCAGGGGAAGAGAGCCACACGCACAGAGCAGGGCGCAGGCACCATCCCTGCATGTTAACACAAAGCAGGTGTACCATAGCATTGCTAATTTCCAACCCACACCATATGTAGCCACTTAATCCCCCCCAGAAGTCCCTTAGTTTAAGCCCTTTTCTCCTCAACAGTAAGTGCCAACACCTGCAGGCAGTTAGGATGAGCAGGGGAGCTGTGCCCAGCACAGCTGTGGCTGCCTTACCCGAGTCAGGAGGGGCGTGCCACAGAAGCCCATGCCCTCTCAGTATGTCTGCACAAGCAGAAGTAGCCACAAAGTCCAACAGCTGCCTGTGGTAGTGAGGAATCCACCAGGAAAAGCAGTGTTTCCCTCTAGCCTGCAGCAGCTCGCTTTGTGTTAACTGTGCCCTGTTGAACCTTGGGGTCTTTAGTCAACTGAACATCTCAAGGTGGATGCAGGTCACCTCCAAACCCTGTTTTCCAAAGCTTGAGATGTTCCTGTAAAAGTTAGGGAGCTGATCACTCAGCAGAGGCCTGCCTGTAAATTAGTGCCCCTCAGCCAGCAACACCAAATTAAACAGCATTATTGCCACAGATACCCCAGAAAACTGCGGGTACGAACTGTGGCTTTCAGCAGGTGCAGGCAGGCTGCTCTGTGGACACAAGAGCCCTGTGGTCAGAGGGAATCCAGAGCCATGCCCTACTTACTGGACTGTTTCACCCTGGGGACCTGCACAAAAGCCCCTCTCAAGAGCAAGCAGAGATCCTGCTCAGGAAGAAACATCATCAATAACATCTCACTAGCAAACCACAAAAGCCTTTTTCCCCAAGAGCTAATTGATTGGGCATTTAAATCCCAAACAAAAACCCATAAACAAACCTGTATCTGTGTCTTAGCATAGGAAAAGTCTCAATTCTGTTGATAAACCACAGCAGAGAAAGCTGAAACCATCCTGCTGAGAGCTGTTTCCTCACCCAGGGAGGCACAAGTCTCCTGGGTACGCGCCATATCACCCCCAAAAAAAAAGGAACCCCACTGCACCCCTTAGCAAACCAGCTGCAGAAGCACCACTGGAGGGACCGTGGGCAAACCAGTGGACCGGGCTGGGACACTGTGTCTTTACACCAGGCTGTTTTTACCCATGTTTGTGGTTTCACTGAGAGCAACCAACATCTTGGTGCAAGCAGCTGTTCACAAGTGCATGGAAATGAGTAACTGTTCAGCCCTAAGATTTTGATATTTGCAGGGGGGCTTTGTCCATGTCTCCTCCCCTTCAGGTCAGGAATACTAGTGCAAAAGATGAAAACCAGCTGCTCTTGCTGCTCTTGCCTCTGGCTACAGCCCTTCCTCAACCGCAGGAGACAGAGGGAGCTTTGCTGCAGGAGGCCCACGGCGCTGGCCGGCATTTAATGAGTGTGGGCAAATAGAGTAATTACACTTTAGAGAAACAATGCTGGAAAGGGGAGTAGAAGAAAGGAGGGTGGAGGCCAGCTTCCAGTCTGGGCTCTGGCCAGATATATGGTATTCCAACAGAGCTCTGGGCAAACGGGTCACCCACACATTAATGACACAGGAATCGCTGGGTTAAATTCCACAGCCTGGGTTATGCAGGAGGTCAGACTGAGATGAGCATAATGGTCCCCTTTGGCCTTAAAATTCATGAATTTGCAACGGATAATTTATCATCTGACAAACTCAGCTTCTTTTTCTTCTTGTAGAAGTGGCAAACAGGTCACAATAGGTTTGAATTCATTAGATAAAATAATTCAATTACTTTGCTGTGGGTTGGGTTTGGTTAACCCTACATATTCATGCCAAGAAGCTCCCTGCAAGTACTTGGACCTAAGCCCCAACTCAGATCCATTGCTCAGCAGCAATGAAACAGGCCAATTACAAGAGTACAGAGAGAAAGAAACCCTGATAGTTAAAAAACCCACCACTAATTCCTCTGGTGAATTATGTCCACATTGTGTCATGTCTTGGGAGGGATGTGGAGCAATTAGAAAGACTCCAGATGAATGTGACAAGCGTGACCTGTGAGAGGAAGGTAAAAGAAATCGATTTGTTCAGTTCTGATAAGATCAAGAGGAACTGGAGTGGTAGGCAGTGAACACGAAAAGGGCTGCTGTGAAATGCAGCAAAAAGGAGGATGGGATCATGGAAAAGATGGTAGGACATGAAATAGCTAGGCTGGAACTCATCAAAGGCAGTGCAGGGTTTGTTTTAGTTGGTCAGACACCACGTACCTCTTCACCTCCAACAGCTTTTTGGTTTTGCAGTTTAAAGACACCTCTGATTCCTAGTAAACAGCAAGACTTATTAAATTACCTGCATCATCCTGTTCCTCCTAGTTACTGAACGTCTCTATGGCTTCACTTACAAACACCAGCAGAATCACACCACTAAGCAATGGCACTGCAGGATCTTAAACCTTCTTGAGCAGTTTTTAATATTTCTTTTAATAATTGATACCCAAAGCTATCATAGCACAACATGAAAGAGCTCTAACTATTACCACGCTTCCCAACGCTTGGAAGAGACCCATGAAAGGCAGGGAGAGCTGAAGGGAAGGCAGCAAGAAGGTAATACAGAACTCCAATACTGCAGTCAACCAGCAAATTTTGCCAATTATTTAAGGACTGGCAAGGCAGAGGAACATTTCTCCACTGCCTTGGTGTGTCTTCACCAGCCAGACACACTTAAGGAGCCAGACACTCCCTTTAAAACACAAAGATTTCTCTTAATTAGCATGGAAGCTTTCCTGCAGCTCTTGAAATGGGTTGCTGGTGGCCTCTGCTGGGGTTTATGTGCAAAAAGCGCTGCAGTTCAGCTTCCCAGAGCTGACAGACCCCAGCTGAAATCACTGCTGAACTGGCACTGTAATTGTCAACTTCTCCTGGTGACAGCTGTAATTAACCACCATCACTTGCCACCGGGTTTTTCCAGCCTGGCAGGCTCTGGAAGCACCTTGCTATTGTCCAGCATGCTGGAAGAACAACACCATTTTCTTAATGCCTGTAAAGGTGGCCTGCAAGGAGAAGCAGGCTCTGGTCTCTGTGAATGCAGAGCTGAGTATTTTTTTCTGGTGCTCTTTTTGGTGTGAGAGAAGGCACAGCTGATCCTTGGCTATGGATAGGAGCATCCAATTTCTGCCAGTTGTTTAATTCCTAACTCTCTTTCAGGAATTTTGGCAGAAATACAAGGGGTTTGAAAGCAGAAAGTCCCTGTGAGGTTCTTGAAAACATTAGGATGAAGAGACCCAATACTGCCAGGAGGAGGCAATGATAACTCCAAAGTGTTGTGGCTGAAGAGTCCTATGATGAGAGACTTTCAGCAGCTGCAAGGTCATGAAACTGTTAGTAAGGGTGGAAGTTGGCCACAGGCTGGAGAAGGATACAGAGGCTATAAATGATCCACTATCAGTTGGACAAAGCAGACAAGAACAGTGTGGGGATGGTCATCATTTCCCTACCTCCTTCTTTCATGTTTTCAGCAGTTTGATGATCTTAGTCTGGAGATGGAATGGGACTGGTCTAAACCATCCTAAAAAGAAGCTATACAGTGAAACTGGGGAAATTTTGTGTTGGCTTATATCAGATGTTTTTACAGCCATGGAGATTTATGGAAATAAATGGATTTTTATTTATGGAAATAAACAGATCTGTGAAGGAAGTTTGCAGCTTTTTAATGTCAAAGCACCTCAGGGGATGGAACTTCCTTCTGTGTGCAGGCTTCTGAATGCTAGCCTGAGGAGCAGGAAGTGTAGAGAGGGGATAGATTTATAATTATCAGGATTCCTTTGCAGTGAGTAGAGGTAAAGAAGCAAGCAAGTAACAATGGCTGTCAAAAGCAGTTCTATGGTAAAGGTAAAAACCAAAGAGACAAAACCCTGTAGCCACAGGATAAATCAGGCATGTGCCCTTTCTTTCCAGTCAAACTCTAACATGCCTGTGTTGTGGTGGTGTTTGTTTTTACTTTAAGTGTAGAGTAAAAGATCCATAGATGTCAGGAGACCTTGACATAACAAATGAGAGTTTTCCTGTTCCAAACACGGATCCATATCTACATCACCTCTGCTCTTCTTGGTCACTGAGCAAGGCTGTGCCACCAGGCAGGGTGTTTAACCTTTCAACCTTTGTTTAGATGAGTGAAGAGCTAAGCCAGTAAAGCTTCCTCTGTTTCTCCTAGCCCATCCCTGTGGTTGCTGAGCCTTGGTCCAGCACAAGCATTCTGGTGGCCACACACCGAATCAGAGAACTAATCCAAGTGAAAAGCACATGCTCTGCATCTACACACAGAGGGTATTTTTCAGCTAGATCCATTTCTTCCCCAGTCTGTTGGGCAAGTGTCTGCAGGCACCAACCAACACACACGGGGCTGGAAGGGGGGGGATGATGGGCAACATAGCCTTGGCCAGGACTGCTTTCTTTTGAAACAACACTGTTGGTGCTGCCATGTGATTGTTTCTGAAGTGGTGATAACAGAATAACTTCTCTCTACCCCTCCTAGGGAAGGAATAAGAATTAATGTGTGAAGATCTTAAATGCATTACTGAGCTGTGAGCAGAGTAGTTTGAATAAACCTGAAACCAGTGTGACGATGGGCAAGAGAGGAGTTTGCCTTTTTAAAGGGACTAATAGAACACCCCTGGAGGGTGTGAAGGCTGGTGTGCAAATCGGGGCCACACACAGCCTGTCTGAACCACGAACATTTGCTTTGGCTTTGGGATTTTCATAAAGCATAATTACACAAGTTGCAACAGCAGCCTCCTCAGAACAGCCCAGAGCCACGCTGGGAACTCATGAGGGGACGGGGATGGGTTTCAGCAGGAGCACTCAGCCAGTCCTGTTGTTTTAAACAGCATATTAAGAACAAGGTTCAGTATCTTTCTTCAGGGAACAGAGCCCTGCATGCATCAGGAAGATTTAACAGGTCTAAATAAAAGTGCTGTGCTGCACAACTTTTTTTTCCAGGACATGTAAAGGAATTACAGGTTTCAAGGGTTTTGTGATCCTTCACTCCACTGAACCTGGCCCTGAGGCAACACAACTCCCCTGTTGAGAAGGTGAGGCTCAATGAGGAGCCATTATTTCCTCTCCAAAGTAGAAACACAAAAGGTTATTACAATCTCCACATAACCTGCAATAGAAACTCACAGCCAGGGATATTATTCATACCTGAAACAAGGAGGATCATCTGAGACTGGAGATTTGCTTTCCTGACTGTAGCTGCCGCTTTTAAACCCTCTTGGAGCACAGAGACCTGGGAAGAGCTCTGAGTAACGAGCTTCTGTGAGTAATTGAGTTGTGTGCACGTACACCTGAAGCAGCCAGCGCTGCTGAGCAAAGACCCTCTCTGGGGCTCACACTCACTCCTGGAGCTGCACTGCCCAGGCTAGCCAGTGGTGGGGTGGGTGAGATGCTGGCTGGGCAGTAAAGGCAGATACAACCCCCTTCCCAGAACCTGGGTAGAGACACAGCAAGTGTGCTCTTATCTTTCTTTCCCTATGCAGGGTGCCCACCCCTCTCTTCTCCCAGTACAGCATGAAAACACACACCAGGACCTTAACCACTGTGGGGAGTTACACCCCTTGCTATTTGCGTGCACGCAGTGGTTGAGGATTTGGCCTTTCCATCTTTGTGCATATTTCTACATCCTGTGTCTCTGATGTCCCTGAATTTCCGTTTCATTGATACTCCTCTCAGCCTCGGAAGAGGCAAACAAAGAGGCAGAACTCATCCGCTTCCGTTGGCTTTCGAGCTTGACTGAAAATGCTTCATCAAATAAATAGCAAGGGACCCTTAAAATTCCCATCCCCTCAGCCTCACAGTGATTTGGATGAACTGAAACCCTATGGCCTGGCATTAGCCTGCCTGGTAGATGGGGATTTTTTAGGCAGGGCTGGAGGGGACTGTCCTGATTTCTTTGTGTTAGTGTCACATATGCCTTGGAGCCGGAAAGCCAGCACTCCTCTCCAGCTGAAATCTTACTCTTTACCTCAGAGCAGAGGGATGTTTGTACAGAGTGCCTGGGCAGGCTTTTGAAGTCAGCAGGTTTCAAGCACAGGCAACTGGTGCGTGTTGTAACAGCGTTCTGCCTCATGCCAACCTCCTCCTCTACCCAGGCATTGCTCTCTCTGGATGCAGCTTGCTAAGGGGGGACTGGTCCAGCCACCATGGCACTGCGGCCCTGGGTCTGCTCTGACCCCAGCACAGGGGGCTCAGGGTCTCTGCAGACACACTCATCTTCTTCCTTGCCTGGAATCACAACTGGCTACTGGTGGGATCTGCATTTCAGCTTGAGCATGAATTACCTGAGATCCAGCCTGACCAATGGGCCAAGCTGGAGCTGGCTGCAATATCCAGGATGGAGAATATTTAATAACAAGCTCTCTGTGTGTGTGTGTAACAGCCGTGGCATTGCTAATTGCCTCTCACACGATGCTCACAGGCATCTATGTCCGTGATAACTTGCAGCAAGCTGGACATCCTCAAGCAACACTCAGATTTCTGCTTCCTTTTCATCTCTTGGTAAATTCCCATCGCTCCTCCCTGCCCGGGGGCACGTGCTTTGCAGAGCGTGGTCCCTGCTGACTCGCTGAGAATTTAACAGCCTGGAGGTGCCTACTTCAAGAGGTCTTGTTAGGACTTCAACCAAAACCCCAAGAGGGCAATGGGAGTCCCCTGTGGAAGTAGGCTGGAGGACTTGAAGTTTTTCTTGGAGGCACTTTATCAAAGCATTATTGCTTGGGCAAATATCCCAGAGCTCCTAGACATGATCAGTTTGTGTTACAGTGACCACAATGGTGCTGCTTAACCAACTTCAATTTCCAATAGTCAACAGACAAACCCCCAAATCTCCTGCTGGAAGCCTGGGAAGATCTATTATTGGGGGTTAACTGAAATGAGAAATGATCTCTTGTTATATTTGAAAGCCCAGGGGGAAAATACACATTATCACCCTTGAAGGGGCCTTTATTTCCTTTTTAAATTGTAAGTGCTGGTAATGACATTAACTACAAGCAAGCCTGTTTGGGTTTGTTTATAAAACAGATTGCCAATAGTTACACTTCAATCACATTGTTTAGTCAAGCTTGTGGAGTGCTTCCCAAACACTCCTCCTGTAACTGACAGGGTGTCCTTCTATTTAACTAACCAATAACTCTGAGAATGAGAGACAGGAGGAGCTGAGGAGCAGAAGTGACTGTCACCAACCACCCAGGAAGGTCACCGAGGCTCCTGCAGCAGGACCGGACTGTGTCACCGCTCACAGTCCCTAAGCAGCACTTTGTGACAGGAAGCACATTCTGGTTATAACCAAAGCTGCAGCCTAACCACACAGTTTCAGGTCTTAAACCCATCGATGTCTTAATCAGCAATGAAAGCCAATGCAAAAATATCACCATTTACAGCTCAACTCTGCTGAATGTTTATGGCAGGATATACATTTTTTTCTCCTTTTCTTCCACCCAGAGATAAGCCTGTTCTTATCAGTCTAACAGAATATTAGGATGATGTTCTAACAGCATGAAGCAGCATTTGCTAAAAGTAGTAATTCTCATTTTAGGACTGATAACATGCACACAGCACACTCTCTGCACCATTAATTGTGATTTTTGAGCAAATAGCAGAACACAAGCCAAGTTTCAAAGGCCTGAAAAGAGACTTCTAGCAAAATGAAGTGTCTTAGGAAGGTAACTGGATGAGCCAAGTAACTTTAGCCTCATTAGCCCAGTGCTGATGTCATGCTAATAAGGGTCACAGTCAAAAGGGCCATGGAATGTCAATCCATTGCTCCAGAAAACTGCTCATCAAACAAGCACTCTTTCTTTTAAGGAGATTATAAATTTAGTTAATAAAGGTAATCCTGCTGACATAATAGGCTTCTGCAAAGCAGTTGACTTAATCTTGCGTGACATTCTGTTAAAGATAGGACTCAACAAAATCAATGTAGCTTACACTAAATGAATGGAAAATTTGGTAACGTGCATCTAAAAGTAATTATCCCATGGAGGAATTCCTCATGTGTCCACAAGCATTTACTCTTGGTACAATGTCTTTCAGCATTTTTATCAAGGCTCTGCCATTACTAGCCAAGTTGGTGTAAAAAATGAACTTTAGAAGAACAAAAACAGTTGATGAGAGAGGTGGGATTGGTTGGTTTGGGAGGGTGGGACACTTCGGAGCATTCTAGCCCAGCCAAACATCACAGCACTTACAGTGCTGATGCCAAGAAGAGGATGGGAATGCACATACTGAAATGAAGGGGCTGTGAGAAGGCATATCAGGGACCAGGAGATAGCAAGGGCACCCAGAGCTAACAAACTGTGGGTGAGACCACAAAGCAACACAACAGTAAAGAAATTAAATAGCAGCTAAATGAGTGATGCAAAATTAGCATGTTTAAGCTAGGTTTATCTTGCTTAAGTGAATTTTAAGGTGTGACTTCATCTTAGGTGACAGGTAACTTGATGGAGAATAAAATCTCTGGGAATTGCAAGCTTTTTAGTCTGGTAGAAAGTGGCACATGCAGAACTTGCAGCTAGGCACATTCAGACTGGAAATAAGATGTGAGCAATGAAGCAATTAAACAGTGGAACAACCAACTTCTTAGGAATGGAGTGCACCCTGCATTAGCTGGTATCTTGAAGAATGGCATTTAAATATGCTGCAGCTCAAACACAAGTTCTGGCTCGGATGCAGCATTTGCTGACTGAGTATGTTTACTCTGCATCATGTCAGAACTCTAATTAGACAATCTGCTCCATTATCTGTAAAACCACTCTTCTTGTTCTACCTATTGATCAGTTTTATCTACTGATATTTGATATTTTTCCTGGGTTGGCAAACCTCACCCCTCCTGTTGACATGACAGTGGTGTTTTTAGTGTAACATGTACTGCAGCATCGATCGCACCGTGTGATTAACAGCCTGTACTGCCTGAGGGATGGAATGAATATTAACGTTTGCTCAAGTTGTCTGTTGAGATCAAATATTTGTGTCCTTTGCTGATTGCAGCCCAGAGGCTGCACTGGCCTCTTGGAAAAGAACAGAGTCCTGATGCTGAGTGAAGGGTTTGGGAGAGGCAAAGCACAGTGTCAGCCTACGTTTACAGTCCCATCCCCTCACTTATTCTCAGGAAAGCATAGGGAGTGGAGGCAGTGGTTTTGCTCCTCAGAACAGTGTGTTTGCCTCCTGGCTTTTGACTTTCATTGAGAGCTGCTAAATGATATTGTCATAGAAACATAAAAGAGGCATCTGGGAACCCTTGCAGTCTGGGCTGCACGCAGGACAGCACATTTCACTCTCATGTATCCAGGTCTCTACAAACTTACCACCTTTCTACTAGACAGCACAATTAACCAAGTTTTCCTATCAAATTCTTGCACAGTGATGGCACTCCTTGCTGACTGGCTCAGCCCCTAAATAACCATCATTTCCGGGTGTCCAGGATCTGCTCTTCCTCTCAGTGAAGTAACACACCCACTGACTTTGCTGCAAGCAATCAGAAATTCCTCAGGGTCAGCTTCTCTACTTACATAAACTGGGATAGCTCTATTTGCTGGCACAGGGCTGCACCACTTTCCATCAGCAGGGAATTTAACCTTCAAACATATGCTGTGCTTATTTTCCATTGGGGATGGATATACAGCTAGTATCTATTTTCTTTTGCACTTAGCTCCATATGGATTAATTTTGTCAATAGTAAGGCAGTGTTTTTGCTGGTTTACATTATTATCCAAAGAGACAGGGAAAAAAAAAAGCCCAGGCAAACAAATTCCAGTCACAGTCATAAATGATCTTGGGTTAAATGACTGTGTTGTCTAGCATCCCAGGAGATAGCAGCAATGAAACTCTGGCAAATCTGAGGGCAACCTGACTTGACAGAGCATTACAAGGCAGAAGACAGTCTGTAGTGTTAACTCACCCAGCTGCTTCTCCATTGATGATATTTCGGATTGGCACTTAGTGGTAAAACAAATATCATCAAGGAGAAATTGGGTGAATTTATGAGCAGTGTCATTGGCCCCAGGGACTGTTCTTAGTAACTGGGATATATAAAGCTCTTTGGCTCTTGTAATCTCTTGTAGTTGTCTGTACTGGTGTCCTGACAGAGACAGAGCAGATCAGCTCTGATGCAAGGCAGATGTTGTGCATCAGAGATGAGCTGTCACTGTGCATCTGTACGTACCATGATGTACTAGCCTGCCCAAGAGTTTTTACCAAGGTAATAAGATAAGCTTCCCACTATGTCGTTTGCAAATGATGCAGCTCTGAGATTAATGCCCTGCAAATTGCTGAGTAGATGTAAGGAACTGAAAGGTGGCAGGAGGGATTTTGAAAGCACTGAAGGTCCAAGGAAAGCAGGACAGAGAGGAAGACATGCAAAAGGGAAGTGGAAGCTCTGGCTGGCAGCATCTGCTGTGTGGGCAGCACTCAATGGCAAAGAAACAGGCATCAGCAGAGGAAGGACAGGAGGACCCAAGTCCCAGATTTTGATTGGACTATTTGGCTTTTGAACATAAAAATCTTGAAGGAAGAGGCTGAAGTCTTGACATTCTTGGTAACTGTTTGATGCTTTGTTGAAAGGTTGAAGCAGAACAAAGCGACTTCTGAAGAAAAAGCTGTGGAGCACAGCAAAACCCACTTACAGAGTACACAGAGCTTTGAGTCTTTGCTGCCAAGGACTGTTCTCCAGCTCAGAAGGAATTTTCCTTCTTATCCTTAATGTCACAAATACACCCAGCTGTGTACTAAACTGTGTGTTTAAATCCAGTCACAGCAAGCCCAGGACACATGGGAAGTCAGGAGGTTTTGTTACTAGATATGCCAAGGCAGGTTACTGAAGCACATGCAGTTCTGCAGGAGCTAATGACCATGCTGGACCCGTGGTGGTTCTGTCTGAGTTAGGTTGAGCAGCTGCCCTTAGCTGGGAGCAGCACCAGAGAGGTGTGCAGTGTCTGATCCAGGAGAAGATTATGTGGCGTTGTCACTCACATCCTGGTAATGTATGGTGATGAAGGCAGCACTGCAGAAATAATGTTGTTGCTGTCTCATACGACTCCATAGATCACTGTGCCTGAATGTCAATAAATGGGAGAATCTGGAAACAGTAAATCATCCCCCCACCTCCCATCCCTTGCTAGGGAAGCACTGTTTGTGCCTTAGAGCACATTTGTCTCACAAGTTTAGCAGGCTGTTTTGAGGCCCTTTACCAGATGGACTCCTGCCCATCTCCAAAGCAAAAGCCCAAACTGGGCAGAATTCCTGAGCTGCATCAGCAGGGTTCTGCAAGCAGGGAACAGACTCTGCTTCTCCTCTCTTGAGTTTGTTTGGCATAGGTATAGTGCACCCTTTTGCCCACTGCTCTGTTTTGGTGCACAGGGAACATACACCTGCTTGTTACATGCCTGGTCCAGCCCCCACCAAAATCCATAAGAATCTTTGCATCAGCCTCTGTGGGTTTTAGGTCAGGCTTTGGGACATGTCCTAACTTCGTCCTGCTGTCACTCTGCCCACCCACCTACCCTTCCTTCTTCATTTTACAGTGGATGGAGACAATGTGCAAAGCAATGTGCCATTTTACCTGTAGATTGTTGATTTAAATTGCCTAGTCCTAACTGGGTGCTATAAATCCTCTCAGGCAGCTGGAGAGCCCCGTTTACTAGAGCGGGTTTCCATGGCAATCCTGCACTCTCCCACATTCAGCTGCACAGTGCAGGCATCCCCCCATCACTTCTGATTCCATTCACATCGTCTCCTGTGATGGGCAGGGGAGGGCCATACAGAGCTATTTCCTATCTTAACACACTTTCCCCTGATAACTGAATGATATATATGTATTTTAGCCCATAAAGAGAACACTTGCCCTTTTCCAGACATCATTTCCAGGCAGCATAAACCCCAGATATTCTGAAGGTCTTGTTCTTCTCTGACACACATTGCTCTTGTTATTTTAGGACACCAGTAGGAAAACACAAGCTTAATATTTCCTCGTGTTTCTGGCTGTAATCACGGCAAAGGAAGCGTATCTCTATTGCAGCAAATCCCTCCCAGGCTTGGGGCAGGTTCATGGTAGCCTCCCACCTGCATTTAAGCTGTTCTCTGTATAGCACTCAGTCCAACTCAGTAACTGGGTGTAGGACACAGAGCATGGCAAAAGTATATGCTTATTCCTGACAAGATGGGAAACCGAATGAGCTGCTTGGATTTAAAAGTAAAATAAAATAAAATAGAATAAAATAAAATAAAATAAAATAAAATAATCAGTGGTACCAGCAAAAATTCTGCAGCCGTGGTCAGGCTCCTCCCTCCATATCTCTGAGTGTTTTATACAAATATTGTGATCTTACAGTGTTACTGGTGGAGGAAGAAACATGTGTCTTATCTCAGGAACTGTGACAAAGCATCATTAATGGGGCAGCCCATTTATCTCAGTCTTATTATGCAGCTGATTTGAGAGAGGATAAGTACCCTTAAGAATCACTTCAGTATGTAGTGGTCAACCCTAAGCTCTTTGCAGGTTCAAATCAAACCCCAATTTATTAAGTGTCTTTATCTTTGTCCCTTTTAACTTCAGCTTGTGTTTTGTCACAGATTTCAGTGGGTGTAGGATTGGGCCCTTGGCTGCCAGACTTGGGTGCAGTACACTTTTTTTATCAGCTGCCTCTTCCCACCATATGCTTACTACAAAATTCATGTCACATCCAGCTTGCAATCAAAGACTAGATTTGTGCTTTGATTGTTTGCTAACTGAGAACTGCTGTGAAAAGTGGCTTACAATGTAAAGTGCTTAGTTGGGTGCTGTAAAGAACCCAACAAACAAGTAGGATATCCTTTCCTTTTAGCTGGTCATATTCACCAACAGTGAGGGAACTCCCAACACACAAAGTGAGGCACATAGAGCAACCCAGAGAGAGAAAGGAGCATGTCTGCCAGAGCTGTGAATTATTCCTTATAAGATCCTTGGAGTATATCTGGTGGACACAAAGGTACAGCTGCAGGATAGGCAGCTGGTTCAAAACACAGACACTCAGGAGGGATTTCTGGGTTTGGTTCACACATATTTGCACTTCCTGAATTTTACTAGGCCTTGTGAGCTATTGGGTTAAATATTTCCTAAACAGTGACAGTGCACAGCAGAGGGAAAGGAAGCTTCTAGGAGGTGAGCCTGCAGCTGAACTATGGCAAACCAACCTCCAGACGGCTCGCTGCAGGGTTGAGCAATTGCCAAGCCCGCTTGCGTTGGCCTTGCAGAAGCAGCAGAAACCCAGGCTGAAGCTCTGACTGCTGCAGTGTGGCAGAGCTGGGCACTTCTCCTCCCAATTCATCCCTGAATCTGAGTGTGGAAACTGCTGGTTGGGAAAAAGCAGAGCCTCTAGCTGGATAATATGGTCTCCATGGGAGAATCCCACCCGATGGGCCAGCAGCATCCCTCTTGGCAGATCCGTAGCTACAAGAAACTTTGCAATATCCTTTCCAGACAAAAGCCTAAAATGGCTTTTGTAAAACCTCCCCTGGGTACGTGATAGCCTGTAGCCTAATCTGCTAAAACAAGTAGGTGGTAGCCTGAGTACCTCTGCAGGGGAAATGCAGTGTTCATGGGCTGCTGCATCGTAAATGCCATGTGAGTGAAAACATGGGGCCTGATTCTGTCTTAGCCCCACGTGACAGGAGCTGGGGAGTCAGCAAGCTGGTGCTGTGCATGAATGGCTCATTTTGCCACATCTAAAATACAAATCCAAATGGATTTTGTCCTCGCTGCCTCAGCTCACCCTTGGCTCCCTGACTTGGGAGCTTCACACACTGCAGAAGTGGGATTTGGCCCAATGATAGGTTTCCCTTCATCTCTCAGCAGATTTGTGGTCTAACACTCCAAGATGTGCAGCATAACATGCTGGCAATCTGTCACTCTCCTGGCTCTCGTCAGCTCCAACAGCTTGCTGAGGAAAAACAGTGCCAAAATAGATGCCAGTCCAACCTGAGGGGCTTGAGGAGCGTCGCCTGTGCGCAGCCGAAAGCTCTGCCTGGCACAGCACGTGCATTCCTGCCCCACTTGGCTCCTCCATCAGCCCAGCAGGCTGGGACCAGCCCTGAGCTCTCCTGGTTCCTACTGCAGCTTCCCATCTTCCCAAATCTTCAGGGAAAGATGCCCTCCCACTGCCAAGGTTTCACATTACTGTTCTCTCCTCTCTTTTTGGTGGACCAGTTCTCTTGGCATGGTGGTTGCCCATGAACCCTGAGACTGCAATTAGGGGTCTTATCACTTGCACACCCTGAATAGCTGTGGTTCCCCTCTTGGACCAGCTCTGCATTCCTAGTGCTGAAACCTCTAATCAGGCTAAAACTCTGGCTTGGAACAGCTTGAAATGGGAACTTTGTGACTCCAGTCTGCAGCTGAGGAATTCCTTGTTTGGTTACAGTGGAAAAGCTGAAATGCTGGGGACATCTGAGCACAGGCTGCAGTGACATTTAATAGATTAGCAGTCTGAGGCTGTTTCTTCAAGAGACCTTCTCTAGAGACCACAGGGATCCATGTACATGAAAGGATGTGGTGGTGATATCTTGCCTTACCATCTGAGTACTTTCCAGTAATAACGAACACTTACAATACCGACTTTGCTGCTTAAAGCAAATCTGTAGAATTCTAAAGCATGAATAAATAACTGAGGACATAAACCAGAAAAAAAGAGCCAGATTCAATTTAAACCAAAATGCTGATCAAACAGTGCCTCAGTGTCCTCTGCTCTGCAGCGAGATGGGACCTAGAAGAGGATAGAAAGCTCCTTCTCTCCTTCTCCTCACTGATACTCAACCCATGGCTGCAGTCAGTGATGGCCACTGCTGTAGGATAACAACAAATGTGGCTTTATCCTCATTTGTTTGTCTTTGTCCTATTCACACGCCTTCCATGAGTATCTGAGCCAACAGCAGCATGCCTTGGGACATTCAGAGTTTCAGCCTGTATGAGAGGATTTTTGTGGGAAGCAAATTTACAATTCAGGAATGGAAAAATTCACAGGAAACCAATGTCTAAAGACCATCCAACCAAGGAAGAGAAGCACCATTGAGTGATCAGCCTAGTCTTGGCTGTTGTATGCTGATTGTTGTAGGTTTGGTTGTAACCATAGATCCAGAAATTCGGTGCAAATAAATTTGGGGCAAAGAGCTGCAGAAAACAAGTCTCCCATGGGCAGCGTGCAGACAGAAGGCAGGTTTGACAGCTGAGGTATGCTGTAAGGGATGCTCAGCCATCAGCAGCCAGAATCTCATGAGGGTTTAAGAAATGCACTGGAAGGCCTCAGGCCAGGCTATCGCTGCCCATCAAAACCCACCAGAACGATGCTCTGTGAAAAGTGTGAAAACGAAGAGATGAGTGAATAACTCTTATAGCAAGAGGTTTTCTGCTGCTACCCGTTCTGGGTTGTCTTTAACCAAGGTGGCAACTGTCATTCTCCTGGGTTTTCCTGGCAGAAACTGGGGCCTGATCTCCCAGCACCGAGTTCTTCATCTCCTGTCTGTGAGCTGAGTTTGCCCTCTGCTGTTTGCTGAACAAAGTGTTCCCCCTGGTTCATCCAAAATGGGAGGGTAAGAACAGCAAGACCTGAAGAACCAGAATGGTTACCCCCAGATTTCAAATACTTATACTTAAAAACTGTGACACTTAAAAATATGACACCCACAAAGGTGGAAAAGCCTTATCTGAGACTTTAGTATGCACTTACTTTGTACCCTCAAGCTTTTCTTTATCATCCCAAAGACCAGAAACCCATCTTTTTCCCCTTTCTTTCCCTCCTAAATAAAATCCAATATACAGAATTAAGCTCCCTGCTGTCACAAAACCAGGGATTCAGGTGTGACAGAGCACTGCTGAGAGCAGGATCAAAGGTTGGAAAGGCTGCACGAGCCCAGAGAGGAAGATGTGAGGAGAGGTGCCCTGGGATGACAAAGCAGTGCCCTGCAATGAGAAAAGGTGTCCTGGGATGAGGATTTCAATAGGCTTGGTTTCTTCCCCATGCTCTGGCACCATATTCTCTCTTCATCCTTCCCCCTGAACCCCAGGTTGGTCACCCTGCTCCTCTGCTGCCCTGCCCTCTCCTCTGCAGCCATCCAGCCTGGGAGCAGTCATCACCAGGATGCCAGGCGCCCTGGAAAGGACACAAGGACTTGTCAAGAAAGCTGCTGGCATCTTGCCACATGTTTGCAAGCTGAGATCAGCATTCAGGCTCCTCTTGTTGCTGTTTGTTTTCTCCTCTGTTCCTAACAGCCTCTCCTTGTGCTGTCGCTACTGTCGCCCTGCACAGAGGGGCTCAAACAAAGGTGTGGCAATGGTTGATGGTTGCCTGTGCTGGTGGGACTCCTCTGAACGTCCTCCCACACCTCCCAGCGTTCACGGGCACGGCAGGGACTGACCTGGCACGTGTCTCAGAGGACTTTGTGTGTTCCCAGTCAGTGCCAGGGAGCTGGTGCTGGTGGATGGCTCAGCCCAGGGAAGGAGAGCAAATGGGATGTTCAGTGCTGAGATCTTCCTCACACCTCTCTTTGTAAGTGGCTCCTGGGATTCATCACTGCAGAGGCACCACGGGCCTCCCACAGCTCATCTCTAAAGTGCTTCTGCAGGTGTGTTTGTGCAGCTTCTAAGTGGAGACTCTATTCCATGCATGGATGAGGCTTTGAAAGGTAAGTGTTAACCAGGCAGGAACAGGGGACATGGGAGGGAGCTGACTTTCTGGAGCCTCTGATTGTATAGTCATTGCCCCAAGTGAGCACTCCTGAGCTCCCAGGGCAGCTCTTCAGGGTGCAGTGACCCAGAGCAGGGCATTTACTAACGGTTTCACATCCCTGCCTCTCTCCAAGACCCCCTCACAAGGTCAAGAAAACTAACAATGGCAGGTAACATTTGCAAGCACCACAGCAATGTGGATGCTGAGGGACTTTATGGGGAGTTAGAAATCATAGATGAAAAAAAATTACAGGCCTAAAAATGAAGCAGCCTGTTCTTAAAGGTCAGCAATGACTAGTCCTTTCACAAGGCTATTTCAGACTTGGATATTCAGTAAGCAGAGGTCTAGTGCAGCTGGAAGATGGATAAGAGCTTTGCAGCTGGCGACTCAGATCCTCTAGCTGGTACAAGGGTAATGAGCTTCCATTTTCCTCTGCACAGTCCTAGCAGAGGCTTGGATAGCTTTTCTTTAAGCCCAGGCTTAATCTGGACTGCATGACTTCAGACACAAAGGAGCAAATATTGGGAAGTTGGGAGAGGGTTGGACAGGTTTGTAACTGTGCTTGGAGCTCTTCCAGCAGCACCAAAACTCCCCATTTCATGCTGCTTTCTCACAGAAACCTGCCCTAGGAATCTTCCTCAGTCATCAAGACCTAATTACTGTTGGACATGAGCACTAAGCTCACTCCAGGAGCTTCTCTCTACCTGATGTGCTGCTTTGGTTTTTCTGTAATAAGACATGAGCCATTCTTACTCTCCCAAGGAATCCTGTATGGTGGGCTTTTGTAGGTAGCTACTACCAAATAGGACTGAGCTGGGAAGTTCAGCACAGCCTGTCTTAAATACAAGCCAAGCTGCCAGCTAAGATCAGCAAGGATTTTGCTGAGTAATCACTAGCACAGCTCTAAGAGCATTAGCTCTGATGGAACTAAGCACACAGAAAAACAAGCTGTATATAAAACCAGCCCAGACACAATTTCAGGAGCAATCCTGTGTTTCAGCCACCAAAGATTATGTCTTAAGCTTGAGAGGAAATGATCTATAGTGAAGACAGGTGGGAAGTGATGCTGAAACATGTCTTTCATCTCCTGCTTCTGCAGATGTGGCCTTGGCTTGGAAGAGTCTTCAGAAAGCCAAAGCAGTGGTATGTACAGTTCAGGGGACACTTGCTGTCACATACTTTATTCACTCTCTGTCACCTAGGGATCACCTCCACAGAGTTATAATGTATAATGCAACTGGAAGTGATGTAAACATGCTGTTTTGTTTGTTCTTTTGCAATGAACATACAACCTCTGCAATCATTTGCTAGCCAACCAAAAGAGGATGAGGAGAAAAGGAAGGAATCTTACCAAATTTCACAAAATTCTCCAAAATTAATAGCAAGAGCAGGTAAAGGTTTGTCTCACTTCTCATTGAAGCCCCAAGCAGAACAACAGGTGACACTCACTGAGCTGGGACATCTTCTGGATTCTCCCTGTGATATTCTCCCTTCAGTAGGAAACATCACAGTCTTTATATCAGGCACAGCAGCTGTTGTCTTCACAGTGAGATTGCTTGGATGTGAGCGTCATATTAACCAAACACATTCAGTGTAGCTTGTGCAGCTGAGGCCTGATGCTATCATCACACTGTTGGAGTCACTATTGCCTAGGGTTACGTCCAGCTTATGCTGTTTTTACCCATCAGAGCAGCTTGGATAAGAATCTGAGGCCCACATAGATGCAAAGTGTAAATAATGGAGAGAGGTGATTTCATCTCCCCCCTTCCCAGTCAGCTGCATTCTTTCCAACTGTAGGAAATACCACATGGAACATGCTCAGACACGCCAGTGTTTACAGAGTAACAGGGAGCTGCAAAATTAATCAGAGAAGCAGCGTGTGCCAGCAAAAGGCTACCACAGGGGAAAAACATATGTCTCCCTTCAAAAGAAAAATCTGCCTTTTCACAGCTACAAAGGATTGAAAACAAATTTTATCATCAAACGTGGAGCTGTGCCAAATCACAGGCAGCCAGAAGAAAGCTTTGGCGTGAAAAAAGCTTTGGTGAGTTCTGATTTACGGGGAAACTGCTGAGATGGGGGGGTTGCTTTGGTGCTGGAGGTTAGGGAAGGTGACAAGAGAGAGTGAAAGGCCCTCTTTATTGCTGAAAGTGTCTATTTTCATCAGCTTTCTGTTCATGTTGCCAGAAGAATATCACAATGCACAAGGAGTCACACCTTGCAGGAGAGAGCTCAGGCAAAAGATACAGCATTCCTACCCACCAGCTAGAAAGAAGTAAAAGCTACTCATGCTTGTCCTCTGAATTTTTGGTGGTTTTTTTTCCTAGAGTTAACTGAAGTGATGTAAATACAGCATCTTGTTTGCTTAATTTTTGCAGGAAATACATAATGAGTTTAAAATCATCTTTAAAAGACAAAGTGGGCTAAGATAAAAGCAGGACACAACCAAATTCCAGAAGACTCTTAAAAACTAATGCCAAGAACAGGCTTCACTTGTCATTACTTTTACATCTGCTGGGTAGTTGTTTTTGAGATGGTTTATTGGCTGGGAACAGTTTATCTGCCAGCCTTTAATATTTATGGATGCTATTTGCTCCCTAAGCACCGGGGCATTGCACCATGCTCGTGGAGAGGGCTCGCTGCCTGGCCCCTCATCTCTGTGACAAGGATAGCAGGAGGGGTGTGTTGAGTTGATCTGTTACAAGCTTTGCTGGAGCTTGTGGTTTTGCTGGTGAATCTTTATTTCTTGCTCCCAAGCCACTTGAACAAGGGATGGAAAGATGAGATGAACGTTTCTCACTGGCTTTAAAGGACAAGGGCAGGATGTGATCAGGTGGAGCACACCAGATACTGTGGTGCTCAAGCAGCTGGGACACAAGGTCCTAGAAGTAGCAGGGGTTTCTGTGCAAGCTGGTAACCAAATCCTCTGGCTGCCCTGCAGACCTGGGTGGCATGGAGACAGCGTACACAGAAGGACAGTGTTCTTTGTTCTACACCAAAGAACAAACTCCCACTTTTCCATCCCAGGATCACAGTGCTGTCAAGCTCATTAATGAGAATGAGGAAAATTGTACCCCAGTGTCCAAAGGGCCAGATTTGGTTGGGGAATAGTCCCCAGTAAAATGAACTGATTTAATTTAACAGTTAATTTAATGGTTACGGGACATTTTGACTTTTTGACATTGACATCATTTTGCCACGTTGTAGATGGTGAGAGGAACAGAGAAGAAACAGCTTTGGATGAGAAACAGAGCAATGAGATTCCTCCAGCCTGCAGGTACGTAATAACCTTAATGCACAGCACTCGTGTGCTGTGTGAAGGCACACATAAAGGTGTTTACAATTCTGGGATGCAGGACTCCAGAAAAAACTTAACACCTTACTGTTTATTAGGGGAAAAAAAGTGACCAAACAATTTAACTGTAGGAAATGCTGCCCAACAAGCCTGTGGAACAAACCAATGCCCTGACATCAGTTCTCTGTGTTAGTTTATCTGCCCATGCTTGTAGTAATTCTTCCCAGATCATGGTTCCCTTTGCACTTTCCCAATATTCTCTTCAGTTGCCAAACTGCTGGCAACTGGCAAAAGGCTGTTCCTGTGGAGACACGGAGATCACCAGCAGAGTGTGTTGTGGAAACTCAGCTGCCATTCATATGAGCTATTGCACAATTTAGTAAGACACCCTGCATATTCAGCCTTTTTCTTTTTCTTAAGAAAGGGAAACTGCACTGCTCTCTTCCCTGCTTGGGCACAGACGTGTTTCCTTGAGAGCCCTGCTGTGAGCTCTGGCCCATCCAGAATGACCACTCTGTCTTCCCGGCCAGACTTGCGCTCAGCACCTCGCAGCGCTACGGATGGCGAAGGTGCAGCTGGGACCTGCTGTCCTGGAAAGAACCTGTACAGACCAAGAAGGGACAATTTTGGAGAGTGGGCAGATTCAAGAGGTCGCACAGTACGAATGGAAAAATCTCCCTGCTCTCTGCATCCCTCACCTCACTGCCCTGCAGGGAGCAGCCTGTTCTCAGCTGTCCTGCGTGGCAGCCAGGGCAACGCTCCCGTGCCCACGGATGTCCTGCTGCCCACATGTCCCTTTGCATCAGCCAGCAAGACCAGTGATCCGAAGCTGAAAGAGCTGAGGAAAAAATCACCTGGAAAGAAGTTAGAGCAACTCAAGAAGAGAATCCAGGAGCAGAAGCAAAAGCAGCAAGTGGCATCCCAGGAGCAGAAGTTGCTGGTTTCTGCCTATGCTAAAGAGCCATTGCAAAAAAGAGCCCTGAAGAGAAAGGTGTGCAAAGCACTCTCTGCTCCTCCTGCTCCACTTTACAGAGGTCAGTAGTAGTTTTGTATCTATGAAGAAAGGGTGATTACCTAGCAGTGCTTTGGCACAGCTGAATAACTAACCCCACAGCTTCCACCTCACATTTGGGTTTACGTTGAGCAGCAACCAAGTTCATGTGATAAATTAATTTACTTCTGCAGCCCTTTGGGGAGCTATAAACCTCCCTGGGCTATAAGTATCAAACTCCTCACCGAGTTCACTTCTCCACTGGATTTACTGCCCAGCATGCACAAATTTATAAGTTTATTTCCATAAAATAGTTAAGAATTTGCTGCAAATATATTCTTTTCTCCCCTTTCCTCCCACATTCTGCCTTTTGCCACATAGAGAGCATGAAATGGGACAGAGCAGCACAGAGGTGTGGAGAGGCATCACAGGTATTTAAAGCAGGAATTTTGTAGTTCAGAGGCATTACAGGGGATTTAACAGTTCATTCAGTGGAACTAGTGTGGATCTGAAAGCAAATATTATTAGACTTCCTTATCCTGCTTTGCTGCTAAATTTGGGGTTGAAGTACCATTCATCTACAGCTGTCACTTTAGTTTAGTGTGATGTAAGATCTCAGGTCGCTGCCAGTAATGCATGGGCTGAGAAGCAAGAGCTGCCTATGGCTAGCCTGGTTGGCCTCCTGCTTGGCAAGCTTTTCAGCCAAGGGGGGATTACTGAGGGTATATTGGACTAGAGAAGACGAGCTGAAAAGCTGTACATAATAAATCTTATTGCTCTAATAGCATAAATGTTAATTCATTGGGCACCATGATCCCTGTCACACACCACCAGCCTCCATGGATATTTCCCTTAAATCCAAATCACCTTTGACAACGTTGCATGGCAGTATTTTATGGTGCTCACCTCAGGTCTGTGTGAGCAGTCAGCCGTGCTGCCATCTCCCCCTTTCAGCTGAATCAGGCAGCACTCTCAGTCATCACTGGGCAGCATTACCCCTCCTAATGCCCAGAAGCCAAAGCCACAATCCCCACTGAGCCTCTTTTGAGCATTCCCAGGGGGGAGGCTAGTTTAGTTTGGTTTAAACCCAGATCATTTTACATAACTGAGTTAGGGAACTACCAGACAAACAAATTCACCTTGCAGAACAGAGGCAGCCTCAGAGGCTGAAGATTAACAGCTCCAGACGCTGGTTCAGATGCAGCTTCTTCAGTTTGTCTGGCTGTAGAACTGTAAAAATTGTGTCAGAGCTGCTTTGGTGGATATTACCTCTGTGAGATACCTGCAGTCTGGCCTGGGAAGCCTGCTTCTGTTTTTCACACATCCAGAAGCTCTGTGCTACCAGGTACCAGCATTTGCTTTGCTCCTTGCAGCCTAACAGCTTGCAAATACCTGTTTGTCCAGATTTTAGTGGTGTGAACCTGAGGTCTGTTCTCTCCTTGCCTGATGAAGAGCACAGAATACCAGGCAGAGGCAAATTTACCATCCCAGGAGGAGAGAGGGGTTATAACTCCCCCCAAGATCCCAGGTTAGCAATGCTGTATCATAACAGCTTGTTACAGGCAACTTGCCCAAGCATGCAGTGATTGTGTGCTCTGCAGAGGAGGGTTTGTCTGGATTTCCAGGGAGATGCCAAGGGGAAAGGTGTCCCACTGCACCTCCTGGACATGCCAGTTAGGTCAGGGCTGTTTCCCAGTACACTGCTGTGTAGATAGGCAGGGTCACAGACATAACCTCAGGGATCCAGGCCAGTGCTTGCTGTGCTGGGACATCTCCAGTACCACAACAAAAGGAGCCCTGTTTGTTCTGTGACCAATGTCATTAGAGAGACTCCTTCTGTGTTTCCAGTGAGTGGGACTGGGCTTTGTTTGGTGGTGACAGCGGTGGTGTCTGTGGTTGGATTTTAGCTGCACACTAATTCTTTTCTGGGTTTTTTTCCCCCTACTGATTGAAGACCAAAGAGAGAAAAGCTCAGCACAGAGAATTCAAACACAAAGTCAGAGGCAGCCTTCACCCAGGTCCTCTGTTCTGAAAAGAGCAGCAACAGGTAAAGGTAAGGATGGAAACAGTGAAAAACAACATGGATTGATAGGCAAAACTTCTAGAGGTCAGTGGCACCCAAGATCTCACCTGCCCAAATCTTTAGCTGGTTATTAGAATAATACCAAGTTCTAGGATGCACAGTCAAGGGCCAGGGCCTAGTTGTGCCAAGAAGGTAACACAGAAAACCTATGAGGAACAGAAGAAAATCAGCATTTGGTCAAGGAGGCAGAAGAGGACCACAGGCAGAACAAGGACACAGAGCTTAATTTCGGGGTGAATCATGCTCACTTCCACACAGCCTCCTGCCAGTGCTCCATGTGATGCCTGCTTCATGCTGCGTGCTTCATGCCCCTGCCCAGAGGTGTTACCCAGGAACCAGCCTCTGTTACTCTGACACTTTGTCACAACATTGCTTGCAGGGTTGAATTCTAGACCTGCCAGGATTAAACATCATCAGAAATAAAAAATAAGCTATATGTCCTGGGTGGGAAGAGCTGTCTGTCACCTATTCATCCAGGTCTGTGTTCCCTAATGAATTAAGAGCGCTGCCAAAAGACACAGATTTCCTGGCCTGAAAAACAGGGACCAAATCTAAGTAGTGGAAAGCCAGATGAATTATCCCCAGCACTACTACAAAGTCAACAGCAGGAACAGGAGACCCAAACACTAGCTCTCAGTTTTCTTTGAGCAGTACATCTAAGTGCAGGTTTCAATTACTGGAGTGATTTTACCCATTTTAATACTAGTAATTTGCCCTAGAAATAGTTGCATTCAGACTTTGCAGGGAGCACGGCTGTGGGTGCAACAAAGCAGTTATGTTTTACACTAGGTAAGGAACTAGATAAGTAAGTTGTATGAAACAGAAACAAATCCAAGCTCTCTAACACCCTGCAGATGAAATTATGAGCACAGTGGCATCACGTGCCCTGCTACCCAAGTACTATTTAAAATGCATGAAATATATAATAATTTCCCTCTCCCTCCTTTTTTTCTTTTTTTTTTTTTTTTTGTTTTAATGGATTGTTTGAAAAATGGCTTGATCTTCCTCTGAGAGTGGGTCATAATAAGACCATGCCACATGAAGCATTCATCATTGTAACTGCCAGTGTCATGGTGTCTTTATTGGCTATTAGTTTCTGTCAGTGAAAGAGCCAAGGCAGGGCTATGCAGAGATGAATGAGGGGCAGAGGTCGGAGCCAGAGTACTCAGGAATTTGATGAATTATAAATTTGCTGTAGTTAACAAAAAATTAAGTCACAACAGCTATAAAATATTCATCTGTTCATAGGTAGAAAAACCCCCCAGGAGAATATTTAAATCAAAAGAATTCCTTCTAGCAAGTGTTTTCATCAGAAATGCAGGGTGCTCTTGAACTTCAGCATAATAGTTTCTGTAGTTAATAAACGCTGTGTAGATAAAAAAGATTTAATTGAAGTCGGCCAACATAGTAAAGCAAAGAGTGTTAGATCTATGTATTCATTTGTCAGTGTGTTCAGAGAAACTCAGCATAAAAATAAATGCATCCTGCATTTTAAATGCTGCTAAATTAGAAAACAAAGTAATACAGCAAGGTGTTTCATTAAAAACTCTGGTGGATCTCAGCTGAACTGAGTCGAATGGGCTTTGGCAATTCCATCTGTGGTTCGTGTTGTTAAACACTGAACTGATCTAGTGAATAACTCCACTGCAGGCTTCCCAAGGCAGGCTGTGTGATTATAGGAAGTGACTTCAGTCCCACAGATAGTGAAGCTTTTCCTTGCCTGAAAAACATCATTCCTCTTGTGACAGGACCTAAATTGCACAATTAAGATGAGTTTCCAGAGCATCTCAGAGCCTGCTGCAGATTCTGCTGATGAAAGCGGCTGTGACTCCATCCCTGGCCCTGGTACAGAGCCCAGGGCTGTTACCTGAGAAGATGTTGCCTCACAGCTCATGTTACTGAAGGGAAGGGGAATCTCAGGAGAATCCCATTAACCAGTCAGTCTCTGCAAGTGCTTCGTGTCCAACAGATGATCCTCAGAGGTGCTGCACAGTCAGCTCAGCACAGAGACAAGTTTACTGAACAGAAGCTAGAAAAGCCTGGCTCAGCTGAGTACTGAACCACATCTTTGAACTGAGGCTGATACTGGCTCGGGAGTAAAATCTTTTCTTTAAAAAAAGACTTGAACATTTTCATCGGGGGAGAATTTGGTGGGCAGAATTTTCATGCAAAAAAGCCAAATAAGTACCTGTTTAGTCACCTTCTGCTGCAGAAGTGCTTGCAATAAATACATAATTATGCCAGTGCAAGTATTGGCATGCTGTGAATTCAATCTGAAATTATGAAGTAAGCTGGTGATAAATGTTGTCCATTATGTGACACCACCTATTACACAAGAATAATTTGTTTGTGCTGGGTACATCATTTATTTTTGCATTATACATTGTCCTTCGTCCTGTATCGCTCATCGATTCACGCTGCATCCTGCTGATTCTCTCCAGTTTAAAAATGAATTCATTTACCCTGGTGAGTTTGAAGCAATCACAAGGAAAATAATATTTTTGTTATCCCCTTCCCTCCAGATCTAGAATCTGCTGGTATCCAGTAAGTACCAGCTGTCTGCAGCTGCCATCATAGAGGGATGCTCTCAGATATTCTCAGGCCGGTGTCCTGACTGCCTCTTGGTTCTTCAGGACTCCGGGAGTCAATGGTTCCTGAGTAAAACTTGTAAGAATTATGTGAACATGCTACAAGGGTTAGATAACATAAATGCTGATGGTCAAGCCTTGGGAAACCACTGAACATTCATGTGTTGCCCTCATCTGATTAAGGAATGTCGGGGAATAGACCCTAGCAGAGTGACAGCATCCAAAGTCTGAGTGGTTTAAAAACATCAACCTGCTCTCACTGAGACCTTCTAGATCTCCCCAACCTTGGGTGTGATTATAAAGATGCACAGTAAGAGTTACAATTTTCTTTCAAAGAACATGGGAAGGTTTAATAATTAAATATAAATCTTCTGTTTCAGGTACAAAGCTCCCCCATGCCTCTGCATGGAGAGAAGGTCAGAAGTTAGCTAGAAAGTTGCTTGGCCCACCCCCTGCATTTCCAAAACTGAGGAGCACAGTTGAAGAGCAGAACACAGCAAATACCTTTGGTACAGTTGCCTCTCTACTACACTAGTTATTTTGGCATGGAAACAAAGTGGTTAACTAAAAATAGTTGAAACAAAAAGTTTCAAGGCCCTTCTGAGCATCTGTTTTTAATGACTCTTGCAATAAGTAATTTGTGAAGTTAATGACCACCACTAAAGCTGCTGTCTATGGTCAGCTGGCACAGTGGATGGTTTTGAAGAGGCAATGCAAATGCACTGTCCTTAAAGTAAGACATTAAGGGATCGTGACACAGGTCAAGTCTCCCTGGCAGAGATACAGCACCAGCTCCATGTCCTGCACATGTTCTGTCTTTTACCCGGGTTGCTCTGCCAGACACAGCTGTGGAGCTTCCCTGCGTCCTCCAAGAGCTGAGGCTGGTTGATGAGTTCTCATTGTGCTACACTGAAAAGCACAAGAGGTTTATGAGATAAAGGGTGTCACTGCCCATGTATATTAAATTATATTCATGCTGAAGGGCCACAAAATCCACATTATTTATACAACTGGCCGCTGCAACTTCAAATTTCATCCTTACAGCTTCATCTTCTCCCTAGAACACTGCAGATTTTACAACAGACATGCAAGCCTGGGCTGTGCATACAAATAGTCCTCAGTAGAAAGCATGTTTTGAGATGCACAGGATAGATGCAAAAATTGATACATCTCTGAAGTAGTAACACCACTGCTGTTTCCAAATGCTTTCCACAGAACCCAGTAGAGGATTTGTAGCAATGCCAGCGATGGAAAGAAGCTCTAGAGAAAAGGGAAATGAACCCGTGGGGAAAAGGCCTGAACTCAAAAGCTGCTTGGTTGCCCTCAGCAAGCCTGCTGAAAGGGGCAGCAATGCACTAACCAAGGACACAAAGCAAATACTCAGGAACCTGCATTTGCAAAGTCAGTATCATGATGGACACAGACATACCAGCCTCCCAAATGATACTGCGAAAGGAAAGGTAGAAGTTCTGCAGCAACACCTGGGGATCCATTCTCCTTCACCTGGATCTCAAGCCATCACTCCCTCTGCCTTCAGTGGAGAAAAGGTAAAATCTTCATTAAGGAGAGCTGGAGTCAAGCCCAGCAGCTTGGGAATCTGCAGCATAGGAAGAAACACATCTCCTCAGAGACAGAGAGGCTCGAGCAGCCCTGCACAGGAAGGGTTTGAGAAAGAAAACCTTAAACACCCTTCAAAGAGGAGGGTAAACATTAAAAAACCTCATCCCTACAGCCCTGAAATTGTTCAGGAATTTATATATCGAAAGAATGAAGAAAGAAAGAAAAAAAGCCTAGAAGAGAAAAAGTCTTTGGTGCAGGCCACAGAGATGAGAAATAAAAGGCTGCAAGAGGTATACAAGAAACAGAAAGAAGCTATTGGAAAGAAAACGTGCTCTGGCCAGATGCACAAGCTCATCAGGGAAACAGCTTCTGCAAAAGAAAGTCCTCGGGGTGAACTTGAGCAAGTAAGTTTTAAAGGAGCATTGGGTTGAAAGCCCTCCAATCTTGATCAGGATGGCACCATGTTAGAGATGAAACACTTCATACAAGTGCTTTGAGGTGTTAGGGAGAGAAAGTTTTACCTGGAGAAAATAATTAACTTCTAATTATGGCAAGAACTGCTGGGCTCATTAGTAAGGCTGAACCCTTGACTCCAGGGCCAAAAGCCTGGAAACCTCCATTGCTTGAGCCAAAACAACGGGTTGGTTGCTTGGTATGTGAGGTTTTCTAGTTACATGGAGCAATTATTGAGTGGAACAGAAGCTGAATGCTACCCTCATGCTGCCAAGCTATTGAGTGCTTACACTAACGCTCACTTCTGTTGCAGGAGCAAACCAGTGGTGGGAGCCTGGAGAGGAGTTTCACAGCCTGGGTGGATAAAACATTCTGTACACTGCTGAGTAAAGACCACAGGGGCAGGTACTCAGAGACAAAATGCAACCTAGAAAGTCTCTTTCTCAGCACACACTGCAGACTCTTCATAGGGTTCTGTTGTGATAAAAAATAGAGCCATGGGCAATGTACTATCATCTCTCACCTTACAATCAGCCTCACTGCACCCTAGTCTGGAGTAGTTACAGAACCTGGGGGCATCTGGGAGCGCTTTTGAGCATGGAAGGAGACTCATGCTCTGGCTACCCAGGTTGAGGCAAATTTTTCAGCCTACTTTTCTGCTTTGTATTTTTAAAGAATTCCTTGGAAGCCCCAGCCTGATTCTTCTCTGCATTTGTCAGCAGTTCATGCTCCATCCTGAATCTGTTGTCTGTCAAATGTATCTTCAGACAGGGAAATCTGCTTCTTTTTCTTTTGTGAAGCACTTTAGCTGAGGATACTGATCTGTGCAGAAAACCATTGTTATTTTGTCGTAACCTGACATTTTCCCTTTTTTTTTAAAAAAAACAGGAATCAACTTCTAGGAATGGTTCAATCACCAAAAAATAGAGAGGCATTGGCTTCTCCAGCACCACTGGAATCTGAATGCTCATTTCTCAGTCCTGTGAAATGTGAAGACTTGAGGGACTTCTCTCCTCCAGCTCTGCATACACCTCCTCTAAGCTTTTCCCTTCTTCAGAAAGATGCAAAGCCTTACTCCAAGGATTTGACTTCTGGTCTTTCTCCATACAGAAGTAAACAGGATCGAGTAAAAGCCATACATAATCTATCCAAGGAACTTGCAGAAAAGATCGAGATGGCAACTAAGAGGCTG